>OX387240.1:231951890-234351890 GCA_947561735.1 Cenchrus americanus
TGGATGCATCCCGTTGCTATACATTGTAAGGCTTGACTTGATACCCCAAAATCCTAAGTACTATCCACTTCACTCTAGCCAAGTTCATGGCCCAAGTCATCACTAGACCAAACTTTGCTTAACACCTTGTTGCTAATCCCTTGATTAATTTCTTCATCCAATCACCGCCAAATTTAGTCTAGCTTTGTTTTGACATCAAGAGTGAAATCCGTATATCATATCTTCCTTTGACTTCTATATCCCATTTGTTCATAACAAGCTTCTCATTTTATTTAGATAACAATGAATATCCCAATAGTATCATGCCATTAATACAATATTTCACATAAAAATTATTCACCAATAAGTGTGCACCTTCTCACATGCTTAACAACTTCATTAGATATTTAATATAGTTGCCATTAAATGCATCAAAACCCACTAGGGGCTTAGATGTATTTCAGTAATTAATTAAATAAAATTGTACTTCTTCATGCCAACATTGTGTATGTACAAAGTTAGCTTATTTTATTAAACATTTTCAGCAATAGAGATTTCATCTTAAAAAAATGCTTGACATATAATACCTTATTTCAATTTAAAATATATATATTGAAAAAGGAGAACCAAAATTTGTGTTTTATGTGTTAAATCGTAACATTATAAAACTTCAAACTTCTATAGCATATGTACAAGTATATCTCTGCTTTAACACACTACTAGTCTTTTGGACAAATATTTTTCCATAGGAGCTAAGAGATATCACAGGAATCGAAGGATGCCATCGTAGCATGGTTGAGGTCCATGGGTGATGGCGATATCAGTGTTTCAGCCTATGACACGGCGTGGATCGCCCTTGTAAAGAGCATGGATGGACGTGAAGGCCCACATTTCCCATCAAGCATCAACTGGATTGTTCAGAATCAGCTTTATGATGGTTCATGGGGTGACTCCACCTTCTTTTACGCCCATGACCGGATCCTCAACACCCTAGCTTGTGTTATTGCCTTGGCATCGTGGGGCATTCACGCTGAAAAATGTGAGAAAGGTACACGAATATATATCAGCTTGGGCATGTAAGTGCCTCTCAGCGTGTACCAATAATACTTTAAGATATATGGCTTGAAATTAAATTATTTTCTTGTTGAAAAGATATGTAACCTAACCTAGAGCTTCATGATTAATTTTGTCAATCATATATAGGCTTGTCATTTATTCGGGAAAACATGTGGAGGTTGGGTGAAGAGATGAGGAATGGATGCTAGTCGGTGATTCGAGATTGCCCTTCCTTCGCTACTAGAAATGGCCAAGGATCCGGATCTTGACATCCCTTATGATCACCCTGCCCTACAAGAAATATATGGCAGAAGAGACCTAAAGCTCAACAAGTATGATATACAATGCAGTACAAATATATCTAATATTGACAATTCTAATGGATTTGATTAATTCTATTGTTTCAAATTCCAAATTGTAGGTCATTTTGTCATTCCTAGGTTGATAATTTTTCATGTGTATCTATACATAATATAAAATTTAGATGGATAGCAAACATTATGAACCTAGAAATGCTGAAACGACCTGCAATTTAGGATGGGGTGGCTAAACTCAAACCTTCTCAATGACATTTTTTTACTCTCCTTATAGGGATTCCCAAGGATGTACTGCACTCTGTACCGACAACACTGCTACATAGCATAGAGGGCATGTCTGGTTTAGACTGGAAGAGGCTGCTTAACCTCCGGTTCTCTGATGTAATGTTCATGTCCTCGCCCGCTGCCACAGCGTACGCTCTGATGGAAACTGGTGACAGAAAATGCCTCGAGTTCTTAAGCACCATAGTGAACAAGTTCAACGGGGGAGGTAAGTGTGTGCCAAAATAATGATGGCAACCATGAACTACAAGTATTTTTATTCTATTTATGTTTTTAAGGATGCCATGGTCTATATATATGGTAGACATCTTAATTTGCGTGTTAATTTAATGATTCCATTTCAGCACCCTTTCTCTACCCTGTCGAGATATACGAGCGCTTATGGGCAATCGACCGGTTGGAACGTTTGGGCATATCCTCCTACTTCAGATGTGAAATTGACGCCTACTTAGCCTATGTTTACAAGTATAGTAAATCCTTTGAGGGGTCTTATTAGCTTGAATTTTACTACTAGCTAAGTTTGCTGACTCGTCGAGAGAACTTGACAGACGACTCAGTATATATGTGTGGGCATAATCCGATCGAAATCTTGAGCAGACACTGGAACGAGGAAGGCATGGGGTACACGAGGGATCATGCTGTGAAGGACATCGATGACACGGCCATGGCTTTCCGTCTCCTACGACTGCATGGTTACCATGTCTCTCCTTGTAAGTAGAGTTTGCTTTCTTTATGCATGACCGTCCATGCGTGGTGAATTTTGTGCTGCCACATGTACATAGACATAGCAACATGCATGCACTTTCAGTCACCGAGAGCTGACATCAATGCGCGCGCACGTGAAGGCGTGTTCAAGCGTTTCGAGAACGAGGACGGCGGCGAGTTCGTGGTGTACCCGGGGCAGTTCAACCAGTCGGTGAGCGCCATGTACAACATGTACCGCGCCGCAGACCAGGCCGCCTTCTCCCTGGCGATGACCACGTCCTTCGGCGGGCCAGGGGCTACTGCCGCGCGTTCCTCCAGGGAGAGGCGGTCCTCCGGCCAGCTCAGCGACAAATGGCTCATCGCCGCCGCCGGCCCGGCGAGGTCGCCTACGGCCTCGACTCCCCCCCTGGAAGGCGAGCCTGCCGCGCGTCGAGATGAGGATGTATCTGGATCACTAGTGGTGGCGGTGCCTCGACGTGCAGGATTGGGAAGGTCCTCTACAGGTAGGCTCAGCGTAAAGTAGAGACTACCATCTCTTCATGCTGGATCTCCATTTTCCTTTACGACAGGCAGTGTTAATCCTAATTAGTAAACTTCTCAGGATGCACTCAACAACGACTTGTTCCTCAAGTTGGCAAAGGCCGATTTCATCAGATTCCAAAGATCATGCCGGGCTGAGTGGCACGGCTTCCAAAGGTACGGTATCGTTACTAACGACTCTAACTGGCCACTCCAAATTCAGCAACTGATCGATGTGTTTTTAAAGAGAGGAGATTAATTAGTTTTATATATGGATGGCAGGTGGTGCGACAAGAACAATCTTGAAATGCACGGCGTGACTCCGGAGAGGGCACTGAGAGCCTACTTCCTGGCTGCAGCAAACATCTTCGAGCCGGAGCGAGCGGCAGAGCGCCTGGGGTGGGCGCAAGCTGCAGTGCTCGCAGAGGCCTTGACCTCGCACCTCCTGAGCGATTCTGGTTGTGACAACACGAGGGAAAGGATCTCATGCAGACCAGCCGGCGGCAGTCTGAAGAGGTATGAGTAAGCATTTTTGTTCATCGTTGCTGGGATTCAGAGCCAAGCAAAGCGACTAGTAATATGTGTTGGATTGGATGAAAAGGGGAAGGATTATTCAGCAGCTGAGGATGAATTCGCATGCGCTTAATTGTCTTATCGACCACCTTTACATCTGGCAATGTCTTCGACAGTCTCCAATGAAGCTGTAAGATCATCATATCAAATTCCAATATATGTTTTAGAATCTGGATCTGATTTTTCAGTCTTCATGATAAGTTTGAGTTGAATTTATCAAGAGGTGGAAAATTGAAGCAAGTCTTGTTGGGGTTTTTTTTCTTGTGGTTGCAGTGGAAGCAGTGGCTAATGGAATGGACTGCAGAGAATGGTTCATACAAAGGGAACACAGCATTGCTGTTAGTTCGCACGGTCGAGATCTGTTCGGGAAGGTTGGGTTCAACTGAGCAGAATCTAAAGCTTCCGGAGTATTCCCAGCTTGAGCAACTCACGTATTCCATATGCAGTAAACTTGACCATGGAATTCAGTCTCAGCCTCAGGCATGCAGCTTGGAGCTTGCATACAGAGAATGTTGGAGATTTTAGACGGCCCAGTGGCCGAGGAGATGCAGGAACTGGCTCAGCGTGTGTTTCAGATCAGCGACCCGATGAACAGGGTAACCAAGCAAACATTTCTCCATGTTGCTAGGAGCTATCACATAGCCCGCTCATTAGTTCGCCTGAAACAATTGACAGCCACATCTCCAAGGTCTTATTCGAGGAGGTCATTTAGCAAAGATCATGGTATTACATAAATGTTGTACTCTAGGTCTGAATATATTATATATGCGACATTTTCGCTTAAATCAAAACAAAATAAATTATCAACATAAATGTCATTCTCAAATATGCAGCCAAAATCTTTGTATGCAAATTACTATTACTATATGTTCAAAGCTAAAATGAGAATTGAGAAAAAAATCTTACACGGCGACTTCACCACAATTTTATGGAGGCGTTCACAATGGTTCAGTAATATGTTTTAGATTTTCAGTAGTAATCCAACCGAACTAAACAATATAGGACTATATGAAGCTTAACCAAACTATTAAATGAGCAATAGTGTTGACGCTTTTTCCGTCGAACACACGAGTGCGTCGGATCGCGCGGTAGTCGATATCACCTCGTCGAGGTTCCCGCACGGTCGATCTAACCGCCTTGGGGGGGGGGGGGGGGTCTAACCGCCTTGGACAAATGAACGTCGCCGAAAACCTAAGATCGCTGCTGCCTTAGAGGGACCCCGGGTCAGTGGACAACGTTTCTAGGGTTGTTCTAAGATCGGCAAAGCCACTTAGAACACCCTAAATCGCCGTAGAGACGAAGAAGGAAGCAAAGGGGTTAGAAAAGTAGGGTTTGAAGATAAAAAGTAGATACATGTTTGTTCTGTTGGGTGATAGCCTCTCAATCGGTCACTGCCCTTTGTATTTATAGGGTGGGAAAGTCTTGCCCCCGCCGGGAGTTGAAAGCGTAACAAACCATGGCGATAAAATACAATTCCTAATTTCACATAATGTCCACACCCGGTTAAACCGCCTAGACCACGCGGTCTAACCACCCCCGGACGTGGAGACCTTCCGAAGCCATATCTCTCTCATTCGGACTCCAAATTAGACGTTATATATATGGATCTTGATCTACTCGACGAGACCTAGCCAGAGAAGTCCAAATTACCTTTTAAGGACTTTGTCCAGGGCGGTCTAATCGGTTGGAAGGCCGCTCAACTCGAGTCTCCCGCCTGCATCTACCATTTTTTGGTGTCAACATAGCCCTCGTTTTTTTTAAAGCTTGCATACTAAAAAAAAACAATTCTAAGGTCAATGTAACAATTTCCACCGCCACGGTCCTATACGATTTCTATCAAATCGGCTATGTTTTCTCAATTGTCCAAGATCCATACGCCCGAAGAAGAATCGTAATCAATAAGTTGCTCGTCGTCTTCTAGAGTAGGTACCGACAACAACTTATCATCACAAGCCATGGGAACTCGAAGAAGCGAAACCGAGCGCATCTCTCGGTGAACCCGATATGACCGCTCGGTCAATCGGTTTGATCACCTCTCGCGGCTCAACAACATCCTCTAGCGGCTCGACCGCCTTTGCCCGAGGTGTCGTCTCTTGGCTCTCTCACTCCTTCCATTGTGGTACCATGGGCCTATAGCTATTGAAGATCTTGTCTCTCGTTCTTCCAACCTTTTTTCCTCTTCTCCCGCAACCTCAGGCGTTGGAAGCTTCCTCTTTGAGTGTGTGAGTCAAACCGGAGGACACCATCTCGGTAGAAAGTACTTGGAGTTGGAATCACTTCCACTGGCCTCATGATCACTATTAGCAAATGCATCCCTTGAAAGCAGATGTCCAAACCTAATTGTTTAAAACAAACTCTGGCCCTTGCTATCTTCAACGGAACGTCCATCATCCCAACTGATGACATCTCGACTAGTAGTCCTTTCTCGGGGTCGACATCCATCTCTTCAACCTTCTCCTCTTTGATCTTGGGCTTGTAGACTTGCTTCGGAGAAAGTAGAACTTTTCTACGCAGGGCGGTCTGACCGCCTATAGAGGGCGGTCTAACCGGGTGGTCTTGGTGACCCTGTCCAGACTGACGTGGCGTCCAACGATCTTGTGTAGGTCGTGAAATCTGATCCAGAGCTGGCCTCCTTGATCCTCCCAATCCAGGATAAAAGGATAGTTGATATGGCACCCACACCACTCCATTGTCATCGTAGATCGGACGAAGCGAATCTGGAGTCCAAGCTAGAGTGAAGTGCCTTCCTTGCTGAGATGATTCACCGAACCTAACAGCTGCCCTGGGAGGCGATGAAGACCTCTCTTGATGTGTGGGTGACCTCATCCTTTTTTTAAACGGCTGATCACTCGTAACGGCCTTTTGTTTAGAGTATTTGTCGAATAGCATGTCAAATATGACCTTTGCCTTTGGAACACTCCCCTGATTCTCTGCCACATTAATCTTCCAATTTCCAATCTCTGGTCGCTTTGGTTTGAGCATCTTTGGGCGACCATGAGCAGGGGCGGTCTGACCGCCTACCCCGCCCGTTTAACCGCCCAAACTTTTCACACTACTAGATTTTCCCCAAAGCAACGCACAAAACGTGTTGCAATATGCCATATTTGGTTGCAATAGACACAATTGCAACCAAATTGTTCCGTGGACCGTGGGTCACAAAGCCGTGTTGCATTAGTTATTACGACGTTGTCCATCTAGTGGTTGCCAAAGTTTTTTTGTTGCAACGTAACGCAACGTTGCAATTAGGTTTTTTTACAACGCTTGTTCTCAAGGTAAAGTGTACTATTGCGACACATCTATGGTGTTGCCAAGGTGCAATTGCAACATTTCTGTTTCGTTGCAAGTTATAGTATTGCTACACACCGACTTTGGTTGCTATTGGTTGAACCTCGTCTATTACCACGAAAGTAATTTGGTTGCAATATGTAGTATTGTCTCGATGCCACGAAATTGGTTAGTTGCTATAGGTGGTCTCTCTATTGCCACAAAAGTTGATTTCGATGCGATAGGTAGCATTGTCTCGATGCCACGATATTGGTTACGTTGCTTTAGGTGGTATCCTCTATTGCCACGTAATTTGATTGGTTGTACATGTGGTCCTCTATTATCATTGAAATTTGGTTGGTTGCCATAAGTTAAAGTCTTTATTAAAGCCGTATGTAGCAGCACTAATTGCAACATTAATTAACATCACAGATAAATATAACTATGCATCTATAGTTAATTAACCAACATCAACCATCCACCGAGTTAATTACATGACTCATGAAGTACTTAAATACCGAAAAGTTTTACACAGGACATTGTTTCAACACATAGTAGACAAATTTGCTAGGACATAAAGAACTTGGTCTCACAATTGTGACTTGGAGATGATCCCAACACTTGATCAAAGAAAGGATTCAATGCAAGGAGATCGCATCACTCGTAAAGCATCAACAAAATTTTTAAGCTAGCATCAATTAATCTCTAATATTGGAATTTTTGAAACAACATATAGCAACCAAAGATTGATTGTGATTCATAAAAAAATAGTATAATGACATCAAACAATTATCAATAACCAAACACACTTTGACAGCTGAAACATGAATTACATTCATAGCAGTAAGAGTTGTTGAAAAAAGCTTCACCTCATGTCATTTTGGTGCTTTGCCGTTCCCTTTGTGCAACTTGTACCCGTAGCTGTTGAGAAGAAATTTGTCTAACAGGATTGTGTTTCGTGTCAAAGAATCCGTAGCATTCTACAAGATCTAGCCCGCCATACATCAACACAGGCTCTCAGATTGAAATTTGTAGGCATGGAAAAGAAATGGCTACAGCACCCCTAATCTAGTGTTGGCATCCAGCACACTACAACAAAAACCCAGTGTTGCCACACATAACTTGCAACGGATTCAATATGTGTTGCTGGCCAACCCACCCACGATGGCGCCCCCTACGCCCCCACGACTATAACCTCCCTCTTCAGCTCGGCCTCACGGCCCTCTATCGACTAGAAACGAATGTTTCATCTGCTATCAAGCCTTCTTCCCCCTTCTCGATTTCGATCGGCAGGGGCGTCACCGCCGCGGCGTACCCGTCGGTACAATCCATCTAGTAGAAGCCCCATCTACCAACTCCTCCTAGTTCCCTCCTCCGTTAAAGACGATTCCGAGGATCCGGAAGGAATGCATTGATGGGATCTGGAACTGCTGCCCTCAAGGAGTGCTCTTCCGCCGTCGTCACGGCTACGTCCCGTTCCAATCCTCAAGCATTTCTCTTCATCCCCGTGGTGTGCGCCAGCAGGGTGATGCAGGTCCCCACCATTCTGCAACTGATCGAGGTATGGTTTCATCTCCTACTACTCTTTGCCATGTTAGCAGATCCGTGAATGTATCTACATCATTTGTGCGTAGTGATTTGTTTGTCAGGTATAATTTTTATTGTGTACCATTGAACTTGTCAACGAACTGGAAGAAGCCTCGTTACGCTTCGGAAAAGGCACCTTATGATATTCCCGGATTAGCATTGCCAAGGTACTCTCGATTTAATGTCAAGAAAAGTAAGGTAAATTTGTATAATAGTGTCTTTCCCTATTCATATTTTTATGTGAATCACCATGTATCTAAATGTCTATTATACCTCGCATCCTAGATTCAGTCATATAAACTATAGATATGTCAAGATCCATACATTTGGACTATATTTTGTAACCAACCCACCACGTGTTTGATAAAATAGTCTCGTACCATATAGTGGAGATGATTAAAATTGATATCTTATCTTGCAATACATCTAAAAACTGGCAATGACGAAATTTGCATGAGTTTCTAAGAGATAGAGCTACCACTATGATATAGTAGTTTCGCTGACATAATAATCTAATCTTTAGTAGTAATAACAGCACTAATTTTCTATCTTATTTTTGTTGTCCAATCAGATGGTTGTACACTTTCTCGCATATGTTCTCCAAACCTCGAGTAACCAAGGAACTTTGCTATAACCTCTCGATGTCATATCTCCGTGAATATGCCAAGATATGTGAATATCACTCATGATTTTAGTATAGTATAATTGTTCACAAGCATAGCCACTGCCTTACCGTAGTGAGAATTTAGTCTTAAACAGTAGAAAAATTCAGGCAAGATATTAAATGGCCTATGCACGTTTTATGTGAGCCCGAAAATCAAAGTGCCAATCTTCGCAGGGCCAATACAAGCAAACTCACGATTTGGGATGCAAGAATGTAAACCCCATTTCCGCTCGCCGGTCAATTACTCGATTCCATCACCCTCCACAAAGCGCAGGAGCTCGAATGCCGTAACCACTCCAAGAATTTCTAACTAAAATAGCTTGATTCGCGTCACACAACAGCCAATTTCTTGCCTCACCACGACGATATCACGGTGCGTAGAGCAGATGAGGTAACCGAGCACGAACCGTCCAAAGGCGAGGCTGGCCGTGGTAGGCTCCGACGGCGACGGCCACGAACCTCGGCCGCGGCCTCCCACCGGTGGTGCCGACCGCCGGCGCCACGGCGGTGGGGACGAGCCCCCGCCGTCCCGCGGCCGGTCCCGAGGCGCGAACGGGCCCTCGCCCCACGAGTACCTCGTCACCCGCAAGAATGTGCCGCCCCGAACGTCTCCCGTTAGATCCCCGAGCGCGGCCCGGTGCGGGAGCACAGGAGAGAATTTCGAGCGAGCATGGTGGAGAGTCTCCTCACCCATGAGGGCGAAAGGATGTGGACCTCGCCTGCTAGCCGACGGCTACCACCTTGGGCGGCATCTCGCGGCAAATCTGCGAGAGTAGGCAGGGGGTGGACGGCGCGGTAAATGAGGAGGAGGCGGAGGGGGAAGCGGATCTGAGCGTCGCTCGACGTCCACGCCGCGGGTCCCTTGTCGAGCGGTGGAGTAGAGTAGGAGGACATCGTCCACACCGCGGGGGCCCAGGGGAGTCGCGCCACCGCCGCCATGGTGGGTGCGGAAGCACGGGGAAGCGCAGCACGAGGGCAGCGGGAGAGGCAAAGAAGAAGGAGCGGGCGGCGAAGGGTGTTTGGGGCGACAGGAGGAGGCTGAGGGGAGGTGCTAGGGTTTGACGGATTGCAACTTCTTTTATACGGAAACGTGATCTCGCCCATCCGTTTGACGATGAACGGTGCAAAATGATTGGGCCGTTTGGGCCAAATGGGCTTGTTACAATATTCCTCTCCCGGGTTAACATTTTTCTTTTTCTTTTTTTATTTCTTTGCAATATGAAAATAATTAGAATTTGAACTACATGTATCTCAAATAAAATTTAAAAATTCTCTCAAAACTATATTTTAAGTACTTCGATCTACTATAGCTCGACTCTGAAAATAGATGAAAGGTTCAAATGTTTCTTGTCATAAATCAAACATCTACTTGCAATTTTATTATAAATAAATGATAATAAAATCTAAAAACTTATTAAAACTTCTCGAAATTGCCATGAAATCATTGTATGGATGTTTAAACTTGACATAAAAGTTTCATTGATTTGCAAAGAGAAGAGTACATTGTTTACAAAATGAATGGATTCAGCTCACATTGTTTCATACATCTCAACACAAACTTTGAGATTCAAACTTAGTTTTTCGATGACAATTAATTCAAATAAGAAAGTTGTAAAAAAATAAAAAAAAGTTTAATTACTTCTCAAGGCGTATAACTTTTATGTAGAATGTTTCTCCATTTGAGGTCGTTTGAAAATTCAAATTTTCGAGTTGGTTTTTATTGGAAACACATCAATTCTCAGCCGTCTGATCAAAATATCGACGGCCCGTAATGATTAGTGTCGTGGGAAAATGAGTTGCCTGGCCCAATTTGGCATTACCATGCGCCCAATGAGAACCCACGGCAGATAATTTTGTTTTTTAAAAATTCCATCAACTAGCTACAAGTTTTAATTTTTGATGAGATAAATGATTTCAAATGCAAACATAATGAATACAAAAGTTGTATAACTCATCAAGATGTACAAACTTTATTTTGGTCATTTCTCTATCCGACTCTATTTCAACAATCTAAATTTTGAATTTCAAAATATGACAACTAGATGTAAGTTTTTTGAACAGTAAATGATGTCTAAATAAAACGTGATGAATACTTAAAAGTTTCATAACTCATCAATATCTACAAACTTTATTCAGCCGACGTTTTATCATATGAGAAAGTGGTTGTATTAATTAGTTCAAATTTGACACATAGTTTCTTAAACTATGTGAGTGAACATAGTATTAATGAGTGATGTACATGTTATCACTTTCTCAAATAAAAAATGACCCAAATAAAGTTTGTAGAGCTTGACGAGTTATGAAACTTTGGTATTCATCACTTCTTCACCAAATCATTTTCGAGTTTCAAAACATGGTTTAAAATTGTCACTTTTAAAAACAATTCAAATTTTTGAATTCTCAAACTTGATTACATGAAATAATACCAAACTCAACACATTAGCTTGATAGAGCATGATTTTAGAAATTTTTTAGGAAAAAGAATCACCCGATTTGGAGTTAGTATGAGAGAGAAAACTAATTACAAGTTTTAATCAAAGATTAAAAGAGAAACCACACTTGTTCATTTCAGTTTAAAATGCAACCCTAACCAACAAGTTGTTCACATATATATAAATAGATTTCTGCTAGCAAACATAATTTGACTTGTAGCTTAGTGGTAACACTTCTTCCTCCCATATAGCAGGTTGTGGGTTCGAATCCCCCTTCCTCCCCTTTTTTTCCCCCAAACTTCTACACAACAACACTCATAGTGCAGTGGTAAGTCTAGTTAGATCTATTCCCACCACCAGGGTTCGAAATCCTTCAGCGCGGGATTTTTGAGGAATTTTTCGACCTCGACAGGCGTGACACGTACGCATGGGCTGCCACGTTTGGCCGTTGGCCGGAGGCAAGACCAGGTACAAAAGAAGTGAGCGCATGCAAAATACACAAATTGAGTAGTGTGGTGGTAAAGGTTGCTTGTTCCCATGCTTGAGGTCCCCCGTTCGAATCCCTCCCATGGCGGAATTTTTGCGGATTTTCCCCTAGGTGGCTGACGAGGCAGGACACGTAGGCTGGGCTAGGCTGATGTGGATTCGTTTGCAGGAAAAAAGAGTACAAAATGTTAAACGCAAGGTGGTTTTACCTGATTCATTAGTTTCATGGTTCAAACTCGTGTTTCCACCTATTTTTCATTTTTCTAATTTTTCCATCAACTAATGCTTGCTACTTGCGCTATGGGGCTTAATGGGCCGCCGTCCACTGCTCCCGCTCGCCGGGGCTTTACGCTCACGGCGGAGCCTATTGTGGTCTAGCTTAGCCCACATCCCCATAGCACACAATTTTTTCATCTAAACAAATCCTCTCTTTTTTTCATGGTACATATAGTCTATACCATATTGTTAAAATTCAGATTTTTCATAATAAAATTTATTTATTAAATCGCATTTTAAATTTCGCTACAACCCTACAGCGTATTTTTTTCATCAAAACAAATTTTGTGGCAATACGTACACAATATTCCTCCTTGAGGCTAGAAACGGCTAAGAAGCCTTCCTTGTATTGCAACAACGCAAAGATATATTTGCAACCCAAATAAGACGTTAAGTGTATGTGGCCGTTCAAATGCAACCAACCCTAGTATGGTAGCCATAGTGTTTATATTGCAACACCCGAATTTCTAGTGCAACGCAAATAGGGTAGCAATATTTCCAACCAAATGCAACACAATTCCGAATAATGGGTGCATTAGCGCCAACTTGTTGCAACATCACAAAGATATATTTGCAACCAAAATTCTATGTTGCGACATAATCGTTCAAACGCAACCATCCCTAGTATAGTGGCTACAACAACTTCGTTGCAACGCAAGGAATGCTAATGCAACACAATAATGGGGTGGCATTATTTCCAACAAAATGCAACTAAATCCTAGAAATGGGTGCATTAGCGTCAACTTGTCGCAACACAAAATAAATATTGCAACACAAATTTTATGTTGCACACACACAAATTGCAACCGAATCACCGTTTCGGTGCAATAGTACCCCTCTATTGCAACCGAATTAGTGGTGTTGCCTAAGGAAATTGTTGCAATAGGGGGAAAACCTTGTAGTGTCAGGCTCACGTGGTTGCCGACTGATAGGCGCGGACGACCCTTGCCCCCAAGTCGACCTTGACGGTGATCTTGAGTGTTTCTCTACCATCGTGGATCTTCTCGATAAGCAACTTCTCTTGTTGGGGCTCTTTTCCTCTCAAATCGGGGGCTTCGCTTCCCCGACCACCACCTCCTTGCCCTTGGTTGCTTCGACTTGATGTGGCCGAACCAGAACCTTGGGCTGCTGTAATTCCATGGTGTTGATAGGAAAAGGATGCTTGTCAACTTGCTTTTCATGAAGTACCAAACGACCTTCATTTATGGCCGATTGAATCTTGCGACGATTGCAATCATTAGTAGCATGCGAATAAGGATGATGATATTTACAATATGCATGTCACTTTATCTCATCAAGTGAAGGCATGGTATGAGATATCTTAATATTTCCAAGTTTAAGCAATTCATCAAAGATGTGATCACACTTAGAAACATCAAAAGTAAACCTTAATTCTTCTTGCCGACCTTTACTAGTTGTCTTAAGTGATGTACAAGAAAAAGATTTATCTTCAGAAGGCCACACAAATTCAGCACTATAAGTTTCAGTCTCATCGTTCAAATTATTAGAAACATAATCAACTACATTAACATAGGACCGATGAGATTCAAGTTTTTCTATTTCTTTATTTAATTTCAGTTCTTGTGCCATGCCTCTCACAAGAACAGAATCAAGTGAATAAAAGTTCACACCTTCTAATCTTTCTCTAAGAGCAGATTTTAAACCTTTTAGCAAGAAGATTAGCTAGGTTGGAATCAGAAATTGACAAATTGAAACAATGGTTTTTAACCTCTTTAAAACGCTTAAGGTAATTAGAGACTGCCTTTCTCTCTTTTTACCTTGCTTAACCGATGTTAAATCGTTAATTTTAAATGATAATCCCTACTAAAGAAGTGATCATGAAATTTTTGCTCTAATTGATTCCAAGAATCAATAGAGTTGGGGGCTAAAGATGAAAACGCTACAAAGGCGTTAATTCGTTAAAGATAAAGAAAAGAATCGCACTTTAAAAGATTCATGGGCACTTGCTTCACCACATAATGTATTGGCTTGTGTGCTCCCAAGTTGTACGATTATCCTCACCACTAAATTTAATAAAATCATGTACGCGCAAACTATGGGGATAAGCCATAATATCAAATTCGCTCTATAAGGTTTTTGGTATAACCTGTGGAACTACCTATATCAATGCCGAATTTATTTTTAACCATACTAGGCACTTGTTCCTTAAATTTATTAAGTTCACCAATAGCGCCTAGTTGGGATTTCCTTGCAAACATAAATCAACTTTATTCACAAGAGGTGGATCCCCGGAACACCCATCGTCCGGCCAGACGGGCGTCGCACCGGCCATGGGGTGGTCGACCGTGCCCATGGGGGCGGCTCCGACCCGAATCGGCCTCCGACGATGATGGTTGTCCTGCATAAAACCACGGCATGCCATGCACAGTGTCTCAATTGAGGTTCCTAACGCTACCAACAAGCTTGTTTCAATACCCCTTGTGAATCTAATTAAGGGATAGCATCATTAGGAAAATTAAAACTACTACTTTTACCCTCAACTTTTTCTAAGCAAGCAATCATCTTAGCAACCTAACTATGTTGGTTATTAAAAACGCGCTCGAATTTATCGATAATCTGTTAGCTTTGTAGATAGATCAGTTTCTGTGCTTGCTTACAAAGCAGATTACCTCAATCTTGTCGTTGTTGACCTTGATCGCCGGCAACTCGAAATCTTGAGTCATTGTCACCTTTGCCCGAGCGATCTTTTCCGGCGCTAGAGATGAACTGCCGTTTGATGTACTCCCGAAGCTCTCAGGCTTCTCCTCGGTCCTCTTCGATGAGATCTTCGATGTTCACCTTATGATCGGTTTGTAAAACCAGATCTATCCCCAGCGGAGTCGCCAAAAGTGTGTTGACGCTTTTTCCTGTCGAATACATGAGTGCGCTGGATCGTGCGGTAGTCGATATCACCTCGTCGAAGTTCCCAGCACGGGCCGGTCTAACCGCCTGGGGGCCGGTCTAACCGCCTTGGACAGGAACGTCGCCGAAAACCTAAGATCACTGCCCCGGGAGGGACCCCGTCAGGGACAACATGCCTGTCACACCCTGAAATTTCCAATTTCAGGATGTGAATAGAAAGAATAATTAAATAATGATTTTATCATAATTTTTTAAAATTTTTCCAACATTTATTTTGTTTACAGAAATATAGTATAGGAAAAATCCTTGTTTGATTTTCTAAATCAAATAAAAATTTTTGAGTGTTGTATTCATGCCGATGCATCTTGGTGCTTCTTGAGTGCAAAAGGTTTCAAAAATGCGTTTAGGAGCTGTCCAAACTCTTCCGAGAATTTTCCGGACTTTTTTGGGATTTATTCTCATTTCCAATGAGCTAATTCTATTTATTAGAAGGCTCTAAAATTTTTTTAATGAGCTCCAAATACTTTATTTGGATAGATCATGTCCCAATGTGTCTAGGAATTTTCCTGAAAGTTTTGGGATTTTCTGAGTATTTTTAACCTTAAATGAATAATTAACCGGAGTTTCTTCCGGAATTATATATTCTAAAAATCTCATTCTAAAAAAAGGGAAAAACCTATCCTACCGGATTGGACCGAGCTCATGGGCCCGACCCAACTCGCTCCAGCCCAGCCACAGACTCGGCCGAAGCCCATCTAGCTGGCCGCATGGCCGTTGGGCCGGCGCCAAGACACGGCGCCGCCGCCGCCTCTCCTTGGCGTGCGTGCCAAGGGAGCCTCGGGCCCCATGCCTATAAAGGCTGCCGCCTCCTTCCCTGCGAACCGTAGCCCGAGTCACTCGCCGTCGCCCTTGCCTTGGAGACCGCAGCCGGCGGCCGCCAACAGTCCAACGCCGCCGCCGCCCCTCTTCGAATTCCCGTCGCCTCCGTTGATTCCCAGACGAGCGAGCAACACCAGGAGCTTCGCGAGGTCGAGCCGAGCGTATCCCGCCTGCTCCCTCGACCTCTGGACCGCCGAAGCACTGCCACCAAAGGGCGAACCCGGCCTCTCGCCGCCGAGGCGGATCTCCCCGTCGATTCCGACCATCACCGTCCGTCTTCCACCTTGGTGAGCACATCATTGAGTTCTCTCGATTGTCTACTCTTCTCATTCCCTATTTACTCGAGCCCGTAGCCGCTCCAATCATCGGCGCCGCCGACGGCCAGGACCTCCATGCACCTGTGCAAGCTCTGTCCAGAGGTAGGAGAAGACATGGCGGTTTTGCACATAGCCTCTGCCTTTTCCCCGTAATGATTAGATTCCGTTTTATGTGTCTCAACCAATCTTCGTTGCATAACTCTCCAAAGATCCCACTTTCACACATAAAGCCCACCCACGCTCTTTATAGATCTAACCCCGTGTTTTATCCTTTTCACGAGCACTATTTCTTGTGTCTCGGGTTTCTTCTCGCCCAGTCTCCTCGAAGTCTATAGTTAATTGCGTATAGGTCCTCCAATCTTGTTTATCCGTAAAATCTTCGTTTTACCTCCGTTTTAATCCGTTCAAGTTGCGTTAGGTTCATAATAATGTAAAGCATGCATTAGTGGTGTGTTTTCAACATGTTTTGTTTTCTGAAAATAAAAATTAATATTAATTTTGATTAATGTCTAGTTATACATGCCTTTTATAATTAAAAGTAATATAGATCTATACATCGTTTTTCCTAAGCAAATTTGATTTGATTAATGTTTCTATAACATGTTTTGTACATAAAAGTTAATTAGATCTTTATCTCGGTTTTCATAAACCAAATGTTAACCTGTTTAATATTGAATTAACCGTTCATAACTAAAACTTGATTAGGTTTTACCTCGGTTTCTTCAAATAAAATTTAATTTGAATTAATTCCAACTTTTGGATATTTTCATTATGAAGTATCCTTTACACATGTTTTTCTAAATTAAAACGAACCTAAGCTTATAGTTTTCTTTTTGTGTTCATAAATGCAAAACGTTCGTTAGACGTTCTTTATCAAGCTCCATTTCAGTGTGATCTTTCCGGTCCTTGCTCAATCTTCCGCAACCATCTCTTCAAAGTTAACCAAGCCTTTCCCTTCCAAGCACACTTTGCGTTCTTTAGTGATCCATCTAATCAAGCATATCCTATAGTGCGTTCTTTTAACACTTCTCTTTGATTGGTGTATTGTTCTCAGTGTGTTTGTTTGTTTGCTTCATATGCTTGTGCTGATGGTTGATGGGGGTAGAAGGGAACATGGTTCGAGAGCTTTGAAGAGCACGAAGTGAAGACACTCTGAGCAACTAATCTCTGGTTAAAGGCAAGTGTGTCCTTGTGCTTTTTGTCCCACTAATCTATATTTAATCACCTTGCATATCCCTTGCATTAATATTGATGGGTCTATTAAGGTTTGCCTAGTCTTTGTCATCATTCCTTGTCAACTGGGTTTTATCTTTATATTGGGTAGCTATGCGAGAAGTTGCTATACTTGGGTTATGGTGGTTATAATGAACATTAATGATGAACATGCTTTATCTTTATGTTGTATATCTCTGTTTGCTTAATACAAGACCATATGTTTAATCTAACATGGAGAACCACCCAGGAAAATAGTACAACCACAAGAACTAAACGGCATCGGTCTTGGCTGAATAATTAGGAACTTTAGCTTGGGGTGATCTTACCCGATAAGGACAAGGATCGGCGGTGACCGGCGGGGTATGGACTCGCTCTAGCAGGGGTTGGGTGAGTTATTCTTTTTATGGTGGGGTATCGACCCGCTAGGGGACTTTATACCTTACAATCGATCCGACCTTTTGGGTCATAACTTGCTAGGGAACCTTGTAAAGGTCATGTAGTGTCCCCATGCAACCACACCTCGTAGTGTGGCATGGTGCTTGCGCAACATCGCATGGTCGGGTTCAAAGTTCTTCTGGAGTTTTTACAATCGCTCGTGGTGAAAGTGTACAACCTCCTCGCGAGTGTAAAACTAATCGATTAGTCGTGCTCACGGTCAAGAGCGGCCTGGACCCTAACATGATTAATCGAACTTGAAGATGGACTTAAATCGTGGTTTCGGTTATCTTTTGTGCATATGGTTATGGTGTTTCTCTTATCTTTATGCTTAATTGTGGGATGGTATATACTTATACTTTCTAGTAAATAGTTGCTTAATAAAATTGGGCCAACTAAAATGCTAAATGCTTAGAGCGCAGCCCACTATAAAGCTTTTGCATTCATCCTTTCCTCACACTTGCTGAGTACGATAAGTGCTCACCCTTGCTATAAAATATGTTGCTCAGAAAGAGGAAGTTGCCGCATGAAGATGATGTGAAGATGTCAGAGTGCTAGGCGTACGCAACCCCTGGGCCGACTACCCGTGAAGTATGATGCCTTCGTTTCCCGGATTAAGCGTAAACTCGATAATCTCCTTTCTTACGTGATATTGTTTCTCTGTATTCACTTATATGTCACTATATGCATGAAACTTGATCCTGGCATGTATATAGTTATGCACTTGGTTTTCTTTGGAAAAACAGGTGTGACAAAGTGGTATCAGAGCTGTATCGACTGTAGGACGTAAGCCTAGTTAGCAATGGTCGTTCCTTAAGGTTTCATATGATCTAAAATTCATCACTACCTTTCCCTTGAGCTCTGTGATGAATATTCTCGCTCCTTAAACCATATCTTTCATCAATCCTCCTTGATGGCTCACCTTTGACTGTCACATTTTCATTTGCACACTAGTCTTTTTGCAAATGATTATGACCTCTACCCTTGGCTATTTATTCACTCTTCCCTTTGTTCTTGATCTTGTCTCTCTTTTTTCCACTTCTCTCAAGCAATTCCACCAATAAGTCAAAAGGTTAATGGTTACCCTTGATATTCTATTCATTCAAGGCAGCTCTCAAACACATCAGCGCTGTTTTAATTTTATCTCGAGCTACAGAACTCCAATTGACATGAAATTAGTTGGGTTAGTTCCAAAATTTCATGGACTAATTTCTGTCAACAATTCAGCAGTATTCGTTCTGTATCCAGGGAGATACATAAGAATTAGTGGAGCATTCAGAATCTGCCAACACTGCTGACATAGCCATCTTGTTTAATTCATATCTCGAGTTCTAAACCTCCGATTGAGGTGATTCCAGTTGGGATGAACTCATAATTTCGGCCTCCTTGATATAGAAAAAATCCACTATTTATGGATATCCTTTCTGGGAGCTACATGTGATCTATTAGGAGGATACCCTCTGACTTTATTAACAACGTGTAGTGTCGTTCCCTTAGCTATGCCTTGATTGGTGGAATTCGTTGTTTGCATGATGATGCTTTGGTTTCATGACATTGCTTGTGTTGGTTCTTTGAAGTGAGTGTTGGTGTATTGTGGGTCTTATATCTCGCAAAAACATCGCTAAGCTTAGTTGGGTTCTTCTTTTGTGCCTCCCACCTCCTTGTTTTCCCCCACTTTTTTGCACTACTCTTGTTCTCTTCTGATCATATCTTTATCTACCAACCGTATGGAAAACCCAAGGAGGTAACCAAGGAGAAGGCTATGAGAACAGTGATGACTACGGATACAACCAAGATGTGTTATCATTTCCACCCTCAGACGATAAGTTGCAGAGTTCATGAGGACTGAGCCACCAATGTTCTCTAGTACCACATACCCCTTAGAAGCTGATGACTGGATCACGACAATTAAAGAGAAGCTAGATATGGTACAATGTAATGATAGCGAGAAAAGCTTGGTATGCATTTGGGCAACTTATGGGAGCGCACAGAGTGGTGGAATTCTTACATTAATGGACATGAGCAAACCTGAGAGTATTGTGTGGAAGGAATTCAAGAACAACTTTATCTTACACCATACTCTGTAAGTGCGATGAAGCTCAAAAGCAAGGAGTTCCTTAACTTAAAGCAAGGAGCCGTATGACTCAGGACCGAGTATGGGGATAAGTTTATTCAATTATCTCTCGTATGCCCCTAGATCGTCCGAAAGTGATAAGAAGAAACGAGAGCATTTCATCAAAGGGTTGAATGAAGATCTTCAAAGGGACACTAAGCTTACATGAATATTCCAGATCGCAAGATGTAATCAACAAAGCCATTGACTAGAAAGCAAACTACAGAGATCATAAGTAAGAAGAGGAAAAGGGAATATCCACGGGAAGCCAATAACAATTCTCACCTACATCATATGTCTCAAGCCCAAGATTTTCCTAAAGGTCACTACGAAGATGCATATCTAGAATATCCCTCATGGTGTCACAAAGGCTAGTGATTTATGAGACACCCGTAATCGTCAAACATTAGGGAAAGTAAAGCTTGTTTCTATTGCAAAGTCGGTGGACACTTTATCGCAGGTGCCCGAAGAAACTTGTAGATCGTCATTTTAAGAAGGAATGGCGACAATGACACAAGCAAGACAAGACCCCCGATACCTAAGGATGATAATATAAGTTAGGCTTGGAGAGTTTTTCTCGTAATATGAAAGGAAGAATATTGTCAAGGATATGAAAAGAGTCTCTGGAATAAACCCTTATTCCTCGGTTAGCCTTTTTCGAATCTCAGGACGAGATTCCTTTTTAAGGGGGTATCATCAACAGTCCTTCCAATTTCAGGATGTGAATAGAAAGAATAATTGGGGCTAACAGATTTTATCATAATTTTAAAATTTTTCCAACATTTATTTTGTTTACAGAAAATATAATATAGGAAAAATCCTTGTTTGATTTTCTAAATCAAATAAAAGTTGTGAGTGTTGCATTTATACCGATACATCTTGGTGCTTCTTGAGCGCGAAAGGTTTCAAAAATGCGTTTAGGAGCTGTCCAAACTCTTCCGAGAATTTTCCGGACTTTTCTGGGATTTATTCTCATTTCCCTTGAGCTATTTCTATTTATTAGAAGGCTCTAAAATCCTTTTCATGAGCTCTAAATACTTTATTTGGATAGATCATATCCCAATGTGTCTTTAGGAATTTTCCTGAAAGTTTTGGGATTTTCTGAGTATTTTTAGTGCTTTAAATGAATTAACTGGAGTTTCTCTGAAATTCTTTTGTACTGAAAAATGTATTTCAGAAAAAAAGGAAAACCTATCCTACCGGAATGGGCCGAGCTCGTGGGCCCGACCCAACCCGCTCCAGCCAAGCCACGTACCCGCCGAAGCCCATCCAGCTGGCCACATGGCGAAAGGCCGCGCCGCACATTCCGCGCCACCGCCGCCTCTCTCCTTGGCGTGCGTGCCAAGGGGAGCTCCTGGCCCATGCCTATAAAGGCCGCCGTATCCTTCCCCGCAAACACTAGCCCGAGTCACTCGCCGTCCCCCCGCCTTGGAGACCGCGCGCCGGCCGCCACCGTCCAACGTCGCCGTCGCCCTCTTCGAATTACATGGACGGTTCATTGAAGATGTGGTCATGGAATTCTTGCCACCATGAGCCGAAGGTGGGGGTGAACTACTGCGTGTGCACAAAAGGACATGCAGACAAAGGGGACCGCACACATAGTGGAAAACTCGTCGCATCGCAACGGCTCTTTGATTTCCTCCCCGGGCTTGAGGAATTCATGCAAAAACAATCTTGTAGTATCCGGCCGCATCCAAGTCGCCCGCCATTACGTTAGGTCAGTACTCATAAGTATCGGCACTCGCTCTCCTCCATTGGAATTTACCAGAATATGCATGGGCGGATTATAACATTGAAGATTTCCAAGAATCTCCCATCTTGATGGTCAAGCTCAAAGGAGAACTCGACAGGAAGGTCGCAGTATCATAGCCTAGATAAGGGAGCCAAAGAGGATTGGGGAAGCTCTTTGAAGAACAACTCGAAGAGTTGGGTAATGTCCCGTCGAACGATAACAAGCCGAGGTCGCTTCTCCATAGCTCGACATCCTCTCGGTGACTTGGAAGCTCTCCTTCGTGGGGGATCGACCAGGGGAAGAACCTCGGAGTTCAAGTCGACGCCTACAATCCGATGCATGTGAAGCTGCACGCACCGAACAAACCACCAGGGACCATTGACGCATGCTATCCTCTCGCCGGTGTACATTTGAGTAATCCGTCCGATGAAGCATATGGTATACAATCGCCCAAAAGGAATTTTCCCGTAGGAAGACTAAGCACGTCGTGTGGATCGCCATTGCGATATGATTCGTAGTGGGTTCATCGCTTTGGCTGCGAAGACAACTGCACAACCACATGTTCAAGAAGGCTCAGATTCAACTTCGCCAAGGATTGTCTTTCATGTGCTTCTCAAATACCTTGCAGCCATTCCCCGGCTTTACCCTCGTCCGGGCGTGAGGAATTTTTGAAAGTCCAAGGCTTGACAGATCCGTGTATCGTCAAGGCTTCTGATCATGTTAAGATTTCGCCAAAGTTGGGGACACGGGGCCATGCCCCAAAAGGAAGGCATTGACGCCATTGGACCCGGTATGGCACGCGGCTATCGAAGATCTTCATTCTTGGGCATCTCGCCTACGTATAACCCAAACACTGAGCAATGCGCAGAGTATCCAGATTGGTCAATCCGCTCTTATCCGCGAGAATCCTACGGCACCAAGTCTTCCACCCCGCGACGGGGGCAAAGGCCGCTCTTGAACGCATCTTGCCACCGAGGAGGTGGAGATAAAGCTACCTTGAAAGGAATTCTCTGAGATTCGTCGGCAATGAAATCTCGAGGGTCGATTCTCCTTCAGACCGAGATAATAAGATTAAGAATTGGCCTCAATAGGAATCAAGGGCAAGAGATGGTTCCCGGAAGAGAGCGAAGAAGAAAATCTTTAAAAATTGAAAACCTAATGCCGAACAAAGGTTTGAAGGGGTGAAATTACCCGAGTACTTGGTGCCGAGTTGCCATTGGAGATTCGTGCCCGGGAACAAAGGGGATCTAGGGTCGGGATTCGAACAAAGAATCCGCGGATTGCGAAGAACAGGTGTTGGACAGTTTGGCTCAAGGATTCGTGGTCGGAGTCAATTGTGGAACAAAATTACTTTTATCCCACAATTGAAGGGGCATGTGTTAACACCAAAATTTGGTAAGGAGTATGACATGTGGGTCCAATTCTGGAAAAGAGTCCGTCTGGTGGAAGGGAAGGCATCTTCTAGAGATTTTCTGCAGTATGATCCGCTATTTTGGCCATCTCAAGCCCAAGCCTTGCGCAAAGGAACAAGAGGGAGCTGATTTTGCGGATTGACTATGACGTGGCTCGATCGAGGGAGCGAATGGATGGACAAAGCGACTGCTTAGTTAGGCAATGTATCCATTCTAGCTAGACCGGGGCCGGGTATAAATACGACCCCCTCGGATGTATGTAAAAACAGACAAGCCTTCATTCCTCAATACACACCGGCCTTACGCCAAACCCTAGAGTCCCTTGTCGTGTCGTCGAGTTCTTCGAGAGGGCCAATCGATCCGTCGACCTCCGTGAGTACCGGCAACCTTGTATCATGTCTAGTATCATGCGGTGGATTTAGATCCGATGCAAGTAGTCTTGTTACCATGCTTCGTGTCATGCGTAGATTCAAGCTTGGTTCAAGAGGGTTTCGTTGCATCATGAGCCATGCGGTAGGCTAAGGTCTAGCTCGAAGCTAGTTATCGCGCTCTATTGGATTTTGGCAAGATCCAAGGATTCATTAAGTTACCCCGTGTTATCATGAGTTTTTGCTTTATGTTTTAATTCATGTAACACACTTTTTGCTCCAATCTAGATGGGTTTGGATCGCTCTTTTTCTTTTAAAGATTCGTGCACGAGCGTGTTTTCGTATTTTGACGCGTGATCTCGTGCTCTCCGATAGCCGAAACCTCGAATTCATCTAGGTTGTTACATGGTTATGTGTCTCAAGCTTGCTTTGTTAGTATAAATCTTGAAAGAGCCGGTATCATGCTGTGAGATGCAGGTTTTTGGGTTGCTTTGGAGCTAGTCATCGTGTGGATTAGATTTCCAATTCAAATTTTGATAGATTTATTCACGTGGTAATGTTTGTTCCTTCTTCATGGACCCCGAATTCCGTTGTTCACCGCGTTCTATTATATCTTCACGAGTAGATCACGTGCGTTATTTATGTTTTAAAAGACGTGCGCTTCTAGCTTTCCATATTTGGGTTGTATCATGCGGTGGATAGATCTATTTATGGAAAGTGGTGCGTTCTTTCATGCAAGTTGTATCATGCGGTGGATAGATTTGCTTGATGTCGTGCCCGACGCATCTTAAAGTGATTAGACATGCGTAGACTAATGCTTTGGATCTATGCATGCTTATTTTGATACATGATCATGTTCAGGAGCTACTTTTATTTAATGTTAATCTTCATTGAGGATCTGGCCATGGCTTTGCACATGCATCCATGTTTATTCAAAGATCGATCGTTGTCATGCTTACGTCATCCATTCGCAATGTTCTTTTTTCCTTTGCGTTTACCCGAATCGTCGTGGTTCTTTGACAGCTTCGCATAGCTACATGTCGTCTTGCTTGGCTTCTTAGCCGTAACATGGAACCGCCTGGTACCACCCGTAGGTTCCAAGTTTTTGGTATTTAACTCTGCTTCCCTTTTGTTAATTTTCGTGAAAAAAATTGACCGGCACGTCATTTTCTCTCTCGCGCGTGCTGGGCTAAGCTTTTCGGCTTGCCGTGTGATTGGCGCTCGAGTGTATATTTTGCGTCAATGTACCGGACGTCCTCCTACTCGTTCTCGCACGGGTTTAGGGGAGATGATCGGCAGCTTTGGGTTCCAGAGGAACTACGACTACGTTTTCTCCTCGTGGTGCTCGTACTCCTCCCATGGGACATGGGAAGTTTGGTGGCAAGGGAGTGATGTTTGCTAACCCCTCTTTTGAGCAGTAGCGGCTCCGACACCCATTTAACTTTCTCTCGTGCTAACCCCGCGTCGAGTCGCTAGCTCACTCTCGTTCTTGTTTCGAATGCAGTGTGAAGCTTGGAGGACATTTCCGTTGATCGACTCCGGTGTTCTCGACACATGACCGGGAGATAAGAAGTGGTTCTCCACCCCTCACCCCGAGGAGAAAGATGAAGATGGAGATGATGATGGGGAGAACCATGCGCCCGAAGTTGAGCATGTACCCACTACTTCCCCTACGACCACTTTGGAGCATGGACCGTCTACTTCATGGACAACGACGAACAAGAGGACCAAAGTAGAGTAGTCGAAGCCGAGGGGGAGGTAGTCTCGAGGCGTGAGGCTCCCCATGGATTCAAGAAGTGCATCCCCCGTCGAAGGTCATTGGGAACATCGATGAACGCACTACACGAAGCCGAGGTCCAGAATTCCTCTCTATTCTTCTCATGCCGCTTTGTTGCTACTTTTGAGCCCAAGGACAGCTTGGACATGCTTTATCCGATGCAACCGGGTCAATTCTATGCATGAGGAGTTGGAAAACTTTGAGAGGAACCATGTGTGGGAGTTAGTTGAACCACCTCCAAATTGCCATCCCATAGGAACCAAGTGGGTTTGGAAGAACAAAGAGGGAGAGAATGGGATGGTTGCAGGAACAAGTCCAGACTTGTTGCTCGTGGAGTTTAGTCGAAGGAGGGGATTGACTATGAGGAGACCTTGCTCTTGTGGCCCGTCTTGGAGGCAATTCGGATTCTTCTAGCCTTTGCAAGAATGAAGGGTTCAAGTTGTTTCGCATGGACGTGAAGAGTGCTTTTCTCGAATGGGGTCATAGAGGAGGAGGTGTATGTGAAGTGCCCACCGGGTTTGAGAGCGAGTTGTACTCATTAACAGGTATGCTGAAAAGGGCTCGTATGGGTTGAAACAGCGCCCCGTGCTTGGTATGGGAGATTGAGAGGTTTTCTTTTGAGCAGAGGGTTTGTGATGGGTACCGTGGATAGGACCTTGTTTCTCCTCAAGCATAGGAATGACTTGCCGATTGTGCGTATATACGTGGATGATATTGTCTTTGGTGGCTCGTCACATAACCTTGTTGCCAAGTTTGCGTATGAGATGAGCAGGGAGTTCGAGATGAGCATGATGGACGAGCCGCGCATTTCTGCCGCGTATCAAGCAAGTGAAGGACTCGTACATTTGTGCACCAAACCAAGTACACGAAAGACATGCCGAGGAAGTTCCGTATGCAAGATGTGAAGCCGATGTCGACTCCCATGGGAGTACGTCGACTTTGGATGCGGATGAGGACGGAGAACCCGTGACCACGGGAGTACGTATAATACCCGCTCCCTCCTCTACTTGACCCGCGACGAGGCCGTACATACGGGGGGGGGGGGGGGGGGGGGGGGCCGTGTGTCCGTGCGCTCGTTTTCTGTGCTTCGCCGAGGACATCACATCGACAGCCGTCAAGAGGATCTTCGGTGCAACTACGTCCGCTTCCCTCGGGTCTTGGCATTTGGTATTCTTCCTCCTCGACTCGTCTCTTCATGATTTTTCCGATGCGGATGGTCGGTTGTCGAGTCGAGAGGAAGTCACTGCACTTGTCGGCTTCTTGGTTCTTCGTTGGTCTCATGGTCTTCCCGCAAGCAAATGAAAGGTAGCCCCGCCCCTACCACAGGCGGGAGTATGTTGGGTCGCCGCGAGTTGTTGTCTCTACCGTTGTGGATTTCATACACTTTGAGAGACTTTGGTGAGGAGTGCACCCGCATCCCACTTCTTTGTGATAAAGACCAAGTACATAAGCGTAGCCAAACCCGTTGCTTCACCTAACCAAACACATAGAGGTGAGGTATCATTTCTTGAGGGACAATGTGGAGAAAGGAACCATTGTTTTGAGCCATGTCCCTACCCAAGATCGCCTAGCCGACATCTTTACAAAAGCCTCGACCAAGCTACATTTGCGCGCTTGCGGGGAACTTGGGGTTTGTTGCCCTTTCTAGTTGATTCTTGGGGGATTTCCTTTTTGTACTATATGTATCATATCATGTTTACTTTGATGTATATACATGCTTTGCTTGATGTACAAACCATGGTAGGATAGCCATCTTGTCATATATCATGTTGCATTTGTATCATATTGCATTTTAGGATGATGAGCTTCTTTCATATGCCATATTTGAGTCTCTTTGGCTATTTGTGAGATATTGGTTATATGTGTGGAGAAATGGTGATGTGAGGCTATGCTCTTGGAATATTTGAAATATATGTGTGGTGAGATAGCCCCTTTTGAAATAAATGCTTAACTTGACTAATTTTGATGAAATATGCTCCACTCGTGTGTAGTTGTGTATCCATGTCACAAACTTTGGTCTAAATGTGCTTTTCATGCTTAGATTGTGCTTGGATGCCTGTTCTTGCATTTGGGCCAAAGGCCTGATATCATTGTGAATGTTTAGCCTATGTTGCATTCATGGGGGAGCATGTTTCTTTGCCGCAAAGGCACTTCATGTACCATGAAATGAATTAATCTTGAAAGAAGTGCATAATGCTTGAAAAATGTTCCATCCATCATGTCTATGTTTAAAATGTTTTATCTTTCACATATAAAAAACATGTTGCATGATGTTCACTCGCTGGAGAAGTCTCCCCTCAAGTGGACACATGGCTCATGAGCTTTACATGACATGCTTTGCTTTATGGGTGTTTGCCATGATCTTTTGCTGAGAATTTGATATCCTTGTATGATCTTTAAATGGCATGCATGTTTGTGGCTCAAGTGTACATGGATAGGCTTTTACATGTGAAGCGAGCCTTCTTTGGTAAACCGCTTAAATCTGAAAATTTTACTATTACATGCTTGTATTTTCATATATTACTTGTGGCAATGCTTTGACTATGCTATGATTCATGTGTGTGATCTTTGTCTCATTTTTAGCCTTTGACACTAGATTTGGCCTATTTGAGAAGCTCATGTAGTTGTTTATATGCTTTCGTTTGCATTTCTCGCATTTTCACCTTGATTCATACATTGTCAACAAGGGGGAGAAAAGGTGAGCTTAATGAAAAATTCGTAAGAGGTGAGCTGAAATTTGGAAGTTTGCATCCACATGTTCAGGGGGAGCTTGCATTTGTTCATGGGGAGCTTTCGCTCGTTTTCGTGTGGATTTTGTGCTTTGCTTGGCTTGTGACCTTTCTTTGCCTTTCTTCTGCTTTGGTCATGAGTTGAGCTTATTTGTTTTTCTTTCTTCTTCTTTTCTCTTTTCTCCGAATTCCATTTCGTTGTGTGTTGTCAATGCACTCATCAAGGGGGAGATCGAGGACCAGGAGCGTCCCGCGGGTCGATGGATGACCGCTCCTCGTTGATGAGTGGATGACACCCGGTACACCGACTCTTGGCTTAGTGCGCAGTGTAGGCCGCGGCCTAGTTCGTGTTGTTGCAGAAGAACGGGCGCGAAAGGTCTTCACTTTGAGGGGCCTCCGGAGATGGAGAGACAAGTAGCCTCGTTCGAGGGACCCTGGGTGGACACGGACCTGGTGCGGGGCCACATGGTGGCGACACAAGCAAGACGAAGTCATGGACAAACGAGCTCTACCCGTGGCGGTCAAGTCAAGTGGTTTGGCGGGGAGGTCGACGGCACGCGGGTTTGGTGGTTTGCCCACAAAACCACCTGGCGACGGCTTGGTTTGGGCCTCAAAACCAAGTCCGAGGGCCCAACACGACGGAGACGGATCCGGCGTGCTCCGGGAAGCTTCGAGGCGCAGGACACGCGCGGGACGCATGGCTTGCGTCGGGAGGACGCTGGGTGCGGCAAAGGCGTGGCCGTCCGATGGCAAGACCCACAAAACATTACCAAAATGCCTGCCGTGGGCGACGCGTAGTGTAGTTAGGGTAGTCGAGTCATTTACCACTCCGGCTGGACTCGATATATAAGCCATGAGTGTGTTGATGGCTCTCTCTCTCGCGACTTAGGTTTCATTTGCTCCTCCTCTTTCTCATTTTCGTAGCTATTTTTCCTTCTATTTTCTGTGGCTAGCATGAGAGCTTCATGAGAGATTTGTTGAGAGGATGGATGCTAGGGCGTATGCTAGACCTTGTGAATCTTTCCGGGTTGTATAGAAGATTCTGTGGTTGTTTTTCGTGGCTTTTTGTGCTTGTTTTCGTGCCTTTGTTCCCTGTGATTCCGCGGATTTGAGTGGGTTTCTCCCCGCATTTCTTTGAGGAAAACATGGATAGATGTCTTGTGCATCTTTGTGCTTTATCTTGTGCCCTCAAACGCCGGAAACCACTTCGATTCGTGAGTTTTCTGCTCTGCTCTAGCTTTTGGTGGTGCTCAAAGGATTCGCGATTCCCTATGATTTAGGGAGTTAGGAGGCAAGATTTTTGGGCTATAGCATCCTCGTGTGACGTTTTCAAGTCCCCAAACCCTTGTCTCCATAGCTTCAACCGTTTGGGAAATCCGATGATGATTTGGGGTGCTGACCCTTTTCGTGGCCTGGGCCGCTCGCTTCCGTCCGCACCTCGGCGGACAACCGCTAGGGAGGTCGCGGACGGCCGGGCGTGGGTCGTGTTCGTCCCGTGTTCTTCGTGTTCTTGCTCGTCCTTCGTTTCGACTGGCCGCGATTTTGGTTTTTGGTTGGACGGAGTTTTCCTACGTGTCCGTTGTTATGGACTCGGTCCGCGGGTGCTTGCTGACCCGTCCGCGTGCTCCCCGCGGACGCGTCCGTGGTTCGTGGGTGGCTTTTGTCTGCTCTCCGTGTGATTTAACCCGACGCGTCCGCGAGGAAGGCCGGACGGTCCGCGCCGGCCGGCGCGACGCGTCCGAGGGGGCGCGGGGCCCGGGGCCCGCGCGGTCCATCGCGGACGGTCCGCACGCTGTGCCGGCCCGGCCCGCCAGAGCCGTGTGCGTGTCGTTTGTTTCGATTCCTTTCTTCCGTTTCTAAAGGCTTCCGCGTGCATTTCTGTGAATCGTCTTGGCACAGAGGTTGATCCATAACCTCGTGGTCTCGCGATCGTGCGTGATTCGATCCATCGCTTGTGTGTGACCGGGTTTGTCTGGTGGTATAGGCCTTCCCGATTCTCTTTTGGAAGAATTTACCGCTCCTATTCACTCCCCCCTCTCTAGTCGCCATCCGATCCTTCATGCTCAAGTAGTTCATTAAAAGCAATTCCATGCTTCATCAATTCCTTCATCCTCTCCTTGCTTGAAAGTGAGCACTTGCCCTAAGTCTTGGACCTTGCTTATGGGAAAGAACTTCAAAAGAAATTTCTTCTACTCAGCTCATCCTACTTCCTTTTGCTTCAATGGACGCAAGTGTGTACCATCTTCGCGCTTCATCTTCGAGAGAGAATGGAAAAAGATTCCACTTGGACCCAAGCGATTTAACTCCTTGTTGCACCGTGTTGCATAACATCGTGAATTCCTTAATGTGTCTATATGGGCTGTCATCCTCCAATCCTCTAAATGATTTTGCCGCCACTAACTTGATGATTCCAGTTTCACTTCGTAGTGGGTTGTAGCAAACGTCAAATCTGATTTTTGCATCTCAATGTCTTCCATTGATGGCATTGCTAGCTCCCTTAGCGACATCTCTTCGTCTTCCAATGGTGAGGTGAACAAATCCATCTAAAGACAAGAAAAGTAGAAAGAAAAACAAAAAAAGATTTTTTCCTTTTTTTAGAAAATAAGGGTTAGGTTTTAGTAATCAACAAAATTAATACTAGATTAAACGTAGCAACCGGCTTGCTCCCAAGAACGCGCGCTTTAAAAAAAGGGGCTCGTTGACCTGATAAACTCGTATCCACCTACGACTCCGCAAGTGTACGACCTACACCTTTTTCACCACGGGATTCCCAAAGTTCTTGTCAACTTACGTGAGCAAGGGGATTACTAGCGCTTAACCAAGTACTAATCTAGTCGAATGGAAAACCTTTTGAAAGAGAGTATTAATCTAAAAGTAAAGACAATCTAACCTAAGTTAATCTAAGTTAAGTTGATCAAACAAATCTAGGGTTAAACTAGATGGTAAAGGGTGAACACAAGAGAGTGAGTAGGAAAGATAAGCGTTCCCTCCTAAGATCTAGGATAACATGGTATGCATCTACTACACGAAAGCGGTAAACCAATCTACCTGGGGTTGTGACCACTTCGCTCGCCTTTCCCCTCCTCTCCTACCGTCACTACGCGAAGGTATTCACGACTGCACCTACGATGGACACTTCGTATGTTGATGGAATCTATGGGAGTAGCTGACATCATACGATCGAAAAATACGGTGGCCTCGCCTTAATCATCAAAGCATCATCAACATGAAAACAATAGATTGAAACCACGAATCGAGTAGCGATCACATAGCATGTTTCCATCTAATACTAGGGGATGAACGGAGACATTACCCCATCATCTTACACGGATTGAAGCACATAGGGGTGATGGAGACTCCGGAGAACGTCGTCGATGAAGATGGCGGCGGAGGAGCTAGGAACACCTTGTGCAGCGTTGTCTTGGAGTCCTCCTCTTGCTTCCTTCTCTCCGCCAAGGTTGGATCCTTGCGACGAGCTCATCTAACTCTCTCCCCTCATCTCGCGCGACTTCCGCTTCGGTGATTGGCGTCGGTAGGATGATTTGTTAGATGGGTCGCCATCTTGGGGCGCCTAGGGGGTTGTATTTATGTCCTTGGGGTGCCTTTGGGCGTGCTCCACCTTGCCTTGCACGAGATCCTCTTTGGGAGAGAAGCAAACTTGGTTTCCAAAAAATCAGCCAGATTTTCCTGATTCGCAGTCCTTCCTTACCAGGGCCATATCTCCCACGTACGAACTCCAAATAATGCAAATTCGGTGTCCAGGTTTTGTGCCACGAAATTATCTTCAACTTTGGTATTCATTTCCTTTCCTTAAAAACGAAGATAAGATCTCCAAGTCGGCCTTGGAAGATAATCTGTTCTGATTTCTGGAGATCGATCGTGCAGCAAGGGATTTCGGGGGCTATATCTCCTAGCTCCTTTATCCGAATTGGGCCTTCCACATGTCCAAATTGAAGGTATCGTTGAGGCACACAACTTTGGTAGTCAAACTTTTTCCATTAAAGACCTTTTAAGTCTCCGAATCCGTACCGAAAGACTGCGTCGTCCCGAGTCCGTGAGAATATCTCTGGGCCGAGTTGATGTCGTTGGTAAACGTCCAAGTCCCCCGTGAGTTTTGCGTGTTGATTCTTCCTGGCCCTTGGGTTGTTTGGAGTCTTGTTCACTTCGTGTCTTGACTTGTGACGGGCTTCATGATCTTCTCTTGAAGTGCTTCATGAACTTATCCCGAAAGTCTCCTTTAACGTTAATTTCCCGCGTAAACAACAAACTCCAAAATCGACATGCAAGTGTGAACTTGTTACATCGTTAGTATGCCTAGTGGCGGGTTAGTTGCAAATCATAATCGAAACCAATGTATAACAAGTACTCTAGGTTGACAAATTACCCACAATGTAAACCCCCGTGAATCCTCCACAAACCGACAACTTCCAAAAACCCATCAAGTTCAAGAGTGTCCTGGGGAATGAGTTCTTTAGGAAGAAGGGAGAGAAACCGAGTGAGGAGAAGCCAAAGCCCAATGAGAACCCAAAACTAAAGCGAAAACCAAAACCCTTCCACTGTGAGCATTGTGGGAGGGATGGGCACCTTGCTGAGTTTTGCTTCAGGAGGAAGCGTGAGGAGAGGTTGGCTAGAGAGTTGGCCAACAAGGACAGGTACCACCCCTCTCATGGTGTGCCTAAGCCTAGGTTGGTTCCGAGAGGCGACTTCGTATGGTGGCGGGGAGCCGACGACCCTCGAGAGAGGCGGATTTTGTGCCTCGAGGTGAGCCACCACATACAGAGAAGGTGGTGCAGGCGTGTTGGGTTTGGGCATGGTGAGTTTGCCGGGATGTTCCTTTGCTCGTGGCCAATACTAGTATGGGGGGTGTTTGGCAGGGAATATGGTCCCGACACTAACCAGACAACGCCTAGGTCTATCCTCAATGGTCGATGCTAAGCAACAAATGACACAAGGATTTATCCCCGGTTCCGCCGAGGGGCCGTACGTCCGCCAGCGCGGGTGTGCTCGTGGCACTATATTGCTCAAGACCGGGGTGCTCGTAGTGGGGCAACATAAGTGCGCGGAGAGGAAGCGTGGGTTCTAAGTCTCGGGTGAGTAGCCGAAGATGTTGTGGGAGAATAAGAGAGTGAGTGCATGCGTGCGCCGTGTTCATCCGGATCCGTCCCCCGCGGCCGGGGGCTCGCCTTCCTTTTTATAGGCCAAGGGAGCGGCGGGCGATGCACCGCCGCGCCACCAGGCCTGCGTGCCGGAGCACGTCGTGCTATGGTGTAGAGCGGCGACCGTCCTGGCCGATCTTCGCCGCGATCCGGCCATGATGGCCTACCTTGTACCCGAACAAAGGGCGTTCGAGGGTAGGAGGCGGCGCATGGCGATGGCGTCCCCCGACAGCTTCGAGGGGGTGCCGATGATGGCCGCACGGGCACAGAGCGTGCACCCGGCCACTCCTTCCCAATGAGCTCTCGCGGTGGTGGGGTGGTTGCCGCAAGAAACAAGCGTGCGCCCAGGGAGTCGCGTGTGCCCGCGCGCGTGGCCGGCGGCCGCGCCGCGCGCGGGGCCGGATGGCCACCCACCGCCCCCGTCGTCCCTCACCCAACCTCGTGGTCACGGAAAGTGGAGCCGAGGGTGCGCCCGCCCCTTTTCGAGGGTCGAGCGCGTTAGCCGTAGCGCGGCGTGCGCGCGTGTCATGGGACCGACGCCGCCGTACCGCGCGCTCCACCCTACGCGGGCGGGGATGGGCTCCTCCCCGGGGAGTTGGTGCGCGCACCGGGCGTGAGCCCCGGCGCATGATGGCGCCGTCCTCGCGGCGTCGTGTGGCGTTAAATGCCCAAGTACGGTCGGCGCACGCGTGTGGGGTGCCCGTGAGCGTGGCGGGCCCTGGCCCGAGGGTGGAGCGAACCCTCGAGCGAGGCGAGGCCCGCCGAGGGGAGCGAGCCCTCGAGCCGGGCGGGACCGCTCGAGGGAAGGGTCGCCGCCGAACGGACTCGAACCCGTTCGAGGAGGGGGGCTGTCCCTCGAGCCGGGCGAGGCCCGTTCGAGGAGGAGCGTACCCTCGGCGAGGCGAGCCCGCCGCGAGGGTCTCATAGCGAGCCGTCTCTGGGCCTCCTCTCGGTCCCGCCGCATGGGCCACGTCCCGCATGGTTAGTTCTCGCATGGTTAGGCTTAGTTCATTTTGATGTGAATTTAAGTGAGGGTTCCCCCATTTGCTTGAGGGGACCCCTAGGCGGTCCCCGACAAGAGCCCCCGAGCATCCGCGGTTTGCCATTGAGGCTCCCGCGTATGCCGGGAAACCTACCGATAGGACGTTCTTCCTCCTTGTTTGCGAACGTCCTGCGGGGGGCCGCGTTTACGTGACCCGCTGGTCTATTTCTCGAAGCCCCGCGTGTAGGAGTGTGGGTTCTCCCCCGCGGGGTTAACCGCGAGCAATTCGTCGTAAAGGCGTGGCACATATGCCAACCGGCACCGCGGTATTTCACGCACCGGGGGTGCACGCTCCCCCGTCACCGTTCCCGGCGGTGCAATTCCAAGGAGGTGTAGCCGTGCGTCAAGCCCCCGAGCCTTGGCCTCGTTCGAGGCGACGGTCGAGCCCGACGACTTGTTTTTTATCGCGCCCTTCGCCGTCCCTCCGCGGGTCGCGAGGTGAGGTTTCCACGACTCCCATCGAGCGGGTCGCGACCGTGGATTCCCCTTCGAGCCGCTAGCGGTGGTTCAAGTGGACATCCATGCCCCGTTCGATAAGGGGTAGGCCGCGCGTCCCGAGACACGTCCAAGGAAGCGCTTGCGTGGGTTTGCTAGGGTGGGGCTCGGTCCCGTTCGCTAGGGACCGAGGGCGCAAGCTCTCCCCAAGTGGGGATCCCCCGCGTCGCCCCCGCCGGCTCTCGAACACGACATGTGGGGCACCCTCGAGCCGACGGCTCTCGAGGAACGGCTCGAATGCGCGGCCTTCGCCGTCCCTAACTCCGTGACTGCCCTCGTTCGAACCCGTCGAGGGTCGCTCGAACCTCCGATCGCAAGGCCGTGCGGCCGTGCCTTGGCCGCCCCGTCTTTTCGCGTTTGCGCTCGTCGAGGTCCGGCGTGCCGACCCTCGAGGTGCCGGTTAGTGGCATGGCGCGTACAGAGTGCTTGCTCATTCCAAGCGTGACCTGGCGATCCTCTCTTCACGCGTGCCTTCTTTAGGGGCGGACATCGTCTTCCCGAGTTGAGGCCTCTGCGCGCTCGAGGGTCCTACGTGGCATGGGTGCCCGCGTGGTCGCTCATCGAGTAGTCCCGGCGACCTCTCACGCCTCGATATCCCATAGAGGGTCGCCTTGTTTCGAGTTGGGGGTCATGCCGCTCGAGGGTCCTACGTGGCATGGGTGTCCGCGCTGCCACCGCCCGGCGACCGAGCAGTCCCGGCGACCTTCTCTCACACCGTCATCCCATCGAGGGTCACCCTGTCTCGAGCCGAGATTCCGCCCTCGCTCGAGGGCTCTCCTTGCTTGGCAAGTGTCCGCACACTGCTCTCGCGCGTGGCCTGCTCGAGTAGGGCGCGGCGCGCTAGGCGCCGCGGGCCGCCGCGTAGTGGGCGACGTGGCCGCCGGGACGGACTCGGCTTTCGCCTCTGGCCGTCGCCGGTCTTGCCGTAATGATGACCTCGCCCGGCAGCGTTAGAGCCGCTGGCAGCCGTGGTGGGGCCCGCCCGTCGACGCGATGGAAAGATTCCCGCAAGCACGTTGGCGAGGCGTGCGCTCCGGAGAACCCCCCCCGTCGCCTATGGAACCCGCGTGAGGAAGGGCTGCCGGTTTTCTGCCTTGGCTCCTCACCGTTTTCGTCCTCTCGTCCCTCGCCGCCCTCGCTCTTGCCGCGCGCGCTTCCGCTCGCTAGGGAGCTTCTTCCTTGTCCCCTTGTCCTCCGCCCTCGCACTCGTTCGCCCTCTCTCATGGCGCCGCCTCGGCCTTCCGATTAGGGTCCCGGAGCCGCACGCATGGGAGAGGTCGACCGTGACCCGCTCGCCCGGGCGAGCCGCAGCCGTCACGGCCGCCCGCCAACGAAGGCGTCGCCCCGGGCGGAGGGATCGTGGGGCTGCCATCACACCTTGAGCCCAATCCGCCGGGAGGGTTACGTGGTGAGCTTCTCCGCTACCACGAGCGCGGCTTCAACGCGCCTCGCCGAGCACATTCATGCGGCATTGCGGCTACCACTATGGGGTGGAGCCGGCACAATTTTGCCCCCACGCATCCGCAGCGGCCACGTTCGTGGGCGTCGCGAAGGGTACTCGGGGATCCCCCCAAACAACCGGGAGTCCGACAGACACCTCTTTCCCCGCGGCCGCAGCTCATCACTACCCCACGTCGGCCGAGGGACTCCGCGGAGGCGCGGGGCCGGGCGGATGTCGCTCGGCTCGCTGGGGCAGCTCAAGGAGTTCTACATCCCCCTCGCACCATGACGACGAACAACGCCGCCGGGGAGCAGGGATGGCCTTATCCGCGCAACGCCGAGCCCGGCCTTCCTCCCTACACCGGCCGGTGTTCAAGAAGAGGCTCTGACCGCGGCTACGGTTGCCCACGGCCAACCATCGGCGCGCCAGGTCCGTCCCTCGCCGCCCTTGCGCCGGCCGGGCGAGGGAAGGGCTCAACGCGATGGGCGTCCTCGCTTCCTTCATCACCTGGGGCGCGAATCGTGCCGTTGATGGAGAGGCCGTTTCCGCATCTTCGAGATGACGGAGGCGGCCAACCCGTCGACGTGGCGAGGTCGCTGAGCGCCCCCGACGCCGCCGGGAGCGCCGTACGCGCTCACCCGGCGCGAGCGCCGTCGACACCAGGACGCCGCCACCGCGGGTCGGACCCCGTGGACATCGAGATGCTCCCCATCGGCCCGTTGGTGCCGGTGGTTTTTTGATTCTCGTTTTAATCCTTGCCCTTGCTTCCGTTTCCGATGCGGCACCAACGTGTCCCCGCGCGCAAACCGCCCAACGCCGCCAAGTCCGTTCCACCCACCCCCGACTCCCGTGCGCTCGGCCGGCGGCTAGCCGGGAGCAGCGGTGAGCGGGCGGCGCGCAGAGGGAGCACGCAAGGCGGCGCTGCGCGCCGCCGCGACGCACGGTCCGCGAGTACCTACGCGGGAGGAGCCGGGGGCTCTCTTCCCCGACACGAGGAGCCCTCGTCCCCGGTCGACGAGGTGAGGAAGAGTCCGAGGGGGAGGGCCCCTCGTACAAAGGTAGCTCCGCGCTCCCGTCGCCTTCGATCTCGCGCCGCCGTCGGTGGCCGGCCCGGTCGCGGCGCGCCCGCCGTCCGCCGCCGGTGCGCCGCCCGGGCGCACGCCGCGTAGGTGCCGGCGCGCGCCACCGAGGCGCACGCGGCGTACGTGCCACCGCGCGCGCGCTCGCCGTGCCCGCGCGTGGCGGGAGCGTCCGCGCGCCGCCGCGCGTCCTCGTCGAGGGGCGCGTTGGTGGGCGCGCGCGCGCGGGGCTAGCGTGCCCCCGTGCGTGGTGGCGGCGTCGGCGCGCCCACGCGTGGAGGCTGGGCGTGCCCGCGTGCTGGGCGCCGCCGGGGAGGGTGCCGCGGCGTGTGCTGCGCCCGCGCCGCCCCTCGTCTTCTGAGGTCTTCGAGGAAAAGGAAGCGGCCCTTTTCCTCCGCGAGGTAAGGAACCCTCGTTCTTCCTTGCTTGGCCTTAGCTTGCCGGTTGTCGACCTAACTCCTCCGTTCCCGTGCTCTGCGCCAGGCTGTTACGAACCGTCCCTCCCTGCACCCCCCCGCCAAGGCCGAGGATTCGACGCGTCGATCCCCACCCCGCCGTTCGTCGAGGGGGTCGCGCCTGTGTGACGCGCGCCGCGCCGGGCACGAGCGCTGGGCGTCCTACCGGGGCTTCGAGGCCCCCGGCCGCGGATCACCGCGCGGCCGCGGCCGCAGGTCGCCGGGGCGGCCTACGCCGGGCCGCCGCCGTAGGCGCAGCTCAGCCGGTGGCTACCATGGAGGTGCCGCCGCTGGCCGCCCACCGCGAGGAGCGCGGGAGCGGCGCAACCTCGGCGGAGCGCCCGCCGCGACGGGCGCGCACGACGGAACGCGGCGACCGCCACAACCGCGCGCCGGGGCCGCTGCGAGGCGCGAGGGGTGGGGGGCGCCCGCCGGGAGGCTGTGCGGGCCCGGCCGGCCGCCGGTCCCCGCGCGAGGGGGAAGGAGCCTTGATGACCCCCGCCGCCCGGGTGGAACCGCGCGCCCGGCTCCGTGACTCCCCCGAGCCCTGGTGAGGGGCCCTCGTGAGGCGACACGAGGGTCACATGACAGTGGGGGTCGGGGGCACGATGCCGAGGCCTCGTCCCTCCCACGCCGGGGCCGCCCCGCCTGTGGGGGGGCCGTGAGGATCCTCTGGCTGCCGTCGACGCCCGAGGGGAGCAGGAGCCTCGGGGCGAGCTCCCCGAGCCACCCGCGCCACGCTCAACCGCGCGTCAACGAAGCGCCGCGGTCCACAGCCGGCCCGGGCCGGGATCAAGCCTGTGGTGAGCCACGCGTTGCTCGGCCTTCCCTTATTTCGCCGCGTGCCGCATCTGGCCCCGCACACTTGCGAGATCTCGATGTGTGGATGCCGTGAGCTCGAGCGCCGCGCTCGTGAAAAGTATAGCGCGTTCGACCAGTGAACGCCGAGGTCCGCCAGCCTCCGGGAGCGATGCGCCGCTTACGACGCGCTTGCGGATGCTCTCGCGGACGCCTGCATGTACCGGCTGGTGTACCGGCGATGGCGTGGTGCGACGTGCTCCCCGAGAGCTCGTGGCATGACGCGCGCGTGACTCGAGTCTCGGCGGGATCCGCGCAGCCCCTCGTCGATCGTGACGAGGCGCTGTGGAACGCGCGCGAGGACCTGGACAAGACGCGGACGCCGGGCCGCCACCTCGGGAGGCGGAGGTGGCCACCGCCGCGCCGAGACCCGGGGAGCCCGCACGTCGCTCGAGGGGGCGCAGCGCGCGCCGCCGTGCCGAGGAGCCGGCGCGCGGTCAGAGGCGCGCCAAGGAGGCCGATGTCCCGAAGGCCGCCCTCGACGTCAAGGTCGCGCTCTCGTCGCCGCCGAGGGGCAGCTCCGGGGCCAGAGCGCACGCCCGCCGTGGGGTCGAGGGGCGGCTCCGCAGAGCAGTCGCCCTTGGCGACGCCCCCGACCCGCGCTCGGAGCCGGAGCGCCGCTGCTCGCGAGACACGAGAGGTCGCCGGAGGAGCCGAACGCCGCATTCTCCGAAGTTGAAGATGAGGCGTTGGCGCCGCATCAGCAATGCCGCCCAAGAGATGGCCCCTCGTCGAACAAGGCGCAGACCGTCCACATCTCGAGCCGGGCGCCGAGTCCGCGCGCCGCGACCTCGATCCGGAGAAGAGGCAAGTCGAGGGTAAGCTACCGTCCGAATCGCTCGTTAGTTCGCGAGAGGGTTCGTTTCCTTTCTCGATTTCTTGTCGCCTTGTCGCTTCCTGTGCCCGCGTACGCCTTTGGGGCATCGCCGTTGGGCGGCCGAGGCCCTCGCAAGCCTCCCCACAACCCTCCGAGCGGTGAGCCGGCAGTGAGCCGGCGGACGCGCCTCGAGACCCGTCACGTCGTCGAGGAAGGCGCATGCCTGTGCCCAAGAAACGCCCCTCGCTGGCCGCCGCCTACGCGCCGCGGCCACGGGCCACCGGGCGGTGCGGCCGGCGTTGCACCTCGGGCGTGCGTAAGGCTCTCGTGAGTGGTGCGATCCCACCACGAGGTCAACCTCGAGGCGTAGCTGGCTACATCGTGCCCGAGGCGTCGAGGATGAGGTGGCCATGGAGCGTGCGGACGCGCTGCGGCCGACGCCGCCGAGTCGCCGCGAGGCCTTCGAAGAATTCCTCTTCCCGACGCCGCCGATGCCGCGCTCCGCCCGCCCGAAAGCACTCGGGCGCTAGGCCTCGTTTTTGTTTATGTGTACGTAACTCTAGCCTCGTGGCCTCTCGTAAGTAAACAAGTAGTTTCGTGAACATGGTCAGCTTGTAAATGAAATCGCTGCTTATTGCGCTTTTTGCTTCTTCTTCTTCCCGAGTAGATTCTAGTTAGGGGAGTTCGCCTTCCCGCGAGGGCCCGGCCCCGGGTTCGAAGCGAGAGAGACGGGCCATGGCCACGCGGCGTAGGGGCGTCTTCTGGCTTGCGCACTCCTTCCAGCGTGCGCGTGCGCCCTTTTCAAATCGTGGCTCGTGGTTGAAGTAGGAAACAAACTTATAGCGCGCGCGTGTTATTATCGTTTTTTGCGCGAAAAAAATGGGACCATTTGGGGGGGGGGGGTGCCCCCCACGGCAGTCCTTCGAGGGTAACTTGGGTTTCGGGGGAAAGCGGGAGTTGCCCCTTTTATTAGGTTCGGAGTATTTACATAGGTGACACCAGCGGGGCGTTGGCGATGCGTTTTTACAACGGAAAATGCTTGGAAATCCTTTAGCTAAGGTGTAGAAGCGACGTAGGCATAATGGATGTTCCAAAAGCGTTGGTGAGTTCTTCGCCGTCCTCGTTGGCAAGCTTGTACGTGCCCGGTTTGAGCACCTTTACCACGACGTAGGGTCCCTCCCATGACGGGGCGATAGCTTGTGGCGCCCTCGGTTGTCTTGGCGTAGCCTTAGGACCAAATCCCCCTCGAGCGAAATCCTTACGACGTATCTTGCGTGCTTGGTAGCGCGCGTAGGGGTTGTTGATATCTTGTGGAGTGCATCAACGCCACAAGGCGTACTTCGTCTAGGTTGGTCCCGGTGAGTCCTCGCGGGCTCGGCGGTTAGCATCCTCGTTGTAGCCCCGAACCTTGGGCGACCGTATTCCCGCGATCCGTGGGGAGGATGGCCTCGCGCCATGGACTAGGAAAAACGGGGTGAACCGGGAAGTGGCTACGCGGGGTAGTCCTTAGGCTCCACACGGCTAGCTGGCCGGTTCTTGGAGCCATTTTCGGCCGAATTTGTTGAGTTGGTCGAAAATTAAAGGTTTGAGGCCACCGCTGCGGATCATGCCGTTGGCACGTTCCACTTGGCGGGTCGGTACGTAAGGGTGCGCCACGGGCACCGCCCCCGTCCACTCGGATGTGGAACTTGTCGCGGAACTCCAGAGCTCCCGGCCGTCGGGCGGGATCCCGTTGTTCTGTGATGATGGAGTTTGGCACTCCAAAGCGGTAGATCGATGTCGTCGAAGAAGCCGTGACGCACTTCCGCTCGGCCCTCAAATTCGTAATGGGGCGCACCTCCACCCACTTGGAGAGCAATGGCGGTTGCAACCGAGCGGGTGGGTGAAGCCCGGGGCGCCTTCGCGAGGGGCCGGGGCGATGTCTAATCCCCACACAGGCGAACGGCCATGTTACGGGGATCGTTTGCGAACACGGGAGGCGGCAAGTTGGTCTTGCGGGCGTAGAGCGGCACCCTTCGCAAGTGCGCACAATATTCGTTGGCGTGCGGCCCGTGGTAGGCCAATAGAAGCCTTGGCGGAGCCGCGTTGCCGACGAGGGTGCGCGGCGCGAGCGTGGTGGCCCCGCAGAGATCCCTGGCAGTGGATGTCCCGTAGGAGCTCGCGCCCCTCGGGAATGGCGTATACACCGGCCGGAGGATGCCCAGACGCGGCGCGCTTGTACCGGCTCGCCGTCGACGAGGGTGAATGACTTGGCCATCTGGCCGATGCGCCGCGCGTGGCCGATTCGCAGGGAGCTCCCCTCGAACGATCCGGACGTGTTCTTCTCCCGCCCGATCCGCACGGACGGGGAGCGGCCTCGATGTCCCCATTGCGACGGCCTCGTGGGAGCCGTACCCCTGAGAAGTGAGAGTACGTACGCCTCGTTCGAGGGGTCCTCTTCCATGGGGTCCGCACCGGCGTGGGTTCGAGGGGAGCCCGAGGGGTCGCCGTCGCTCGAGGGGTAAGGCTCGGGGGTTGCGAGAGGCTGCAGCGATGTCGCGCGCGAAAACATTCGGGGGAACGGTGATCCGTCCGGACGCTATCTTTGCCGGCTCGTGCAGCTTCCTCGTTCGCCTCTCGGCGACGGGTACATGATTAAGCTCGATGCGTAAAATTTGTCCTCGAGGGCTCGCACGGCTTTACGGTAAGGCCTCCATCTTGTCGTCGTGGCAGCTCGCGTTCTTCATGACTTGGTCGATCACGTTTTCGCCGCCGAATCCCCTCGCACATCGGGCGCTTGACGCCCGACTCAATGGCGATTTTGAGGCCGCGAAGAGGAGCCTCGTATTCCGCCATGTTGTTAGACGCGGGGGAAGCGGAGGCGCCTTGCGTAGCGCATGTGCTCACAGAGGGGTGACGCACGAAGAGCGAGGCCCGCGCCCGCTCCTGTCCTTTCATCACCGAGGAGCCGTCGAAGAACGAGAGTCCGGCCTTACGCGGAATGCGAGGGGGCGGCGACTGCGTGTCCGTCCAATTCGGCGACGAAGTCGGCTAGGACCCCCCCCCTGCGGCCGATGAGTCGCGGGTCGTAGGCGAGCGTCTCGCCCATTCAACTCCACGGACCACTTGGCAATTACGCTGCGCGCGTCGGGGTTGCGGAATGATCTCTCCTAACGGGAAGGAAAGAGGCCACACCGTAGCGGGTGGGCCTCGAAGTAGTGGCGGAGCTTGCGCGCGATTCCGAGACTACGCATACAACGACACGGACACAGGGGTAGCGCGTCTTCGTGTCCGATAGGACTTCGGCGGTGTAGTAGACCGGCCTCTGCACGGAGCAAGGCGTGTCCTTTCCTCCGTGCGCTCCGCGTCCAACGGCGGCGGCCACCGGGTGGTTGCGGCCACGTAGGATTTGGAGGACGCTCGCCGGTCTCGTGGCGGCGTAAGGATTGGGGCGTGCGTCGAGAAGATGCCTTTGACTTAGCCCGGCGCTTCCACTGGGCCTCGGCGGTCCAAGAGAAGCGCTCGTGCTTCTTTGAGCGGCCGGTAGAGGGCGGGGCCCGCTTATGCGAGCCTCGAGACGAAGCGGCTCGGGGCGACAGAAGCACCCCAACACCTTCTGCACCCCTTTGAGGTCCCCGAATTGGACCCATTCGCTCGAGGGCCGCGACCTTTTCGAGGTTGGCCTCGATTCCCCGGCCAGGAGACGATGTATCCTAGGAGCATGCCCCGCGGCACTCCAAAAGACACATTTTTCGGGGTTGAGAGCGACCCGGGTTGGCCGCGAGCGGTGAGATCTGCGATGCCGAAGATCGACGACCGGGTCGTCGCCTTCACCGGGTTTGACGACGATGTCGTCTACGTAGCCTCGACCGTCAGCGAGTATGGTCCCCAAAAACGTGCGCATGCGTGTGATATGTTGCGCCCGCGTTTACGAGGGCCAAAAGGCATCGTGACGTAACGAACGTCCGAGAACGGTGTGATGAACGAAGGGAAGGCGCGAAGGCTGGTCGGACTCCTTCATTTTTATTTGATGATATCACGAATAGGCATCAAGGAAACGAGTAGTTCACACCCGGCGAGTGGAATCGGCAATTCGATCTATGCGTGGCAAAGGAAAAGGAACTTTTGGACATGCTTTATTGAGGCTGGTGTAGTCGATACGATCCCTCCACTTCCCATTTTCTTTTTTACAAGCACGGGATTAGCTAACCATGTCGGGTGGAACACTTCCTTGATGAATGCGACCTCGAGGAGCTTCCGCGGCTCCACTCCGATCAGCCGTCGCCGTTCCTCGTCGAAGCGGCGCGGCCGGCTGGCGAGCCGGCGCGAGCGTTGGGCGAGGATATCAAGGGAGTGCTCGGCGACCTCCCTCGGGATGCACAGCATGTCCGAGGGGCTCCCACGCGAGATCGTCGGCATTGGCGCGGAGGAAGTCGGCGAGCCACGCCTCTATTCAGTGATCGAGGGTCGGGCGACCCTCAACACCTTGCCCTCGGGGGCCGCTCGGGTCGAAGGGGACCCCTTTGGTTTTGTTCGGCGACCCCGAAGGTGCCCTCGTGTTTGGCGGCGGAGCACGAGGTCGTCGTTGACCATCTTCTCCGAGTGTGTTCACTAGCGCTTCATCCGGCGCTAGCGCCTGCCGCATGTTCCACGCACTGCGACATCGCATTCGAATGCATGCTCGATCGACGACCGACGGTGATGACGCGTTTGGACCGGCATCTTCATCTTCGGGTACGTGTAGTTGGGGACGCCATGAACCCGGCATAGCATGGTCGCCGAAGGATGGCATGGTAGGCCCCTTTTGAGATCCCACCACCTCGAAGGTGAGGGTCTCCTTGCGGAAATTCTTGGGGGTCCCGAACCGAGACGGGCAAATCCGATCTGCCCAGGGGAGTTGAACACACTTTCGGGCGCGATGCGGGTGAAACGGCCTTCGTCTTCAGGCACTGGCGAGTCCCGACCCAATCCCCATTAGGCGCGATGCTTGTGCGCGAAGAGGATATTGAGGCCTCTTGCCCTCCCGTCCATAAGGACCTTCGAAAACCAGGGCGTTCCCAATGATGGGATCGACCACCGAAGGTCTTGGCCGGGTTCGGGATGCGGTTTGGGTGATCATCCACGGCTAAAGGTGATGGCATCCTTCGACCGGTTGAGAAAGGCGGAGGTGCCCTCTGCCGAGCGAGGACTTCGTGCCAGCTCCTTCTTATTCTGCCGGGTTGACATGTCGACGGTAGGTCCCAAAAAATGAGGAACACATTTTCGACGGCGGGAAGCCACTGCGTCGCCGTCGCCCCCATCCTTCTTGGCCCTGCGCACTCCTTCGCGGCGGCACGGCCATAGAACTTCTTGAGCATGTCGCCTTTGCTCAAGAGTGTGATTCACGGGGGTCTTGTGGTAGGGGCATGGCTTCTTCATCATGTCGTCGAACACCCCCGGGCCTCGAGGAGCCGGTCGAGGGCCCGTCGGGCGGGTCAGCGACGGGGGCCTCGGCGTTGCGGCCGTTGCGCCCTCGCTCGCGCGCCTCGCGGCGCGGCTTCTTCCCCTTCTTGCCCCGCTTGTCATTGCGGCGCGGCTCCTTGGACCCGGCGCCATCAGCGGCGTGTCCTCGATGCGCTTGCCCTTCTTGCCATCGGGTGCCCCCACGGCTTCCTCTCCGGAGGGCGAAGGCCCGGTGGCAAATGTCGAAACGGCTCGTTCGAGTCCGTGGGCGGGGACGCGTCCCCGGCTCGCGCACGAGGTCCCGGCACGTGGTGCCCTCGAAGACGCGCGTGCACGATCTACGGCGGGAGCTACGGCCAGGGAGCTCTGTGCGGCGTAACGGGAGAAGCGCGTATGAAGTCCGCGAGCGGCTCGCCCCGGCTTGCGTGCGGGAGCGCGGTCAAGGGAGTTCCGGGGGCGCACGTATGTGCCCCGGAAGTTGCCCACGAAGGTGTGGACTAGATCGTCCCGAGTTGTGGATGCGGCCGGCGGCGCAAGTGCTCGAGCCATGCCGGGCCGCATCGCCCGGATGCGGGGGCAAGTTGCGGATGATCACTTCGTCGTTGGTGGCCGCCGCCCGGGCGGCCGGGCTGGCGGTAATCGTTGAGCAAGCCACGACGGGTTGCGTCTCCTCGGTGGCACACGATGATGCGTCGAGGGTTGACGGAAGCGGCGGGGGAACGCCGCCGTGCGGATCTCCCGGGCTGAACACACGACCCCCGGGGGCTGCGAGGTGTCGGGGAGCGATCCTCACCGGTTGTCGTAGCGTCCACCCCGCCGAGGTGGTAGCCCACAGCCGCTCGCGCGTCCGCCTTGGCGGTGCGCTGGCGTTGATGACGTTGCGGGCGTCGCCATCCGGCGCCCCTGCGTGTGTCGAGGAGCCGTTCCCTTGGCCGGCGTGCGTCCTCCGGTCGGCGGGTCGACCCACATGCAAGAGGGGTTCGCCCCCCTGGTGCCGGATCATCACCCCGCCGCGTCCCACGTTTGTTGGCGGATGCGTGAGACAGAAACTTTTCGGCCTGGCTGGACGGCCAGCTTGCTCAAGGAGGTTTGCACCTCGCGGTGCATGTCTCGAGCCTCGGGGGTCGAGGGTGCGGCATGGCGCGGCCGGTGTTGCGGCGGCGATGAGCTTTGGCTCGCCGCGGCGGAATATCAGCGTTGTCGGCGTTGGGGACGGGGTTGAGGCGGTCTCGGACTTGTCGGCCTAGCTCACGCGCGCGTTCGCCACGCGAGAGGCCCTCTCCTTGCCATCGAGGCGGCGGGTAGCCGCACGGTCGGGGGTACTCCTCTGCCAGCTTGGCCTCGAGCTCGCAGGCTTGGGCCGGTACACGCATCGACGTCGGCCCCGGCGGGAGCGCTCGGTCCCGCGGCCGGGCGCGTGGCAACCCCTGGAGGGCCGCGTGACTTCCCCATCTCACGGCGCCGGCCGCACGGGTGGCGTTGGCGGGGTCGTTGGTGATGACGGCGCGGCATTCCGATGGGGTCGTAGCTCCCGTCTTTGGAGTCGTCGGAGCCGGCCCGAACCCGGTAGTCCGATGGCGTCGAGGAAGGCGCACCGAACGCGGCGGGTGCGAACACCCTTGGGAAAAGTCGTCCCACTCCGCGTACCCATGACGGTGGGCGGGTGGCATCGTGTCGGCCGGAGCCCGGGGACGACTCGTCCGTGGCCGCGGTGCGGGATCCACCGGCGACGAAGACGTGCGCGACCCGGGCGGAACCTTCGCATTGTCGTGTTGACGTTGGCGTTGTAGGCCGTAGTGGCGCCACGCGGCCGCTGGGGACGCGTGGTCGAGGAGACCGCGCGCGGTCACGTGGGGGCGGTGGCGGCCGTCGTGACGGTGGGCGCACCGCGGCGGGCGGCGGCGGCGCTCGGCCTGCCGCCGCTCGGGGACCCGCGCGGCCGCGGCGTAGCCGGGGCGGCCGGCGGTGTCGTGGCGTCGACGGACAGCCGACATCCGTGCACAAGCCGGTGCACGCGCCGGTGTCGTGCGTGCGGCGCCCCGGACGAGCGGGGCCCCCGGCCTCATTTGCGCGCGTAGCTCCTCACGGTTGGTGAGGCGCATGAGATAGCCATTCCCCGTGGCACGGGAATTCAAGTCCCGAGAAGCGGATCTCGAGCCGCAATGGGAAGGGGAGTCCCGAGCTACCCATGTTGTAGCGGGTGCTACGGTACTCGGTGCGGGTAGTCACCATGGAGGGAGTTAGCGAAATGACCTTAGGCGCTCGTTGGCCCCACGGTGGGCGCCAATCTGTCGGTGCGGAATATGGTCAAGATCGCCGGTAGATAACGCCTTGAGTCTATCCCTCGATGGTGGCTACTAAGCAACAAATGACACAAGGATTTATCCTGGTTCCGGCCGAGGGCGTGCGTCCGGCCGGTCGGTGTGCTCGTGGCACTATATTGCTCGGCAAGGGTGCTTGTAGTGGGAGCAAATACAGAAGCAAGGCGGGGAGAGGAAGCGTGGCTCCCAAGTCGACGGTGAGTAGGCGAAGATGTTGTGGGAGAATAAGAGAGTGGGTACACGATGCGGCGTGTTCCTCTCGGATCGAGTCCTCCCGTCCCCCCGGCGGCCGGGGTCCGACCCTCCTTTTTATAGGCCAAGGGGGCGGCGAGTTACATGCACGCGCGCTACCTAGCTACGTGTAGGAGCACGTCGTGCTCACGGTGTAGGGCGGGCGATCGTCAGAACGATCCACGACGCGATCCGGCCATGATGGCCTACTTCGTGCCGAACGATTGGCGGTTCGAGGGTGGGGAGGCGGCGGACGGTGATGGCGTTCTGCGATAGGCTTCGAGGGAGGTGCGTGATGGCCCAGAGTGCGGGTACGGGAGCGGGCGAACGGCGTTCCTTCCCAATGAGCTGCGGTGGCGGAGTGGTTTCTTTGCTCGTGTTCGGGCGTGCGCTGCGGAGTCGGGCGTGCACCCGCACGCGTGGGTACGGCGGCCGCGCGTTACGATGGCCGGGATGGCCACCCACTAGGCCTGACGCCCCTTACCTAACACGCGAGGTCACGGGCAAAGTGAGTCGAGGGGTGCGCCGGCCCCTTTCGAGGGGTCGGGCGGCGTTAGCCGTACGGCGGCGTGCGCACGGCGTCACGGGACGACACGCCGTGATGCAGCACGGTCCATCCCACGGTGGCGGGGATGGGCTCCTTCCTGGGGAGTTGGTGCGGCGGCACGGGCGTGAGCCCCGGGCGCATGATGGCGCGCGACAGCGGCGTCGGGGCGTTAAATGCCCAAGTACGGGGCCGGCGCACGCGTGCGGGGGCGCCGTGATCGTGGCGGGCCCCGGCGGGCCGGAGCGGACGCCCTCGAGCGGGCGGGACTCGCTCGAGGGGGAGCGCGCCCTCGGCGGGCGGGACGCTCGAGGGGAGGGTCGCCCCTCGGCGGGGCCGGAACCCCGGTCGGGGAGGGAGTTGCCCCTCGAACGGGGCGGAGCCCGTTCGGAGGGAGAACATGCCCTCGGGCGGCGGAGCTTGCTCGAGGGTCTTCCTAGGCGGGCCGCTTTTGGTGGGCCTCACGAAGTCTGCTTTGCATCGGCCGTATCTGCATGGTTAGTTTCTGCATGGTTAGGCTTAGCTTATATTGATGCGGGAATTTAAGTAGGGGGTTCCCCCATTGTTTGAGGGGACCCCTGCCTCCGCCAATCTCCACTCATGACTTGGCTCCCACGTAGTCCCGGCTCGACCTTGGTTTTGAGGCTCAACCAAGAAACCGTCCACGACTTCATCTTGCTCGTTCATGCCACCATGCGGCCCGCACTTGACCCCGCCGGCCACCGGTCCCTCGAACAAAGCCTACTTGTCTTCTCCACACCCCGGAGGCCTCACCGGCGACGACCTTTCGCGCTTGTTCTTCACCCGCACCAACACCCGCCCGGCGCAACTTCGCACTCGCAATACTTAGCCAAGAATCGGCTCCACACAACGTTGTCAATCACTCATCACACAAGGAAGCGACCATCCACCGGTCCTCGAACCACACATGGTCCTCACCCTCAACGGGTTCGAACGGGCGCCTCGGATCGCGAGTCGGGGACGACGAGGGCACGCGCATTCGAGCCGTTCCTCGAGCCCGTCGGCTCGAGGGTGCCCCACATGTCGTGTTCGAGAGCCGGCGAGGGGCGGCTAGCTCGGGGATCCCACCGAGGGAGAGCTTCCGCGCCCTCGGTCCCTATCGAACGGGACCGAGCCCCACCTAGCAAACCCATGCAAGCGCTTCCATGGACGTGTCTCCGGACCACGCAACCCTACCCTTATCGAACGGGGCATGGGCGTCCACTCGAATCACCCACTAACAGCCAAAGAGGAATCCGCAATTCGCGACCCGCTCGATGGGGGTTGTGGAAACCTCACCCCTCCGTCCCGCGGAGGGACGGCGAGGGCGCGTTAAAAAACAAGTCGTAAAGATCTACCCGATCGCCTCGAATGGGCCGAGTGCTTGGGGGCTTAACGCACGACTACACCTCCTTGGCCTCGCACCCGCCGGAGACGGGCGCCGCCGCGCGCGTGTGCCACCGAAGCCGGCCGGAAACACCGCCGATGCCGGTTGAAACATGTGCCACGCCCTCTCCGACCCGTTCTCGCGGTTAACCCTCGCAAGAGCACCCACGCTCCTTCGGGGCTTCGGGGTGGGAGACCGCGGGCCCGCCGACGCGGCCCCACGGAAAGCATTTGCAAAACGAGGAGGGAAGAACGTCCTATCGGAGGGTTCCAGCATCCGCGGGAGCCTCAATGGCAAACCCGCGGATGCTCGGGGGCTACGTCGGGGACAAACCCCTAGGGGTCCCCTTAAACAACGGGAAAATCCTCACTTAAAACCCACAACAAGGCCAAAACACAATTTGCCTAACCATGCGAGGGAACGGCCCACGCCGGCAGGGGACTTCCGACGGCCCATCAAGGCGGCCCTCTTAGGGATCCCCTCGAACGTGCCCCGCCTCGCTCGAGGATGCACGCTCCCCCTCGGCGGGCTCCGCCCCGTTCGAGGGGGTAGCACTTCCCCTCGAGCGGGCTCGCCTCGCTCGAGGCCTCGCTCCCCCCTCGAGCGGGTTCCGCCTCGCCGAGGGTGCGCCCCGCCCGCCGGGGCCCGCCACGCTCGAGGGTGCCCCTCACGCGTGCGCCGGCCCCGTACACGGGCATTTAACGCCCGACGTCGGCGGGACGGCGCCATCATGCGCCCGGGGCTCGCCCCGCGTGCCGCCGCACCAACTCCCCAGGGAGGAGCCCATCCCCATCACTGTGGGGAGGGACTGTGCAGCGCGGCCGGTGTCAGTCCCGTGACGCCGTGCGCCTGCTCCAGTACGGCTAACGCGCCGAGCCCTCGAAGGGGGGCCAGACGCACCCTCGATTCACTTTCTTGTGACCCTACAGGGTTAGGTGGAGGCGCTAGGCCGGTGGAATACCATCCCTGCCACTGTAACAGCGTGGCCGCCCTCCCCGCGCGTGCAGGCGCACGCCGGACGCTGTAGCAACCACTCCGGCGCTGTGGAGCGCGTTGGGAAGGAACGCCGTTCTACCTACTCCTGTACTCCGTACGGGCCAACGTCAGCACCTCCCTCGAGCCTATCAGAGGACTTCGCCACCATCCGACGCCCTCCTACCCTCGAACCGCCACTGTTCGGGTACAAGGTAGGCCATGATGGCCGCATCGCCGTAGGGATCGTCCGACGGCCGCCCACTCTACAAGATAGCACGAAGCACTTCCCACGTAGCTAGATAGCGCGGCGCGCATGTACTTCCCCCCCTTGATCTATAAAAGGGGGGCGAACCCCCCAGCCGCAGGGGACGAGGACATTCAGACCGGAACTCACAACACACCACGTACTCATCCTCCAATTCCCCCACAATATCTTCAGCCACTCCACCAGGGACTTGGAAGCCACGCTTCCTCTCCCGCCTTGCTTGTAGCAGCCCCACTACAGGCACCCCCGGTGCTGAGCAATATAGTGCCTTGAGCACACCACTGCTGGACGTACGGCCCCCTCGGCCGGAACCAGGATAAACCCCGTGTCTCTTATTGCTTAGCATCGACCATTGAGGGATAGACCTCGGCGCTATCTACTGGTTAGTGTCGGGACCATATTCAGCACCGACACTCACCCAATGTGCTTCTTGCAAGATGACGTGGTAAAGTTTGTCTCCAAGCCGGCGTCGCCTCCTCGACAAGTCGAGATCCTAGATGAGGGGAAGGGCAAGGCCAAGGAGCGCCGCGAAGTCGGTGAAGGAGATGACACAATAGTCATTGAAGATACATCGGACGAGGATGATGAGGGGACGCTGCAAGAGCGGTTCCAGCTGCGGTCAAGATTCAGCCGCCCTGGGTTGCCCAACGTCCCTCTCGTTCAGGATCCATCAACTAGCCTAGAGGCTAGTTTGCCTGCGCCGCCAAGGAGGCCGCGCAACGTGGCCCGCAAGCGCGTGGCCAAGAAGCTGAAGGTCACGGAGACCACGTCCCAAGAGGTAAGCTTCCTTGAGTAGGGTAGTCGAGTACTTGTTTCTCGATGTTGTGTATGCTGACGATGACATTCCATTGCTTGTAGGAGATTCCGCCTTCCGACCCCGTAGAGCAGGGTGACGAAGACGACTGGCATACGGTGGGAGAGCCGGCTGGAGCCAGCCGTAGCCCAGCCCCCATCGTAGAAGAACTTGTGGCACAGCTGACGCGCCAGCCCCTAGTTGCTGAGGGGAGCACTGAAGCAGCCGTGGCTATTGCAGAAGAGCCAACGGCTATTGAGGCCCAAGAGGAGGCGCCTGCTGAGGCTAGGCTGGTCGACATCGCCAGTATCCTCGGTGCCCTGACCGTGACAGTAGTCCCGTCAAGCCTGTAAGTGAAGATCTTTCCCGAGTAGTACATTTGGTTTGGTAGTCATACTTGGTTGACAACCAGTTGGGTACTCTGCAGGAATCTACGGACTTGAACTGGGATGGGGATGAACCCATCGCAGTAGTGGCTGAAGAGGAATCCGCGCCAGCCGATGAGGAGTCCGCTCCCGCCCCTCGTGCAGAGTCCGAGGCGCCGACCGTGGAGGCTGCATCGCCGGAGGCCAGCATCGTAGAAGGTGAGTACACTGAACAAGTGCAGGTATCCTCAAGGAGTAGTCGTAGCCGCCAAGGGTGACTAATCCCATTGTCTTCTTGTTGACAGGTGCCGAAGCCGAGGGAAGCGCTATTCCCGAAGCGGTGCCCGTTGAAGGCCAAGCGCCGGAGACCCAAGGAGCTGCCGGAGGAGCCCCCGAGCCAATGGAGGTAGCTAGCGGAGAAGCCCCTGCGATGGCCGGAGGAGAACGCGACGACGTACTGCCAGAATCAACTCTGGAAGTAGTCGTCCGTTCACCGGAGATCCAGGATGCGGAGCCAATCCGCTCGGCGCCCATGTCTGAAACCGCCACGAGTAGTCGTGGTGGGATTGAGCTCCTGGCAGACGACCTTGTCGACCCGGCATCGGTAGCTCGTCACTTGGAGGCGATGCACCAGGCCGAGCAATGGATGAAGGTGAGTTGTTGATGCTCTTAAGTAGTCAATCTGTTGTAGAATGCTGAGTACCCAATTGACATCTACTGTCTACTGCAAGACGTCGCGGAGAGATCCCGACAGAAGTCTGGCATGCTCCAAGTGTATGGCGAAGCAATGCTCCGGGCGGAGGCCTTGGAGGAACAACTCGTGAAGGCTCGGAAGCACTCCGCCATGCTCCAATCAAAGCTGGACGGCGCCTTCGCCCAATATCATAACGAAGTCCAAGATATGCAGGCGAAGAGCGACGAGCTGGTGCAGAAGAACAAGTCGCTCCGCAACAAGAATAAAGGTATGTGTTGTCTTGTCGAGTACCATTGGAAGTACCCTGTAGTAGTCTGACCCGCCTTGCTTGTTGATTGCAGAGCTTGAGACTCGTGTCGAGCAACTGAGGACCTCAGAAGTCGACATGAAGAACCTCTTCTACCGGGAGAAGGAGGCCCGTGAGGTACTTGAATATGACTATAAGAAGTTGGCTTACGAGTGCGATAAGCACATGGAGCTTCGAATTGCCTCGGATCGTGACCTCGTCAACTGCTACAAATCTCTGTAGAGGCTGAACGAGGACTGTGTGAAGCTGTGGGCCCAGCTGAAGGAACTTGAGGAAGCCGCACTTTCTATCGCGAGGCTACTGGTGCCTCATCCGGGCAGACCGAAGATAGCTCTGTTGGTGGACCGGCTGAGAGAAGCACCCAGCCGTCTGGCGACGTACGTCAAGCACCTGGTGAAGTCAATCCCCAACTAGATCTTGGAATATATGAAGTCGCACTTCCCGAAGGCTCCAGTTGATGTAGTCGCCGGCGGACTAGCCACCAACTGCACAGACGAGCAGTACGCGGAGCTGCTGGAGCAGATGGCGCCAATTGCTGAGCAGGTCACCGAGAAGCTTAACCTCCAGTAGTTTCTGTAGGGTTAGCTTGTAGCAGTAGTTGTAGATAAACAAAGTTGTAATGAACTTGTTTAAATATGAATGAGGAAAACTCCCATAAATGAGTACTCGTTGTCGCGGTATGTGTATGCGGAGTTCCATCATGGAGTTGTCATGAGTAGTCGTACTCACCGGTAGACCCGTTGAGGGAAAGAGATAGTAAATCAGTTGATAGATAATCAAACTTTATTACTGAGAGAAGTACACCTGGGTGGCCAGGGCCGTTTTACAAGAGTAGTCGCCAGGACCCGGGGGCCGCCTACGGCTAAGTGGTGCTAGGGGGTCTAGCCGCATACAGCAGTAGATCCGTTAGTAGCCGTGTAGGCTGGATCTAGGAGTACATGGTCTCTCAGTAGACCGCTGCTGGAGTCTTTTGTTGCTCAGAGCAGCCCAAGATTCGTTAGTAGCCGTTAACACTGGATCTTGGAGTAGAGTAGTCAGGAGACTGGTGCCTGGACCCGGAGGCCGCTTACAGCGAAAGGGTCTTTGAGTAGTCGTGTAGACTTGAACCCCCAGGGTAGTCGATAGACTAGGCGTAGAATCGACAGAGCTGGTCGATATTCCACGAGTTGTTGACGTCTTCGCCTTCGAGCGTCTGGAGGCGATAGGAGCCCGGTCCGGTCACCTTTGCAAATGTGAAGGGACATTCCCAGGGCTAGCTGAGCTTGTGTAGTCCTTCCATGTTCTGGATGCGGCGGAGGAAAGGATCGCCAACGTTGAAGGAGCGTTCCTTGACGTTGCGATCGTGGTAGCATCGGATACCCTCGAGGTATCTTGCTGATGGACGAGGGCGGTGCAGCGAGCTTCTTCGAGTCCATCGATGTCAACTCGTCTGCTGTCTTCAGATATGCCTTCGTCGTATTGCTCTACTGCTGGTGAGTCCCACATGACATCAGCAGCTAGGATTGCTTCAGAGCCGTAGATCAGGAAGTATGGCGATTGTCCCGTCGGCTTGGAGGGTTGAGTACGTAGCCCCCAGAGCGCATTGGGTAGTTCCTTGATCCACTTGCCTCCTTTGGTGTTGGCAGCGTCGTGTAGCGGCTTCTTGAGAGCGTCGTGCACCATCCCATTGGCGCGCTCGACTTGTCCGTTGGCCCGAGGATGGGCAACTGAGACATATCGGACGTCGACCCACTATTCTCGCAGTACTCCCAGAACTGGTGATTGTTGAAACTGGAGCCCAGGTCTGTGATGATGCGATGGGGTAGTTCGTAGCGATGTACGAGTTCATCCAGGAAGTCGAGTACTCTGTCAGCCTTGGGGCATGTGACCGGCTTGACCTCGATCCACTTGGTGAACTTGTCGATGGCCACCGGTTCCGTTGAATCCACTCCGGCGCGCTTGGGAGTGGCCCAATCATGTCGAGCCCCAGCAGGCGAAAGGCCAGGTTGGCGGTATGGTGACTAGCTTGTAGGCTGAGACATGTTGTTGCTTGGCGAAGTATTGGCACCCTTAGCACCTTTTGATGAGTTCTTCGGCGTCGCCCAGAGCTGTGGGCCAATAGAAAGCTCGTCGGAAGTCCTTGCTGACCAGCGTGCGAGAGGACGCGTGGTTGCCGCAGACGCCTTTGTGGATCTCCTCCAAGATGCCCTTGCCTTCTTCTCGGGGAACGCACTTCATGAGTACTCCAGAAGATGCGCCCCTCCTGTAAAGCTTGTCTCCGACAAGGACGTAGGACTTGGCGTGGTGGATGAGTTGCTCGGCCAAGTTCTTGTCCGAGGGAACCTTCTGCTCGCTGAGGTAGTCGATGAAGGGTTGCCTCCAATCCACGTCGATCATCATGACCTCCTGGCCAGCCGGGGGATGTGCTGGATCAGTGGTCGGTGGCGCTGCCTCCGGGATGGATGGTGCGTGAAGCTCGTGGACAAAGACACCCGCTGGTACTTGAGCGTGAGTAGAACCAAGCTTCAACAGGATGTACGCTGCAACGTTGTTGTCGCGGACGATGTGGTGGAACTCGAGACCGTAGAACTTGTTCTCGAGCTTGCAGACTTCTAGGCAGTAGGTGTCCATGTTCTCCTTGTTGCAGTCCCAGGACTTGTTGACTTGGTTGATGACCACTGCGGAGTCGCCGTAGACTAGTAGCCGATTGATGCCCAGTGAAGCCGCGAGGTGGAGCCCGTGTAGCAGAGCTTCGTACCCGGCTTCGTTGTTTGAGACCTTCCAGAAGATCTGCAGGACGTACTTGAGTTGTTCGCCCGTTGGAGAGATCAAGAATACCCCTGCACCTGCGCCTTCGAGCTTGAGCGAGCCGTTGAAGTACATCACCCAGTGCTCTGGGCGCTCGGTTGGAGTAGGTAGCTGATTCTCCCGCCACTCCGCCATGAAGTCGACTAGCGCCTGCGACTTGATGGCTGTGCATGGCTTGAAGTCAATGTTGAGGGTGCCGAGTTCGACTGCCCACTTGGAGTTTCTTCCAGTAGCATCTTGGTTCCACAGGATGTCGCCGAGCGGGTAGTCGGTGACGACGGAGATCGAGTACTCCTGGAAGTAGTGTCGTAGCTTCCGCGAGGTGATGAGCACTGCGTACAGAAGCTTCTGTACTGGCTAATAGCGTGCCTTGGATTCTGAGAGGACCTCGCTGACGAAGTAGACTGGGCGCTGGACTGGGTAGGCGTGGCCGTCTTCCTGCCGCTCAACGATGATGGCAATACTGACCACGTGAGTAGTCGCAGCTAGGTAGAGCAGCAGCTGCTCACCTTTGTGAGGAGCCGTGAGGACTGGTGGCTTTGATAGGAAGTCCTTGAGCTGGGCAAGGGCTTGGTCTGCCTCTTGATGTTTGAGTAGTTTGAAGAAGGGGAACCCCCATTCTCCAAGCTTCAAGATGAATTTGTTCAGAGCCGCCATGCATCCGGTTAGCTTCTGCACGTCTTTGATGCACGTGGGAGCTTTCATGCTGGTGATGGCGGAGATCTTCTTGGGATTGGCTTTGATGCCGCGGTGGATGATGATGAAGCCGAGTAGTTTGCCCGACGGTACGCCGAAGACGCACTTGTTTAGGTTGAGCTTCCAGAGGTACTCTCGTAGGGATGCAAAAGTCTCTTCAAGATGGGCGATGAGCGTGTTGGAGTTTCTGGTCTTGACGACCATGTCATCCACATAGGCTTCGACGTTCTTGTTGAGTTGCCTCTTGAAGCAGGCCTGGATAGCTCGTTGGTAGGTAGCGCCGGCGTTCTTCAACCCGAAGGACATGGTCGTGTAGCAGTACGCGCCAAACGGGGTGATGAACGCGGTCTTCTCCTGGTCTTTTTCCTTGATCGTGATCCGGTGGTACCGGAGTAGCGATCGAGGAAGCGAGTAGGTCGCGGCCCGCCGTGGAGTCGATGACTTGATCAATCCGCGGCAACCCGAAGGGGTCCTTGGGGCAGTGCTTGTTGAGGTCGGTGTAGTCGACGCACATCCTCCACTTGTTCGAGTTCTTCTTGCGGACGGGGACGGGGTTGGCGAGCTACTCAGGATGGAAGACTTCTCTGATGAAGCCAGCCGCGAGTAGTTTGGCGAGTTCCTTCTTAATGGCATCCCGTCTGTCGTCGGCGAAGCGGCGGAGGTGTTGTTGCTTCGGGGTATCTTTAGGGTCGATGTTGAGTGAATGCTCGATCAACTCCCTGGGCACCCCTGGCATGTCCGCTGGTTTTCACGCGAAGATGTCTCGGTTAGCCCGGAGGAAGTTGATGAGCGCGTCTTCCTATTTTGGGTCGAGCCCCGCCCCGATGGTGGTGGTCTTGCTGCTGTCGCCTGTCCCGAGGTCAATTGTCTTGACTAGAACTTCCTCAGCTGGCTGAGGCTTGTTGGCTTTGTCCAACTTCTCTGGGATGTTGAGTTCACTTGGGGCAAGCTTCTTCGACGCAGCGTAGATCTCCATCATTGCGTTGGGTACTTGATTCATAGCTGCGAGTTCCACAGCTTCTGTGTCGCAGTCGAAGGATATCTTCAAGTCCCCTTGCAGTGAGAGTACACCGGCTGGACTTGGCATCTTGAGTACCAAAGAGGTGTAGTGGGGTACCGCCATGAACTTGGCGATAGCCGGTCTGCCAAGGATGGCATGGTAGGACGTCTCGAAGTCCGCGAGTTCGAACTTGACGTACTCGGTACGGTAGTTGTCCCTTGTTTCCCCGAAGGTAACTGGCAGAACCACTGAGCCTAGTGGGATAGCCGCGTTCCCGGTGACGATGCTGTAGAAAGGCGAGGTGCTCTTGGTGAGCATGTGGGTGATGTCGAGCTTCATCTTCTTCAAGGTCTTGGTGAAAAGGACATTGAGCCCTCTTCCACCATCGATGAGGACGTTGTTGAGTTTGGAGCCCGCGACCACTGGCTTCAGGACGAGTGGGAACCGTCCTGGTTCAGAAAAGCTTGTCCATTGATCCGCGCGGGAGAAGGTAATGGGTACCTCCGACCACCGGAGAGGGGTCGGGACCGCTGGTTCAATGCTCATGACTTCTCGACGGGTAGCTTTCTGAGCCCGTCGGTTGGGTAGTCCGCCGAAGAGGACGTTCACCATCTTGTCGGGTTCCTGGAAGTCGCCGTTGCCTTCGTCGGTCTTCTTCTTGCCTTTCTTGTCGTGAGGGTGCCGTGGCTCTGGAGTATCCTTGAGTGCTCACCGGAGTTGGTAGCACTGCTCGGTGGTGTGGTTGCCGTCTAGATGCCACGGGCACTTCTCTTTCAGCAAGTCTTTGAAGCCACCGGAGGTCTTCTTCGAGTTCTCCTTCGCAGGGCGCTGGATAGCCGCGACAGTGTTGTCTGGCTTACGCTTGCGATTGGGACCCGAGTAGTTGTTGCTGCTACCGCCTTGGTTCCCGTTGTTGCTGCTGCCGCTGCTCGTGTTCTGTTTGCTCTTGCCACGGATGGCGTCGTACTTGGCGTTAGCCTTGTCTTCTTCATCAGCCCAGGAGGTGATCATGTCCTTGAGGTGGGTGATGGAGCTCGGGCGGCGATGACTGAAGTCTTCGAAGGTGCGACGGTGGTAGAGGGCATCTTGGAAGAGGTCGATGACTTCCTTGTCGGAGACATCGACTATGGTGGCGCGCTTGTCGAAGAAGCACCGCATGTACTTGTGAAGGGTCTCGCCTTGTTCCTGCTTCACCATTGCCAGATCCATGCGAGTATCCGAGCGGCCCATAGCGCCCGCGAAGTTGCTGGTGAACTGTTCCTTGAGCTGGTCCCACTTGTCGATCGAGTACTTCTCGAGTGACTCGAGCCATGTAAGCGGGCCTTGGTCCAGACAGAAGGGGAAGTAGAGGCACTTCGTGTCGTTGTTGCCACCAGCGTTCTCGATGGAGAGGGCGTAGCATCTGAGCCACTGGACTGGATCTTGCTTCGCGTCGTACTTGGTAATTCCCAGAGGCTTGAATTTCTCCGAGAGAAGTCGGTTGCGAAGTCGCGCAGAGAATGAGGGGAAGTCGTCGTTGTCGCCTGCCGTGGAGGCCTTCTTGCGTCGTAGTTCTTCAATTTTTTGGCGGGCGTCGAAGCCACCACGTGAGGCACCGGAGACGTGTCTATCCGCGTGGCCTCGGCCGCCGCGGTCGCCACCGTCCCCAGCTCTCCTGTTAGCCCCATGGTTGGAGCTCCCGCCGTCGCTGCCACCACCGCTAGGATCGCGGTGAGGGACGATCTCCCGGTCACCACCGGCGCTGTTCCCACCATGGGAGGGTCCACCGGCTGTTGCCCGAGTACGGTTGGGGTTAGTTGGTAGCTCCGCTCGAGTACAATTGCAACCGATGTCCGCACTGCGACTTGTGGCTTCGTTGTCGCGGTTCCTGACGGGGGGCGCTTGAGCGACCCTGTTGTTGACTCGCATGAAGTAGGCGTCCTCCGCGAGCTTGGCGATGACTTGTCCCGCGCGCAGCCCTTGAGCCTGACGTGCTATCATAGTGATAGACATGAGGCATTGCTTTGGGGTGGTGTGCACCCAGCTCTCGACTTGGTCGAGTGCTTCCGCGAGGTTCCGGATGGGGAGGGACTCGCGGAGACGTCAGCGCTGTTCGTTCCGCTTTCTGTTACGTTCACGTCGGGCGTCCCTGTTGGCGTCGGTCTCGTCGGCGGGCGCGTTGGCGGATAACTCGTCCACTGAGATGTCCTCAAGGTATTGGTCAGGGACCGTCCCTGAGGGCCCTGGCGTCTCATTGGTAGTCATGAAGACTTGCCGGTCAGGAGTGCTAAGGCTGGAGTCGCTGGTTGCCACCTCTGTCGGAGTGTGCTCCCATGCTGGAGCGAGCGGTGTTCCCTTCTGGAAGGGAAGTGAGTCCAGGTAGGCGACGCGGCGCGAGTTCCCTCCTGTCAGGTCTACGGGCTTGCGGTCTAGCCAGTAGACGAATCTCCCAGCGGGTGTAGATGTTATAACCAGGCCGGAAGCTGGTCCTGACATGGGTTGCTCATCAAGGTCTGACCTGAAGTCAAACTCGTAGGAAGAGTCCGAGTAGAAGCCGGAGAGATGATTGGAGTTCGAGTTGTAGCCGGGGACGGTGTTGGAGTCCGAGTCGTACTCGGGTACGATCTCCTTGCCGGCCCGGCACGTAGTGGGAGCCTTCGAGTGGGCCTTGCTGACGTTGCAAGGGCCGCATGCGAAGTGCTCATGGAGTGGGGAGGCCGCACGCGATGGCTGGGTAGCCGACTCGCATGCGATAGCCCACGGGGACGTCGAGTTCGAGTTGGAGTCGGATCCAAGCTCGAAGTCGGCGTGTTGGTTGTAGAGAGAAATCTCGCCGAAATTTCCAGCAGATTGCCTGTGACTACTTCGGGAAGCATCACGAGCCCAGTCTCCGGGTTGGGCGACATGGTGAGGCAGTGTTGGAAGGATCTGGCGCCGTCAGCAGTGCAGACCCAGGAGCCGAAGACAAAGGTGTCGCCGCGGTTGAAAGCGACGGTTGGCTTGATGAAGATGGAAGCCATCGAGTTCGCCATATGATCTTCGGCGAGATCCCCTACCTGGCGCGCCAGCTGTCGGTGTTTTAGACCGGCAACCTACTAAGGGGAGTACCCGAATTAGATGAATGTGGCCTCGCCGAGATCGGTAAATCGAAGGAAGAGACACGTGGCTCACAATTTAGACAGGTTCGGGCCACGAGGTGCGTAATACCCTACGTCCTGTTTGTTGCGTAGCTCTGGATTGATTGGATGTGATTACAAGATGATGCGTAATCTCGTGTGTATCAGAGGGGAAGGTCCCTGCCTCGCCTTATATAGTCCGGAAGGCAGGGTTACAGGTCGGTTTAGGGAGAGAGTAAGAATTGTGTACGTCTAGGAGTCCTCTACACAGTACATGGTATGTATAGCTTCCTATCTGAGTACTTCTCCACCGTAGTCCTTGCGCCTCACGCCAACAGGTAGCGTGCGGCACAAGTCGGGTAGTCCCAGGGGCCCACCGAGTAGTCGGTCCTGGTACCCACCGAGGTAGTGGGCCCAGGGAGGTCCATACGACACATATGGAACACAGAATCTATCGCTGCTCAAGTTGGACAAGGAACTAGTTGAAGGAATTTATTTTCTGCTTTGATATATAAGCATATTTTTGTGTCATTATCAAAATGGTTAGCACCTATCCCTGTATGCTAATTAAGTAAAATATGAACTGTGTATGTCTATGCTGATATTATTTACGACTGTAGCAGCTATTTTTCCTGTCAGAGAAAACGAATTTGTCTAATAAGAATTAAGTTTAGATTTTCAGTCTTGCTTATGTTGCTCTATTGACAAACCTGACATATCATCTATGCAGTCTCCCACAACAACAAACTCCTCTACCTCCAGTGCATCATCATAACCCATTGTCGGTGAACCTTCTTCACAGGGTTACTCAGCACAGACTACTGCGAGTAGTACTCGATCCCGCAGGTCAAGGACACAAACCAAATGGCCAAAAGACAAGTTGACTGCAACTGGACTTGATGCCAATTTTTGGCCTACCCTAGATGCTGCGAGGGATAGATATGTATTGGTCTGTGGTCTCATTGCCCGGGATAGGGTGTCAATCAACAAGGCGGTTGATGATCTCTCACCAATTGAAAAGGACCATCTGTTTACAGTTTTAGAGGAAAAGCTAGGTTACCCAGCCAATCTAGAAGAATCTGTTCGCAAAAAGGCAGTTAAGGCAGCTATATCACAGATAGGAACCTTGCAACGGCGGTTCCAGGCCCATTTAAGAAAAAAATATGTGAGTGAAGAGCAGACTCCCTTTGTGAAGCATGCCTTTTTGCAGCAACAAGACTGGGACATGTTTGTGCAGAAACCAATTCTCCTTCATTTCAGCAATTTAGCTAAGAGATGAAACAAAAGAGAGCATTGCATAATAAGCCACACAAGACAGGCTGAAAAGGTTATCATGGTAAAAGGAAAGAGTGGGAGGAGGAGGATGCAAAGCTCACTGCCGAAGGAAAACAAAACCCTTGGGACCAATTTCCTAGACGTTTGAGACCTTATCTGCGGGCAAGGGTAGGGAAGAAGAAGAATACTAGTGAAGGAAGCGGGGGCATAACATTCAGTAACCCTGTGGTGGTGGGGGTAGCAGAAAGGGTGAAAACGCTTGCAACTCAGGGTAGCGATGGTTCTTTCTTTGGGGTTAGGGAGGATGATATCCTCACCACAACACTTGAGACTCCAGAGCATCGAGGTCGGGTCCGAGGCGTGTCTAGTTCACTTGGCTGGGGTGAAGGGTTTGGTGAAGAGTTCGCTGGAATGTACAGGAAGAATAGGAACAAGAGGTCTGATGCTCATGATGTGATGATGGACAAAACATTTAAATCAATTGTCTATGCTCTAAGACTATCAGGCATCAACATACCCAAAAATGCACTTCTTCCTTCCCAATTACCAGCGCGTGTCAGTAGCAGCGAGGAAGAAGATATGGATGACATTGGGGAAGAAGATGGGCATGACAGTGAGGAAGAACATGCGCATGCCAGGGAGGAAGATGGCAGAGAAAGATCATTGGAATGCCAACGGTGACGAAGCGAATGAAGTGTACAGTGATAGTCGATCACCTATGTTGGACACAATAGATAAGCTGACAGAGCCAACCGTGTGTAGCCTTTTGGATGGCACTGTGGAGCTCGCACTAGCGAAAGTCTTTCCATCTCAAAAGGCTTGCCATTCAGTATCGGTGCAGGATGGGTATGTTGTGGTGCAACCTACTTATGTGTGGGCCAATACGAGTCAATACCCTCTGCCTGTACCAATTGATGGGGGTCACGTAGCAACCCTAGCTGCAGCTCTCGTTCAAAGGATCCAATGGCCAAAGGACAGGATCATTATACCACCCATGACGAGACATCCCAACCCTGAAGCCACAACAGGTAGCAGGGGTACAACATCAAATGGAGGTGCTGCAGCTCAGTGTCAGAAAGAGAAGGCTCAACAGCAGCAGCAGCAGCAGATCAACAAAACTACGCAGCAGGAGCGTCGACAATAACCAGAGGAGGAGCCCAGGCAAACTCCGCCTAAGCAGCAGCTGAACTTGAGGATAATCAACAGACGAAACAGCAACCTCTCCAGCAGCATGAGTGTCGACAACAACAGGAGGAGCCCAGGAAAACTACGCCTAAGCAGCAGCTGCAACATGAGGTTAAGCAACAGACGAAACAGCAGCCTCTCCAGCAAAAGGAGGAGCGCAGGCAATCTCCCCCTAAGCAGCAGATGCAACAAGTACAGCAGCCTCTGCAACAGGAGGAGCCCAGGCAATCTCCACTGCAGAAGGGGAACCAGGCCAGGAAACCTCTATCTAAAGATGAGATTCTTAACTGTGTTAATGGGACAGAACAGGACCGACCAAAATACAAGCCTGGTGCACCTATGTTGTCAGAAGCAAATGTAAAGGCTGCTGGACCAAATTGTGCCAAGTTGCATGCTTATGTCATGGAACACAGTAAGGATAAACTTGCCTTTCCAGCAAAGGTGGATCAAGACTACTTTAAAGGTGGTTGTGGTGCTTTAATGTAAACATTGAATTCAGTAGCGTGTTTAACCTTATAACCCTGGCTTCTTTGGATGTTACCTTCATGAGGTTGTGGACATTGTAAGTCCTTTAAAACCTAAAAAGATATTTATTTAATTTTGACCACAAAGTTCATGCATGCTAACAATTTGATTTTTTGTAGGAAAATGATGGACAAGGCAGCGGAGAAGCAGATCAGTGTTGGGTTTTTAGATCCAGATTTGTTTGCTTCAACAAATATTTCTCAGCATTCTCAGCAAGTTGGCAAAGCAATCTCAAATGCAATGATGAACAACTACTACGTGGTGGGTGCCTACTACACTAGCCACTGGGTAACAGTGATCATCTGTATGAAGTTCAGAGAGGTTTGGTATCTAGATTACGCTAAACAACATCCCCCGCTAAAGTTCCCGGACCTCCAAAATGTTTTGAACTGGTCAGTTTGTTGTAGGTTTTGTTCACAAAAATTCAATCTCTTAGTGTTTCTAATTGGTATTGCTGACCATGCAAGGCCTTTGGTACAGTATTTTTTGTTCACAAAAAATCAATCTCTTAGTGTTTCTAATTGGTATTGCTGATCACGCAGGACCTTTGGTGATGCACAGGATAGAGTGACGAAAGGAAAGAAAAAAGCCAAAAGCCACACTCAAGCACAAAACAAATCTCGCTGTAAGACCGAGGTTTTCTTATGGTCCCTTTTTACCTATTTGGTACTGCATTAACTTGTTATTTTGTTACGTCGATGCAGTGTGCTCAGCAAGCCACGAGGGTCCTCTTTGTGTGGATTCCATGTGGCATTCCATATGTTAAGACTACTCGATGACATATTTGACATCAAGAAGGCTGCTGTAAGTAGATAATAATGCTCAACCTTGTCTCTGCTCATATTATCCATCTGATTTTATAAAATGATTTCTACTTGTATTCTCATAAATGATTGTATTTTGCAGGATTTCAAATCTTCTGTAGATGTTTCCACAGAAGATGTAAAGCGTGTCCGAGAGATGCTGTGTGTAACATCCTGGAATTTTTCCCGGAATGTTAGCAATGCGAAAATGTGGATTTCAAAATTTCGATTTGAAATTGAGTGCATAATTAAAATATAAGGATGTCTTCTATGATCCTTCCCTGAAAATCTTAGATTTATTTTAAGCAAAATCATAAAATTTAGGAATTATAAAATGCTAGTGTGAGAACCTTGGATTTTATGGGATTTATTTTGCATCTTAATTGTGTGGGGTTCCAATTTGAATTCTAATTCAAATTCGAATCATAGTTTAAATAGGAGCTAAGAAAATTGGAAAACCTTCCCTGCCACCTTGGGCCGCATCTCAGCTTGCTAGGTTCTCTCCAACACCCCGAAGCCTTTCCTCTGGTTCACCAGGCCGCAGCCCACCTAGCCCCTTTCAGCCCACCAAAGCCGCCAGCCCATCATCCACCTCTTCCCTCGCTGCCATGTGGGGCCAGCCGGTCAGCCCCTTTCCCCCTCACCTTTTCCTCTTCCCTGTCTATCCCGTGACGCGCGAGGCAGGGCGAGCAGCGCCGGCCCCATGGCCGACGCCAGCCATGGCCGCCCCCTCCCTGCTGTGCTGGCGCCGCGGATGGACTCCGCGTGCCCCTGAATGGAATCCCAGCCGTCCGCTCCCGCGTCCCCAAACCCTAGGCGTGCCCCTACAAGTAGCCGCCCATCCGAATCTCCCTGAACCGCGCCGCCGCCCCCTGGGGTTCCTCCCTGTCCACCGCAAGAAGAGAGGAGGAGAGGGGAAGGAGGCGCAGGAGGCGGGGGAGAAGCTGGAGGCCGCCCGTGGAGGAGCCTAGGTCGCCGCCCCGCCGAGCTGCCATGTCGCCGCCCGGCTGCACTGATGCGCCATCGGCCTGTGCAGCTGAAGGCCGTCGCCGACGCCCAAGCTGAAGCCGCTCAGGCCGGGAACCGCGTCGCGCCGAGCCTCTGCTCTTTTGCTGCGCACCGCGACGCCACCAACCCGCCGCTGCCTTTGAAGCCGGTGAGCCCGTCCTCCTCGTCTGGTGGCTGTTGTGGTGGTCTTCGAACCACGTGTGCACCGACAATGTCTAATCTTGTGCTTGCGGCTTTGATTCCATTGCCGTTCGCCCTGGAGCCGGAGCCGCCCGGGGAAGGAAGAAGTCGTCCGTGGTCAAGTCGCCACCGCGGAGTAGGAGCCGGATCTGTTGGAGACGGCGTCGTGCTTGCTCGCTTCTCCCCGACAAGCCGAGCCCCGGTCTTCTTCCTCTGCTCCACCGCGCCGCCTCGCCGTCGTGTCCAGAACGCGAGGTGAGAAACCCCCTTCACCTTGATGTGGACCCGGCCTTCGAGCCGAGGCCGGACCGAGCCTTGTGAGCTCGCTCGTTTGTGTGTTGCATGCCGTCCCGCATCGCGCCGCCGCGCGCACCCGCCGTCGCTTGAGAGCCGGTCATCGAGCCGTGCCGGTCGTTTTGCAGGTGCCGCTGCCGTCGTCGCCACGCGCGCTCCCTTGCCCTGCAATGGTGTCGTACCTTTGTTCCGACGAACGCACGCCGAGTTCCGGCTTGCCGTTGGCACCCACACACTGAGCACGCCACCGTCGAGCGAAGGCCCTGCCTTTCTTGGGCCAGGAGTCGGGTGAGCACAGACCTTTGTCGTGTGCACTTCCCCGCTTGTCGTCGCCCTGTTTATGTCCCTTGTTGTGCACATGTTGTTGGCGTTGTGCCATCGCCACTGCTGTGCCACCGAACCTTTTACCCGCACACGCCAACACCGGGTCGAGGCCCTGTCCTTCCTGGCCAAACCTGTGCACGCGCACTCACGCACACGCGAGGTCGTTCGCCGGCGTATGTCCCCAACCAACGCCGCCGGGCCGTTCCTCGCCGTTTTCCTGTTCTCTGTTCCCTTGCCTAGTGCACGCCGTCAATTTCGTGTCGCTGCCATGGCCGAGCCGTCGGCGATCGGCACGCACACATACGCACGCAACCGAGGGGCCGAGCCCCTGCTTCACCTATCTGTGACCGTACTCGACATTCCGCCGTGCCGTCGCCGCGAACCCCAACGCACCGGCGCACGAGTGTCGTCGAGCCATCGACCCCAAGTTCGAACCTTTCGGCCACTTCGACCCTGAACACCGCCTCGCCTAAATCTGCTCGTTGAGCTCTCGTCTCTGTGTTGTCGCCGTGCACGCGCCGTCGGTTATGTGTCGCTCCCGTGGCCACACTGCCGACGTCCGCACAAAAGAAAACACGTACACCCGAGGAGTCGAACCCCTCTGCTCTCCCTGTCCAACCGCACGCACGCGCGCGAGAGAGCGAGCACGCCAGCGTGCACGCCCTAGTCCTTGTCGACGTGTCGCTCCACTTCGTCGCGCTACACCTAGTCTCACGACTGCACAACGTGCGTGTCGCCCGTACCACGCCCTGGTGCTTGTCGGGCGAGCCTTTGATGCTCTGTTCGCATGCTGGCACTTTCACCTCTCGTTCAGTCGTCTCACCGGCGCTTTGACCACCACCGGGGATCTCTGCTTCCTGTCGGACCCGCGACCTCGTCGCCGTGGGTTGACGCCGGCCATGACCGCTCTTCTCTCTACCCTATCAGTGCCCTAGCATCTCTTCTCATGCTCCGTGTCTTGCTTTGTCCAACCACGGGCACACCCACGCCCGTGTGGGGGGACGTCGACACTGCGCGAGGAACCGCGCCGCCGAGCCGTCTTCGTCGCCCGGGGTTTTTCCCTTGTCGCGGCTCCGTCGCCGTCCTTCTTGCTCTCGCCGTCGTGGCCGAGCCACCGGCACTCACCCGCGCCAACCCAGTCGTCGCCTTCCCCACCGCGAGCGGAACCAAAACATCCAGATCGCGACCACCCCGTCTCTCTACTTCACCACCGAGGACGTCCTTCCGCCTGGACGCACGAGCGTCAGGCCAAGTCAGTGCACGTGTTCGTCCACACGCACGCACGCAGGCGAACACCCCGGTGTGCCACTGCGGAGCTCGCCGCCGTGGGCAAGCCACCTTCTTGCCTACGCGCTCAGGTGAGGACATGGATGCCGCCTTTGGCCGGCCAATGCTCACCACCGCGCACGCTTCTTCTCCGCATTCAAGCGAAGCCAAGATGCGACCTAGCATGTGTCGAGGCGTTCGCGCCTCCCTTATCGAACCTCGCCGCCCGACCTTGACCGCGCCGGGCTGCTCTCTTTCGCCGCCGGCGTTCGCTCACGTACACCCGCACCCGCGGAGTCGAGCCCCTCGCTCTCCCCTGTCCAAACGGTGCATGCGCATGTTCACATGCACGCACGTCCTCGCAAGCGAGCTGCCACGCCGCCGCGGACACCCCGGGGCCGCGACGCCGCGGAGCTCGAGCCGCACCAAGCCGTTTACCTTCGCACCGCCGTGCTCGTCCGGGAGCTTCGTCTCACAGACGCACGCTCGTGCATGAGCTCGACCAAGCTGTCGCCTTTGCTCTCCTTGCTCGAGTCCGGTGAGCACGCTCACACGTGTGAGCCGAACCTGACCGTCGCTCAGCCTGTCGTGACCGGAACCACGTCGTCAAGAGCATCCTTTCCACCGAGGCGCGCGAGCGCCGAACCAACTCGTGTACGCGTTCGCCCTCGTGCACGCGAGCGCATACAACCTCATCGACGCCGACCACCCGAATCTCGTCGCCGAAACCTTCTGCTTTGCACTGCACGCCAAGCTACTCTCCGTCACTGTCGTGCTGAGTTTCCGACCAAGGCAACCCTTTTCTTTGCCTAGATGAATCCCTAGGTGTACCCGAGCCGCGTCGAGTTGCGTGAGGTCGAGTCACCGACCAACCTCGCCGCCGACAAGCCCCTTTCCGCCCGTCGCTCCTCTGGGACTAACCATCGAGCACCTGGCGCCCACGCCAGAGTCCCGTAGGGGATAGTTGCACACACGCGCCCGCACGCCTTCGTTACCGTAGTGGATCCTGTCGGATCTAGTGCGGTCGACCAACCACAAAAGCACCACACCTCTGCCGCTCAGCTGCGAGCCGCAGCAGATCCGACCGAGATCGTTTGTGGCAGCCACACCTTCAGCCATGTGGGCAGCCACTTGTGCATGGGTCAGCTTATAGCTACCTATGTGGCAGCCATGTGAGCTCGAAGAGCTAGCTTGCAGCCAGCCTGTAGATAGCTTAGAGCCCTTTTGAGCCTACTAGTAGTTAGCTTCTAGTTAAGTGTATTGTGTATGCGTATTTTAATTTCAGAAATCTATTTTATCTTTGAAAAATTCTAGAAAACTCATTTCAACTCCGAAAATTGTGAAACCTTTTCCAAAGCTCTTCTAAAATTATAAACTCCGTATTAAGCTAGTGTTCGCTCTCTTTTGGCTCTTAATTGTTGTTCATTTGGATATAATTGCAATAGGACCCGCCTTTATTTTGATTACGCGTTAATAGGAGCAGTTGGAGCCGGGGAGCTGAGCTCGGAGATCGACTACACCTACGACTACGCCGCCGATGACTACTCGCACGCAGGTGTTCACGCCCGACTGATTCTGAAATACCTATTAGGCATTGCTATGTAGAATGCTAGCGCTTTACTTTAAATGCATGATGATGAACCTTGCACTGCCTACTTTTATTATGTCGTCCTTGATTGTCCTACTACTATATATGTGTATATAAGCGTGTATATGCGTTGAGCTTCGCGATGCATGTGTTTGGGATGGGAATAGTGGTTCTTGGCGTGAGTGGGGTAAAAGCGGCGGAGAAGGCGTTTTGGGTACTTTGGCGGGGGTGAGCTCGAGACAACCGATCTGGGATCGGGGATAGGGATGCACTCCTCGGTGTATCCCTCGCTTTGACGGTTTTCGGAGCCTAGGTGTTGGGGTTTTACTTGCGGATGGAGGACTTGAGCTTGCCTCGGTCCGAAAGCGAGTGGATCAACTTGTCGATAGGACTTTCGTACACACCACCTCGCCGAGAGTGGGGATAGGGCCGAGTTGAGCTCGGCAAGTACGGAACCATACCTGCTTAGGAAGGATAGAGGGTATCTGTGGGGAGCGGTGGAGGTGAGACCACCCTCTCAGAGCGTCTCCCGTGTGGCCACACGGGAGCATTTCACAGTTCCGGTGCGAATCCTTCTGAGGGGGATTCGTTTTGAGGGCCGGATGCGGGATGGGATCGTAACTACCGAGAGTTCGCACGGTAGGATGGGCTCGGTTGGCCGATCACCGTCGGGTACCATCCCGAGTTGGGTACGGGTGTACACGCTCTCGCAGTTTTGATCTATACGTATAGCCGCGTCCTCGGTCATGGACAAACCTTGAAGACATGCTTGTTCCTCATGTTTTGGGATTTCCACCTCCCCCTGTAGTTGAGAGTGTGGTGAGCCGTGGTTGCAGTCGGTTAGAGGAGAGTGGCTCCCTCTACCTCGTCGATCCGAATGCAATCATTGAGGTGCGAGGAGAGGAAGTTCTCGCATCGACCCTAGATGGAGATAGGTTGTGGAGACGGGACCCTGGGGTACCAGGTGGTTCCGAGCTGTGTCGGAGAGATTGGTTTGGGACCTATATGGAGATGATTTCTGTTTATGCTTTGCTGCTGCTGCATAGGAAACCTGAGCTTCTACCTTGCCTTTTTTCTTACCCCTTAGAAGATAGGCCGCTTAAAGCTGCATACAGTCGGTGACGTGAACCTATCCCACTCCTTGGGGATAGACTTTGAGTGTGCAGGTTACGAGTTGTCAACATTGACGGATGGTACGACTGAGGGATACGTCGCTTCGCTCAAGGATGCCTGTGGGCGTGAAGAACAGAAGACGGAGACCCATCTGAGATGCTAGCTACCGCCGCGTAGAATTTTACTCTGAATCAGCCTTGAGGCTTGAAATGTTGTACTCCATTTTGGACATGTAATAAACTATGTACTAATATTTGTGTCATGTGATGTACGGTTGTGATTTACCTTCTGTGATGAGATCTGTACGCGATAGCTATTGATCCCGGGACTATCGCGAAGGTACAGGGACTCGGGTTTTCCTCACCGAAAATCCGGGGTCGTTTCACTGTGCGAGTACATTCTTAAGGAGACCATCGACCGAAAGGGCAAGTTCTATAGTGGTGCACCATGAGTTTATTGTGACCAGAAACTTGAAACTCATTCAGTCTTCTTTAGTCAGGTGTTGTTGCCTGAGAAACCTGCTTGGCTTTCTTGGTTGGGGTCAGATACTGCCTGGTTCAGTCTGTTTTCTCATGACTCCATCCAAACAAGCCCTGATGAGAGTAACTTGAAACTTGATGTGATCCTAGCTAGCTTGTCTATAAATGTGACCTTGCTTTACCAATATCTGTGATGTGAGAATGTGTTTGTGATGTCTCCTTGCTGTGGTGGCTGCCATATCCTGGCTGGTTCCAGGATGCAGCCCCTGGTGGCTGCCAAATCCTGGCTGGTTCTAGGATGCCGCCGGCAACCGGGCAGGTTACTGTAGGGATGGCCACCGTATCTGTAACGGGCGTTAATTAAAGCTCATTACAAACACTGATCAGTAAGTAACGGGCTTCATTCGGAAAGCCCGTTACAAAAATGCCCACAATGTAACGGGCAGTATAAAAGCCCGTTACCAGTCCTGACCGGTGGGCCCCAGGACCTGGCCGTTCATCGAGATATAGGAGACGCAGGTTGAAAGCAAGCGTCTCCTTTAATAGAGAGAAAGCAGACGTGCGTAGAAACAGATGCATCTCATTTCGTCGAGACATTGGAGACGCAGGTTCAGAGAATGCGTCTCTGATGTTAATTTAACAGTAACGGGCTCTGTTTCATGCCCGTTACCAAAGTTCCATGTGGGCCCAGAGAAACAGCCATTTCACGTGACCGGTGACTAGTTGTGGTAACGGTTGTTGTTTGATGCCCGTTACGAATACTAGTTGTGCCGAGACGCGCATGAAATAGACGCGTCTCATTTCGTCAAGATAGGGGAGACGCAGGTGCACATCGGGCGTCTCTGATATTGAGCTTATGCAACGAGCTTTGCTTTGGTGCCCGTTACGAAAGTTCCCTGTGGGCCCAGAAAAACAGCCATTTCACGTGACCGGTGGCTAGTTTTGGTAACGGTCGTTGTTTAATGCCCATTACGAATATGTCTTATCAGTAATGGGCATCTGCCTGTTACCTTTCTTGGCTTATTTGTAACCTTGATCGGTAATGGGCGGATTGCCGTTACCAAAGGCGATCTACTCCCGTTACCAAAGCCAGTTTTTCACGTAGTGTTCACCGGTCCCCATTCTAAAGACTGATACGCTTGGGGGCTCTTCATCATCTACAAGGTTTTCACTAACTTTCTCTCGTTGAGAGCCGTTGGATTCATCAAATTTCACGTCTATTGTGGTCTCAACACAACCGGTGGTTTCATTGAAAACACGATAGGCATGCTTGTTAGTTCCATAAGCAAGAAGAAAACCTTCATCAACCTTGGATGCAAACTTTGAGGCTTTGGGTTTCTTGTTAAGTATGAAACACTTACACCCAAAGACCCTAAAGTAATGCACACTAGGCTTCTTACCGGTGATGATTTAGTAGGGAGTCTTGTTCAAGTACTTGTGGAGGTAGAGGCGGTTGGCGGCATGGCATGCGGTGTTGATGGCTTCCACCCAAAATCAGTCCTGAGTCTTATGTTCATCAAGCATTGTTCTTGCCGCTTCAATCAATGTACGGTTCTTCCTCTCCGCGATGCCATTTTGTTGAGGGGTGTATGGAGCGGAGAGTTCATGCTTGATGCCTTCTTCATCTAGGAACTCTTCAACTTGAGTGTTCCTAAACTCCGATCCATTGTCACTTCTTACGTTCTTGACCTTGAGCTCGAACTCGTTTTAAACTCTTCTAATGAATTTCTTTACAATTCCCTTTGCTTCACTTTTATCTTTCAAAAAGAATACCCAAGTGAAACGGGAAAAGTCATCAACAATTACTAAACCATATTTGTTACCACCGATGCTTATGTAGGCGATAGGTCCAAACAAATCCATGTGTAGTAGCTTCATTGGTCTTGATGAGGATAGGATGTTCTTGGCGGGATGATGAGCTCCAACTTGCTTCCCGACTTGACAAGCACTACATAAGCTATCTTTCTCAAAAACAACATTTGTTAGTCCTAGGATGTGCTCGTCTTTTTAAAGTTTGGCCAAGTTCCTCATGCCAACATGGGCTAGTGGGTGATGCCATAGCCAATCCAAGTCGGATTGTGCCACTAAGCAAGCCTTAGGGTCCACCTTCACTTTTGTGAAATCCACATAGTAAAGCTTTTCCCGTAAATGACCCGCAAAGACAATAGAGGAATCCTCCCTTCTAGAGACAGTCACACCCTCATGAGTAAAGAGACAATTGTAGCCTTTCTCACAAAGTTGTGAAACCGACAACAAGTTGTATCCTAACCCTTGAACATGATAAACAACTTCAATTGAATTTGTTGTTGATATAGCAATTTTACCTAGACCAACAACATCTCCTTGACCATTGTCTCCATAGATGATAGTTTCCGTAGGGTTGTCATAATGACCAAGGGATGCAAATAAGCCTTCATCTCCGGTCATATGATTAGTGGCACCACTATCAATCAACCATGTGCTTCCACCAGAGGAGTAGGCCTACAAAACAAGTTTAAGCTTTTGGTTTAGGTACCCAAAATGATTTGGGTCCTTGGAGGTTAGATGCATAAGCTTTTGGAACCCACACACTCTTCCTCATGGCCTTCATGGTGTAGGCCCCAACATACTTGACTACCATTTTACCATTATGATCCAAGGTCACAATGTAGTCACAAGTGTAGTTGGGAGAGGGCTTGTGCTCAACCACATTCTTCGATGCCTTTGGTGGAGTGTTAACCCCACCACTTGTTTTTGTGGTGTTCACTACCTTTGGCATGTCCTTGGTTGTGGTAGAGGTGGTGACTCCATGGGCAATATTCATAATAGTGTTGAGGTAGCCACCCTTGTTCCATAAGGGGATCTCATGCCCTTTCACCACTACTCTACCATTGGCCTTGTTGTTCTTGTGGTGCCCAAGTCCTTGCTTGTCAACAACCTTAGGTATGGACTTGGCACCAATGTTGCCTTGTGTAATCAACATGTTCCATCGGGAAATTTCCTTGTCTTTGCTCTTAATTTTCTCTTCAATCCTTGCATGGTTAGTCTTGATAGCATTTATATCAATGTTAGAGCAAATAGAACAACCTTTGCTAGTGGAGGCACTAGAGTCCAATGTTGCCGAAGGAGTGGCTTTGGTGCTTTCCCAAAGACTACTATAGTTAGCTCCAAGAGTTTTGTATTTCTCCGTCAAGCATGAGAGGCTTGATTGAAGCTCACTATGAGTGGCCTTTAGGGAATCTAGAGATTCATTTGCTAAAGTATAATCCTTTGACATCGTCTTGTTGGAATCATTGGCCAAAGACAAGTCCGTGGTCAACTTTTACCTTAGCCTTCTCCTCGGTAAGAGATTTCTCTAGAGCAAGGTTTCTTTCCTTTTCAAGGATAAGCAAGTCTTCTTGCTCATGGAGAATCTCCATCTTTTCCTCTAATTTATCCAAAAGCTTTTTAATTTCCTTATGGCCCTTTTTACCGAATTTCTTTATCATGTTATCTTCCATTTCCTTTTCCTCATCTATGTTTTCTATGTCATCACTAGGTGTGGATGAAGAAGAGGTTGGAGAAGATGAGGTGGCAGTTTCTTGTACCTTGCTCCCCCTTGCCATGAGGCAAAAGTGAGAGTGGTCTTCATCGTCGGAAAAGTTGTTGAAGAGGCGTGGTGAAAATGACCCTTGTGCCATGGAGACGGTTGCCATGCCTTGCATCTTTGGTTCCCCATCTTCATCACTTGAGTCCCATTGTTGACCCACATGTGCACACCCTTGGTACTTGTTCTTGTACTCCTTGCTCTTCTCCTTGTATCTCTTCTCTTCCTCATTCTTGTTCTTGTTCTTGGGACACTCGGCAATAAAGTGTCCATACTCTCCACACTCATAGCATTTTCTTTGAGACTTCTTCTTTCTTTCATCTCCGCCTTTTCTTGATGCTCTTGACTTCAAGAATTTCTTGTACTTTCTTATGGCGAAGGCGGTTTCTTCATCCGTGCTTCCTCCATCGCTAGTGTCTTCCTTCTTGCTCTTGGAGGGCTTGGGCTTTGCTTCCACCACTTCACTAGAGCTAGCATTGAGGGCTAAACTCTTCCCCATCTTCAAGGTTAGAGACTTCTCCACATCTTGATCAACTAGTTATTGATGCAAGATTTCTCCAAGAAGTTGAGTGGGTGTCTTTGTTGGGTATCTTGGATCCCTTCTTATCATAGCTGTCAAGTTCTTGTCCTTAGGGGCAAAAGCTCTTAGCAACTTCTTTGTGACCTTTGAATCATCCCAATCTTTACATCCAAATGCTCTAATGTCTGAGATAAGGACCATGAGTCTATCATATCTCTCCATCCTTCATGAAGAATAGCTCAAGCTCTCCGTTGATTAGGTCCATCTTCCCTTGCCTCACATGTTCGGTTCCCTCATGTGCTTCCTTGAGTGTATCCCAAATCACCATGGAAATTTGGATGTTCCACACCTTGTTGAATTCTTGTGCACACAAGGATCCCGTGATGACTCTTGTTGCTTGCACGTTGCGGTGGAGGTCTTGCTCATGCTCAATTGTGAGGGCTTCTCCTTCGGTGGGTATTGTAACACCTACAACTACAACCACAATCTTCCAAAGAGAAGGGTGAAGCCCGTAAAGGTGCATTTGCATATCATAAGCCCATTTGGGATAGTCCTTCCCATCGAAATGAGGAGGCTTTCCCAAATGCACGGAATAGAATTTTTCGTTAGAGTTGTTGCCCGGAATTTGTGCGTAGTTGTGGGGCACTTTGTAGAAGTCGGAGTGAGTGTACTTAGCTTGCTCCTTCTTGATCATCTTCTTGAGGAGCTTCTTGGCCATTTTCTTGGCATTCTTCTTCTTAGCCTTTCTTCTCTTCTTTGTCGCCTTCTTTGCCAGATCATCACCATCCTTGACATAATCATCACTTGAGTCGGAGTCCGAGTCGGAGTCCGAGTCGGATGAAGAGTCGTCGGAGTCAATGTTGGATGGTGAACGGCTTGGAGCCTTGCCGGTGAGGTCACCGACTAGAGCTGCCTTGACCTCTCTCTCTCTCTTGGGCTTCTTTTGAGGCGATTTCTTCGGCGGTTGGAGTGACGCCCCAGGTTTTCAGCCGGATTTATTAACCCTAATGATCCGGCCAACCGAGTTGACTTTGGTCAAACGACGGTCAACTTGGGCCATCACCTCGAAAACTTCACCAACAACCCCTAAGGATACCCCTTGGTCAACTCATGGTCAAGGTTGGGTCAAAACCCTAGTTAAATCCCCTTGACTCCTTTTTGACCCACCAGTGTCAGCTGGTACTTTTGCCTCGTTCTCCGAATTTCACCTAAACACTTCAAAATCTCCCAATGTAAAAGTTGTGTGTTTTGTCGAGGGACACAACTTTCCTGTTGAGTGGCATTTGAAATTTGGAGTGGAAATGTGTGAAAAATGCAGGTCAACGCCTGTAGGCACTATTCACTGGAGCCGAGTTTTCTGCCATGTTCTACTGCGTGTTCTGCAAAATCTGTTGAGCAAAACCATATACGACCTTTGTAAAAGTTGTAGAGGGTCAGCTGAACTACAACTTTGATATTGGGCACTTGGCCTACTTATGTTTCAAAATTTTGAGTAAAACACAGTTGAAATGCAGTAAATCGAAATTCCAACCACCCATCGGCACTCTGCAGCGTAGGGTGCGCGCTGCCTGCGCCGGCACGCGCGCCGCCGCCGTGGGCTTCGCGCGCGTGGGCCCCGCACGGACCTCGAGGTCCCACGGGAACCACGCGGCAAGCGCAGAGCATTGGGCGGCGCGTCCACCACCTTCCTCACCCATCCCGCGCGTGCCACGCGTTCACGTCGCCGCGCCGGCCACCCAATGCCGACGCCGCCGTACAGGCCGCACGTCGCTGCCGTCTTGCATCCATACCGCGGTCCTGGAAATGTCTTGACGTGCGTGCACCGCCTCTCCAGCTCACGCCGCCTATAAAGGGTCGCCGCCGTTCCTTCCTCGCGCGAGGCAGAGCCGCCGCGCCGTCCTTGTCGCCGTCGTTCATGCCGCCACGATGAGCCCCTCCTTCCGCTTGCATCCAGAGCCCATGAGTGCTCCTAGCTCCTGCCCTAGGACGTCCTGAGGCTCACACCGCTGCTTGTTGCCCTGTCCTGCCCCTATCTTCGCTGGAGCAAAGCCGCCCGCGGCCACCGCCGCCCGGCCCCGCCGCGAGAGCTCGCCGGTGACCTGTCCGCCCCAAAACCGCACACAAGCCGGTCCCTCACGACCCCTAGATCCTTCCCTGCGCCTTCCCCGGCCAAGACCACCGGCGAGGTCTCCGGATTTTGGCCAGCCGCGCCGCCCCCATGGCCCAAGGGCCGCATTGCGAGGCTTGAACTCTTTCTGAGGAGTTTTGCGCAAACTGAGGGTATGGTTGTGAGGTTTTAATCTTTCTAAGGTTCTGGTTGCAAAAAGAGTCTTTAAACATTTGTGTGTTATAGCTGAAACTTGTAAAATCGATTTAAAATCATAGAAAACTCCAAAAATAGCAAACCCAATTTTGTTGTGCTCAGTGTAACAAGAACTGTAACTTTCTCCAAACATGTATATACTTTTGAGCTACAGGTTTTGCTTAAAAATAGAAATGTAAATTACCTAGATCTATGTTTCTGCAAAATCCACACAACATCTTGATCTGGATTTTGGATATGTTGTGAGCACTAGTATGTGTAGGTCCTGTGCCAAAAATTGCACAAAGTTACTGAAGGGATCTTTTTATATAAATTATCTTGTGATAGTGATAAATCTGCCTAGATGATTTTTGTATCTCCAAATATGATTATTCTTGAGCCCAACTTCTGGCTACTGTCATGTTATACCAAAATGCACCTTTGGTGAATTTATCATGATTTTATCTTTGTTAGCAATATTATTTCCTCATTTATGCTTATTTTTAATCATAAATGTGTAGATCAAGATCTACAAAGGATATAGGTGTGTTTATTGGTTCTTTAGGCTTGTTTTGGACCAAAGCATGTGTAGGAGAAAGATTGGATTCATTTCTGTTATATTTATTTTACTATGTATTAATGCTCTATTTGCTAACTAGAAATGCCTTCAATTTTGTGTATTAAATTCAGTGGTGCAAAAATCAAATGCTTGCTGTACAGAGGTGTGCCTCCTAGTCATTAGGACTAGTAGGTACTGTTGGATAAGTTTGTTATGTTTTTAGTTGATTAAAAGAGTTCAAAATAGATTAATCTAGTAAAGGAAAATAGGAAAAATACTTTCTTTTGTGCATAAGTCACATAAATGAGTTAGGAAAGCGAAATGGTGATGCCAAAGTAAATTCCTTGCTGTTTGTTTTTAAATTAAATATTTCTTTAATAGATGTGCACACAATCACCTTAAAGAGAAGGCTAAATGAGCTTTATTATTATCTTTGGAAGGAGAAATGTTTAATTACTTTTCTTAAGGTGAATATGACCAACCTCACACTCCTTGTTGTTGTTGGTACTGTTTTGAATTAAATTAAAATAATTGCACTCCTAATCACTGCATTGTATTCCCCGTGTAGAAGTCCCTGACGGTAGCTATACGCTGGTGCCGGCCGACGAGGACGAGGTAGCTATACGCTTGTGCCGGCCGACGAGGACGAGGGAGCGGGCCAAAGTCCGGAAGTTTGTGGGTCTGCTTGTGCTGACGAAGGCAAGCCCTGGTTTATTCATTAACCTATGTGTTTCTTTAAACCCCTGAATTTATTTATTGTTAATGTATGTGCATTTACGTTCAGGAATTGAATTGAAACCCTAGTTGCATGATCCATAAGTACCTATGATCTTTTACTAGCATGTTAGGTCGCTAGTTGCTATGCTTTAAGGATCCGGTATAAGTCGAGTGATTTTCGTCACTCGCGAGAATAGGATCTCCTTTTTGGAATCGGCATATGTTTAAATGAACTGCTCATGTGGTAAGAGCATGGGATTTGTGCTCCGGTCCAATGGCTTCGTTGGTTAAGTGTTTGAAAGTACTAAACACTTGGCGGAAATGGGTACGATAAGCCTAGTACCTAAATGAGGCGGTACGGGGTTTTACTATCACTACTCTTAGGGTTGTGGCCCCGGGCTCGCCACCCGAGTGCATGCGGGAGGCTGGATGACCTTGGTGGCGTAGCCCAGATAAACCTTGTACTTAAGACTGTGAGCTATTATCCCCAAACCGAAGAATGACGGGAACCGCCTGGTTGGTGAACTCTTGGTGAGGACACCTCCCGTGTGTTTAGGTCCACCTTGCAAGGTTTATGAATCAATCAATTGTCGGCCTCTCACCGTCATCTGAGACTACTTACCCGACTGGCCATGATATCCCTTTATGATGGAACTTTGTAAAGATTATTACTTTGAATTAATTGTTTGTACAACTTTGGTTGCAATAGTGCTTATCTAGTAATGGTTACTTCTACTAGAACTTGAGCTAAAATGTGAAAGTAAGGATTCACTACTTAGTAGCTTTTTGTCAAACAAACCCACAAGCCAAAAGCCTTGCATGACTAGAGGTAAAGTCTTTCTTTTAGACGAGTAAGTCTTGCTAAGTATTAGTATACTCAGTCTTGCTTTATAAATGATGTTTCCAGGTAATGCTTGTGATGTGTGGCCCGGAGAACTTCCACCCGACTGGGAGCTGGAATGGGTGGATTACGAAGAATGATTGCATCATGGACAGGCCTCCTATGATGTGATCGTACCGTTTAGTTATCTTTCGCTGTTTTCAATAAACTCTGAACTATTTACTTTCATGTCAAAGAACTATGTTTGTAATAACGAACCCTACGGGGATGTGATGGTTAATTTGTAAGGCACTCTGGACTCTTCTGCGTGAGAGTTTTAATGCATACGTTCGATCCTCTCTGTGATGTCAAGTGATTTACCGGGCGTTAACCCGACAACACTCAACGGGATACTTCTTTATTATCACTTAATGACCAAAAGGAGTGGTGTTGGCGATAGTACAGAATTATCTCGGGTGGGGTTGTCACAGTTGGGTTGCTTTCAACCCCCGACATCTTGATCCCTTAGCGGTTAAGCCTAAATCAAGGGATTAGGCTCTGATACCAATTGAAAGGACCTTGTGGTTCCTAGAGGGAGGGTGAATAGGATCACTTAAAAAATCCGCAAAATCATGGCAGCGGATCAGGGACCGTATGACCCGGCACGACTGACCGGATGACCCGGGGGGTCCGGGTCACCCTGGCACTTGTGTCGGATCAACCAGTGCGTAGGGGTAAAACACAATAACTTATGAAGAATGTGAATTTGCAGAAAGTATTTGAACCAAACTTAGTGTATTTGATGTGGAAACAACCTGCAACAAAGGATATTACAAGCAACAACACAAATATGTAGATCGATTCAAAGATAAATTCTAGGGTTAGGGAGAAAATGAAGAACACAAGCAAGCAAAGGAGACAAGCGATTTGTTTACCGAAATTCACCTCCACTAAGAAGGCTACGTCTCCGTTGAGGTTCCCACAAAGGGAGGGCTATCACGAATAGCTACTTGCCTCACCCAATCCACCACAAAGGTAAATTGGTGCTCACTAAGAAACTCCACAAAGGAGAGGGTAATACAAACGTTCCTGGGTGCTCCACACGGAGAGGGCACTCAACAGGCGACGCCTAACCGTCTAGAAGCAAGCTTCAAGAGTAACAAACTCGAATTGATCAACCAAAGCCACCACAAGTGCTTCTTGAGAGGAAGGAGTGAAGAGCTCTCACAAAGGGGCTAAATACTACACCTCAAATGCTCTCACACTCAAACCCTAGGAGGAATCCTTGATTGGAGAGCTTGGGAAGGAGTTGGGAGAGAGGGATTGAAGCTTTGGAGGTGAAACAATGGTGTGGGAGGCGGAACCCTAGAGAGGAGGAAGAAGGGGGTATTTATACTCACTTCCCCCGAGCTAGCCGTTGGGGGCTTCCTACGGCCTGGCCGGGTCACCCGGCACAGGTGGCCAGGTCACCCGCCTCCCTCTAGTACCGTCCCGGGTGGCCCGACCACTCGTGCCGGTTGACCCGGTAAGGATGGAGGGGGAAGGTTAGGGTAATCTATGGCTATGAAGTGTTTTCTAATGGTTTTTCTAGTGTTTTCACTCTTGAAAAAGATGATATTAGATCAAGAAGGGCACTTGTAGCGAACTTTGACTAACCGACCGCATCCCTTTTTATAGTACGGTGTTTCCTAAACTCAAATTCAAACCAAAAATTGAAATAAAATCGCCGATTGAGCTTCAACACCATTCATAAGAAAATGAGGGCCTTCCTTTGAGTATTCATTTGTTTAATCTTTTAGGCCTGCACACATCTCATTGAAAGCATTAATGCTTCCAAATTGCATTGTCATTATCACCAAAATAATTAGGAGCCTAGATGCACTTTCAAGTCGGAACCATTCCCACTGGCCTCATGGTCATTAGCAGCAGCAAATACTCCTGGAGTTGATGTCACAACCTTATTGTTTGGAACAATCGGTCTTTTGTCATCCTCTCTAATAGGATCATCCATTGATCCGATCTAAATAATATCTTGGTCTGTAGTCCTCTCTGGATCAACTTCCATCTTCTGCACCTCCTCCCTTTGCTTCGGCTTGTAAACTTGCTTCACAGGAGGTGACACGGCTTTTCTGGCCACACTGGTCTGACCGGTCGGGTCTGGTGACCCTAACCAGAACGGCGAGGAGACAATCGGTCTTGGACAGGCATGGAGATTCTGTCAAAAGCTGATTTTTGTCCACCCCATCCAGGATGAAAGGCTTGTTGGTATGGCACCCACATCACTCCATTGTCATCATATACGGGGCATGGTGCATTTGAACTTGATGACGCCCATGGTGGAGTAAAGCGTTGGCCTTGCTGTGATGATTCACCCATGAGTCTTGTAGCAGCCCTTGGAGGTGAAGATGACCCTCCTTGGTGTGTAGGTGACCTCATCCTTTTTTTAACGGACGATCACTTGTAATGGCCTTTTGCTTGGAATACTTATCAAATAGCATGTCGAAAGTGACCTTTGGCTTAGGACCACTCCCCTAGTTTTTTGCTACATTAAGTTTCCAGTTTCCAATCTTCGGACGGCTTGGTTTGATCATCCTTGGACGGCCTGGGAGTACACTGGTCTGACCGGTCACCTCCACCAGTCTGACCGGTCTGGCCAGAGACGGCTCAGTCGGTCGCTGATCGGCGAGTGTGGACGACCCTTGCCCCCCATGTCCAGAGGCACTCACTGTAACCTTGAAGGTCTCTTTGCCATCATGAGTCTTCTCATACTCAACTTTGCGAACTAGCTCCTTTCCTCTTAAATCGGGCTTAGTCTCCACGATTACCACATTCTTGCCTTTAGTTGCTTCAGCTTGATGTGGCCGAACCAGTTTCTTAGGCTGCTACAAATCCATGGTGTTGATTGGAAAAGGAGCCTTATCCACTTGCATCTCATGAAAAGTCAAACGACCTTTGTTTCTGGCTGATTGAACCTGGCGACGAAACACATTGCAATCATTAATAGCATGAGAAAATGAATTATGAAACTTACAATATGCATGTCTTTTCAACTCTTCAAGTGGAGGAATAGTATGAGTTAATTTGATATTTCCAGATTTAAGCAATTCGTCAAATATACGATCACACTTGGAAACATCAAAAGTAAATTTAATTTCTCGTTGCCGACTTTTACTAGCCGGCTTAAGAGATGAACAATAATAGGATAAAAATTTTCTTTAGGGGGGCAAACAAATTCAGCAGCATAAATTTTTTTATCACTATCGTCCGAATTATCAAAATCATAATCAATAATATGAACGTCATAACGACGTGACTTAAAATTATCCTTCTCTTCATTCATTCGGTTTTCAACAACTAAAGCTCTTACTTGAACTTGTGCAACCAAAAGAAAATCAGAGCCCTCTATCTTATCCCTAATGCATGACCTTAAATCTTTCAGACAAATATCTGCAAGGTCCATATCAGTGATTGACAAATTAAAGCACCGATTTTAGTTTCTTTAGATCTTTTAATGTAGGCAGAGACAATCCCATCTCTTCCTTGCCTAACCGATGTTAAGTCTGTCAATTTTAATTGTATGCTCCCACTATAAAAGTGATCATGAAACTTACGTTCTAACATATCCCAATACATAATAGAACTGGGAGCAAGCGAGGAAAACCAAGCAAAAGCGGTGCCAGTCAAAGATAAAGAAAACAAGCGTACTTTTAAAGCATTATAGACACCAGCTTCACCTAGTTGTGCAGTGTATTGACTAATATGCTCCCATGTGGTTCGGTCATCATCACCACTAAATTTAATCAAGTCAAGCATACGCCAACCACGTGGGAGAGGAAATCTATCAAACTCGGGATCATATGGCTTTGATACAAATTAGTTATACCCATGTCAACCCCAAGTTTGGTTTTTACCACATTAGTCAAATCTTCCTTGAATCTATTAAATTCCGCCCAATTAGGATTATTTGGCTGTGGTGGCTGAGGATTCTCCAAATTTATCTTGCCGTCTCCGGAAAACAAAGAATTCTAGGAGTAGAAGGTGTAATTGATGTTGAGGATTACAATCACTTCGAGGAACTAGTCTTGTTCAAAGATCATGAGAAGAGAAGAAAAAAATTGAAGCTAGCATTCCTAAATCGGAGAAGCCATGGTTACGTACAGACTGTGAAGGGAGAATTGTTAAAGGATAAACTTGCACTTCTGATTAGTCGGGCTTGATGTATCACTTGTAAGACTTTATATAATTAGTGTTGTTGTAAGACTTTCAATCAATTTAGGAGAGTTTTGGAAGTTTCGATGAAATGAGACTCTCCTCCTATACTTAAATTCAAAATTTTCATGATATTTTGAGAAGTTTCAATGAAATTTGAACAATTTAAACCATGTTTTCAATTTTTGCAAATTATGGAAAATACTATGCTGGCGGGCATCTTAAGAGACCGCCAGCGGTGAGACACACCGCTGGCTGTTATCATTAGTCAACCGCCAGCACAGTGGTTTGCCAAAATCTGAAAATTTGAAATCCTAGCCTGACAATGTTCAAAATTCTTTGAAACTTCCAAAATTTATCATAAAATATTTGAATTTATGTATAGGAGGTGTTTTGTCATAAGAAAAGGTGTGCATTTGAAAAGGTTAGTTCAAATGAGACTCTAGGGTCAAACAACCTATAACTCATTAGGTGTATGAACCTAGAGTCCTATTTGAACTAACCTTATCTAACTAGGACTTCTTCTACAACAAATACACCCCCTATACTTAAATTAAAATATTTTATGATATCTTGGGAAGTTTCAATGAAATTTGAACAATTGAAGCTCTTGTTTCAAACTTTGCAAATTATGGAAAAACACTATGCTAGCGGTTATCATAAGTCAACCGCTAGCACAATGGTTTGCCAAAATCTAAAAATTTGAAATCCTGGCCTGAAAATGTTCAAAATTCTTTGAAACTTCCAAATATCATAAAATATTTGAATTTATGTATAGGTGGTGTTTTGTCATAAAAATGTTTGCATTTGAAAAATTAAATTCAAATTCAGGTAAACCACAGCGCTGGCGGGCGCTTATGATAACCGCCAGCGGGAATTCTCACCACTGGCGGTCGCTTATGTCACCCGCCTACGCTAAGGTTCACCGCTGGCAGTTGTCTAATGTGGCCCGCCAGTGTTGCTTCCCTTTATATATACGAGCCGCACTCTCAAAATTTTCTAAGTCTCGGCGCGAAATGAAACGACGCTGTGAGGCTGCCAAAATTTCCCATCGAGCGCCGCCGTCCTCCCCGACCGCCGCCGCACCTCTGGCCACCCCGCCATCCTCCAAGAGTGCCCCATCGACTTCCACGAGCGCCCCGCCGTTGTCCGCGAGGGCCCCGCCCCTTCTCCCCGTGGACCGCCACCGTCTTCCGCTAGGGCCCCACCCCTTCTCCCGTGGACCGCCGCCACGCCGTCGTCCGCGGGTGCCCCGCCGACCGCCGACCTCCTCCTCGAGCGCCGCCGCCCCTCTTCCCTAGCGGATGACGTCTTCCTCCCCCGTGGGCCGCTTCCCCAACCACCGCCTAGGAACCGCCGCCGACGGCCTCCGCCGCCGCCGATAGCGCCGCCGCCGCCGACACCTTCGCCGCCCCCGCTCGCCACCGACGCCTCATCTCATCCCCGCTCGCCACGCTTGGAGGCCGGGGATGGGGCCGGCAGCGCAGCGACGACCGCCCCGACTCGGTTTGTTTTTCTTTTTTTTTTTCAAAATGCAATTACATGTGTATAATTGTTAATTATGGACTATGGATTGTGGATAAATAGATTTAAAAATGTTAAAAATGGACTATGCATTGTGTATAAATAGATTTATTATAAGTATGGAGTATGGATTGTGTATAATTTTTAAATAGATTTATTATATAAAAATGGGCTATGGATTTAATTTAATTAGTTTTGTTGTATAAATAATTAAATATGGACTATGGATTGTCGATAAATAGATTTATTTTATAAAAAAGGACTATGCATTGTGTATAAATAGATTTATTATAAGTATGGAGTATGAATTGTGTATAATTTTTAAATAGATTTATTATATAAAAATGGACTATGTATTTAATTTAATTAGTTTTGTTGTATAAATAATTAATTATGGACTATGGATTGTGGATAAACAGATTTATTTTATAAAAATGGACTATGCATTGTGTATAAATAGATTTATTATAAGTATGGACTATGGATTGTTGTATAAATATGGACTATGGATTGTTGTATAAATATGACTATGGATTGTTGTATAAATATGGACTATGGACTTGTAAATTATCTGTGATCAATTGTAAAAAATATGGAGTTTTTGTAAATTATCTATGATCAAATGTTAATAGTGAAGAATCCGGTGAGAAGGAATCCAGTGATAGTGGTATAATTGGAGACTATGAAACTCCCTCTGAGTACGAACCAAGCGAACCACGACCTCGCGTCCCGAAGACGATGATGTTGATTACGAACCAAGCGATAATGAGGTCTGCATGCACATTCACTCAAATTAATGTTTGTTTTTGAAATTAAGATATACTTTAAATAGTGTTTTATGTGTAGAACAATGACCGATCCTCCCCACGACGTCGTAGAGCATCTAACATTCTTACCCAAGAGGCAAAAGTTATTTCAGAACCACAACCTTCGGGTACTACTAGTTCTAGTAACCTGAAAAGGAAACGTGGTCATAGAAGAAGAAACCAGATCCCTGAAGGAGGACAACTTGTGATAGAATGGTTGGGTGACAAAGGTGAGCCCGTCAAACCTAAGGGGATAGCTGCTAGGTTTCGGAACATCGTCGGTGCAATTGTCAGAGACCAATTGGGGTCTTGGATCACAACTAGTAATTGGAAGACATTCCCTAAGGCTACCAAGGATGTATTATGGGTCAAAGTGAAAGAAAAGTTTGTTTATCCGGAAGGTACAGAAAATGCAAGTAGAACTTTTGCTGAGGGCCTTTGTGGAAGAGATCTTAGGAATTGGAGGTCTACACTTAATTCATCTTATGTTTCCTCCATGATAAAATGATAGAGTGATGAATAACATGAGTTCTTCGGCCTTGCAGCAACCACACATGCTACCTGACTCGACCGAATTTTTCATATACTCCTCATGTCCTGGAATTTACTTATTTGGTACAGTAGTTGTTAATACTTTTCAATATAAAATTGGTCAAACTTATACTAGTTCGACTCGGGACAAACCAAAGTGCCTTGTATCCCAGGACACAGGGAGGTACTAGTGGTTAAAGTTCATACACACGGCACTTCACACTAGCTATTACGCTTTGTTAGTCGTCTTCTAGCAGTTGCTATATATAGTACTACAGCCATAAGTGGTGTCACGATCACCGAGAGCACGATGGGTACATATGTTCTTTGCTCCAAGCAATCTTTTCTACAACCATAATGTTAATGTGTTATTAGTATTAAAGTTTGAAAATGTATTGGCCAGTGCGGAAGCCAGCCTCAGCAGTTAGGAGACTCTTCCTCTTATCTTCATTCTTTCTCGTCAAAAATGAAAGAGAGGCTCAAGGAGGGAGTCCATGGTGCAACCAGCGGCAGGGGGTTTTCAGTCCCGTTCGCCCCACCCCTGGGGGTTTTCATCCCATTCGCCCCAAGGGGTGAAGCTAGCAGTGGGGCTCTCTCTCGTCCCCAGTGTTACCTAAGAGAATTATTGAAACGTGTGTTAGATAACAGAACACATTTATTCCGACCCCGATCATGTTGTGGTAACGTTGCAAATAAAAAACTGTTACTAGGAGGTCTTGTATCACTTTTATTGATCTATACAGTAACTTATATGTTGGTGTTACTATATCTCTGTTTTTTAGACTGTCGCGCAGTATGTTGGTCTACTGCAGAACACATGTACTCCTCCGCCTCCTCGACCTGGCTAACACTAGTAGCGAATGGGATTAGGGTTAGGGATTTGGGCTGTTGGGGAGGGGCACCATGTCCAACGACGGGTCTTTGGTGGGTTGTGGCGGCAGGCGGCGGTGGAGGCCGGCGAAGCTTAAGGTTTCGGGTTGGATTGGGGTTAAGGGATTGTGGTTGTTGGGGAAGGGGGCTCCATTACCAGTGGTCTTAGAGGAGGTGACCAGGGCGGCGGTAGGACCAGCGATGGTTGCGGTTGTGGGCGGCGAGGACGGCAGCTGTGGCACCGCCGGTCGGGTGGGGGAGGACCCCCGATGGGCGGTGCCGACGAGGGGGGCAAACGGTGGCGGTGCCGTTAGGAAGGGCGGGGTTGTGTGGCGGGGGTGGGGAGGCGGGCAAGCGGCACACCAGCGAGGGCGCCAACAGCGGTGGCGGTGCGGCAAGGCTGGAAGAAGGAAGTAGGAAGGAAGAAGGAGTAAGTAAAGGAAGGAGATAAGAGAAGGATGAAGGAGACAAGGACTTACCTACATTCGCTACCAATGGGTCGCAAGGAGCGCGTGTCCGTTTGCAGCTTCGACCATTATTCAATGAATCATCCCAAACCTTGAGTGTTGTCACACCCTGAAATTTCCAATTTCAGAATGTGAATAGGAAAGAATAATTAAACAATGATTTCTCATAATTTTAAAATCATTCCAACATTTATTTTCTTTACAGGAAACATAGTATAGGAAAAAGGCATTCTTTGTTTTTTTTCAAAATTAAATAAATTGTTGTATGAGTGTTGCATTTATGCCGATGCATCTTGGTGCTTCTTGTGTGCAACAAGTTTTAAAATGCGTTTAGGTGCTGTCCAAATCCTTCCAAGAATTTTTTCAGATTTTTCTGGAATTTATTCTCATTTTCCTTGAGCTATTTCTATTTATGAGAAGGCTCTAAAATCTTTTTCATGAACTCAAAATACTTTATTTGGATTGTTCATACTTCAATCTACCTTTGGGAATTTTTCTTGAATTTTTGGAATTTTCTGGGTATTTTTCATGCCTCTAAACATTTTCCGGGGTTTTCCTGAATTTGTTTTGCACGGGAAAATAATTTCGGAAAAAATATAAAACCTATCCTTTCCTACCGGGCTGAGCCCGAAGGCCCGACCCGCTTCATCCCGCTAGGTTCAGCGTGGTTCATCCGACCATGAGAGGCCGGGGCCGACACGGCCAGCGCCGCCGCCGCCAGGCTTTGCTTTGGCGTGCGTGCCACGCAAGGCTAGGGGCTCCGCGCCTTTAAAGTTGTGCCGCCTGAGTTCCCGCATGCCTTAGCTTCCTCCGCCACCCTTGCGCCGCCGCCGGCCATTGCCGAGCTCGCCGCCGCCTCGGTTGCTCACCGGAACCAACCAAGGTCGCCAGGAGCGCCACGTCGCCGTGACGAAGTCCCTCAACCCCTTCTCATCGACCGCCAAACACCGGAACCCCGCCGTCACCTGAGAATGTCACCGGCCGCTGCTTTCTCTACCGCCGGCCATCCTTCCGTCCTACTCTGTCCAAGGTGAAGGCTCCATCGAGACCCGCTTCGGCTCCTCTCTGTTTTCCTCTTCTTACCCGAGCCCTTGCCCTCTAGGTCACCGGCGATGCCAGCGGCCAGACCCGCCGGAGCGCCCCTGCCTCTATTTTGAACCGGTGAAGAAGAAGAGAGCTGATGGTTTTGCAATCAGGCCCATGCTGTTCCTTGAAATTCCGAGATTTAAATCTGAGTTTAGGTAATCTTCGAGAAACCCCCTGTGAAAATCCCACCTGTTATACATAAACGCTCCCTAGATCTTTTGCTCATAACCCTCTGAGTTTATATACATAATTATGTATATGCCCTCGGAATCTTGCAGTTAACCCCTGTAAGTTCCTGATATTTACCGATAAGTCCCTAAACCTTTAAACAACCATATCTTTCTTGTTTTAGCTCCATTTTAATCCGTTCAAGTTGCGTTAGGTTCATAATTATGTAAAGTACACGTTAGAAGTGAGTTTTCATCATCTTAGTTTTCTGAAAATTAGTTTGGTAATTAATTTTGACTAATACTTAGTAAACATGCCTTTTCTCATTAAAATATATATAGAGCTATACACCATTTTTCATAATCAATATTAATTTCAGTAATGTATTTAATGTATTTATCTCGATTTTTCTAATTAGATCTTTATTTCGATTTTTCATAAACCAAATGTTAATGTATTTAATGGTTAATTAATCTTTTCTAATTAAAATCTGATTAGGTTCTTTCATCGATTTTGCAAATAAAATTTAACTTGCATTAAATCCAACTTAGGGTATTTTGTTTATGAAATATCCTTTACATATTTTTGTAATTAAAATAAATCAAGCTCCTAGTCTTGTTCTCTCATGCAAAACATTCGTTAGACGTTCTTTATCAAGCTCTATCTTAGTGTGATCTTTCCGATCCTTGCTCAACCTTCCACAACCATCTCTATAAAGTTAACCAAGCCTTTCTTCCTCGAAGGATGGTTTGTGTGCTTTACTGATCCATCTAATCGAGCCTCCACAGCAGCATGCGCCCATGAACAGGCATAGGGAGTTCATGAGCCATCGTCCGCCAGTGTTCACCCATGCTGCAGATCCGCTGGATGCTGGCGACTGGTTGAAGACTATGGGCAAGATGCTAAGTGTGATGACAGGGAGAAGGTCCTATATGCTGCAGGACGACTCCAGGGGTCAGCAGGAGCATGGTGGGATGCTTATGTTGCTGCTCATGCTACACCAGACGTCATTACCTGGCAGGAGTTCACCGACAGCTTCAGGAGCCACCACATTACATCAGGGCTGATGAAACTGAAGAAGAAGGAGTTCCTCTCTCTCAAACAGGGGGAAATGTCAGTGGCTGAGTTTCGGGACAAGTTCATCGAGTTGTCTCGCTATGCACCAGAGGAGGTGGCAGATGATCCAAAGAAGCAGGAACGCTTTATGGAGTCATTGGTTGGACCACTTCGGTACCAGCTGATGTCACACACCTTTCCGTCCTTCCAGCACCTGCTAGACAAGGTCATCTGCTTGGAGTCCATGTGTAGAGAGCTGGGAGAGCTGAAGAGGAAGGCCACCACTCTAGGACAGTCTGGGAGCAACATTCGTCCCCGCTTTACCTCATCGCTGGGAGCTCCGTTTCGTCCAGGAGGCCCGACAGGGGGTTATGACCAGCAGCAGCAGTACCAGTACCAGCCACAGCAACAGCATCAGTTTCAGCACTCCGCTCAGCAGTTCCAGTGCCCAGGGCCATAGACTCCATGCCCTGCATACTAGCAGAAACGTCCGATGACTCCGGCTGGCACGCCCGTGAGGCCAGTGCACCTCGCACTCCCGCGGGCAACAACTGCTACCAGTGTGGGGAGGTTGGTCACTATGCCAACAACTGCCCCAAGAGGACTCCTCCCAACACCCCCGTGCAGAATCAGCAAATGCAACAGATGAGGAATGGGAACCAGACACCGCAGAGCAACAAGGGGCCACAGAGCTATTCGCGTGGTAAGGTGAACCACGTGAGTGTTGAGACTGCCCAGGAGAACCCACAGGTGGTGCTTGGTATGTTCCTTGTCAACTCCATCCCCGCATCAGTCCTAGTTGATTCTGGAGCTTCTCATTCTTTCATATCTGCTCAATTTGTGGCTAAACATAGTGTACCCATGCAACATATGAAACAAACCATGCTAGTTAACTTCCAGGGGGGAAATGAGAGCCATATACATATGTCCTAATGTTAATCTTAGAATCATGGGATTAGACTTTCTGGCACAGCTGATAGTTCTAAGGTCGAAGGATCTCGATATCATTCTGGGTATGATCTGGTTGGCTGGTAATGATGCGACAATTCAGTGTGCTAAGAGGATAGTTCTTTTTACTGGTCCCAAAGGAGATAAGATTGAGCTTGTGGATGATCCACCTTCAAGTTCAGGAGGTTCTGTGCAACAGTTGGATGGCAAGTCTTTGGAGGACATCAGGGTGGTCTGTGAGTATCCAGATGTGTTTCTAGAGGAGTTACCAGGTATGCCACCTGACCGTGATGTTGAGTTTGTTATTGATCTATTGCCTGGTACTGCTCCTATTTCTAAACGTCCATATAGAATGTCAGGTACTCAACTGTTAGAACATAAGAAACATATTAAAGAATTATTGGAAAGGGGTTTATTCATCCTAGTTCATCACCTTGGGGGGTACCAGTTATCTTTGTAGAGAAGAAGGATGGTAGTCAAAGGATGTGTGTGGATTATTGGTTGCTTAATGAGGTTACTATCAAGAACAAGTATCCATTACCTCGCATTGAACACTTGTTTGATCAGATGAGAGGTGCTAAAGTGTTCTCTAAGATTGATTTGCATTCCGGTTATCATCAGATGAAGATCAGATGGTCGAATATTCCTAAAACTGCATTCACTACTAGGAATGGGCTTTATGAGTATACTGTTATGTCTTTTGGGTTGACAAATGCACCTGCCTACTTTATGTACCTGATGAACAAGGTGTTTATGGAGTACTTTAAGTTCGTTGTGGTATTGATCGATGATATTCTGATTTACTCTAAGACTAAGGAAGAACATGAGGAGCATTTGAGACTTGTCTTGCAGAAGTAGAGAGAGCATCAGTTGTATGCCAAGTTCAGTAAGTGTGATTTCTGACTGAAGGAAGTCTCTTTTCTTGGGCATATTATCACAGATGGAGGCATTTCAGTCGATCCAACCAAGGTTGAAGATGTGTTGAGGTGGGAACCGCCGAGGACAGTTAAGGAGATTAGGAGTTTCCTTGGACTTGCAGGGTACTATCGACAGTTCATCGAGGGGTTCTCTAAGATTGTGAAGCCTTTCACTACTTTGCTGGAGAAAGATAGGGAGTTCAAGTGGACAAATGCATGTCACGACAGTTTTGAGGAGTTGAAGAGGAGGTTGACTACCGCTCTAATGCTTGTGATGCCAGACTTGCAGAAGGGCTTTGATATCTATTGTGATGCATCTCAACAAGGTTTGGGTTGTGTTCTTATGCAGGAGGGACATGTTATAGCCTATGCATCGAGGCAGTTGAGGAAGCATGAGTAGAACTATCCTACACATGATCTGGAGCTGGCAGTTGTGGTTCATGCTTTGAAAATCTGGAGGCATTACATCATGGGAACCAAGTGCTAGATTTACACTGATCACAAGAGCCTAAAGTACATATTCACCTAGAAGGACCTTAATCTGAGACAACGACGATGGTTGGAGCTGATCAAGGACTATGATCTTCACATACAGTATCATCTTGGGAAGGCTAATCTGGTTGCAGATGCTTCAAGTTGGAAGGGACAAGCCAACATGGCTTTGGCGTTCCAGCTGCCTGAAGGGTTGATGAAGGAGTTTGAAAAACTCAATCTGGGGATGGCTGCTCACACTGAAGGAGTCACTTTGGAAGTAGAATCTACCTTGGAGCAGTAGATACGTAAAGGGCAGTTGGAGGATGTGGTGATTAGGGAGATCAGAGAGACCATGGAGAGGGGCAAGGCCCCGGATTTCACTGAGGATGATCAGGGGAAGATATGGTTTAAGAATAGGATCTGTGTGCCTGATGTGGGAGACCTTCGGAAGACTATCCTGAGAGAGGCCCATGATTCAGCTTATTCCATTCACCCAGGCAGTACTAAGATGTATCAGGATCTTAAGCAGAGGTATTGGTGGTATGGGATGAAGAGGGATGTGGTCGCTCATGTTGCATTGTGTGACATGTGCCATAAGGTCAAAGCTGAACATCAGAGGCCAGCAGGATTGCTTCAGCCATTGAAGGTGTCAGAGTGGAAGTGGGAAGAGATAGGCATGGATTTCATTGTTGGATTGCCCCGTACTCGTTACGATTCGATATGGGTTATAGTGGACCATTTGACAAAGGTTGCTCACTTCATACCAGTGCGTACCACTTATACGGGGGCAAAGTAGCTGAGTTGTACATGTCCAGGATCGTATGCCTGCATGGTGTGCCTAAGAAGATAGTGTCTGACAGAGGTACCCAGTTCACATCTCGTTTCTGGGAGAAGCTTCATGAGTCTACGGATACAAAGTTGAACTTTAGCTCAGCCTATCACCCACAGACCAATGGACAGACTGAGAGGACAAATCAGATTCTGGAAGATATGCTGAGAGCTTGTTCCCTTAAGCATGGTGGTAGTTGGGATAAGAGTTTGTCGTATGCTGAGTTCTCTTACAACAACAGTTACCAAGCCCGTCTGAAAATGGCACCCTTCGAGGCACTGTATGGGAGGAAGTGCAGAACACCATTATATTGGAGTCGGACCGGCGAGAGTCAGTTGTTTGGGATTGATATCATTAAGAAAGCAGAAAGGCAAGTTCAAATCATAAGGGAGAATTTGAGGATTGCTCAGTCCAGGCAGAAGAGTTATGCAGACGGGAAGAGAAGAGATGTACTCCCTCCGTCCAGGTTTGATATGCGTATAACTGTGTAACACAAAGACCAAGGAGAACTTTAATTTCTCTCTGTGATGCATCGACAAACGAGTCAGCCAACTAAGCAACTCATGACACGATTGGCTCTAACTGGGAATACACATATCATTCATGGACACTTTTTATTTTGTTATACGAAGATCAAACCAGGACGGAGGGAGTATCTTTCAAGGAAGGTGATTATGTGTACTTGAAAGTGTCACCCATCAGAGGTTTGCGCAGATTTAAAGTGAAGGGAAAGTTGTCCCCTCGAGATTGGACCTTTTCAGATCTTACAACGAGTGGGAGAGATAGCATACAAACTTGACTTGCCAGAACAACTCTCAGATGTGCATGATGTGTTTCATATCTCTCAGTTAAAAAGGGGTCTCAAACCTCATGATAAAGAGCCATTGCTTGTGGATGGGTTGGATGTTAAGGAGGATCTCACCATTACTGAACGACCTATCAAGATCTTGGATACTTTGACACGAGTTACGAGGAACCAGGTTGTTACGATGTGCAAGGTGTAGTGGAGTAACCATGCAGAGGATGAGGCAACTTGGGAAAGAGAGGAGGAGTTGAAAGAAGAATATCCCCCATTTCTTTGATCCATCCGAATCTCGAGGACGAGATTCATCTTAAGGGGGGTAGGATTTGTAACACCCTAATTTTCACTTTTGAGTTTAATTAAAAATTTGCTTGGCAACCGTTGTTCTTGCTTAAGGAATATAAGGTGTTTGTGTTTTTCTAGGCATTTAATTATTTTTGTTAATTAAATAATGAACTATAGGAGTTTACTGTTGCATACATGCTCGTGCATTGTTTTTGAGTGTTTGAATTCAAATTTATGTTTGAATTCATTTGTTTGGTTGCTTTTAAAGTTAGAAAACCCTTCTTTTCTCCTTTTCTTGTTTTGTTGCGCAGCCCATTTCCCGAAGTCCGGCTGTGCTCCCTGGTTTCCCGGCCGTGCTCCCGCTTCGCCTCCCTCCTCGCGCCGCGGCCCAGTCCGCTTCCGACCCATCGCACCGCGGCCGCCGGTCTTTCCGTCCGAGCAAGGCCCAACCGCGCGCGCCGCCGTCCGCGGTGGGCCGACGTGCGGGACCCGCACGTCATCCCCTCTCCCCGTGCCGCACCGAGCCGGAGTCGGGCTCGCCCGGCGTCCGTGCCGCGCGCGCCCTATTCCGCGGGCCCGCACGCCTAGGTGGCCTACCCTCGGGCCTATAAATGCCGCCGCACCCCCGGCCCGCGCCGCCTTCTCCCCAACCCTAGCCGCCCGAGCTTGCGCCGCCGCCGCACGAAACCCTAGGCCGCGCCGCCGCTCGGAAACCGCCGTCCGCCGCCCCTTCGCCGTCGTGTAGCCGCCCCGGACCTCCGTCGCAAGGTCGGGGAAGTCACCGATGCGGCTTGTCGCCGTCCCCGGTGCTCCGAATCGTCGGCACGTGCTCGCCGGACTTGCGTCTCCGCGGTCGCTTGCGGTCCGCCGTCGTGCGCCGTCGTCGCCGCCCGGAGTCCGCCGGTTGAGCTCGTGCGCGTGCGCTCTTCATTCGGCGTGTTCCCCATGGAGATTGGAGTGCCCCCGCGCCTTTAACCGCGCAAGCACCGCCGCTCGCCGTCTAGCGCCGCCGCCGCCGCCGCCGCGGTCGCACCGCCGCCGGCCGGCCGCCACCTCCCGGCGCATGTGTGCGTCCCGGGCCGCACAATCGTGATCCGACGAATCGGGTCAACCTTGACCCGAGTCCGCGCGGGTCCAACCACGCCGCCGCGCCCGCTTATCTCCAGAGCCGCCGGATCTTGATCCGACAGATCAGGTCCGTCTGGCCGAGTCAAACCCGCCTTGACTTGGTGGTTTTGCAAAGAAAACCCCGTGGTTCTTTAGATTTGCAAGCCGGACCTCGCACCTTAGGGTTTTTCTTGCGGTTAGGTCCCGTTTTCTTCGTTTTAGCCCAGGAAGTTTAGTTTTCTTTACAGTTTAGTCTCTAATCTTGTTTTAGTCGTATCTTAGTCGTTTTAACTCCGTTTTTAGCGTTCTTTATGTCCAAGCGATCGTCTCGACGAGTAGAACAGTTTTATGCCTCTGTTTTGTTCTGTCAGTACTGTTTGGTGATTGTTTCTGAATTTATTCTATTGTATGATTCTATGTGAATGTGTGGAGCGTAGAGTATGAGGTGTTCGAGGACTTCGCTGCTGTTGAAGACTTTCAAGACCCTGAGCAGTTTCCGGAGCTGGTAGAAGGCAAGTCCTTGCTGCATTCATGTAATGCAAGAACACTTTATGCCTATTAATCGGAACGTGGAGAACCACCCAGGAAAACAGTATAACCACAAGACATATGGCTCGGTCTTGGCTTAATAATTATAGAACTTGGTGTTAGGTATGCTTTACCTGATAAGGGTTGGGGGTTGCCGGTAGTTGGTATATAGCCCGGCCCTCAGGCTGATCTGCTTTATGGTAGCTTCGCAGCTGAGAGAGGTTTATGCATTGTGTTGTCAAGTAACCTAGCGAGCATCCTGCACCTGGGGATCTTTGTAACGGCATCGTAGCGTCCCTATGCAGCCACACCTCGGTAGTGTGGTATTGTGCCTACTTTTGCACAGCATGGTTGGGTCTAAAACTCTTTTGGGTTTTTACGCGACTTGTGGGTCTCACATGAGTAATTTATGAAAGATGGAACTTTTAAACTTGTGCATTGCATTCAATGATTCCGTTGCATTTGTTAATTGGGTTTTGGTATATACTTTCACTTGTTAGTAATAGCTGCTTAATAAAACTTGACCAACTAAAATGCTAACTTGCTTTATAACCATCAGCTTCCACCATAAAGCGTTGCATGTTGTTGTAGAACCTTTCCCTTGTTGAGTATGACATGTGCTCATGCTTGTTGTTTCTATATTGCATCAACACTACCCGGCTGCTGCACAGATGGACGCTTTGAGGATTTCACTAGAGAGTTTGATGAGTTCTAGGCGCTCGTTCTCTAGTCAGCTGCCTATGGAGGACTTCTACATTTATTTCTTTTCTGCTGTTAGCTACTCGAACAATTGTTAGTTTGAGACACTCGGTCAAGTAATAAATTTTTAATACTCTCTTTACGATTTACACTGTGTTTTGGTATTCACTAAGTCGATGCATGTGTGTAACTTGATCCTAGCACACATGTATTCTTGCATTCGGATTTGCCCTTAAATCCGGGTGTGACATTGATATTCTAACTAATGGTACTAACCCCCCGGTGGTATCAAGTTCACTCTTGCATGTCGATTTTGGAGTTTGTTGTTTACGTAGGAAACTAACGCTTAAAGGGAGACTTTCGGGATAAGTTCATCAAGCACTTCAAGAGATGATCATGAAGCGCGACACAAGTCAAGACACATCATGAACATGACTCCAAATGGCCCAGGGACTGAAGCATGGAGCCGGAAAACTCCAGGGACCTAGACAGAAGATGCTGAAGCTTGCGCGACAAAGAGCTCTGTCTAAACCGTGGAGAAGATGAAGTCAAGGGCCTACATGCATAAGGGAGCAGGTCAATAATTGACCGAGACGGGGTCGAACCGGGCCAAAATAGGCCTGGGCCGGTCGGCCCAAGCCGGCCGGCCCAGCCTGTTCCGAGCCCAGTTCGCGTCCCCTTTGACCTCGGTGCTCGTCTATTTATTGCCTCTGCCTCCGCCGGCCGCCACATCCATCCATTCATCAGAGAGCCTCCGACACGAGGAGAAGCACTGGGAGGAAGCCGACGGCCGCCGGGAGTCCTCAAGTTGCCTAGGAGATGGCTTAGGCTAGACCCTAGATGCCATGGTTGGCCCTGCGTGGTGAAGCCATGGTGGAGTTCCAGAGCCATGCCTTGGATTCATCAAGGCACATGTACTTTTGACGGTGATATCAATCTAATCTTGTCTTTACTTTTAATCTACTTCGATGCATGCCTTCTCTCATTCATGTGTGTAGCTAGCATATGACCTTAGTAGGAATAGATCTAATCTATGTCTTGCAGATACATCTAAGTGGTGCACGGACTTACGAGTAGTCGTTCGGTGTCGATTACCTTGCGTAGTGACAGTACGATTTAGGGAAAGCACCGAATGAACGTGCAATGGATATCTCCTTATCATGGTATGGGCTTTAGGTTAGTTTTTCACCTTGGCCGGAACGGCAACAAGAAGATGATAGGCTAGGCTTACCTTTTGGATGCTCACCTTTATGGCTAGGTGGATGTGATCCATACATCCTTTCATGTATGTTCAACTTCAATGCAATCAAAGCTTAATGATAGGTCAGATCATTAGATTAGTTGGATAGCCTTAGGAGTTTACTTCCGATCCTTGGATTGACAAATCTAGGGAGGACCCTCCTTGGTGAAAAAGGCACAAAGTCACCCGTAGGCTTGCGGTGAACTTGAGCACAGTTTTGCACCGTCAACACATTCAGACCTCCTCCTCGTCTTGAAAAACTTGCATCCCCACCTCCTCATCATCTTGAAAACATAGAAAAACTTGTATCCCCACATCCGCAAGATACACCAAATATTCCATCCCCACATACTACTAGTCCTGAAAAAATAAAAAACTTGCATCCTCACATCCGCAAGAGACACCAAATATTCCATCCCCACCACCACACCCACCACCTCCTCCCCCTCCTTCTCCTCATTAAACAACAAAACCTACACCCCCAAACAAAAGTGCTCAAAACAATCATGCCAAAGCAGGTACATCTGGGCCTAATACCTCTGTAATAGGTACTGGGAGACACCATTGTTACTAGTCAACCAGAGTGATGTGTTGGCTGGTGCTGATAAATCTATCGACGACATTTCGAAGAAAGCTGTAGGTACATCTGGGCCCAATACCTCTGTAATAGCTCCTGGTGAGACACCACTAGGTAAGAAAGCCCTTGAGAAACCTCCAGCTATTTCAAATCAGCAAGGAAAGAAACTTGATTAAAATAAAATCTCTACACCACGTACAATAGGCAAGAAATTCCTAGAGAAACCTTCAGCCATTTTAAAGCTGCAAGAAGAGAATCTTATCAAAAATAAAAGCTCTAAACCACCAACAGTAGGCAAGCAAGCCCTTAAGAAACCTTCTTCAACCATCTTAAAGCAGCATGAAATGGAAATTACTGTAAATAAAACCTCTAAGAGGCCTATTAGAAAGCGATCTAAGAGAAACACTAAGGAGAATCCTTGGTATATAACTAACCCAAAGCGATCTGAGAGAAACACCGATAAGAATCCTTGGGCTATGGTTAACCCAAATTACAAATTCGGAAAGAGCCTCCTCAGTGATGGTGATCTCAAAAAGGCTGCTCCTTGTACCAGAAAGCTCCACACATTCTACATGCAATGATGTAAGTCAGATGATGATTCTAATATTATGGTTGCACTTCATCCTGGGACCAATGCATGGCCTCAGAGAAATGAATCGTCAAACGGACTCCACCAGCTACCTGTGCAACTCAGTGATTTGTACGATCTCTTCAACTTGGATGCTTTAGATGTGACACTTCTCCACTGCTTCATCCTGTAAGTTGCTTGAAAATTTAATTTGCTTCTCACTAATCACATCCTCTATCGAAATGTGCTTTTTGCCTCACATCATCTTTACCATGTATTTTGCCTCCTTACACTTTGTTTTTTCTTACCAATAGGAATATGACTGTAGAAAATGAGAAGACGGGCGCTGCAGTTGGCTTCCTTGATCCTGAATGCCTTTGCTCGACAACGTTTAACAACATGGATAACACGGACAACGTTTGATGCTTATTGCTTATCTTAGTATGAACAACTGGATTGCAATGGCGATCGTTCCGAAGCAGTGGAAGGTCTACTATCTTGATTCATTGAAGACAATTAATACTGATACTGACCCTTTCGAGTGAATCATTAATGAGTAAGTTATTTCTTTCTTAACCTGCGGACGTTCCTCAACTAACTGTGCAGAGTATATTAATTAATAGTGCCATAACAATTGTTGCATGTTTTGTTGTAGGGGTTGGGAACGTTACTGCCGCGATAAGAAGTTGCGCCTTGGCAGCTTGGAACATGTCAAAGATGTTAAGGTACATACCAATTATTTCCTTCCTGTGGAAGCTAGTACTAAAGCTTGAGTTTATTTCTTCTCGATCACCACTATTTTTCTTTGTACATTTATTGCAATGTCACCAACAACCTACTGGATCCAAACTCTGCGACTTCTATTGTGGCTATCACATGCTTAAATTAAAAGATAGCGGCCCACATATGGAGGTACTTTCTTGGGATCTTCATTTGTAAAACCTGCAACTGAGCACAGTTCTTGCTTATTAGCACTGCACATGTTTGGTAACTACCTATATATGTGTGCTGACTGGTGACATTGTTATATCCAGAGATTAGGGCTAGATGAGCATCCTCTCGACAAATCATTGCTGGTCAATGTTCATGAAAGAATTGCCACATTCCTCATGGAACAGGTGATCACAGCTGGAGGAAAATTTCATGCTAATGAAACTGTGTGGGCTCAGATTATGCATGGTGACTAGGAAATTTTTGCAGTCCTCCTTGTCCATGAATTTTTGTGATATTGTTGCATTACTCCTTGTGAGATGATGATGCTGAATTTTGTCATATGAAGCATGTGAATTATGTGGATTTCTGTAAATTTAGTAATCTTGGCTGGTTCCAGGATGCAGCCCCTGTTGGCTGCCAAATCCTGGCTGGTTCTAGGATGCAGCCGACAAGCAGCCAGTAGGTTACTGTAGGGGTGGCCTACATATCTGTAACGGGCGTTAATTAAAGCTCGTTACAAGCACTGATCACTGAGTAATGGGCTTCAATCGGAACACCTGTTACAAACATGCCATCAATGTAGTAGGCACCGTAAAAGTCCGTTACTAGTACTGACCAGTGGGCCCTAGAACTTGGCTCGTACGTTGAGACATCAGAGACGCAGGTTCACCACATGCGTCTCTGATATTTATTTCACAGTAACGGGCTCTTTTTAGTGCCTAGAGAAACAGTCATTTTCACATAACCGGTGACTAGTTGTGGTAACGGTTGTTGTTTGATGCCCGTTACGAATCCTAGTTGTGCTGAGACGCGCGTGAAATAGACGCGTCTCATTTCATCGAGACATCGGAGACATAGTTTCATAAAACACGTCTCTGATGTTCAATTACTGTAACGGGCTCTGTTTTGGTGCCCGTTACCAAAGTTCTTTGTGGGCCTAGAGAAAAAGCCATTTCACGTGACCGGTGGTTAGTTGTGGTAACAGTCATTGTTTCATGCCCGTTACGAATATGTGTTATCAGTAACGGGCATCTGCCCGTTTCCTTTCTTGGCTCATTGTAACACTTGGTCGGTAACGGGCGCTTTGCCCATTACCAAAGGCAATCTATTCCCGTTACCAAAGTGAGTTTTTCACGTAGTGCCGCCATTTCAAACGACGGTAGGAACCTACCTCCGTCTGAAACGGCGGTAAGTACCTGCCGCCGTTTGAACTGGTGGTAGGTTTGCAACAGTGGTGGCAGGGTCAGAGTGGTTGGCGGCAGGCTGGCTTGCAGCTACCGCCAGTTCAAACGGCGGTTTCAACGAGCCTACCGCCGGTTCATCTGGCGGTATGTTTTATTTTCGATTTCTTTCTTTTTTTTCTTTCTGGTTTTTTCTCAATAATATAAATGCCAAATAATAGGAAACTGAATACAAAAATACATAAAATAATTATAACAAATAAAGTATTGTACACAACAAGTGTCCAAATACAAATCTAAATACGACCGCATTTCGTCGGACGTGGGGGCCCTGGTGCTCCTTCCTCCTCGCAACTGTCGCCACCCTCGTATGATGGGTAGGGTATGTGAGGGGGTCGCGTGGATGGCGATCGCGTCCTCCGATCGCCGGCTCGGGGGTGTGTCACTAAGGGAGCACCTGAGCCCAACGTGTCGGCCCTCCCTCCGGTGGCTGCCTGTGGAGTCGCCGAGCCTGACGTGCCGGCCCCCGCTCCGGTCGGTGCCTGTCAAGTCGCCGTGCCCGACGAGGTCGCCCGCGCCTCCGCCTCCACCGATGCTTCCGCCTCCAACACCTCGCCTGCACGCCGTGCCGAGTCGTGGAAGTCCTCCATCATCGTGCGCTGCTACTCCTGCGTTGGCTGGGTCACGGGCGGGGCTCCCAACAGCTGTGTAGCACCGATCTCGTCGGTGCTGCCGGCCAACAAGTCGGCCTACGAAAACTCCAGCAGTGGTCTGTCGCCAGTGTAGTAGTCATCCGAAGCAGGAGTTTGGAACAGTGGCTGCTGCTGAACAGGTGCCTCCAACACTGGCTGCTGCTGCTGAATGGGTGGCTCAAACATTGGCTGCTACTGAACCGGTGAAGCTGCTACTGGCCACGACGAAGGCCCCGGTCCCGTAGGTTTAGCGGTCTCTCTATAAAATATTTGATCGTCATGGATCAATAAAATATGTCGTGGTCTCTATAGATAATATAACTAGCAATAAAAATGTGTATGATCCCATCATGTACCTGTGGTGTAGAAAGCACTCGGCTGCGCCGGGTACGGAGCAGACGTAGTGGGCCTGAGCGGTGGGCGTGTTGGTGCCTGGTATGAAGCAGAGGTGGAGGCACAGCTGCTGGAGGAGGAAGGGTGGCAGGGAAGGAGGTAACCCTCGTCGCCGCGGAAGTTCATCGCCTGTATGATCTACTGGCTCAGGCCCACCATCTTCTATAGCTCTGTCCGTGTCTAGTCCAATGACAACTGGTCCATCGTCGAGCCCACATGCTGGGCTAGGTGGTACATGTCACGAGCTATGTCGTACTGTCAAGATCAGACAAATTGTTAGTACAACAGAACTTTAGCGAATGTGACTTAATTTGAATTAAGGCAAAAGAACTTACTAAGATGTTGTGGGACTGATCCCATCGATAGGGGTACGTCGACACTGGCACGAGGTTGAGGCGAGGGTTCGGGGGGACGTAGGTCACGCGTGTCCACGTCCTCGTCGTGCACCACTGCAGGTACGCTCTCCAAGCATCATCGTCGTGTAAGCGCGGCTCGACGATGATGTTCCGCGAGGTGGTCGCCACGTGCCCAGGTACTGTTGCAGCTTCCCCAAAAAAGGGGCTGGAGTCTTCGACCTCTTCCTCGTCCACCTGCAATAGGAAACAACAAATTGGTCAGCAAACTAGCTTTCTTCACTCGTCCAAAGAAACTATTTGAGTTTGCAATGAACTTACAAGTGCACGGAAGGGTCAACGGTGTGTGCGACGGACACAGGCGAAGCCTGGTAGAGGCCGAACTGCCTCAACATGCGATCGACGTGGTACTCCTCGACGCACATGATGTGGACAAGCGGTGTCTTCGTCAGCCAGAAGTGACAAAGCGAAGGGACGAGAGACCCTACGACGCATGTGTGGCGACCAAGGCATCAGTGTACGGCTGCCAGATAACCTCGCAGTTGGTGAGGGTGTCGATCTGGCCGACGAAGTCCAGGTACGACCTCCTGGTCTGCTCCTCCCAAGAGAGCTGCAAACAAAAGAATGTGTTAGCTCGATGAATTGCATTACTTTCGGATTGCTAACGAACAAAGGTAGCTCGAAGCACAAACCTGGCACTGGCACTACATCGACCCCATGGTGGGTCTGTCTAATGGGTCGTGCCCCTCCTCCAACGCGTGGTACGACGATCGATCGACCGATGACCGACCGACGGGAAGCCGCTCGTAGCTCCACAGGTGCAGCAGAAATGGGCATCCGAGGAGGATCGACTGGGTGCCCATCTTGCTGCACCTGGTGCACAAGCCCCTGTGTGTCGCGGCCAAAACCGCAACACCCCAGTTCTGGGGCACGTCCTCCACGGTGGTGTCAGTGATCCTCCTCGCGCGGGTGATCAGGAACCTCGACACCGCGTCCCCATGGGACCCGCAGAACATCATGTAGCCGAAGAGCCACAACAGGTATGCATCAAAGTGCCTATTGCTCGTCTGCTCGTCAACGTCATCCCTCATGAACGAGGCCTGAAAAAATTCAAAATTTTGTGAGAGGCTGCAAACCGATACTATGAAAAAACGATAGATAGATGAACGTACGCTGAACTTGCGCAACCAAGAGCACGTGGGGCCTGGGAGTTGGTGAAGTCAGGCACCTCTGGTGCGCTGGGATGGCGCACCACTCTTGCGAACCTCGCGAGGAGGACGTCGCGCCACGGCTCAGGGGGGTCAGCAGCCCCCATGGGCTCCCCTGAGCACGGTAGGCCAAAGAGGAGGGCCACGTCCTCCAAAGTCACCACCATCTCCCCCAGGGGAAGTGGAAGTTGTGCGTCTCGGGGCCCCACCGGTCCAGGAGCGCGCAAATCAGCTGGTAGTCGAAGCCAAAGTGCGACCTACGCTCCACCGGTTGCAAGCAGCCCGCATGAGGTCCCCCTCAATCAAGCGCGCTAAATTGAAGAAGCCCTGCTGCGCGTATCTTGCACCACAAAACGAAAATAAATATTAATTAAGAATTTAAATGAGGAAACACAAAGATACGAAGGTGTCGTATTACATACTTCGGACACCAGCCGGGATGAAGCGGCATGTAGTGCCCCGGGCCTCTAGAACACACGGTACCTAGCTCTGCCCCGCAAATCGCGGAGTGGTAGGACCGGTGCGCCCTGTCTGTCCGCTCGTCGAAGAGCTCGGGCAGCACGTATGGCAGGGACTCCCGAGGACCAACAGGGGGCTGCGGATCTATCACCTACTGTTGAGCCATGGCTGCAAAAAAGAATAAAGTCACACATAATTTCTAAGAATTTACAAAGCATTTTCTATAATTTCTAAAGTATTTCTATAAATTTCAAAAGCATTTCTACAATTTCTATAGTATTTCTTGGAATTTCCAAATCATTTCTACAATTTCTATAGTATTTGTAGGAATTTACAAAGCATTTCTAAAATTTCTAAATTATTTATAAGAATTTCCAAAGCATTTTCTACAATTGATAACGTATTTCTAGGAATTTCCAAAGCATTTCTACAATTTCTATAGTATTTCTAGTAATTTCCAAACCATTTCTACAATTTCTATAGTATTTCTAGAAATTTTCAAAGCATTTATACAATTTATAGAGTATTTCTAGGATTTTCCAAATCATTTATACAATTTCTACATTATTTCTAGGAATTTCCAAATTATTTACACAATTTTTATAGTATTTCTAGGAATTTCCAAATTATTTATACAATTTCTATATTATTTCTAGTAATTTTTAAATAATTTATACAATTTCAATAGTATTTCTATAATTTAGAAACTATCTAAAGTATTTCTAAGAATTTCTAAAGTATTGATATACTTTCTAAACTATTTCTAGATTTTTCTAAACTATTTGTAGGATTTCTAAACTATCTCTATATTTTCTAAACTATTCTAGATTTTTCCAAACTATTTCTAGATTATTCTAAACTATTTCTACCATATTGACTAAATATACACGGAAAGTATTGGAAACATACCTGGTGGACACTGAAGAAGACCGCGAGGAAGACAAGAGGAGAGGGGGAGGGGCAGCCGCCGGCGCCAGGGCGCCGGCCCTTATATAGGCGTGACCTAGCCGCCGGTTCGAACGGCGGTACCACCTACCGTCAGTTGATACGGCGGTAGGTGGCCAACGGTCGGTCAACCGCCATTTCAAATGGCGGTTGGCCTCGCTGCCGTCGGCCCTGGCGGTAGGTCCCAGGCCACCGGGCCACGTGGCGGATGGCCCAACCGCCGTTTGAAGTGGCAACAGGCTTCGACTTACTGCCGTTTGAGGTAGCGGTATGTGCGTACCGCCTTTTGAAACGGCGGCAGGGGACCAACCGCCATTTCAAATGGTGATTCGTGACTATTTCTGCCAATGTTGAATCGACTATTTATTTTCGTAAAATCGAAGAAAAATTAATATATAAAAATTTGCAGCTAGCGAGCATAAGTAAGTGAGAATTTTTAAATATTTTTCTCTGACTTTTAAAAATAAATGTTGCCAAACAAATTTACCAAATCTATACATCTGCCGCCGTGTCATATGGCGACAGGATTCAAACGCCGTATCATACGCTGGTAGGATCCTAACCGCCGTACCACATGGTGTTAGGATCCAAATGCCACGTCATACGGCGGTAAGCCACCGACTATGGCGTTTCCCACGGCTGGGTGGCGTTTAGTTCCAACCGCCGCAACATATTATGGTTAGGGCCAACCGCCCCTATGGTAGGGTGGCTGGCGATAAAGTATATTTTTCATTTCCAAAATTAAATTAGAACAACAATATAAAATAAAAATCAAAATAACTTGTTGCATATAAAAAATGATTAAAGTGAAACAACAAGTGAAAAGTTTATACTTGATCAATGTTTATACATGATAATGATCGAGTACTACTGTCACAAAAACAATCAGAACTAAATCTAAATCCGCCTACCCCGCTTCGGCCTAAGTGCTCGAGCACAAGCCCTCGTGTGGTCCTGGTCGTACATGTGGGGGTCATGTGGTTTGATGATCCTGCATCGATCATCATTGAGAGGCAGTGTCACCATCAGCACCTGCGATGACCCTGCATCTGCATGTGCCTCTCTGGCCGCATGCAACGACCCTCCTGCAGCCACCTGTGTCTACTGCGTCCCGTGGAGTGGTACATCTGGTAATTGTGATCCACTATTCACGTTAGGGCTCGTGAAGTACTTGTCAAAACTGAACTCATCGAACCCCAGACTGCCGTCATCTAGGGCGGAGTCAAGAGGGGCGGTCAGGTCATAACCTGTAACGAATAGTATTAGTAAGCACATATCATATTTATCGTATTTAAATAATAGTATTACTAGATTAGTTAAGGATGTCACCAGGTGCAGTGGACGAGAAAGGAACGTTTACTAGTAGGTGGCACCGTATACGTTGGTCAAGCCCATGTAGAAGGACCGGGTTCCATCAGATAGATCAGAGGCCGCCCTGTACGATTATGTTAATATTACAATAACACATAACAACTCGATGTATTAGTTAAGAAGCACAAGAGTAAATGTACCGGAACCGTGGAAAGGAAAAGGCCGCTGAGTCGGTGCCATCAGTGCTGAGAAAGCAGCTTGTGGACGTGAAAAGGTTGCTGACGACTGATACGAACGACCAATCACGGTGGAGCTCGAGGACGATGCGGGGTGACGTGGATAAAGAGATACGGTCGCGGTACATTCGTAGTTAACCACAGTACTGTTCCTCGTTGCGACCGCGAGGATGCTCTCGTACGTATGGTCGTGGTCCTGAGGCCCCATGGCCAGCAACCACGACCTCGCATCTATCACGATCCGTGCCACCTCCGCTAGCGCGTCGTGCTGCACATGAAATTAGTAGGTCACGTTATAACGAACATCACACGTTATAATGAATATTAATATGAAAAAATTGAACTCTCCAAACTCACCCCTATGTCGGCATTCTGATTATGTCGCACTGGGTCCGTACCGGATGGAAGAAGCCGCTGGTGATCCGGGATCGGTAGTGGTGGAGGGGCAGAAGGAATGTACATCACCTGCGTCCGAGTGCTCAGGATGGACCACGTGAGGTACGTCGTCCAAGTCCCCCGACCAACTGTTTCACCGAAACATATGTCAACCTTTGTGAAAGTTGTAGATGGTTGCCTCCTCTACAATTTTCGTATCTAGAGTTTTTGTCAGACAATTCAAAGTTTTGGAGGAAATTGCGGTTAAGCAAGCGCTGACCGAATGAAATCGTGCTCGGGGACCTAGAGCTCGTGCTCTTGCTGGGGGCGTGCTCGTGCCGCCACGCGTCGCATGGCCTCCACCGCCGGGGCCCGAGGCCCAGACGTTGAGGCCACCCGATAGGAGACCGCGCGGACCCACCGCGACGCGTGCCCCTTCCTCCTCGCGCCATCACGACCCGTCCCCTAGGGCTCGGACGCCAAGCATGCCATGCGCCATGCCGCCGCTCGCTCTCACCCTCCCTAGCGTGACCCCACGTCACATCGTCCTTGCCGTGCTCCCCCAAGCCGCGTGATTCCTTGGACCCCGAAGGGAGCTCACCCCTCCCGTGCCTATCTAGAGGTCGTGCCCGCCATGGTTGCAATGCGAGCACCACCAGCTCGCTGGCTCGATTCACCACCCACCTGCCATCTCCCTCAAATTCTCTCCACCTGCTGCTCCACAACCTCCCAATAGACGCCCCGCACCTCATCTCGTCGTCCCTAAGCCACAAAGACGACGACCACCACAGATTTTCTGGCCGCCCTTGCCATGAGCGCCTGAGATCCACCTCGCCGGTGATGACCCCCTTCCGGCCATCTTCATCGCCAACCAATGGCACAAACCGAACCACCGTGAGTCCCTGGTGCCTATGCTTCCGTCCGCTCTTTGTTTTAGCCTTGTTTCCGCGGATGTTCCCGTAGTCGCCGCTGGCCATGCCCTCCTGTATAGGGTTAGGTTTTAGGATGAAAGAATAGGGGATATGATGACCTAGGAGGTGGGGAGTGTGTTAGGGTAGTCGACGGAGAAGGGGAGGACCCCACAGCACCGATGCAGCCGCGCCATGGTCGCTTTCCATGCCAGGGGCAAGGGCACAGATGTGAGAGAAACAAAAAGACAGGGGGTTATGCATAAAAGTTCTAGGGGTCTGAGTATAAGATGACGGGGCTTAGCTGTAGGGTCGAGGGTATATCAATTAAAGAAGAATTTTCTCAAGGGTCTGCCCGTAAACTCGAAAGGGTCTATTTGTAAAACTTTATTTTCAAACCTTTGCTCAATAGCTGTGAACTTGTAAAACTCACCAAAAATCCTAGAAAAATCCTAAAAATGCAAAGTTGATTTTGCTGGCTTCCTTAGGACCAGATCTACATCTTTTTCAAAGCATGACCATACTTTTGACTGCTAGTTTTCAAATTAAAGTTCAAACTTTTTTTGACCTATTTTTGTTGTAGTTAAAAATCTAAATGAGATCTTGTTCTCAACATCGAACCAAAATTTGCACAAAGTTACTTAGTAGATCCTTTAATATGATTTATCTTGGATTAATGCTAGATTTTCCTAAATGATTTTATTGCTTAAAATAAATATATTTTTGTGCCCGACTTATGGTTATAGTCTTAAAATGCGTAAATTCACCTTCGTTGAATTTATCATGATTTTAGAACTGTTAGAGATATATATTCTTCATTTATGCTTAGTTTTAAATATAATTGACTAGTTCAAAATCTAGAATATCCCTTGATCCAGCTGTTGGGTTTGTAGCCTAGTTTTAGGTAAGAGATGTTGTGGGAGAAAGATTGGCTGCAGAAGTTGTTTAGTTATTTTTATATACATTTATCATATTTGTGTTAGCTAGAAATTATCATTTTTGGCATCATTAATTTATAGCTCAATTAAATGTAACTTTGCTCAATGGCTTTGACTAGAATTAGAGAGCTTAAGAGCAACCATCCACTGTTGTTTTATGAATAAAAAATAGGAATAAGAATACTTGAGGTTAATTTGCTCAATAATTGGTTTAAATGGGAAAACCACCCCCACCACACCTAGTGACCCTATGGATGTGTTGTGGAGCATGTGTTGAACATAGAATCACACCCTTGTTGTTTTGTTAAATTAATTTGATTAATTTATATAAATGTGTACACAATCATTATCAAAAAGAATAATTAATAAAACACCACATGTTGTTCCTTTGTAGGAAGAGTATACTGAATATATGATTGTCAAGGTGATTGTGGCCAACCATGCACTCCATGTTTGTCATGTGTTGTTTTGTAATTAATTAAATTAAACCGCCTCTTAAATCTTGCATATGCATCCTCGTGTAGATCTTACCGACGGTAGCTATACGGTCGTGCTGGAAGGAGGAGACGAGAGAGGTGACGGTGAGCTGCAGTACGTGGATGTAGCTCAGGACCTGGACCAAATTCCAAAAGGGCCCACGGCCCACCTTGCCGACGAAGGCAAGCCATGGATCATTGACTCATATTTCTTTTATTTAAATTGATGCAACTACATTTGCTATGTTTGTGCATTTACATTTCAGGAATTGAAATGAAACACTAGATGCACGATCCCTAGGTACCTATGCTCTTTTACTAGTATACTAGGTCGATAGTTGCTATGCTATAGGACCTGGTAAAAGTCGAGTGATGTTCATGACTCGTGAGAGTAAGTTATTATGTTGGAATCATAAGATCTTTGCAAATGGATTGCTCATGTTGTAAGACTTAAGAGCATGGGATTTGGGCTCCGGTCTAGTGGCTTTTGTGGGCTAAGCTTTTGAACGTACTAAGCACTTGTCGGGAATGGGACCGGTAAGCCTAGTACCTGAGTGAGGCAGTAAGGGATTTGCTGTTACTAATCTTGAGTATTCACCTGCCCGGCTCACAACCGGGAGGTGGGTACATGTGTGAGGCTTGATGTATTGTGTGGGGCATACTAGATAAGCCTTGTACCCATGACTGTAATCCTTATCACGAACCGAAGATCGACGAGAAGCGCATGGTTGGTGAAATCTTTGTGAGGGCACCCATCCATGTGTTTAGGTTTACCATGCAAGGTTATTAATCGATCGATCGTCGACCTCTCACCGTTATTTGAGACTGCTTAATCAACTAGCCATGATATCCCTTAATGATGGAACTATGTGAATATTGCTGCATGAATTAATTGTTTTGCGCAACTCTTGTTTGCAATAGTTGCTTATTTAGTAATGATTAATCCACTAGAATTTGAGATAAAATTTTGAAAGTAAGGATCAATGATTTTAGTTGCTTTTTGGCAAAACAAACCCAATAGCCAAAAGCCTGGCATGTCTAGAGGCAAATTTGAACCATTGGACCGGTGAGTCTTGCTGGGTATTAGTATGCTCAGCCTTGCTATATAAATGTTGCTTTCAAGTGAAGTTTTTTAGCCTGGAGAGATTCCACCCGGCTGGGAGCTGGAATGGGTGGATGACGACGAGTGATGGCATCACGGATGGCCTCTTGTGATGTCTATCATATCACTAGTTTATTTTTTGCTATTTTTGAACTTTGATCTTTTACTTATCATGTCATGAACCATGGTTTGTAATAATTAAACCCTTAGGGGTAAATTAGGATTTAATTTGTGTAATGTGCTCTGGACTCACCTTTCTGTGAGTTTTAATGCATATGTTTGATACTTTGTTGCTATGTGAGTGATTTCACAGGGCTTGACCTGACAACTTACGATGAGATGATTCTTTACTATCGCTTAATGACCAAAGTTGATTGGTTTAGGCGATAGTACGGTATTTTCTCTGGCGGGTTCTCACAATGCGTAATAGGCATATGCGATGCCCAGTAGAGGCTGAACTGCCTCATTACCCTGTGGACCACTTACTCTTTGATGTAGATGTCAAACACCAAGTGTCTCGCCATCTTCTGTAGTGGTGGTCTCATAAGCACAGTGACAAGAGGCCCTGTGGTGCACGGGTGTCGATACTAGCCTGTGAGTACGGCGTCCACCTGACCTGGGCATCGGTCATCGCGTCAATCTGGCCCACGAAGTCCTTGTAGGCATTCTTCGTCTGCTCCCCAGCCCAAGTGTGTTTCTTACAAACAAAAATGTTAATTCTATCGAAATAAGATGATAATTATGTGAAGAAAACGAAAGTCAAGGTGAATTACCCTACGGAGGCACCATAGAGAACCCATCGTGGGCCGATCTGCAGGGTCAATGTCATCTGGCAGTGGGTCGTACTGGAAGAGGTCTGTCGAAGTGCTCATGGAGTCAAACTTGTACGAGGACAACACAACTGAGGAGGATCCCCTGTCTTATATCCCCTTTCCACACGATCGTACACAACCCCCTGTACGTCGCCGACAGAACAGCGCTGCCCCAGCTGATCTGGGGCACCGCGTCCATGGGTGTGTCGGTGAACATTTGAGCATAGGGGATCTTGTACTTGGACACCGTGTCTCCTACAGACTCGCAGAACATCACAAACCGAACAACCAAAGCAAGTACACCTCTAGAATCCTATCGACTATCCATGGCTCGGTGTCATCCGCCATGTAATGAGCCTGCACAGAAAGGTCAATAATGACATTTGTTTTAAATACATACAAAAGATGATAAATATTAGGTAGAAGCACGTACGCTGAATGGTTGCAATTAGGTCAAGGTGGATCCATGTGCGTCGTCGAACGACTCCTAGGGCTGAGGTGCACGATCGTTCCGAGGAACGTTCACAAACCGAGCAAGCAAGTTCTGTCGTCAAGCATTGGCGATGTCGACAGCCCCCATCGCGACGCCTGCACACGGAAGGCCGACAGCATCGCCATGTCCTCCAAACTCACCATCATCTCACCGACGGGCAAGTGGAACGAGTGCGTCTCTGGCCGCCACTAGTCAAGAAACGCTACGACCAGAAAGGAGGCATACTAGAACCATGTCATGCGCTGTGCAGCAAGAACCTGAACCCGTAGCTAGTCCCCCTCGACTAACCGTGCGAGAGGCAGTAGTCCTACTGCGTGTAGCCTCAAATCCAACAAAATACAATTTATTTAATACAAATACGACTCAAAACAAAGATAAGTAATTTTAAAAAATGATTTACGTACTTTGGGATCCAGAGCTGGTGTATGGGCATCAACAAGCGGGAAGTCCTAGCACGTAGAGTGCAAAGTGACTCTCCCGGAACAGCTGACCGGTACGAGCGGTGCTTCTAGTCCACCGCATCCTCCAACAACTCAGGATGCACGTAGTCAACCGGCGGCTGAGCCATACCTAAAAAAATTAAAGTAATTTATAAAAAACAATTTTATTACATAAAGTAATTTGTAAGAATCTTGTAAAATTGTCCCTCCTAAAAAAATATTCCAAAATAAATGGGCAAAAGTTAGGAGAGGTAAGCCAGCGGTGAGCAGAAGCAATTTACAACATAAAAATGTACAACAGTTTTTAGCAATGTTTTAGGAACTTTTAGCAATTTCCAGCAAATTCTACAAACTTCCAACGATTTCTAGCAATTTTCAGCAATTTCTTTTAATTTCCAATGAAGTCTAAGAATTTCTTGAATTTCCAAGAATTTCTAGAAATCCTAAGAATTTATAGTAAATTTCAACAATTTCAAAGAATTTTTAGAAATTTCCAAGAATTTCTAAGAATTTAAGGCAACTTCCAGCAAATTTCACGAATTTACAACAATTTCTAAGAATTTACAGTAATTTTCAACAATTTTTACCAATTTAAGGAAATTTGCTGCAATTTCCACAAATTTTCACAAATTTACTGCAATTTGTAAGAAATTCTAGCAATTTCTACAAGAATTTAGCTATTGACAAGAATTTTCGTCGATTTCGAATAATTCTAAACTAATGTCTAAACTATTTGTAAATTTTCTAAACTGTTTCTAAATTTCCTAAACTATTTTTATAATATCTAAACTATTTCTACAATTTCTAAACTAATTTCTATAATTTCTAAACTAATTTGTAAACTATTTCTACAAATTCTAAACTATTTCTACAATTTTTAAACTAAAGGAGATAGAGTTAGAAAAATATCTGGATCTGAAGTGCACTGCAAAGACCAACGAGGCAACAAGAGAGAAGGAGAAGGAGTGAGGGAGCCTATTTTTTACCTAACTCCAGCAAGGGCACCTATTTGGAAGCCCCTACCCTTATAAGACAAGTGGGACCAGTTCAACAGTGACTCAGATATTTTTTTCCCCACAACCTCATCTCTCTCCTCAGTCTTCCTCCCACGCGCCTCTCCCATTTTCTATCCCAATCCCGACTGAACCGCCGACCCCAGCCCAAGGCGACGGCGACGACCCCGGCTCCGTTCCTAGGCAGCCACGGCGCCGATGCTAGCACGCCCGAGCTCCAACCCCAGCTAGCGTGCCCAAGTTCCGATGGATCCGCGGCGGCGGTGCAGCAAGGTGGGTCCATCCAGCGAGGCGACGGCGGGGGGGGGGGGGGGGGGGGATCCTGAGCTCCACAGCTCCGATTTGTGATCGGAGGAGTAGGAACCTCGAGCTTCGAGCCTCCCTCACCTTTGGTCTCGATGCAGATCCGACAGTGCAGCTGGTCCTGCCCCCACCCGCCTCCAGGTTGATCTCTAATGGTGACTGGATCAGCGGCGACAACGCCTTCTTCTCCCTGCTCCAGGTCGTAGCTGCGCGAGGTGGCGTCCGCGGATTTGTGCATGTTGGAGCTTTAGAAATGACAGAGCAAGGCGGCGGTGCGGCGGCATGGCAACCTCGATGCATGGATCAGCGCTGGCGTGATAGTGGTGGAGGAGCTCGACGCGTCAACCTCGACGCACGGTCCAGCTCGGGCCAGCCGCAGCAGAGAGCCCTCCACCTAGGCGCTACGCGGGGGAGCTCAACCTCCAGCTCATCACGGCAGGAGGGAGCTCCGACCGGCTATGGAGGGGAGGACCTGGTAGCACTAGTGGGAGGGGGAGGTGGGGGAGGAGGCTATGCTTGGTGGCGTGCGGGGCCAAACCGCCAACCGAGTAGGGGCTCCTCTCTCCACCCCCGGAGAAGGGGCCAAACCGCCAACCGAGTAGGGGCTCCTCTCTCCACCCCCGGAGAAGGGTCCGGAAGGGAATCTAGGGTTTGAGTTGGAACTCCTTTGGACTTCGTTTTTTTCTCTGAGCCCCTACTTTTTAAGTATGGGCTCGAGTAGTGACTTTGTTGGAGTTGCTCTTATATAGACCTGAGGTTGCCACCATGTGATACGACGATAGGCCCTAACGCCGTGCCATATGGCGTTTGGGACCCTAGCACCGTGCAATATGACACTACGGTCCCTGGCCACCATCAGCCAAGGACTACAAATGTCACTCCAGCCACGAGTGACTGACCTTACTGTGTAGCTGCTGCATTTTTGCCCCGATACCTGAGCCAAGGGTTTCAGGACACCATGGTTTATGGCTGTGTTGTAGATCAAAATGAGGAAGATAGTGGTTAGAGCAACTCCAGCAGACCCCCTACTCCACCGCCTACTCGAAAAATAGGGGCCGAGAGCAAGAAATCCAACTCCAGCAGAGCCCCAACTCTGGGCCCCTACCACTGTTCACGCCCCCTACTCACTCCCTCCGGCACCTTATACTGCGGGAGGAAAGAGAACCCCTACTCTGTAGTTGGCACTATTCTGCTCGTGCCACCACGCGGAGCTCGCGCCGTGCTGGAGGAGGAGAGCTCACCTCGCCGCGACACTGCCCAGGTCAGCTGCGCGAGCTCTTCCTTGCGCCGCCGCACTACCCGGCCATGCGGAGCGCGTCGCCGCACCGCGAGATCCGGATGTGCGAGCCGCACCACAAGGGCAACGGTCACCGACACAGAGCCACTCGACGGCGGCGCGCTCACCCACGGGTGAATGTGCGCACCGGCGAGAGAGCCTGCGGCGGCATCACCACCTCCCCTCCTGGATGCCATGGGTCGCCCTCAGTTTCTTGTTCGGTGCAAGGCTAGGGAAGAGTGGGAAGGACAAGAAACAAAAGAGGAGAGGGGGAGACCGTCGCGGTGGCGCTCATCCTCGCCGTCGTGGCCGGACCACCGGCCACGACGCTCCACATCACCACCGCCGAAGCGCAAGACGAACGAGGGGGGGGATGACGCTAGGGTTGGAGGGGTGTCGGCTGGATGCAGTTTTGATCCGCCGGATGCGAAGGCCAGCCGTCCATCACGATGGAGGCTGGGGATGACTCTCAACGGTTGGGGCGTTGCTGAGACACTGACACACGGGTCCCACATGTTGCGGGAAAGTAGGGGCTTCAAAGTTGGAAGTATTGCTGGAGTTGGGAGTAAAATCAACAGCCCCTAAAAGTTGAGGGAGCCCCTACTTAGTAAAGTAGGGGCCTGAAATAGGGGCTATGCTGGGGTTGCTCTTAGGAGAGAGGGAGATAATAAGGGACAAATGACAAAATGTGTCATCTTGTCACCATAAATTTGAGGTCCTCCATTTTCTCACCAGGACATACTCACTACTTTTGTTTTCTCCGGGGGCGGGCCCACTTGGTATTCAATGGTATTCATTGAATACCAATTATTTTTGAAACAAAACTGGATACATATAGTATATACTTCATGTGTATTCAACTAAATGGAAAAATACGAAGAACTCGAGCCACCCTACAACTCATTTCGCAAAATTGGGCTAATAACCCAACAATTGGGCCCAAATCATGCCCCGCCTCCCTTCCCTCAAACCGCAATTTAAGCCGTCAAAAAATTTTTTTTACACCCTTTACTAAGTTCGAATACCAACACTCAAAATCTCGGGCCCGCCCCCGGTTTTCTCCTTCCCTTTGTTTCCCGCTTGGGCTTAGGAAGAGAGTACTAGTCGAGTACGTCTAGGAGTCCTCTCGCACAAGGTGCGGAACATGTACGACTTCCTAACCGAGTACTACTCCCGTGTAGTCCTTGTGCTCCACGCCTTTAGGTGCCGTGTAGCGCAAGCCGGTAGTCCCGGGGCCCACCGAGTAGTCGGTCCCGGTACCCACCGAGGTAGTGGGCCCGGGGAGGTCCATACGACACCTACCACCGTTCACGCCCCCTACTCACCCCCTCCGACACCTTATACCGCGGGAGGAAAGAGGACCCCTACTCGTAGTTGGCACCGTTCCGCTCGCGCCACCATGCGGAGCTCGCGCCCGCCGGGAGGAGGAGAGCTCACCTCGCCGCAACGCTACGCGGGTCGGCCGCGCGGGCCCTTCCTTGCGCCGCCGCACTACCCGGCCATGCGGAGTGCGCGCGCCGCACCGCGAGATCCGGATGTGCGAGCCGCACCACAAGGGCACCGGTCACCGACACGGAGCCACTCGACGGCGGCGCGCTCACCCACGGGTGAATGTGCGCACCGGCGAGAGGGCTCGCGGCGGCATCACCACCTCCCCTCCCGGATGCCATGGGCCGCCATCGGTTTCTTGTTCGGTGCAAGGCTAGGGAAGAGTGGGAAGGAAAAGAAACAAAAGAGGAGAGGGGGAGATCCATTTGTGGCGCTCATCCTCGCCACCGTGGGCGGACCGCCGGCCACGATGCTCCACATCACCGCCGCCGGAGCGCAAGACGAACGAGGGGGGGATGACGCTAGGGTTGGAGGGGTGCCGGCCGGATGCGGTTTTGATCCGCCGGATGCGAAGGCCGTTGTCCATCGCGATGGACGGCCGGGGATGACTCTCAACGGTTGGGGCGTTGCTGAGACACCGACACACGGGTCCCACATGTCACAGAAAGTAGGGGCTTCAAAGTTGGAAGTATTGCTAGAGTTGGGAGTAAAATCAACAACCCCTAAAAGTTGAGGGAGCCCCTACTTAGTAAAGTAGGGCTCGAAATAGGAGCTATCTTTGGGGTTGCTTTTAGGAGAGAGGGAGATAATAAGGGGCGAATGACAAAATGTGTCATCTTGTCACCATAAATTTGAGGTCCTCCATTTTCTCACCAGGACATACTCACTACTTTTGTTTTCTCCAGGGGCGGGCCCACTTGGTATTCAATGGTATTCATTGAATACCAATTATTTTTGAAACAAAACTGGATACATATAGTATATACTTCATGTGTATTCAACTAAATGGAAAAATACAGCAACTCAGGCCACCCTACAACTCATTTCGCAAAATTGGGCTAACAACCCAACAATTGGGCCCAAATCATGCCCCGCCTCCCTTCCCTCAAACCGCAATTTAAGCTGTCAAAAAATTTTTTTTTTACACCCTTTACTAAGTTCGAATACCAACACTCAAAATCCTGGGCCCGCCCCTGGTTTTCTCCTTCCCTTTGTTTCCCGCCTGGGCTTAGGGTTTTCATCGTTGCCGCCACTGCAGCAGTACGTAGTCACCGTCATTCTGGGAGATGTCATTCGATTCGTGGTACCATTCGACCGTGTCCGAGGCACGACTGCAAGGGCTTGTCAAGTGCAGGCTCCTCCGTTCCAAGACGGAGGCCAAAAAGTGGGAGTTGCCGGGGCGGGAGATGGAGCCTTCACCGCCGCCGAGCTATGTTGTGTCATTTGCTCGTCTCCACGAGCGGGGACTCAGGGTGCCTCCTCATTGATTCATGTGTGGGCTCCTCCATTACTATACGGGCTGGAGCTTCATCACCTTAACTTGAATGGGATCCAACACATCGCGGGGTTCATCACATTGTGTAAGGGATTCCTGGGGATGGAGTCCCATTACGAGCTCTGGATGTACTTCTTCTCCCTGTCGCCCTTCAAGAGGACCAACAACATGTTGCTGCCACCCATGGGTTGCGGTAGTATCCATCTGACAGGGAAGCATGTTGGCGAGTATATGAAGTTGGTGCTGTGTCAGGTTCGAACAAGGGGTGGCAGGGTCATTGGTTCTACTTTAAGAATGACACTGCCGCCTCGTTTCCCCCTTACAACAGGCGGACGCTGGATTGCCATTCCGCTCCCTGACATTGGGGTGATGGGCCCCAGGCACCATAGAGGAGGAAGCTCGAGGCCTTTCGTGCTGCTCTCAAGGCAATGAAGGGGGGCAACCTTTCATGTGCTTGCGTTATCGGTGCCTACCACGCCCGGAGGTTGGCTCCACTCATGGCGCGTGAGTACTCGATGTAAGAGATGTTGTTGTGCTTTTGTCTGGACGGGACTGCGATGGCTGGCGGAGCATTTATCGACTCTGAGATCGCGCAACGTCTGTGGGAGGCGCTCGAGGCTTGGGACGGGGTGTACCCAATTGTCGGGCACCCGATCATGCTACTGGAGACGGGCGCCATGTGCATCGTGAGTGATTTTTTTCTTCCTGACTCCTTGTTCTTTACATTTTCCCTCAGCCAATGGCAGAGCTAGAATCCAAATTTACCTATGGAGAAGTTGTATAAGTATAGTCATCAAATATGCATAAATATAGTCAAGATCCTCGTGTGAATCGCAATTGTATGAAAATATACATAAATATAGTCACATAATATAACTAAATATACTAAAAATCAACATATAAATCACAATTGTATGAAAACATGCATAAATATAGATGGATTTGCAGGAGGCTCGGTATAGTGGCTGACACCTTTAGTCTTGCAGGACCTTGGGATGGCTCGCTCAAATCCGCCCATGCTGGGGATGACACAGTGCGGCTGAACAGGGAGGTGGCTGAGGAAGCCAATAGGAGTAAGTAAGGATGCTCGCGTAAAGAGGAACGTGGAACAGGAGCAGGCACGGTCGGAACGCCAGAGGGTGCGCCGAGACCACAATGTCACGACAAGGATGATGGGGACGAGGATGATGATGAAAGTGAGGTGTCGGAAAACCCGCTCAAGAGCGCTCAATGTAGATTCGTCTCAGGAGCCCTCTTGGTAAGTAGTGGTCCCGTCGGGCTCCTCTGATCCGGCATTGGTGGGTCTAGGGTGATGCCCTCGCCGGTCGCCACGGCTTGTGGATTCCCGCAGCCTGATGGGCCCCGTTGGCGAGACGACGGTGGAGGGGTCTGGCAAAGTCACGCCCCGTCACGAGGGGGAGTCGGTGATGCCTTCCATGGTGTGGCCGCGCCTCTCCCCTTCTCGGTCTGCGACATCCGGAGCCGACACAACGGGAAACAGCAGCTTTGCCGTGCGCCACGAGCGCACGGCAAAGCGCCTTAAAACGCACGCGCAAACTCTTTGCCGTGCGTTTTTGTCGGCGCGCGGTAAAGGGCGCGCGGTAGCATTTTGCACGGTAAAACCCCTTTGCCGTGCGCCGCGTCCGACAACGCACGGTAAATAATCTTTGCCGTGAGTTTTTTCACGACGCACGGCAAAAAAAAACAGCGCGGACGGCACGGAGGAAAACGACGTGTGGCACCCTTTGCCGTGCGCCGGGAGCAAAACGCACGGCAAAGATGAGATCTTTGCCGTGCGCCCGGGCTAAAAACGCACGGCAAAGAGGGCTCTTTGCCGTGCGCCTAGGCCAAAAACGCACGACAAAGGCACCGTTTTCTGTTGGTTTTTGGTCACTTTGCCGTGCGTCTTACGGAAGACGCACGGCAAAGTGACCATTGCAATTTATTTTTTTTGTTTTTCACGTTTAAAAATACCCAAAAATCACGGGAATATCATATATATCATAATATTCATCACAGGCATCATATATATCACAATAATCATCATAGACATCACATATAGATAAATCCACACGTTACTCATCGACAAGTCCACTAGTACATCCAAGTTCATCGACAAGTCCACAAGTTCATCGATAAGTCCACAAGTTCAACAACAAGCATTATTCAAGTTCATCGACAAAGCTCCACAATGTCCAGGAACTCAAATGACATAAACGCGACTCACCGACTCAAATGACAGCCCACTCGTGATGCAAATATGTAGGCCAACGATGAGATAAGTGTTCGTCATAACGATTAAAACACCACCCATATGTACGTAGGAATATGTAGTTGCAAAAGGCCGACACCACATGAGCTATCATCATGTGCTTGACCCTTTTCGAAACATTAATACCACCTTCCTGAAATCTTAGTGCTGTAAACCTATAAAAAATATTACTTAATTTACAAAATGGTGGTTGACAACCAATCTTAAAACCCATGTAATATAAGAATATCACTACTGTATAAACAAAAAGTATCTCCAGAATTTTTTTAAGATATAGATTAACCACTTTTCCTTAATAGACAGATCCATTAGGACGAGTATTGTTTATTCTGACACCTAAATGCACAAATCAGCTCTTAAAAAATTGCAACAATTGTTTTATAATCAGCACTCAACGCAGAGAAAAAAACATCTAGTAGTCTCTGTATGATCTTTCTAAGGACATACATTGCTCCAAGATCCATTCATTTTTTAATATCTTTATTTTCTCATGAAATTTATGACATCTACACCAAAGCCTAACTGGAGCTTTGCAATATCTAACAGTAACTTGTCTGGACATTTCCTACGCTATCAAGAATGCCTAAACATTTGTGAACTAAAAGACCCCACATATGTTCTTCATCAAGCAGATCCTATGCTATCTCAAGCGCACATAGGTTCATGGCTTGCAATCTCCAGCAACAACCTCATCTCAGTGGTTTCTGATGTGGATGGTCACCACAAGGGATGAAGGCAGAAAAATATATCTAGGAAGACTAATTAGTAAAACCGCTCTGTCTTGGGGACTAAATTTCTCCGGTCCTACTTTTTTCTACTAAACACATAAAACTCAAAGATGATTACAGAGCATAGAAAAGGCCCCTGTCACCCCCAGAAAATTCTAATGGCAGCTACACAGATGTCCTGGAGATGGAATAAAAGTTTTAAAATAATTGATCTCCATAGTAGGAAAATAAAACAAAGTTACCCGATAACAAATCATGAAACTAGGACTTAAGAACTTGATTTTTATCCACTTATAAGGTCTAAACTTGATGATCTAGCTCAGTGATATGAAAGAATGGAGAATATCAATAAATGGAAAGTTTGTACCATGGTATAGTAAACCAAGCACTGCGATTATAACATCAGCTGAAATTAGCAAAACAAAACATAAATTAGCATTTCAATCTCAGATTAGTTCTAACTAATGATGGTGTACGTGTGATATCAACATCTTGATCTACAATCGCTCGCACTTCCCTGCGAGGGGTCCAAAACCTAAAGCAATTTTGAATTCACTTAGAATGGTGTCGAGTGACCCCATTTTCAAGAATGTGCAGGTGAGCTGTGTATCCACAAATTTTTACGTTCAAGGAAGGGGGGAAAGGTAATAATGTTATACAAGATTTCTTTCACAATTTAACCGGACCATGCATTTCTTTTTACCGGTACAAGAAACCTGGGCCAACAGATGTTCCAAGTTTTAAAGCCTCATATGCATTTGTGGAGGGTTCAGTTGAAGAAGGTGAGGTGGAACCAAAAACTAATCCGGGGATTTTGATGGCAAAAATCGCTTGGAAATCATAATACATTACTGATATTTGTTACAACAAATATTTACAATACAACAACAACACAATACTAGTATATTGTTATCTCGTTCCAAGCAAACGTTTGCATGAAATCGAGTTTACTGCTTAGTTTGATAGTGAAAAATGATTAGGAACTTTACTTCTCTTCTCACCTTAACTTAATAGGAATTTTAGTGTATCTTATAGGATTCGCTCCGAGCATGTTATATGAAGAAAAATAGAAAATTACATGTATTTATGTACTTCACCCACCAACCCACGGAAATCTTCGAAGAAAATCCCCACCCGAAGGATGCATGCATATGAGAACATTTCCACGGTAGTCTCGCGCTACCAGAATCATATCCCCTAGAGCTTGTATTTTTTCACAATATTTATCTACCAGCAAATTCATGGAAATCGGTCGCTCACCTAGGGTCTCGCCGCCGCCTTCCGGCCGTGAGACGGAGGGGAGCGGGGGCGGCCGGGGCGTGGGCGGCCGGGTGGCGGCCGGATCCGGGCGGCCCGAGGCCGCCGCCGCACCCGCCCGGCGCGGACGAGCCGGGGGCGCCCGGCTCCGACGCGCGGCGGTAGCGGTGGCCGGGGCGCGCGGGGGCGAGCGGGGCGCGGATGGGGGTGGCCGCGGCGGGCGGCGCTAGAGGAGGGGGCGGGCGCGGTGGCGGCTGGAGGAGGGGGGGCGCGGCGGCGCGCTAGAGGAGGGGGGAGGGCGCGGCGGCGTACGGGGCGAGAAGGGGGGGCTCGGGGCGTGGGTTTTTTTAATAGCGGTGGGTTGGGCGGCTTTGACTACCGCGGTGGACTAAAGTTTGCCGTGCGCCTAGATGTCTAGCGCACGGCAATCAAATATAATTGTCGTGCATTTTAACGCACGGCGCACGACAAAGATCAAATTCGAGATTTGTATTTTTCAGCAGCGCGTAAAAATAAATACCAAACTCGAAAGTGAAAAAATAAAAATGGGTCCACAATCTTTGCCGTGCGCTTTGTACTACGACGCACGGCAATGATTATGTTTGCCGTGCGTTTTTTACTAAAGCGCACGGCAAAGACAAGTGACTTTCTATTTTTCGTGTACCCGCGAATGGATAATTCAAATTTTCGTGAATGCGTTATTCCACATCGGATGAAGCTCTTCATTGTAGTCAAAAATATGAATGTCTTTCATTGTGTGTTTTTCTAATTTTTTTCTTTGAAGTTATTACTCAAATTCAATACATGTTTATTTAAATTATTTAGTTATAGTTAATATATGAAAATTAGCAAATGGATACGAAAAAACACCATGAACTAACATGAGACAATGTAAGTTGTATGTTCGCTAGAGAAAAGTTTTCAAGTCAAAAACCAAGTTCAAAATTTACTAAGACTACATACCAAGTGAGCTGACTATGAACATTATGAAACTTCGAGTTAGATGCTTCGGTTTCTAAACACTATACGTGACGGATTGTTCCAAACCTCTCTCGTACTATTTTTCACAACCTTCCCATGGTATATCACGAGCTCTCGACAAATATCATCACTTTCAAACTTCATTTGCAATTAATACAATACAAAAACATTTCAAATACACATATTTTATCATTCCCCACGAACAAATTGTTTAAAATTTCAAGTACTTTCATGCGTAAGGTTCTAAAAAGGTATCAATTAAAGAAATAACATATGTCCACAAACTATACTTTATTATTTTATACACTTGCGGTTCAAATTTGATTTACACGAAAAAAATCCTATCCATCAAAACAATTCGTTAAAATTAGCAAAAATAAAGATATGATTACATATTTGAAATATAGAGTGCAAAATAATATACTTATGAAGGAAAAATTGAAATAAGATGAGAAAACTCAATTTTTAAAAATACATTGCCGTGCGCCATACGAAAACGCACGGCAAACTTGTTGTCTTTGCCGTGCGTTTTTCCAAGGCGCACGGCAAAGCTTGACGCCCGTCGGCTCCCAACGGCCGACCAGCTCGGTTGCGACGTCCAAACGTTAGTGTAGACGAATTGCCGTGCGTCCTTAGGAAAACGCACGGCAAAGATTTGTGATTGCCGTGCGCCCCCTCAAAGACGCACGGCAAAGTATATGGATACCGTGCGTTTTTGTTTGACGTGCGTCGTCCAGAAAACGCACGGCAAAAACAATGTTTGCCGTGCGCCCGACAAAAAGCGCACGGCAAACATTTTGACGCACGGCAATCTGCCGTTTTCCCGTAGTGCGAGGAGAGACGAGAGTCGACCGCCATTGCGGGGGGACGCGACCGGGACCTCCGCCAGAACTTACTATTTGTGTTCGGATCTGACCTAATTATAGGTGAGGTGTGTGTGCTTGAATTATGGCTACTAACTTCAATTGCCTTGCAGAAATTGTAGCGTGTACATGTGTACACCCATGTCCTTTACTGGTCCGCCCCTGATGGTTGATGAAGCAGCCTAATTGGGTCTTTTTGTTGAGAAAGAATCGGTAGTTTTTTCGCTGGTACAGAGATGTCAATCCGAAATTCCTTCCCTGCGGCTTGTCTTTATTCGCATCATCAGATTCAACCATTTATATGGACTGCTAAGTTCCATTGCCTTCTCGAGCATTGGCATTCACATCTCATTACTGTGCTGCGTTTTCATAATTTTGCATGCAAAACATTAAGAAGTCAAAGATAGACTAGCAACTTCCACAAGGCACATTAGCTTGTTCCTCATGATGCATGCCAATTGTTTGTTCTTTTAAGCAAGGGAAACTCTACCGGCCACTGGTCTGGCACATTCTTCATTGAGTAGTTGCCCGTGACATGCATTGATAGGTGTATTGATGCAACTTTCTGCACTTGTTTAAGCATTGGTATATTAGCTAGTGATGCTTGGACCATCACTGTAGGCACCTAATTGTCCCCTCAGCCTGTAAAAACTAATCACCGTCTTAATGATTCTCACTGGCATGGTATAAACAGTTTTGAAAGATGTGAATTAGATGGATATGCTTCTTATTTATGGTTGTAGATTGTCTTCAATCCTCTGGAATAACTCCTAGTTTGGTAACCGTACCAGGTAACTGGCTTAAGAGAGCAAATTCTCCAACTCATGCATTGAGCATGGTTGTCACGATCAAGAGCTATGTTGTGATTCGGTAACACCTTGGCACTACTGAAGCAGTGTGTTTTCTTATCTATTATTATTGTGTTACAGCATCTTTGGTACTGGAAATGGTATTGACTTGACATTAGGAAAAATCTCGGGCACAGCTACTGGAGAAGCTCAACAGTTGTAAAAGAGATATGCTAATTGAACTGTGTCGTTCATTTGATGTCATTGGCTCAAGAGCTAATAGGAAGGTTGGTCCAGCTTAAAACTTGAATTTTTTATTTCATTGATAGATAAGAACCATAATGCCATGCTCAAGCGGGCTGTTGATATGAACAGTTGGTATGTAGAGATAGAATTCTAGTGGAGTTTGAAATTACAAGAGACACATATATAAATATTGAGATAGCCACCTATGTCGTCATCAAAAACAAAATAAACTACCTTAATATAGACACTTTAATAGCCACAAAGTAGGATATATACTTGACACTCCAATTACTCTGCATATGTAGGTATATTATATACAAGAAAGAAATAATAGCAAAAAAAACCCAATCATGAACAATCAAAATGGTAAGCAAAGTATTTGTTGCATTCGACAAAACACACTTCAATACAAGCACAAACACTAATAAGATAACAATTTTCTTTAACAGAAAGAGTTGTACAGCAAAGTAGGGAAGTTCCATCCACCATTCACACTTTGATGTTGCAATAATATATTAAATCTGTGAACGACATTGATTGGAGTGAACAATGTCATTAAGGGTCTTGAGATTTGGATGCCAATAGAGATATATTTGTGATCCTTGTTCTTCGCAAATAAAAATCTAGAGGGCAATAGGATTGATGAAATGAGACTCTATTATCTTTCTTACGCCCTTGCTATTAGTATACGAATCTTCCATACCATGATTGTAAAACGTGTTGCACATTGTAAAGGTGCTGAGTCGTTGAACAGCCAAACGGAGTGGACAATGCTTAAAGTGTGCTTCATTTATAGTTTTCCATGAACTTTCAACCAAATCACTTATCTTGGCTAGGGCAATCTCACTATTGACTTTGTGCTCCTTCATGTAGCATTCAACTGAACTGGCTGCGTCCATTTCGTTCCTGCTACCAATCTAAATAAAGGTGCCACATGTAAATTAGGTGCATATTCATAATTTTTCTCAAGGCTATATCAATAAGAGCGAGAAATGAATTTGAGACTATATGATGATACCTTGAATGCAACCATGTCATTCATGTAACGTGTTATCGCTCCACCTGCTTTGGCAACATCATTGCACCCAATGGCCCAGTCGAATGTCTCAATTGATACATCATCCATACCAAAAAGTATAGCAACACATGCAACTTGACCTCCGGCCGTCATGCTAGACACGTTCGAATGATCTTTAAAGCTTGGTATGTGATTATTATGAAACCATTCAGATTCTTGTAGATAATAGCTAGATAATCTCTGATACTGCACATGAGAAAAGAGAACCCTTGAGTATCCACGACCACGAGGTGGTATCAGTCTTCACACAATACTATTTATGCCCCTTTCACCAACTGGGCAAATGGGGTGTGTTGGATCTGGTTGAAGGCATAATTGAGTTGAGGCTATCCCATTAGTGCTCTAGTCACTAAAAGTGCTAAATAGAAGATTAGCAAAATTAGCAAATAAAGGAATTAGGGGTAGTACATAGGCTAGTTTAGAACACATGTATATTGCTCTAAGCTCAGGCTTAATTTTTATTGATGTTTTAAGACCTCCTTGCTACTGGTGCTTGTGCGCACCAAGTGTGGCTAGAGAGGTCGCATAGAGACCCACTTGTGTATGAGGAAGGCTTGTAGAGACTAATCATGGAGTTACTCAACCCTATAGATTGGCCCCTGCGAGGGGCTCCAACGAGTACTAGTGAAAAGTGCAAATATTTCGATAATTTGTGAAAAATCATCACTCTAGGAGTTTGCATTCTCTAACTCATTTACAAACCACTTGGGGACATACGACCTTTTGGGGAGCAACAATAGTTACAAGCTTAGCAAGTGCCATACCGCTACTAGGAGATACCATAGTGACTTGTCTTTAGGGTGGTTTCTCCGTAGACAATGCCACTTCAATCACTTTTTAGTTAAACGCACCAGATGCTCTTGAACTTTAAAAATGTATATCTGGCCCATTAAACTTATTAAGCGGTACACCAGATCCTCTAACTCATCAAGCTTTTAGTCTCCATCATTTTACCGCACTCGAGTCTATGCGGCGCCACTGGACAAAAGTGTGGATTCCTTATTATAAACTATATATATAGTAGCACCTTGTCATCTCTCTCTCACACACTCCATACTAATAGCACTAAAAGCTCACTAAACATGTATTAAAATGCCTTGGATGAAAATTGTAATTACTTTGCTAGCTTTATTGTCTACCTCTCAAACAAAACACACACACACACACATACACACACACATTTTGATAAGTATCCTTACTGTTTTAATTATTAACAGTTATTAGCACTCTGTATTGAGTGATGAAATATAAGTTTTTAAGACCCATAATAGATAAATCATCCAAAAACCAGACAATGTTATTGACGTACCGCTTCCCTGATGTAAGAACCACGGTACTTCTGATGTGGTTCCAGTTCATTTTCGAAGTCCCTAAAGTTGCTTATTATCTTGAGGAAGAACTTCTTCAGGTACTCCGGCAGAAGATATGTTGCACTCTCATTCCATCTGCATACATAACCTCATTAAACATTAACTGATTTGTAAAAACTTTTAGGTTCGTTCATTAAATTTGCACTGCTTGATGTCTATATATGAAAGTTAACCAATGCAAATCCGAACTTAACCTCTGTATAGCCTGATGGAGCTTTCGGCAGTCATCCAAAGTTGCACCAGCATCAAAAGTGTCATCTAACAAAGTCCATAGAACCAATATCTTAGTGAGAATCATTCGTGCACGAGCATGCTCTTCCTCATGATACACATTATAAGATTGAAAGTAGCACTCAATCACACGATCCCTCGCGTAATCCAGTCCAATTTCTGTTGAAAGATTCTTCCACCACCTAGAGTTTATCAATCATGCATGATTAGTTCATCTTATATTAGAGGTCCAATAATGTTAACACAGACAATTATAAATTGTTTTAGTCAAGTTATTGAGCAATTTAGAGAATGCATATATATTATGTGACATACTGGGAAATAGATTTGAGCTCCCTTATATAAAGATGTTGTAGAAGATTAAATTCAAGCTTGGCAAGCTCCAACACCGAGGGGTTGTATGCCTTTTCTTGTACATTGTACTCGGCTATGTAATTTAGCGCCTCTACTCTTTTCAAGGTCCTTGGTAGAGGAATCTCAAGAGAACGTGTGACTTGTTCAGCTAATGGAGACTTTAGGGTGCTTCTCACTAATTCCAGATGGTGCCTTGCAAATAAGATAGCTTCTTCAAGTTCTCCCTCATTGTGAGTTAGAAGATGAGCTGCATTGTATAAGCTTAACAAGCCCTTAGGGTCCTTAGTTATATCCTTGATAAAGACCTCATCTTCATTCTTGAAATTGTTGAACACGTCTGCAGGATTTACACACATTTACGATTAAGCTCTTGTGATCCTGGTTATGTATCTATATTCACAATGGATATTTATATGCAGACCATGCGATATTATTTTTTTACTACATACCTGGAGAAACCCATAACCCTTGCTGTCTAAGCAAGCGAAACCGAAGGGAGATCACGTGAAGGCTTTCGCTATTAAAATCAGCATTGTGAATGTTGTGTAATGTGGTGTTTATCTGTTCCTCAAAATGGTGGTCTATTCCGAGATGTTGGAGCACATCTACTAGGTTAATTTTTTCCACATCATTCTTGCAGTTTTGAAATAGAACACACACATTCTCTTTTAATTGCTTGACCCTCTCTTTCATCCATTGCTCTGACCTCTGCAGAATTTAAGAGAAGCAAGACCATCCATATTTTTATTTCTGTCCTGATAGATATTAAAGAAAACAAGAGAAGATAGTTGTGTAACCCATAAACAAGTTTACGTTTAGTTTGCTTTGTATGGTCGTGGTAATTTATATGGAATAACTATAAAGGTATTGCAATAGAAGTTATAAAGAACATATAATAATATATATCCAATGCTAATAGATATTTAATCTGACATTCAGATGCTAACAACGAAATGCCCCCCAAATTAAATCTATATTAACGGACTATGACGTCGTGAACCCGCTTGTCGTTGAGATAAGCTTTCTTCCCCCATCCTCTTCACACGCAGATCCCCACGGCGGTCCTTGTGCTCGCGCTTATCGAAGGCAGCGGGTTGTGCTCGCCGAAGGGAGGTAGGTGCGTCTGGTTGCGCTCACCGGATAGAGATGCGCAAGCTGCTGCGCTTGCCGGTGGTTTCCCAGCCGATGCCGCTCCCATGCGCTCACACAGCTGGGACCACTCCGTGTGGGCGAGCTCGTGGTGGTGGTGGGTGGGGATGCGCTCGCTCGATCGGAGGCGGGTGGGCGACAGTGCTCGCCGGTGATGTGACAGCCGTTGCCGCGCTCGCCGGAGGCGAGGTGACCGGAGGGGCTGCTCCTGTGTGCTCGTGCATTCGTCGTCGCGAGGAGTAAAGCCGGATGGGGTCTAGGCTGTTGGGCCAACCAGGATTGGGTCTGAGGTGAGAATTTGAGTGCCCAACCAAATTTCAGGTCCCTAGTAAGGGTCTTGGGCCCCCATATTTAGATGAGGGATCAAGTAGGGATTCTGTTGGAGTTGCTCATCTTTTATGGCTCCAATCAGACCCCTAAACTTGTGAAGGACCACTTACATGTGTACATCAACTAGTGATTTATGAATTATAAAGCATCTTTTCTTTGTCCATACTAAAGAAAATTTTGGGATAGAAGTAATTTGGTGTTAAAAAAATGTTGGTTCCGTCCATAATTGATCAATGTAACAAGGCTTATTTACGTAATTCAGCAGGCCGCTGCTCCCAGGCCTCTCGGTTGACGATCTCGCTATTGTCTCATTCTGATACCCCAAAGCTTATCACCGGAAGAAGTGGTGCCGCCTGCTATCCCGGAACTAGCTACTTCTATGGCCTCCTCCGTACGTTGGATCTGCTCGATCAATCAGGCTCGCCGAGCAGTGTGGCTGTATAGTAGTGTATACGTACCGTGAAGCTTGATGGCAGCGATAGGGACGGGCGCGACGCCCTTGACCCGTCGTGCAGACAGTAGCATGGCGCCCGCGCGCTACCTTGATAGGAAACGGACAGGTTCGCGCTGCTGCACAGTGCAGTGCTCGACGGCAAGGCTAGGGGCGCGGCGCCATGCGCGGCTGATGGGCATGGCCCGGAGCAACCAGTGGCTGCGCACGTCGGAGTCGGACATGCATGGTATACGGGCGGCGGGAATACAGTGCGTGCATGACGAACCGACGCTTCTAAGTTGCGGGTGGAGAGAGCGGTGGCGGTGGTGGGTATAGTATTCCAAAGGGGCCGCCCGGCCCGAGCACGGCCCGAGCACGATTTGGCCCGGCCCTATGCGGCCCGGCCCTATCAGGCACGACGGCGGAATAGTGCCGTGCCGTGCCGTGCCTCGTGCCGGAGTGGCGGCCCAAGCACGACACGATGGCCATTTTTTCGTGCCGTGCCGTGCCTAAGCACGATGGCGCCGGCCGTCGGGCTCGTGTCGAGCCTCCGCTGCCGAGCTGTGAATCCAGCGAGGGGAGTTTGGGAGGGCAACCTCCGCCGTCGGGCTGCGGCGAGCTCCGCCATAGGGAGAGCGACCTCCGCTTCCAAGTTGCGGCGAGATCAGCCATGGGAGCGCAACCTCCGCCGATGGGCCGCCGCGAATCCGTCGCGGGGAGGGCAACCTCCGCCGCCGGGCCGCCGCGAATCCGTCGCGGGGAGGGCGACCTCGCCGCCGGGCCGCCACGAATCCATCGCGGGGAGGACGAGTGGAAGCCCTTTACCGTAGGGCCGCGTCGAGCTTCGCTGGAGAGGGGCAGTCGGGGCGGCGGCGGCGGTGCTGGAGGGAGGGGTACTCGGGCGGCGGAGAAAGGAGGAGGAGGAAGGGTGGCGGTGTTGCTGCGGGTAGCCGGCGGCGAGATCGCCGGACCAGGAGGGGGTGCTGGCGCGAGGTAGTGGCGGCGCGAGGGAGGTGGGAAGGAGCAGGGGAAAAATTTTAGGGTTAAAGGATGAAGGTTGTAGTTTATATACTGGAAGTAATATGGGCTCCTAGCAAGCTGTTGGCAGGTCGGGCCGATTTCGTGCCTGAGGCCGGGCCGATTTCGTGCCGCCCCCTATCGGGCCGTGCTTCGGGCCGGCCCAACGGGCCGAGGTGGCGGCCCAGGCACTAAAAGGTCGTCGGGCCGGGCCGGCACTAGGCACTATTAATCGTGCCTCGGATCGGGCTAGGGCCGTGCTTTTTCGGGTCGTGCCTCGTGCCGCTGATCGTGCCCGGCCCATTTGGAAATCTATAGTGGTGGGCTCAAGTGTCCCCGGGCACGGGCAGGCTTTCTTTCTATTGGAAATGTTTTTGACGAAATAATAATATCCATGCATATTTATCTTTACAAGAAGATTTAGCTCTTCTGTTAGAGTTGATCTTACTTTTCTAGCTTATATAAAGGTAATGGAATATTACGACTAGAATTAATATATACTCCCTAAATCCTAAATTATAAACCATTCCAAGAATTTCGGAGAATCAAAGTATTTAAAGTTTTACCAGATTTGTATGATAAGATAATAACATTTATGATGTCAACTACCCGTTGATTCTTCACTAATTATATTTTCATTGCATACCTATTTGATATCACACATCTTTATAATTTTTTAATTTTGGTCAAACTTGAAATGCTTTGACATATTTTTTTATAATTTTGGTCAAACGATATTGGCTTCAAACGTATAAGCGACTGATGATAATATAAAAGCCTCAGTTCAACTTACTTGTGATGGTGGTGGGATGTAGTTGATAAAAAAATCATTCCATACGGAAGGATGAAAACCAGGTGCCCTGTCCGGAGCAGTAGCTTTGTTAGCTGACGACATGCATCTGACAAATGATTTCACATGACGGGAAAATGATGGCCGATCAGGACACTGCAAGAGCTGGGGATGCCTACAAGTGATGGCTAGCTGCGGGTGGAAGAAGCTATAGCTCTTCATCATTTTGCTGCTGCTGTAGTTAGTCCAACAAGCAAGATATATATAACAAAGAATGTCCTAGCAAGAACCTCTTAGTGCAACCTACTTTATCTCAACATGTAAACAGTCCAAATCGTTGTCCACTAGCTATCCACATCATCTCTCACTAACTTCCAAACTCTTAATACAACCAATTTTATCTCAACATGTAACCAATCCATGTCATTGCCCACTCTCTCCAACTAATAGATATATCATCCCAACAACATCAAACCTGCTAATGCAACCAATTTTATCTCATCTCAACATCTAAAGCAACCACAACGTTGTCCATTTCCTATCCACATCATCTTCTACTAATAGCCACGCCATTCGACTAACTTACAACTTCTTGATCCAACCAATTTTATCTCAGCATGTAACCAATCCATGTCTTTACTCACTCTCCTACTAATAGACATATCATCCCAACAACTTCCAACCTCGTAATGCAACCAATTTTATCTCATCTCAACATGTAAAACATCCACAACATTGTACATTTCCTATCCACATCATCTTCTACTAATGGCCAAGATCATTCGACTAATTAACTTACAACCTCTTAATGCAACCAATTCTATCTTGACATGTAACCAGTCCATTGCATTACCCACTCTCCTACTAATAGACATATCATCCCAACAACTTCCGACCTCTTAATGCAACCAATTTTATCTCATCTCAACATGTAAACCATCCACAACATTGTCCATTTCCTATCCACAGCATCTTCTGCTAATAGCCATGTCATTCGACTAACTTACAGCTTCTTCATGCAACTAATTTTATCTTGACATGTAACCAATCCATGTCATTACCCACTCTCCTACTAATAGACATGTCATCCCAACAACTTCCAACCTCTTAATGGAACCAATTTTATCTCATCTCAACATGTAAACCATCCACAACATTGTCCATTTCCTATCCACATCATCTTCTACTAATAGCCACGTCATTCGACTAACTTACAACTTCTTAATGCAACTAATTTTATCTTGACATCTAACAAATCCATACCATTACCCACTGCCCTACTAATAGACATATCATCCCAACAACTTCCAACCTCTTAATGCAACCAATTTTATCTCATCTCAACATGTAAACCATCCACAACATTGTTCAATTCCTATCCACATCATCTTCTACTAATAGCCACATCATTCGACTAACTTACAACTTCTTAATGCAACCAATTTTATCTCAACATGCAACCATTCCATGTCATTATCCACTCTCCTCCTAATAGACATATCATCCCAACAACTTCCAACCTCTTAATGCAACCAATTTTATCTCATCTCAACATGTAAACCATCACCATCATTGTCCATTGCCTATCCACGTCATCTTCTACTAATAGCCACGTCATTCGACTAACTTACAACATCTCAACATGTAAAGCATCCACATCATTGTCCATTGCCTATCCACGTCATCTTCTACTAATAGCCACGTCATTCGACTAACTTACAACATCTTAATGCAACCAATTTTATCTCAACAAGTAACCAATCCATGTCATTACCCACTCTCCTACTAATAGACATATCATCCCAACAACTTCTAGCCTCTTAATGCAACCAATTTTATCTCATCTCAACATGTAAACCATCCACAACATTGTCCATTTCCTAACCACATCATCTTCTACTAATAGCCACATCATTCGACTAACTTACAACCTCTTAATGCAACCAATTTTATCTCAACATGTAACCAATCCTATTTCCAACCTCTTAATGCAACCAATACTATCTCAACATGTAAGCCATCCACATCATTGTCAACTAATTATCCACATCATGTCCTACTAATGGCCACATTATCCCACTAGCTTCCAACTTCTAAATGCAATCATTGTCCACAAATTATCCACATCATCTCTTGCTAATAGGAAGACCCACTAGGTTTTATTCGGGCTAAGTTCACAACGAAGATATCTTCTTCGGCCCAAATGGAAAGCTCCATCGAAGATATATTTCCTTTGGCCCAGCTAGATCACAGAGGTAACCTGAAGCCCAGCTCTTCGACCCATCTTTGAGAGGTCATCTGAAGCTCAACTTTTAGGTCAAACCAGTGCGTCACAGAAGCCGACCTCTATGGATCAATAATCGCATGCTAATAAATCCCAACTCTTCGGTCAAGGCCCATGTATGCTTATTTTCATAAAGAGACATGTGGAGGTTGCTCACGACGCTTTGCAAAGCTGTGAAGAATCCCCTCTACTAGGCCACATGCATCTTGTTTCCATGTTTTTATTATAAGTTCATATAGGTCGACGTTGCTTGTGATGTTGTTTGTAGTCACTCCTTTGGTGAGTTCATTATTGGGCTGACCCGAGGAGGACAAGGTTTCCCTGGTTTTGTTTTTTCTAGAAGATGTCGTTGCTTCATGTTGGATGTATTTGTATTGGTCCAAAGGGGAACCTCGGACTGCACTCTTCATGCACGTAAAGTTTTTGAATAAATTATTTCTAGCGTCACAAGCCAGTCAGTAGTTTCTAGTTTATAGTTTGAGCTTCACAGGGTCATAGATGTGAAGATGGGATGCATGACACTAACATGACTAAACACAACACGAATATGCATGACACGGCTAGACAGAACCCTCTAACCGTGTTGTAGCGTGCCAACACGTAGTGTCGGTGCCTTGTCCTAGGCACGATATGCAACACACTTAGTCGTGTCGTGTTGGTCAACACGTCATATTGTGCCAGCCCATGCACTAGGATTTTCACACTCAAAAATTTGTCATTGTGGGAAATAGTGACGTCGTCGTCGTTGTTTTCCATTGACGACCTTTGGTTCCTTAACGACCTAGCCATGTAACTGCATCAAGCAATCAGATACTCAAGATCCAGGAAGAAAGAACAAGAAAGAAAGAAAGAAAAAGAAGAAACAACAATACCTGATATATCTGGAGTCGATGACGAGACATAGAGGAGAAGATTAGGAGAGAGATGTGTCGTGCCGCGGTGAAAAATGGAGGAGATTCGGAGAAGAGGGAGGGGAATTGGGGGAGAACCGGAGATCGGAGAAGATGGAGGGAAAATGGGGGAGGTGGGCGGGTGATGGAGACAACGAGGCGGGCATCGAGAGGAAATGAGCTAGGGTTCCCTCGCCCTAGCACTATGGCATATATAGCTGGCCGCAACGATTTGGGTGGCTAGCAGACTTGCTGGGCCACAACGGCTAGTTGCTAGCAGGCCGACCTAGTGTCCAATGGCTAGTTTCTAGGCTAAAACTAGTCATGTTTAGATGGGCTACTCCTTTTCGTGTCATGTTCGTGCTGACACTACGTGTTGAGATCACAGCCCAGACACAACCCATGACACTACGTCATCATGTTAGTGTCATTTTTTTAGTGTTGTGTGTCGTGTTGCCCGTTGTGTTGAACCCATATGGACGTCTATACCCAAGGTTGTAATTGCATTTTCTTAGATGGCAACAACCCTCGTGCCATCTTTGGTAGTTTATAGTTTGATGGGAAGTATTAAGATACACAAAATTTTTCATCTGAGTCTAGTAACTTTATGAGCACTTCTGAGCAAAGTTAGCACATAATATGTGCATTCACAAGCATCTTTGGCAATAGTTTTTCATTAATTTATTATTTGTTAACTTTAACTATACTTATGAAGGACTGATTAGGGCGGGATTGTTATTCAATAACTTCCTCTCAAAAAAATACAAGACCGAACTGTCCCTAGCGTCGCCGCTAGGCGACACGGGCGGAACGCCCCGCGGGTGCCGGCTCACCGCTGTCGCAGCCAGGTTTTTGGCCTCCGTACCTCCTCGTCGCCGTCCTTCAAGCCGGTGGCAGGGGGCGGGGGTACATCCTTTAGTAGATCGAGTCCTCAATCGAGTCCTTCTAGGTTTAGGGTTTGCTTGCCGCCGATGCTCGGCGGTGGAGTTAGGTTTTGCCGGTGGAGCATGGCTCCTCTGCGGCTTGGTTTTCCTGGCGGCGTCGACGATGCGGAAGCGACGACATTGCAGAGGAATAATTTCTCCCAGCTTTTTCCGTTCTCCGATGGCGATCTACTCCGACGTCAACAGAGAGGCTGGGGAGACCTGTCCAGGAGTCGAGGGCCGACACATCGTCATCTTTTCCAGTTGATGATGTTGTTGACCCTATTGATCTCAAGGAAGATGATCTTTGGAGGAAATCTGAACATTGCTTAGGTTGCCACTAGTGGAATCGAAGGACGCGTCGTGGGTACTGGAGTTGGCCGATGCGCTTGGGAGGCAGCGTAGTCGGCTGATTTGCCTAGCAATAAGCCCTCCTCTGCGGCCTCCACTTTGTGGAGTTTGGCGCTTGTGCCCGGCGACGATTGGGAAGCGGCTTTGACGACGGCGACGAACGGATCGCTGAAGGCTTCGAGGAAGATGAACAGGAGTTTTGAACTTCTTTGTATTTTTCCTTTACTTTCGAGTCCCATTTGTAAACAGGCCGGTGTAATTCGCTAAGATCAATACATGTTCCTTCTCAAAAAAAGGACCGATTAGGCGACCAAAGAGGGGGGGGTTAATGTGAGCTGATAAAAAAAGATGAACTCGACTGTGCCCCAAAAATCAACTCCAAATCCGAGCACACATGATGGAGAACGTAATCGCCAAGATCACGTAGTCATAGTGGACCTACCAACCCTAGGAGAGATCCTTGGTTCAATTGGCGGAAGCACAAATCAAAGAACCAAAACACTTATCAAAATCTAAGAGCCAGAGCGGGTCGTCCGCAAGGGTGGGGCAGACCGTCCGCAAGGAGGGGGCGGACTGTCACACCTGTTTTTCCAAAGAAAACCAAGTGAATAACCTATATGCATGCATGAATCAAATTTCATGCATATAGTTGACATAAGTGAATAACAGTACAGTATCACGTAAAGAAAAGGAGAGATCATCAGAGTATTATGCTAAATCCTGGAAACGATGGCTCCAAACATCGCAGGCAGTCGATTGGGGTTGCATACGCCTAGCACCAGCAACATCTTGACAACAACTTCATAGCAGCTTCCTCTTATTGAGCAACATTGTTTATAGCAAGGTGAGCACATGTCGTACTCAGCAAGGGTGGGGAAAGTATGAATGCAAAGGCTTAAACAAGGAAAGGCTGACAGATTGACTACATTAAGCAATTTTAGTTGGTTAAATTTTATTAGCACCTGATTACTAAGTCATAAGTATAAATCAACCCACATTAAACATAAAGGTAAGATATGCCATAAGCATATGGCTAACATAATCATGACCACAATTCAAGTCCATCTTCAAGTTCAATTATCATGTGAGGGTCCAAGCCACTCTTGACCATGAGCATGGCTAATCGATTGGTTTTACACTCTGCAGAGGTTCTACACTTTCACCACAAGTCACGTAAAGTTCAAAATTACTTAGACCCAACCATGTTGTGCAAATGTAGGCACAATACCACACTTCCTAAGTGTGATTGCATAGGGATGCTGTGAGGCCTTTACAAAGACTTCCCTAGTATGTTCCAGTGCACGAGGTTTTGTGAGTCATGCCCCCCTAATCACCAGTCCAACACTAGTCCTCTAATTAATTGGTAGTAGCCGCACAGGAAACATTCTAGGAAGCCTCAATCACTCCTCTAGGCCCTGGAACAAAAACCACCTCCAAAACACAACCTGCAAGGAAGAAGAACCCTTCACAAAGCCTAGCAAAACAACTCCAAACAAGGCAAGAACTGACCAGCAGGACCACGAGACAAAACCACACGAAAAAGGCAGTTCCCCGAGATAAATCCCACCAGGGGCTTGCACCGGTCAGACCAGTCAAGAGCACCAGTCAGATCGGTCGCGCCTGGGCAGCTTGGGTGGAACAACACCCGCGGGTCAACTCCCCCAAATCCAACTTCTCATCTCCCGATTCACTCCACGGATACACACAAGACTTTGGGGATAGTAGGAACACCTCATGGGCACTCCATAGCCAAGTTATGGTCCACCAAAACTCGTTGAATCAAGAGGAATCGAAGGATTTCTGCCAAGAACACCACGAACCCTAGGACAACGAAAACCCCAAAATTGAGCCCCTTTCTCACGGATTTAGGAGGGAAATCAAAGGGAAATGAACCACGAGGGGTTCATGCATACATCCCCTACCAAATCCCAAAGAGGAAGGTCTCAAAACCGCCACAAGAAATTCGCCAAGAAAAAGCTCCGAAAATCACCAAAAAGGAGAAACGGGAAAGACACATCTCAGCCTTGAGGAATCACACGGAATTATCTATACATACCAACGAGGTTCATACAAGGTCTAACTTGCCGCCCGATCATCCTTCCCTCTCACAAGATCTCACCATGAAGCTCTCAAGCTAGTCCTAGAAAATCCAAAAGAAAATGGAAGGAGAAAATAGCAAAACAAAATGATCTAGGGTTCCAAGAGATGGCTGCCATCCTCTCACCACTTGGGTTATATGGAGGCAACCGAAAGACTAAACTACCCTTAGTAGATAACGAGGGATACAAGCCCCTCAAGGGCGAATTTGGAAGTCTTTGTCTTCGCACCATCGGACGGGCCCAGCGACCGCAAACTTGCTTAGTCTTGATGCAAGCCTTGAGATCATGACGTGTGTCCTCCGCTTCGAAGCTTCCGGACTGCATCGTCGCACACCCGTCAGACCGGTCCGATACTGTGTTGACGGTGTATTTTGGTACACCAAGCATGTTCATTACACTTTGGTTTGGATGTTTTTATGGAACTAACCCACCACTAGGCACATTAATCATATAACAAGTTCATCTATGTGCATGCATTTTGAAGTGTTGTGTTTATGTAGGAAAACATGGACATAAAGGGCGGATTCGCAACAAGTTCAAAGGAGCATTTACAGAGTCTTGTTCGTGTTCATGAGCTTGATGAAATCACTTCCAATGGTGGCAAGGACCGAAGTGCTAAGAAGGAACACCCCCGGGGATTGAAGCGTAAAAGACCGAACTTCATGCGCGGAGAACCTCCATCTTGGACGCGAGGATGACATCGTCAAAATCATGCAAGTGGAGGGGGCAAAGTGCATAATCACCTGAGGACCCACGGGAGCGAAGGGACGACTGAACCAGGCCGAGATGGGCCTGGGCCAGTCAGCTCCGGCCGGCCGGCCCAGCCCACTCCGAGGGTCGGTTCGGCCCCCCTTTCCTTGCATCGAAGGATCTTCAACCCTAAAACCCTGGAGGCGCCGCCATTTGATAGGGGGAGAGAGCCATTCGCACCAGGAGGCCATCCACAAGCTAGAGAGAGAGGAGGGAGATCTCCGGAGGGAGAACAACCACCTCGAAGGAAGCACCCACAAGTGGAGAAGAAGGAAGACACCGTCGGAAGGGAAACCATGATCAACGGTGCTATGTCTAGCACCTTGATGGGGTAGTCTCCTTATTCGTCCATGGGTTGTAATCGATCTTGAGATGTAATCGTACTTTATCGGATTATCTATCTATCATCTTGTGTTGAATATACTTTAATGCTTAAGGTTAGCTACCATGCCGTAAAGGGAGTAGAGCTCCAATGCTTCCTTGGATCCATTCAATACGCCGTGTCCATCATGGGTCTAGTCATGAATACCTTCGCGTAGTGACAGTACGAGAGGAGGGAAAGGGCGAAACCGTGGCCACAACCCCGATAGATTAGATTGGTTTTCATGTCTTTAAAGCGATTGCATGTTCTAGTATCGTAGACCCGTGGGCAAGTGTCTCCTATCTTGATTGCTTAATCATTCCCTCTAGTATAGTTTAGTTGTTTTCTAGTTTAATCGTAGTTAGAGTTTTAGTAGCTAGTGTGTAAAGGTAGATCGAACGCTTGTAATCCCCTTGCTCCGCGGATTGACAAGAACCTTGGGAATCCCGTGGTGAAAAAGGTGTGGGTTCCGTACGCTTGCGGATCGTAGAGGGATACATCTTTTATGTGTCAACAAGCCCCTTTTTCTGGCGCCGTTGCCGGGGAGCAAGCTAGTTGACATTGTTTGGTTTGCATCTAACTTAGTTTTATATTTAGTTTATCTTTTGTTTGCTATATCTAAGACATATTATCTAGAAAACCACTTGTTTTGTTTTTGTTTTTATCTTGTTGTCTAGATGGCGTTTGCTAATCAACCTGTGGAAGAACCGGAGAAATCACTAAGGGATTACGCTAGCCCTCGATGTGAAGACATAAAAGTACAAGAGTCGGATTCGAAGCTCGAAGCGACCAAGTATGAAATTAAATCCAAGATCATCGAGATGGTGGCGGCAAACCCATTTGAAGGGATGGTTACGGAGAACCCATATAGACACATAAGGCATTTCACGACGCTATGCAACACGGTGCGTCAAAAAGGAGTTCCCGATGAATGGTTCAAATGGAATCTCTTTCCCTACTCACTTGCCGGCAATGCAAAGACATGGTACTCGTTTGCGTCCTTTGAAGTTGAAGGCAATTGGAACAAGTTGACAAAGAAGTTTTGTGAGAAGTTCTTTCCAATTAGCAAGGTTCAACATCTAAGGAGGCAAGTGATCACTTTCATGCAAGGAGAAGAGGAAGGGATAGACCAAGCTTGGGATAGGTTTAATGAGTTAATCGAACAAGGACCAAGACTCGGCTTCTCCGGTGATGTACTCTTGCATACATTTTTCTTTTCCCTAACCCCTAGTTGCATGCAACACGTCTAAATGTGTGCAGGTGGGGATCTCATGGAGAAAACACTCACGGAAGCCGCCCAACTTCTACAAAAAATTAGTAAAGTGGTTGCCATGCGAAGAGATTGGGAAACAAGACTTGCGGAAGAGCCGGAATATAATTCAAGGAAGAAGAAGTGTGCTGAATTTTCTAAAGAGGCAACCCCGGAAGTCACAAAAGAGGAGCCAATCCCGGAAAAGCTTGAAGAAGAACACATCAAGTCAAGAACTACCCCGAGCGTTGACTTCACCGCGTCAAATGAAACAAATAAGAGAAGCATGTCAAGCGCGAAGCCACTAAGGGAGTTCGAACCAATGGATTGGGTTCCTATCGATTACGGAGAAGTATTCGACAAGAGAAGACCGTTCCCTAATCAAAAGGGGATGGCAAGAGCATTAGAAGTGGATTTCCCACCGGAAAGGAAAGTGGAAGATTCATACGACCTTGAAACCACCGGTGAGATCTTTCAAAAGCTCTTTGGAGATGATGAAGTGGATCCGGAACACATAGCCGAGGTGAAGAGAATCATGGGGATCAAGCCCGAAGCATCACCATATGCTCGCCTCGCCAAAATTTACGCGATAGGATCCGAAGAAGAAGAGAAGATGGCACCACGCTTGAGTTGCTGAAGGACCGAAACGGCGAACCAGAGAGGGGGAGTGAATGGGAGCCGATAAAAAATCTTCTCGAAGGAGATGGAAACTCCAACAAGATGAACACGGCTTCCAACACACGTCTCCGACTCACTACCCAAATTGGCCAAGTCCACGTAGCCACTGGAGTGCTACTGAACCTAGAAACCAACACACTACCTTCCGACCCAAGAACGCAGTAGAACACCAAACCTCGAGTCCACTGACCAACACCAGTCAGACCGGTGAGCACCACCGGTCAGATCGGTCCCTGCTGGTGAAACTTGGCGACTTCCACAGAAAGGCTCCACACCGGTCAGGCCGGTGCAATACACCGGTCAGACCGGTCACAGCCAAAAAGCCCCAAAACACTAAACAGGCCTACCGGCCTCCAAACAGACCCAAACTCGAAACAGCCCCAACACAGGACAACAGCAAACACACCCAGACGTTCACCCGAGCAAAAACCCACCAAGGGTTGCACCGGTCAGACCGATCAAGAGCACCGGTCAAACCGGAGTATCCTGGGCAGCTCAGGATGAACAACACCCACGGGTCAACTCCTCCAAATCCAAGCCTTGATCTCCCGAATCGCTCCACAGGCTCGAACAAGACTTTGGGGACAGTAGGAACACCTCATGAGGAGTCCATAGCCAAGTTTAATCCCACCAAAACTTGTCCAAACAAGAGGAATCAAGGAAATCCCGCCAAAAGCACCTCTAACCCTAGAACACTGAAAACCCCAAAATCGAGCCCCTTAACTCACGGATTTGGGAGGGGAATCACAGCCCAAAGAACCACGAAGGGTTCCCACAAATTTCCCCCGTCAAATCCCCAAGAGCAAGGTCCCGAAAACACCCCAAGAGAATCAACAAGAGAGGGCTCCGAAAATAACCACCAAGAACAACCGGGAACAACACATCCAAACCTTGAGGAACCACGTCAAATCATCTATACATGCCACAAAGGTTCATACAAGGTCTAACTTGCCGCCCGATCATCCAACCCTCTCACAAGATCTCACCATGAAGCTCTCAAGCTAGTCCTATGGAAATCCTAAGAAAATAGGAAGAGAAAATAGGAAAGAAAATGAACTAGGGTTCCAAGAGCTTGCTGCCATCCTCTCACATCATGGGTTATATGGAGGCAACCGAAAGTCTAAAATACCCTTTCTTAATAACTAGGGATACAAGCCCCTCAAGGGCGGTTTTGGAAGTCTTCAAGCTTTCTCCATCGGACGGATGCCCGGCGACCGCAACCTGCTTAGCCTCGACGCAAGCCTTGCGATCCCGACGCGAGTCCTCCGCTTCGAAGATTCCGGACTGCGTCGTCGCACACCGGTCAGACCGGTGCTCCTCCACCGGCCGGGCCGGCACTGCCGCCGGCCGGGCCGGTCGACCGTACTTACCGGTCTGACCGGTCAGACCCACCGACCGGTCTGGCGCTGCTGCAGCACCGTCTTCGGTTCTTCGGTCTTGGCTTTGTGGATCAACCAAGGAACCCAATGGTTTTCTGGTGAACCACTGGAAACCCCGCAAACTCGGTGTAGCCTCCGCCAATCGCCACTCATGACTCAGCTCCCACGTAGTCCCGGCTCGACCTTGGTTTTGAGGCTCAACCAAGAAACCGTCCACGACTTCATCTTGCTGTTCATGCCACCATGCGGCCCGCACTTGACCCCGCTGGCCACCGGGTCCCTCGAATGAAGCCTACTTGTCTTCTCCACACCAGGAGGCCTCACCGGCGACGACCTTTCGCGCTTGTTCTTCACCTCAACACCAGTCAAGCCGCAACCTGCACCTGCAATACTTAGCCAAGAATCAGTCACACAACGTTGTCAGTCACCCATCACACAAGGAAGTGACCATCCACCGGTCCTCGAACCACACATGGTCCTCAATCTCCCCCTTGATGAGTGCATTGACAACACCCACACGAAAGTAACAAGAGAGAAAAGAAAAGGAGAAGAAACGAACAAAAAGAAACTCCAACAAGCGATCGAAAACCAAACAAAGGCAAAGAGCAAGATCACTTGAAGAAGACAAGTCCCGGACCCCTTAGGCAAGGGCAACGGCTCGACACATCCAAGACAAAGCAAAGCTCAAGCAAAGAGCGCAAACCACCGAAAAAAAGCTCGAAAAACAACAAAGAGCTCCCCCTGCACACATGCAAGCTCCCCCTGAACCAATGCACCTCCCCCTGGACGAATGCATGCAAACCACTTGAAAACAGGGCAGCTGCAACAACTTCAGCTCACACCGGTCAGACCGGTCACCACCACGGGTCAGATCGGTGCCCAACATGTGCACAGGACCAGCACTCTGACCGGTCAGACCGGTGACCTCGGCCGGTCAGACCGGTGCACACCAGAGCCCAAAAATGGCTCGAAACCACCTGAAAACCTTCTAAATGCATCCATCAAGCCATTTCAAGCTCAAACTTCTCCCCCTTGTTGGCAATGCATGAATCAAGCCAAAAATGCGAAAATTTTAACCTAGAGCTTCTCAAATAGACAAAATTCAACATAGGATGCTACACATGTCCAAATAAGCAAGTTAGATACTCTATAGCTTCGTATCGACATCAACTACAAGATCACCAAGTTTCACAACCATTGGACGAAGCTAAGATGGATTTGGGCAATTTTGCGAAAAAATTGCCTCTCATGAGCAAAGTCCTAAACATGATCAAAACATATCAAAATGGCAAAGCCACACAAACTTCATGCTAGGACAGCCATTCTAATCATAAGACCATCACGAACACCCACAAGCACCTCATGTCATGTCAAAGCCACCGAGCCATGTGCCTACTTCTATGTATGAGACTTCTCATTGGTAGGCATCATGCAACGGTTTAGCACCCAAAGCAAATTAAATTCAGCACATATGAAATGGGAGCACATTTTCCAAGCATTTTACATTTCATTTTCAGATTCATAATTGGTACATGAAATGTCTTTGCGACAAAAAGGAACTTATGCCCCTCCACAAGATGAAGCAAGAGGGCTAAACATTCATGATGGCAAATGAGCCTTTGGCCCCATATGATCAATAAACTAGCTATCCAACCACAAATTAAGCATAACCAAGCCACTAAACATGTCAAAGTCATGTAAAGGCATTTACACATGAGAGAGCATATATGTGACATTTTTCAAAAACATATTCATCAACCATGGATTATTCATCAAGATCATCAAGAGCTAAGCCAAACTAACCATAGCATACCAAACAAGCTCACAAAGACATATATAGCATTCCATGGTGAACAATGTATATAGGAGAAGCTTTTCCTATCCAATGCATATGATACAAAATGCATGCAATCTAAGATACAAGGATGCCTATACATCATGTTACATATGCCATGCCAAATGCAAGAAATGCTCAAAGGAAAGCTATACATATGCTACAAAGGAGCTCCCACACACAAAGCTCACAAACGACCGGCTCCTCGAGGGGAGGCAAAAAGGGCTCGACACCACCGGCAAAAGAGCAAAGGAGCACAAAAACTCACAAGCTCCCCCTAAACACATGCACTAGGGCCAAAGAGCATACAAAGCTCACCCTACACACATGAGATAGAGAAGGAGCAAAACAAACCAAGTGGCTTGACCAAGGCCACACACATGAAGGTCACAAATACACTTACCTTATCATTTCTTCACAATTCACTCATCCTTGTCCACCATCCCCGAAAGTGATGCACCTACATGTCACCACTGGGATATGAAGACGGAGAACCACCCCCGATATCAACCAAATGTTCTCCGGGCCATCCACCTGCAACTCAAAACCAAGAGCGAGAGCGAGCAAACGACTAAAAAATGGGGTTAGTTCCAAAAGTATAAAACCAGTGCCTAGCCATTTGCTCGAAAGTGGGGTTAGCACAAACCAAACCATCTTTCCTACCAAAGCTACCTCCACGAACACCACCACAGTAACCACCTTGATGGAACCAACCCTCTCTACCTGGAGGAGGACCAAAACCATGAAAGAAAGCTCATGGACTGTCCCTGCTCTCCTTCTTAAAGCTAAGACTCCTCCCATCCCCGTAGTGAGCTCGAGGGGGAGAATGCCTAGCAAACTGACCTCCTGCAAACTCTCCAGCCCAACCACCAGAACCACGAACTCCAGACCAAACCTCGCACCTGTACGAGCACGAAACTCGAACTGCTGCATGTCCAGGCCTACACCGGTCTGACCGGTGCCCCTCACCGTCCGACGGCCCGGTGTAGCCGGCCACGGCACCTCCAACGACCTTCCGCTCTCCCCAAGCCCGAACTGTCCTCACACTCGCCTTGGCCCTGGGCAACTGCACACGAGGCTCAAGTACACCATCGGAAGGGTGGTACTTGTCCTTGTTAGCCCACTCCTTCGCCATTCTCTCCTCACGCTTCCTCTTGAAGCAAAACACTCTCTTGTGACCATCCTTTCCACAAAACTCACAATGGAAACGGATGGATCTGGACTTAGGCTTGGGGTGAGGCTCTTCACAAGGCTTATCACTTGGTTTCTCACTAGGCTTTTCACTTGCCTTCTCATTCAGTTTTTCCCTCGGTTGATTTGGCTTGGATGCAAACTTGTCTTTTGGTGTGGGTTGTGGTGGAACTGAAACATCCCCAAATTTCCCTTCTCTCTCACCACTGCCCTCACCAACCTTATCCAATACCAAAGCCCAACCATCAAAGTGCTTACAGCTAGCAATCATCATACCAAGCTGAGGTTCTTGACTCGACAACCAACTTAGCGCTTCACGCAACTTATCATTCTCATCTTGCAAGCGACCAACACATTTTGCAAGATCCAAATTCTTCATAGCATGCAACTCACATGTAGAACAAGAAGTAGGAATAGGAACTTTCAAATCAGCCTCAAGCGAAACAATGCGAGAACGAAGTTCAACAATTTTCTCATGCAAACCAGGGCAAGAAGTGCAAGTACCAAGCAAAGTGGGTCTAGATTGTAGCTCAGCCAACTCAACCCTAAGCACATCTAGTTCCTCACACTTGGAGGCATACTTCTCCCTAAGATTAGGCAAGTCAGCTAAGAAAGCAGAGCAATCAGCACAATCATTCTCATCAGAAACAATAGGGCTAGCCTTAAGAGAATCAATTTCAAGCTTGCTATCAAGAACCTGTGTTTCTAGCTCAGCCACTCTAGTCCTAGCATCCTCGAGCAAAGATCTAAGCTCCTTCCTAAGCTTCTTAGCCTCTCTAAGAATGTGATCGCGATTATCAAGCAAGTCAACCAACTCCTCATTCTCCTTGCACAAAGAAGAGAGCTCATCACATACCTCATCCTCGGAATCCAAGTCTGAGGCGTCCTTCTGGCTTCTCTTGCTACTCGAACTGCGAGCCATGCTGCAGAAGTCGTCCTTGAGGCTTAGGCCCGTCACACAAAGGCCGTTGAGATACTTGCCGAGGTTCTTCTTCTTCTTGTCATCCTCTTCGTCTTCATCACTTGAGCTTGAAGACGTGTCCTCGGAATCGGACTCGATGTCGCTTGATCTCTTCATCTTCTCTTGAGATCGTGTCTTCTTCCCATGTCCATGATCCTTCTTCTTGGACTTCTTCCTCTTGTCCTTGAACTTGTGCTTGTCGTGGTTGTTCACCTTCGGACACTCGGCGAAATAGTGTCCAGCCTTGCCGCACTTGAAGCATGTTCTCGTGTTCCTCCTCATGGTCACCTGGTTCTCGTGCAGCCTCTCGAACTGCCTCGTCAGGAGCGCTAGCTCGTCCTCTCCAAGCACGTCGAACTCCTCATCTGGCATAGACATCAAAGAGGACAAAGAGAACATCCAGGTGGATGGGTTAGTGTTAGCCTTTCCTTTCAAACCACTGACGAGGGTGAGACTATGAGAGTTAGTCGGGCCCTCAATCTTGGTTGTCATGCCCCTATCCACCTCAGCCGACTTAAGCTTTAAGAACAGCTCGTTCACCATCATAGTGTCATACTTCTCCGACTCCACAATGGCCTCGAACTTTCCGCCCCAAATCGTACGATCCAAAGAGTGTAAGAGCTTGACAGCTCTATCATGATCATCGTACGGGAGCACGTCCACATTGGCCCTCATGTTGTTCACAACCACCGTGAACCTCTGAAACAAGGCATCGATGGACTCACCGGGGAGATGAGTGAAGTTCTCATACTCTCTTCGGTAGGTCGCATACATCCGAGCCTGAACCTGGGCATTCCCAACATGAGCCTCCTTCAACACCAACCAGATTCTACAAGGCAAGTGCTCGGTGTGCACCCGATCGAACTCAGGCTGACACAAGGCACGAAACAAGTAGTCGACCGCCTTGTTGTTGGCGCCGAACATGTCCCTCGATCCTTCAGCAAGAAAGTTCATCAGCTGGACATAGCCTGTGTCCACCGTGACATCCCAAAGCATCTGACCCTTACCGCGGAGAAACGTCGCCATCCGCTTACTCCACATCTGGTAGTTCTTGCCATCGAAGTGTGGAGGATCTGAACCCCGTACCTGGTAGACCATCCTTGGATCTTAGACTGGTTAGAGTCAATAAAGACCCGAACCGGCTTTGATACCACTTGAAGGACCGAAACGACGAACCAGAGAGGGGGGAGTGAATGGGAGCCGATAAAAATTCTTCTCGAAGGAGGTGGAAACTCCAACAAGATGAACACGGCTTCCAACACACGTCTCCGACTCACTACTCAAATTGGCCAAGTCCACGTAGCCACTGGAGTGCTACTGAACCTAGGAACCAACACACTACCTTCCGACCCGAGAACGTAGCGGAACACCAAACCTCGAGTCCACTGACCAACACCGGTCAGACCGGTGAGCACCACCGGTCAGACCGGTCCCTACTGATGAAACTTGGTGACTTCCACAGAAAGTCTCCACACCGATCAGGCCGGTGCAACACACCGGTCAGACCGGTCACAGCCAGAAAGCCCCAAAACACCAAACATGCCTACCGACCTCCAAACAGACCCAAACTCGAAACAGCCCCAACACAGGACAACAGCAAACACACCCAGACGTTCACCCGAGCAAAAACCCACCAAGGGTTGCACCGGTCAGACCGGTCAAGAGCACCGGTCAGACCGGAGTAGCCTGGGTAGCTCGGGATGAACAGCACCCGCGGGTCAACTCCTCCAAATCCAAGCCTTGATCTCCCGAATCGCTCCACAGGTTTGAGCAAGACTTTGGGGACAATAGGAACACCTCATGAGGAGTCCATAGCCAAGTTTAATCCCACCAAAACTTGTCCAAACAAGAGGAATCGAAGAAATCCCACCAAAAGCACCTCTAACCCTAGAACACGGAAAACCCCAAAATCGAGCCCCTTTACTCACGGATTTGGGAGGGGAATCACAGCCCAAAGGACCACGAAGGGTTCCCACAAATTTCCCCCATCAAATCCCCAAGAGCAAGGTCCCGAAAACACCCCAAGAGAATTAACAAGAGAGGGCTCCGAAAATCACCACCAAGAACAAGCGGGAACAACACATCCAAACCTTGAGGAACCACGTCAAATCATCTATACATGCCACAAAGGTTCATACAAGGTCTAGCTTGCCGCCCGATCATCCAACCCTCTCACAAGATCTCACCATGAAGCTCTCAAGCTTGTCCTATGGAAATCCTAAGAAAATAGGAAAGCAAATGAACTAGGGTTCCAGGAGCTTGCTACCATCCTCTCACATCATGGGTTATATGGAGGCAACCGAAAGCCTAAAATACCCTTTCCTAATAACTAGGGATACAAGCCCCTCAAGGGCGGTTTTGGAAGTCTTCAAGCTTTCTCCATCGGACGGATGCCCGACGACCGCAACCTGCTTAGCCTAGACACAAGCCTTGCGATCCCGACACGTGTCCTCCGCTTTGAAGATTCCGGACTTGAGGACCAGGAGCGTCCCAGTGGTCGATGGATGACCGCTCCTCAGTGATGAGTGATTGACAACGGGTGTTGGACTGACTCTTGGCTTAGTGCGCAGGTGTAGGCTGCGGCCTAGTTCGTGTTGTTGCAGGTGAAGAACGGGCGCGAAAGGTCTTCAGCCTTGAGGGGCCTCCGGGAGATGGAGAGACAAGTAGGCTCGGTTCGAGGGACCCGATGGACAGCGGGACTGGGTGCGGGCCACATGGTGGCGACACGAGCAAGACGAAGTCATGGACAATCGAGCCGGTGCACAGTGGCGGTCGGGTCAAGTGGTTTGGCGGGAGGCGGACCGGGCACGCGGGGTTTGGTGGTTTGCCCACAAAACCATCGGTGGACGGTTTCTTGGTTTGGGCCTGAAAACCAAGTCCGAGGGCCCAACACGACGGAGACGGGATCCGGGCGTGTCGGGAAGCTTCGAGGTGGAGGACACGTGGCGGGATCGCATGGCTTGCGTCGGGAGGACGCGGGGTGCGGCAAAGGCGTGGCCGTCCGATGGCAAGACCCACAAACATTACCTAAATGCCCCTATGTGGGTTGTATCGCCAGTAGTTAAGTTAGGGGTAGTTGAGTCATTTACCACTCCGGCGGGACCTGATATATAAGCCATGAGTGTGTGTGGATGGCGCTCTCTCTCCGCGACTTAGGGTTTCATTTCCTCCCTCCTCTTTCTCATTTTCGTAGCTATTTTTCTTCCATTTTCTCTAGGCTAGCATGAGAGCTTCATGAGAGATTTGTTGAGAGGGATGGATGCTAGGGCGGCATGCTAGACCTTGTGAATCTTTCCTGGTTTGTATAGAAGATTCGGGGTTGTTTTTCGTGGCCTTTTTGTGCTTGTTTTCGTGCCTTTGTTCCCGGTGTGTTTTCGCGGATTTGAGTGGGTTTCTCCCCGGATTTCTTTGAGGGATACATGGATAGATGTCTTGTGCATCTTTGTGATTGATCTTGTGCCCTCAAACGCCGGGAAACCACTTGGATTCGAAGTTTTTCGTTCGGTGCTCTAGTTTTCAGTAGTGCTCAAAGGATTCGCGATTCCCGGTGATTTAGGGAGTTAGGAGGCAAGATTTTTGGGCTATAGCATCCTTGTGTGACGCTTTTCAAGTCCCCAAACCCTTGTCTCCACAGCTTCAACCGTTTGGGAAATCCGATGATGATTTGGGGGAGTTGACTTTCGGGGTCGTGGGTTTTCTGTTCTGTCCGCGGGGCGCGGACGGTCCGCGGGGTGGTCGCGGACGGTCCGCGTGGGTCCTGTTCGTCGCGTGTTCGTCGTGTTCTTGTGCGTCCTTGCTTTCGATCCGGTTTGGCTTTTGGTTTTGGTTGCGGCCCGGTTTGCGAACGGTCGCGCTCGAGTAGCGGACGGTCCGTGGGTGGCGCGGACGGTCCGCCGGTCTTGGCGGGTGTCCGTTTTTTCCGGCCGCTTACGGTGGTTCGTGTGCTTTAACGGACGGTCCGCGGTGTTGGGCCGGACGGTCCGCGGTCTTTGTCACGGACGGTCCGCGGCTTCGGTCGGACGGTCCGCGAGGCTGCGCGGACGGTCCGCCCCTCTGGCCGGACGGTCCGCGAGAGCTTTGTGCGCTTTGCTTCTTGGTTCGATTCCTCCCTTCCCTTTCAAGTGCTTCCGCGTGTGCTTCAAGGAATCGTTCCTAGGACTAGAGGTTGATCCATAACCTCGTGGTCTTGGCGATTGGTGTGTGATTCGATCCATCGCTCGTGTGTGACCGGGGTTTGACTAGGGTATAGGCGGGTTCTTTTGAAAGAATTTTTACCGGCTCCTATTCACTCCCCCCCCCTCTCTAGTCGCCATCTGATCCTTCAATTGGTATCGAGCTTGGTGCCGGATTCTTTGCGACTTTGACAAGTCTCGAATCCTAAGATGGCGTACGTTGAGCGGGGCGGTCCGCCGCACTTCGATGGCAAGGGTTACCACAAGTGGGCGGCTCGTATGATGATTTTTCTTCGTGGGAAGGTTGTTTGATTTCATTGTGCTTGACAAGACCTATGCTATTCCGGTCAACATCCATACTCTTATGGTGACCGATGCCGGTGCTAAGGCCAAGTACGAGGCTAATGCAAAAGTCGTTGATCACTTGGTCGGAGCTTGTGTGATCCGAGTTTGAGCGTGTTCGCCATTTGAATCTTGCTTGGCAAATTTGGGAGAAGTTGTTGGTTGCTCACGGTGGTGATAACCATGTGAAGGCTCGCCTCTTTGTCTCTTACCGGATGCAATATGAGAATTTCACTCCACTTCCCGGTGAGGACATTGATGCGATGTTTCGAGAGGTTCACCGCCATCGTGAACAACATGAAAGCTAATGTTGAGGATTTTCCCTACACCGAGCATGATCGGGCTTTGAAGCTCTTGCATGTCTTGGACCCAAATGTTTGGGGTGCTAAGGTTGAGGCCATCAAAGAGTCCGGCGTACTTGACTATTGAGTTGGATGACCTCTTTTCTAAGCTCAAGTCGGCTGAGGTTGATAGGAAGTTGCAATCCAAGCATGAGGGCTCGACTGACCATAGTCTTGCTCTTGTGGGCGGATCAAAGGGAAAATCTAACCCTTCCTGTCGGCAGTTTTCCTTGTCTTCCCTTATGTCCATTCCAGATGAGGAGTTTGATGTGTTGGGCGAGGAGGAGCTGGCCTTGCTCTCAAGGAGGTTTGATCGACTACACGAGAGTCGGAGGAATACAAGGCGGAGCTCAGGGACGTGCTACAAGTGTGGCAAGCGAGGCCACTTCATCGCCGAGTGCCCGGAAGCGGAGGAGAACAAGTACAAGGTGAACGAGTACAAGGCGCACCTGAGGCATGAAGACAAGTACTCCTCCAAGGGCAAGCACTTCAGCAAGTCGAAGAGCAAGGACAAGGACAAGCGACGACCGAGCAAGAGCGGCTACAAGAAGAACAAGGCAAGAGCGATGGTGGCCGGTGCGAGCGACGTCGACTCAAGCTCAAGCGAGGAGCAGTCAAGCTCTAGCAGCGAAGATGAAGACGCCGGGAGGCGCAAGGGCAAGAAGAGTGCAAGCCGAAACCTCAGCGGGTTGAGCTGTGTGGCGCTTGAGGGCTTTTGTGGCATGGCCCATAGCTCAAGCAGCAAGAAGAGCGAGAAGGAAGACAGCGACTCCGACTCGGAGGATGAGGTAAACCGTGACCCCGACTCTTTGCTTGCTGAGATTGCTAGGTTGAATGGCTTGCTTCACAATCGCGATAGTGTGCTTAGAGATGCCAAAAAGATGAGGAAAGATCTTAGGGCACAACTTGAGAATGCTAGCGAGAAAGTAGGAGAGTTAGAGTCAAAGTTGCATGAATTGAAACTTGAGAATGACTCTTTGAAACTTGCTCCTACTACTCCTGATGATGTTGAATGTGTTGAGTGTGATGCATGGTTGAATGAGATCAAACTGCTTAATGAGAAGAATGCTTCTACTTTGGCTCAACTTGATGCTCTTAGGACTGAATATGATGAACTTAAGGCTAGACCGACTTTGCTTGGTGCTTGCAAATCATGTCCTACTATGCATGCTAAGCTTGTTGATGCTCGTTCTACCATTAGTTCTTTGGAAGCATCTTTGAAATCTCCTGTTGTCAATGCATGCACTAGCTGTGATGAAGTTACTTTGCGCAATCTTGAACTTACTTCCCGTTTGGATGTCATCTATGAGGAGAATGACTATTTGAGGAAGGTGTTGGGTTGGTTGTCTGGGCAGGAACCTCAATTGAAAATCATGATTGAGGAGTTCAAGAGAGCTGATGGTCGTGGTTTGGGGTTTGAGAAGTTGGGTGAGAAAGTGGGATAGAACAGTGGGGAGAGTGTGTATGAGAAGTGTGTTGAGTCTAACCCCGAGTTTGAGGTGATCGGAGAGATCCAACTCCCACTTCGAAAAGCACCCAAGAACTCTTTCACACCAAAGCCAAACCACCTTTGCAACAAGCTTGACACAACCCAAGATCCACCCAAATTCCCACCTAAGACCAATGACTTCCAGAAACCGGTGAAGTTTGTGGGTGAGAAGGGTGAGAAGCCTAGAGAGAAGCCGAGCCAAAACCAAAACCCATCCCCTTCGGGTGTGAGTACCGTGGCAAGGAGAGGCATCTTGCGAGTTTTGCTACAAGAGGAAGAGGGATGAGAGGCTTGCTAGGGAGCAAGCAAACCGGGACAGTATCGCCGGCCTCATGGTATTCCCGAGCCTAGAGTGCCACTTCCACGGGGTGTGGGAAGTGTGAAGAGTGTTGGCGAGGTTCCCACGGAGAGGTGGTGGTGAAAGGTTTGTCGGGAGAGAGAGGATGGTGTGCGTCTTTGGTGAGAGGTTTGGTCGGGCTCGTGGTGGTTTTGCCGGACGTCCTCCTACTCGTCCTCGGTACGGGTTCGGGGGAGATGATCGCAGCTTTGGGTTCCAGAGGAACTACGGACCACGTTTTCCCCCTCGTGGTGCTCGTACTCCTCCCATGGGACATGGGAAGTTTGGTGGTAAGGGATTGATGTTTGCTAACCCCTCTTTTGAGCAGATGGCTCGACACTGGTTTAACTTTCTTTGTGCTAACCCCAGTGTCGAGTCGCTAGCTCACTCTCGTTCTTGTTTCTGACTACAGGCAGGACGCTTGGAGAACATTTGGTTGATCGACTTCGGGTGTTCTCGACACATGATCGGAGATAAGAAGTGGTTCTCCAGCCTCACCCCAGTGAAGGAAAAGTTGTACATCACATTTGGGGACAATGGACGAGGAAGGGTGCTTTCGGAGGGTGTTGTGCATGTGAGTGACAAGGTAACGTTGAAGAGAGTGGCTCTTGTGAAGTCTTTGGGTTTCAATTTGCTTTCGGTTTCTCAGTTGCTTGATGAGGGTTTTGAGGTGCGCTTCAAGTCTGGCGAGTCTCGTTTGCTTGATTCTCGAGGTGATCTTGTCTGTATGATCATCCCCGAGGGTCAGATTTTCAGGGCTGATTTCTCTCGTTCTTTGGGTCTGCTCGCTTGTTTGATGGCCGGTCCTTCTTCGATTTGTGGAAATGGCATAGGCGGTTGGGACACTTGAGCTTTGATTTGGTTTCCCGCTTGAGTGGTCTTGACCTTGTCCGAGGATTGCCGAGGTTGAAGCTTGAGAAGGATTTGGTTTGTGCTCCTTGTAGGCATGGTAAGATGGTAGCCACTCCCCATCCACCCCTGACCGATGTCATGATCGAGCGTCCGACAGAGCTGTTGCATATGGACCTTGTTGGGCCAGCTCGAGTTCGCTCGGTGGGTGGGAAGTGGTATGTCCTTGTTGTGGTGGACGATTAGTCTCGCTATGCCTGGGTGTTCTTCTTGGAGGATAAGAGTGAGACATTTGGTTTTGTTCGAGATCTGACCGTGAGGTTGAAAAACGAGAGGCATGGGAATGCTATTCGAGCTATCCGCAGTGATAATGGCTCAGAGTTCAAGAACTCTCGTTTTGATGCCTTTTGTCGTGATCTAGGTCTTGAACATCAGTATTCGACCCCTTATGTGCCCCCTCAAAATGGAGTCGTGGAAAGAAAAAATCGGACTCTTTGTGAGATGGCTAGGACGATGCTCGATGAGCACAGGACTCCTAGGAGGTATTGGGGTACCGGGCGGTCAATACAGCTTGTCATGTTTCCAACAGGATTTTATTGCGAGCTTTCAAGAAGAAGACCTGTTATGAGCTGATGCATGGTCGGGCACCCAAGGTGAGTCACTTCCGAGTTTTTGGCTGCAAATGCTTTATTCTGAAGAAGGGAAAACTCGACAAGTTTGAGGCTAGGTCTAGTGATGGTATTTTCTTTGGATATGCTAACCACTCTAGAGCCTATAGGGTGCTTAACCTTGAGACTAACAAAATCATGGAGACTTGCGAGGTGACCTTCGACGAGACAATGCCATGTACCTCTCTTGGCTTTGAATGTGCAGGTGATGAAGAGATGGCCGAGGACCTCTTTGAAGAGGAGAAGGATGAAGGCTGGAGATGATGATGGAGAGAACCATGCGCACCGAAGCCGAGTGTGTACCCACTACTTCCCCTACGACCACTACGGAGCGTGGACCGTCTACTTCATGGACAACGACGGTGCAACAAGAGGACCGGGCGAGAGAAGGCTGAAGTTGAGGGGGAGGTAGTCTCGAGGCGTGAGGCTCCCGGCGGATTCAAGAAGTGCATCCCCTGTCGAAGATCATTGGGAATATCGACGAACGCACTACACGGTCGAGGTCCAGGAATTCCTCTCATTTTGCTCATGCTGCTTTTGTTGCTACTTTTGAGCCCAAGGACATTGGACATGCTTTATCTGATGCAAACTGGGTCAATTCTATCCATGAGGAGTTGGAAAACTTTGAGAGGAACCAGGTGTGGGAGTTAGTTGAACCTCCTCCAAATTGCCATCCCATAGGAACCAAGTGGGTTTGGAAGAACAAAGAGGGAGAGAATGGGATGGTTGTGAGGAACAAGTCCAGACTTGTTGCTCAGGGGTTTAGTCAGAAGGAGGGGATCGATTATGAGGAGACCTTTGCTCCTGTGGCCCGTCTCGAGGCAATTCGGATCCTTCTAGCCTTTGCCGTGGCTAAAGGGTTCAAGTTGTTTCAGATGGACGTGAAGAGTGCTTTTCTGAATGGGGTCATAGAGGAGGAGGTGTATGTGAAGCGACCACACCGGGTTTGAGAGCGAGTTGTACCCACGCGGGGTATACGGGTTGAAAAGGGCTCTGTATGGGTTGAAACGGGCGCCCGTGCTTGGTATGGGAGATTGAGAGGTTTTCTTTTGAGCAGAGGGTTTGTGATGGGTACCGTGGATAGAACCTTGTTTCTCCTCAAGCATGGAAATGACTTGTTGATTGTTCAGATATACGTGGATGACATTGTCTTTGGTGGCTCGTCACATAACCTTGTTGCCAAGTTTGCAGATGAGATGAGCAGGGAGTTCGAGATGAGCATGATGGGCGAGTTGCAGTATTTTCTCGGACTGCAGATCAAGCAAGTGAAGGATGGAACATTCGTGCATTAGACCAAGTACACAAAAGACATGCTGAGGAAGTTCCAGATGCAAGATGTGAAGCCGATGTCGACTCCCATGGGGAGTACGGCCACTTTGGATGCGGATGAGGACGGAGAACCAGTGGATCAGCGGGAGTACAGGAGCATGAACGGCTCCCTCCTCTACTTGACGGCGACGAGGCCAGACATACAGTTCAGCGTGTGTCTGTGCGCTCGTTTTCAGGCTTCGCCGAGGACATCACATCGACAGGCCGTCAAGAGGATTTTCAGGTACCTACAGTCTACCCCTGGTCTTGGCGTTTGGTATTCATCCTCCTCGACTCTTTCTCTTCATGGTTTTTCCGACGCGGATTTTGCTGGTTGTCGAGTCGAGAGGAAGTCCACTTCTGGTACTTGCCAGTTTCTTGGGTCTTCGTTGGTCTCATGGTCTTCCCGCAAGCAGTCTAGTGTAGCTCAGTCTACCACAGATGCAGAGTATGTTGCTGCCGCGAGCTGTTGTTCCCAGCTGTTGTGGATTTCATACACTTTGAGGGACTTTGGTGAGGAGTGCACCCAGATCCCACTTCTTTGTGATAGCACCAGTGCCATAAGCGTAGCCAAAAACCCAGTGCTTCACTCCAGAACCAAACACATAGAAGTGAGGTATCATTTCTTGAGGGACAATGTGGAGAAAGGAACCATTGTGTTGAGCCATGTCCCTACCCAAGATCAGCTAGCCGACATCTTTACAAAGCCTCTCGACCAAGCTACATTTGTGCGCTTGCGGGGGGAACTTGGGGTTTGTTGCCCTTTCTAGTTGATTCTTGGGGGTTGCTTTTTGTATCATATGTATCATACCATGTTTACTTTGATGTATATACATGCTTTGCTTGATGTATAAACCATGGTAGGATAGCCATCTTGTCATATATCATGTTGCATTTGTATCATATTGCATTTTAGGATGATGAGCTTCTTTCACATGCCATATTTGAGTTTCTTTGGCTATTTGTGAGATTTTGGTCATATGTGTGGAGAAATGGGGATGTGAGGCTATGCTCTTGGAATATTTGAGATATATGTGTGGTGAGATAGCCCTTTTGAAATAAATGCTAATCTTGACTAATCCTTGATGAAATATGCTCCACTCGTGTGTAGTTGTGTATCCATGTCACATTTTGGTCTAAATGTGCTTTTCATGCTTAGATTGTGCTTGGATGCCTTGTTCTTGCATTTGGGCCAAAGGCCGAATATCATTGTGAATGTTTAGCCTATGTTGCATTCATGGGGGAGCATAAGCTTCTTTTTGCCGCAAAGGCACTTCATGTGCCATGAAATGATTTAATCTTGAGAAGAAGTGTATATTGCTTGAAAAATGCTCCATCCATCATGTCTATGCTTAAAATGTCTTATCTTTCACATATGGGTGCAAAACATGTTGCATGATGTTCACCAGTGGAGAAGTCTCCCCGAAGTGGACACATGGCTCATGAGCTTTGACATGACATGCTTTGCTTTATGGGTGTTTGCCATGATCTTTTGCTGAGAATTTGATATCCTTGTATGATTTTTGAATGGTATGCATGTTTGTGGCTCAAGTGTGACATGGATAGGCTTTTACATGTGAAGCGAGCCTTCTTTTGGTACAACTGCTTAAATCTGAAAAATCTGCTTTGTCACATGCTTGTATTTTCATATATTACTTGTGGCAATGCTTTGACTATGCTATGATTCCTATGTGTGATCTTTGTCTCATTTTTAGCCTTTGACACTAGATTTGGCCTATTTGAGAAGCTCATGTAGATGTTTATATGCTTTGCTTTGCATTTCTGCATTTTCACCTTGATTCATACATTGCCAACAATGGGGAGAAGAGGTGAGCTTAATGAAAATTTCAGAAGAGGTGAGCTGAAATTTGTGAGCTGTGCATCCACATGTTCAGGGGGAGCTTGCATTTGTTCAGGGGGAGCTTTCTTGCTGTTTTCGGTGTGGATTTTGTGCTTTGCTTGGCTTGTGACCTTTCTTTGCCTTTCTTTGGTTTTGGTCATGAGTTGAGCTTCTTTGTTCTTCTTTCTTCTTTCTTTCTCTTTTTCTCTGAATTTCATTTCGCGCTGTGTGTTGTCAATGCACTCATCAAGGGGGAGATTGAGGACCAGGAGCGTCCCAGTGGTCGATGGATGACCGCTCATCAGTGATGAGTGATTGACAACGGGTGTTGGACTGACTCTTGGCTTAGTGCGCAGGTGTAGGCTGCGGCCTAGTTCGTGTTGTTGCAGGTGAAGAACGGGCGCGAAAGGTCTTCAGCCTTGAGGGGCCTCCGGAGATGGAGAGACAAGTAGGCTCGGTTCGAGGGACCCGATGGACGGCGGGGCCCGGGTGCGGGCCACATGGTGGCGACACGAGCAAGACGAAGTCATGGACAATCGAGCCGGTGCACAGTGGCGGTCGAGTCAAGTGGTTTGGCGGGAGGCCGGACCGAGCACGCGGGGTTTGGTGGTTTGCCCACAAAACCATCGGCGGACGGTTTCTTGGTTTGGGCACGAAAACCAAGTCGAGGGCCCAACACGACGGAGACGGGATCCGGGCGTGTCGGGAAGCTTCGAGGCGGAGGACGGGCGGCGGGATCGCATGGCTTGCGTCGGGAGGACGCGGGGTGCGGCAAAGGCGTGGCCGTCCGATGGCAAGACCCACAAACATTACCTAAATGCCCCTACGTGGGTTGTATCGCCAGTAGTTAAGTTAGGGGTAGTCGAGTCATTTACCACTCCGGCGGGACCTGATATATAAGCCATGAGTGTGTGTGGATGGCGCTCTCTCTCCGCGACTTAGGGTTTCATTTCCTCCCTCCTTTTTCTCATTTTCGTAGCTATTTTTCTTCCATTTTCTCTAGGCTAGCATGAGAGCTTCATGAGAGATTTGTTGAGAGGGATGGATGCTAGGGCGGCATGCTAGACCTTGTGAATCTTTCCTGGTTTGTATAGAAGATTCGGGGTTGTTTTTCGTGGCCTTTTTGTGCTTGTTTTCGTGCCTTTGTTCCCGGTGTGTTTCCGCGGATTTGAGTGGGTTTCTCCCCAGATTTCTTTGAGGGATACATGGATAGATGTCTCGTGCATCTTTGTGATTGATCTTGTGCCCTCAAACGCCGGGAAACCACTTGGATTCGAAGTTTTTCGTTCGATGCTCTAGTTTTCGGCGGTGCTCAAAGGATTCGCGATTCCCGGTGATTTAGGGAGTTAGGAGGCAAGATTTTTGGTCTATAGCATCCTTGTGTGACGCTTTTCAAGTCCCCAAACCCTTGTCTCCACAGCTTCAACCGTTTGGGAAATCCGATGATGATTTGGGGGAGTTGACTTTCGGGGTCGTGGGTTTTCTGTTTTGTCCGCGCGGCGCGGATGGTCCGCGGGGTGGTCGCGGACGGTCCGCGTGGGTCCTGTTCGTCGCATGTTCGTCGTGTTCTTGTGCGTCCTTGCTTTCGATCCGGTTTGGCTTTTGGTTTTGGTTGCAGCCAGTTTGCGGACGGTCCGCGCTCGAGTAGCGGACGGTCCGTGGGTGGCGCGGACGGTCCGCCCGGTCTTGGCGGACGGTCCGTTTTTCCCGGGTCGCTTCTGGTGGTTCTGTGTGCTTTAACGGACGGTCCGCGGTGTTGGGCCGGACGGTCCGCGGTGCTGTCGCGGACGGTCCGCGGCTTCAGGTCGGACAGTCCGCGAGGCCTGCACGGACGGTCCGCCCCTCCTGGCCGGACGGTCCGCGAGAGCCTGTGCGCTTTGCTTCTTGGTTCGATTCCTCCCTTCCCTTTCTAGTGCTTCCGCGTGTGCTTCAAGGAATCGTTCCTAGGACTAGAGGTTGATCCATAACCTCGTGGTCTTGGCGATTGGTGTGTGATTCGATCCATCGCTCGTGTGTGACCGGGGTTTGACTAGGGTATAGGCCGGGTTCTTTTGAAAAAATTTTTACCGGCTCCTATTCACTCCCCCCCTCTCTAGTTGCCATCTGATCCTTCAGGACTGCGTCGTCACACACCGGTCAGACCGGTACCCACCGGTCAGACCGGTCTGGCGCTGCTGCAGCACCGTCTTCGGTTCTTCGGTCTTGTCTTTGTGGATCAACCAAGGAACCCAATGGTTTTCTGGTGAACCACTGGAAACCCCACGAACTCGGTGTAGGCTCCGCCAATCGCCACTCTTGACTCGGCTCCCACGTAGTCCCGGCTCGACCTTGGTTTTGAGGCTCAACCAAGAAATCGTCCACTACTTCATCTTGCTGTTCATGCCACCATGCGGCCCGCACTTGACCTCGCTGGCCACCGGGTCCCTCGAACGAAGCCTACTTGTCTTCTCCACACCTGGAGGCCTCAACGGCGACGACCTTTCGCGCTTGTTCTTCACCTGCACCAACACCAGTCAAGCCGCAACCTGCACCTACAATACTTAGCCAAGAATCAGTCCACACAACGTTGTCAATCGCTCATCACACAAGGAAGCGACCATCCACCGGTCCTCGAACCACACATGGTCCTCAGTTGCTAGATCAACGGAGTTCAATGCAAAGCTTTATGCGACATCAGAGCCCAAGTAAGTGTCCTATCTTCTAAAATTTATGATGAAGTTCAATACCAGAACCTAGACTTAGCTCCAACATCAACGAAATTAATTATGGGAGATGGTAGAACTATTAAACCTCTAGGTATTGCTTGCAACATGAAAGTAAAAATCTCTGGAAAATGTATACCAATCGATTTCTTTGTTATTGATACTTACCATAGTAATCATGATCACGTAATCCTAGGTAGGCCCTTTCTTAAGTTGGTTGATGCCGTGTTGGATGCCGGAGAAGGCAAAGTAACAATGAACCTTAATGGAACAAAGTACACATGTAATTTTCTTCGCATATCTAAACACCCTACACCCTTTCCTCCCGAAGAAGAAGTAGAGGAGGTAGATAGTCTTTGTTTTGTTGAAACCCTTAAAGACCCGATGCAAAGAACGATGGAAAATCAAATTAGTAATCAATAAGATAGAGAACTAGAAGAAGCAACAAAAGGCTTAGAACCACATGATGGAAGCGCGGAGGAAGGAAAATTCGAGGACATAGGAGAAATAAAACCCGAGGAGCCACAAGTGCCTGAGGTAGACCTTAAACCTTTGCCCAAGGGATTAAAGTATGAATTTTTGGGCCAGACAAGACTTATCCAGTCGTGAGTGACGAGTTGAGTCCCGAAGAAAATGAGAAGTTGCTGATTTTGTTGAAAAAACATAGGAATGTGATTGGATATTCGAGTAATGATCTCAAAGGTATTAGCCCAGCCTTTTGCACTCATCGTATACCAATGGAAGACCAATGTAAGCCCATAGTGGACCACCAAAGGAAGCTAACTCATGCCATGCGAGAGGTAGTAAAGAAGGAAGTCATCAAGTTACTTGATGCCGAAATCATCTACCCGGTTCCGCATAGCGAATGGGTGAGCCCGGTACATTGTGTACCAAAGAAAGGAGGTTTAACCGTGGTGAAGAATGAGAAGAACGAATTGATACCGCAAAGAACCGTGATCGGGTGGCGAATGTGTATCGATTATCGTAAGCTTAACAAAGCGACGAAGAAAGATCACTTCCCCCTACCGTTCATTGACGAGATGCTCGAGAGATTAGCGAACCACGCTTATTTTTGCTTTCTCGATGGGTACTTGGGGTTCATGCAAATTCCCATTCACCCAGATGATCAACACAAAAAAACGTTTACATGCCCTTATGGAATGTTTGCATATAGATGGATGCCCTTCGGTCTATGCAACGCTCTGGCCTCTTTTCAACGTTGCATGATGGCCGTATTTTTGGAATTCATTGAAGAAATTGTCGAGGTGTTCATGGATGATTTTTCCATTTATGGGAAGACGTTCATGGATTGCTTGACAAACTTGGAAAAGGTCCTCACGAGGTGTGCGGAAGTAGACTTGGTGTTAAATTGGGAAAAGTGCCACTTCATGGTTAAGCAAGGCATAGTGCTCGGACATGTTATATCCGAGAGAGGCATTGAAGTGGACAAGGCTAAGGTAGAGACGGTTGAGCAACTCCCACCTCCGATGGATGTTAAGTCCTTAAGGAGCTTTCTAGGCCATGCCGGATTTTATAGAAGGTTTATTAAGGACTTCTCAAAGATCACTAAGCCTTTAACGCATCTCCTTCAAAAGGATGTGGCTTTTGACTTTGATGAGAAGTGCCTAGCGGCATTCCGGACCTTGAAAAGTGCGTTGGTGAGTGCTCCCATTATTCAACCTCCGGATTGGAGCCAACCTTTCGAGATCATGTGTGACGCAAGTGACTAGGCCGTAGGCGCGGTTTTGGGTCAAAGAAAGGAAGGCCGAGTTCACGCTGTTTACTACGCTAGCAAAACTCTTAATGGGGCACAATTAAACTATGCCACTACGGAAAATGAGTTGCTAGCGGTGGTATTCGCTTTCGAAAAATTCAGATCTTACATCATGAACTCGAAGGTCATTGTTTACACCGATCACGCAGCCATCAAGTATCTCTTGGCTAAGAAGGAAGCTAAACCACGTTTGATTCGTTGGATCCTTCTTCTCCAAGAATTTGATGTTGAAATTCGTGACAAAAAGGGGGTGGAGAATGTTGTGGCCGATCATTTGTCTAGGATGAATCGTGGACAAGATGATAAAGAGCCCATAGAAGATAAGATGAGAGATGACCACCTCTATCGAGTGCTCGATAAAGACTCTTGGATGATTGATATCATTCGAGCGATTCGAAAGATGCCTCTCGATCATCTAGATAAAAACTCCCAAAAGAAGATAATCTCCGAAAGTAGAAAGTACTTTTGGGATGCGCCATACCTCTTCAAACTTGGCAATGATGGAGTCATGAGAAGATGTGTGCCAAGAGAAGAGAGGGTAGAAATTCTGAGAAAGTGTCACTCGGCGTAGTACGGTGGACACTATAGCCATTTTCGAACCAAGAAAAAGTATGGTCAAGTGGATTCTATTGGCCGGAGATGCATGAAGATACTAAAAGATATGTTGCATCATGCCCTGAATGCCAAAGAACCGGAAACATCTCTCAAAGAAATTCTATGCCCTTGAATTACAATCTACAAATCGATTTATTCGATGTATGGGGTATAGACTTCATGGGGCCTTTCAAAAACTCGTGCGGGTATGAGTATATTCTAGTCATGGTTGATTATGTATCCAAGTGGGTAGAGGCCATGCCATGTCGTAAATCTTCCACGGAGGAGTCCATTACTATGATCAAGAACATGATTTTTCCTCATTTCGGTACACCAAGAATCTTGATAAGTGATGGAGGAACTCACTTCACCGAGAAGAATTTCAAAAAGTGCTTGTCCAAGTTGGGGATTGAACATAGGGTCTCTACGGCCTATCACCCACAAACCAACGGACAAGCGGAAATGTCAAATAGGCAATTAAAAAGCATCCTCAACAAAATCAAAGAGAAGGGAGGCAAGGATTAGTCAAAAAAATTAGATGGAGCTTTATGGGCTTATCGAACGGCGTTCAAGACACCGATAGGTATGACCCCTTATCAATTCGTCTATGGAAAGGCTTGCCACCTTCCGGTTGAGTTGGAACATAAAGCCTATTGGGCGATTAAAGAGATGAACCTCGATCTCGATGCCGCAGTGGTGAAACGAAGAATCCAAATAAGCGAGCTAGAGGAGATGAGGTTGAAGGCGTATGAAAATGCAAGCATATACAAAGAGAGAATCAAAAGGTGGTATGATAAAAGATTGAAAAAGAAAGAGTTTAAAGAAGGAGATAAGGTCCTCCTCTACAATACGAGGTTTAAAACCTTCGGAAAGGGGAAATTGCAAAGCAAGTGGGACGGACCTTATGTTGTGCATTCGGTGCTCTCCAACGGAGCGGTAACCATTATGGATATAAAAGGCGATCAATTTATCGTGAATGGTCAATGACTTAAAGTTTACTACGAACCCGACGTTGTGCCCCTTCACCATGTTGATGTCTTCACCATGGAAGAAGAGCCTGAACGTCCCGCCTAGGACGAAAAACAAGGCATGGATTTCTGTAAATAATTTTTCTTTTAATTTTCTGGAGTTTCTCGCAAAGATTTACTGGGCCAACTTTTTCCCATGGGCTAAGGAAGCGGAAAAAGGGCGGTGCACGAAAAACCGAACCAGCCCGGCCCTCGAGACAGGGTGGGCCGGCCGGCCCAGTCCGACCGGCCTAGGTGGGTCTCGGCGGTGGTCGATCCCGGTTTTTGCCCAAATTGCTCCTTTTCGACTTCCTTCTTTGGTCAGAAAATTTTAAGGGAAGTTTAAAAAAGGAAAATGAGGTTCCTAGGGTTTTCCTCTTCGGACTATTTATTTGGCCGAATTGGGAGCTCGGGAATCAATCCTTTCAAGCAATATTTTGCACCCACGCAGCAGCCATTGTGTCCCCGAGGAGCTTAGAGTTGAAGCAAGAAGCCAAGGAGCCATCATGGAGGCAAAGCGATGCGAGCTCAAGCTACCCGTCGAGATCAAGAGGACCGCCCGCATCCGTTGCGGAGGGCGTGTCCCGACCGGAGCTGTTGCATCTCGCAACCCCGTCGAAGGAAAGAAGGTCCCTACGCCCGTTCAAAGGTCGGCGCGCATCCAAGGCATGAAGCGGAAGGACTACAAGGAGATGTCGCCCGAGCCTAAGGACTATGGGGGTAGCGACTACTCCGACGATCGTAGCCCGAGCTCGTGGCCGGCCGCCGGAAGAGACGATAACGATCTTTACATTTGGGATGAGGTGCCCAAGGAGAAAACTCCTGAAGGCCCCACGGCGGCGACAACGACGGCGGTGACGACAATGGTGGTGGCGACGACGGCGGCGACGACAATGGTGGCGGCGATGACGGCGGAGACGATGGCAATGATGACCCGTTCGGATTGCATCTGATGTGTTGTGTGGCTTGCCGTCACTCCATCGCGGATCTCTACTCGTCAGTCGACGAATGTCTCCAAGCCATGGAGGCGATGAGGCAGCGTTTGGAGGATTTGGAGCGCGTAGTTGAAGACGACTACAAGTTCCTTAACCGCAACGTGCGCAAACTTTTTGGCATGGTCGGGAACATGAGAGGCAAGTGGTGCAATAGTTGCGGAAAGTACCACTACCCCTTAGAAATTTTGTAATATACGACGAGGACGTCGTATGTTTTTAGCGTGGGGGAGAGCTAACTAGCTAGCCTTAGCTTTTGAGCTTCAAGTTTAGGTTCGGTTTGATCTTCGAGAGAGTCTTAGATTTTAAAGAGTCTTAGTTTTCGAGTGTGTTTTTAAATTTTTGCAAGCTTGAAGTATCTTAAATTAGTGTTGAGTCAAAGAAAATCAAATAAAAAAGTCTTTATAAATTTTGTGTCTTGTGTGATGCTTATATTTATTCACTTGTTTGTTTATCTTTGATTCTTGATATATGAACATAAGTGTGTGGTTCAAAAAACATTTACCGTGGTGCTTAGTGGAATTGCTACTACTAAGAGTACCCATACCGCACTTCGATCTTGAGCATCATATGTTAGTTGTGCTATGTTCAATGCTAAAAGTTGGAGGATTTCAGTTCTGAAAATTATCTAAAAACCTTGTAATAAAGGTTAGCAAATCCTCTTTTTCCAACTTGAGGTTAAGAAAAAAATCCTATACAAAGGCAATTTATTTTTTTTTTGCTCTACCATAAGTGTGATTAGCACGATGAGTTGGGCTAGGATCCTTCTCTCTTGGGAGTTTTAATTTCGAGCAATTCTTGTGCTTATCTTTTGTTGCTAGCCTCGTCATGCATTCGGTAACGCGACTTTCACATCGGAAGTCCTGTACATCACCGAATTCCATACCCAACCCTATACATCTTTTTTGTACATCGCATTCCTTGAACGCAACCTACTTTCAAAAGTTTTGTCTCGTCTCTAGCATGATTTATTTAAAATTTCAGATTGTATTCATGCAAGAAATAGAGGAGTTGAGAGCTTTGAAAAGTTGTCAAGAGAGGGAAAAATAAAGAGAAAAGTATGAGTATGGAAAAGAAAGAAAGAAAGAAAAAATAATAGAAAAGTAAAGAGAAAGAAAAAAGAGGAGAAAGAGAAAAGAGGAGTGGCAAGAAGGATATGAGAGAGATGAATCAAGTTAAAGAAAAAAAAATAAAAGTGCAAGGAAGGATGTCATGTTGTTGAGAGACAAAACTTTCACTCTTTTTCCAACCATGTGCAATCCGACAACGAGGACGTCATCGGTGCCTCGTAGTCATAATTTTCTTTTGCCCTTGCACATGTCCACCATTCTAAATCTTGTCATCCTTGATATCCCTACAAATGGATTAATTCTCATGATCATTGGCTTTGAAAGGTAAACAACCATTAGAGGAAGTTCTTAGTTTGACAATACTTGTGTTGATTGCGCTAGCCCTACATATAGCTCCACTTTACATGTTATATGAGAGACTTATGGGAGGTGAGAGTTTTATAAAATTGGTTTAGGATAGCCACCTCATATGAGTGACTTGAGAGAGCTTGGAGAAAGGTTTTTGTCTAATACTTGTTGCTGGAATTTTGTTTTTGAAAAATCATAAAAACCCTCCGATGGAAGCAAAGAAGTAAGCATGACTGAGATTGAAGGCTTCGAGTGAAGAGTTTGAGTTGTGGGGTAAATCTTGACGTGGTAAAGATTCTAAACCCCATGTTTATGTTTGATAATCATTACTTTATGTTTATGTATTAAAGACGAAAAGATTGACTAACTTGTGAAGAAGGATTAGCGGTACACGATTACAACGCTTTGGACGAAGTTCTTTTACGAGTACTTGCTCGAGGACGAGCAAGAGCTAAGCATGGGGGAGATGTTGACGGTGTATTTTGGCACACCAAGCATGTTCATTACACTTTGGTTTGGATTTGTTTATGGAACTAACCCACCACTAGGCACACTAATCATATAACAAGTTCATCTATGTGCATGCATTTGGAAGTGTTGTGTTTATGTAGGAAAACATGGACATAAAGGACGGATTCGCAACAAGTTGAAAGGAGCATTTATGGAGTCTTGTTCGTGTTCATGAGCTTGATGAAATCACTTCCAATGGTGGCAAGGACCTAAGTGCTACGAAGGAACACCCCCGGGGATTGAAGCGTAAAAGACCGAACTTCATGCGCGGAGAACCTCCATCTTGGACGCGAGGATGACATTGTCAAAATCATGCAAGTGGAGGGGGCAAAGTGCATAATCACCTGAGAACCCACGGGAGCGAAGGGGCGACCGAACCGGGCCGAGATGGGCCTAGGCCGGTCGGCCCAGGCCGGCCGACCCAGCCCACTCCGGGGGTCGGTTCGGCCCCCCTTTCCTTGCACCCGAAGGATCTTCAACCCTAAAACCCTTGAGGCGCCGCTATTCGACAGGGGGAGAGAGCCATTCGCAACAGGAGGCCATCCACAAGCTAGAGAGAGAGGAGGGAGATCTCCGGAGGGAGATCAACCACCTCGAAGGAAGCACCCACAAGTGGAGAAGAAGGAAGACACCGTCAGAAGGGAAACCATGATCAACGGTGCTATGTCTAGCACCTTGATGGGGTAATCTCCTTATTCGTCCATGGGTTGTAATCGATCTTGAGATGTAATCGTACTTTGTCGGATTATCTATGTATCATCTTGTGTTGAATATACTTTAATGCTTAAGGTTAGCTACCATGCCGTAAAGGGAGTAGAGCTCCAATGCTTCCTTGGATCCATTCAATACGCCGTGTCCATCATAGGTCTAGTCATGAATACCTTCGCGTAGTGACAGTACGAGAGGAGGGAAAGGGCGAAACCGTGGTCACAACCCCGATAGATTAGATTGGTTTTCATGTCTTTAAAGCGATTGCATGTTCTAGTATCGTAGACCCGTGGGCGAGTGTCCCCTATCTTGATTGCATAATCATTCTCTCTAGTATAGTTTAGTTGTTTTCTAGTTTAATCATAGTTAGAGTTTTAGTAGCTAGTGTGTACAGGTAGATCGAACGCTTGTAATCCCCTTGCTTCGCGGATTGACAACAACCTTGGGGATCCCGTGGTGAAAAAGGTGTGGGGTACGTACGCTTGCGGATCGTAGAGGGATACATCTTTTATCCGTCAACATACTGCTGCACCTCCGTCTTCGGTTCTTCAGTCTTGGCTTTGTGGATCAACCAAGGAACCCGTGGTTTTCTGGTGAACCACCGGAAACCCCACGGACTCGGTGCTGCCTCCGCCAATCGCCACTCATGACTCGGCTCTCACGTAGTCCTGACTCAACCTTGGTTTTGAGGCTCAACCAAGGAACCATCCACGACTTCATCTTGTTGTTCTTGCCACCATCGACTTGCACTTGACCCTGATGGCCATCGGATCCCTCGAACCAAGCCTACTTGTCTTCTCCACACCTGGAGGCCTCACTGGCAATGACCTTTCGCGCTTGTTCTTCACCTGCACCAACACCAGTCAAGTCGCAACCTGCACCTGCAATACTTAGCCAAGTATCAGTCCACACCACGTTGTCAATCACTCATCACACCATGAAGCGACCTTCCACCGGTCCTCGAACCACACATGGCTCTCATGTATGAAATAACTTGATCTGAGCTAGAATTGGATTTGCCTTGGCCCTGGGCATCTGCATACGAGGCTCAAGTACACCATTGGAAGGATGGTACTTGTCCTTGTTAGCCCACTCCTTCGCCATTCTCTCCTCACGCTTCCTCTTGAAGCAAAACTCACCCTTGTGGCCATCTCTCCCACAATAGTCCCAATGAAAGCGTATGGGCTTAGTCTTAGGCTTGGGATGAGGCTTCTCACTTGGTTTCTCCTCACTCAGCTTCTCACTTTTTTCCCAACGAACTCATTCTCCAAGTCACTCTTGAACTTGATGGGTTTTTGGAAATCATTTGTGGAGTGAGGGAATATGGGAGGATCTGGGGTTGTGTCAAGTTTGTTTTTTTAGTGGGTGGGCTTAGGAGCATAGGCATTTTTGTGGAAGGTTTTTGGTGGAGCTAGGATATCACCAATCTTCTCTCCTCCCTTACCACTACACTCTCCAACCTTCTCCGAACCAAGCGCTTGCCCATCATAGCGCTTGTATGCCTCTATCATCATCATAAGCTGAGGTTCATGCCCCGACAACCAATCCATCATTTTCCTCAACTCATCATTCTCATCCTGCAAGCGATCCATATAGTGTGCAAGTTACAGATTTTTCAAAGCATGCGCTTCACAAGTAGAACAAGAAGTGGGAATAGGCTCTTTCAACTTAGCCTCAAGCGAAATAGTGTAAGCATTCATCTCATCAATCTTTCCATGCAAAACGGGGCAAGAAGTGCAAGCACCAAGCAAAGCATGTCTAGACTTAAGCTCAGCCACTTCAACCCTAAGCACATCTAGTTCATCACAAGTAGAGGCATGCTTATCCTTGAGACTAGTGAGATCAGCTAGGTACACAGAGCAATCACAACAATCAATCTTATCAGAAACCACAGGTGAAGCCTTAAGCGAATCAATCTCATCAGAAACCACAGGTGAAGCCTTAAGCGAATCAATCTCAAGCTTAGCATCAAGGTTCTGGGTTTCTAGCTCAGCTACTCGTTTCCTAGCATCTTCTAGTGAGGCCCTAAGCTCTTTTCTCATCTTCTTGGTCTCTCTAAGGATGTCATCATGATTATCAAGCAACTTGCCAAGATGCTCATTCTCCACACGCAAGAAGGGAAGCTCATCACGTACCTCATCCTCGGAGTCAAGAGTCCAAGTCTGATTGGTGACTCTTCTTGTTGCCGGAGCTACAAGCCATGCTGCAGAAGCCATCTCTCGCGTAGAAGCTCAGCCCGCTGTTGGGGGGTTACCCGAAAAATTCAGATGATTCCCCTAACACAAGAGAGAGGGAGAGTTCTTAACACGTTCAAACACAAAGTGAGAGTGCAGAGAGACTGTGATTCCCTCTGCAGATTGCACAAGTTCCCAAAAGTCTGAATCCGTTTACACGTGCCCTCGCGCCCCCTTTTATAGGGAGATGAAGGGACTTTTACATTCCCGAAACACCCTCAAGCTCAGAGAATATTCCTAGTGTGAACGCATACAAGAATGTCTTTTCCGTCTAACATATTTACAAATCTGCCACTAGTTCACACTCAAAACCTGGACTTTTTGGGACAACAACTTTGACTTTGCTTCTTCGCCAGTTCGTGAATGTCTTCACGCGCGACTCCCGAACTGGGTCCCCGACAGATTCCCGAATCGGCCTTCGCTTCTTCGTTGGTTCGTGAATGTCTTCACGCGCGACTCCCGAAGTGGGTCCCCGACAGATTCCCGAATCGGCCTTCGCTTCTTCGTTGGTCCGTGCCATGGCCAGTTTGAGGTTCTGGGCTTCTGCATGTTCGCGACTCCACGTCTTCCCCGAATCACGATCCCTGAACTTTGTACATTCGCGAATCCGAGGCTTCGCAGGTCCCAGGCCTCTGAAAATCGTGAGTTCCCTGTTCCTAAAAACATGTCTCAAGAACTTTGTCAATCTTAACGTTTCGAGGGTGACGGGTTTTCCTAAATTCCCCAACACCCGCTCAAGTTTTTGGATGACTTCTTGTCCTTGCGCAGATCACCTTCGTCTTCACTACTACTCGAGCTCGAGGAAGAGTACGTGGAGCTGGAGTCGATGTCGCTCACTCCGACCATCGCTCGGGCCTTCCTGTCACGACCGTCCTTCTTTCTCGCTCGTCGCTCATCCTTGTGCTTGTGATCACGCCTCGATTGGTACTTGTCGTCCTTGTTTGACCGGTGCTTGTAGACGTCCTTGTTATCCGTCTTCATCGGATAGTCTGCGATGAAGTGTCCTGTCTTGCCGCACTGGAAGCATGTCGTGTCGTCCTCCTCGTGTTCACCCAGTTCTCGTGCAGCCTCTCGAACTGCCTGGTCATCAACGCCAACTCGTCCTCTTCAAGCACATCGAACTCCTCGTCTGGCAAAGTCATCAAAGAAGATAGAGAGTACATCCTAGAGGATGCGTTAGCGTTAGACTTACCACCTTTGCCATCGACGAGAGCAAGACTATGAGACTCAGTCGGGCTCTCAAACCACGATAACCTCAGCTAACTTGACCTTAGAGGACACCTCGTTCACCGTCAGTTTGGTATACTTCTCAGACTCAAGAATGTCCTCGACCTTTCCATCCCATACGGTACGATCCAGCGCGTGCAAGAGCTTCACAGCTCTATCATGGTCATAGTACGAGAGGACATCCACATTAGCCCTCATGTTGTTCACAACCACCATGAACCACTGGAACAAGGCATCAATCGACTCATCGGGGAGATGAGTGAAGTTCTCGTACTCTCTCCGATAGGTCGCATACAATCGTGCCTAAACTTCAGCATTTTCCAGCATGAGTATTCTTCAACTCCAACCAAATCCTACAAGCTAAGTCCTTTGTTTGAACCCGATCAAATTCGGATTGACATAGAGCCCGAAACAAGTAGTTGACCGCCTTGTTGTTGGCATCGAACATGTCCCTCAATCCCGGAGCAAGAAAGTTAATCAGATGAACATAAGTTGTGTTCACCGTAACGTCCCAAAGGATTTGACCCTTTCCACGTAGGAAGACAGCCATCCGTCTCTGCCACATCTGGTAGTTCTTCCCATCGAAGTACAGAGGACCCGAACCCCATTCCAGATACGCCATCTTTGGATCTTATACTGGTTAGAATCACGAAGATCCGTAACCGACTCTGATACCAATTGAAGGACCGAAACTGGCGACCAGAGAGGGGGGAGTGAATGAGAGCCGAAAAAATTCTTCTCGAAAAGATGAACACAACAACCAAGCACGTCTCCGACTCAACTACCCAAGTTGGTCAAGACCACGTAGCCACTTGTTGACGGTGAAATTCTGTCAACCTAGCCATGAGTTTACCTTCGGTGTTGGCATGACTTTTGTATCTTATCCATTGGTACTAACCCCCGTGGTATAACAAGTTCACTTGTGCATGTCGGTTTTGGAGTTTAGTGTTTATCCAGGGTTTTAGCGTTGAAAGCAAGACTTCCGGGATAAGTTCATTAAACACCTCATGACAAGACCTTGAAGCCAGGTACAAGTCAAGCCATGAAGTGAACACGACTCCAAGAAGCCCAAGGACCAAGCCCGAGAAGATGACAAACTCCGAGGACCTAGCCAGAAAAGTGCCGAATCTTGCGAGACAAGGAGCTTCGTCCAATTCGGAGAGAAACTGACGACAAGGGCCCACGTGCAGAAGGGTGGAGGATATAGAAGACTCGGGAAGCAACACCAGGCGAAGGAGGCCACGAACTGGGCCAAAGTGGGCCCAGGCCGGTCGGCCCAAGCCGGCCGACCCAGCCCATTTCGAGGCCCAGTCGCCCCCCCTTTGACCTAGATGCATCTCGGACTATTTATAGCCCCCTGACCGAGAGCCACGAATCAATCAATTCGTCATCCGCCGCCGAGGAGCAGAGAAGCTTGAGGGACACCATCTCGGAGATGAGGGTCATGCTAGTTGTCTAGGGTCTCCCTAGCCGACGTGGGAACCTTGCATGGAAGACCGCGTCGGAGCTCCGGAGCAAGGATCAAGATCGAGGTAGGATCTCGGTGGTGTTCTTCTTCATGTAATCATTCATGGTGAAGTTTTTATAGTGAATATGATTTCTAGCGATCAAGTGCCTTCTTGATGATTTTGTTTTCTTCTTGGTTTTGCTTCTTCCCCAATCTATACTTAAGATAGATTGCTTAGGGTGCTCTTGTAGCCGCGGTGGCTAGAGGAGCATACCAGACCGACCAAGTGATTTCAACTTGTTCTTATCGAACTCGCCCTAGACTACCCGCATGAATAGGAATACGTTGTGATAGAACGGGGGTTCCGAAAGGCAGGCGTTTTCGGAATCGTACCGGAGGCCATGGTTTAAAGATGCTTTTAATGAGATTCGCTTTTCTATCTTCATCTATCTTGTTTGGAGCTACAACATAAGTATGATCTAGACTCTCTAGCTCAGTTATCTCTTGCTTTCTTTTGCTACCTCTTTAGTAGATTATGTTAGATGTGTTTCCTTGACGATATCTTAGATTAGATGCAACTTAGTTCTTCATAAGATAGCTTTCCTTGCTTTACTAGATTGAATCCTTGGGTTGCACATTTTTTCACGGATTCGATACCTTGGGTTTACCACTCGAGGGAAGAAGGGTCCCTTGACTACGATGGGACACTTGTCCGCTTGCAAGTCTAAACGAACTTTGATACAACTATTAACCGTCAACAAGCCCCTTTTTCTGGCACCGTTGCCGGGGAACAAGCAATCAAGATCCAATCTAGTATCGCTTATTTTTCAGTTTTTCTTTTGATTTTCTTTTGCATCTCTTAAGTTTGATCGTCCTCAAAAAAGAAAAAAAATCAATCTAATCTAGTTTTGATTAACCCTAATTTTTTCTTTTTTTAGATTTTTGTTTTATTACTAACCCTAACCGGAGATGGTTGGCTACCTCTCCAAGAAACCCAAACTTTCTTTTGTGGATGATCCAGGAAAACTTTACAGGCAAAGGAGACGTGCAACACAAGCTAAAGGGTTGGAAACCCGAGATCGAAAAGTTGAAGTTGAAGGACCGTCGAAATCTCCAAGGGAATCACCACCTCCAAGTCCAAAGGAAGATCAACCTCAACCGCCACCCGTGGGAGAACAATCACAACCGGAGCGCGAGATCGAGCTATGCACCCCGGACATCATTGATCTACCTATCATAAACCTTCAAGACGCCAGAAGGCCGTTCAAGATCAAGGTCTCAACTATCCGCATGACGATTGCGGGAGCTTTGGAACGTTTCAAGGAATACATACAAGGCGGATTCCTTGAGTGGCATATCGGTTTACTTAAGGGGAGGATGGAGAAGATGGAGATAGAGAAAGAAGCTCAACACCTAAAGGCTGCCGAAGCAAGATCCACATGCAAGGAGTGTGAGGAGTGTGGCCATGTCCAAGGTAAACCCCGATTTAATGCATGTTCATCCATTCAAGATTTGGTTCCTCTTTGTGCACAATTCAAGAACTTCATGGACAAGCAAGCTAAGATCAACAAGGACGTCGTCACTAAGTTCGAGGCTATGGAGAAAATATTGGAGAATTTAGATGGCAAAGTGACAGAGGTCGGAAGCTCTATACGTGAAGTGTTCATCATGATGAAGATGCTAGATACACAAGTGGGACAACTTGTCGGGCGCCCGATGGGTAACAAAGAAGAATTTCCGAGACAACCCCAAGGTCCCAAGACGACGAAGGCTACTCAAACTCATTCGAGAGAGATGGAGGATCACACTAAGGAGACCATGAAGATCACGACCGAAGGACCAGAGTTTGAGATGTCGTGCCACTACATGAAGAAAGTTGTTGCATCCGTCAAGACCAAAGGACAAAGCCAGCCTATGAAGACCAAAAAATATGACTAAGCCGAAGAATAAGCCCGTGCCCAAGATGGTGCGGAAGTGGGTATCCAAGATTGCAATGCCCGCAAAGAACGTTGATCCGAAGTAATCAAGTGAAGAAGTCTAGCCATGGACTATAAACGAAGTGCTAGGCGGGAGGCAACCCGTTTTGTTGAGTCAAGAATAAGCTACCGGGAGGACAACCCGATTCCAGGTTTTTCGAGTCTTTTTAGATAATTCAGTTTTTAACTTTGCTACGCAAGACATTAGACTTAGAATGGTTGAATAACATTAGAGACATAATTCTTTGTTGAATATTTTGCTTGAATCATAAACCCTTTACATGAACCATCCTATGTGTTTGTTAGCTTCTTTTCGAGAAACCAAAACAAAAAAAATTCAGAACCTATCTCAACCTTTCATCCTCTTTATGATGTTATGGTTGACTAGTTTTTCATGCTAAAAACACATGAGTAGATCCATGACTTATATGTAGATGTTATTTAAATTTCAGCACGTGGTAGGACTCACGTGAACCTAGAAATTTGACTTTTGGTTGGTTTAAAAATACTTATCCTTGGTTTCTCTAGAGTTAGAATTTTTCTAAGCCTCATTTAATTTAATTTCATTCAAAATCTCTCTCATATAATCAAAATTAGAACCTAAACCTATGCCCCCATGATCAAGCCGGAAAAAGTTTGCTCTCAACTAATGAAGGCAAACGATACCGTTGAGACCAATATAAAAGTAGTCGGGAAATATTTTCGACTTACATTTATTTTTAATGCTTTAAAAACTTCTCTAAATTTATATTTAATAGCTCTGATTTTATTTTTTATTTTCAAAATTAGAGGAGTACTTAGCATTAAAGCATGCTTAGAGGGAGGCAATCTAGTTAACCTAACCATACATGCACCATGATACATCATGGGATGCCCCTTTAACATCTTATCAAACCACATGCAAGGAAAAGCATGGGGGGCAGCCAAGGCTTTGTTTTGTAGGAATATCATGGAGGCATGTGAGGCAAGGGAGTATGGAAGTGAGTCAAAGCGAAAACATAAAGTGGAAGGAATAATAATGCAAGCGAAGGAGTGGACGAGAACGTTTGGAAGGTGCACGCGGTCACGAAGCAAAATGAGTGCGCTAGAGAAGAACCGAGCCAAGAGGAGGAGAGAGGTAAGTCTCCCATCCAGCTCTTTGTTCGTGTGCTCTAGTTTGTAGTCCGGAACCACCTTAGACTTAGCCATCCACCTCGTTTGTTTTGTGCAACAAAACACATCCTAATTCCACTCAAAGTCCAGACCCCAAAATAATATTTGTGTACCTTGTTACCGGTTGAAAACCCCGGATATATATTTGTGAGGGAGAGTGCTGCAATCATGGAAGAAACCTACAAGCTTTTTCACCAAAGAAGAAGGGATCATCGTCGTCTAAGCCATCATCAACAACCTCTTCGAGGAGGCGCTCGGTTTCTGAGTATCCTCGGAGTATGGAGGAGGACACGGCACCGTCGAGGAGGAACGATACTCATCTCCTCGGTGGCATGAGGGCCACACGAAACTCGTTTATGAGGTTCACCAGACCTCAAGGATGTATGGAGAAGCCGCTCGTCCGACCTCACCGCTCGACACGATCATCCGCTCCACCTCCACACGCTCTGTGGTATTCCAATGGGTTTATCATCACGATGGAGGAGGAGGAGGAGAAGCTCGCTCGCCTAAGTAGAGGCTTGTAGCAAACGTCGACTTCGATGACCAAGCTCTCCACATATTGGGTTTTCATACGGGACACCGAGGTTGGGTGCAATTCTCTAACGGAGTGTCGGCAAACACCCACAAGGAATTCGCCTAGGAAATTCTCATGACCATGGCGCATATCCTTGATGAAGGAGTGCTGAGTCTCTCATTCCATTTGGAGAGAGCCATTCGCACCAGGAGGCCATCCACAAACTAGATAGAGAGGAGGGTGATCTCCGGAGGGAGATCAACCACCTCGAAGGAAGCACCCACAAGTGGAGAAGAAGGAAGACACCGTCAGAAGGGAAACCATGATCAACGGTGCTATGTCTAGCACCTTGATGGGGTAATCTCCTTATTCGTCCATGGGTTGTAATCGATCTTGAGATGTAATCGTACTTTGTCGGATTATCTATGTATCATCTTGTGTTGAATATACTTTAATGCTTAAGGTTAGCTACCATGCCGTAAAGGGAGTAGAGCTCCAATGCTTCCTTGGATCCATTCAATACGCCGTGTCCATCATAGGTCTAGTCATGAATACCTTCGCGTAGTGACAGTACGAGAGGAGGGAAAGGGCGAAACCGTGGTCACAACCCCTGATAGATTAGATTGGTTTTCATGTTCAAAATGATTGCATGTTCTAGTATCATAGACCCATGGGTGAGTGTCTCCTATCTTGATTGAACTAGCGCTTCCCTATGTATTAGGGAATAGCTTGGTTTTCAAAAGGGAGCCCCGGAACAAGTGGATGTGCATGAAGGCACATGGGAAGGTTTTTGGAGTATGATCGCGGGAGAAGCGTAGCAACAAAGAAATTTTATCTGGAACCCCATCATCCAAGAATTTCACTCATGGATGTGCAAAAGGATTTTGGGGAGAATAAGAGAGACAAAGATAATCAACACGGAGTTCAATTGGCTTTACTCGTCTTGATTGCCAGGTAGCCAATCGACCCCATTCAACTTATGATCAACCGGTGGTGTTGTGAAGCAACATCAGGTTCGAGAGATATTGGTTCGGGGTGTTACCTCTCCATGTTGGCTATCTCTTTGAAACCGGGTATTACAAGGAACCCAAAGCATCTCCTAGCCGGGACTTCCCCAGGATTTGAATATATGAAGAAAGAAAAATATATAAGTGAAGATGAGAGAGGAGGCCTCAAAGTGGCCAAGGTGAATTTGCCCCTTTCGGAAGGAAGGTTAAGACTTTTTCTTGAGGGGAGGAAAGATTGGTTAGAGGAAGGACTTCTTGTGCCGGCGAAGAAAAATAAAAGAGAAGGATTATAGGAGAAGGATCTTCTATGGCCCAAGAAGGAGGTGCACAACAAAATTATGTGCCACCATTTGGAGGAATTCCGGCGCCGCCAAGTTACTACGGTGGTGTACCAATGCAATCATGGGGGAGTGGTGCAGCCATGACCCACCATTTTGCGGTGCCCAACGTAGCCTTTGCGAAGCCATATGCACATCTTCCTCAAACCACAACAAAGTGGCCATCATTGGAGGATACACTACGAGTATCCTGCAAAATATTGCAGCCATCCTAACCAATGCAAACCAAATGGGTGAAGGAAATGCAAACGTCGCTTATGTGCTTGGACACCTTCACCTAGCACCGTCGGACAATTCATAGGAGGAGAGGCGCAATCCTATTGTAAGCAAGGGTACAACAACCATGATTATCAATATCAACCACCGGCGGAAGATTAGTGTTGACGCAAAATGTGTACTCAGCACCAATCACACAGCAAGCCGAAAAGCTTAGCTTCGCACGCGCAGAGAGAGAGTGACGTGCCAGTCAATTTTTTCCTGAAAATTAACAAAAGATAAAACAGTTAAATACCAAAGCTTGGAACCTACCGGGTGGTACCAGGCAGTTCCGTATTTACGGCTAAGAAGCCAAGCAAGACGACATGTAGCTATGCGAAGCTACCTGTCAAAGAATCACAACCATTCGGGTAACCGCAAAGGAAGAAAGGACATTGCCGAATGGATGACGTAAGCATGACAAAATCGATCTTCGAATAAATATAGATGCATGTGCAAAAACATAACCGATCCTCATGAAGATTAACATTAAATGAAGTAAAACACGAACATGATCATGTATTAAGACGAGCATGCATAGATCCAAAGTATTAGTCTACCGCGTGTCTAATTACTTTAAGATCCGTCGAGCACATTATCGGCAAATCTATCCACCGCATGATACGACTTTGCATGGAAGAACGCACCACTTTCCACGAGATAGATCTATCCACCGCATGATACGACCTAAATATGGAAAGCTAAAAGCATACGTCTTTTAAAACACAAATAACGCACGTGATCTACTCGTGAAGGTATAACCGAATGCGGCTAAACAACCGATCCGGGGTCCATGAAGAAGGAACAAACATTACCACGTGAATAAATCTATCAAGCTGAATTGGAAATCTAATCCACCGGATGACTAGCTCCAAAGCAACCCAAAAACCTGCATCTACCGCATGACACCCAGTTCTTTCAAGATTTATACTAACAAAGCAAGCTTGAACCCGCAACACGTAACAACCTAGATCGATTCGGTTTCGGCTATCGGAGAGCACAAGATCCACGTGTCAAAACACGAAACCCGCTCGTGCACGGATCCTAAAGGGGAAAAAGCCGATCCATACCCATCTAGATTGGGCAAGAGTGTGTTACATGAATTAGAACATAAAGTAAAACTCACGACAACACGGGGTAACTTAATGAATCTATTGGATCTTGCCAAAATCCAATAGAGCCGATAACTAGGTTCGAGCTAGATCTTAGCCTACCGCATGGCTCATGATCTAACAAGAAACCCTCTTGAACCAAGCTTGAATCTACCGCATGACACGAAGCATGGTAACAAGACTACCTGCATCAAATCTAAATCCACCGCATGATACTAGACATGATACAAGGTTGTCGATACTCACGGAGGTCGACGGATCGATTGGTCCTCTCGAAGAACTCGACGACACGACAAGGGACTCTAGGGTTTGGCGTAAGGCCAGTGTATATTGAAGAATGAACGTGTTTTTTACATACATCCGGGGATCGTATTTATACCCTCGCGATTACAACTCGCGAATGGATTCATTACCTAACTAAACTTGATTGCCTATCCATCCATTCGCTTCCTCCGATCGAGCCACGTCACTTTGTCCAATCCCGCAAAATCAGCTCTACTGCTCCTTTGCCGAACTGGAGCAGATAGCCGACCGCGGATCCTTCTGCCGAAAATCTCTAAAGATATCTTTCCTTCCACCAGACGGACTCTTTTCCGAATCGGGCCCACATGTCATACTCCTTACCAAATTTTGGTGTTAACACATGCCCCTTCAATTGTGGGATAAAAGTAATTTTGTTCCACAATTGACTCCAACCACGAATCCTTGAGCCAAACCTGTCAACACCTGTTCTTCGCAATCCGCCGGATTCTTCGTTCAAACCCTAGATCCCCTTCGTTCCGAGCTCGAATCTCCAATGGCAACTCAGAACCAAGCTGCTCAGGTGAACTCACCCCTCCAAACCTTTGTTCGGCATTAAGTTTTCAATTTTACCTGAGATTTCCTTCTTCCGCATCTCTTCCAGGAACCTTCTACTTCTCTTTTGATTCCTATTGAGGCCAATTCGCAGTCTTATTATCTTGGTCCTGAAGGGAATCCTGACCCTCGAGATTTTATTGCCGCTGAATCTCAGAGAATCCCTTTCAAGGTAGCTTTATCTCCACCTCCTCAGTGGCAAGATGCGTTCAAGAACGGCCTTTGCCCCCAATCGCGAGTGGAAGACTTGGTACCGTAGGATTCTTGCGGATAAGAGTGGATTGACCAATGCGGATACTCTCCGCATCGCTCAATGTCCGGAGTTATCCGTAGCCGAAACGCCCAAGAATGAAGATCTTCTAATAGCCGCGTGCCACTTCGGTCAAATGGCGTCAACGCCTTCCTTTTTGGGCATGGCCCAATGTCTCCAACTTTGGCCGATGTGTACATGATCACCGGCCTTGACATCACCGGTCTGTTCAGCCATGGAATTTCAAAAATTCCTCACGCCGGACGGGGGGTAAAACCGAGGGAATGGCTACAAGAATTATATTTCGAAGCACATGAGAGATAATACCCTTGGCGAAGTTGAATACAGAGCCTTTTTGAACATGTGGTTATGCAGATTTGTCTTCTGTGGCAAGGCCAACGAACCCACTTTGAATCATATCGCAATGGCGATCCATCTGGCCAGTGGTAATCGCCTTCCTCTAGGAAAATTCCTCTTGGGCAGTGTATACCATATGCTTCATCAGACAGTTACCCAAATGTATACCAGCCAGAGGATAACGTGCGTCAACGGCCCTTTGTGGTTTGTTCAAATTTGGCTGCAGCTTCACATGCACCAGATTGTAGGCATCGACTTGAACTCCAGGTTCTTCCCCTGGTCCAATCCCCCTGAAGGAGAGCTTCAAGTCACCAGAGGATGCCAAAGCTATGGAGAAGCAGCTTCAACTGTCATCATTCGAAAGAGACATCACCCAACTCTTCGAGCCGTTCTTCAAAGGCTTCCCCAATCCTCTTTGGCTCCCTTATCTAGGCTATGACACCCCGACCTTCCCCGTCGAGTTCTCCTTTGAGCTCGGCCATCAAGATGGGAGATTCTCGGAAATCTTCAATATCATAATCCGCCCATGTATATTACGGCCGAGTTCAATGGAGGGAGGCGGAACACCGGCACTTATGAGTACTACCGGCCCTAACGTAATGGCCGGGCAACTTGGATGTGGCCAGCTGCCCCCAAGATTGTTTCTGCATGAATTCCTCAAGCCCAGGGAGGAAATCAAAGAACTGATGCAGTGTAGCAGAGTTTTCAACTATGTGTGCAGTCCCACTGTCTACACATGTCCTTTTGTGCCTGCATCTATAGCTCACCCCACCTTCAGCTCATGGTGGCAAGAATTCCATGACCACATCTTCAGTGAACCCGTTCATGTGTTCTGTGCAGGATTGGTGCCCGATTTCCTGCCGAGTTCAGAGGTAACACAATGAGCCCCTTGATCAGACTTTCCCCTCTTTTATTCATGGTCCTGACCTTCATCTTCTGTTCACAGAACACAGTTCCTGCCCCTCGAGCCAGGGTAATAACTTATAATGCCGAAGGTCCAATTTCAGCACTGGGGTTTAAATCCACAACCCTCGCGCCAACCGATGGACAGGTATGCTACCACCGATCCCGGCCTTTCTAGCCTTGCTGTTGACAGGAGGCAAGGTCTGCATCTGGTTCCCCCCCCGAGCGCTAAAAGGAGGAGAACTGTCAAGAAAGTATTGGTTGAGGTAAACTCCTTTACCTTCTTGATTTCTGGGTTACTCTGTTCTTGATGGATCACGTCATTATGTATTTCAGACCAGAGCCCAACACTCTTCAGAACCGGCACTTGCCGATGCCCCATCCACTGGTATGACTTTTGCTGTTCGTTCTCAAGGATGAGCACTGGCACTTATCCCTTTAATTGGACATTTGCAGAAGAAAGCGTGGGAGAACCACTTGTAGATGTTCCGGTGGTTCAACAAGCGAGCCCTTCCCGGGTTGAATTGTCCATCCCGAGAGAGATCTCATCTTCATCACCTTCTGCGAGAAGCGATGACGTTCTCCCGAGATGAATCTCCCAACTCGGTGGAGCCATCGAATTCCCCCCGGATGCCATCGCCTATCGGCCAAGCGACGAATGACCAACCCAACAGAGGAAGATCAAATTCTTTCCCAGCCAGAAACTTACGAGTCGCTGATTGCTGCACCAGCATCTCCCGACTTGGAAGTTTCGGCTCTACTCGGGACGCCTCTTCCGTCTGCGATTGCTCCCGCTCAAGAAACCACTCATGAGGTACCCAATTCCGCTCTTAATTTCGATACCTTGATGCTAACATTCTCACCTCGGTAATGTTACTTTTCAGGGTCCCGCTCCGTCGTCATCGAGCCTGCCATCAGAGGACCCATCAACCACCGAGGTGATGAAAGAAATAAACCAGCCGCTGCCAGATGAAGTGTTGCTCAAACTCAAAGAAATCGCAGCTTGGCTAGAAAAAGATGTCCAGGATCAACTCAACGATCTTCGCCATTTTGAAGAGATGTTTGAACCCATTAGTCGAAGGCTTCCTGATGACATCAGAGCTTTCCTATCATCCATCTACGACTTAGAGCCCTTTTATGTTCCCTTGAGGCGCACTTGGAGGAAATTGCGCTCCCGTTCGGCCATTGAAAAAGAGAAAACCGATGCCGAACGAGGCCATGAACGGGATACAATCCCAAGCAAAAAACCATAAGGATGCCTTGGCCGACCCGCAAGCTTCTTACGATCCGAAAGTCGCCGGAAAGGTCGCTCTAGAGACGGAATTGAGAAAAGCGTCAACGGAGATGGAGATTGACCGAGAAGAAAATAGCCGATATCTCCGGATTAATAGCAAAGACCGAAGCGGAGACGAGAATCGGTCGTTACCGCAGTAAAGCAATGTGATGCGAGCTTCGACTTATCCGATGCCCAAAAGGACTATCGGGAGATCTTGGACAATTCCCACTTGATAGTATCCAATGTTCGTCACGCACTCGCAAAACTCCTCAATGCTTGACTCGTTCTTATTGATGTACACCCGAACTGGTCGCTCTTGTAACATTTCCTTTGCGATTCGTTTCCTTTCCTTGGCGTACTTTGAGATGTGATGCCGAACGACCCATTCGGTAGTGAAACGCTAACTCCCGAACGATGCCTTGAGTTCCTTTAGCCGAACCAATCGACTTACGCACGGCCGGCTTAGAACTCCAAACGACCCGCCGGCGGGCTGGTCAAGGAAACCTCTCCGCCTTCCGATTTTATTGGGACGTGCGCCACAATCGACAGCCACGACTCGAAGCCACGATTACCCTGCCAGGCCTATAAATGTTGCCATAGGTGCCCCTAGCTCTCCATCAGGCCTTTTAGCTCTCGAATCTTTGCCAATCTTTGGTCTTCTTGTAAACAGTGCACATCCCCAAACCGCAATGGTGCGCCGCCTCAACCGCCGCCGCGCTTCCGACGAGGCTGAGGGAAGCAGCGCTAATGCGCGCAGGCGGTGATGATCATCAATTCCTCCTCATCGATCTTCCTTTTTGATCTTCTTTTGTCTTGACAATCATCTCCCCTTTTCAAGTTGATTCAGTGGAATCCGCCCCGCGCGCCGACCAATCAGCCCCTCCCCGACGACTCTTCGGAGTCCGATGGCCACTCCCCGGTGCTGTACGGGGAAGCAGACGCTATTCGCTTCAAGGAGGAGCTAGAGGCGTCCCGTCTTTGAGCTGGAGGAGGTCTCCAAAAAAGCGGGCGTGGCCGAACTAGAATGGGAGGACCAGCGGAAACAGCTGCTGGAAGCCATCGATGGTATGGCTCTGATTCTTGATTCAGCCCAGCCTTTGATGCTAATCCCTTTTTGTTTGTCTTTTGCAGCCCGTGATGCTGAGCTCAACCAGCTAAAGGCGCTGGTAGAGCAACTGGCGGAGAAGGTGAACGCTCACGGCGACACGCCGGCGGAGCGCCTGGCCGCGGTGGAGCGCCGCATCGACGAGGTGGCCGTCCATGGCGTTCGCTTGGGCACCACCTTGGGCCTGGCTGCGATGGCGACGCATACGGACGTCGACTATTCCACCAGGCCGCGTGGCTTCCGTGGCGGCGCGCCGGGAGGATATCGACGAGATCGAGCTCATCCTGGAGCGCCTCGACGGCCACGGCGACGCCATTGCCGAAATTACCCATCCCCAGTCTGTGCTGAACAGACTTTTTGACTAGATTGTACTAGGGATGTGTAAATGTCGGCAATATATGATGAACTTTTGGAATCTGCATTTGTTCCATGATATTTCCCTTCGCATTTGCATCCGTGGATTTGTCCTCTTTGAATGCATCTGGGAACTGTCTTTAGCCGAACGCTCGCAAACGACTACCCCTCGGTGCAGAATCCACAAAGGATCCCAATTCGGCAATCCGTAAACACTGTTCAAAAGAAAAACCCTTTGCACTTGGTGGAAACCCCTGCCGCTTGGAATTCCAACAGTGTGTACTGGCCAGATCATCACTCCCAATGCGCCTCCTTGGTCAATAAAATAGCCCGTGGGGTGCTCTGCAAATCCACTCGCACACTCCTCCATCACTTCTCGTCTCTTCCTCTGCTGCTAGAAGAAAAAACCCCAACGCCATGGACAAGGGTAAACAGCCTCAGGGGAGCGGCTCGCCAAGGAAGCGTACGATTCGGAAGTGAGTTCTTTCTTGATCTGCTCCTTGTCCTTCTGCTTGATCTCGCGCTTCATTTTTCTCTCTGCCTCTTTCAGCCTTGATTTGCTTCCTGAAGAAGTCATCGGAACCGAAGATGTTCCTGAGTACATCTCCTCCGATTCTTCTTCTGAGGCGGAGAATGCCACGCCTGAGCAAAGGACCATTCATCAGCTGCGCCGCCGTGCCCGCCACTTGGAACGTGGCCTCAGGGACATGTCCGTCCGTTGCCAAGCCGAGCGCGAGCGTCGCATGGCGCTGGAAGCGCTAGTAGGGGGTAAACGCTTCTGACCCCTTCATGTCTGCATCTGGATTTCTTGCCCCCTAACCTGATTCTTTTGCTCCAGATGTCTCTGACAGGTATGGCAGCCTGAAGGCGGCCTGGGATAGCCTGGTAGAGGCCGCCAACCATGGTCATCCTCGCGCGTTCCAAGTCGCTGTCACGGTGGTCCTGGAACAACTGAAGAGGGAGCAGCAGCCGAAGAAGTAAAGAAAAGATTGAATCATACTTTCGCTTCTTTCTCCACGCCTTCTGCTTCCCTCCCTTAGGGGACTTGACCTTCGGGATCGCTATGTGTAATCCGCAAGAAACCATTTGTAGTGTAGTATTGAGCTAAGGGCAATGCATCGAACCGGCCATTTTCTTTTGTTCATGGATTTTTGTTCGAAGGCGGCTTCATCCTTGAGCGCGGCCGTTTCGTGTCGATGTGTATGATCATCGATCGATTTCAATGCTAGGATAATACTTCTTCAGATATCTTCCATTTATTGCGGCGGAAAATTCCTCCCCTAGCAAAGTTTTCAATATGTATGCATTGCCAGGAACGCATCTGACCACGCGAAAAGGCCCCTCCCAGTTAGGGGACCATTTGCCGAATTCACTGTATTTAGTTCCAATCGGCAATAGCGCTTTCCACACCAGGTCGCCTTCTGCAAATTGCTTTTCCTTTACTTTCTTGTTATAGTATTTGGCGACCCGCGGCCTTGTTTTTCTCGATGTTTTCCGGGCCCCGAGACGGATCATATGCAAATCTTCTAACTCATCCATCATTAGGCCACCGTAATCCTTGGAGCTTAAATCGTTTTGCGAGCACTATTCTCCTTGACTCGATTGCATTTCCCAAGGCAGGATCGCGTGATGCCCGTAAACCAACTCGTAAGGAGAAGTCTTTGTAGCTCCGTGGGGGGCCATTCGGTAAGCCCACAGCGCTTCACCGAGTACCGAATGCCATCTCCTCGGCTTCTGGTCGATCTTCTTCTGTATAAGCTTGATCATGATCTTGTTAGAAGCCTCTGCTTGACCATTAGCTTGGGCATAGTATGGAGAAGAATTAAACAGTTTGATTCCCATGCTTTCGGCAAAATCTCTGAATTCCAACGACACGAATTGTGCCCCTTGGTCAGTGGTAATCGTCTGAGGGATCCCAAATCGATAGATGATGTGTTCCTTGACGAATTCGATCATGTTTTCTGACGTCACTTTCTTGAGTGGGATCGCCTCGACCCATTTGGTGAAGTAATCTGTGGCCAACAGCACGAACTTATGCCCCTTGCTAGATGGTGGATTAATTTGGCCAATCAAGTCTATACCCCAGCCCCTGAATGGCCATGGTTTGATGATGGGATTCAATGCTGATGCAGGGACTCTTTGAATATTCCCGAACCGCTGGCAATCTTGACATCCCTTGTAATACTCAAAGCAGTCCTCTAATATCGTCGGCCAAAAGCATCCAGCTTGCCTAATAACCCATTTCATCCGATAGGCCGATTGGTGCGCCCCACATATCCCATCGTGCACCTCGTTCATCATGTTCTTGGCTTCTTCCGGGACCCGTGCATCGTAGCAATACTCCATCTAATGATTTATAGAATAAATTATCATCCAGAAGAACGAACTTGATTGCCTTGTACCTGAGCTTCCTAGAGACTTTTCGGGATGGATCTCTTAAATAATCAACGATCTCTTTCCTCCAATCATCTTCTGTAAGATCCGTCCCTAGCGCACTCACCTCTGCAAAGAAATGCTTCTTGACTTTCTTTATAACCGCAGGCGCTCCGAGCCGCCCGTTTGCTTCTTCGTTATGCTCTCTAGGAATGTCTTTGTAGAGTTACCGGTGGGAAGCCCTTCAAGATTTCTCTCGCATTCCTCGTAGTAACTCCTCGGCGCCTCGCTCCCGCACTCGTACCGGCCGTTCAATTGCTTGATGACCGCTTCCGAATCTCCATAGACTTCAACGAAACGGCCCCGCTTCTCTCAAATATTGAAGCCCTCGAAGCAATGCCTCGTACTCAGCCCGGTTATTTGTGACAATGGGTTGTATAGGAATAGCGAATTCAAACATCTCACCTCCCGGGCGAAATTAGCAGGATCCCTACTCCCCCACCTTTGCCACACGATGACCCGTCAAAGAATAGAGCCCATGGGGTAATTTCAAGCAGATCAATCGAAGGGTCACGGTGTTCAGTTATAAAATCGGCAATGACCTGACCTTTGATGGCTTTCGCCGATTCGAACTTCAACTCGAATTCTGATAGAGCTAAAATCCATTTGCCAACCCGACCATTCAAAATCGGCATGGATAACATATGTTTTATCACATCAAACTTCGAGTATACAGTGCATTCGGCATTCAACAAGTAGTGCCGAAACTTTGTACACGAGTAGTATACGCAAAGACATAATCTTTCTATAGCCGAATACCCTGGTTTCGGGATCAAGTAGTTTTCGGCTAAGATAAGCTATTACCCGCTCCTTCCCTTCGGATTCTTGAATAAGGGCCGATCCAATAGTTTGGGTATCGGCCGCCACGTACAACTTGAAAGGCTTGTTCACCGAGGAGGAACCAAAGACACGGCGGCTCCTTCATATATTGCTTGATTTCCTCGAAAGCCTTTTGTTGTTCGTCGCCCCATGTGAACTTCTGATCCTTCTTTAGCTTCAGCAACGGAGAGAATGGCAACACCTTCTGTGATAGATTCGAGATGAACCTTCTCACAAAATTGATCTTGCCGAGCAGTGATTGCAATTCCTTGAGGTTGGTTGGAGGAACGACTTCATCAATGGCCTTCATGCTCTTTTTGCCAACTTCGATCCCTCCTTCGTGGACCAAAAACCCCAAGAACTCTCCACTCGGACACCCCAAATGCACACTTGTTTGGATTCATCTTCAGGCCATGTTTCCGGGTGCATTCCAGGGTCTTCTTCACATCTTCCAGATGGGTGCCATGACTCAAGGACTTGATCACCACGTCGTCAATGTAGATTTCCACGGTCTTGCCGATCAACTCATGAAAAATGTAATTCATTGCCCGCTGATAAGTTGCACCGGCATTTTTCAACCCAAATGTCATGACGATCCATTCAAATAGGCCTATATGACCAGGACATCTAAAGGCCGTCTTCGAGATGTCTTCTATTGCCATAAAGATCTGATTGTACCCTGCGTTACCATCCATGAAGCTAATCACCTTGTGCCCAGCAGCGGCGTCAATCAGCAAATCGGCAATAGGCATCGGGTATCCATCCATGGGAGTAGCTCTGTTTAGGTCCCTGAAGTCTATGCAAACTCTCATTTTTCCATTTTTCTTATACACAGGGACGATGTTAGAAATCCACTCCGCATATCTGCAGGGCCGAACGAAGTTTGCGTCAAGTAATCTTTCGATTTCCTTCTTCACATCGGCCAATACTTCATCCTTGTAGATTTTCCGGGGCGGTTGCTTATACGGCTTGAAGCCAGGCTTGATTGGCAACCGGTGCTCGACGATGGATCGATCCAATCCAGGCATCTCCGAGTAATCCCGTGCGAAGCAATCTTTATATTCTTTGAGAAGCTCAATTAAGTTCCCCCCGAAGTCCGGGCCGCAAATTCGCACCGATGAACGTCGGCCTCGGCTTATCACCGCTTCCAATGTCAACTTCCTCCAGCTTATCGGCCGACATGAATCCTCGTCCCGCCTTGCCATCGGTGCCATCCACGGGGTTCTCCATTAAAAATTACCGTAAGAGCCGATCGCTTGAATCGGCCGTTGGTCACCGCCGACGGTTCAACAGACCTTCTCCCCGCTCCTTCCCTGAGAAGCAATCGATGCCTTGGTACTCCCAGAAGGCTGGTTCCATGTTAGCGACGCTCACGGAGTCATCCGCCTGGACGACCTCGATTTCATCATCCACCCACTGGATCAGTTGTTGATGCATAGTGGATGGGACGCAGCAGTTGGCGTGGATCCAATCCCGCCCAAGCAGCAGGCTGTAGGCTCCCTTCCCCTCGATGACGAAGAAGGTAGTAAGCAACGTCTTGGATCCGATCATCAAGTCCACGTGAGCGCATCCTTTGGTGTCTGAGGGGTTCCCGGCGAAGTCATTTAGGATGATGCTTGTTGGCGTCAGATCGCTCGGGGTCATGCCAAGCTTCCTGAAGGTGGTGTACGGCATTACGTTGACTGCCGCGCCACCGTCGACGAACATCTTGGTCAATGGCTTGCCATTGACGTACCCCCCTCAAGTACGGCGGCCTCATGTGGCGATTCTTGGCCGGCTTGTCGAAGATGGCCTGTTTGGCAAGCACCGCCGCGCCATCATCTCCTCGGGTTGCTCGTCGTCAAAGGAAGCTTCTTCCCCGCATCACCCCGGGTTAGCGGGAGCCATGAACTCGTTTGGCGGGGAAGTATACCATGCATGCGGGGGCCGGACGCTTCGATCCTTCCGGGCCGGTCTTTGGGTCGCCACTTCTGTCTTGTCTGGACCCCGGCTTGCTTCATCTCGCGGTTCCTCAAGCGTTGGACCCGCCTCTTCGGCTCTTGCGTAGACCGGGTGGGCACCACCGCCCCTCTCGCCGCACGTGTACATCTTCGTCCCCCTCCCCGGTCATCCCACCCGAGATCAGCTTGGCGCTTCCTGGGGTGATCTATAACCTCAATTTTTTGCCGCCGATCCCCATTTGGGTGAATCCTTCCAAGTCTTTCATGGACGGATCGGCGATTGCGCTTTCTCGCCCGTACTCGCATATCCGTCGCCGCATTCGGGACGCTCCTTAATGTGGGCAGCTTTAGGCCCTCATTCCGGCGGTGCACGAAGAAGGCGCATCCCCGGTGGGCGCGCTCCCGCGCGCGCGCGTGCCGTTCCCCGATTCCACCTCGCGCGCATCCTCTTCGCCTGCGCGCCGCTCCTCCTCGTGACGATGCTTTTGGTAGCGCTCCTTTTCCATCTGACGCTGCCACTTGTTGAGGAGAATGCGCGACGTCACCTTGGGCTTAGGCTTGGACGATTCCCCAATCTCGATGTGGCTCTTGAGAACGCGGGGGGCGTCGCCCTGCACTCGCTCTAGGGTCACCTGATGCTCCGGGTCAACTGATCCATCTTGCTTGGACCTGGCTGAGGTCAGGACCTTGACTTTCCCTTTCTCTTCGGCTGTTACCACATTGATAGAAAAGCCGAGCATGTTCTGCGGGAAGGGGTGGCCATCCAGCTTCATCTTGTTATCGAATTTGAGGTGCCCTTCCTGGATAGCCTTCTGGATCCTCATCCTGAAGACCCTGCAATCGTTGATGGAGTGCGAGTCCCTGTCGTGGAAGCCGCAGTAACGTTTCGCTTTGACTCCATCAGGCCGAAGCATAGAGTGCCCTTCAGGCAGCTTGATTCGGCCTTCCTTTACCAAGAGCTCAAACAACTTATCAGCCTTTGTGATGTCAAAGTCGTAGGTTCCTTTGGTCTGCCTGACCCACCGCTGATTCATTGTTAAGGGCTCTTTACCCCACAAGATTTCTGCTGCAGCTATCTCCAACTCGTCGTCAGAATCCTCGAACAAATCAGCTTTGTCCAAGAATTGATTGTAGATATCAGCGACGTCGTGCTGCTTACCAAACTTGGGGTCCTTCTTGAGGCCATATGCCTGATTGCTCATCAGGGATAACTTTTGCGACAGCTGGCCCAGGTTCTCGAACTCCATCCCGAACAGCTTCTCGCGCACGGCTGGCAACATCCCGGCGACGGCCATATCAGCTAGCTGATCGTCTGGCAAGTTCAGTGAGAAGCACATGCCCTTGACCTCCCTGAACCTTCTAAGAAACTCCAGTGGTGTTTCGCTGTGTCTTTGTTTCAGGGTGGCGAGATCAATCAGCTTCTTTTCGGAGCTGCCGCTGAAATAATGAGCGTGGAATTTACGCTCCAAGTCTTTCCATCTAGCCACTGATTCGGGCGGCAGGGATGAGAACCACTGAAAAGCCGGACCCGTCAGTGAGGCGGGGAAGTAGCGAACCCTGAACGCCTCCTCGGCTGAACACTCCCCCAAGCCGCATGAGGTAACGGGCGATGTGCTCGACCGTGCTTGTCTCATCTTGCCCGAGAACTTCGTGAATTCCGTCGGCGCCTTCACCCTTGGCGGCGGGAGCACGTTATAGTACCACTCCGGAACGGCGGCCTATACGTAGGGCCCTGCATCTTTGGCTTGAGGCCGAACTGATTCTGCATCAATTCGGCCATCTTGCGTGCTAGGGCGTCATCCTCTTGCGCGCCTGCAGCTGGCGCGTACCCCGGGTGCGGGAATGCGTCGAACGCCCCGTAATTCCCCACTTCATGATATCCACCGCCGTACAAACTCTTCTGGAGCCAATTGGTCGACGGAGCTATTCTTCGACTGGGGTCAAGAGGGGCCCCTGGTGAGCCGAACGCTAAGTCTCCGTACGTAGGTTGGTACGGATTCGGCTGTTGCACAGGCTGGCCCGTGCTGCTCTGTGGTGGCGGCAGGATTGGTTGGCTGCCTGAAGTTTGCAACGAAGACTGAATCGGCTGCCCCCCAGCTCCCTGTGGAGGAGGTTGGAAAGTTTGGCCTCCGGGGCCCTGAGGAGGAAGGCGCCGCGCCGGCCCGTGGCGGCGGCCGAGAGCTCGATTCACCCGGCCTCCACGGTGCTCTTTCCCCGCGTACGCCTTTCCGAACGCTTGCCCCGCGCCGGGCCAAAGAGGGCCGCCATCATCTCGCCGGAGCGACCCGAGGAAAGCTTGGTTGTGCTTGGTGAGCATGTTGTCTCATCGACTCTTGGAAGATCCGCGCACATTCTTCCTTCTCTTGTTGGGCCGTGGCGTCGGTCTCCCCCGGCAACGAAGCACTCGGGCAAGCCGCTTTTCGGTACGGTACACCACTTCGATTCTTCTTAAATGACATAAGACACTTCGTTGAAACTGATTCACGGCGTCCAGGAGCTGCTGATGCTGTTCTGGAGAAAGCTCTTCGATGTTGACATCCAGGAGGTCTGTGACTTCAGGCATCCTGAACCGATTCGGCTGTTGGTCCCACTGGGCGTGCCAAAAGGTGTGTTGACGCAAAATGTGTACTCAGCACCAATCACACAGCAAGCCGAAAAGCTTAGCTTCGCACGCGCAGAGAGAGAGTGACGTGCCAGTCAATTTTTTCCCCGAAAATTAACAAAAGATAAAACAGTTAAATACCAAAGCTTGGAACCCACGGTGGTACCAGCGAGTTCCGTATTTACGGCTAAGAAGCCAAGCAAGACGACATGTAGCTATGCGAAGCTACCTGTCAAAGAATCACAACCATTCGGGTAACCGCAAAGGAAGAAAGGACATTGCCGAATGGATGACGTAAGCATGACAAAATCGATCTTCGAATAAATATAGATGCATGTGCAAAAACATAACCGATCCTCATGAAGATTAACATTAAATGAAGTAAAACACGAACATGATCATGTATTAAGACGAGCATGCATAGATCCAAAGTATTAGTCTACCGCGTGTCTAATTACTTTAAGATCCGTCGAGCACATTATCAGCAAATCTATCCACCGCATGATACGACTTTGCATGGAAGAACGCACCACTTTCCACAGATAGATCTATCCACCGCATGATACGACCTAAATATGGAAAGCTAAAAGCATACGTCTTTTAAAACACAAATAACGCACGTGATCTACTCGTGAAGGTATAACCGAATGCGGCTAAACAACCGATCCGGGTCCATGAAGAAGGAACAAACATTACCACGTGAATAAATCTATCAAGCCGAATTGGAAATCTAATCCACCGGATGACTAGCTCCAAAGCAACCCAAAAACCTGCATCTACCGCATGACACCCAGTTCTTTCAAGATTTATACTAACAAAGCAAGCTTGAACCCGCAACACGTAACAACCTAGATCGATTCGGTTTCGGCTATCGGAGAGCACAAGATCCACGTGTCAAAACACGAAACCCGCTCGTGCACGGATCCTAAAGGGGAAAAAGCCGATCCATACCCATCTAGATTGGGCAAGAGTGTGTTACATGAATTAGAACATAAAGTAAAACTCACGACAACACGGGGTAACTTAATGAATCTATTGGATCTTGCCAAAATCCAATAGAGCCGATAACTAGGTTCGAGCTAGATCTTAGCCTACCGCATGGCTCATGATCTAACAAGAAACCCTCTTGAACCAAGCTTGAATCTACCGCATGACACGAAGCATGGTAACAAGACTACCTGCATCAAATCTAAATCCACCGCATGATACTAGACATGATACAAGGTTGTCGATACTCACGGAGGTCGACGGATCGATTGGTCCTCTCGAAGAACTCGACGACACGACAAGGGACTCTAGGGTTTGGCGTAAGGCCAGTGTATATTGAAGAATGAACGTGTTTTTTACATACATCCAGGGATCGTATTTATACCCTGCTGATTACAACTGCGAATGGATTCATTACCTAACTAAACTTGATTGCCTATCCATCCATTCGCTTCCTCTGATCGAGCCACGTCACTGTCCAATCCCGCAAAATCAGCTCTACTGCTCCTTTGCCGAACTGGAGCAGATAGCCGACCGCGGATCCTTCTGCCGAAAATCTCTAAAGATATCTTTCCTTCCACCAGACGGACTCTTTTCCGAATCGGGCCCACATGTCATACTCCTTACCAAATTTTGGTGTTAACAATTAGAGAGAGGAGGAGCTTTAGTTTAATCTTTCCTTTTCCCCTTTTCTTTAATTTTCAGCTTGTATGCGCCTATTTATGCGTAGTGTTTTCAGTTTTTATTTAAATTTCAGCATGTGTGTTAGTGTTTATTTTCATCATGAATAAAGTCACCACTAAGTTTTTACCATTAGTAAAGTTACAAAGTTTATGCCATGATGATATATGATTATAATTGCTGCTTTGTTTATCTTTGTAATTGTTTTATGCATGTTTAAGCTAATGCTCTCTTAAAATACAAATCTGAAATTATCTAAATGCTAGCTTAATCTTTAGCGGAGGTTATGATAAAAATAAAGACCCATAGTGTTTTATGTGCTCTCAAGTTTTAGATGGATTAAAATGATTTATTTTTGTTCTTAAAAGTAATGCTAACCTTGTCATAAATACCACTTGCATATTGCTCTACCTATCCAGAGCCATATAAATATTTGAGTGCAAAAACTTAGTCTACAAGGTTTATTTTTGGGTGAGTTATTTCAGTCCTTGATTTCTCTGGCCCGAGACTAAGAAGCTGGTCATTCCATTTTTGTGTATCTATCTTTTTGCTAGTCTTTTTATCCGTGCATTGTGTATCCCCACATCGGAGATCTCACAAACCTCGCTGGAAATCCACCCTTAAAACCAAATATCATCTTTTGTGATTACCTCCTTGACCACAACCTATCGTTGAGAATGGATTGTCAATTCAAGGAAGATAGCAAGACGATGCCATTATTGAAGATTTCAAGTATCTCTCTAAAGGAAAAGTATTTCCGGTACCTACCTTATCTCTATCACCTCTTTGCCCGAGGACGAGCAAACATCTAAGCATGGGGGAGGAGGTAGGTACAATGCAATTTTAGAGTTCAAGGGGAGCAAATAAAAAAATGAATGAATGAAAAGAAAGAAAGAAAGAAAGAAAGAAAGAAGAAAAAAGTGAGTATAAAGAAAAAATATATAAGAAAAGAAAAAAATATGAGTATGTATGATATAAAAATAAAGTGAACTCCCCGGTTCTCTAAAGTGCATTAGGAATTTCAAGGCTTCAAGATTAAAAGATCCATACTCATTTTCCAACCATGTGCAATCCGATAACGAGGACTTCCTTTGTTCCTCGGGATCACTCTTTGCCATTTGCACATGTCCACCTATCTCAAGTGTGTGTACTTTTCTCTTTCCCCTCCTTGATATAACATTATTTTCCAATGACCTTTTTGACGAGTCTCGGTAAGACCATGAGAAGCTTGTCTTGTTTTGACAACATCTCATTTATAATATCTTGGTAGGAATAAACTTTCCCAAAGAGCCCCATATAAAGCCTACCACATATATGAATGTTATGAGAGGGAAAGGAGTAGAAAAAATAGGCCTGAGAGATAAGATGAGATGAGAGTTCATGAGAAAGATGCAAGGCGGTTTAAATTTGTGAACTTGGTTTAGCTCTTTTTTCATCTTGTTCTTCATTTCAAAATTTTTGAGATCCATTTGAATTTTGGGAGCATGTTAATACTTGTGGGATAAGCTTAACTAATAATCTACCTCCGCTAGGATGAAGGCTAGTACATTATGGAACTTTAACGAACTAAACTTTTGAGAGCATTATGTTTTCTCATGTATGATCAAGTGCAAGGTTTAAACAATGAGGGGCAACGATGATATCCATCGAAGGCTTACTCGAGGATGAGAAAGGTTTAAGCATGGGGGAGCCGTTGACGGTGAAATTCCGTCAACCTAGCCATGAGTTTACCTTCGGTGTTGGCATGACTTTTGTATCTTACCATTGGTACTAACCCCGTGGTATAACAAGTTCACTTGTGCATGTCGGTTTTGGAGTTTAGTGTTTATGCAGGGTTTTAGCGTTGAAAGCAAGACTTCTGGGATAAGTTCATTAAGCACCTCATGACAAGACCTTGAAGCCTGGTACAAGTCAAGCAATGAAGTGCACAGGACTCCAAGAAGCCCAAGGACCAAGCCCGAGAAGATGACAAACTCCGAGGACCTAGCCATAAAAGTGCCGAATCTTGCGAGACAAGGAGATTCCTCCAATTCGCAGAGAAACTGATGACAAGGGCCCACATGCAAAAGGGGGGAGGATATAGAAGACTCGGGAAGCAACACCGGGCGAAGGAGGCCACGAACTGGGCCGAAGTGGGCCCAGGCCGGTCGGCCCAGGCCGGACGGCCCAGCCCATTTTGAGGCCCAGTCGCCCCCCTTTGACCTAGATGCATCTCGGACTATTTATAGCCCCCTGGCCGAGAGCCACGAATCAATCAATTCGTCATCCGCCGCCGAGGAGCAGAGAAGCTTGAGGGACACCATCTCGGAGATGAGGGTCGTGCTAGCTGTCTAGGGTCTCCCTAGCCGACGTGGGAACCTTGCATGGAAGACCACGTCGGAGCTCCGGAGCAAAGATCAAGATTGAGGTAGGATCCCAGTGGTGATCTTGTTCATGTAATCATTCATGGTGAAGTTTTTATAGTGAATACGATTTCTAGCGATCAAGTGCCTTCTCGATGCTTTTGTTTTCTTCTTGGTTTTGCTTCTTCCCCAATCTATACTTAAGATAGATTGCTTAGGGTGCTCTTGTAGCCGCGGTGGCTAGAGGTGCATACCGGACCGACCAAGTGATTTCAACTTGTTCTTATCGAACTCGCCCTAGACTACCCGCATGAATAGGAATACGTTGTGACAGAACGGGGGTTCCGAAAGGCGGGCGTTTTCGGAATCATACTAGAGGCCATGGTTTAAAGATGCTTTTAATGAGATTCGCTTTTCTATCTTCATCTATCTTGTTTGGAGCTACAACATATGCATGATCTAGACTCTCTAGATTGGTTATCTCTTGCTTTCTCTTGCTACCTCTTTAGTAGATTAGATTAGATGTGTTTCCTTGATGATATCCTAGATTAGATGCAACTTAGTTCTTCATAAGATAGCTTTCCTTGCTTTACTAGATTGATTCCTTGCGTTGCACATTGTTCCACGGATTCGATACCTTGGGTTCACCACTCGAGGGAAGAAGGGTCCCTTGACTACGACGGGAGACTTGTCCGCTTGCAAGTCTAAACAAACTTTGATACAACTATTAACCGTCAACACCACTGGAGTGCTACTTGTCCTAGGAACCAACACACATCCTTCCGAATCAAAACTCACCAACACGCACAGCGGAAACTTGCACGGCTTGTTGCCTGTGCTACACCGGTCAGACCGATGGTGTTGACGGTGAAAATCCGTCAACCTAGCCATGAGTTTACCTTCGGTGTTGGCATGACTTTTGTATCTTATTCATTGGTACTAACCCCCGTGGTATAACAAGTTCACTTGTGCATGTCGGTTTTGGAGTTATGTGTTTACGCAGGGTTTTAACGTTGAAAGCAAGACTTCCGGGATAAGTTCATTAAGCACCTCATGACAAGACCTTGAAGCCCGATACAAGTCAAGCAATGAAGTGAACATGACTCCAAGAGCCCAAGGACCAAGCCCGAGAAGATGATAAATTCCGAGGACCGAACCGTAAAAGTGCCGAATCTTGCAAGACAAGGAGTTGAGTCCAATTCGGAGAGAAACCGACGTCAAGGGCCCACATTCAAAAGGGGAGAACATCTAGAAGACGTGGGAAGCAACACCGGCGAAGCGAGGCCGCGGGATGGGCCGACTGGGCCCGGGCCGGTCGGCCCCGAGCCGGCCGGCCCCGCCCAATTCGGGGCCCAATCGGCCTCTCCTTTGACCTAATTGCTTCTCGGGCTATAAATAGCCCCCGACCGAGAGCCACGCAGGGAAGAAGTCGTATTCCGCCGCCGAGGAGCAGAGAAGCTTGAGGGACACCAACTTGAAGATGAGGGTCGTGCTAGTTGTCTAGGGTTTCCCCCGGCCGACGTGGGAACCTTGCATGGAAGACCACGTCGGAGCTCGGAGCGAGGATCAAGATCGAGGGAGGGCCCCGGTGGTGATCTTGTTCATGTAATCATTCATGGTGAAGTTTGTAAGTGAATCCGATTTCTAGCGATTAAGTGCCTTCTCGATGATTTTGATTTCTTCTTGGTTTTGCTTCTTCTACGATCTATACTTAAGATAGATTACATAGGGTGCTCTTGTAGCCGCGGTGGCTAGAGGTGCATACCGGACCGGCCAAGTGATTTCAACTTGTTCTATCGAACTCGCCCTAAGCTCCCCGCATGAATAGGGATACGTTGTGACGAACGGGGGTCTCGAAAGGCGGATGTTTTCGGAGTCGGATGGGAAGGCCACGATTTAAAGATGCTTTTAATGAGATTCGCTTTGCTATCTTCATCTATCTTGTTTGGAGCTACAACATAAGCATGATCTAGATTCTCTAGATTGGTTATCTCTTGCTTTCTCTTGTTACCTCTTTAGTAGATTAGATTAGATTCGTTTTCTTTATGAGTTAGTAGATTAGATGCAACTTACCTTGATAAGATAGCTTTACCTTGCTTTACTAGATTGAATCCTTGCGTTGCACATTGTTCCACGGATTCGATACCTTGGGTTCACCACTCGAGGGAAGAAGGGTCCCTTGACTACGACGGGAGACTTGTCCGCTTGCAAGTCACAAACGAACTTTGATATAACTTTTAACCGTCAACAAGCCCCTTTTTCTGGCGCCGTTGCCGGGGAACAAGCAATCAAGATCCGATCTAGTATCGCTTATCTTTCAGTTTTTCTTTTGATTTTCTTTTGCATCTCTTATGTTTGATCATCCTCAAAAGAAAAAAAAGAGTCAATCTAATCTAGTTTTGATTAACCCTAGTTTTTATGTTTAGATTTTTGTTTTATTACTAACCCTAACCGGAGATGGTTGGCTACCTCTCCAAGAAACCCAAACTTTTTTGTGGATGATCCAGGAAAACTTTACAGGCAAAGGTGACGTGCAACACAAGCTCGAAGGACCATCAAAATCTCCAAGGGAATCACCACCTCCAAGTCAAGACGCCGGAAGGCCATTCAAGATCAACGAGGATGGAGAAGACGGGGATGGAGAAAGAAGCTCAACACCTAAAGGCTGCCAAGGCAAGATCCACATGCGGGGTGTTCATCGTGATGAAGATGTTAGAGACGCAAGTGGGACAATTTGTCGGGCGCCCGATGGTGACAAAGAAGAATATCCGAGACAACTCCAAGGTCCCAAGACGGCGAAGGCTACTCAAACTCATTCGGGAGAGATGAAGGATCACACTAGAGACCATGAAGATCACGACCGAAGGACCGGAGTTCGAGATGCCGAGCCACAAGGAAGATGTTGCATCCGTCAAGACCAAAGGACAAAGCCAGCCTGTGAAGACCAAAAAAAAAATTGACTAAGCCAAAGTGGGTACCCAAGATTGCAACGCCCACAAAGAGCGTTGATCCGGAGTAATCAAGTGAAGAAGTCTAGCCATGGACTATAAACGAAGCGCTAGGCGGGAGGCAACCCGTTTCGTCAAGTCAAGAATAAGCTACCGGGAGGACAACCCGATTCCAGGTTTTTCGAGTCCTTTTAATTCAGTTTTTGAATTTTACTACGCAAAACATTAGACTTAGAATGGTTGAACAATATTAGAGACATAATTCTTGGTTGAATATTTTGCTTGATCATAAACCCTTTACATGAACGATCCTATGTGTTTGTTTGCTTCTTTTCGAGAAACCACAACCAAAACCAAAAAAAAATTCAGAACCTAAATCAACCTTTCAACCTCATTATGGTGCTGAGGTTGACTTGTTTTTCATGCTAAAAGCACACGAGTAGAGCCACGACTTGTATCTAGATGTTATTTAAATTTCAGCACGTGGTAGGACTCGCGTGAACCTAGAAACTTGATTTTTGGTTGGTTTAAAAATCCATATCCTCGGTTTCTCTAAGATTAGAATTTTTCTAAGCCTCACTTACTTTTATCTCATTCAAAATCTCTCTCATCTAATCAAAATTAGGACCTAAACCTATGCCCCCATGATCAAGCCGGGAAAAGCTTGCTCTCAACCAATGAAGGCAAACTATACCGGTGAGACCGAAATCGACGTAATAAAAAAATATTTTCGACTTGCATTTGTTTTTAATGGTTTAAAAACTTCTCTAAAATTATGTTCGAGCTCTTGCATGGCTCTGAAAAATATTTTTAAATTTCGAAATTAGAGGAGTGCTTAGCCTTAAAGGGAGGCAATCTAGTTAACCTAACCATGCATGCACCATGGTACATCACGGGATGCCCCTCCAACATATTTAAACCACATGCAAAGTACAAGCATGGGGGGCAGCCAAGGCTTTGTTTTGTAGGAATATCATGGATGCATGTGAGGCAAGGGAGTATGGAAGTGAGTCAAAGCGAAAACATCAAGTGGAAGGAGCAATAATGCAAGCGAAGGAGTGGACGGGAACGTTTGGAAGGTGTACGCGATCACGAAGCAACATGAATGCACTAGAGAAGAACCGAGCCAAGAGGAGGAGAGAGGTAAGTCTTTCATCCAACTCTTTGTTCGTGTGCTCTAGTTTGTAGGCCGGAATCACCTTAGACTTAGCCATCCACCGCGTTTGTTTCGTGCAACAAATCACATCCTTAATCCACTCAAAGTCCAGACTCCAAAATAATATTTGTGTACCTTGTTACCGGGTGAAAACCCCGGATATTTGTTTGTGAGGGAGAGTGCTGCAATCATCGAAAAAACTACAAGCCTTTTCACCGAAGAAGAAGGGATCATCGTCGTCTAAGCCATCATCGACAACCTCTTCGAGGAGGCGCTCGGTTTCCGAGTCTCCTTGGAGTATGGAGGAGGACACGGCACCGCCAAGGAGGAACCACACTCTTCTCCTTGGTGGCATGAGGGCCACACAAAACTCGTTTATTAGGTTTACCAAACTTCAATAACATATGGAGGAGCCGCCTGTCCAACCTCGCCACTTGACACGATCATCCGCTCCACCTCCATACGCTCCGCGGTATTCCGAGGGGTATGTCATCATGACGGAGGAGGAGAAGAAGCTCGCTCTCCTTAAGTAGAGGCTTGTAGCGAACGTCGACATCGACGACCAAGCTCTCCACATATTGGGTTTCACACGGGACACCGGTGCAATTCTCTAGCGGAGTGTCGGCAAACACCCACAAGGAATTCGCCTAGGAAACTTTCATGACCATGGCGCATACCCTTGACGAAGGAGTGCTGAGTCTCTCATTCCGTTGGAGGGAGCCCACAAGAGGAGAAGAAGGAAGACACCGTCGGAAGGGTAACCTTGATCAACGATGCTATTTCTAGCACCTTGATGGGGTAATCTCCTTTCATCCATGGGTTGCAATCGATCTTGAGATGTAATCACACTTTGTTGGATTATCTATCTATCATCTTGTGCTGAAAATACTTTAATGCTTAAGGCTAGCAACCATGCCATAAAGGGAGTATAGGCCTCAATGCTTCCTTGGATCCATTCAACACAATCCCTGATAGACTAGATTGGTTTTCATGTTCGAAACGATTGCATGTTCTAGTATCGTAGACCCATGGGCGAGTGTCTCCTATTTTCAAAAGGGAGCTCCGAAACAAGTATGTGCATGAAGGCACATGGGAAGGTTTTTGGAGTATGATCACGGGAAGAGACCATCAACGAAGAAATACTATCCGGAACCCATTATCCAAGTGTGTCACTTTTGTGCAAGTGGATTTTTGGGAGAACAAGAGAGACAAAGATAACCAACACGGAGTTGAATTGGCTTTACATGGCTTTGATTGCCAAGTGGCCAATAGACCCCACTCACCTATGATCAACCTATGGTGTTGTTAAGCAACATCGAGTTCGAAGATATTGGTTCGGGGTGTTGCCTCTCCATATTGGCTATCTCTTTAAAACCGGGTATTACAAGGAACCCGAATCATCTCCTACCCAGGACTTCCCTAGGAATATATAAAGAAAGGAAAATATAAGAGTGAAGATGAGAGAGGAGGCTTACAAGTGGCCTAGGTGAATTTGCCCCTTCCGGATTGAAGATTAAGACTTTTCTTGAGGGGAAGAAGATCGGTTAGAGGAAGGACTTCTTGTGCCGGCAAAGAAAAAAAAATAATAGAGAAGGATTAGGAGAAGGATCTTCTATGGCCCAAGAAGGAGGTGCACAACAAAATTATGTCCCACCATTGGGAGGAACCCCGGCATCGCCAAATTACTACGGTGGTGTACCAATGCAAGCATGGGGGAGTGGTGCAGCCATACCCCCACCAATTTTGCGGTGCCCAACGTAGCCTTTGCGGAGCCATATGCACACCTTCCTCAACCACAACAAAATGGAGCCACCATTTGAGGATACGCTGCAAGGAACATGCAATTTATTGCAGCCATCCAAACCAATGCAAACCAAATGGGTGAAGGAAATGCAAACGTCGCTTATATGCTTGGACACCTTCACCTAGCACCGTCAGACAATTCATAGGAGTAGTGGTGCATTCCTATTGCAAGTAAGGGTACAACAACCAAGACTATCAATATCAACCACCGGCGGAAGATTAGAGAGAGGAGGAGCTTTAGTTATCTTTCCTTTACCCCCTTTTCTTTAATTTTCAGCTTGTTTGCATCTATGTATGCGTAGAATTTTCAGCTTTGCTTTAATTTTCAGTTTTTAGTTTAATTTTCAGCGTGTGTGTTAGTGTTTATTTTCATCATGAATAATGTCACCACCAAGTTTTTACCTTTGGTAAAGTTACAAAGTTTGTGCCATGATGATATATGATTATAATTGCCGCTTTGTTTATCTTTGTAATTGATTTATGCATGTTTGAACTAGTGCTCTCTTAAAAATACAAATCTGAAATTATCTAAATGCTAGCTTAATCTTCAGCGGAGGTTATGATTAAAATAAAGACCCATAGTGTTTTATGTGCTCTCAAGTTATGAATAGATTAAAGATGTCTTTTATGTTAAAAAATATTGCTAACCTTGTCATAAATATCACTTGTGTGTTGCTCAACCTATCCAGAGCCTTATATATATTTGAGTGCATAAACCTTAGTGTACAAGATTTATTTTTGAGTGAGTTATTGCAGGCCATGATTTCTCTGGCCCGAGACTAAGAAGCTGGTCATTCCGTTTTTGCGTATCTATCTTTTTGCTAGCCTTTTATCCGTGCATTGTGTATCCCCGCATCGGTGATCCCACAAACTTCGCCGGATATCCACCTTTAAACCAAATATCATCTTTTTGTGATTACCTCCTTGACCACAACCTATCGTTGAGAATGGATCATCAATTCAAGGAAGATCGCAAGACGGTGCCAACGTTGAAGATTTCAAGTATCTCTCCAAGGAAGAATATTCCGGTACCTACCTTATTTTTCGCCTCTTTGCTCGAGGACGAGCAACGTCTAAGCATGGGGGAGGAGGTAGGTACGGTGCAGTTTTAGAGTTCAAAGGGGAATATTTTAAAAAAAATGATGAAAGAAAAAAAAAATCCAGCGATACTCATGACTTTCAAGGTATAAAAAAAAATCAAAACTTCATTGTGGAAGTCATGGGCTGAATATATGACGAGGAAAAAATGAATGAATGAAAGAAAGAAAAGAATGAGAAATATGAGAAAGAAAAAAAATGTGCGTAAAGTAAATTCCCTAAGCTCTCTAAAAGTGCATTCAAGGCTGCAGTTAAAAAGATCCATTCTCATTTTCCAACCATGTGCAATCCGATAACGAGGACTTCCTTTGTGCCTCGGGATCACTCTTTGCCATTTGCACATGTCCACTCATCTAAAAGCGTGTGTATTTTTCTCTTTCCCCTCCTTGATTTAACATTATTTTCCAATGACCTTTTTGACGAGTCTCGGTAAGACCATGAGAAGCTTGTCTTGTTTTGACAACACCTCATTTATAAAATCTTGTTAGGACTAAACTTTCCCAAAGCTCCATATAAAGCCTACCACACATATATGTTATGAGAGGGAAAGGAGTAGAATATATAGGCTTGAGAGACAAGTGAGATGAGAGTTTATGAGCAATATACAAGATGATTTAAATTTGTGAACTTGGTTTAGCTTTTCTTTATCTCGTTCTTTATTTCAAAAATTCTGAGATCTATTTAAACTTGGTGAGCATGTTAATACTTGTGGGATAAGCTTAATAAGAATCTACCCTCCGTAGAGGAGAAGGCTAGTACATTATGGAACTTTAACGAATTAAACTTTTGAGAGCATTATGTTTTTTTTCATGTATGATCAAGTGCAAGGTTTAAACATTGTTTGGCAATGATGATATCCATCGAAGGCTTACTCGAGGACGAGCAAGGTTTAAGCATGGGGGAGATGTTGACGGTGAAAATCCGTCAACCTAGCCATGAGTTTACCTTCGGTGTTGGCATGACTTTTGTATCTTATTCATTGGTACTAACCCCCGTGGTATAACAAGTTCACTTGTGCATGTCGGTTTTGGAGTTATGTGTTTACGCAGGGTTTTAACGTTGAAAGCAAGACTTCCGGATAAGTTCATTAAGCACCTCATGACAAGACCTTGAAGCCCGATACAAGTCAAGCAATGAAGTGAACATGACTCCAAGAGCCCAAGGACCAAGCCCGAGAAGATGATAAATTCCGAGGACCGAACCGGAAAAGTGCTTCGAATCTTGCAAGACAAGGAGTTGAGTCCAATTCGGAGAGAAACCGACGTCAAGGGCCCACATTCAAAAGGGGAGAACATCTAGAAGACGTGGGAAGCAACACCGGCGAAGCAGCCGCGGGATGGGCCGACTGGGCCCGGCCGGTCGGCCCCGGCCGGCCGGCCCGGCCCCCAATTCGGGGCCCAATCGGCCTCTCCTTTGACCTAATTGCTTCTCGAGGGCTATAAATAGCCCCCCCGACCGAGAGCCACGCGGGAAGAAGTCGTATTCCGCCGCCGAGGAGCAGAGAAGCTTGAGGGACACCAACTTGAAGATGAGGGTCGTGCTAGTTGTCTAGGGTTTCCCTGGCCGACGTGGGAACCTTGCATGGAAGACCACGTCGGAGCTCCGGAGCGAGGATCAAGATCGAGGGAGGGCCCCGGTGGTGATCTTGTTCATGTAATCATTCATGGTGAAGTTTGTAAGTGAATCCGATTTCTAGCGATTAAGTGCCTTCTCGATGATTTTGATTTCTTCTTGGTTTTGCTTCTTCTACGATCTATACTTAAGATAGATTACATAGGGTGCTCTTGTAGCCGCGGTGGCTAGAGGTGCATACTCGGACCGGCCAAGTGATTTCAACTTGTTCTATCGAACTCGCCCTAAGCTCCCCGCATGAATAGGGATACGTTGTGACAGAACGGGGGTCTCGAAAGGCGGATGTTTTCGGAGTCGGATGGGAAGGCCACGATTTAAAGATGCTTTTAATGAGATTCGCTTTGCTATCTTCATCTATCTTGTTTGGAGCTACAACATAAGCATGATCTAGATTCTCTAGATTGGTTATCTCTTGCTTTCTCTTGTTACCTCTTTAGTAGATTAGATTAGATTCGTTTTCTTTATGAGTTAGTAGATTAGATGCAACTTACCTTGATAAGATAGCTTTACCTTGCTTTACTAGATTGAATCCTTGCGTTGCACATTGTTCCACGGATTCGATACCTTGGGTTCACCACTCGAGGGAAGAAGGGTCCCTTGACTACGACGGGAGACTTGTCCGCTTGCAAGTCACAAACGAACTTTGATATAACTTTTAACCGTCAACAGATGGCCTGTGCCGGCCAGACCGGTGACACTGGTCAGACCGGTGGACAGCACCTGTCACGCCGGTGGCTACAGTAGCCACACAACAAACGTTCCAGGAAGCCTCAATCACTCCTCTAGGCCCTGGAACAAAAACCACCTCCAAAACACAACCTGCAAGGAAGAAGAAATCTTCACAAAGCCTAGCAAAACAACTCCAAACAAGGCAAGAACTGACCAGCGGGACCACGGGACAAAACCACACGAAAAAGGCAGTTCCCCGAGACAAATCCCACTAGGGGCTTGCACCGGTCAGACCGGTCAAGAGCACCGGTCAGATCGATCGCGCCTGGGCAGCTCGAGTAGTAGAACAGCGCCCACGGGTCAACTCCCCCAAATCCAACTTCTGATCTCCCGATTCGCTCCACGGATACACACAAGACATTGGGGATAGCAGGAACACCTCATGGGCACTCCATAGACAAGTTATGGTCCACCAAAACTCTTTGAATCAAGAGGAATCGAAAGATTTCCGCCAAGAACACCACGAACACTAGAACAGCGAAAACCCCAAAACTGAGCCCCTTTCTCACAGATTTGGGAGGGAAATCAAAGGGAAAAGAACCACGAGGAGTTCATGCATACATCCCCTACCAAATCCCAAAGAGGAAGGTCTCAAAACTACCACAAGAAATTCGCCAAGAAAAGGCTTCGAAAATCACCAAAAATGAGAAACGGGAAAGACACATCCAAGCCTTAAGGAATCACGCGGAATCATCTATACATACCAACGAGGTTCATACAAGGTCTAACTTGCCGCCCGATCAACCTTCCCTCTCACAAGATCTCACCATGAAGCTCTCAAGCTAGTCCTAGAAAGTCCAAAAGAAAATGGAAGGAGAAAATAGCAAAACAAAATGATCTAGGGTTCCAAGAGATGGCTGCCATCCTCTCACCACTTGGGTTATATGGAGGCAACCGAAAGACTAAACTACCCTTAGTAGATAACTAGGGATACAAGACCCTCAAGGGCGAATTTGGAAGTCTTTGTCTTCGCACCATCGGACGGATGCCCAGCGACCGCAAACTTTCTTAGTCTTGATGCAAGCCTTGCGATCCCGACGCGTGTCCTCTGCTTCAAAGATTCTGGACTGCATCGTCGCACACTGATCAGATCGGTGCTCCCCACCGGTTAGATCGGTACCCACCAGTCAGACCGGTCTGATGCTGCTGCACATCCGTCTTCGGTTCTTCGGTCTTGGCTTTGTGGATCAACCAAGGAACCCAGTGGTTTTCAGGTGAACCACCGGAAACCCCGTGAACTCAGTGTAGCCTCCGCCAATCGTCACTCATGACTCAGTTCCATGTAGTCCCGGTCCTGGATTGACCTTGGTTTTGAGGCTCAACTAAGAAACCATCCACGACTTCATCTTGTCATTCTTGCCACCATGCGGCCCGCACTTGACCCCGCTGGCCATCGGGTCCCTCGAACCAAGCCTATTTGTCTTCTCCAAACCTGGAGGCCTCACCGGCAACGACCTTTCGCGCTTTTTCTTCTCCTGCACCAACACCAGTCAAGTCGCAACCTGCACCTGCAATACTTAGCCAAGAATCAGTCCACACCATGTTGTCAATCATTCATCACACCAGGAAGCGACCATCCACTGGTCCTCGAACCACACATGGCTCTCATGTAGGAAATAACTTGATCTGAGCTAGAATTAGATTTAGAAAGATCTAAAGCTTACACAAAGCAAGATACACAAAAGAGAATGTCTAATGAACGATTTACATTTATGAACATGGAGGACTATAAGCTTAGGTTCATTTTAATTAACAAAACAAATGTAAAGGATATTTCACAAATAAAATACCCTATGTTTACATTAATGCAAATTACATTTTATTTGCGAACACCGAGGTAAAGAACCAAGTCAAGTTTTACTTATAAATATTTATGTATAGATTACATCAATTAAACACTTTAATTTAGAAATGTTAGAACAACTAATCAAATAAAGGCATGCGATGTGTTGAGCAAAACAAACTTTATTTAGAAAGCCCATGCATGTTGACATTAGTCCAATCAATATTTATTATAAAAGATGGTGTAAAAGCCTAATCAACTTCTAATTAGAAAAGTTTATTAAATGTTGAACATTAAGCAAGATTAACATTTGGTTTATGAAAAACCGAAGTGTAGCACTAATTAGCTTTTATTTACAAGCATATGAAATAAACATTATTCAAATTAACATTTATTGGAAAATAGTGTATATCTCTATGCATATTTTAATTAAAGAAAACATATACTAGACATTAAACAAAATTGATACTAAATTAATTTTCAGAAAACATACATTATGTGAACCCACTTTTAACGTGTACTTTATGTCATTAAGAACCTAACGCAACTTGAACGGATTAAAATGAATCGAAAAAGAACAAGCTATGGATTAAACAAGATATTGGGACCTAGATGTGATTTCCTATAGATCTTAGGGGTTAGCAGAGAAGATACACTAGACTTAGTGAATAGTCACAACGAATAGATGGATCTCTAGGGTTAGATCTGCAAAAGGACATAGATTGGATTTGGTTGTGAAGATCTAAGACTTCTAGGGGGTTATTTATAGATCGGTCGAGACAAAAAAGATCTAGTAAAGATTATAGGGAACAACAGGGGCTAAACTGCAAAACGAGGAGGGTCTTCTCCTAGCTTTGTCTGTGGCGAACAGGAGGCTCTGGCCGACAGGGTCGCTGGCGTTTGGCTCGGCGAGGGGCTCGGTTGGGTGGGGGAACAGAGAGAGGAGAGGAAGGGGGTCACGGGGATGTTCTCACCACAGGTGGGGACGAAGGGAGGCGGACGGAATTTGGAGAAGGGCGGATCGGTTGTGGAGCTTGGTGGCTGGTTCGGGTTCCTGCCATGAAAACGCCCTTGTGGTCCTCCGGCTACAGGCAGGTTCTCGGCGGACGTGGCTCGTCGTCGCGTGTCTCCGGGAGTCAACGACTTCCCCCAATGGCGTCCTCGTCCAGTGAATCGGAGCGGTGGTGCTCGGAGGCTCCGGCAGCTCGGGCGACAGCGGTGCTTGCGGCTGGACGGCGCAGGTGAGCGAGGTGGCTAGGGCGCACGCGGGAGAGGAGGTCACCCTTTATATGGGCTTAGGGGCCTGCGCCACGTGGTGCGCACGCCAAGAACGCCTGGGCGGCGATGGTGTCGGACGTGTCTGCCATGGACACTGGCCACGGCCGGGGTCTGGGCCCGGATGGGCTTCAGTCGAGGTGGAGTGGGTCGGGCCCACTAGCTCGGCCCCGTATGATAGGATTTCTTTTTTCTTCGAAAAATCATTTCTCGTGCAAAGAAAAATCTAGAAAATTTAGATAATTCATTTAAAGCACAAAAAATAATATGAAAATCCCAAAAATTCTAGGAAAATTCCCAGATGATTGAGACATGAACAATCCAAATAAAGTATTTAGAGTTCATGAAAAAGATTTTATTTCATTATAATAAATAGAATTAGCTCAAGAGTAAAGAGAATAAATTCCAGAAAAATCAGAAAAATCCTCGAAAGGATTTGGTGAGCACTTAAACATCTTTTGAAACCTTTTTGCACCGAGGAAACACCAAGATGCATCACCACGAATGCAACACATTGAACCGATTTATTTATTTAAGAACAATAAATGGTTTTTCCTATACTATATTTCCTGTAAAGAATAAATGTTGGAAAATTTTTAAAAGAGTGAAATGCACCAGCGGTCCTCAAACGCCGCGTCAGTGTCATCCCGGTCCACGAACTCCCAAATTGTGTCATCCCTGTCCCTGAATGTTGTTCGGGTCTCACTGCATGTCAAAATGGGTCCAGACCTGTGATCCGTGACGACGTGGCGTACTTATGTGGCACTTGTCTCCCTCCTCGCGCAGCTCCACGCCGTCCCCCAGCAACCCTCTCCTCCGCCGGTGTGCGTGGAGGCTAACCGGCCCCCAGCGTAGAGGCAGCAAGCGAAGCCACCACCGCAACTACAGTAGGTTGTGCCGGTGACACCATGACGACGAGGTCGAGATGGGCCCGTGGAGCTGCAGATAGCGGTTGTGGCCATACGGAGCTCGCCCACGGAAGTTGCGGTCAGGTCGCCACCGCCACCTTCTTGGCATGCGTGCCAGTCCAGGCCGTCACCATGCACCCCTATAAAGTCGTATCCCAATGCCCCTGCGTGCCCTAGCTGCCTCCACTGCCGCCTCCGCACTGTACCGTCGCGATCGTGTCGTCTGTGGAACATAGTCGCCACCACTGGCCTTGCAACTCGATTCGTCGCGTTGGAACACCAGCGGAGCAAGGGGACAACACCGCAAGGATGCTCACTCTAATTTTCATCTCCTCCGGCCATCCTCGTCGTCAGACGCTCAATAGAGGAGCGCCACCGCACGAAGGCCGAGCTGGCTACCAAGCTCCGCCCGCCGCCGAAATCCGGTCGCCTCCCTTCGTCTCCATCGTTGATGAGCATAGCCCCGTGAACCCCTCCACCTCCTCTCTCTGTTCCACGTGCCACCCGATCCCCTAGAGGTCCTAGTAACCAGTGACACCTACACCGAGGAGCCCCTGGCCGCCATGGACAGAGGTACAAGATCTCCCTATTTTGCGTTTAGGTCTCCCTAGTTTCCTGTAATCTTTGCTAGTTCTTTTGTGTCTTGACTGGTCTATAAATAACCCCTAAAACCTTTAGATCGATTCAAACAGATTCAACCCGAGATTTGTTGTCCATGTCACGGTCCACGCAGGCATTCCATGTCAGCACTACAGACCTTAATGAGACCTGTTTGGACCTTAGTGAGACCCGAACAATGTTTAGGGACCGGGATGACACACTTTTGGAGTTCATGGACCGGAATGACACAGACGCACAAGTTTGAGGACCGTTGGTGCATCTTATTCTTTTTAAAACTATGGGAAAATCATTGTTTATTTATTATTTTATATTCACATCCTAAAATTCAGAAATTTCAGGGTGTGACACGAACCATTCGCAAGAATATGGCGGACCGTCTGAAATTTCAGACCTAACCTCCAGTAGCTACGAAAAACGGACCGTCCGTCACAGACCTGCGAACCGTCCACCTCATCGCGGACCGTCTGCCACTTTAGTTCGGACTGTCCGTTAACTTCTTGCAACAAAAACCAAAGACCTCAGCGGATCAAACTACGAGCTCAGAAAAACAAGCGACGAACTCGATGAACAAAGCTCCTCACAGACCATCCGCGTGGGCCAGGAGGACTATTCGCCAAGTGCGGACAAAGCAGCCCCATCTCGACCTCCTCAAGTCCAACTCCCCCTTCCCTTCACCCGATCTCTAAATGCAACCAATTGATTGCAACCAAATCATAGGGGAAGATGAAGTGTCTCTAGGAGATACTATCCCTACGAATTTTTGGCCTCAAACCAACTGAAATGAGAGGAATCAAAATCCTACGGAGCTCAAGCAAACACATAGGGTTCCAATCGAAATCTGTGAATCGGAGGCCAAATCTGACGTTTGAGGGATCAAGATCATACACAAAGATGCACAAGACATCCACCCATGATCCCCTCGAAGAAATATAAACAAAAACACCTCCAAATATACGAATCAAGTGATGCAAGAGTATCCCCAAAATAGCCCGAAAAAGACACAAACATCACACGAATTGAGAGAAGGAAATCGATGCAACGATGTATGCTTCCATACAACCAAGAGGTCAGATTCTCTACAAAGACATGAGAAAAATCTAGCCTATAGAGCAATGGAATTAGGAAGTAGTCTGAATGGATAAGTTGCCATCCAACCCTAGAGCTATATATGTGAAGTCTCTCTGGGTGGGCCAAATGACCACGCTACCCCTACAACTTGAAGGAAGATACACACCCCTTGGGGGCAATATGGTCAAGACATGGATATTCTCATCCAGCGACCATGCCTTTGCCACAGTCCGCGTCCTCCCGATGTAAGCCCCGTGATCCCGCCGTGTGTCCCCAGCATGGAAGCTTCTCAACACGCCAGGATCCCATATTAACCCGTTGAGCCTTCGGTCTTGGCTTTGTGGCTCAACCAAGTAACCCGACGGTTTTGTGGTGAACCACCGCAAACCCATGAGCAGACTCTGATTGCGAGCCGCTACCCTGCACCGGCTCATGTCCACGACTTCGTCTTGCTTCTCTTGCCACCATGCGACCCTCACTTGATCCCGTTTGGCCACCGGGTCCATCGAGCCAAGCCTACTTGTCTCTCCACTCTTCAGAGGCCCAGTAAGGCTAAGACCTTTCACGCCTACTCTTCACATGCACCAATGCAAATCAAGCCGCAACCTGCACCTTCAATACTCAGCCAAGAGTCAGTCCACACCATGTTGTCAATCACTAATCACTAAGGAGCGATCATACACTGGTCTTCGAATGCTCTGGTCCTTAACTTAACTATCTATTTATTATTCATTTGTCAAGAATATATATGCATGTGTTCGCTCACCATCACTAGTGGAGAGTGAGCCTTTTGTTCGGGCCTTTAGTCCCGGTTCAACTTTGGAGCTGGGACTAAAGGCCTTTTGTCGACGTGGCCTGAAATGCTCGCTGTAGGCAGCCCCCCTTTAGTCCCGGTTCGTATTACGAACCGTGACAAAAGGGGGGGCTCCCAACGGCTCCATCCGGCAATAATTGCCCCTGGCCTTTAGTCCCGGCTGGTGTTACGAGCTGAGACTAAAGGGGTACCCTTACCCTTTAGTCTCGGCTCGTAACACCAGTCGGGACTAAAGGTCGGGGGCAATATAACACTCGTACCTCCTTCTTCCTCCTGCCACCCGAGCCATTCACCAGAGCTACACCCGCGAGCTCAAGCTCCTCCCCTCCATGGCGACTCAAGCCTAGGGTGGTGCTGCGATTTTTTCTTCATTAGTTTGTGAAGATTTCTCTCCTCCAAGGTGTTGTAAAGGTTATAATCTTCATCCTCCCTTCATTTGTGGTGATTAAATTTTGTTTTATGGTTTAGAGATGGAGAAAATAGAAATGTTAATTTGTAGCTAGGTAGGAGGAGCTTAAATTAATTAGAGAGATGAGATTTTGTATATACACGTGAAGATGTAGTTAGGATGGTACTTGCATTGTTCCATCTTTCATTAAAATCTTGTTTTTCATAATATTGAATTTTCTTGTACATAGATATATATATGTATATATATAGTTTATAAAATATATGCTCATAAAAGAAGACATACCGAAAATGTACTAGGTATTTCTATTCTTTCATTGTTTAGAAATGATTTTATTCTAGGTAGCCATTAGAGGAAATATAAGATTAATTATTTTGTTAAGTACGTTTTTAATTTTTATATAGAATAATTGTAAGCATTCTCTAATTTTGTACATATAGTTTATAAAATATATGCTCGTAAAGAAAAAATAGACATACAGAAAATGTAATAGGTATGTATTTCCATTATTTCATTGTTTAGAAATGCTTTTATTTCTTGGTAACTATAGGAGGAAATAGAAGATTAAATTCTTTTATTAAGTATTTTTTAAGTTTTATATACAATAAATGTAAGCATTTTCTTTTTTCTTGTTTTTGATACAGAGCCCCACGTCCTAATTAGCTACAACTTCACCTCACGGGCTACGTGGGGACTGCCTGCAGCTCCGTGAGGTGGGACTGTAGCTAGATAGGAGGTGTAGCGCATGTGTAGTACTGTAAGTGGGAGAGTCAGGTGTATATGACGGTGAGGTGAGACTGTTGTAGTTCCCGGAGCATCTAGTCTTCTGAGCTATGTACAGTAATAATAGTGTTGAATTCTATCCCCTTTTGTTTTTTATTTATGCATATATTGAATCCAATCTATATATATATGTAGGTATGTGTATATATAGTTTATAATATATAGTGTTGAATTCTATGGCCCCTTCTATTTCTATGTTGCTATAGGAGGAAACAAAAAATTAAATTATTTTATTAAGTATTTTTAGTTTTATAGACAACGAATGTAAGCATTTTCTTTTTTTTCTTGTTTTTGATACAGAGCCCCACATCCTAATTAGCTATAGTTTATCATTGCGAGCTACGTGGGGACTGCCTGCAGCTCTGCGATGTTGGATTGTAGCTAGATAGGAGGTGTAGCGCATGTGTAGTACTGTAAGTGGGAGAGTGAGGTGTATATGACGGTGAGGTGAGACTGTTGTAGTTCCCGGAGCATCTATATCTTCTGAGTCGCTGGTTCATAAAGGTTATGTACAGTAATAGTTCCCTTTTGTTTTTCTATTTAGGCATATATTGAATCCAATGTATATATGCAACTAATCCTATTTATTGTAAATAATGTGTGTTATTTTGATTTGGATATAGTTTGAGCTAACAATGTCGTCGTCAAGTGGTGTTGGAAATGGCGTCCGTCGCCGTGGCATAGTCTGTCGCCGTAGCGGGCGTGGTGGCCGTGGCATTGGCCCTGCAGGTCTTGGTGGTCGTGGAGGTGGTTTGGAGGCCTCGTTGCCTCTACGTCCAGGATTGCACTTTCACTGCAAGATTACCTTGCCAATGGGTGATCCAAGACGTGTAGCTAACTTGGTAATATAGGAATTGAAATTAATTTGCTTTACATAGAACTTTTTTTCATTTCACATGGAAAATCTGTAATTTTAGTTACATATATAATTATTATAGGTTCTCAACAATATCAGATGGCTCAGAGACATTATCAGGGATATGAATGGTACTCCTCCTATAGTGCAAACTGAGCACGTTGATGAGCACATGGCAAGAGTGTATTTCTCTTTCACCGTACCTGCTCGATATGTAGACTACGGCCAGTTGCCAGCAGGCGCACCACACCCGATGGTTGCCATTGCAACAGTTAGCAAAACTTCACCTATTCGGTTAACCCGAGAGAGGACTGCCATGGAGAATAGTCTACAACAGCTCCAGAATAATGTTGGGTGCTTCGTGCCGGACCTTTCCTATTTTAAATTAAGGCAACTCGAGACGAGTGAATGAACTGTGATTGAGACTACGGAGAAGCTTTGCAGGGCTCATCAAGATGTGATAATATACATTATATATAAAAGAATTTCGATTCATTATTAATTAATTTGTTTTTGGTACATATATCTCATCATCATCTGATTGTGTGCAGGATCACTCTAGTTCTAGTAGAGATTTTTCTGAGTAAGTTTACTAATATTTTCAATTTAATTTATTTTTCCCCTTCAAATTGTAAAAAATAGTAATATTTGTTTCAACTCTTGAAACAATATGTGCATAGAAAAGTAGGTATTTTTTGTGTTAACATAATATAATTTTGCATGGCACAAATATTTTAACAAATGATTTATTTTAAATGTTGAAAGTAAAAAAGGAATTACATAAATGAGCAAGGAAAAGAGAAAAAGCCCGCGAATGAGATGAATGAGACAAATGAGCAAGAAAGTAAGCATGTTCATCATTCAAAGACAATACACGAATTCATAAATTTGTTTAAACCAGAGATTTTTCTGAGTAGGTTTACTAATATTTGCAATTTAATTTATTTTCCCCTTCAAATTTTAAACAAAAAATGTTTCAACTCTTGAAATAATATGTGCATAGAAAATAGGTATTTTTTGTGTTAACATAATATAATTTTGCATGGCACAAATATTTTAACTAATGAATTTTTTTAATGTTCAAAGCAAAACGAATGATATAAATGAGCAAGGAAAAGAGAAATATTAATTTCCCGTGCAAAATTCCCCTTTAGTCCCGGGTGTTGTTAGCACCCGAAACTAAAGGTCCCCCTTTTGTCACGGGTGGTAACACCACCCGTGACAAAAGGGCGAAAATTTGCCTTCAGGGCATCCCACGCGAAATGCCCCTTTTGTCACGGGCCGTGAGGCCACCCGTGACAAAAGGGGGCCTTTAGTCTCGGGTCGTAATACGACCCGAGACTAAAGGTCCTTTTGTCACGGTTTGTAATACGACCCGTGACAAAAGGTGGGGGTTCTATATAAGCCCCGTCACCTTCCAGAGCACTTAGCCGTTTTCCCCCAAATTGCATCGTTCTTCCTCTGTCGTCGTCGCCGCCGCCTCTCCTTGCCGCGACCGTCCCCGACGAGCCCCTCTTCTCTGACGCGCCGCGCTGCTCCTCTTCGTCGCGTCGCGCCGCTCCTCCCCGACACACGCGCGGCGCGTCTCCCCGCCGCCGGCGAGCTCGGCCGCGCCGACGTCCGCCCTCCCCGTCCCCCGATGCGCATCTCCGTCCCCCGACGCGACGGCCCTCCCCCGACTCGCCGCCCCCGCCGCCACCCTCCCCCCCGGCCCCGATCCCTCCTCGGCGGCGGCCCCCGACCCTCCTCCTCGACGGCGGCCTCCTCGCACGGTATGCGCGCCGCGCGCGCCGCCGCCGCCGCCGACGCCTCCGTTTGTCGGCCCCCCTCGCGCGCCGGCCGGCCGGCGTGCGTGTGCCCGATGGCGGCCGGGGCGGGGGGGGGTTTTGCCTTGCGACGTCGGCCCCGTGAAATGCTGGTGTCAGCAAGCATTTTTAATTAATTTTATTTGATTAAGTTTATGTTTTGATATTAATTAGAAATTATAATTGTGTGTAAATGTTTAATATGAAATTTTATTATAGGAATAGAAAGAAAATTTAATTAGAAATCTGTATATTTTTGTGTGTATATTTGTGTACTATATTCTAATTGTGTTTTTTAGTTTAATTAAATAGTAATGTTTTGTATATTTTTGTGTGTATATTTGTGTACCAAAATCTAATTGTTTTGTAATATACAATTTCATAGTTTTGAGTATTTGAGTTATTAATTGTTTTCTAATATATATGTAATTTTGAGTTATTAATTGAGTATTTGAGTTCTTAATTGTTTTCTAATATATATGTAATTTTGAGTTTTTAATTGAGTATTTTAGTTGTTAATTGTTTTCTAATATATATGTAATTTTGAGTTCTTAATTGTGTATTTGAGTTCTTGTTTTCTAATATATATGTAATTTTGAGTTCTTAATTGTGTATTTGATTTCTTAATTGTTTTCTAATATATATGTAATTTTGAGTTCTTAATTGTTTATTTGAGTTCTTAATTGTTTCCTAATATATATGTAATTTTGAGTTCTTAACTGAGTATTTGAGTTCTTAATTGTTTTCTAATATATATGTAATTTTGAGTTCTTAATTGTGTATTTGAGTTCTTAACGTTTTTCTAATATACAAGTTCATTAGTTTGGTACTTCTGAACTCGACGACTGCCGCGTCGTCTCGAACAAGTGACTTCTCGTCACCTCTGTCATTCTCCCGCATGGCACCGCCATCAACAATCATCGTCCTTCCACAAGTTAGTAGAAATATTTTGACTTTGTTTATTCAAGAAAATTCGTAGTAAATACTTGTTCATTCTAGAAATTCATAGAAAAACTTGTTGCTTATTCTAAAAATTCAAAGAAAAATCTTGGTAAATACTTGTTTACTCTAGAAAGTTTTAGAGATTGTTGAAAATTACATAAATTCATAGAAAATTCTTGTTTATTATAGAAATTCATAGAAAATTCTTGTTTATTCTAGAAATTCATATAAAAACTTGTTGCTTATTCTACAAATTCATAGAAAATTCTTGTTTAATAAAGGAATTCTTAGTAAATACTTGTTTAATCTAGAAAGTTTTAGAAATTGTTGAAAATTACATAAATTCATAGAATATTCTTGTTTATTATAGAAATTCATAGAAAATTCTTGTTTATTCTATAAAATCATATAAAAACTTGTTGCTTATTCTAGAAATTCATAGAAAAACTTGTTGCTTATTCTAGAAATTCATAGAAAATTCTTGTTTATTCCAGATGGATGACAACCATGATAACTTTATGGCCGGCATTATAGCTAGTGGTACAATTGCAACCTTCACCGAGGTGGAGTGTAGTCAGGCGGACATGTACTTGAACATACCTCCGAATGAGGACACTGCTGCCCCTGTCATGGACACAACAGCTAATGTTGAGGACAATTCTAGCAACAATGAAGTGTTGTGAATGAAAGTATTGAATGTTCCCACGAGGTATATATATATATATCATGCATTAACTTCATAGTTCTTATTTTTCTAACCTCAATTCTTAGGTACTAATTAATTAAGTAACGAATCTGCAACATGTAGGCTTCAGCCTCCACATCAAAAAAGACAAAGAGAGGGCGTACACAAGTACTCACCGGCCATGTCATGTATCAGATCACAAAAGTATCAGATGATGGCCAACCATGTGCTCCAAAAAAATCAAGGACAATTATGTGTCACAGTGTGGGCCATTGTAAGGGACAATGTGCCCATCAGCTACATAGAATGGAAGGGAAAAATTTGTTGTGGGATGAAATACTAAAACACTTCACACTTCCTGAAGGTGTTGAATCAGCCAATGTGAAGCGTTGGACTCACACGAGGATGGCAACACAATTTCAGAAGTTCAAACAACAACTCGATAAAGATTATATCAAGAAGAATCGAACTCAAAATTGGATTGAATATCCCAAGTTAAAAGAACACTGGACGTCCTTTGTGGAATACAAGAAAAGTGAAGATTTTGCCAAGGAGAGTGCACGAGGGAAGCAAAGTCGTGCTAAGAAGGAGCACGACCATCATCTTAGTCGAGGTGGATATGCATTTGCAGTTCCCAAGTGGCGGAATATGGAAGAAGACCTTCTCACACAAGGTACCATACCAGCGGTCGTTGATTGGCCAGAGCAAGTGAAGAATTGGTATGTTGCTCATGGAGGCACAATTAACTCCGAAGATGGTACCCTTGATTACCCACCCTCGTTACGAGAGACTGCACTTGAAATACTGAAAACACTTGAAGATGTCAGAGTGGGCAGAGTGAAGGTTGATAGAGAGATCGATGAGCTCACTATGGCGCTTAAGAGTCCTGAACACCCAGGACGTTGCAGAGGCTTCGGGGTGGTACCGTGGAAATTTAGCTTCAGCGGAGACATTGCCACCTATCGAAGCCGCAAAAGAAGAAGAGAGCGCAAAGAGGAGGAACGACAGCAAGAATTAGAAAAAAAGACTTAAAGAACACGAAGAAAAGTTGACGGTAGATATTGAACAGCGAGGGGCCGCCGCTGTAAATGAGATGGCCCCAGCACAAGGACTACCTCTAGTATAAATTCCTTCTGCTCACAAAAGCAGTTGTGCTTCCGCGGCGGTTCCCGAAGAGCAAAGGGCAATAGAAGGAGTTCAAGTGGATAGCCAACGGTACCCTGTGGATGACATCTGTTGGCGCACTAGATGTGAGCTTCACAAGCCATTCGGCAACATCAAAATGAAGGTGTGTCTAATTCATGTTTTTATTACCTCAATAATTGATCATATATATTACTTTGATTTTTGTGGACAAACATTCACAATGCTAATAATAACTAATTAAATATTTATTCTCAGGTGGCGGACGGAAGTGCTTTTGCACAGTTTCCTGGACAGACGAGCCACGGCATGCCGATTCCACCTGGCTACACCTCAGTTAGCGTAGAGAGGATATGTCAACCTGATTTTGAGGAGCTAGAGATAGATATCCCAGGAAGTGATGGGGAAAGAAACTTAAGGATGTGCTACACGGTTGTTGACGCGAAATGTGCACCTAGCGCCAAGCACACACAGCAAGCCGAACAAGCTGGCTTCACACGTGCAGAGATCACAAGACGTGCCAGTCAATTTTCCCTGAAAATTAACAAAAGACAAAGTAGTTAAATTCCAAAGCTTGGAACTTGCCGGGTGGTACTAGACAGTTCCATATTTACGGCTATAAAGCCAAATGAGATGACATATAGCTATAGAGAGCTATCTCACAAAGAACCGAAACCATTCGGGGGCTTTAAAGAGGAAAAGTAACATAGCCGAATGGATGATGTAAGCATGACGATGATCGGTCTTTGTTTGGACAAAGATGCATGTGCGCAAGACCGTGACCAATCCCCATGGTGATTAAATAATAAATGAAGTAAAAACGCGAGCATAGATATGTAATAAACGAGCATGCATAGATCCAAAGCAATAGTATACTGCATGTCTAGGTACTTTGAAACCCGTCGGGTACGACACCAAGCGAATCTATCCACCGCATGATACAACTTGCTTGGGATCGTGCCACTTTCCACAAATAGATCTATCCACCGCATGATACAATCTAAATATGGAAAGCTAAAAGCATACATTATTTAAAGCATAGATTACGCACGTGCTTTACTCATGAAGAACATAACCGAACACGGTACCGAATGTACCGATTTGGGATCCATGAAGAAGGAACGAACATTACCAAGTAAGATAAATCTATCAGATTGATTTGAAAATCTAATCCACCGGATGACTAGCTCCAAAACAACCCAAAAACCTGCATCTACCGCGTGATACCCAGTTCTTTCAAGATTTATACAAACTTTAGCAAGCTTGAACCCGCAACATGTGACAACCTAGATCGATTCGGTTTCGGCTATTGAAAAGCACGTGATCCACGTGTTAAATTAACTAAAGTTTCCAACTCGACTCGCATAAGGATCATCAAAAGGGATAAAGCCGATCCAAACCCATCTAGATTGGGCAAAAAGGTGTTACATGAATTTAAACATAAAGCAAAAACTCAAAGCAACACGGGGTAACTTAATGAATCTATTGAATCTTGCCAAAATTCAATAGAGCCGATAACTAGCTTCAAGCTAGATCTTATCCTACCGCATGGCTCATGACCTAACATGAAACCCTCTTGAACCAAGCTTGAATCTACCGCATGACACTAAGCATGGTAACAAGACTACTTGCATCAGATCTAAATCCACCGCATGATACTAGATATGATACAAGGTTGCCGGTACTCACGGAGGTCGATGGATCGATGAACCCTCTCGAAGAACTCGACGACACGACAAATGGACTCTAGGGTTTGGCGTAAAGCCGGTTTGTATTGAGAATGATTACGTATATCTGTTACATACATCCAGGGTTCGTATTTATACCCTGCCAAGCACAACCTCGAATGGATTTGATACCTAATTTATCTCTAAGATTGATCGCTTATCCATCCATTCGTCCTTTCCGCTTGAGCCACGTCACCGTACAATCCTGCAAAATCAACTCAACAGTTCCTTTGCCGAACAGAAGCAGATAGCCGACCGCGGATTTTTCTGCCGAATGCATCTGAAGAAACCTTCCTTCCGCCGGACGGATTTCTCACCGGGTTGGACCCACAAGTCAGACCTCTTACCAAATTTCGGTGTTAACAACGGTATCATATTATGGCCAAAACGTTACATCGTCATAATCCCCGAGAATGATGGATCTCCGAGAGACCACCTAGAGCCGGGGCAGCCATCGTCTCCGGGGCCGTCATCGGCACTAACTGCTCGCTCACCTTCTCTGCAACAACCGTACGACAATTCGGGTGAAAGGAGCTCCAGTGATCACGATGATGACATCCCTCCCAATTCACCTGAGCAAGCTCTCGAGCGCAATCTTTCAGGTCGGTGCAACCACCAAAGAAAAAATGAAAAAGATCAGCAAAGAAAAAGCTAGAGGCAAAGACAGATGAAGAAACAGAAGGGTCTGTACGGAAAGAAGTCAAGGACTTCTTTGAAAAAAGCGAAAGAAAGAAGAAAACAAGAAGAGTTCGAGGCCAAAAAAATGGAGGTCGTAAGGAGAGACTCAAGGCTTTGATAGACGATAAGGAAACAAAAAGGAGAAGGAAACTGCCATTGAAAACAGACTATGAGCGTTCGGTGGACAAATCTTATGCTAAGAAGAAACAACGAGGGTCGCCGAATAGTTACATCGAGCAAATACCTGCGTCGACGTCGGGGACCGCCACCAGAGACAAGAACAAGGAGATTCCTACGTCGACGTCAGGGACCGCCAACCCAGGCAAGAACGAGGAGATTCCTGCGTCGACATCGGGGACCGCCAGAAACATCGAGCAAATACCTGCATCCACAGCCCATCATACTAACTTGTTTGCGGGCATCAGTCCACAAGTGCAAAACGCTATTGACGACGTGGGTGAAGAGGAACTGGCTCATGTCATTAGCTTTTTTTGAACAAACAAAGCTGCCTATTGGTGGTCTTATTGACCTTGAAGACCTACCAGCGGATAAAAATCAAGAATTTAGATGGTGCTTTGAGCTAGGAAAACCTCTAGTGAAGCCAAAATTGGTCAACAAGCTCCCAACTAAGATGCGCAGATTTCATGACTGGTATTTGAAGAAGTCAGCTGAGGGCCTGGAGATGTTTGGTATGCTCGTGAGACCTGGAGATTTTTCCCTTCAAAACGAGAAGTTGGTCTAGCTCCAATTCGTTGATATCTATGAAATTTACCATCTGGACGCCCTGAACACCGATCTTATGACGGACTAATGTCTGTAAGTGACATATTTTCATATGTTTATAAATAGCTTTATTACATTTTTCAATCTACTAATTAACATTTGACTTTCTTCTTGTGTAGCCTGCAACTTATTGAGATGGGAAGGAAGGGTTATTCAAGAATTGCTTTCATGGACCCATCAAAAGTTAACGCGGATGAGATTAAAAACCAACAAAAAACAACAATTGAGACCATTTTTAGGCACTTAGATGAGTTTCATTACAAGAACCTTATACTACTGCCTTACAACTTCAAGTAAGTACGATTGTCATCTAATTATCATTGCTAATTCTATTTAGTCAATTCTAATCTCCATGAGAATGCATACAGATTCCACTGGGTTCTACTCATAATCAGTATCGACAATAGCAACATCAATGTGTATGATTCATTGAGAAACGATCGCTCAGAATACCAAGACCTTGAAGATGTATTCCACAAGTAAGTAATAATTCTATCTATGACATTTTCTTTAATGCAATATATATATATAGCTTTTATACTAACATATTTTATCTTTTATTATTTTGCCTCAGAGCTTGGACCATGTTCATTGTAAAGCACCAAGGAGCATTTCAACCCAAAATTAGATGGGTGTATGATTTTCCGATACGTATACAAATAACAACTTCAGATTGGGAATATTTAAAATGTATAACACTATAATTTCATATTTTGTTCTCCTCTCCAATTTAGTGTTTGAGACAAGAGCAAGGAAATAATCTATGCGGGTACTACATTTGTGAGTTCATACACCATCACAATGGCAACGTGGATGATGATAGTGTAAGTAAAATTAACCTATTAATAATACATCATTTTATCCTTTTTGTATATTTAATCACTTGCTATATTATATCAACCTATTTCCAAATTACAGAGGATTATAAAAAGGGACGCACTCATTGAGAAGGATCGTCTCTTGGAAATTCAAGAAGCTCTCGTGGGATTCCTCATGGACGAGGTGGTTAATCTACAAGGAAAACATCATTATGACAACCATCCAATTGACCGACTCACCTCCGAGGAAAAGCTAAATGAGACTAGAAATTTGAACTAAATGATATTTTGATGTATATATACTATATGGGGTTTTGATGTATATATACTAGTTTAAGAAAATACTATTTATTTTCAGTGTATAAAATATTATGTGTATATACATTTATAAGTTTATACATGTAGATATATAGGGTTTAATTTATATATAAGTCTAGACTAACTGCGTATATGGTATATATAGACAGGTATATACCTATATACATGTTCAAATACGTATACGTGCATATACGGGTTAGACAATAATTAGAATGTACGCTCAAATCGAAAACAAAAAAAAGAGAAACGAGACTCTTTAGTCTCAGTTGGTATATTACCAACCGAGACTAAAGGGGTTGGGCGCAGGTGCTGGCGTGCCCCCCCCCCCCCCTTAGTTTCGGTTCGTAATACCACCCGGAACCAACCGGGACTAAAGGGGTGTCATGAGTGGCCCATGAGCGCTGGTGCACGTGTTTAGTGCCACATTGCTAGTAGAGCAAGGGTGGAGCCAATTTATTAGCCTTTGTCCACCAGCCATACCACTCTCGGGTTAACCCTTTTACATGAAGCGAGGACGAAAGTGTAAGCAGGGTGCTATGTGGACGTGTGCTCGCCCCTACGGAAGGGGTTGAGCGGTGCGGCTTTGGTGGGCAGGGTGTTACAAATGGTATCAGAGCCGACCCTCGCGGTTGCGCGTACGGGTCAGTGTGCAGACATAGGGCGCATGGCGCGTGTGGGCCTGAGATGGGACACACGGCATGGGATCTGGGTCGGCACTGGACGTACGGTCGTGCACTAAGAGGGAAGGTTCCTGGACATTTGCTCGGGTCAGTGTGCGGACATATGCATGTGCGTGTGGGCCTGGGATGGGGCACATGACATGGTGTATGGGTCGGCACTGGACGGGTGAGTTGGACCGACGAGGACGTCGGGATCTTTGAGGAGGGGGGGTGAATGTCACACCCAGCCAATTTGGATGGCCCATGAGCGCTGGTGCGCGTGTTTAGTGCCACATTGCTAGTAGAGCAAGGGTGGAGCCAACTTATTAGCCTTTGTCCACCAGCCATACCACCCTCGGGTTAACCCTTTTACATGAAGCGAAGACGAAAGTGTAAGCAGGGTGCTATGTGTACGTGTGCTCTCCCCTACGGAAGGGCTGGGCGGTGCGGCTTTGGTGGGCAGGGTGTTAGGGGGGGGGGGGGGGGGGGGGGCTTTTGTCTCGGAACTTACCTATACCCCTCTCCCCCTCTCCAACCGGGACTAAAGCCCCTCTCCCTTCTAGTGCATATTCTGCAGATAAAAAGTTGTTTTTCATATTCAGGGGCATTTAAAGAATGCTATACGTCGATATGTTTTTCATATTCAGGGGCATTCCTCCCATAGGGTATGCCACATCAAATTTTCATTTATAATTTGTTATAATATACACAAAAGATGTGCAATTGGCTAAATAATTTTAAATTGATCAAGAAAGTTGGGACATATGGCTAAAAATAGCGTACATAAACAGTCGTCTTCTTTACCTACTAATTGCATAACCTCAATACAAATACTACTTGTGGTGTATTTAGGCCACTTTTGCCTAGAACCCTGCTGTCACCTGCGGTCGGACTAGCAGCGGCAGCACTGCAGCCTGCAGGGGCCTGGCCAGAAGAGACAGGCTCACAAACTGGCCGGCGGGACACATGATGACACGCAAATGATCCCATTAAAATGGAATGGGAACAGGCAACACTGTGGACGCATAGCTGATCACCATGGTATATATCTAGTGTTGTGCCGGCCTAACTGACATACCCTGTGGGCTGTGGCTACGCCGATTTGCTTCGTCTCTCCGCGGATAAAAATTCAACTACATTTCACGATGATTCCAAGATGTTGCAGTATCTTCAGATCGAGCTCTATCGAAGCAACTGCGAGTGACTCGCCAAACTACATGAGGATACATATTTGCGTCACTTCCTTTCCTTATATGGTCCTTGAAAACGAGACACCAAAAGGTGTGTGTTTGACCACCAAAGTACGAACCAGCATATCTTTAGAAATAATCACTGGCAAACAGTTTTGTCCAATTTTATTTGCGGCAAATTAACTTCCTCCAATTACAGAAGTTAATCCCTAACAAAAATGATTTAGAGGGCATAAAAGACGAAGCTTCTGGAACAGAGAATGGACAAGGCCTGGGTTATGGACTTATGGTTACTGCTTCAACAGATCATTACTCATGGATGAGTGTGTCTGGCGATAGGTGATGCGAGCACGGAGCGGCTGCTTCATGACGACGCTGGCATCCACTCCTTCCGCCATGTCCACTGCCTCGCCATCCACCGGCCGGCGCCACTCCAGGTCCTGCACCATCCTCGCCACCAAGTACTCGGCATGGTGGATGCCGACGGAGTAGCCGGGGCACATGCGCCGGCCGGCGCCGAAAGGCATCATCTTGATCTCCCGGCTGCACGTGACGTCGACGCCGCAGCCCTCCCCACCATCCAGGAACCGGTCCGGCCAGAACTCCCGCGCCGCTGTCCATACCGTCTCGTCGCGCCCCATCTCTGCCGCGAAGAAGTTCACCTCTGCGCCTCTCGGCACCGTGTAGCCACCGACCATCACGCCGCCGTCAGTCTGCACGCCGCGTGGCACCACAAAGTGAGCCGGCGGGTGCAGACGCAGGCCCTCCAGCACCACGGCCTTGAGGTACGTCATGTCATCGCCGCCGTGGTCTGCCAGCAGCTTGGACGATGACCTGATCACCTCCTCGCGCAACTTGGCCTGCACGTCCGGGTGGTTCACCAGCTCTGCCATGATCCACTCCACCAGCCTTACCGTAGTGTCCGTCGCGGCGGTGAGGAACTCAGAGCAGAGGCTGACCATCTCGTCGTCCGTGAGCGAGCGGTCAGCCTCATCAGAAACTCGCAGCGCACGGAGCGAGTCCGCGTAGCTCGGCGGGGCGGCGCTGGCATCACCGTCGCGCACGGCGTGGATGAGAGGGATGAACAGCTCCTCCAGCCTCCGCCGCACCGCAACGTTCGCCTCCCACCGGCGGCGGAACAGCCGCTTGGTGACCACGGGGAAGAAGGCGAAGACGGGGACCAAGCTGGTGAGCGAGAGGAGTGTCTGGTGCTGCAGCCTATCGATCTCGCTGATCACGTCCTGGGCCAGCCATGTGCCGAAGCACATATACAGGAGCAGCTCAAGCATGGCGCGGCGGAGGAACGGCCTCAACACGATGGCACCGCCAGCATCATCTTCAGAAATAGCAGCGCCAGCGCTCTGACGACGACAAGAGAGGAGGCTGTCGATGAGTCCGTCGCACGCCCGCCGCATGGCGGGCGCGAAGATGGCGGCGCGGGCGGGCTGCAGTTGGCCGGTGAGGTTGCGACGCACGAGGCGCCAGTAGGCGCCGTAGGGCGACAAGCCGACACTACGGCCGCCGGAAGTGAAGAGCCTGATGGCCGGGTCGACTGGTGGCGTGCGGTCGGCGAAGGTGGCGCCGCCCTGGACGAGGAGTCTGTGCGCAAGACGGCGGTCGGAGACGAAGACGAGGAGCGTGCCGGCGAAGCGGAGCGAGATGACAGGGCCATAGCGGGCGTGCAGGTCACAGAGCAGCGGGGCCAGGTCGAACATGGAGTGCCAGCGCCGCATCGCTAGTAACTTTGCGAGGAAGAGCAGCACCGGTGGGCCGGGCGGGAGGCAGCCGGCCTTGGGGTTCTTGCGGTTGCGGGCTCGGCCGACGACGAGGGCGATGACGATAGTGGTAGCACAGAGGAGGAAGAAATGCGTCGTTGTGGAGGTCAAGGAGTCCGCCTCCAATGCCGACGCCATGGCAGATCGATGAGGCACGCAAGCGACTGTGCCGTGTGGCTGGTATATTAGTAATGGATGATGTGGATATATATATAGTTAGTGGACAATGATGTGGATGACTTCCATATTAAAAAAAAAAATTAGTTGCACTAAGAGGTTAGAAGTTAGTGGCTGGATGGTTGTCGATAAACATTGATGAGGATGGCTGACATGTTAAGACAAAAATTGGTTGTATTAAGAGACTCGAAGTGAGTGAGATGACATGTTTATTAGTATATATGAGATGACGTGGATAGCTAGTGGACAAATGATGTGGATTGTTTATATGCTGAGATAAAATTAGTTGCATGAAGAGCTTGGAAGTTAGTGGGGTGGCGAGGTTATTAGTGGGAGATGATGTGGATGGCTGACATGACGAAATTGGTTGTATTAAGAGATTGGAAGTTAGTGAGATGACATGTCTATTAGTATGAGATGATGTGGATAGCTAGTGGACAATGATGTGTAGATTGTTTATATGTTGAGATAAAATTAGTTGATGAAGAGCTTGGAAGTTAGTGGGGTGACGAGACTATTCGTGAGAGATGATGTGGATGGCCGACATGTGAAGACGAAATTGGTTGTATTGTTGGAAGTTAGTGAGTGACATGTCTATTAGTATGAGATGATGTGGAAAGCTAGTGGACAATGATGTGTAGATTGTTTATATTTTGAGATAAAAATTAGTTGCATGAACAGCTTGGAAGTTAGTGGGGTGACGAGGTAGTGAGAGATGATGTGGAGGCCGACATGTGAAGACAAAATTGGTTGTAGAGATCGGAAGTTAGTGACATGACATGTCTATTAGTATGAGATGACGTGGATAGCTAGTGGTTAATGTTGTGTAGATTGTTTATATGTTGAGATAAAAATCAGTTGCAAGAAGGTGTTGAAAGTTAGTGGGGTGACCAGACTATTAGTGGGAGATGATGTGGATGGCTGACATATGAAGACAAAATTGGTTGTGGAGATTGGAAGTCAGTGAGATGACATGCCTATTAGTATGAGATGATGTGGATAGCTAGTGGACAATAATGTGTACATTGTTTATATGTTGACTTAAAAATCAGTTGCATGAAGATGTTGAAAGTTAGTGGGGTGACGAGGCTATTAGTGAGAGATGATGTGGATGGCTAACATGTGAAGACAAAATTGGTTGTAGAGATCGGAAATTAGTGACATGACATGTCTATTAGTACGAGATGATGTGGATAGCTAGTGGACAATGATGTTAAAATTGTTTATATGTTAAGATAAAAATTAGTTGCATGAACAACTTGGAAGTTAGTGGGGTGACGAGGCTATTAGTGAGAGATGATGTGGAGGCCGACATATGAAGACGAAATTGGTTGTATTAAGACATTGGAAGTTTGTGAGATGACATGCATATAGTATGAGATGATGTGAATAGCTAGTGGACAATGATGTGTAGATTGTTTATATGTTGAGATAAAAATCAATTGTATGAAGGTGTTGGAAGTTAGTGGGGGTGTCAAGGCTATTAGTGGAAGATGACGTGGATGGCTGACATGTGAAGACAAAATTGGTTGTAGAAATCGGAAGTTAGTGACATGACATGTCTATTAGTATGAGATGATGTGGATAGCATAAAAATCAGTTGCATGAAGGTGTTGAAAGTTAGTGGGGTGACGAGGCTATTAGTGAGAGATGATGTGGATGGCTGACATATGAAGATAAAATTGGTTGAGGAGATTGGAAGTTAGTGAGATGACATGTCTACTAGTGTGAGATGACGTGGATAACGGATAACTAGTGAACAATGATGTGGGTTGTTACTAGTATGCTGAGATATAACTTTTAGTGTGGATTAGTCTATATAAGAGATACATAGGTGTAGACGATATAGCCACAGGTCGATCGAACTGACACACCGATATACATACAAAATCAATCAGCTATACTACTAGATCGACTATCCACAAACAATGGAGGACGGCAACGTCGTTATGGTCCTCGCGGTGGGCGTGGCCATCTTGCTGCTCGTCGTCTCCAAGCTCGGATCTCTGCTCGTCACCAAGAACAAGAAGTCGAAGCTGAATCTTCCCCCGGGGCCATGGACGCTACCGTTGATCGGCAGCCTTCACCACCTGGGCATCAACCCAGTGATCCATCGAACGCTGCACGACCTCTCGCGCAAGCATGGTCCGCTGATGATGCTTCGGCTGGGCGAGGTGCCCACGCTGGTGGTGTCGTCGGCGGAGGCCGCGGAGGCGATCACCAAGACGCACGACACCGCGTTTGCCGACCGCCACGTGAACGCCACCCTGGGGGTGTTCAGCTTCAACGGCACGGACCTCGTGTTCGCGGCCTATGACGAGCGGTGGCGCCAGCTCCGCAAGATTTGCGTGCTGGAGCTGCTGAGCGCCAAGTGCGTGCGGTCGTTTCAGCGCGTACGCGAGGAGGAGGTCGCGCGGTTCGTGGGGAGCCTCGCCGCGTCCGTGTCCGCCAGCGACGGCGCCGCGGTGGACCTGACCAAGATGTTCTCCTGGCTCATCACCGACACCTTCGTGAGAGAGTCCATCGGCAGCCGGTGCGAGTACCGGGACGAGTACCTGGACGCTTTGCACACCGCGATCCGGCAGACGCCGCCGATCACCGTGGCCGATCTCTACCCGTCGTCCAGGCTGATGCAGATGCTCAGCACGGCTCCGCGCAGGGCGGTCGCCAGCCTCAACAGGATCACGCGCATCCTGAACGAGATCATCCGCGAGAAGAGGGAAGCCATGGACCGCGGCGACAGGACGGCGGCGGCGAACGACTGCTTCCTCGGCGTCCTGCTCAGGCTCCAGAAAGAGGACACCTTGCCCATCCCGCTCACCAACAACACCATCGTCGCGCTCATGTTTGTAAGTCTAGCTAGCAACTCTCCGAACGGACGGACTGACTGACTCTGACTGTATGTGTATCTATATACTGTACTGTCTTCTAGGACTTGTTTGCCGCTGGCAGCGACACGTCGTCGACGACGCTCAACTGGTGCATGACTGAGCTGGTCCGGCACCCGGCGGCGATGAGCAGAGTGCAAGCCGAGGTCCGGGAGGCCTTTAAGGGGAGGAAGATGAACGCGCCACTCACCGAGGACGACCTCGCCGCGGCGGATCTGGGCTACCTCAATCTGGTGATGAAAGAGACTCTGAGGCTGCACTGCCCGCTGCCGCTCCTGCTGCCACGCCGGTGCCGTGAGGCGGTGCAGGTGATGGGCTACGACGTCCCCAAGGGCACGGTCGTGTTCATCAACGCGTGGGCGGTGTGCAGGGACCCCAAGTACTGGGACGACGACGCCGACGAGTTCAGGCCGGAGCGGTTCGAGGAGGAGAAGAGGAGCGGTGGTGGCGTGGACTTCAGAGGGACCAACTACGAGTTCCTTCCGTTCGGGTCCGGCCGCCGTATGTGCCCAGGCATGAACCTCGGGATGGCCAACATGGAGCTCGCGCTGGCCAGCCTTCTCTACCACTTCGACTGGAAGCTGCCCAGCGGAATGGAGCCCAAAGACGTCGACCCTGGGGAGGCTGCAGGACTGACCGTGAAGAAGAAAACACCACTCGTCTTGCACCCGATCGTCCGCATTGCACCAGCTAATAACTAGGTAGCGCGTAATAAAGACCTGGAGGCGCCTCCCGAAGCCGCCGAAGCTGATCGAGGCCTTGATCAACCTGCTCTCAACGTTTGTTCTTGTACTTTGGTTAGTTGAGTTGTAAGATTGAGAGCTGGTAGCTGGATGTTAGTTGATGTCTCTTCGTTAAATTGTAAGATCTCTGGCCTAGCTTTGTAAATATTTCTAGCTAATAAAGCCAGGTGAGTGCCTTTGATCTAAAACATTATAGTGATAGGATTCATTATCGAAGGACCGGCTTGACGACTACAGAGGAGGGGGAGTGAATGGGAGATGATAAAAATTCTCTGATAAGAACACGATCTATGCCCAAAATCACTTCCAAGATTCCCCTATGAACTTACCAAGATCACCTAGTCACTAGAGTAGAAACAAGTCTGGAAAAACTTGCGATACAAACACACGAAAAACTCCGTGGAAGAAACACTATCTGTCCAGCAGAGGGCGGTCAGACCTCCTTGTACAGGGAGCACCAAGAACCGAACGAAAACCGAAGCAAACATCCTCGAAACTAGTTGAAATTTTAACATAGGCTATCTCTGATCAAGGCCAACTTGCTTCCAGAAGATCTCCTCATGAAGTTGAACTTTGCCAGGGGCGGTTAGACATCCTACCTACGGCGATTAGACCGCCCTATCCTGGATGGCTCGAGAAAACTCAAACTGCGGGTCAAAATCAAACTTCGACTCAACCAATCTCCTGATTCACACAACGAATTCAAGTGAAACTTTGGGGATACACACCCCTCGGGGGCAAACATGGAAAGTTGTAGATATCTTCATCGAGTGGACACTCATCCACCGCAACCTTGCTTCCCTCCGACGCAAGCTCCGCAATCACGCCGTGTGTCCCCCGTTTCGGAGCTTCCTGACGCACTGCGACCACCCCGGTCAAACTACCCTGGTCCGCCGGTCAGACCGTCCAGTGTGATTTCTTCGTTACGCCAGGTCTTCGGGCTCAGTAATTTTGAGGCCCAAACCGAGAAACCATCATGGATCAACCAACCCCATGCACAAGGCACGACCTCACCACGCCAAGCTTTGAGCACGTCAAGCCTTTCACCTATGGTGTCTGTACGGTCTACTCGGTCTTGCCTCGTTCTATGACTTGGCCGCCACCATTGCACCGGCTCCATGTTCATGACTACGTCTTGCTTTTCATGCACCATGCGGACCGCACTTGATATGTCGCCCATCAGGTCACTCGAATCAACCCTACTTGTCTCTCCATCATCCGGAAGCCACTTTGGCTAAGACCTTTCACACTTGTTCTTCACCCGCAACAACACAAACCAAGCCGCATCCAGCACTTGTAGTACTAGGCCAAGAGTCAGTCCACACAATGTTGTCAATCACTCATCACTGAGGAGCGACCATCCACCGTTCCTCGGATGCTCATGGTTCTCAGTTATGGATAAGTCACTGCATGAATGAAGAGAACTATAGAATGTTATATGCCACATAACTGTGGACGAGAAATCACTACCGGAAACTGGCTCTTCGCCGAGGGCAAATTTCTTTGCCGAGCGCCAAATATCGGGCACTCGACAAAGTCTGTCTCTCCCGAGAGTCACCCTCGGTGAAGGGAAACGCTTTGCAACATGTTGTATGCTGAGAGCCCGACCCTCAGCAAAGAAAGACTCTCGGCAAAGTTGGATCTTTGCCAAGAACCAGCTCTCGGCAAAGTTTACGACTCTCGGAGAAGCATCACTCCACGTAATGCTGTGCTGGCCATTTCCTTGGCCGAGAGCTACACGTTTGGCTCTCGGAAAAGAATACTCCTTCGCTGAGTGCCTGCCAGCTGGCTCTCGGCAAAGGGCATGTTTGCCAAGCACCTGCTGGCATCACTTGGTGATTCTTTATTTATTTCGACTTCAAAAAATTTCCAGTAGATTTTCTACAGTATTTACTAGTTCGTGAAGAAATTTGGCAAATTTTGGGGACTTTTGACAACATTTATTTAATTTATCTCTTTTATTAAAATTTCTTTTCATAACTCAGATTTGAACTACAAGTCATTCGAATAATGAAATAAAATGAATGAAAAAGATATTCTTACTTTTGAGTGTAATGTGAGGCCTCATCTAGGGACACACCCGAAATTTCAAACATCTTGTTCGCAAAACATGTCGATTCACTGGTGGGTGAATCATTTTTAAATCTATACCTAATTTTAAAGGGTCGTTGTTTCTGTTAATCCACCAAGGTTGTTTTGAAAAAAATCCCTCCACTTTTTCTAATCAACCCACATCCCTATAAGTTCTGCCAGCCTCCTAAATACTTTTTCTGTCATCCACTCGACTGCCGTTAACACAGCTCCACGTTAGACTATTTCGTTATTCTTTTATGATTTGATTGGGTAAGGTGAGGTAGGCAGACGACGGTGACGCCATGACAATGCAAATGACGGTGAGGTTCAAGAGGCGTGGAATGCGAGCTAGTGTTGACGATGGTGAGGTCGTGGCAAACGATGGTGAGGTTCTGGAGGTGTGAGCAATGAAGCAAGGTCGGGGTGGCGTGAGCGCGTTGATGACGGCAAGATCGGAAAGCTGCGAGGGCTGCGGAGCAACGATGCGACCAAACAGATAATAGATATAAGTAATATTTTCTCCCATGCAACGCACGCATAATTGCTAATTCTATAAAAAGCTAACGAAGTCTGAAATTCATGAGATTTGTCAAACTGTCGTGATATCGCAAGTGTAGTATGTGTTAAAAATTTGAGAAGGTTTCGTGCAAAGTGGCATTCTGGATGCCACAAATCAGGACATCATCAACAACAAATCTTTTCCACCACATTTACCGTCGCTTTTGGAGAGTTGCAAACCCTCATATTGGAAAGAATCGGATGCCCGTAGCCTAAGAGAGGGAGGGGGTGAATTAGGCAATCTAAAATTTTAACCTATGGCTTCACTACTTTTCCTCAAAGTAAACTAGAACATACTATCTAGATGTGCAACTAGGGTTGTTCTAGTGTGAAACTCCCATCATCCCAAAACAAGGTTTGCAACCTATAGTCAATCCTAGCATGATACTACTCTAGGAAAGTAAAGGCAAGCAAAGATTGCAATAGAGTAAATGCGGAAACGTAAAGGGGATGAGAGGAAGTAAACTCTTGACACGCAATTTATCCCGTGGTGTCGGTAGGCACTAAGCCACCCCTAGTCCACGTTGTTCAAGCACTCACACAAGAGAATTGCTTCCTAGTCACCAAGTCTCTCCCAAGAGCACCACTTGACTCGCCACAAAGGCTAGCCACTTAGGCACTAGCCAAGCTCCCTTGGTCACCTTGATGCCGCCTCCACTAAGGAGCTTCTCCACCAAGGAAGGGGGTTTCCACGTCGCCCCGCACAAAGTGTCCTCACCATTCCACACCAAGACGAAGGGTCGATGACGATTGCCGGTGAGCCACTTAGGCCCCAAGGCTTCCGGCGAACTTTGTACACCTTGATTCACTCAAGAATCACCTCACAAGGTTGGCACAACCTTGTACTCACTCAGTCTATGCTAAGCCTAGCACTAAGCACATACACTAAGCATATGCAAGTCTATGGATGAGCAATTAAGCACTTGGATGAATTGGATATGATCTTCTAGGTGTCTTGAACTCCTCTTCACTTCCACACAATCCAACAACCTCAAATGGGTGAGTGGAGGAGGTATAAATAGCCCAAGGCATCCAAAGAGTTGTTGGCTAACGGCCACTAAAAAAGGTAGCGTCAGATGAACTGATGTTATGCTTTTTCTAGGCATCGGTTCATCCGGTGCCCTCCACGTCACTTAGCCATTGAAGATCTGCTGACACAACTGCTCTGACGCTATACACCAACGGTGCATCGGATCATCCGGTGCTGAAGCACCTCTCGCCAAAACGTCTCTGTCTGTTTCTTCATGACCGTCGGATGGACCGACGCTTCCTCTGATCATAGCGTCGGTTCATCCGGTGCTGAAGGCTTCGTCTGGGCGCGTCTCTGTCTTGATTCAAACTAAGCGTCGGATAGATCGACGGTGTCCTCTCTCAGATCGTCGGATCATCCGGTGCTACTGTCTTCGCTGCTCTTCCTCTGCAAGTCATCTGGCGCATCTAGAACATCGACCGCTGGATCATCCAACAGTGTCAACTTTGTTTGGCCTGCTGCGCAGTGTACCAACTACACCGACGCTATGCACCGATGGTACCGTCGGTTCATCCGACGATGTCTTTTTCCTTCTTTTTCTTCGCATCTTCAACTTGGATCTTTGCTTCAACTTAACATACTTAACATGCCATCACTTATAGCCCTAAAATATATACTAAGTCATCAGTTTTGCTATAAGTAACCTAACATGTCCATGGTATGTTAACTCGTGCATCGTATGTTAACATGTGGTAACATCCATGGGACCTAGGAAAGCCTGCAAAGACATGCTAGACAACGTGGTTAGTCCCATTACTTGTGTTAGCATGAATCACCAAAATTAACTCGAACGGCAAATGGGACCATGTTCGCTACAATCTTTCCCCTTTTGGTAATTTATGACAACACAAGCAAAGCAAGCATAAATTTGCAAAAATTGACAAAATTAGAGCTCCTTACACTTGTTTGGATGCTCACCATCATCCAAACTCCCCCTAGATCAAACTCCCCCCTTTTTGATATTCTCTTCCTATGTTCACACATAGCTTGCCTCTTCCCACTTTGGAAACACTAGCTTGCTTTGGTCCCACACATATTTTTAAGAAAAAAATATATGATACTCTTGGAGATGTAAATCCTCATATTTTTAGGAAGAAAATATATGATACTCTTGGAGATGCTAAGATTAGGAGGATGGATTATGAGTTGTTGGAGAGGTATTTTTTCTCACCTTGCTAAAAAATCAAGTATTATGAAAAGATTTAAGAAACTCTTAGAGATGCTCTTATAGATGTAGATTAGAAATAGAAATATAGATAGATTTTTTTTAAAAAGGTAGTAATATAAATATAGATTCGTTTTAAAAAAAACTCTATCAACTACCGTTCTACTTGATCAGACGCTCGGTGGGTGACCGCCGCAGCCCGCATCACGTCCTCCACTTGGTTCAAGAAAATAATCCAAATAAATATAGATGTAGATATAGATTAAGTCTGCAACTGGTGCGGGTCGACTCGTTTCCAAGCAAATTCTGTTTGGTTCAAGAATCGATCCACAGGGCACAGCGCAGCATATGTGAGGGGCGGTTTTGACCCTAATCCACACATACAAGCACATTGATTTTTTTTAAAAAAAACACTTATGGATCAGAGTCACCCTGAATATAGATACTATAGATATATAAGTATAGACATAAGCATAGATCTAGATAATAAGTATAGACATAAGTATAGATTTAGATAATAAGTATAGACATAAGCATAGATTTAGATATATAAGTATAGACATTAGCATAGATATAGATTATATTAGACATAAAAAAAGACTCCCGATATCTCCTGTCTGTCTCCCGGTCCCCCCTCTAGCCCTATATAAATTCGGGCCTCTACGTACATCTCTACCCATCAGCTCTCTGGGCTCTAGCTCTGCGGTTCTTCTGACCCCAGTTGTCCTGCCCCGCTGCACGCTCGTGAAGACGAAGTGCAAACCGATCTCACACACGGATCACAGGCTACCAGGTATCAGGTTTCTAATTGACATCGTGAACCATTTCATTTTGCTAAAAAAAATTTGTTCACACCGTGAAGACTTGAGGACTCATTTGTTTTTTTTCTTAAAAGAAACTTACATACTACACGTGTGATATGTTGCCTTACTATCTTTGTTGGATTTTAGCAACTGCTGTGTGCTGGTTCAGTGTGCAGGTGCAGCTGCAGCCGTCGTGCGAACACCGCGTGAGAGGGAGAGAGCGGCCGACATGGCAGCCGTACCAGTAGTGGAAACTGTGCACATGGTTCCCGGAGACGGAGATACAAGCTACGCTCGCAACTCCGCTTTTCAGGTATCTTTCTGAGCACCTGTGTTTGGTCTAGTTGTTATGCTATTTTGATCGATTTATGTCTTCAGGTGCCTCCGAATGATGATATTTTTTCTAGATAAAAAATAGTATTGTTTCGTTAATTATTCTTGAAAACTAGAGTGTATTTTTTTCCTCTGATAATTGTCAAATACATTTTTTGAATGCATTCTATCCAGATTACTAATGTACGCATTTTCCTTCCATGCATGTACTATCCAGAGTGGCATCCAAAGCAAGCTAAAGCCAATGATAGAAGAAGCCGTGGCAAGCCTGCTCAACGGCGATGGTGCCACTGCCAACGCATACAACGGTGGCATGGCGATCGCCGACCTAGGCTGTTCCTCGGGTCCAAACACGCTTGTGCTCGTGTCCACGGTCGTCGACGCCGTCCGCCGCCGCTGTTCGGAGCTCCAGCAACAGCCACCGGAGCTCTGCCTACACCTCAATGACCTCCCAAGCAACGACTTCAACTCGGTCATCAGGAGCGTAGCAACGTACATAAAAAGCCAAGAAAGCTTCGGCGCTCCTGTCTTGACCAGCATCGTTCCCGGCTCATTTCACGGGCGGCTCTTCAACAAGCGTAGCCTCCATATAGTCTGCTCCACTGCTAGCTTGCACTGGCTCTCAAAGGTTAAACTGGATCAAGCTCTTTGTTTACTAAATACGTTCTAAATTATAGTCTCTGTTTAACTTTTTTTTGACCTTACAGGTCAAACTTGGAGTCAAAATAGTACTCTTTCTCCCGTTCCTAAATTATAAGATGCAAATTTATGTTTTTTTCAAGATTGCGTTATTAACAGGAAACATAACACCCTTAATTAACAGGCACCTGAAGACCTGGTGAGGAACGGAATCCCGTTTTATGACAGGGATGAGGCAGTGAGGCTTGGTCGACGTTCCACAGTCATCAAGGCCTATGCTCGCCAGTTTAACGATGACTTCACACGATTCTTGCATCTGCGAGCTCAAGAGATGGTTGCGGGAGGCCGGATGGTTTTCTCCCTTATTGGACAGCGTTCTGATGATAAGCCGGAGAGTGCCATTCAGAGTTCGGAATTCACAAATGCCACCCTACATGAAATGGCGTCAAAGGTACTGTTGTATATATATGTCAAGTTGTCAACCATCACTCATGCGCTGTTATTAATAGATATAAGTTGTGTATAATATTGAGTGGTGATTATTAACAGGGTATGATCGATAATGAGAAACTTGATTCTTTCTACATACCAACTTACGGGCCGTCGGAGAAGGAGCTGAGGGAGATCATAGAAGCTGAGGGTTCATTTTCGATCGACGAGATGACTCTCCATGAATGTGTTGATCAGAATGTCATTGTCACGCCGGAGACAGTGGTGCTTGCGCTGAGAGCTGTATTGGAGCCAATCATAGTGCAGCATTTCGGGCTATCTACTGATGCTATGGACGAGTTCACAAGGATCATGGTGGAGAAGCTCAGCAACAACGAGGTGTCGCCTCTAGATGGGTATCCAAGTAAACTCTGCGCTTTCGTTGCTACGTCCCTCACGAGGAGGACCTGACCGCAACGTTCGTTTGAAAGGAAACAAGAGTTGCAAAGTTGCGTATATCTATGTTTGGCAAAAACACAGGATTACGCGCGTGTACAAAGTATACAATAACTAGCAAGTTGGCATAGCGCGGCTAGATTTGATAAATTATTATATGTAAAATGCTATGTTAGCATAATATATTTCTTTATCTCTCATGATTCGGTATTGAACATTTTGAATCCATTAACACCCCCATTTAGATGTAAATATTTGTGTCTCAAATTCAAAATTGGTATTGATACACAAGAATTTTGTTGTCTGGGTGGTCTTGAATTGGTGGCTGGAAACCCAAGAGCGAATGACATTCAGTGCTTCACAACACCATCGCATACATAGCAAGCTCTCCAGCTCTATACTGGATTGAAATCGTCGAGCACCCTCTCTCGCATCTCTCGATCCCTCTGCGAATCGCTCTCTCCACCCTGACAACGCCACTTTTCCCCAACTTTTGTCAAGTGAACTCTTCCTCTTTGATTCCTTGGCTTTTGAGTTCGACTCAGACGTTGACCTTGTGTAGAGTCTCGATGCTCCACATTGCAGGTTATTCTTGATCTAGAGACTGTCTCATGCAGTAGTGGTACATGTCTCTCTACCTCGAGAACACTTCTTTCTCCCCTACTTTTGTCATGCGAACTCTGACTCTCTGATTCTGCGACTTCTGAGTCTGACTCAGGTGTTGACCTTGTGTAGAGTGTCAGTGCTCCACCTCCTAGTGTAGATCCAACTCCTCTGGCAAGCTCATCGTACTTGTCAGTAGTGCCAGTTGCTAGCATAGGCAACCTCTAAGGTTCCTCTCGAGGACCGCCACGTGCAGCGGTGGCATAGGTCCCTCCCTCTTTTAACTCTATAGTATTAAAAGGCTAGAAAGATGGCCCGCGCAAATAGCACATGTGGCTAGTCTTTTTTTCAATTTTTTGATACTTTATTCTAAAGGAAAAAGTCTATTTTTGACCATCCAACTATAAATTTGGTTTTGGTCATCGAACTTCAAAACCGTTTACCTATGACCATCCAACTTTCAAAATCGTTCAAATTTGGCCATCGGTCAGTTTCGATGGGTGGTTTTCAATTTTTTAATTTACAATTTAGGATGTCTAATTTGAATGGGAAAACCTTCTTTCCATAGATTCGCTTTATCTTCTTCCTTCACCATCACTTGATCGGTCGCCAACCGTCGATCCCCTTCCGCTGCTCGTCTCTTCATCCATGTGACTGTCGTCGGTCCCTTCCCACCGCTCGTCTCCGCTGGCGCGCCGATAGTTGGTCCCTTCATGTCGCTCGTCTCGGCTCGCGCCATCTCTCTCTCTAGCGCGCAGAGTTTAGCCCAGGCGTGCAGAGAGTTCCCTATCGTCTTCTATGAGTTTCCTCGCCTCCGCGTTCGCGTACTCATCTCCAATCTCCGCTGAAGCCACCCCTTCTTGTTGCACCAATCTTAGGCTCCGCTCACTTCTTGCCTGCCCCCCCCCCCCCCCCCCCCCTACTAGAGCTCGATTCACCCACGTGGGGCTCGATTCAAGGATGGAGAGCTCGATAGTTGGGCTCAATTTGCACCAAAAGAACACGATTCACCAGCGGCCGAGCTCAAATTGTCGGCGGCTATCGTTATCTGGAGATGGAGCTTCCGCGGAACCCTACCAAACACGTTTTTTTAGCAAGAGTGACCGGGAGTGGGAGCAGTGTGAAGCGAGGAGTGAAGCCCCGACAAATGTGACCTTATATTAATTCTTCTCTATGTTGGCGTTTCAGACACGTGCACTCTTTGTTAGATTATTTTAGGACCGATTTTCATGACTTCGAATGGTGCAATTTCTTCTTCTTTTTATTAACGTGCATCATAGAGAGTGATGACTGTGCATAGGTGATCCTGCAAGTATGCATTACGTAAAAAATCAAATTAATAACATTTTGGTTGCTCCCGGATTCGTTATTCTTGTATAAAAGGATTTCTTTATTTCTATTCCCATCCGATGCCATTTGATGATTCAAATAACATTGCTACTAATATTTTGGTTGCTCTCGGATTTTTTATCTTGTATAGAAGGATTTATTTATTTCTACTCCCATCCCATACCATTTAAATAACATTGTTGTATGTGCCTAAAAAAACATTGTCGTATGAATTATCAAGCACTCATGGTCATCAGGTCATCCTTTTATTGGTCTTATACAGTTTTTCTCCCCTTATCAAGGTGTAGAAACATGATTCAAAACATGTTTCTATTTTCATCACATACCACATCTTGTAAGTAATTTTCTTTTATATTTCAAATTCATTTAATAGTTGTATTTTACATGGACTCTTTGGTTAGTTTGAACCGTTAGATCTTCATAAAATCCAACAACGCACATATTCTTCTCTTTTTTGGATTAATGTCGGAATTTCTAGACCCTCTCGGCGAATGTGGTGGCTTCTTTTGACTCTGTAGTATTAAGATAATAAATAATGACATTTTTTGACAGATTTTAGTTAAATCGTAGAGTGATACCCGGTGGATTACATTTTGGTTGTATTTGGGGTCATATGTTGAGAATAACATGGAAAAGCAAGAAAGATTTTTGGTAGATGTTTTTTATAATACATTTTGGGCTTAAATAGCTTGACTAAAAAGTCAGATATAGTACTATATATGAGACGAATTTTATTTACAAAACTACAATGCGTATGTTGCTAAATGGATCATGCTTAGTTTTAACATTTATACATTCTAAAAACTTATAAAATTTAAAGACTCGATGGGTTGTTCATTTGAGATTGAGAAATTTATTAAGAAAAGCAACATAAAAGCATTGAATGCTTTTTATGCCTACAAAAAGCTCGAATGTTTTTCTTGGTTAGTCTGAGTTTCATGTACTCTGAGTAAATGATTTCATTAAAAAATTAGTACAAATCAATTTAAAAATGTATTCTGAGTATACGATTTCATTAAATATTCAGTTTTAGGAAAAACCCATTGTCCTGTGATGATTTTCTTTAAAAAGTAAGTTCCACCAGGAAAAAACATTTTGTTTTCTGAAATTTAGCAATTACAAGGGATATTTTTAAAAATCAAATAATATTAAAAATAATAATATTAAATACTTCGAATCTAGGTTTCCAATCTAGGATTGGATTAACCTTTGTTTTTTACTACTAGTGCTAGTAAATCTATACTCTCCATGGAGAGATCAGGGCGTTTCCAATGGTTCTCAAATAGCTAGTATAGGATGAATTTTATTAGCTACCAAGACATCCTTAATAGCAATTTGCAAATGGCTAGCTAGATGAGATAGAAATAAACACTACAGTGAATGTTTATGTGAGAGAGACATTTCTATGAATCATGATAGACTTTATTTGAAAGTCTAGCTATTTAGAAGTTGCTAGCTGCTTGATATCTCTCCTTGATGGCCAATGATTTATGGTTCAAATGCCTAATCTAGCTAGCTATTTGCAAATTGCCACTAAAAACGTTCTAATAGCTAATAGAAATTTTTAAAACTAGCTATCTGACATTCATCAAGAGCGGCTTTATCATCTGCTAGGAGATATAGCTCGGGCCTCTTATCCAAATGTGTTATCACCATTATGAACACAAGGAAAAGGTGTGAGCTCTCTTGAAAAATTGCAGAAATAAAAGCATAGGAAAGCTAGCAAAGAACCCTAGTACTCCCTCCATATTGGTAAAGGAAGTCGTTTTTGACAAGGTTTGGGTCTAGCATTAGGATTATAAATCATCAATAACTTTTAAGTTATTGAGTTTGCAAATGTAAACGTTATATGAATAGATTTGTCTTAAAGATTACTTTCATAAAAGTATACACATATCACTTTCCATAAATATTTTTATAATAACAAGAGGTCAAAGTTGTGACTCTACCCATGGAGCTATATATCGAAGACTCTATCACAAGAAACTATTATCTCCAATGCAGATTTTGTATCATGGAGTCTATCTAATATTTCTTCACTACTACAAAAAAGATTTGTAAGAGTGCCCTAATTTTCTTCCTGGAGCGAGCGACTCTAACAAAAAGGCGTGGTATTGTAGCAACTTGACCCGCACCTAGAGAACGGTTTCCAGGAGCGGGTGACACTCCCAAAAAACTGACAAAAAGATGCCCTCTTCCTCCTCCCGATAGCCAACCAGTGGCCCGACAAAAGCCACCTCGGGGTGTTGTATGAAAATCGCCAAAATTGAAAAGGGAGAGGGGGTTCAACGTTTTTCTTGGACTTGGAGCCTGAATGAGGTTAGTTTCTTCTGATTTCATTGTCTCTTTGAAGGTTTATGCATAGTTTTTTTGGCTCAATGGAGGTGCATATAGGTCTAGATCTCCATAGGTGTGGATTAGACATTTTGGACCTCATTTAGCTCAAACTTTTGGGTCAAGTTGAGCTATTAAGATAGGAGAACAAGATTATCAATTCATTTGAGTTCAACTTGTTGTTTTAGCCTCATTCATGAAGGATGAATCTCCTAGATCCATATGTAGGAGAGAGATAATACCACAAGATTGATATATGTTGCATGAATTTGCAAAAATATATATTACGTTTGTTTTTATTAAATACTACAAGTATATTTACATATTTACTCATTGTTTAATTTGTTGACTTAGATATTTAGGTAAGAGAATGTCACATCCTGAAATTTCCAATTTCAGGATGTGAATAGAAAGAATAATTAAATAACGATTTTCTCATAATTTTAAAATTTTTCCAACATTTATTTTTCTTTACAGGGAATATAGTATAGGAAAAATCCTTTGTTTGATTTTCTAAATTAAATAAAAAGTTGTGAGTGTTGCATTCATGCTGATGCATCTAGTGGTTCTTGAGTGCAAAAGGTTTCAAAAATGCGTGTAGGAGCCGTCCAAACTCTTTCGAGAATTTTCCGGATTTTTCTGGAATTTATTCTCATTTTCTCCGAGCATTTTCTATTTAATAGAAGGCTCTAAAATCTTTTTCATGAGCACCAAATGCTTTATTTGGGTTGTTCGTGCCTTAATCTATCTCTAGGAATTTTCCTGGAATTTTTGTGATTTCCGGAGTATTTTTCGTGCCTTTAAACAATTTCTGGATGTTTTCCGGATTTGTGTTTGCACTGGAAATAAATTCTGAAAAAAAACAAAAAAAAAGAGCTACCCTAGCGGTTTGGGCCGAGCCCGTGGGCTCGACCCGCCCGCGCCCGCTCGCACCACGGCCCGGCCCGCGGCCCGCCGAAGCCCATCGGGGCCCGGCGGGCCGCGCGGCCGGAGGGCGCGTGGCCTCGCGCGCCGGCGGCGCGCCGCCGCCCCTTGGCGTGCGCGCCGGGACGCCTTGAGCCGCGCCCCTATAAAGGCAGCGTCGAACCGCGCGCGCATGAGCCCTAGCGCCGCCCCCGCCCGCAACCGTGCGCCGCCGCCCGGCCGGAGCACCGAGCCGAGCGCCGCCGCCGGCGGTGCGGCCCGTCGCCGATTCGCCGGTTGGAGGTATCCCCGGGGCGAACCCACCTCACCAGGAGCTCCAGCCCGTCGAGACCTATCGGTTCCGCCGTTTCCCGACGCTGGAGGACCCCCGGAGTCTCGCCGTTGCCGTGAGGTCCGGCCGCCGCCCTAGCTTGCCGTCGCCGGCCATCCTCCCGAGCTTTTCCGCCGCAGGTGAGGGTCCCTGTTTAATCCCCTCGGTCTCCTCTTCCTTTTTCCCTAGGCGCCCGAGCTCCTTGCGGCCTTGGTCGCCGGCGCCGCCACCCCATCAGAGCCGCCGCCCCATGTTTGCATCTCTGTCCAGAGGTGGAAGAAGAGGCCGCCCTTTTTGCACCTAGCCCCCTGAGTAACCCATATTTCCGTTTCGTTTTCTTGTCTCTTGCATCTCTTATCAATAACCCCTTAGATCTTATAGATTCATGCAATTAGATCCACCAGAGATCCTTTTTCAGAACTAACCCTGAGTTTTATCAATTTTACGAGCACTGTTTCCTGTGTCTCGGAAATCTTTTCAGCTACTCCCTGAAATCTACGGTTAATCGCGACTAGGTCCCTGTAATCTTGTTTTGCTCACCAAATCTTCGTTTTAGCTCCGATTTAATCCGTTCAAGTTGCGTTAGGTCCATAATAATGTAAAGCACGCGTTAGCGGTGTGTTTTCACCATGTTTTGTTTTCTGAAAATAAAATTAATATTAATTTTGATTAATGTCTATTTACACATGCCTTTTATAAATAAAAGTAAAATAGATCTATACATCGTTTTTCATAATCAAATTTAATTTGATTAATGATTACTTTACATGCTTTTATGAATAAAATCTAATTAGATCTTTTACTCGGTTTTCCATAAGTCAAATATTAATTTGTTTAATGATTAATTAACTTTTATAATTAAAAGTTGATTAGGCTTTTACTCCGGCTTTATAAATAAATGTTAATCTTGATTAATACCAATTTAATACTGTTTTTGATAATAATATGATGGACTCGAATTACAAAGTTTCGTTTAGATTGTTCATACAGTTTAGTTTTTCTAAATTAAATGTTTAATTGATTAATTCATATATGAATCTTTATAAATAAAATTTGACTAGTTCTTTACGCCGGTTTTGCAAATAAAGTTTAATTCACTTTAATTCCAACAGAGGGTATTTTCTTTATGAAATATCCTTACATATATTTTGTTAATTAAAATAAATCCAGCTCATAGCCTTGTTCTCTTAGTTATGCAAACAATTCGTTAGACGTTCGGTATCAGCTTTATCTCTTTTGATCAAGTTATCCGAAGCTCTAAATCTTTCTAGTGTTAGCCTGAGCTAAACCGTGTGCATCTGATCAAGCCTTAGAGTTTCTGTTATCTTAGTAGCTTTATCTGTGTGAGTAGTTGCACTGCTCATTTGCCTATCAAGTAATCTTATCACTCTTGTTTCATGTTTATCTTAGAATCTTGTATATCAGCATCTAGCTAGTTGATGTCTATCCCATCTCTGTTAGGTTGTCTTTTTATAAATCAGCTATGTTCTTATGCCCAATCTTTCGTAGCTATACCTTTCTTCAGAGTTAATCTTGTTATCAGTTCCTTTATCAATTAGTTTAGCCTACCTTTTGCTCAGTTCTTGCCCTTCGATCTAGTTCTCTACGTAAACTAGTTTTCCTAAACCCATCTTAAGGTTCTCTTATGCGTTGATAGTCCGTTTGTGCTGTTCTAGTTCGTTTCACCAAAACTTATGCGTTAGCACGTGTATCACCTGCTACTTGTTTTAATATTAAAGATGCATGTTAATCTTGACTAATTCCTATTCCAATGCTTTTATGAATAAAAAGTGAATAGGTTCTAATCCGGTTTTCTTTAATCATGATGTAATTGGTTAATCCCTATTTATAACTAGTTTTTCTAAATAAAAGATGTTAGAGTTAAACACCGGTTTTCATAATAAAGTTAATATGCCTAATGACATCATAAACGCCTTTTCAATATTAAATATGTTTAGTTGAACACGTGACATAAAGTTACTCGTCTAGGTATCTTATACTTATCTTTTTAAAGTAATTGTTAATTTGACATAACTTCTACTCGAATGTTGTAAATAAAATATGATTAGGTTTATCGTGATTTCTTTAATTAAATGTAACTAGTTTAATGGTAACATAGAGTATTTCTCCGAAATATTCTTTCACATGATTTCTTAATTAAAATATGCCAAGCGTAGTCTCTTGTTGTTTGATAATGATCTCACGATAGTTTCGAGCTTGGTTTTGTTTTCAGTGTTTCTCGCGCTTGCGTAACCAATAGAATCAAACCCTATCCCGAGTGATCTTTCCAATCTTCCGCGACCATCTCCTCAAAGTTAACCAAGCCTTTCCCTCCCTAGCACCCTTTGTGTTCTTTAGTGATCCATCTAATCGAGTCGTTTCTTTTGTGCGCTCTTTTAAAGCTTTCTTTTGATGGGTGTATTGTTCTTAGTTGTACTCGTGTGTTTGCTTTGCATGCTTGTGCCTGATGATTGATGCGAGTAGAACGAGCGTGGTTCGAGAGCTTTGGAAGAGTGTGAAGGTGAAGATATTCGAGCAACTACTCTTTGGTTAAAGGCAAGTGTGTCCTTGATCTTTTGTCCTAAGAACTATGTTTAATCACTCATTGCATATGCTTGCATAAATATGATGGGACCCATGTTTAAGGTTTGACTAGTGTTATTTATCCTGTGCCTTGATCAAACGGGTTTACATTTATGTTGGGTAGCTATGCTTAGTTGCTATACCTGGGTTATGGTGGTTTTAATGAACATTAATGATGAATCATGTTATACTTTTATGCTATATCTTTGATTGCTTAATACAAGACCATATGATTAATCGGAACATGGAGCGACCACCCAGGACAACAGTGCAACCACAAGGACTATATGGCTCTGGTCTTGGCCGATTAATTAGGGAAGTCTTTGTGTGGTTATTACTCGCATAGTAGGTTGGGGACGGAGGAATGCTTTTATGGCTCTTCTATTCCGGAGCGGTGATGGAACGGAAGACTCTATGGCTTACCGTCCGTAATAGAAGTGTGGTACGAAAGATAGCCTCTATGACATACTACTATGGACTAATACGCACGGGATGACTCTTTGTAAAGGCCTCGTAGCGTCCCTATGCAATCACACCTCGGTAGTGTGGTATGATGCTTGGCCGGCATCGCATGGTTGGGTTTAAAGTTCTTCGGGACTTTTACGCGACTTGTGGGTAAAGATGTACAACCTCTGCAGAGTGTAAAACTAATCGATTAGCCGTGCTCACGGTCAAGAGCGGCCTGGACCCTCACATGATAATTGAACTTGAAGATGGACTTAAATCGTTCTCTCTGGTTATGCTTGCCATGTGTTTATGGCGTATCTCTTACCTTATGCTTAATTGTGGGTTGGTATATACTTATACTTTATTAGTAATCAGGTGCTAATAAAATTTGACCAACTAAAATTGCTTAAATGCTTATAGCCCAGTCCACTATAAAGCCTTTGCATTCATTCTTTTTCCCACACTTGCTGAGTACGTCAAGTGCTCACCCTTGCTATAAACATTGTTGCTCAGAAAGAGGAAGCTGCTATGAAGATGTTGCTGGTGCTAGGCGTACGCAACCCCCGCCGATCGCCCTGTGATGTTTGGTGCCTTCGTTTCCAGGATAAAGCGTAAATCTCTGATAATCTTTCTTTTTCTTACGAGATACTGTTTCTGTATTCACTTTTATGTCACTATATGCATGAAACTTGATCCTGGCATGCATATAGGCTTGCACTCAGTTTTCTTCGGAAAGTCGGGTGTGACAGAGTGGTATCAGAGCTGTATCGACTGTAGGACGTAAGCCTAGTTAGCACTGGTCGTTTCTTAATGCCTGTTTTGTTCTACAATCCCTCCTTACCTTATCCTTGACCTGACCTCACCTCTTAACCATCTTCTTTTCTCCATACCATGAATCCTTGTATATTTATCTTCACTCTCCTTGAACATTTCTTCGATCTCGTCTGTCCATTCTCTCAAGCAATAACACCCCCTTGATTCATTGGTAGAACTGTTACCATTAACATTCCATCTCTTCGCGCAGCTCTCCAACACATCAGCGCTGTTTTAATTTTATCTCGAGCTACAGAACTCCGATCGACATGAAACCAGTTGGGTTAGTTCCTAAATTTCACAAGTGATTTTCTATCAAAAAAAATCCAGCCCTATCAAGTACCTGTTCCAGGAGCTATGCCTGAAACATCAGAGCTATCAGAATCTGTAAACTCTGCTGACCTAGTTATCTTCAATATTCTATATCTCGGGCTATAGACCTCCGATTGAGGTAAATCCAATTGGAGTAGTTCAGAAATTTCATCAGCTTCGCTCTGTCCAAAATTCAGCAGTATTCGTTTTGTATCCAAGGAGATACCTACGAATTAGTGGAGCATTCAGAATCTGCCAACACTGCTGACATAGCCATCTTGTTTAATTCATATCTCGAGTTCTGAACCTCCGATTGAGGTGATTCCAGTTGGGTTGAACTCATAATTCCGTACTCCTTGATCTGGGAAAAATCCATTATTTATGGAGATCCCTGCTGGGAGCTATATCTGATCTATTAGGAGGATACCCCCTGACTTCATTAACAACGTGTAGTGTCGTTCCCCTTAGCTATGCCTTGATTGGTGGAATTGTGTGTTTGCATGATGATGCTTGGTTTTATGACATTGCTTGTGTTGGTTCTTTGAAGTGAGTGTTGGTGTATTGTGGGTCTTATATCTGCAATGACATCAGTTGCCTAGTTGGGTTTTCCTTTTTTACCTCCCACATCCTTGCTATCTCTCCGCTCTAATGAAGGACATCATAAGAAGGAATTGAAGACAACACCAATGTCAACAAGCAAATGCTACTGCCACCATCGTGAGGTAAAAGTGAGCAAGATGAAGAAAAGAAGACCTCACTATACCTTCCTTCCCACCTTGTGCTTGCTTTTGTCCCACCTAGCTCATTCTGATGAAGACCCCAACAATCATTGAAGAAAAGATTAAATGTTTCACACCGATCAACAAAAGAGGATGACCGCCTACCTACTTCGATCGCAATGTTCTTGTTTATCTCCCTCCTCCTTGCTTCTTCTTTCTTCGAATCTCGGGACGAGATTCCGTTTAAGGGGGGTAGATTTGTCACACCCTGAAATTTCCAATTTCAGGATGTGAATAGAAAGAATAATTAAATAACGATTTTCTCATAATTTTAAAATTTTTCCAACATTTATTTTTCTTTACAGGGAATATAGTATAGGAAAAATCCTTTGTTTGATTTTCTAAATTAAATAAAAAGTTGTGAGTGTTGCATTCATGCCGATGCATCTAGTGGTTCTTGAGTGCAAAAGGTTTCAAAAATGCGTGTAGGAGCTGTCCAAACTCTTTCGAGAATTTTCCGGATTTTTCTGGAATTTATTCTCATTTTCTCCGAGCATTTTCTATTTAATAGAAGGCTCTAAAATCTTTTTCATGAGCACCAAATGCTTTATTTGGGTTGTTCGTGCCTTAATCTATCTCTAGGAATTTTCCTGGAATTTTTGTGATTTCCGGAGTATTTTTCGTGCCTTTAAACAATTTCTGGATGTTTTCCGGATTTGTGTTTGCACTGGAAATAAATTCTGAAAAAAAAACAAAAAAAAAGAGCTACCCTAGCGGTTTGGGCCGAGCCCGTGGGCTCGACCCGCCCGCGCCCGCTCTGCACCACGGCCCAGCCGCGCAGCCCGCCGAAGCCCATCGGGGCCCGGCGGAGCCGCGCGGCTAGAGGCCGTGGCCTCGCGCCGGCCGGCGCCGCCGCCGCCCCTTGGCGTGCGCGCCGGGACGCCTTGAGCCGCGCCCCTATAAAGGCGGCGTCGAACCGCGCGCGCATGAGCCCTAGCGCCGCCCCCGCTCGCAACCGTGCGCCGCCGCCCGCCGGAGCACCGAGCCGAGCGCCGCCGCCGGCGGTGCGGCCCGTCGCCGATTCGCCGGTTGGAGGTATCCCCGGGCGAACCCACCTCACCGGGAGCTCCGGCCCGTCGAGACCTATCGGTTCCGCCGTTTCCCGACGCCGGAGGACCCCCGAGTCTCGCCGTTGCCGTGAGGTCCGGCCGCCGCCCTAGCTTGCCGTCGCCGGCCATCCTCCCGAGCTTTTCCGCCGCGGTGAGGGTCCCCGTTTAATCCCCTCGGTCTCCTCTTCCCTTTTCCCCTAGGCGCCCGAGCTCCTTGCGGCCTTGGTCGCCGGCGCCGCCACCCCATCGAGCCGCCGCCCCCATGTTTGCATCTCTGTCCAGAGGTGGAAGAAGAGGCCGCCCTTTTTGCACCTAGCCCCCTGAGTAACCCATATTTCCGTTTCGTTTTCTTGTCTCTTGCATCTCTTATCAATAACCCCTTAGATCTTATAGATTCATGCAATTAGATCCACCAGAGATCCTTTTTCAGAACTAACCCTGAGTTTTATCAATTTTACGAGCACTGTTTCCTGTGTCTCGGAAATCTTTTCAGCTACTCCCTGAAATCTACGGTTAATCGCGACTAGGTCCCTGTAATCTTGTTTTGCTCACCAAATCTTCGTTTTAGCTCCGATTTAATCCGTTCAAGTTGCGTTAGGTCCACAATAATGTAAAGCACGCGTTAGCGGTGTGTTTTCACCATGTTTTGTTTTCTGAAAATAAAATTAATATTAATTTTGATTAATGTCTATTTACACATGCCTTTTATAAATAAAAGTAAAATAGATCTATACATCGTTTTTCATAATCAAATTTAATTTGATTAATGATTACTTTACATGCTTTTATGAATAAAATCTAATTAGATCTTTTACTCGGTTTTCCATAAGTCAAATATTAATTTGTTTAATGATTAATTAACTTTTATAATTAAAAGTTGATTAGGCTTTTACTCCGCTTTATAAATAAATGTTAATCTTGATTAATACCAATTTAATACTGTTTTTGATAATAATATGATGGACTCGAATTACAAAGTTTCGTTTAGATTGTTCATACAGTTTAGTTTTTCTAAATTAAATGTTTAATTGATTAATTCATATATGAATCTTTATAAATAAAATTTGACTAGTTCTTTACGCCGGTTTTGCAAATAAAGTTTAATTCACTTTAATTCCAACAGAGGGTATTTTCTTTATGAAATATCCTTACATATATTTTGTTAATTAAAATAAATCCAGCTCATAGCCTTGTTCTCTTAGTTATGCAAACAATTCGTTAGACGTTCGGTATCGCTTTATCTCTTTTGATCAAGTTATCCGAAGCTCTAAATCTTTCTAGTGTTAGCTCGAGCTAAACCGTGTGCATCGATCAAGCCTTAGAGTTTCGTTATCTTAGTAGCTTTATCCGTGTGAGTAGTTGCCTTCCTCATTTGCCTATCAAGTAATCTTATCACTCTTGTTTCATGTTTATCTTAGAATCTTGTATATCGGCATCTAGCTAGTTGATGTCTATCCCATCTCTCGTTAGGTTGTCTTTTTATAAATCGGCTATGTTCTTATGCCCAATCTTTCGTAGCTATACCTTTCTTCAGAGTTAATCTTGTTATCAGTTCCTTTATCAATTAGTTTAGCCTACCTTTTGCTCACTTCTTGCCCTTCGATCTAGTTCTCTACGTAAACTAGTTTTCCTAAATCCATCTTAAGGTTCTCTTATGCGTTGATAGTCCGTTTGTCTTTGTTCTAGTTCGTTTCACCAAAACTTATGCGTTAGCACGTGTATCACCCGCTACTTGTTTTAATATTAAAGATGCATGTTAATCTTGACTAATTCCTATTCCAATGCTTTTATGAATAAAAAGTGAATAGGTTCTAATCCGGTTTTCTTTAATCATGATGTAATTGGTTAATCCCTATTTATAACTAGTTTTTCTAAATAAAAGATGTTAGAGTTAAACACCGGTTTTCATAATAAAGTTAATATGCCTAATGACATCATAAACGCCTTTTCAATATTAAATATGTTTAGTTGAACACGTGACATAAAGTTACTCGTCTAGGTATCTTATACTTATCTTTTTAAAGTAATTGTTAATTTGACATAACTTCTACTCGAATGTTGTAAATAAAATATGATTAGGTTTATCGTGATTTCTTTAATTAAATGTAACTAGTTTAATGGTAACATAGAGTATTTCTCTGAAATATTCTTTCACATGATTTCTTAATTAAAATATGCCAAGCGTAGTCTCTTGTTGTTTGATAATGATCTCACGATAGTTTCGAGCTTGGTTTTGTTTTCAGTGTTTCTCGCGCTTGCGTAACCAATAGAATCAAACCCTATCCCAGAGTGATCTTTCCAATCTTCCGCGACCATCTCCTCAAAGTTAACCAAGCCTTTCCCTCCCTAGCACCCTTTGTGTTCTTTAGTGATCCATCTAATCGAGTCGTTTCTTTTGTGCGCTCTTTTAAAGCTTTCTTTTGATGGGTGTATTGTTCTTAGTTGTACTCGTGTGTTTGCTTTGCATGCTTGTGCCTGATGATTGATGCGAGTAGAACGAGCGTGGTTCGAGAGCTTTGGAAGAGTGTGAAGGTGAAGATATTCTGAGCAACTACTCTTTGGTTAAAGGCAAGTGTGTCCTTGATCTTTTGTCCTAAGAACTATGTTTAATCACTCATTGCATATGCTTGCATAAATATGATGGGACCCATGTTTAAGGTTTGACTAGTGTTATTTATCCTGTGCCTTGATCAAACGGGTTTACATTTATGTTGGGTAGCTATGCTTAGTTGCTATACCTGGGTTATGGTGGTTTTAATGAACATTAATGATGAATCATGTTATACTTTTATGCTATATCTTTGATTGCTTAATACAAGACCATATGATTAATCGGAACATGGAGCGACCACCCAGGACAACAGTGCAACCACAAGGACTATATGGCTCGGTCTTGGCCGATTAATTAGGGAAGTCTTTGTGTGGTTATTACTCGCATAGTAGGTTGGGGACGGAGGAATGCTTTTATGGCTCTTCTATTCGGAGCGGTGATGGAACGGAAGACTCTATGGCTTACCGTCCGTAATAGAAGTGTGGTACGAAAGATAGCCTCTATGACATACTACTATGGACTAATACGCACGGGATGACTCTTTGTAAAGGCCTCGTAGCGTCCCTATGCAATCACACCTCGGTAGTGTGGTATGATGCTTGGCCGGCATCGCATGGTTGGGTTTAAAGTTCTTCGGGACTTTTACGCGACTTGTGGGTAAAGATGTACAACCTCTGCGAGTGTAAAACTAATCGATTAGCCGTGCTCACGGTCAAGAGCGGCTTCGGACCCTCACATGATAATTGAACTTGAAGATGGACTTAAATTGTTCTCTCCGGTTATGCTTGCCATGTGTTTATGGCGTATCTCTTACCTTATGCTTAATTGTGGGTTGGTATATACTTATACTTTATTAGTAATCGAGTGCTAATAAAATTTGACCAACTAAAATTGCTTAAATGCTTATAGCCCAGTCCACTATAAAGCCTTTGCATTCATTCTTTTTCCCACACTTGCTTGAGTACGTCAAGTGCTCACCCTTGCTATAAACATTGTTGCTCGAAAGAGGAAGTCGCTATGAAGATGTTGCTGGTGCTAGGCGTACGCAACCCCCAGTCGACTGCCTGTGATGTTTGGTGCCTTCGTTTCCAGGATAAAGCGTAAATCTCTGATAATCTTTCTTTTTCTTACGAGATACTGTTTCTGTATTCACTTTTATGTCACTATATGCATGAAACTTGATCCTGGCATGCATATAGGCTTGCACTCGGTTTTCTTCGGAAAGTCGGGTGTGACAGAGAATCAGATTATCTAGTGAACTTTTATGTTTTTGACATGTGGAATGATTTTCTCATGTTCTGTGAATCTTTCCAGAGAGATGGATAGGACATGGATGTACGAAGAACGAGAGACTATTTCCATGGAGAACTAAACAAATTTATTAAGGCTATGGAGATTAATGATACAGTTGAGAAGAAAAAGGTGGTGGTTTATCCATGGAAAAAATGCAAAAAAACATAAAGGTATTCAATATCAATGAAATGATTACAATAAGATTGCTTGTGCTAATGAATGGTTTCGTTGAAAACTATATGATATGGACATCTCATGGTGAGGAAAGGCCAGAAGGAATAATAGTGCACCACTTTCTCTAAATCTAATCGACAAAATCATGCAGAACAATGACTTTGGGGCCATGTTTGATACGTTCACGCTAATAGTTTTGGTGAGGGTAGCAGTGATGATGATGGTGGTCATGGTTCCAATTGTGTTAATGGTATTGGTGTCAATGATGGTGGCGATGATGGTTGTTATGATACTAGCAAGGATGATGAATTGGATGACAGTGGCTACCTAACCTAGTTGTTGCATAACACCAAGGAAGAAATAATTGTTGCCAGTGCAAAGGGGTTAGCAAACTTTTAGAGAGAGTGAAGAAAGCAGCAAAGGAGAATGTGTACAAGTGTTCAAAGGGATGCCCAAAACATTGGCCCATGCTTCGTTTCATACTTGAGTTGTTGATCCTAAAGGCAAAGCACGACTAGTCCGATTGGAGTTTTCAATGATTGACGAGGGCCCGGATTAGGGCCCCCTTCAACGGCAAGATTATCCCTCTCTAAGACGACAAAACCATGACCCTCAAGGTGGAATTCCCTGTCCACTAGCAAGCAGCTTGAGGATGGCAGTACCCTTGCTGACTGCAACATCCAGAAGGAGAGCACCCTTGATCTGGTGTTGCGTCTCAGGGAAGGCATACAGATCTTCGTCAAGACACTCACTGGCAAGACGCCCAGTCTTCGGCCAGGTGGCTGCATCTCCGACTAGTTTCCCACTAGAGGAACCCATCTCCACCTAGCACGACAAGTCTCCACCTCGCACGACAAGTCTCTGCCTCACACGACAAGTCTCCGCCTCGCACGACAAGTCTGGCTCCGACTAGTACGTGGGGCCCAGACGCACAACTCAAGCGTCACCACCGACGCGCACGAAGGGACGAATCTCCACGTCACGAGGAAACAACAGCTGGCGGCCATGCAGGCAACCTGGCACGACAAGAGCCTTAATGCAGGTCTGACTAGCCTCGCAACCATCACATCACCATCACCTTCCATTCTTCCACACGCAAGACTCAACCCGAGGCACTGAAGCACCCTCTACGACTCGCACGAGCCTAGACTTAGGCTCGGGCGTGGCAAGCTAGGCAAGCACTCGGGTAGACTAAGATAAGCCCAAACTACTCGAGGAGAAGGCCAAGCGTCCCACACGGAACAGTCCAACCCGGCCACGCGGCGGCTTCCCCGACAAGGCATCGCGACTCGGCTTCAATGCACCCCGACGGACGGCGACGTACGACGGGACGTGCCAACTGCCAAGCACTGTAACTCTTTTTCCCCTTGTGCCCCTCCCCTTGTGACTATAAAAGGGAGAGGAGGGCAACAGTCACAAGGGTTAGACTTTCACAAGACCGAACACCACCACCCGGGACCTGGGAACGAACTCCCTCTCCCGGCCAGCTTGTAACCCCTACTACGAGCACACCTGGCTCAGGAACATAGCAACTACACACTGGACGTAGGATATTACTCCTTAGAGGCCCGAACCAGTATAAATCTCATTATCTCCTGCGCTAACCATCCGAGCCTGACGCACGATCGATAGAAATTTAGTGCCGGCGGTAGAGAACCCCGACAATTGGCGCGCCAGGTAGGGGCATATCGTGTGTCTCGACGAACTCAGCGGATCAGATGGACGGCCGCGGGGTCACGCTGACTCCTGGGACCACCCAGCGCTTCGGCTCCCTCAGCTTCATCCGCACTGGGCCGGTTGAGTCCGTCGCCGGCCGTACCTTCGGCCGGCCGCCTCGCCCCAATGTCCTTACAGGGGCTGCGGCACGTGAGGCCTTCGTTCGAGGCTTCTCGGGCGGCGTCATCGTCGGCATGTTGGGGCCAAACCCAACACAGGAGCGTTTTAGGCTCGCTGCCTACTACCTCACCAACCTCGCCTTCCAGACCAGCGGAGACGGACCGCTGGGCTGGGGGGAGTTCATGGAGTGGTACACTGCAATGTACCCCCATGGATAGCCTGGCCTACCGGACGACCCGGTGACGGCCTACGTTAATGGCCTCTGCACGACTGGTGCAGCCCCTGGGTCTACGACGACTCGGATGGCGCGGACCGCGCAACGTCACGACCCCACGAGGGAGTGCAACGTCTGCGTGGCCACCACATCGAGTAGCTCCGAATTGGAGCCAGCTCCACGCCACCGCGGTGCCGACGATCAGCGGCGCGTGCGGCTCGACGAACTCGTGGAGGCAAGGCGCCAGCTCGACGAGGAGTTGGCCCTTCTACATCGAGAGCTCGGCGTGGAAGCTGAGCCACGTGAGCGACAACCGGCATAGGGCGTTGTTAACACCAAAAATTGGTACAGGAAAGGGACTGAGTTGTGGGCTGAGTTTGGTAATGAAATACCGTTCGGCAGGAAAAGATCTTCTCAGAGGATTCGTAAAGAATGCTTGCGGTCGGCAATGCACCATCATTCGGCAAAAGGATTGTTTGCGCTTTTAAAAGGAAGTTTTCGGGAATGCGTGATGGCGTGGCCCGATATAAGGAAGGAACGAATTGATGGCGTGTACGAGATGGACATTGGCGTCAGAGCATTAATTTAGACATTAAATGTTGTACTCGTAGTCGACCAGGAGTCGTGTTAGGGCAAGGGTATAAATTTAAACCCTTGATGTCTGTAATAGGGATTGAACATCTACACAACAAACCCGGCCCCGTGCCAAACATCAAGTCCTTTAGTCGAGTCGTCGAGGTCGTCGAGAGGAGCCATCTATCCGTCGACCTCTGTAAGTACCGGCAACCTTGTATCATGTCTAGTATCATGCGGTGGATTTAGACCATGATGCAAGTAGTCTTGTTACCTTGCTTAGTATCATGCGGTGGATTTAAGCTTGGTTCAAGAGGGTTTCCTGTTGGATCATGAGCCATGCGGTAGGCTAAGATCTAGCTCGAAGCTAGTTATCGGCTCTATTAGATTTGGCAAGATCTAAAAGATTCATTAAATTACCACGTGTTGCTTTGAGTTTTTGCTTTATGTTTAAATTCATGTAACACTCTTTTGCCCAATCTAGATCGATTAGTTTCGGCTCTACCTTTTTGAGATCCATGTGATGTACTTTCAAGTCTTTGTTTAATTTATTATAAAGGATCAAGTGCTCTCAATATCTGAATTTAGATCAATCTAGATTGTCACGTGTTGCGGGTTCAAGCTTTGACTTTTCAAATGTTTGTTCCTTCTCCACGGAACCCGGATCGGCTGTACAGCTGTATTCGGCAATGCTACCATGAGTAAAACGTGTTTATAAGTTTGTCTTAAATAATGTGTGCTTTTAGCCTTCCATATTTAGATCATATCATGCGGTGGATTAATCTCTTTGTGGTTGGTGGTGTGGTTTCAAACAAGTCGTATCATGCGGTGGATTAACTTGTTTGCTATCACGCTCGACGGGTTTGAAAGTACCTAGACATGCGGTAGACTAGTGCTTTTGGCCTATGCATGCTTGTTTACTTCATATTTATAATCATGCTTTTACCTTATTTGTTTTATTTGTTATTTATCCTCAAAAATCGGTCATGGCCATGCGCGAGCAATTTTATCTAAACAGAGACCGATCTTTGTCATGCTTACGTCATGTATTCGGCTATATCTTGTTTTCATATTTTAAAGCTCCAGAAGGATGTTTAAACCGTTGACAGATAGCTTGTTGTAGCTATATGTCATTTTAATTGGCTTTCTAGCCGTAAATACGGATGTCTGGTACCACCCGGCAAGTTCAAGGTTTTATCTAACTATTTTTTATTCTTTGTCAGTTTCAGGAAAATTGACTGGCACGCTTTGGATCCGGCACATGTTTTAAGCCAGCTTCATTCATCTTGCTGTGTGCTTGGCGCGGGTTGCTGATTTTGCGTCAACACACTTTTTAGCACGCCCGGTGGGACACTCTAGCTGATTCAAGATGCCTGACATTCACGACGTCATGGATGTCACCTTTGATGAACTGTCTCCGGAGCAGCGGGTACAATTGAAAGATGCCATTGACCAGTTTCAACAAAAGTGTTTGATGTCATTTGGCAAGAATAGAAGTGGTGTGCCGTATCTCAAATCAGACATGCCAAGGGTTCTACTACCAGGAGAGTCTGACACCACGACTGCTGAGGAGAAAAAGGAGACTATGGATGCTTTTCAGCAAATTATGGAAAGCATAATGGTCAAACATCATACTGCTTTCTTGACTATGTTCAAGCAGATGATGGTTGGAGTCTTTGGCCCAGGCATGGAGAGGCCAGGGGACCAAGATGCTAATGTTGATCTTATGGTGCAGAAAATGGCCGATGTTTTGCAAAATCAATTCGGCCTGAAACCTAAGATGCAGGGACAAGCTTACACACCTCCTTTCCCAGAATGGTACCACAGGGTGGCTTTGCCACCAAGGGTGAAACCTCTTGCAGATTTCACAAAGTTCTCTGGGCAAGATGATACAAGTACTATGGAACACATAGCCCGATACTTGATGCAGCTTGGGGAAGCTTCAGCTGATGAAGCGTTCAGGATCAGATACTTTCCCTTGTCATTGACAGGCCCGGCCTTTACATGGTTTGCTTTTTTGCCTGCTCAATCGATCTGTTCCTGGAAGGATTTGGAACAGAAGTTCCATGCTCATTACTTTAGTGGAAGTACCGAAAAAAAGCTAATTGATCTGGCCACCCTGAGACAGAGACACAATGAAACACCCATGAAATTTCCCAGAAGATTCAGAGAGACCAAAGGCATGTGCTTCTCTTTGAATCTGCCAGATGATCAATTGGCTGACATGGCTGTTGCGGGTATGTTGCCAGCTATTCGGGAAAAGCTATTCGGCATGGAGTTTGACAATCTTGGTCAACTGTCACAAAGGTTGTCATTAATGAGCAATCAAGCTTACGGATTCAAGAAAGACTCCATATTTGCAAAACACAATGATATAGCTGATATCTACAACCAATTCCTCGAAAGAGCTGATCAAGGGGAAGAGTTTGATGATGAGGAGGAGATAGCAGCAGCTGAGATGATGTGGGTCAAAGAGCCACTAACCATGAACCAAAGATGGATAAAGCAAGCCAAGGGCACATATGATTTTGATGTGACCAAGGCTGGCAAGCTCTTTGAGTTCCTTGTGAAGGAAGGCCGAATCAAGCTGCCGGAAGGGCATTCTATGCTTCGGCCTGATGGAGTTAAAGAGAAAAGATATTGTGGATTTCATGATAGGAACTCTCACTCCATCAATGATTGCAGGGTTTTCAGGATGAGTATCCAGAAGGCTATCCAGGAGGGTCACTTGAAATTTGACAATAAGATGAAGCTGGATGGCAACCCTTTCCCTCGGAACATGGTTGGATTTTCTGTTAACATGGTAACCACTGAGGAGAAGGGAAAAGTGAAGGTCTTAACTTCAGCAAGGGCAAAGCAAGATGGATCAGTTGATCCTGCTCAGCAAGTGACAGTGGAACAAGTCCACAAAGAAGCGCCTCGCATCCTGAAAAGCCAAATTGAAGTAGGAGAATCTTCCAGATCCAAACCCAGGGTGACTACACGTATCCTCCTTAACAAGTGGCAGCATCAACAAGAGAAGGAAGGCTACCAAAAACGGAAATACGAGGAGGAAGCACGGAGGTTTGAGGAAGAAGCGCACAGAAGAAAGCTAGAAGAACATGCGCGAGAACAGGAGCGTGCACATTGGGGATGTGTGTTCTTCAGGCATTGCTGGAATGAGGGTTTGAAGCTTCCTACATTGAACAATTGTCCTGAATGCAGTGACAAGTACACTGAGTATAGACAGGATACTGTCAATCGCCGATCCGTCCATGAAAGAATTGGAAGGATACATCCTAATGCCGGTCGGCGCGTAAAAATAAATGAAGTCAATGATCACCCAAGGAAAAGATATGCTGATCAAAAGTGGGTTGATCAAGAGGAACATGAGTGTGAATACATCTGGCCAGAAGGACAGTGGTGCCCACCTGGCTTTAGGAGAAGCCAAAAGAGAAGGGTTCAGCACTTGAGGAATCAAGAGTTGAAACAAGCAGGAATCAAGAGAAAGTAGGTGTGGCGTCCAAAAGATAGGCCTGATGGATCTAGTCGTTCGGCTCCAACATGCATGGTATGCTTTTTGCCGAATGAGTTCATGGCTCCAGCTAACCAGGTTGTGCAGGAAGAGGCGTCCCCAAACATCAATGAAGATGAGCAACTTGGGCTAATGGCACAGCTGGTGTTGGCTAAGCTGGCAACCTTTGACAAACCGGCCAAGAATCGACATATGAGGTCGTTGTACTTGAGAGGATACGTCAGTGGCAAGCCATTGACCAAAATGTTTGTTGATGGTGGAGCTGCAGTCAACGTGATGCCATACACCACGTTCAGGAAGCTTGTCATGGGTCTTGGAGATTTAACGCCAACGAGCATAATTCTGAACGATTTTGCTGGGAATCCTTCAGATACCAAGGGTTGCGTGCACGTGGACCTGATGATCGGGTCTAAGACTTTGTTCACGACCTTCTTTGTCATTGAGGGCAAAGGGGCTTATAGCTTGCTGCTTGGACGGGACTGGATCCATGCAAACTGCTGCATCCCATCTACCATGCACCAACAGCTTGTTCAATGGGTAGATGATGATATAGAAGTGGTCCAAGCAGATGATTCAGTGAGTGTAGCTAACGTCGAACCAGCCTTCTGGGAGTATCAAGGCATAGATTGCTTCTCAGGAAAGGACTGGGGTGAAGGTCCTGTTGAACCAGTCAGCAGTGATCAACAGCCGATTCAAGCAGTCAGCTCTTATAGCAATTTTTAATGGATAATCCAATTGATGGAACTGATGGAAAGTTAGGGTGTGGATTCATGTCGGCCGACAAATTGGAAGAAATTGACATTGGAGATGGTGACAAGCCAAGGCTGACATTTATCAGTGCTAACTTAGATTCGAGTTTTAGAGAACGATTAATTAAGCTACTGAAAGAATATAAAGATTGCTTTGCTTGGGATTATTCGGAGATGCCTGGTTTGGATCGTTCCATTGTTGAGCATCGGTTGCCAATTAAGCCTGGTTTTAAACCTTATAAGCAACCTCCCCGAAAAATCTACAAGGATGAAGTATTGGCCGACGTGAAAAAAGAAGTTGAGAGATTGATCGATGCAAATTTCATTCGACCATGCAGATATGCGGAGTGGATCTCTAACATCGTCCCTGTTTACAAGAAAAATGGGAAGATTAGGGTTTGCATAGATTTTATAGATTTAAACAGAGCTACTCCCATGGATGGATATCCAATGCCTGTTGCTGATTTGTTGGTTGATGCCGCTGCTAGACATAAAGTCATTAGTTTCATGGATGGCAATGCAGGGTACAATCAAATTTTTATGGCAATAGAAGATATATCAAAGATAGCCTTTAGATGTCCTGGGCATATAGGCCTTTTTGAGTGGATTGTCATGACATTTGGGTTAAAAAAATGCCGGTGCAACTTATCAGGGAGCCATGAATTATATTTTTCATGAGTTGATCGGCAAAATTGTTGAGATATACATTGATGATGTTGTGATCAAATCTTTGAATCATGAATCACACTTAGATGATGTGAGTAAGACTCTAGAGTGCACCCGAAAGCATGGGTTGAAGATGAACCCGAACAAGTGTGCCTTTGGGGTTTCAGCTGGAGAATTCTTGGGGTTTTTGGTGCATAAAGGAGGAATAGAAGTTGGCAAGAAAAGCATGAAAGCTATCGATGAAATTGTTCCTCCAACCAATCTCAAGGAGTTGCAATCACTGCTTGGCAAGATCAATTTTGTGAGGAGATTCATTTCAAATTTGTCACAAAAGGTTAAGCTTTTCTCTCCACTGTTGAGGGTCATGAAAGATCAGAAGTTTGTATGGGGTGACGAACAACAAAAGGCTTTCGGTGAAATCAAGCAGTACATGAAGGAACCACCAGTGTTGGTGCCTCCACAGTTGAACAAGCCTTTCAAGTTGTACGTGGCGGCCGATACCCAAACTATTGGATCGGCACTTATACAAGAGTTTGAGGGAAAGGAACGAATAGTTGTGTACCTGTTGACGGTTCAAAACCGTACTCAAGTTCACCGCAAGCCTACGGGTGACTTGGTGCCTTTTTCACCAAGGAGGGTTCTCCCTAGATTTGTCAATCCAAGGATCGGAAGAAACTCCTAGGATTCTCCATCTAACCTATTGATCTAGCCTAACATGAAGCATTGATTGCATAAGAAGATAAACCTTAAAGATGTATGAATTATAGCATAAGGTTGATCGCATCCTTGATCGTAGACAAGGTAAAGAGCAAACAAGGGAAACTAATGTCTATCATCTTCTAGTCGTAGTTCCAGCCAAAAGAGCAAGCGCGACATGCATCTCCTCCAAAGCCATCTTTAAACTACTATCCTCCGGTCTGATTCCGAAAACGCCCGCCTTTCGGAACCCCCGTTCTGTCACAATGTATTCCTATTCATGCGGGTAGTCTAGGGCGAGTTTGATAAGAACAAGTTGAAATCACTTGGTCGGTCCGGTATGCACCTCTAGCCACCGCGGATACAAGAGCACCCTAAGCAATCTAGCTATAGACTAGATTAGGGAAGAAGCATAACCAAGAAGAAAACAAAATCATCGAGGGAGGAATCGAGTCGCTAAAAGATCGGATAACATGAAGTACTTTACTCACATAATAAATGCGTTTAGATCATCTCCACCGAGTACATACCATTGATGACCTCAACTAGCTTCGGAACTCCACCATGGCTCAACCGTGCAAGGCGGCCATGGAGGCTAGGGTAGGCCTAGGCCATTTCCTAGACGACTTCGAGGACTCGTGGCGGCCGTCGTCGCTCTCTCCTAGGTTTCGCCGAGTTCCTGTGGATGGATGGATGTGGCGGCCGGCGGAGGCAGAGACAATTTATAGACAAGCATCTAGGGCAAAAGGGGGACGCGAACTGGGCCCCCGAGTGGGGCTGGGCCGGCCGGCCCAGGCCGGCCGGCCCAGGCCCATTTCGGCCCGGTTCGGCCCCGGTTCCTCCATGGTTGCTTCTCGCGTGATTCCCTATTTGTGTGCACTTGCATGTGGGCCTTTGACGTCGTTTCCTTCACGGTTAAGGCTTGAATCCTTGCTATTGAAGGACCGAAACGGCGAACCAGAGAGGGGGGGAGTGAATGGGAGCCGATAAAAATTCTATTCAAGAATTCGGCCTATGAACCCAAATTCACTCGTGCACCTCTGCAAGCTTCTCTTGCCAAGTTCACGTAGCCACTGGAGTGCTACTGAACCTAGGAGCAAGACCCAACCAACGACCTCAACACACACGCGGCGGAACCACACACGACACGGCCGGGCGGGTAGCCAAACCGGTCAGGCCGATTTCGAAACCGGTCAGACCGGTTCTGTTGGACTTAGCCTCACGCAGGCAGGGGAAACCGGTCAGACCGGTTAGGCAAACCGGTCAGACCGATTCTGTCCAGAAACTCCCCAAAGACCCCAAACACATCAAAGGCCTTTCCACATCTGAACAAACGAAGCCATGGAGCAGCAAAGACTTCCTTGTTCAAAGATCTTTCTCGACAGCCCACAGGGCGAAACCGGTCAGACCGGTTTGGGAAACCGGTCAGGCCGGTTTTAGCCTGGACAGTCGGGAAGAACACAGCCCGCGGGTCAACTCCCCCAAAACCAAATCTCAATCTCCCGAATCACTCCACGGACTTGAACAAGGCTTTGGGGATATTAGGAACACCTCATGAGGAGTCCATGGCCAAGTTTAATCCCACCAAAACTCGTCCCAAAAGGAGGAATCAAGGAAATCCCGCCGAAAGCACTTCCAACCCAAGAACTCAAGAAACCCCGAAATCGAGCACCTTTACTCACGGATTTGTGAGGGGAATCACAGCCCAAAGAACCACGAAGGGTTCCCACATATTTCCCCCATCAAATCCCCAAGAGAAAGGTCCCGAAAACAACTCAAAGAAATCACCGGGAGAGGGCTCCGAAAATCACCACCAAGAACAACCGGGGAAAACACATCCAAACCTTGAGGAACCACGTCGAATCATCTATACATGAAACAAAGGTTCGTACAAGGTCTAGCAAACCACCCGATCATCCATCCCTCTCTACAAGATCTCTCCGTGAAGCTCTCTTGCTTTTCTTATGGAAAACCTAAGGAAAATAGGTGGAAAAATAGGAAAACTAATGAGCTAGGGTTCCAAGAGTTGGCTGCCATCCTCTCGCCTCTTGGGTTATATGGAGGCAACCGAATGTCTAAAATGCCCTTCTCTACTAACTAGGGATACAAGCCCCTCAAGGGCGGATTTGGAATTCGAGATGTCTTCTCCATCGGACGGATGCCCAGCGACCGCACCCTGCGTAGCCTCAACGCAAGCCTTGCGATCCCGACGCGTGTCCTTCGCCTCGAAGCTTCTGGCGCCCTGCGACCCCAAACCGGTCAGACCGGTCCTCCAAGCCGGTCAGGCCGGTTTTGGCTAGACATCCACACCTGGTCTTCGGCCTCGGCTTTGTGGCTCAGCCGAGTAACCCGGTGATTTTCTGGTGAACCACCGCAAACCCCGCGAACTTGATGTAGCCTCCGCCAATCACCACTCATGACTTGGCTCCCATGAAGTCCCGGCTCGACCTTGGTTTTGTGGCTCAACCAAGAAACCGTCCACCGACTTCATCTTGCTGTTCTTGCCATCATGCGGCCCGCACTCGACCCCGGCGCCACCGGGTCCCTCGAACGAAGCCTACTTGCTTCTCCACACCCGGAGGCCTCACCGGCAACGACCTTTCGCGCTTGTTCTTCACCTGCACCAACACGAGTCAAGCTGCAACCTGCACCTGCAATACTTAGCCAAGAATCAGTCCACACAACGTTGTCAATCACTCATCACACAAGAAAGCGACCATCCACCGGTCCTCGAACCACACATGGTCCTCAGCTATGCAAGCTTCGCTCTTTTCTGGTTGAGTCCCTGAAGACTTGCACATTGACGCTTCGGTCCTCGGGTCATTTGGACTCATGTTCATTGCATGTCTTGACTTGTGACGGGCTTCATGATCTCTTCTTGAAGTGCTTGATGAACTTATCCCGAAAGTCTCCTCTTTAACGTTAATTTCCTGCGTAAACAACAAACTCCAAAATCGACATGCAAGTGTGAACTTGTTACATCATTAGTATGCCTAGTGGCGGGTTAGTTGCACATCACAATTGAAACCAATGTATAACAAGTACTCTAGGTTGATGGAAATTCACCGTCAACATCTCCCCCATGCTTAAACCTTGCTCGTCCTCGAGTAAGTTTTCAATGGATATCAGCATTTCCTTTCATTGTTCATACCCTGCACTTTATCACACATGAGAAAGCATAATGCTCTCCAAGTTTATATTTGTTAAAATTCCATAATGTAACTAGCTTTCATCTCTATGGAGGGTAGATATAATTTAAGCTCTTTCCACAAGTAATCAATCATGCTCCACAAAATTCGAATAGGTCTTAGAAACTTTTGAAGTGAAGAACAAGGTGAATAAAAGAGCTAAACCAAGTACAAAAATTTAAACCTTCTTGCATCTTGCTCATGAACTCTCTCATCTCACAACACTCTCAAGCCTACTTGATCTATATCCTTTCCCTCTCATGTTTGTAGGTGGAAGGGTTTTATTTGGAGCTCATAGGAAAGTTTTTATCCTACCAAGATGCTAAAGTTGAGACTATTATCAAAACAAGGCAAGCTTCTCATGGACTTATCACGACTCGTCAAAAAGGTCATTGGAAAAATAATGTTCACAAGAAGGGGGAAGAGAAAGAACTCACACTTTTAGATAGGTGGACATGTGCAGATGGCAAAGAATGATCCCGAGGCCCCAGCGAAGTCCACGTTATCGGATTGTACATGGTTGGAAAAATGAGTATGGGTCTTGATCTTAAAGTCCTTGGAAAATCCTTAAGCAACTAGAGAACTGAGGGAGATTATTATTACTCTATTTTTTCCTTTTCCTTTTTCTTATTTTCCTCCTTTAGAACAAAAAATCCTAACAGAGAAAATGGCCAATACTGATGTGTATTGACCTTAGCACAAAAAATGTTCCACATTACAGATGTTTCTTGCAGGCTTTTATTTGACAACCTAGCTACCTAGAATTACAAGAGGGTGGGTAGCAGAAGGCCTGGAGGAAGAAGCGAAAGTATGCTTCATTCCTTTGATTCCTTGTTTTTCCTCTTCAGCTCTTCCCTCTTCAACTGTTCCAGGACCACCGTAACAGCAACTTGGAAGCTTCGGGGGTTGCCATGACTTGCAGCTTCCATTAGGCTGTCCCAGGAAGCCTTCAAGTTGCTGTATCTGTCAGAGACATCTGGAGAAAGGAACAGTTGTTAAATGTGAAGATCTGAGCTTAAGAGTGGGAGTCAAATAAAGATGGAGATCTTACCCCCTATCAATGCCTCCAAGCTCATGCGGCATTCGCGTTCGGCATTGCAGCGGGCGGTGATGTCCCGCAAGTTGTGCTCTAGATGCCGAATACGGCGGCGCAGTTGGTGGTTGATCCTCTGTTCCGGTGTGACGTGCTCTTCTTCAGTGGAGGAATCGGAGAGGATGTACTCGGGAACCTCTTCAGTTCCAAAGATATCTTCAGGAAGCAAGTCAAGGCTGAAAAAGTAGAGAGGGGTAAACCATGAGATTGCAATCGAGAGCACAAGAAAGGGTTGACAGAAAACTCACTCTCGAATGGTACGCTTCTTTGGTGGAGTGCTGCCTTCCTTGATGGGTTGCTTTCCCTTGTCCGCCATGGCCTTGGGGTTTTTTCCTCTGGAGCATGGGGAGAAGATGTGAGGTGATGGAAATGTATGCGAGTGGATTTGCAGGGAACCAAGGGGGTTATTTTATTAGCTGTGAGAGTGCATTGGGACTGATGACTGGTTGGTGTGCGTTATTGGAATACCAAGCGGCAGGGTTTTCTTCCCGAATGCGAAGGGTTTTCATTGAACAGTGTTTATGGTTCCCGAATTGAAGATTTTCTGCGGATTCTGTGCCAAGGGGCAGGAGTTTTGCGTGTTCGGCTAAGATAAAGTTCTTAAATTCGTTCAGAAACAGTAAGGTTCGTGTTCACAAGCAAAAGGGAATCATCACAATACAAACACAGAAGTTAAAATTTCATTATTTATTGCCAAAATTCCAAACATCCCTAGTACAAACTAATCAAAAAGCCTGTTTAACACAGACTGGGGATGGATGGAATCGGCAATGGCGTCACCGTGGCTGTCGAGGCGCTCCAGGATGACCTCGATCTCGTCGACGTCCTCTGGTGCGCCGCCCTGGAAGCCGCACGGCTGTGTGGAATAGTCGACGTCGGTGTGCATCGCCATGGCGGCCAGGCCAAGGGTGGTGCCCAGGCGAACGCCATGAAGGGCCACCTCATCGACACGGTCTTCCACCGCGACAATGCGGTCCGCCGGCGTGTCCCCGAGGCGTTCACCTTGTCCGCCAGTTGCTTCACCAGCATCTTCAGCCAGTTAAGCTCGGCGTCGCGAGCTGCAACGTTGCAGGGCAATGGCAGATAGTTCAAAGTTGAGTTGGATCAAAGTCAATCAAGAGATTTACCATCAATGGTCTCCAGTAGCTGCTTGCGCTGATGCTCCCATTCGAGTTCGGCGATGCCGGCTTTCTTGGAGACATCTTCCAGCTCGCGCCGGGTTTCGTCGCGCTCCGCCTTAAAACGGAGGGCGTCATGCTCGTCGTAGCACGAGGGGGAGTAGTTGTACGACTCCGAGGAGTCGTCTGGCAGGGCTGGATTCGTGGCCGGCGCAGGGGCCGGATTCCACTGGATGATCCCGAAAAGATAAAGGGGGATCGTCAGAAACAGAAAGAAATCTAGAGAGAGTCGTAAAAGAAGATGATGATCACCGCCTCCGACGAGCGCCAGCGCGGCTTCCTTCAGCCTCGTCGCTGGCACGGCGCCTGCTGCTGCCCGCCATCAGGTTTTTGGGAGCGCTAGTGCTGGAGAAGGAAAGTTTGGATTGGCAAAGGCTTGAAGGAAAAAGACTTGGTGAAAGGCTGGGGGCACCCACAATTTTATTTATGGGGATGGCAAAGAGATCGTGGCCGCAGATCGTGGTGCATATCCCGAGAAATTGGGAAGGTGGAGAGACTTCCTTAACCGAATCGCCGTCGGGTCGTTTGGAATTAAAGCTGAGTCATATTCGGTTAATTGGTTCAGTTGAGTTGCGATCGGACCGCTGTTCGGGTATAGTACTGTTTGACTAGAATTGCCGAATGGATCATCTAAGTTACTCGCGAGGCAAGACAGAAAATGGAAAGTGAAATTTATGGTAAACAAAATTTCAAGGATGATCAATCATTTGGCTACAAGTTGTTCAACACATCAAATGTTCAAATACTTTGCAATTACACTAGAAGCGTCTGATATCATTTTGCTGATACTCTCCAGTAGTTTTTGATCAGCTTCTTGAGTGCTGTACAGGGCGGAAAGTTTTGTCTTGAGCCAGTTTGATTCAATCAGGGCTGCTGAAGCTTCCTTTTGGATTTTTTTCTGTCATTCCAGGAAGTTCGATTATCTTCTTCTTGTCAGCTTCAATTTCAGCTGTCAGATTCTTCAATTCAGCTTCTAGTGCAGCTTTCCTGGCAATTTTCAACTCAAGTGAGGGCTACAGTTGAGCTAGCAACTCCTTGTTGCTCTGGATTTGAGCCTGTGATTCTTTCACTAATTGCTTGGCTTTAGCTCTCTTCTGTTCCAGGATTGGTCGAGAGGATTGATTCTTCAAGGCTCTCCTCACTGCTGCAAAGTGGTTATCCAGTTGAGAGATAGGCTCCAGGGAGGCTTTGATGTCATCAGGAAGTTCTTGAGTGATGGATTCAAGTACTTCTTCCAGAATATCAACGTCCCTGACTTGGTCTTGGATATCTCTTTGCAGCAGGGAAAAGACTTCTCTCAGTTTTGTTTGGTTTTACTCTGATAGAGCCTGGCTTGAAGATACCTCGTCACCTTTTTTGGCAGCTAAATCATCCACAGTGAATGAAAAGCTTGGTGGTGATGCAGCCTGATCCTGAAAAGAAAGGTTTGCCGAATTAAGGATGATTTATTGAAGGGAAGTAACAGAGTTGAATGCCCATACTTACTTCGTTCCTAGCCTCCTGAATTGGAGAAGGGATTTGTTCAGGTTCAAGAGGGAGTTCTTGGATGACTAGCTGAGGAGGAGCTTGAGGAGTTCCTGGTAAAGCTGAAGCTTCTAACTGAGGGGAACCTGGTGGAGTTCCTGGTAGATTTGAAGCTTCTGGCTGAGGTGAAGATGGATTCATCCCTGGTGAAACTGGAGCCTCTACTTGAGAGGGGGATGATTGAATCCTTAGTGAAACTGAAGTTTCTGCTTGAGGGGAAGAACTCCCTACAGGTTGATTCACCAGTGTTTCTTCTGCAAACAACAAGTAGAAAGTAAGTGCCAATGAAAAGAATGGTCTTTGAAAGGAAGTAAAATAGTAAGGACCATACCAGTAGATGGGGCATTGGTAGGTTCTGTTGTGGTTGATTGTTGCTGAACTCTGGTCTGAAATTGCACAAGATAAATTTATCAGAATGGAGAATGGTTTTGTGTTCAAGAAGTAAGAGATGTTACCTCAATAAGAACTCTTTTGGAAGTTCTTTTCTTCTTGGCAGCTGGAGGGGCAACCAGAGATGGAGCTTTCTTTTATCAGAAGTTGAACTGATAAGATTTGGGTCTGATGTAGCATATCTGGACATCAGCTGAGCCAGAGTTGTGGATTTGAATCCCAAAGCAGAAATTGGGCCTGCAGCATTGTAAGAAATTGTCCTGGCTCGAGGGGCAGGCACTGTATTCTGCAAGAAGTGGTTAAAATCATGATCAGTAAAGAAGGGCATGCATGACAAAAAGAAAAAGATAAGTGCATTACCTCTGAGGTTGGCTGGAAGTCAGGCATTAGCTCAAGACAAAAAGAGTGTACTGGCTCACTGAAGATATGATCATGAAGCTCTTGCCACCAGGAAATGAAAAAAGGATGAGCTATTGATGTTGGTACAAAGGGCCAAGTATAAATAGTTGGACTGCATTGATATTCAAAGACCCTTTTGGCTTGCAGGTTTTCTTTTATTTCCTCTCTAGGCTTGAGGAATTCGTGGAGGAATAACCAGGGGGGCACTTGGCCACATCCTAACTGTCGGGCCATCATGTTTGGCTGATAATATTCATAGGTACTATGATTTTGCCTTCCTCCACAAAATTCTGCTGGCAGGATGCATGGATGGATGAAGATATTGAAAATTTCTATCGATCTTGCATCATTGCATCCATTCTCAAAAGAGAATTCACAAGGGAGACTCAAGTTATTATTGTTCAAATAAGGAAGCCAAAGGGGATTGGTGAAACCTCTGAAGAAAAGCTCAAAGAGTTGACTAATGTTTTGGTCAATGGATATGGTTGAGGCAGCTTCTCCATAGGTTTAGCATCCTTTTGTAATTTGAATTTCTCCTTCCTTATAGCCGGATGAAGGAAAATGCCGATTGTTGAGATTAATACCAACGATCTGGTGCATATATAGTTGCAGCCACATTTGTACAAACCACCAGGGGCCATTGACACAAGAGATCTTTTGGCTGGTGGACATCAGATGAGTGGTTTGATGAAGCATATAGTATACACTTCCTAGGAGATACTTCCCGAGGGGAATGGGATGACCAGTAGCCAAATCTTCAGCCATTGCAATATGGTTCAGGGTTGGCTCATTGGCTTTGCCACAAAAGACAAATCTGCATAGCCACATGTTCAGGAAAGCCCTGTATTCAACATCAGTCAGAGGACCATCAGGCATATGGTTCTGGATATATGCTTTATATCCAAATCTTGTTTTGACTCCTCTTTGCCTGATGGAGCTTTTGTATTTGTAAGGATACATGGATCCTATGATATCAAGGCCGGTCATCATATATACATCGGCCAGAGTGGAAGACATTGGTCCATGACCAAAAAGGAAAGCATTGACGCCATTTGACCAGAAATGACAGGCTGCAATTAGAAGGCTCTCATTTTTGGGAGTTTCCGCCAGAGATAACTCCAAACACTGGGCAATGCGAAGGCTGTCCCAATTGTCGGTTTTTACACTCTTATCTTCGAGTATTCTCTTATACCAGTTTCTCCAACCTGCAATTGGGGGTAGGGGCCAGTTTTTGAAGGCGTCTTGCCACTCATGAGGTCTTGACAGAGCTGCTTTAAAGGGGATTCTTTTGGATTCGGCTTCAATAAACTCGAGGGGGTCGGAGATTCCCACAGGTCCGAGGAAATAGAATGATGATTTATCCTCAATGGGAATCAAAAGCTCGGTGGATAGAGCCTATTAAAAGACAGAAGAAGAAATCTAAGATGGGGATCGAAAAAGTAATACCGAATGGGCCTTAAGGGGATGAGATTTACCTGAACAGCTTGATTTTGGTCCGCCATTGAAGATTTGAGCTTGGGATATTGATGACCTAGGGTTTGGATCTGAGCGGGGACTCCAACAGATTGCAAGAGGAAAGAATGGCTGTTGAACGGATTTAGCTCAGAAACATTGGGCATTTATGGTCAATTCCGGAATAAAATCACTTTTATCCCGTAATTAAAGGGGCATATGTTAACACCAAAAATTGGTACAGGAAAGGGACTGACTTGTGGGCCGAGTTTGGTAATGAAATACCGTTCGGCAGGAAAAGATCTTCTTAGAGGATTCGGTAAAGAATGCTTGCGGTCGGCAATGCACCATCATTCGACAAAAGGACTGTTTGCGCTTTTAAAAGGAAGGTTTCGGGAATGCGTGATGACGTGGCCTGATATAAGGAAGGAACGAGTTGATGGCATGTACGAGATGGGCATTAGCGTCGGAGCATTAATTTAGACATTAAATGTTGTACTCGTAGTCGACCAGGAGTCATGTTAGGGCAAGGGTATAAATATAAACCCTTGATGTCTGTAATAGGGATCGAACATCTACACAACAAAACCGGCCCCGTGCTAAACATCGAGTCCTTTAGTCGAGTCGTCGAGTTCTTCGAGAGGAGCCATTGACCTGTCGACCTTTGTAAGTACCGGCAACCTTGTATCATGTCTAGTATAATGCGGTGGATTTAGACTGTGATGCAAGTAGTCTTGTTACCTTGCTTAGTATCATGCGGTGGATTTAAGCTTGGTTCAAGAGGGTTTCCTGTTGGATCATGAGCCATGCGGTAGGCTAAGATCTAGCTCGAAGATAGTTATCGGCTCTATTAGATTTGGCAAGATCTAATAGATTCATTAAATTACCACGTGTTGCTTTGAGTTTTTGCTTTATGTTTAAATTCATGTAACACTCTTTTGCCCAATCTAGATCGATTAGTTTCGGCTCTACCTCTTTGAGATCCATGTGATGTACTTTCAAGTCTTTGTTTAATTTATTATAAAGGATCAAGTGCTCTCAATAGCTGAATTTAGATCAATCTAGATTGTCAAGTGTTGCTGGTTCAAGCTTTGACTTTTCAAATGTTTGTTCCTTCTCCACGGAACCCGGATCGGTTGTACAGCTGTATTCGGCAATGCTACCATGAGTAAAACGTGTTTATAAGTTTGTCTTAAATAATGTGTGCTTTTAGCCTTTCATATTTAGATCGTATCACGTGGTGGATTAATCTCTTTGTGGTTGGTGGTGTGGTTTCAAACAAGTCGTATCATGCAGTGGATTAACTTGTTTGCTATCACGCTCGATGGGTTTGAAAGTACCTAGACATGCGGTTGACTAGAGCTTTTGGCCTATGCATGCTTGTTTACTTCATATTTATAATCATGCTTTTACCTTATTTGTTTTATTTGTTATTTATCCTAAAAAATCAGTCATGGCCATGCGTGAGCGATTTTATCTAAACAGAGACCGATCTTTTGTCTTGCTTACGTCATGTATTCAGCTATACCTTGTTTTCATATTTTAAAGCTCCCGAATGATGTTTAAACCGTTGACAGATAGCTTGTAGTAGCTATATATCATTTTAATTGGCTTTCTAGCCGTAAATACGGAACTGTCTGGTACCACCCGGCAAGTTCCAGGTTTTATCTAACTATTTTTTATCCTTTGTCAGTTTCAGGAAAATTGACTGGCACGTTTCGGATCCGGCACATGTTTTAAGCCATCTTCGTTCGGCTTGCTGTGTGCTTGGCGCGGGTTGCTGATTTTGCGTCAACAGGCGTGCCGGTGCAAGGCCAAGCCCGTGATGGGAATGGCGATCGACGCCTGGTGCAGGACGTTCCTGTACAGGGCAAGCCCCGCGAGGAGAACGGCAACCGGTGCGAACGCCAGCCGACTGCAGACCAGCCGCGTGGTCGCGCACCTACGCCACCCGCGCGTGCGCCGGAGCCCGACAACAATCGACGCGCCAACGGAAGCGCGAATGCCGACGCCGACGCACCGCCGCTCTTCTGACGAGTGTCCCAGAACTTGGCTGCTGCGGCCATGCTGTTGCGCAGTTGCCCGGAGCCCGCAACCTCCAAGGAGCGACGTGTGCAGGAGCAGTTGAAGGCGCTACTCGAGGCTGCGGCAGCACAGCAAGCGGAAAGCTCCGCCTCGCGCCAGCGCTCGAAGCGTGGGCGGGTTGGAGCGCCGTACGCCCACGGCCCGAATCCACCTCCTCCTCCACAACAGGGACAAGGGGACGGAGTCGGGCCGTGGCGTCGGCGGTCAAGAGCCGACTCGGGCCCCACCGCGACATCCAGCACACCATCAAAGCTCGCCGGCGAGCTGAGAGCGTCGACAACAATAACGACAACCGCTCGTGCCACAACGACAATCGTGGGCGCGGGTGGTGCCACGACAACGACGACGACCGCGAGCACAGCTGGTCACCGAGCCAGCGGGGTCCACGGGCTTTTGGCCGGAGAATCCGTGACGCGAAGTTCCCCTCGCGCTTCTGGGCTCCAACCAACATACCGAGATATGACGAGGACACCAACCCAGTGTGTGGCTCGAGGACTACCGGCTCGCGTGCCACATCGGCAGGGCGACCGACGACCTCTTCGTGATCAAGAACTTGCCACTCTACCTCAGCGATTCCGCACACACGTGGCTCAAGCATCTGCCACGCGAAAAGATCCAAGACTGGATGGACATGCGTCGGGTCTTTGTCGGCAACTTCCAGGGCATGTACATGTGCCCCGGCAAGTAGTGGGAGCTGCGCAACTGCATGCAGCAGCCCGAGGACAGTCTTCGTGAGTACATACGGTGCTTCTCCAAGCGCTGCACTGAGCTCCCCGGCGCAACTGACAACGACGCCATCTCTGCGTTTCAGAACGAAATGACGTGCACTTCCCTCATCCACCGGCTCGGGCGACACATGCCACATACGACTCGTGAACTCTTCGACATTGCGAGCAACCATGCTGATGGAGAGGAGGCGGTGGCCGCGACGCTCAACACTCCTCAGGGCAAAGGGAAGCAAGTCGTGGACCATGGCGAGGAGACGTCCTCGCGCTTCAAGAAGAAGAAGAAGAATGACAAGTGCCGTCGCGACAACAACTTTGTCGCGATGGTGGAACGTAAGGCTTCGCGCCCCAAGGGAAATCAGGGCAAGCCCGCACCAACCAGGGACCACTTCAAGAAGCTCCTGAATGCACTGTGCCCGCATCACAAGGTCCCCGTCAAGCACACACTTAGGGAGTGTCGGCTCATGAAGAACTACGTCAAGAGCACCCTCAAGACGAAGATGACGGACTAGCCAGACAAGCAAGGCCCCTCCCATGACAACGAAGATGGCGCGGGGGCTATGTTTCCCAGTGAAGACGGAGTGGCGAGACCCTTGAGGCGGCGCGAGAAGCTCATTCGGCGTGAAGTCATGAACGCCGACATCACGACACCGTCCTACCTAAAGTGGTCGGAGGTTCCGATAACCTTCGACCACAAGGACCATTCTGACACTGTACCTCAGTCTGGATCCTACCCACTAGTGGTAGCCCCCCTATTCAAATCCAGAAGGATCCACAAGGTCTTGATGGATGGGGGAGCGGGATCAACGTGCTCTACGCATCTACACTTGACGAGATGGGCATCCCGCAGTCCGTGCTGAGGCTGTCGACGGCGCCATTCCATGGGATCGTACCTGGAATTGAGGCGCTCCCCCTCGGGCAGATCGATCTGCCCGTCACATTCGGGGATGTGCGTAACTTCCGCATAGAAACCCTCACCTTCAAAGTGGTGGAGTTCTTGGGAACATACCATGCGATCCTCGTGAGGCCGGCATACGCGAAGTTTATGGTCGTGCCCAATTATACGTACCTGAAATTGAAAATCCTCGGACCGAGGGGTATCATCACAGTAGGGCCTACGTACAAGCGCGCATACGAGTGCGACACTGAGTGCTTTCAGTTCGTTGAAACAACCATCCGGTCCGAGAGGCTCCACGCTGAGCCTCATTCCGAGGACCAGGATGTCCCCGAGTTGTCCAAGTGTGCGGCCTGCTCTTTCGAGCCCGCCAAGGACGTCAAGGATGCGGTCATCTTCGACAATGGCCACAAACATTGTATCGGGACGGCGCTCGATCCTAAATAGGAAAGCGCGCTTGTCGACTTCCTCAAAGCGAACCTTGACGTGTTCGCGTGGAAACCCTCCGACATGAAGGGGATGCCGAGAGAGGTTGCCGAGCACAAACTGAACATCAAGTCGGGATCGAAGCCGATAAAACAACGCCTACGCCTCTTCAACGACGACAAGTGCAAGGCGATTGGCGAGGAGATCTTGAAGCTCCTTAGTGCAGGGTTCATCCGTGAAGTCTACCACCCCGAGTGGTTAGCAAACCCTGTACTTGTAAAGAACAAGAATAAGAAATGGAGAATGTGTGTTGACTATACAAGCCTTAACAAGGCATGTCCCAAGGATCTGTTTCCTTTGCCCCGCATAGATCAGGTAGTCGATTCAACGGCAGGGTGCGAGACCCTCTGTTTTCTCAATGCGTACTCCAGGAACCACCAGATTGCGATGTGCATAGCGGACCAACTCGCAACATCCTTCATAACTCCATTCGGCATGTACTGTTATCAAACGATGCCCTTCTGGCTCAAAAATGCAGGCGCAACCTTCCAACGATGCATGCGACGCGTCTTCGAGGAGTTGGTAGGCCGCATCATAGAAGCGTACATCGACGACATCATAGTCAAGTCAAAGAAAACAGGGGATCTGGTCCCTGACCTCACTGAGGTCTTCGCGAAGCTATGACAGTACGGGTGAAGCTGAACCACGAGAAGTGCGTTTTCGGGGTTCCGAGGGGCATGCTCCTCGGTTTTGTCGTATCAAAACGCGGCATCGAGGCTAACCCCGAGAAGATTTCGGCCATCATGGACATGGGGCCAATCAAGAACCTGAAGGGCGTGCAACGTGTCACGGACTCGCTTCATAGCACGACTCGGAGAGTGCAGCCTGCCACTGTACAAGCTGATGAAGAAGTCCGACCACTTCACGTGGACGCCCGAAGCACAAGAGGCACTCGACTCACTCAAGAACCTCCTCAAGAGTCTTCCGATATTGATTGCTCCAACCACGGAAGAGCCAATGCTCTTGTACATATCGGCGACGACCCAGGTTGTCGGTGCGGCTTTGGTGGTGGAGCGGGAAGAACCCGGGAGGTCCCAAAAGGTACAACGACCAGTGTACTTTGTCAGCGAGGTACTCTCCGACTCCAAGACGTGCTACTCGCAGATACAAAAACTCATGTATGCGATCTTGATGACCAAGCGCAAGTCCGGCACTACTTCGACGCGCATCCCATCACCGTGGTGTCCAAGTATCCACTCGAGGAGGTCATCCAGAACCCCGAGGCCGAAGGAAGAATCGCCAAATGGGCGCTCAAGTTGATGGGACAAAATATCACGTATGCTCTGCGCAGCGCGATCAAGTCTCAAGTACTCACAGATTTCGTGGCCGAGTGGACGGAGATGCAAACTCCTACAGCGAAAATCGAGCATGAAACCTGGATCATGTACTTCGATGGCTCGGTCGTGAAGGAAGGAGCTGGCGTAGGCCTAGTCTTCATCTCGCCTCTAGGTGTGCGCATGGAGTACATGGTCTGACTACATTTCCCGACATTAAACAACGCCGCCGAGTACAAAGCCCCGGTCAACGGTCTCCGGATTGCTGTCGAGCTCGGGATCAAGAGTCTCGAGATCAGTGGCGACTCGGAACTGGTCGTGGGACAAGTCATGAAGGACAAGAACTGCGTTGACCCGAATATGGTGGCATACTACCAAGCCGTACGAGATTTGAGGGCAAGTTCCACGGCCTCGAGCTGCACCACATGCTGAGCGACTACAACAAGGCGGCTGACATGCTTGTGAAGGCGGCATCCAGTCGTAGCCCGGTTCCCCATGGGGTCTTTGCGAGCGATCAACATCAGTCGTCCGTACGAGAAGAAGGCGAGAAGCCACCCGAGGAGCCGGGGCCTGAGGTCATGGTAATCGACGAGCCACCGGAAGTAAACCTTGAGGATCCCGACTGGCGTTTCCCCATCCTCAAGTGGCTGGTCGAAGGGAAGCTCCCTTCCGACCAAGACAGAAGCCCGGTGCATCGCCCGTCGAGCCAAAGCTTTTGTCCTCATCAACGGCGAGCTCTACAAGTGCGGGGCCGCTGGCATACTCATGCGGTGTATCCCCAGAGATCAAAGTCGCGAGCTGTTGCAAGAGATACATGACGGTACCTGCGGTCACCATGCCGGGCCGAGAACCCTTGTCAGAAAAGCTTTCTGACAAGGTTTCTACTGGCCCACAGTGGTCGCCGACTCTAAGGACATTGTGCGGCGCTGCGAGGGTTGCCAGTTCTATGCTAGGCAAACTCACCTCCCGACGCAAGCGTTGCAGATGATCTCCATCACGTGGCCCTTCGCAGCCTGGAACCTTGACATGGTGGGGCCTCTCCGACAAGCACCCAGGGGCTTCACACACCTCCTCGTGGTGGTCGATAAGTTCTCAAAGTGGATCGAGGCTCGACCCGTAGTCAATGTCCGCTTCGAGGAGGTTGTGTCATTCTTCACCGACATCATCTACCGTTTCGGCATCCCCAACACGATCATCACCGACAACAACACGCAGTTCACGGGGAAGAAATTCCTCAACTTCTGCAATGACAACCACATCCGTGTGGACTGGTCAGCTGTTGCTCACCCAAAGATGAACGGGCAAGTCTAAAGGGCAAACGGCAAGATCCTGTAAGGCTTGAAGCCAAGAATCTTCAAGCGGCTCGACAAGTTTCGCGCAAGATGGTGTTGACGGTGAATTTCTGTCAACCTAGCTATGAGTTTACCTTTAATGTTGGTATTGATTTATTATTCTAACCACTGGAACTGACCCCCCGTATATAACAAGTTCACTCTTGCATGTCGATTTTGGAGTTCATTGTTTACGCAGAAAATCTATACTAAAGAGGAGACTTTCAGGATAAGTTCACCAAGCACTTTGGAAGAAGATCATGAAGCCCGACAAGAGTCAAGACACGCGATGAACATGACTCCAAATGACTCGAGGACCGAAGCATCAACGTGCAAGTCTTCAGGGACTCAACCAGAAAACAGCGAAGCTTGCATAGCAAGGATTCAAGCGTTAACCGTGAAGGAAACAACGTCAAAGGCCCACATGCAAGTGCACACAAATAAGGAATCATGCAAGAAGCAACTGGGGAGGAAACCGGGGCCGAACCAGGCCGAAATGGGCCTGGGCCGACCGGCCCAGCCCATTCCAGGCCCAGTTCGGCGCCCCCTTTTCCCTAGGTGTTCGTCTATTTATTGCCTCTTCCTCCGTCTGCCGCCACATCAAACAAATCATTCTACCAACACCATTCACCAGAAAACCACCACCGCAAGATGAGGGAGAGAGTTGGATGAGCTCGTCGCAAGGATCAACGCCGGCGGAGGGAAGGAAGCAAGAGGGGGACTCCAAGCCGCTGGCCTAGGGGTGTTCCCAAGCTTCATAGCCGCCATCTTCATCGACGACGTTCTCCGGAGTCTCCATCACCCCTATGTGCTTCAATCCGTGTAAGATGATGGGGTAATGTCTCCGTTCGTCCCTAGGGTTAGATGGATGCATGATATGTAATCTATACATGAACCTTATGCCAATCAATGCTTTATGGTCTATGTCTTCGCGTATGCTTTGTTTACATATGTTTGCGCAACATGTGGTCTTAGTAGGGTTTGTGGTAATCGTGGTGATTAGCTTAACCCTATGGATTCTTAGGTATAGATGTGGTTATACGTGAAAGTGTTTGATTACCTTGCGTAGTGACAGTACGATTTAGGGAAAAGGCTTAGCGGCCGCATGACCGCCATGAAGCTAGTGTAGGCAACACCCTTTTCATGTAGTAGATGCATGTTCATGTGTTCCTAAACCCTAGGGAGGGTACGCTTATCTATGTTAATCTCTCTCTCTTGTGTCTACCCTTTGCCATCTAGTTTAACCTTAGATTTGTTTGATCAACTTAGGTTAGATTGTCTTTACCTTTAGATTAATACCCCTTTCAAAGGTTTCCCATCAACTAGATTGGTACTTGGTTAAGCGCTAGCAATCCCCTTGCTCCGCGGATTGATAAGAACCTAGGGAATCCCTGTGGTGAAAAAGGTGTAGGTCCGTAGGCTTGCGGATCGTAGGTGGATATGAGTTTTATCCGTCAACAGATGGGTAGAAGAGCTGTCGTCCGTGCTGTGGAGTCTGTGCACCACGCCAAGTCGGGCCACGGGGTTCACGCCTTTCTTCATGGTGCACGGCTCTAAGGTGGTCCTGCCAACCGACATCGACTACGGCAGCCCACGGGTGCGAGCGTACACTGAAGAAGGAAGTCAAGTCGCGCTCGAGGATGCGATCGACCAACTCGATGAGGCGCGCGACGTGGTGCTCCTGCGGAGCGCCAAGTACCAGCAGGCGTTACGACGCTACCAAGAGCGCAACATGTGCCCGCGCGAGTTCCATGTCGGCGACCTCGTTCTCCGACGGGTTCAAGGCAACAAGGACCAGCACAAGTTGTCGCCACCTTGGGAGGGACCGTTCATCATCCACGAGGTGCTCCGACTAGGGACGTACAAGATCCAGTACGAGGACGGGAGGGTCATCACCAACGCATGGAACATCGAACACCTACGCCCGTTATATTCTTGAGTAAATGTTCAGAACTCGTGTGTCAATAAATACATGCAGCTTGCCTTTGTTCACATGTCTCCGTGTTCAAACTTATATTCAGTTGTGTACCTTTTTCTTTATGGCAATGCTTATGCTTGAGCAGGCAGCGTCTTTGCACCAAGGGAAAGACGCTCCCTGCTCAGGGGCTACCAAGGGCACAATGCCCTTGTGTCCTCAACATTTTTTTGAAATTTTTCAAAAAATTCTGACAACTTTGTCGAGACCGATCGCACAAGCGAGAAGTTTTTTGATGGAAACTCAAACTCGAGAAAAGCGAAGATGACAGTTTGCATGAGATGGTGAGTCGCTATTCGTTCAAAGCTCCTAGTGCTAACGCCCCTGCGGCTACAGCAAGAAGACTTGCGAGTACTTCTCTAGTCTCTGGCTTTCATCCGATCTCTTTTTGAGGACATTTGAGTGACCACCGGGACTCCGGTCCAAAAGAGGTTGTTCACGGTGTATTTTGGTACACCAAACATGTTCGTTATACTTTGATTTGGATTTGTTTATGGAACTAACCCGCCACTAGGCACACTAATCATATAACAAGTTCATCTATGTGCATGCATTTGGAAGTGTTGTGTTTATGTAAGAAAACATGGACATAAAGGAAGGATTCACAACAAGTTCAAAGGAGCATTTACGGAGTCTTGTTCGTGTTCATGAGCTTGATGAAATCACTTCCAATTGTGGCAAGGACCGAAGTGTTATGAAGGAACACCCCCAGGGATTGAAGCATAAAAGACCGGACTTCATGCACGGAGAACCTCCATCTTGGACAAGAGGATGACATCGTCAAAATCATGCAAGTGGAAGGGGCAAAGTGCATAAATGCGTAAGGACCCACGGGAGCGAAGGGGCGACCGAACTGGGCCAAAATGGGCCTGGGCCGGTCGGCCCAGGCTGGCCGGCCCAGCCCACTCCGGGGGTCGGTTCGGCCCCCCTTTCCTTGCACCCGAAGGATCTTCAACCCTAAAGCCCTAGAGGCGCCGCCATTCGCAGAGGAGAGAGCAATTTGTTCCAACAGGCCATCCACAAGCTAGAGAGAGGAGAGAGATCTCCAGAGGGAGATCAACCACCTCGAAGGAAGCACCCACAAGTGGAGAAGAAGGAAGACACTATCGGAAGGGTGACCATGATCAACGGTGCTATGTCTAGCACCTTGATCAGGTAACCTCCTTATTCGTCCATGGGTTGTAATCGATCTTGAGATGTAATCGTACTTTGTTGGATTATCTATCTATCATCTTGTGTTGAATATACTTTAATGCTTAAGGTTAGCTACCATGTCGTAAAGGGAGTAGAGCTCCAATGCTCCCTTGGATCCATTCAATACGTTGTGTCCATCATAGGTCTAGTCACGATTACCTTCGCGTAGTGACAGTACGAGAGGAGGGAAAGGGCGAAACCGTGGTCACAACCCCCGATAGATTACATTGGTTTTCTTGTTTTAAAGCGATTGCATGTTCTAGTATCGTAGACCCATGGGCGAGTGTCTTTTATCTTGGGGTTAGATGGAAATATGCCATTATAATTTTCACAGTTTAGAAATATGCCATTGGTATCTCACTGACAGGTGGGTGCCACCACAGTCATTGACATGTGGGTCAGGATGGCATATCTCCAATTTAGCATAATCATAATGGCATGGTTCAAATTATCCCTTTATCTTGATTGCTTAATCATTCTCTCTAGTGTAGTTTAGTCGTTTTCTAGTTTAATCATAGTTAGGGTTTGAGTAGCTAGTGAGTAGAGCTAAATCAAACGCTTGTAATCCCCTTGCTCCGCGGATTGACAAGAACCTTGGGAATCCCGTGGTGAAAATGGTGTAGGTCCGTACGCTTGCGGATCATAGGTGGATACGTCTTTTATCCGTCAACAAAGGTGTTTTCACGACCAAAACCTCAATTAAAGTTATCTCTCGAACCTCTCGAGGTCCCAGGGGCTGTGAACGAACAGTCGTGCTTAGCGGTTCGAGGGGGCCAAGCCTTATGACTCTTACGCCCCCGCGGCTCCGGAGCACGGCTTGACTATTTCATTTCTCTAAGTTCGACTGCGCGTTGGTGCAGTCGTCCTCGGGCGCTCAAAAGCACTCGAGACATAACGCCAGATAAAAAGCCTAGCTACTCGGTGGCCTGGCGGCCTGTTCAAATTATTACAATAAAATAGTTTGTGGCATGTTTTATTCCGGGGCCTGGGAACTCCTGGGGCCTCCGACTCATTTTGTGGCAGCAGCTCCAGATCCTTCAATGCGGCATCGGCCATCTCGCGGGCGAAAGCGGCGCAGTCCACCTCCAGTTCGTCGCACTGATTGTCGGAGACGCTTGGGTCCCAGCCGCCGCTCAGCGCCGTGCGGTCCAACCCTTGGTAGTGCGACTCGATCATGGCGAGGACCCGGTGTACCGCACGACGAGTCGTCGACAACTCCAGTTCCCGCACGCCAGGAAGGCGACCGACCTCCTCGATCAGCGTCTCAGGCGTTCGCGGGCCAAGTGACACACCAAGCGCGGTCATGGCCGAACTCATCGCCCCGCCGAGCTTGGCAATGTCCCCGATGGCCTTCTCGCTGATGGCCTCCAACTTGCGTCGGGTGTCATGGGCCTGGCTCAGGGCGGCTGCGTCCTGCTCCCGAGATGCTCGAGACCGCTCCAGTTCGGCCTGGACCTCTGAGGAACAAGCAGGAACGAGAAGTCAGGAAAGGCAAAAGAAGAAGAAGGGGAAGACAGTAGCAAAATCCAATACGCACTCTGGAGTTGCTCCGACGAGCGCTTGAGGACACTGTCCTTCTCGATAACTTTGAGGATGGCGGCGTTTCGCTCTTGCTTGACCGTCGCTAGCTGGACCGCCATCCTCGCGTGGATCAAGCGCAACCCTGCAACCAAGGACATCAAGTTGAGCTCCGACAAGAAGCAAACGCTGAGCCAGACAAGGGCCGGGGGATCCTCCAGTTTACCGTCAAGGTCCTGCGACAACTTGGCGTTGGAGTCCTGAAGACGCGACACTTCCTCGGTTGCCACTTGTAGCTGGTTCGTGACCCGGGAAAACGTCTCTCTCCAGCTCTAACACCTTTGCCTCGAGGGCCGCCTTCTCACGAGCGGCGGCCTGGTTGGCATCTCGGGGAACGGTCTCCGCCGTGGCCACGGCAGTCTTGGCTCTCTCAGCCGCCTCCTCTGCTGATGCTGTGGCCGCACAGAGCTTCTCGATCTCAGCCTCGGCAAGCGCGAGCCTCGACGCTACGAGTCCCGCTCAATGGCGGCCGTTGCGACAGCCGTCTCTGCGGAGATGGCCTGATCTTCCGCCGACTGATGGGCAAGTTCAAAGGACGCTCGCGCGGAGGTCTCGCTCGCCACGACACCAGCCGCCGCTACTCAGGCCACGATGAGCTGCATCTCCATCTGAGTCTGCTCTGCGCGGAGTTTGCGCACCTCGCGGGCACGTCTACGACCTAAAGACTCGAGGGTCTACGGCCAACAAGAACAAGATAAGAGGCATAACCAGAGAAAACCACTGAGTCGAGAAGATAATCCTTGACAAGAAAACTTACCGAGGTGGTGGGAAGGATGAGCTCATCAAAGGCGTGGCGCGCCCAGGTCATCCCATTCTCCAAGGTGTGACGCGCCACGACCTCCGCGTCGTCCTCGGAGTCGGCATCGATCCCGGAAGTCGCCACCCATGAAGCGCATGCAAGGTCAAGAGTCCAGGCCTTACCCCCTGTTGCACCCTATGACAGAGATGCCCCCGTCTCCTCAGCCTCTCGGATCTCCGAGGAGGCAGCCCTAGTCATCGTCTCGGGGGCGCCCGACTCTTGCACGACCCTGGCCGGCTCGTCAGGCATGCGAGTCTCGAGACCCTCAGCTTCAACAACCACCGGATGGGGCGGCGACGATCCATCCTTTCCGATAACGGCCTCCACCGCGCCAGCCATTGTGATGGGGGCCGGAGCTTCAACAGTCTCCACCAACTGGGGAGGCGTCGCTTCCCAACCTTCATTTACCGACGGCGGCGTGGGCGCATCTGTTGCCGGCTCCACGTGGGCCTCGGGTGCCACGAGGGCCGTCTCCGTCGCATCTGCTACAACGGCTTGGGAGAAGCCGCCGGCGCGCTCGACTCTTGCAGCACCTTCGAGACCGATGCAATCATCTCCATGATCATCGGCTCGTTGAACATCCGCTCTGCCGCCACCTTGTATACTTTCTTCGGGAGTTGGGGCGCTTCGAGATCGATCACCCTGACGCCGGGGAAGTTGATGTACCGGCATGTCGCAGTTGCATCACCTCCTCGGCGGTGAGGGCAACCCGGGCCGACGAAGTCTTCGCCACCTCCGTGGTCGGGGGAGGACCCGGAACTTCCATCGCCGAGGAGGGCACCGGCACCTCCACGGCAGGGAGAAGGCTCGCCGTCGCCGCTACCTGGGCCGGCTCCGACGCCGGGGGAATCACGACATCACGGTTCTCCGATGATGGGAGAGCCGTCGAGTCCCCATCCAATACCACCACTGCGTCGACGTCGCTAGGGCCGGTCTCGGCCGGCGTTACCAGAGCCGCTCGAGAAGCAGGCGCCTCGGTGGCCACCTCACCCTCCTCAACGGCGATGGCAGGGACTGGTAGCGGTGGCGAGATCGATGCCTCCGCGGCAGCAGCTACCACCAGAACCTCCTTGGACGGCAACGTCACCGGCTCGGTGCTCGGGGGCCAGAAGCGCATGATCGGGGTCATTCTGCAAGTAGAACCACCCCTTGTGCCAGCTGCTGTTCGAGCTGGTTAGCGTCACCGAGATGTAGTCGTCGCTGCGCCCTTGCTTCATCCAGCGGTTGGCGCAGCCGATCGTCGCCACGCGGGTGCCGTCCCTCAGGCAGGTGAACCTAAAGAAGTACTGGAACAGGTACCAGTGCTCGCCGATGCCGGGGAACCCCTCACACATCGCTTCAAAAGAGGCCATCTGCTGGATGTTGTTCAGTTGAGGTGCTGGAGTTGCAACCCGTACACGAACAGCACCCCACGGATGAACCAGATGGTAGGGATGGAGAAGCCGCGCTCGTGGAAGACCACGAATGACACCACGTACCCGCTGGGAGGGCATGGCACGGACTCGTCGGCGGGTACAATCCATTCGACGGCCTCGGTGAGGGAAAGCAGCTGGCCCACCTCGACGAGACGAAGGAGTTGCTTGCGGGAGACGTTGGAGCGCGTCCAGTTTGACATTGCGACGGTGAAGTCTTGGGGCGAGCTGGAAGTGCAAGCAGCGACGGTGTTGTGGATGCGAAAGAACTCAGAGCTCAAGGGGCGAGCGCGAGAGAGAAGAAGCGGATGAAATGCAAAGTCCCGAACCAGCGCTCGACGCGCGATTTTAAAGGGGACAGGCTTGACTCTCCACCTTCGGCGCCGGGCCCGCCAAGTCAGCAAGACTTCCGACCACGCGCACGTGTGCCCTGGCGAAATGACCGCCCGCAACCGCGACGCCTCGGTTCCCGCGGGATGCGGACTTGCAGAGCCTACGCGCGGTCATGATGGAGTGGTCACGTCAGTCACGTCGGCCTAGATGCCCGCACCCATAACTACGCCCACGTCACCACTACAGCCATAACTGTCCCAGCAAAACCTCCAAGGCTACAATAGCTATAATTACAAATAAAAGCTCGATGGCGAGTCTCCAACTCACCCATGAGCTCGGGGGCTACATCCGGCGAATGCGCTCACGCGCACCCACCGAGAACTTCAACAACACCACCAACACCAAGATCCATCGGTTGAGCCTGAGCGCGACTTCTTAACTCCCACTCAGGCTCGGGGGCTACTGACGAGGGCCCGGATTAGGGCCCCCTTCAACGGCAAGATTATCCCTCTCTAAGATGACAAAACCATGACCCTCAAGGTGGAATTCCCTGTCCACTAGCAAGTAGCTTGAGGATAGTCGTACCCTTGCTGACTGCAACATCCAGAAGGAGAGCATCCTTCACCTGGTGTTGCATCTCAGGGAAGGCATGCAGATCTTCGTCAAGACCCTCACTGGCAAGGCGCCCAGTCTTCGACCAGGTGGCTGCATCTCCGACCAGTTTCCCACTAGAGGAACCCGTCTCCGCCTCGCACGACAAGTCTCCGCCTCCCACGACAAGTCTCAGCCTCGCGCGACAAGTCCGGCTCCGACTAGTGCGTGGGGCCCAGACGCACAACTCGGGCGTCGCCACCGACGCACACGAAGGGACGAATCTCCGCATCACGAGGAAACAGCAGTTGGCGGCCATGCAGGCAACCTGCCCGGCAAGAGACTTAATGCAGGTCTAACTAGCCGCGCAACCATCACATTACCATCATCTTCCACTCTGCCACACGCAAGACTCAACCCGAGGCACTCAAGAACCCTCTACGACACACACGAGCCTAGACTTAGGCTCCGGCGTGGCAAGCTCAGCAAGCACTCGGGTAGACTAAGATAAGCCCAAACTACTCAAGGAGAAGGCCAAGTGTCTCGGAGGGAACAGTCCAACCCAGCCACGCGGCGGCTTCCCCGACAAGGCATCGCGACTCGGCTTCAATGCACCCCGACGGACGGCGACGTACGACGGGACGTGCCAACTGCCAAGCACTGTAACTCTTTTTTCTCCCCTTGTGCCCCTTCCCTTGTGACTATAAAAGAGAGAGGAGGGCAACGGTCACAAGGGTTAGACTTTCACAAGACCGAACACCACTACCCGGGACCTGGGAACGAACTCCCTCTCCCGACCAGCTTGTAACCCCTACTACGAGCACACCTGGCTCAGGAACACGACAACTATACACTGGACATAGGGTATTACTCCTCGGAGGCCCGAACCAGTATAATCCTGTTGTCTCTTGCGCTAACCATCCGAGCCCGACGCACGATCGATAGAAATTTACTGCCGGCGGTAGAGAACCCCGACAATGATCTACTATGTATCTTGTCTTGGTTGCTTCCAAAGCCGAGTAAAGTTTCCACCAACACATATCGATCAAAGAATCTTATCAGTTCATTCATGATGGGTGTTGAAAGAATTCATGCATGTCCAAACCATTGTATCTTGTACGTACCATGGGGATACTTTCGAAGACTTGGACAATGTTCTATTTGTTCGGCAAGTAGGTACAAAAAGAATATCAGATCATGTGTTGATGATGACATACAAGGCACAAGTGGCGGGAGTAAAAGGAGCAGGAAGGGTGCATCGATTAATGTAGCTACTGTGGAGCCTCAAGACACAACTGTAAGTGGTTCTGAAAAAACTAGTAAAATTCCTTTCTTGGTCATGTGGTACCTCCCTGTTGTAGGGTTGCCTTAGGCGTTTGTCCTCAAACCTAAATGATGCTGAACTAATGACATGGTGAGCTTCAGATAAGTGCAATAAGGGTGATGAGAAGCTTCGACATCCATCTAATGCTCATCAGTGGGAGAAGCTCGATCAGATGTATCCACAACTAGGAGACGAACTAAGGAAAACGTTCGATTTGCACTAAGTATTGATGGAATGAATCTGTTCAATGAAAGGACTAGCAGTCATAGCACATGGGTAGTGATTTAGACGATGTACAACTTGCCAACATGGTTGTTCCAAAAGAGAAAGTATGTTTTACTATCCATCATGATCCAAGAACCAAAGCATCCTAGATCGATATAGATGTTTTCCTTGAGTCTTTCATGCAAGAGATGGAAACTTTATGGAGGCATGTTATCAAAATCATGAACAGTTTCATAAGGAAGGAATTTACTTTAAGAGCCATTATCTTTGTCACCATCAATGATTATCAAGCATTGTTTGCTTCTCCTCTCTCTCTCTCTATCTCTCTCTCTCTCTCTCTCTCTCTCTCTCTCTGCTAGCGCACTAGCCCTCTGTCCGGTTACGGTCTGCTTATCCTCCTTCTGATGTTACTCCGACGAAGAAGGAGGGAGGTCCACTCGGGGTGGCGAGGGGCAAGGAAATGGAGATGGTGTTGGTATTTGTTAATCCTACAGAAAAATTGATGATCCGCAAGCGCACGGATACCGGTGAGCACTTCACCCAAGAAGATGGGTTTTAAATATCAAATCCACAAGGAGAAGAGTAGAGAGAGTGGTCTGAGATATATAACTAATCCTTGAGTAGCAATCAAGGACTTGATAGAAAGAGAGGTAAGGAGATCTTAAGGCTGCCTAGTTCTTACTCGCACAAGCTATGTTTATATTGTTCTCAAGGAGACATTGGCAAGGAGAAACACTTGGTAAAGGGAATCTCTCGGCAACAGGGGTAGTCCTATGATTCCTATAAACGGGATGTGGATTACAAAGGACTCAATGGTGTTTTCACCACCACGACCTACCACACGATCCGGAATATAGGGGCATTCACAAGCTAGCTAGCCTACACTAGTAGGGATGTTGTCATTAATGACGTTGCATTAACGTCATTGAAGACGCCAGAATGGTCACAATTAGTCTTTTGTGACGTTTTTGTGGCGATTTTGGTTTGGTCACTATGGTGGCGTCACATTTGATCATCGGTGACGAAATTGGTTTTTTCGTCATAGATGTGTCTCCAATCTGTGACGAATTTTGTGTCGTCATGGATTTGAATTCATTCTATGACGAATGTTTGTGGTCATAGATTATACCCTGTTTTCGTCATAATTTCACGTCTGCCTGGCTAACTGACGTCGCCGTTAACGCCGTTAATGCATTTTGTGACGATCCTTTTTCGTCACAATCTCCCGTTCGCCTGGATAACGGATGGCGTCGTTGCAGTAGTGTGGCGATCCGGTTTTGTCACAAATGTAGTCCTGTGTTGGTCATAGGCTGCCGTATGCCACGCTGGCAGATGACGAGGTTGTGACGTCATCAATGACGTGGCTGCTGAGATCATCATCTTGCAACCATCATAAATGTCATGTTTAAATCGTCACAGATTGGTATTTGGCATTGTCACGATTTGATATAATATGGTCACTGATTTGCCAGCACTTTGGTCACAAATATAACATCTTTTGGTCACAGATTTGAAAGTAGTTTGGTCACAGATACACCATGCATTTGGTCACAGGTTTGGAAATAATAATATAATAGGAATTTGAAATTGATACTATAATGGGCACACAATTGCATCAAGTATTCCAGTGTGCATATACAACAGATGCACACCACTAGACATTGCAAATTCAGTAAATATGTTGTTGAAACAGTACCAAGTACCATAAAAAGTTGCACACACGACCAAGTTACTAGATAGGCAAAGTGACAAATAATAGAAAGGAAAGCTGAGCAGCAGCTATGTTGAAGTCGATGACGAAGCATTTCCTTGGAGGGAGAAGAGCTTCTTGAGGAGCAAATTGGTCTCCGCCATCTCCTTGATGTTCTTCTCTGTAAGCTTCTTGTACTCCTCCAGCTCCTTCTGTGTCCTTGCCCGGTCTTCCTCTGCATCTTGAATTTTCTTCCTGAGGTCATCTAGTTCACCTTGAACAGCTGTCGTCGCTTCAGCTGCAAGTTGCTCCCTAAGTTGACTTTCATTTGATGATACTGACTTGGAGGATGGCGGTGTTTGGAAGCCAACATTCTTCAGGAATAAGTTGGAGCTGTTCTGAGAGAGCACCTTCAACACGACTTGCACACTGGATGCTGGCATCTCACCTTCAGAAACAGGTTCAGTCCTCAAAGCTTCCATTTGGGACTGAAATATCATCAAGGTAAAAGAGTTACAAGTATTTGACGAAGAGTAATATGACAATGTGTAATAAATGCAATAAAGTAGAGGCAAGTAAAAGAAGCAGATAATTGAAAACCTACTACTATGTATGCATAAAGTCCACACATGATTTATGTGAAATGGCAACTAGTAGGCATATAATCTGTGCACTTACAAGTGCCTCTCTTGCAGGGTCACTTAGGCCACGTTTGGAGCTAGCGTGGCACGTCTGGAAGGCTTCCACTGCGTCTACTTCTGCAGACTGATCTAGGCTTGGTTCATCAAGGATTCTTGTTTGTTTTTGTGTAATGGAAAAATGACAGCAAAGTAGGCACAGATGAAAGGGAAAATAATTAGTTGAGTCCAAATGTGCAGGTAAGTGAAGAAGGTAATGTTTTACTTACGTATGGATGTAAGTGTGCCACATAGCAGCGAGAACCCGTAACCTGATGATACTTGACTTTACTGCAGTTTTCCTTGTTCTTCTCACATGTTTGCTAAAAGAGGATGAACATGTTAGTTGATATCACAGGTTTAAAATAAGGGACTTTGTAAACTGATAGTGAATGTATGAATTGATGCCCATACCATGTTCTTTGGATCTGACCACCTTGCAACAAGTGCCCTCCATTCGACATTAGTCATGTAGCGAACTGGAGAAGTTGTATGAATCTGATTTGCAGGAACACCATTGAAGTATCTCTTCTTGAGTCGATAGCGTTGGTTCTTTATCGCAACATGCATCAGATCAGTCATAGCTTCCCTTGTTGGGGCATGATTTGTGTTAATGGCCAAGCGACCCTAGGCATATGATAGTTGGATATTTAGTTAGTCAAATAAGCTTAATAAACAATAGTTTCATATGGCTACGAATGCATTTACGACTAGTCGTCCCTCAAAGGCTTTGTAGTGTACGTCGTCTTTCTTGTAATCTTTCCAATGTGGGAGGACAGGAATACTTTCCCGAATGATGACGCCAGCCTCTGAAGCTAATTTGGCAGCTTGAACAGGATCTTGAGGTCTTTTTTTCCTTCCTGAACAACTATGGGCAATCTCCTTCCCACAGCTTTGGTTATCCTATCTAGCTGCTTTCCAACAGTAGGTGGTCTAGGCCTCCTAGGAGCTCGCTGTGGAGGACCTACATTATAGAATTTACATTCAGTTTTATTATTTTATTGATGCAAAATCAACTAAATAGATGTCAAAACTGCATGAAAAAAGTGCTTGCCTTCAGCTAGTGTGTTGTCATCGTTACCGAGTATGCAATGTGTGCCTCAAAAGCTACATTGTCATGACCAGTGATACACTGCCATCCTCTGATGGTGTGTTCTCATCAACAACCGGTCCATTGGATTCCTCTGCAGCTGGATTGTCATCATAAGGGGCTGTAGGATCTGTACAAGAAGCCTTTTTGATGCTCTTGTTTCGGATTCGGAAGGCCGGACATCCGACTGAGTTGATGCCCTCACTCTCTTCGTTCCTAACTCCAGGAGCCATTCTGCCAACAGATTTCTTGATCTTTGGAGAGATGATTTTGCGACTATGCGGTTGGAGAAGCTGTGGGGGAAAAAGCTCATGTAAGTCATGTGCATTAATAATGAAAACCATATATTCAACATCATCTTAGTTTGAAAGAATTTGCATATAAATCGGAGATCAAAATACAGATAGGAAACAGTAAATTGCAATCAACTATATTAATAATAAGTACCATATAGTAAATTCCAATGCAATCTAAGTCCTAAAGCATACTTCAGAGTAGAAACATTTAATCCTAGATTATATATTAATAATGATTACAATGTAGTAAACAAGTTGTATGTTCCAAGTATGCCCCATTCACTACTGTGAAGATAGAAGAAGCACCTTAAGTTGTGGCTGCTCATTAGATTCAATGTCTTCATCATCAGTATTATCTCCTTGATCATCCTCATCAAGGAGATACTCCGATGATGATGAATCTTCGTTATCGCGTTCCCTTGTTTGCTGATTTTTTCCCCTTCTTTTGTGCAGGTTGAGGCAAGGATGTAATAATTTCAGAAGCTAAGGTATTCAATCCAAGCTCTTCAAGCATCTTTTGATTTTCCGCCACGCGTCTATCTCGGCATCACTCATAATCAGTTATCATAGGTTCTTTCAAGGACAAGAAATTGGGTGTATTAGAATTTTTAAAAGGCTTGAACTAATAGGTTAGAGTTAACAAAACTACTTAAAAGATAGATAAGAGGTCTAAGATATGAGATAAGACCTACAACTATGTGTGGACTCCTAGATCATAAAACCCTAGGGTATTACAGTGAATCAGAAACTGTTATAACTACATAAGTAACTATGAATATAGAATGGAGGGAACTACAATCTTCCTATCAACAAAAAATCAGGCAATATTACAGTACCAAACCGTGACATGATAATGGTCTCATGAATCAAAAAAATACATTTCAAATTGACATACATATACGACAGCATCAAAATTGTAGATCTACTCTCAGAAATATAGTTGAATTTTTTGACAGACCTGCAGACCCATTCCTCTTTTGCCCCCTTGTTGCCACCATTGAAACCTGCAGATGAGCTTTAGGTTAGGTCGGGGAACAAAAGGAGGTGCATGGGCAGAGAAATGTACGTGAGAGAGAGGGATTGGGGGGGCGTGAATTCAAATCGTGTTATTGACGGAGCTACTCGTCGCCGGCGGCTGTGGTTAGGGTTTCGTTGATGTGACTGAGTGGTTGATGGGAAGATTTAGGTAGGTGGGGGCATTGAGAGAGAGGGTTAGGTTGAGGCATCACGGCCTGGAAACTACCAACCTGGGGTGAGGGAGCACCTCATCGCCGGTGATGGGTGCTTTGGCGGCGGCGGCTTCTGTGGTTCCAGGGGAGGTGTCGAATAGATGGGAATAGGAAGTGGGGAGGTTTGACGAGTTGTGGGGGAGGCATGTAAATAAGTCCGCCTTTTTTGTGAACGAATGGTGCCGAAAAGTTTTGGCGCAATTCCTCCCGCGTTGCCGCCGAAGCGTCAGTTACTTGAATCATATAAAACTATTTCGATTACTGAATGAACATCCTCGAGTAGCGTAGTGGTAAGGCCCATTTACTGGAACCCTTGGGTCGCTGGTTCGATTCTTTTCGTCAACACCTCCTTGTTTACCTCCAATAACACGCTCTGATAGTTTCACATGATTTCGAGATACTTGTGATGCACATATCTCACATGTGTAGACGTCCCTTGCATAAGCACATTGGTCGTAGTGGGGCATGTATTCCATTGTAGCACCGTGCACTGCCACTTTGGTATAATGAATTGAATATTATTTTGGCATGACTCCACACCAAATTGGTGTCTCCTTGCAAGTTTTTACATTTTTCTATCATGGTTTGGTAATTTTCACATTTATTCTTTATTAAATCATCAAAAATTTAAGATAATAGGTAAAAATGCTCCGAAAATTGCACAATTGCACGAAATCTCCTTGTTTACCTCCAATAACATGCTCTGATAGTTTCACATGATTTCGAGATACTTGTGATGCACATATCTCACATGTGTAGACGTCCCTTGCATAGGCACATTGGTCGTAGCGGGGCATGTATTCCATTGTAGCACCGTGCACCGCCACTTTGGTATAATGAATTGAATAATATTTTGGCATGACTCCACACCAAATTGGTGTCTCCTTGCAAGTTTTTACATTTTTCTATCATGGTTTGGTAATTTTCACATTTATTCTTTATTAAATCATCAAAAATTTAAGATAATGGGTAAAAAATGCTCCGAAAATTGCACAATTGCATGAAACCTCCTTGTTTACCTCCAATAACACGCTCTGATAGTTTCACATGATTTTGAGATACTTGTGATGCACATATCTCACATGTGTAGACGTCCCTTGCATAGGCACATTAGTCGTAGTGGGGCATGTATTCCATTGTAGCACCGTGCACCGCCACTTTGGTATAATGAATTGAATATTATTTTGGCATGACTCCACACCAAATTGGTGTCTCCTTGCAAGTTTTTACATTTTTCTATCATGGTTTGGTAATTTTCACATTTTTCTAAAAACCTTGGAGGCGCTGCTCTTCTCGACTGCAGGCTGACGCCTCCTCGACTGCAGGCGCTGCTCTGCCTCCTACGACGCCGCAGCAAGCATCTTCAATGCTAGGCAACGCCCTCGACCTCGATCACCTGCAGGCGCCACCGCCCCACAACGTGTGCAAAACCTATCTACGTCGTCAAGAGGACCAACGCTTCGATAGGCCTCGTCACGTTACTCCTGGATACATTGCACGATCGGCCTCAGCACGTTAGGCCCAGAACATCACAATCGATCTAGTAGAAGGCCCACGACTTATTACAACAACGTATTAAAGGTTCAAATAACAACTATACTTAAGACCTATACGAAAGCTCGCGTAGTGTAGTGGTAAAGCTCTAACTTGCATACCCCCTGGTTCAGGGATCGAAGCTCTACAGGAGCAATTTTTTGGCCTAATACTTGTTGCCCAGTTCCAAACAAACAGGGACTGAAGCGGCCCATTAGTTATGGCCCAGTACCAAAATACCAGGGAAAGGAGCGGCCCATTTCGACAACTAATTCCACGCCGTCAATTCCACCACTGATTTGTGACGAATTTGTTTCATCATTAAGTGTGTCAAACAATGCCAATATATGTTGACGATAACAAAACTAATTTGTGACGATCAACTTTCGTCATTCCAATAAGGTATACCCGAAACCAGTTTTATGACGATCTCCTTTTACTATTCTGTGACGCTATTTTTATTTTCGTCATAAATTTCCGGGCCAAATCTTCGTCACTTGGCACCTATGACGAAAATGGAGATTTTGTCACAGATGACATACCATTCTGTGACGAAAGTGAGCGGCGTCACGAGCAAATCGTCACAGGTTGCAACATTTAAGCACCACGCATACACTAAACAGGCAACTTTAATTCAAGAGCTACAGGAATTAAAGTACCCATAAAGAGTTATGAACCTCAAGAGCAATAATAACAACGTTACTCACTTGAATAAGAAGTTGATCTTTCCAAAAGGTCTCAAGATCGGGCTCCAATGGAGTCAATTCCAAAGGAAGAAGATGAAGAGGAGGCGCCGACAGGTCTGGGCCTTCCTTCAACTCTACCTCTACCATGCTCTAATTGTCTCGAACAAGACTAGCTAGATCTGAATAGATTGTGGCTCTAATCTGTCAACTTGATACTAACTCAATTCTAATTCTAATCTAGAGCTTTATCTCATGTGGGTGTCGATGATCTGATTGAATGAATTGTTGTTCTCCCTGGGGTCAGGGGCTGCTTATATAGTTCGAAGGAGGTACCACGTCACTAAGGATCAAACCGATCTCAATATATGGTTTAGATTGTGTCTCATAGGCGGTGGAGGAAGGTTCTAGAAGTAGGGCTGACGTGGCCGTGGTGGCAGGCCGACCAGCCCCACCACTTAACCGATCGGCCTCTGGTAGGCCCCACTCGGGGTCTGCCTTAGTGTGGAGTATTCTCATCCCTTCTAGATGCTTCTTTCTTGTATGCTAAGTCATGTTGGGTTCGGGAGCATTCCGGAACCTTCTAGACTTGTTCATTTTCCTTTTTTCAGAATAGTCCCTCCATTTTCATAGATTCACCAAAACTCATGGAAATTGTCAGTGTAAACCCTAATAAGGTGATCTAATTGCATTTTAGTCCTTTTTCTAGCAAGTGTGAGGGGATATACTTATAGGTAAAATGTGTCAACAGGCAGCGGTTGTAGGAAGCAGGATGTTGCGAAAGGGGTGTGCAAGTGCAATGTGTTGGCACGGGACATAGGGATTGGAATAGCTTTATGTGGTCTTCTCGGCGCCTCCGCCATCAAAGCAGTGTCCCAAGAACGGGGCCCTACCTCCCTCGCTAGTAGGATGTGCCACCCCTCCCTCCCTCAAGTGGCACCGGGACGGCGATGGGGACTCCCGAAACACAGGAAGTTCATCCATTTGCGACCTCAATGGCATTGAAGCGGACCGATTCGGCTCCCACGAGGCGGAACAGGGAGCGAACGGACACAGACACCCACAGATTGACGCAGATGAGTGAGTATCCTTCCGCGCGTTAACACGGTAGCGCAACACGGGTGGAGCGCTTCCTGCTGTGAGCGGCTCGGCACATGCGGGGCGAGGTTCCTTCACTGTGGCAGCTCCAATGCGGAGGCCCATCCCATGGCCGCCAAGAAGAAGTCGTCGTCGTCCAATATAAAGAAGAAGAAGGGTACATCCACCCCAGCCCCCGGCCACCGAGGGGCCTCTCGCTAAGAAGCCCAAGACCATTGACGTGATCACGCCTGGTGGGGATGGTGACGGCGATGTCAAGACAACTATCAGCACGGGCGACCCTGATGCTGGGGAGAAGTGCCAGGCCAAGAAGATTAAGCTGTGAAGAATGAAGTGGGGAGGAGGGGGTAAGCGCACACACTGAGGACGGCGGCACGGGGTAAGGCCGCCCGGGGGAGGAAGGATGGTGACGAGAGGAGGCAGCGATGGGACGCGAGCGGCCTCCCGGCGGCGGGAGAGAGGAGGCAGGAGACATGTGGGCCTCACATGTCAGGTCCACGTCAAAATCAGAGTCAAAACAAGGGAGGAAGTTTGTACTTATTTGATAAGGTCGGGGAGGAAAGATATCTATTTTTTCAGAGAGAGGGACACCTCAAAGGTTGTACTCATGTCTAATTCATATCAAGGAAAACAATTGGCAGTACAAGGGAAGGACAGCTTGACACACAACGACGCAAAGAAAATAAAATTACATTGAAGAGCACTCTAGTCGTCTTCTTCCTTGCAAAGTTCGCCGTCCACCGGAGCTTGAAAATGCTTTGGAAAGGCAACAAGGGAAAGGGGCACCTGCAATTGCCATTGCCACACAAGGCTTTGAAGACCGCAAAAACCATCTATTGCTTACAACGAGATCTAGCAAACGCTGAAAGAACATCGGCTGGGGCAACACCCCAAGCAACGCGGGATTGCAAACCATCATCACCAAACCAGCAGGCTGAAGAAACCGGAACTTGATGAAGAACAGATCGAAGAAAGAGATCAAAACCGCCCCAACAAAGGACAGCCAACTGCATCTCCTGACGAACACACCAACTGCAAAGATCTGAAGATAATCTACATATCTAGCAGAACCAACTCTCACTGGCCCTTCGTCGATGTAGGGAGAGTCTGGAGAGACCTTATTCCATAGTGTCATTTTCACCACCACCTTGTTGATGTCATTGGAAACCAAACCTAGAGGGAAAAGTAAACCTACAAAAGGAAATAGTTCCCCGCTCCTCTCTCTCTCGGCACCAGTGATGCCACCGAAGGGTAGAGGAGGGGGACCGTCATGGACGGGCGTGGGCGGCGAGAGGGTAGGCGGCGGCTGCTAGGGTTGCGGTCGTTGGATACCGATTGTTAGAAACAACTTAGTCTAACATTAACTTAAAACAGGATCTTAGCTTAGTCTAATTATGATCACTAATTAAACTTAATGCGGAAACTTGGGTAAAACTAACCAGTAGAGCTTGTAGATGTCATCTGTAGACGTGAAGGCATTGATGTAGATGAAGTAGGTGTGATCTTCATTGGTTCAAGAGCTTTAGGGCTCTTTGTTGGAGAAGATTTAGATGTCGATGATGAACATCAGCCTTGTGGATGTCACCTTCTGATGAACTCGAAGTAGATGCAATTCACCTCTAAAGAACAGGGTTCTTGATCGGTGAAATCAGGATCTCGATCTTCCAATCGCTTCAGCACTCTAATTAATCGGTATTTTGGCTGACATTTTTGATAGATAAGGGAGGTAGGACTTTTTCCTATGCTGAACAAATCTGCTCTTCTGGTCATGTCGTGGTAATCATACAAAGCTATGTAAGAGCACCCCACTAAAAAATTCACGTCATTTGCTGATGACATCAGTCACTACTCACCTCATAGCTTCCTCTTCTTTAATATAGACAGCTCAACCGACCCTAATGATAATTTTGCGTGTAAGCGGCAGCTCAATAGGCGGCAACGATATTTAGTAAGAGTGTCAGCGAGTAAAATTAAAAATCGGTGCTACGAATAACATGGGCGCTGAAGTCAAAGAGCATTCCAGAGATCCATTGAGATTCTGTGAAGAAACAAAATAATCATCCTCCCAGTTCACTGGACCTTAATTACGACGTTTAGTTTCCATTTGACGGGATGGAAGAGGAGACGTGCAGTCTTCCACTATCACTCACCTCTCGAAGGTCCCATAGTATTTAAAGCCGCCGACTCTCTCCCCAACAATCTCTACTCCATTTCCTTTTCCTGTATCTTTTCATTTCTCTTCCCTTGCAGATCCAATAATCACCGGGAAGTGAGCGGGAAGCGGGAGAGCAGCAGAGCAAGCACGAGCCGCCCAGCCCGCAGCCGTCGTCTCGCGCAGGCGCTGACAAGGCCGCGGGGGAGGCTCGCAGCCACTGTGAGCTCTGCCCAAAGTTGATGGCTTGACGCGTCATTTCCTGTCTACGTAAGTGAGCCATGATGACATGCGTGTGGGCAGGTTGTATGTCTCCGCTAGCTGTCGCCCAGCAGGTGCTGAATTGTTAATCGCCATATCCATTGTTAATCATTCTTTTGGTTGAGGCCTTATGTAAATCATTTGTGAATTCACCGTAGGTTTATACTTCCATCAATTTTCGGTGACTATCAATAAAATGAACATGATGTTGTATGCAAAGGAATTTCAAATGATGTTGTCATGTATCATCGAAGTGATTCTAATTTTTATTTAACTTTAAATTTTCTTTTAAAAAATTCCGTAGCAACGCGCGGGGTATCACCTAGTAGACTTAGGATTCGTGCTGCAATGGGCCGTGCATGCTATGCCATTCAAATTAAGCCCATCTTCGAGAAAAGAAGTCGCTTGTTCGGTTGTTCCATACCTCTTGACGATGTTTGTTTGTTGAATGATGTTATGGTGCTTGAAATTTCCTCCCATTTCCTCCACCCAAAGTATTTTCCTCCGCAAAGGGTAATTTGGTCATTTCGCATTTGTGGGTCGTCCCTAACCCGCACGCCCCCGCGGCCCGACCCACGTCCAGGCCCCTCAGACGACGCGCGCGCATCACACGAAATGAGAGGCGACGCACTGCGGCGACGGCTCCACCGGTGAGGATCTGAACGGCGGCAATCCCTGGCGCCTTAGTGCTCCGTAGCCTACACAGCCCTCATCTCTCGCTCCCTCCTGCTCCCACCGGCACCCTCGCAAGGCGTTGCACCGGTGGCCTGTCGCGCCACCGCCTCAGGACGTCGACATCTCCCTGCCTCACCGGACGTCGAGCCTGGGCGGCAAGGCCGGCCGACACAGTCTTCTTGCCTCAAGCACCCATCCCCATCAGACCCTGTTCTTCTCGCCGGTGAGTCAAGCAACCACGCCTTTCTCCTAATCTCTCCCATGCTTTTTAGGGTTTCTTCAATCATGAATAAGAACCTTGCAGATGTAGTATTTCTTGAGTCATTTACAAGTTATTGATCTAGTGTAGGCACCCCCTTTAGATAGATGCAGTAGTTCTTGATTCGTTTTATGGATCTTGTAGATGTAGGTGACAAATTAGTTGAGCAGGTCATACTCCAAATTACTAGATGTTGCAGGCAGCAACACTTGCTCACTGAATTCTTTTCTTTTCAGACAATGTCCGATGTTGATTCTTTGCTGGAGTACAATGAAATAGTTATGAAGATGTTTAATAGTGAGGATGAAGGATTTCACTTTTATAACAACTACGCTTATGAGAATGGATTTAGTGTGAGGAAGGATTACTGTGAGTGGGACAAGGACCGGGATGAGAGGAACCTTTGCAACAGTGAAGGTTTCCGCGCACAGAAGCACCTTAGGAGGGAGAACAAGTTGCGGAGGTCGCGCAATGTCACTCGCTTTGGTTGTTGTGCTAAATTTGTGATTGCACTGGATTATGAGACAGAGCAGTGGTATGTGAAGGATTTCATCAACGAACACAACCATCCGATGATTCCACCAGACCTATCTTGTTTCTTGCGTTCTCACAGATAAAATACTGATGAGCAGAAAGCAGAGATTGTGCATATGCAGGTTTCTGGAATCCACAAACACCAGATAATGGACAGTATGCTGAAGTGGCATGGTGGTTATGATAAGGTTGGATTTACAGCAAGGGACCTTTACAATTTCTGCCATCTCAATAAGTTGCAGATGCTCTCCGCTGGTGAAGCCCAAACAATCATGAATTACTTGGTAGCTCAGAAACATAGAGATCCAGATTTCTATTTCGACCACAAGAGAGATGGGGGATGGCATATGACGGGAGTGCTTTGGTGTGACTTCCAATCTCAGATGGATTATAGAGCATTTGGTGATGTCATCGTATTTGATGGCACTTACAAAACCAATAAATACAACATGCCTCTTGTTTCTTTTGTTGGGGTGAATCATCATATATAAAAGCACAGTTCTTTTTGCTTGTGGAATTGTTGCTCATGAGGATGCTTAGTCCTATGTGTGGCTGCTTAGGGCATTCACTAAAGCCATGTCTCAGAAACATCCAGTATCTGTGATCATCGACGGAGACCTTGCTATGCAGAATGCAATCAGTATTGTGTGGTCGAATGCATCGCATCGGCTATGCGGATGGCATATTGAGAATAACATTGTGAGTAATGTTAAGGACGATGTGAAGGAAGGGATTAGGTGCTTTCTTTATGATCGTTGCACTATAGAAGAGATTGAGTTGAAATGGAAGGTTTTCTTCAAGAAGCATGAGGTCACAGATGAGAACTCGTGGCTATATCAGATGTATGAGAGGAGGGAATCCTGGTGTGCTGTGTATCATATAGGTAAGCGCTATTTACGATTGAGGAGAAACCAGCGTAGCGAGAGCCTACACTCTAGGATCCAGTTTAACCTAGATCGGAAAATGACACTGGTAGAGCTGTTTCAACACTTTGACAACTGTCTTGAAAAGCTGCGAACTAGAGAAGTGACTCTGGATTTTGTATCCAGTTACATGCCATGCTTGGAACCAGATGCTTCGTTTTTTGTGCATGAGGCTACAAAAAGGTTCACAAGAAGTGTTTTTATGATGATGTGTTGTACAGTCTGAAAGCAGCTGAGAAGTGCTATTTGATTGAGGAATTGGATAGCTATGAAACTGTTGTGCATGAAGTTGGAAGGGTTGACAAAGGAGAAAAACGATACTATGTGAGCTGTGACATACGTGTTGATGTGGATAAGGTCAATGAAATTTCATGTTCTTGTCTAAAGTTACAGTCCCTTGGAACCCCATGCTCACACATCTTCTTTGTGTTGCGCTATCGCGGAGAAAATAAGCTTCTAGACTGCTGTGTATTGGAAAGGTGGACGATGGGTGCCAAGCGTGGATTTCCTTCTACAAGGAAGAGCACAATGTATGACTACTCTGATAGCGTACAGAGGTACAATGACCTACACAATATCGGTCGAACGGCAGCCTTCGCAGCAGCTCAATCACAAGAAGCATTTGAACGGCTCAAGCGCATTCTTGAAGAGGAAGCTGCTACGACTCCTGTAAATATAGGAGAGGGTGGATGCAAGACGTTTGGTCCTGTGCTCCCACAAGCCCTGGATGTTGATTCTGCGGAGTGCTGCAATGTATTAGATCCCATACGTGTGCCTGGTAGAGGGGGCCCGAAAAAAGTTGAAGTCAAGTTCAGATAGATCTGACAAACATTGTACCCTATGTAAAGATCGGGGTCACAATCGGCAAACATGCTACTTGAGAGATGAGATAAGCTAAGAGTAATTGTGATCAAACTGTTTAATTTATTGTCTGTGAGCCATGTGTAGTTTTTGGTAATCTCCCTCTTCATTTGTAGGATAAAATGCTCCCTGGGGATGTGTTGGATAAATGATTCGGAAAAGGATGTGTTCAACTCTTACTGAAGCATTCGGATGCATCATTGTACTCATTAAAAGCACTCGGACGAAGCTAAAAGCACCCGGACGAAGCTAAATGGATGAAGCTATAAGCAATCGGATGAAGCTATAAGCACTCGAACGACGCTAAAAATGTAACTAGGCGGTTCTCTCAATCAGTCTATGTAACCTTTGCAATGAGAAATTTATCATTTGACATGTTGATCATGTTTTCATTTCGGTCGCTGCATTTTATGTTGATTGAGAGTGCAAAGGAACGTTAACATACCGTCATTACGTTAACATGTAATGTGTGGATAAGCTAACGCATCATAAAATGACGCAACATAACATGACCTAACATAACATCTAAGTCACTAATAGGAACCACGTTGTAGCTATCGCACCGCAAGTTAACATAGCATCTAAGTTAACATGCCAAAACATTGGTTAACATAACATGGTAAGTTAACATATCATTGTGTAAATTTCCATGTCAATATACCACGTCAAGTTAACATGGCAAGTTAACATATCATTGTTTAGATTGCCATGTCACAGAGAGGCAGCGTGCTGTCGAGTTACCGACATACCACGTCAAGTTAACATGGCAAGTTAACATATCATTGTTTAGATTTCCATGTCACAGAGAGGCGGCGTGCCGTCGAGTTACCATACCACGTCAAGTTAACATACCATGTTAGCATGTCCCAAGTAGCCTATCCATGGTTTTAAAAAAACATTTCATGACACTATTAGTGGTCACAAGCTGACTCTTCATTCATAACTAACAGCATGAAGCTGTTAAAACCATTACACTGTTGAAGGTTACGAGCTGGAGTGCACACAAATGAGGGAACACATGATAATGTCTCAGATTACTGCATAATGAAGGAAGACACTTGTAGCAACTGAGTCTGCCATCTGGTTTTGAGCTCTGGGTATGTTCTGGTCCCTAGAGGAACCTGTTAATAAGGCAACAATAGACTGGGAAAAGGGTTTGGTCCTCCAATCCGGTGCATCAGAGGGATTAGCTGCATTGATACAGTTGGCAAACTGATTATCAGTGAAGAATTGGGTGAATTATTGGAGACTAGATAACGTTGAAGTCCATTCCAATGTTGGACCATAAAACCTCACTATATACTGTTTTTTAGTTGAAACTGGAACTTATACTTGTATCTGGTTGAACTTTTTGTTTTAGTTACTTGTACAGTGTATAGAATCCCTGAGAGATCAGCTGGAGATGCAAGAAATGGGAGAGAAATTCAATGAATACCCCTGGGAATGGATGGGGCTTACAAAGAGAAACATATAGCCTAGCCCGGGTAGAGCAGTACACAAACTTAGCATACCTAATTCTGGGGAAATAGCAATGAAGGTACACCCTACAATCCAACTTACTTTACATAGGAAAAAGTACCCTTCACGTTGTGTGTTATTCTGGTGTTCAAGAAGGCATGCAAATATAATGAGATGGGGGGAACATATTAGGAATTCAGACAAAATACTAGATGATCAGAAGCACCCAAAAAGCTTATTTTTAGGTTTGTCTCATACTCAGATCAGTACCATGGGTAATATGCAAAGAACGATCAAGCTTTTCATTGACATGCATGATTGAATTGTGATCACCCGTACAAAACATATGCATAAAGCGATTAAGTGTGACGGAGTTCAAAACATGGTCCCAATATTACATTAGTGGATTGGTGATGAAGATCACCATATATACAGACTAGTCCATACTACTCATTACATGATAAATTTGTACACAATTAGCAAAGTCCTCCTGATTGGCCTTGATATTGAAGATAGCATACCTGATAATTCCTAAATAGTAACAGGCGTGGAAGATGCTTCAGTGTCGAACTTGTGCCGCCTGAGCCTCAGACAGTTCCAGGCGCCTCGACAGTTCCAGCCTGATCCTGACCCTGACATGAACCTGGTCCATCAATCAAGTCCCACAACAGGGACCCCAGCACCATGCAGGTCTTGATGAAGAACACCACCTGCACTCTGATCACCAAGGTCGACTTGGGGGAAAGGGTCAAGAGGGAGTACAGCAAGACCCAAAAAACTCGGTTGAGCTTACACTGAGCAGCAACACTATCATGATCTGGCGCAACCACCGGTTCAGCCGCGATAGTGTCGGCCGGGAAGTAGAGATGGGCAGCTCGGGGGCCATGTTGCACCAGACCCATCGCCGATGAATGGGCACCAAATACCTCTCCCATTTAATCGCCAAGATAGAGGTGACTGCAATGGCAAAGGCTGTCTGGAGAGGAATCCTGACAAAATCTTTTACCTGAACGCTGCGGCCCAGCGTAACCCAAGGTCACAGAAAAGGAGCGGATATCTCGACCGCCTGAGTTGTGCTCCATCCCCCCGAGAGAATACCGAAAGTGACCTTTGTGATGCAGGGCAGGAGATCTATCCCTAGCTGCAGTGGAGACTGCTGAGTCGACGGCGGCGGCGGCGGCGGTGGCGAAGGAGGAGACTCGTCAAGCGGCAGCGAGGTCCCGGCGAGGCTCCTCTCACTGGAGCCAGAGTCGGCACCCCTAGATGCAGGGGCCGACATCGATGCGACCGCCATCGTCTCCTCCTTGTTGACCTGGCGGCCGGTCAACGTCGACGGTGCAGATCTGAGGAGGGGGATCTCGGGGGGAGCTGAGGGTGCAGATCTGCCGTGAGATGGTGGTCAACCCGTGGAGGAGTGCACAGGACATAGGGGGTTTGGAAAGCCGAGGTGGGCGAGCTCTGGGAGTAGCGGCACGGGGGCGGCCTGATGCGGGAGCACTACCTGCAGGTCGGGTTCCGCCATGGATACGATGATGCAGTGGAGGAAGATTGAGACGATAAGATGAAGGAGGACGGGGAGGAGGTGGAGCTGCAGGCCGTGGAGGAAGGGGATTGAGACGGGTGAGCTGCGATGGTGCAGAAGGAAGAAGTGGAGAGAAGGGATGAGTGAGAGTTGTTGTATGAAGAAATCTCGGCGGCGAGGAGAGGTGATGGATATTTGGGAGCCTTCTGAGAGTTTCGCCATTGGAATGATGCTTGCGCTGCATCCTCGCTCAACTGCTACATATTGGGAGCCTTCCGAGAGTTTCGCCATTAGAATGGTGCTTGTGCTGCATTCTCGCTCAACTGCAACATAGGAGTATTTGTGGGCCTATTATACGAGAGAGGATTATAAATATCTGCGTCTAGGGCATGCACAGGCACATCTGAGGGTCCATCTTCAATTACCTTTTGCCCTTATCATCCGAACAGTGCGCGCGCGGCGGAGATGGGCCAGCCACGCTGTGAATGGGGGAGTAAGGCCGAGATGGCCTGGGCTCTAGCATGGGGTCAGGCACAGCCCTTCTCTGACAACTTTGTAACACCAAATGGTTCAGGAGGGCTTTTTTTGGTTGGGCTGTATTCTATCGAGTAGGGTAGCCGAGGAAGCAGTGTTTGGGAGACATTTATTGGGCTTGGCTGCCGGCTGGTGATTCAGCTGATGAGCCGTCTGGTGTTTTTTTTGGTGTTACAGCCGGTTGGTGATTCCCTATCAAATGCACCACGCCACCGCAATACTGCCACTTTCACACATTGCTTGATTACCCAAACATATAAGGATGAATGATTGGTAAAGAACACAAAATCTTTGTTCAAACACACGCATCTTAAATAAATATAAGACAATCAAACTTCAACCGAACTTGGAGTAAAGGCATAACACACTTTTTCCAATTTCAAACAAATAGATAATGCAACCTAATAAGTTTGTAACCAACAACTAAATTAATAAGGAAAGCCTGCTTAGATGTCGTCACCACTATCCCCACTTCTCTGTCATCTTAGTACTCCATGTACGTCATGTCTTGCATTAAGTTGTTGGCATGTTATCGTTTGTATTAAGGGGAATATTTGTGAATAGAAACCAATACTCACTTCTTCAGCTCCCACTATGTAGAGATGACAAATCTTGGTACCACCATGATCGCGCACCATTTCATTCACCTCTTCTTGTCGACCTACAATCTTTGTTAACCCATACCCAATTGATAGCTCATTCCCTCCTGCAGCGGGATTCATGTAGTACAACTCTGCAACTCTGTTGTATCCAAAAGGCCTCAAAGCATCTGACATCACGACCCACTCAATAGTAGTGGCTGGATGTACAATGTTAAACATGCCAATGCCAGCTTCTTCCCTATTGTCATAGTACTTGTTCAGATCCGGATAAAGTTCCATCATTGTGTGCACCTTGAATCGCATTAAAACATCCTAGATGTATATAGATTACACGAACAAATATCATTTGGCTGAAAGGAGTTTGTAAAAATTAGTATACTATAAACAAATTTACACATACCGAGCGACATTCGTTGTCCATTAAAAAACGCAGGTTCCTTTTCGATATGCGGATCTCATCTTCCTAAAAGGGCAAATGTTGAGGTGTCTACCTAAACAATACCTAACATTAATATTATAAATAAAACACTCTGGTGGGTACCTTGACTATGTCATTGCCAGGGACCTCATGTTGTTCGAACAAGGGGATCAAGTTCTCAATCATACCCTTCAACATTGACATGTCATTCTCCAACTCTTTGAAATGCATCTTTGCTTGGTAGGTGAAGGTATCGATACTTTGTTCATGTTTTTGTATGATCTCATTTTTTTCTTTACTGGTCTTCTGAAAGACATTATGTGCAATAGCACGTTGACGTTCTTTCAATCCGTCAAAGATATCACTGTGTTCATGTAGCGCCTTCTTCAACTGGGCAGCATGTTCTTTTTCAATTCTTCTGGCTACTTCAGAAAGCTCTTTGTCTTGTTCTTTTTCCAACTGGTCACACTCATCACTCATGTCTTTCTCAGTTTTTTCTTCTTCCTTCATCTTCTGGACGTACGATCTGGTAAGTTGAAGCATGACCTTCGAATACTCATACTCAAATTCCTTCTTGCGTGTGGTTGCCTTCTCCTCAATCTCTTGGAGGGGCCTCTTAACTGGATCCATGACACCTAGCAATTTACAACATAGAATTAGTTATATGGAAAAAATAAAATCAAAAATCAAAAAAAAATCATGTACAACCCTAGCAACGCACATCCAGTGCCTAGTGCCATAATCTAAAACAAGTCAGTATAACTGTGTTTTCTAAATAGAAGATTTTAATTGAAAACAAGTATGTACTTATTTAGTAATGTTCTTGATCCAAGCAGTAGGGTGATCTAATGTTGCTCTATTACGCACGGGAATCAATCTATGGAAAGTCCACTGGTAACCCCACTGAATGCAAAATTTTCAGGATTAAAAATTAACCCAAGCATAGTTTTTGCATTGGTTAAACATCACAGGTAACATTACTGTTTCTCCTTTTGTAGATTCGAACTTGAAGACTTTGAAAATAATTAGATCCCAGATGTAAACTATACGGAAGATTGCTCACCTCGCAATGTATGAGGTGGAACGGGTCTCGTGGTCGTCAATGCCGTCGAAGCGGAGATGAGAGGCGGAGGCAGAGGTGGTGGCGGTGGCTTGGAGGTCGACCTCAAAATGCGTCGGCTAGGGTGGTGCACGGGCTAGGTCAAGGGCTTCTGATGGCGAACTTAATAATGTTAGGGAACCGTCTTGGTTACGAGTGCGGGGATAGGGGCGCGGAAAACGTGTGTGAGAAACTACACCGAGATAACGGGGGGTGGTGGGTGTAGTTAATCTCAGAAACAAATCAGGGGGGCAACACGGGTGAACATTTTTGGAATGTTTGCAAAACAGGCGTGGAAACCGCGTGTGAGAAACTTAGCACTATCCGCAATTAATCGTAAGATGCAAAATGCAAAGTAGCAAGAAGAGTTAACACAAAAGCATCACCAGAGCGGATTAACACAAAAGTACTTGGACCTATTGGCCCTTAAGTGCAGACAAATACTAATTGTTTTTCCACCACATCATCTAGCAAACACTCATCACATGGTCAAAGCAGCAGTTGCAGGGGCGCCATCATCATCATCATCATCGTTGTCGTCATCTGAAGACATCACGTCGTCGGCCAGCTTGGTCGCCACATCCTTGACCACCACGTGCAGTTCGCTGATGCGCTTCGTGGTAGTGCCATGGGCGTAGCCGCCCATTAACTTGTTCAGGTTCATGACCGGGTAGAGGGACTTGAAGATGGCCAATACATGGGTGGTGCTCGCCAAGCTGATCGTCCGGATGTACTCACGAAGCCGGTCTGGGAACTGCTGCAGCCGCTCCATCAAGCTGGGATGTTCAGAATGTCTGGGATCTCCAAACTGGCGAAGCTCAGGTTCCGTCAGCGGCACTGGCTCGTCGACCAGTGGCCGAATAGCGTCCTCAAGCACATTAGCTTGGGCGCGCTCGGACTGCACGCGCACCTCAAGATTTGCAAATTGGGCAAGGATTTTGTGTCCATATGCTATTTTCAGGTCAGCAGTAACTGCAATCAGGCAATTAAGGACCGACCCATGGCGATACACTCACCAGCAAACATCTTCTTCACCATGGAAGCCTCAGCGGAGTACTCCTCGACCTTGGTTGCGAGCGTTTTGGCCTTGTCCACCAGAGCCTTTGCCTCCTCAGCAGCCTTAGCACGCTCCTCCTTTCGAGCTACGGCCTCCGCCTCTTGTGCTAAAATGCATGACAAGTCAACCACAGGAACCACTCGGGATGGTTGAGAAAACTCGGCAGATCAGGTACTCACCTTTCCTGAGGGATTCCGCCTCTTTGCGTGGCGCGGCAGTGGCGTCCCGGTGCAGTTCCTCGACCTCCTTGGTCGACACTTCCCGCTTCTGGCTCGCCTGCTCCTCCAGACGTTGCACCCGAGCCCGCAGGTTTTTGTTCTCCTCATAGCTAGAGGCCATCTTGTCCAGCACATCGCTCTTTCGAACGGAACGGGAAACCACACTCTGCGACATACAACATGCTAAAACACTTTCTGTCCACAAAAATGACCCAAAAATCAAGCTTCGGTACTCACCTTGGCGATACGAGAGGCCTCCGACAATGCCTCCAGCAGTTTTGGCTCTTGTTGGTGTCGGTCTCTGCGTCGTCAAGGAACTCCTCTGCCACATCATTATAGATGTATGCTATGCGCATCTGTCACGGTGGAGATTGCTCCTGCTGCCTCGTCGCCCGAGGGATGTCCTCTATCTGCATAGTCCCCGAGTGCTCCACAGCACTCGGCAGAGGCATGGCTGGGAAGATGGATGGCTCGGACACATCCCATCAGGAATAGGATAATCAGATGGTTCCCTGCGCAAAAGGATTCGCACAGAGCACAACATTTTATCACAATATATACACAAGAACAAGGCAGCTGGATCGCGCAGTTTTACTTATTGGGTTCAGATGCGGATCTTGATGCTCTGCCGGAACAAGCCACCAAGTGACGCCCGCCACTTTCTGCTGCCTGCGCCACTCCCCACGCTCTCCGCGTCCACCCCCGTTTTCACAGGACTCAGCGCAGATCGCCCCAGCGGCGGCAGCGTCTGGGTGGCCGCCCCAGCAACAGCGGCGTCTCGCGACGGAAGAGTAGGCGAAGTAGTGCGTCCAGATGATGGAGAGGGCGAAGATTGGAGGACCAACGTCTGTGAAGTTGGAGAAGATTGAAAAGAAGGTCCCGGGGAATGAAGAATAGGCTCACCCAGCACTTTCTCAGGCGCCGCCTTCTCCCTGACTGGCGAGTGCACTGCGGTCTCCTTCCACAGCGGATCTGCGCACGGCAGGTGGCCCAGTCCTCCTCATCCAAGTCATCCTGGAACACCACCTTACGTTGTTTCACCGGCCTCAGCTTGCACGAGCCGGGTGGCGCCCGTCGTGCCTCCTGCCTCTTGGTGGCCTTGGGCTCCTTCCCCTTCGCCGTGGTCTCGCTGCCGCCTCCTTCATCACTACTCTGTCGCTCGGTCGCCTTTGCGCGCTCCATCTCCGCGAGCTCCCGGAGCCTCCCGGTCCTGGTGTCCTTCCCCTGGACGGTGTGCGGCAACGGAGCCTCCGAGGTGAACGCCTGACGGGCCTTTCAAACAAGAGACATTTTATCAAACATCTAGCAGGCATAATGTCCAATGCCCCTATGGGCGAATCCAGGAAGCCAGAAAGGAAACTCACCTCTGGTCGTGGGTTTGCAAGGTTGAATAGCGGCGGCGGCCCGCGGGAGGTAATGTGCATCCCGGGCGCGAAGCACGAGCGGATCTGATCCAGTAAATCCTCGGCCGGAGCCGGCTCCGACACCTCACGCGTCGTGTCTAAGTGCGGACTGGCGTACTCGTACGTGAAGTGTGTGTGTTCCTTCAGCGGCTGCAGGCGACGGTTGGCATAGTTGATCATCACCGCCACGCCGGTCAGGCCTCTCAACCGCAGATCGCAGATGAGCGCCAACAGTTCCCGCACCTGCAACATCGCCTGCTTGTCTGGATCTTGATCCCAGTGTTTGCCTGGAATGGGGCGGGAGTCGATGTCACACTAGACCCCCGGCTCGTGGTTGTCCATGTAGAACCACTCGTGATGCCATCCCTTGTTGGAGGACTTAAGGGGCACGAAAATGTACTCTGCATAATGTTTCTGGTTGCGCTGAAATCTGGCCCCACCGACCACCTTCGAGGTCGTGTCGTTCGAGTGACTCTTCAGGTAGAAGAAGTAGCGGAAGAGGTCGAAATGGGGGGCGATGCTGAGGTACGCCTCGCAGAGATTGATGAAGATGGCGATGTGAATAAAGGAGTTAGGGTTGAGATTGCATAACTGTAACCCGAAGTAGTAGAGGATGTCGCGGATGAAGGGATGAGTAGGGATGTCGAGCACCCGCTGGAAAGCCCACTCGAAGACGACCCCCTATGTCGTCTCCGGCATCGGCAACACCTCCCCGGCCGCATGATGCCACCTTCCGACCTCCTATTCCGGGAGGACTCCCTCCCAGACGAGACGGTTGAGGCGCTCCGTGGTGGAGATGGAGGCCCCCCACTCCTTGTTGCAGAGGGGCACCGGCGGCTGCTGCGGAGGTGACGGTGTGGGCGACGGCGACCTCGCCGACTTAGCTATGATGACACCAATCGTGAACAAGATGAAGGCTCTCAGAAAGTCTTCATTCGGAGGTAGATCTTTCCGAAGCATGTCTTCGAGCCCTGCTAGCTCGAGCTTGTGGTTATCACTGCATGCAAACCTTTTGAAAAGTTCATTGTCCACAGTTTCATTTTCACTATTCGGTGTTCTCTTTATATGTTCTATTACATCATTGCCTCCAGTCTCGAGTACCATTATATGGTGCACATCATCCAAAGTAACCCTAACCAGTTGACCTAATATCATTAAACCATGTTCTCTGGTGTCGTATGCTTGTACAATGTCCAGTATCATTTGTTTCCTCAAAGCGACATTAGGCATTTGAAGCAGTCCGCCAAAGCCAATTGACTCCATAGCATCTACATGCGGTTGAGAATCCTTCAAATTTTCCACGACTCTATAAAATCTCGTAGGAGAGTGCATCAAACGCATCTTACCTTGCTGCCGCAATGGCGATGCTAAGTTGCTATTGAAAAACTAGGCAACGTAAAGGAAAATAAAACTTCATACCGTGCTGATGGACCCATCGTGGTCGTTCTTGCTGTGACATTTGCTGCCATTCGCCTCTGCATAAATGTTGCAAATGAGAAATCTACAATTTGGCATCACGGGAGAACCCAAAATGACACCTTTAATTGTACCATGCAAAGAAAATAGTACCCACCCCGCTCCAAACTTCATCATGTACAACCCGGTCCCCACAAATGCAATCATGCTTTACTATCATAAACCTCAGATTCTACCCATGCAAAACCCACTACAGAGCCTAAACCTATTTGTTGCACCTAAACCCTCCACACAAGCGCGCAGACGAGATCCACGCGATGGCTGTGTTGGTCTCCGCCCTAGCTTGCTCCTCGTGGCCGCAGCGCCGCGAGGGATTTGCCGATGAGGCCGTCAACTTGTCGCCGATGTTGTTCGCCAGCCGGATTGTCCTACCAACTATAACCACTAACACCAATCCAAAGTACCTCTCCCATTATTGTTGAACGGCGTTGCGGGCGTCCCCTCTCTAGCTCCTGATGTGTCCATGGTTCCTGTGCTGTGTACCAGATCGCAGAGCAATGGAGAGAGAAACGACGAACAGCAGGCAGCTTCTGTAGTAAGGAAAAGAGAAATTTAGATCCTATAATTACGGGTCATGTGACGTAAGGTACGCCGCCAAATCTCGCGCACAGTTTCTCCCTCGACACACACACACACCTCCCACGTCGCACCCAAATGGGCTTTTCCTTCGAAGGAAGTCCTATTTACCTACCTGAATGGTGTGCCTAGTACTTGTTTCATCTCTCAACTCCAAAATCATATGTTATCTCTCCTCGAACACCCTTCAGTAAGATAAAACTTGCATGGACACACCATTCAATTAATCCTGACAAAGTGGTGGTGCATGGCAACAACAACTCATACAATGGTTGTGAAGTTGTCTCATAAGGTGGTTGTTTTGCTCATGAGAGCAAGTACATTGGTACACGTCAACAGTCCCATAGGTCGTCCTATGCAGTGCCACATAGGATTTTTGATGATGTGGAGGAGAGAGCGCAAGGAGAGAGAAAGAGGTTGTTGCCTCATGAAACAACCACCTCATGAACGAAACAACTACCTCATGAGACAACTCCACAACCATTGTATGAGTTGTTGTTGCCATGCAACTCATAATATTCCTTTTATGTGCACAAGTTAAGGAATTATATAGATCTACCAGACAACTCATTGTATAGGTTGTCTGTTGAGTCGACCCAAGATTACGTGTAAATGCATGGGACAGTCTATCAGTCTTTCTCTCTCCTCGCTCTCTCTCCTCCACATCATCAAAAGTCATATGTGGTATTGCATGGGACGACCTATGGGACAGCCGACGTGTAGCAATGTAGTACTGGTTCAACTTTGGAGCCGGGACTAGGGTTTCATCGACATGGACCGAAATGGCTGTTGTAGCCGAACCCCTTTTAGTCTCGGTTTGTATTACCAACCGTGACAAAAGGGGCGCTCCCAACGGCTCCATCCAGCAAAAATTGCCACCGGTCTTTAGTCCCGGGTGGTGTTACGAGCCGAGACTAACACCACCCGGGACTAATGTTCAGCATCCATATAAGCATCGTACCTCCTTCTTCCTCCCTGTATTAATAAGCATTCTCTTATTTACTTGTTTTTCATAAATTTGAATTTTATATGAACTTGTATTAATTAGCTAGTGGATGAGATAAATGAGTAAGGAAAAGAGAAATAATAACTTCCCGCGCAAAATTGCCCTTTAATCCCAGATGGTGTTACCACCCGAGACAAAAGGACCCCATTTTGTCTCGGTTAGTGTCACCACCCGGAACTAAAGGGCGAAAATTCACCTATAGAGGGATCCTGTGTGAAATACCCTTTTGTCACGGGTCTTGAGACCACTCGTGACAAAAGGGGGGCAGTAGCCTGGGGTGGTAAGACCTCTCGGGACTAAAGGGCCTTTAGTCTCGGTTAGGACCTTGGGATATTTAATTATTTGCCATCGTAAGAAAAGCCACTCCTTCATATGGGACCTTTATAGTGGCTCCTACATTTTTGCCATCGTGCAGATTTTAAGTCAACGGATTTGCCACCATTGATGAGGTAGCACGCCACATGCCCACATCCCCCCTCCAGCATGGATTCGGCCGAGGAAATGACTCCATCGCCCTTGACACAACCCTAAAACTCGCGGCTTGGATCCCACAGTGCCTCGTCCTCTCCATCTGCTCTGTCCTCTTGCTCCCTTGCTAGTTCGTCTCCGCTCGCCCGGCCCCTATGGACGCCATCTTCATCACTGTTCCCCACCGCAAGCAAGCAATGGCGCAGCAAGGGGCTTCGTCAGGTGGAAGGTTGCCGGGATCCGGGTCGTCAGCTCCAAGGAGGCAGGTAGCAGATCCCTACCCCCATTACCCCCATTTCGGTGAGGAATCGGGTTTGCCTTTGATCGTGTGCCCGTACTGCAAGAGGGCACGGGTGATTGAGCTGCGCACGCAGCAAGATTCGGCCACAAACTACAGTCAGATTTACCTTAAGTGTGCAAGGAATGAAAAATGGGTGAGTTTGACTTTGGTATTTCCGTTCTGGTTATTTGATTTGGCAAAGATTGATTTTTTTCCTCTTGTTGTTCAGCTGCCAGAACGGTGTGACTACTATAGGTGGCAAAAGGCATATTTCTTGGAGTTGATTGAAGACGACCAGATTCAGCTGTGCCCATCTGAGAAAGGAAGAGATGAAGGAGAGGTTCAGTCTGCAACAAGGAACCTACAGTAGAAGCAGCATTTGGAGGCCAAAGTCGAGCAGATGATGTATGGCATGGTGTTCTTGGGTGTGGTGGTTGTAGGACTCATGGGTGTTCAGTTAGGTTACATGTTGAAGAAGTAGTACAAAGATTGGGATCCCAACAATGTTTGTGATGTTGAATCTATGTTAGTAGGGAATGCATGTGATTGTAGGCTAGACTGTGTTGGTGTGATGTTGAATTGGTTGTGTTTATGAACAATCTGTGATGTTGAACAATGTTATGTTTCTCATGAACAATCTTTGATGTTGAACCCACAGCTCATCCACGTCATTTGCTGACGTCATCCCCTCCTTCTCCACTCGTGGGACGCATCACCCTTTTCTTTCTCCACCCGACGCCGCCCACTCGCATCCCCGCGGCGCCTCAAAGACCGCCGCCGCCTCCTCATCTCCCACCTCTGCCCCCTCGCATCCCCACCACCGACCCCTCGTAATTAAATATCCCTGGGAACACGACCCGTGACAAAAGGTGGGGGTTTCTATAATCTATTTAAGCCCCATCGCCTTCCAGATCGGCACTTAGTCGTTTCCTCCAAATCGCCGCCTCTCGCCTCTCTTCCTCCGTCGTCGCCGCCGCCTCTCCACTCCGCGCCCCTCCCCGATGCGCATCTCCCCGACGCGGCGCCCCTCCCCGACACGCGCGCATCGCTGTCTCCCGCGCGCCCCTCACCGACGTGCATCTACCCGACCCAACGACCCTCCCCGACTCGCCGCCCCCGCCGGCCCCCGGCCCTCCTCCTCCACGAGCATCAACGCTGTCGCCGCACCTGAGATCGATTGTGGTCCATGGAGGACCGTACTAGCCGTGCAATTTTAAGTAATATGCTTTCTACTTAGAGTATTTAATTACATTCCCAAATGCATATTTTAGGTAAAACAATGGCATGTCACTTTTTTGGTCGTGGTGGCCATCGTCGAGGTGGCAGCCGTGGAGGTGCCCTTGGTCCTCATCCTCCAGGGATACACTTCACTCATGAAGTCATTAACTTGCATGTCGGTGATCAACGTCAAGGATCTGCTCCAAACATAGTAATATTCTTTCCTCGATAAATAGGAATTTTATTATAAGAATATTAATATTCATTTCATAACATGCATAATTTGGATCATATCAAGTGGTTCTCACATGTTGTCAATAATATTGGTGGTACCCCTCCTGTTGTACAATGTGCAAGTGTTGGTCCAAACAACGCCATCCAATTAAAAAACTCTTTTGACATACCTGTTCGAGGACCATTTCGCTCCTCAATGTCATCAGAACCCCCCACTCCAATGCTTTCGGTTGTTGAGTTGGGTAGCCCTTCACCATTTAGGAGGACTCATGAGAGGACTGCCATTCAAAAGTGCTTAGAACAACTTAGCGCTAATGGGTACTTTGTACCAGATTACTCTTATTTTCTAATTAAGGCACTCGAGGAGGGAGAAAGTGTGACCACGACCGCAGAGAGACTTTGTCGCCTGAATCGTAATGACATGGTATGGAGCATAGAAATGCGATTGAGCACTTTTTAATTTACCTATGTTACATTTTTTAACATTCGTATTTTTCTTAGCTTTAGGATATCTTTGGTGAAACCTTCGCGACAATGAGTTTTTATGCAATTCTAGAGCAAGTGTGTGATGTTTAGGATTTTTCTTACGTGGACGGAAATCCGGAACGCACAAGAGATGGGAAGTTCCAGGCTCATCTTTCATTCTCCCTGCCGTATCAATTCAACTCTCCACTGTTTGAGATTTATGGAAGCCCATGCGACCATGCATATGAAGCTAGGGAGAGTGCACTAATTCATGCTCTAGCATATATTAGTGAGGTTCTGGACTTGAAGATTGGAGACTTCAACTACATGGATTACCTGTTTCGGAAAAGTGCAAGATCAGTATGAAACATGTGTTGTGCGTGGATGTACCTTATGTTAAGACTTACAGTATTGATGTACCTTTTAATTTATGTGGTTTTGATCAATTTGTTGTCTTTGTTAATTTAGACTTAGGTATTTATGTACTCTTTTATTTCCATGTATCCATCAAAAATTAACGATGATGAGAACCGGAACCAAGGGATGTTAAATAAGTTTATTTTTTTATCAAACACAAGCAATGTCACTAAATCTGAGTCCGGGATCTCTCGACCTCCCAGCAACCGCTAGACAAAGACGAAACCACTCGGCTGCGCTTGAAAACCAGATAGCACTCCATAAAAGCACTCGGACCGAGATAAAAAGACTCGGATCACTCTCAACAAAACAACATGCTCATCATTACTTGTCATGGGGCCACTTAGGGCACTACTACCTAAAGTATTACCGAGTTTCAACAAGCCACATTGCACTTATCATATATAATTACAAGCAAAAGCAACCAAGCATAATAAAAGGCATCCTTCTCAGTCCTTGCTCTCATTCTTCTTCAGTTCCTTCACTGCCTTCTTCAGATTAAGAATGGCCTTGTCATAGCCCTTACCCATCTCCTCCAGCATCCGGATCTTGATACTATTCTTGGTGTTCCTTTCCTCCAGTTGCTCCACCTTGTCCATAAACTCTTTATTCAGTATTTTTAGCTCATTGGCGGCGTAGTTACAACAGCCGCAATCCTGACATGTGAACATGAATTAGTACACATCGTCGCTCCCTTTTAGGCGCATGAAATGCTGAATTTTATTGTTACAGTAATTCACCAATATGAACTGAAAAAGCCAAAGATTGAACCTTGTGGACGGCCGACGAGGATGAGGAACCGGCGGCGCCCTTGGGAGTGACTGTCTCGAAGCCTGGTGGGACATCATGCCTGATGTCGATGGAGCCAGCGGCCCCATTGGGATTGACCATCTCGAAGCCTGATGGGACATCAGGTACCATGTTCTCAACACCGGCGGCGGCCTCCCCCGGTGGAACCCCTTCAACGCTGGCACCGGTGCTAGAGGCGGCGGAGGCCCTGGTGAACCTAGTGGACGACGGGTCACGCCTCCGGTTCCTCGCACGGCCGGACCGAGCCTTTTTCTTCTTCCCCTCCTTTGTCATCTTCCCGGTGCACTACAAAAAATCTGGTGGTCTATGACGGTCAATTTTCGTCACGGGTCATCAAAATTTCGTCATAAAATGACATCTATGACGAAATTTGAGAACGTCATGTATTGAGCGTCACGGACCCCTTCTCGTGACGTCCTTAAATTTTCGTCCTAGATTAGTGTGATCCATGACGTTCTCAAGGCGTCATAGAATGGTGTAAAGCCCATTGAACCCAGCCCGAAGCCCAAAATCTGTGACGAAAGTGATCGTCATGGATTGACTCGCCACGTCACTTGTAGAGATGATTGGTTGCGACGTGGTCGCCACTTGGCGATGACGTGGGCGCCACATGGTGCCGACGTGGCCGTCCCGTGGCAATGACGTGGCCGTCCCGTGGCGATGACGTGGTGCCGATGTGGATGCCACATGGCGCTTAATTCGATGCAGGCCCAAATACAACAATAAAATCACACAATTCAATAATAATTCTTAAATTAATAAATCTCCGGTACATTCACACCATCTCAATGGCAAACAAAATATAATTTACGGCAACAAAGCTCAACAGCCCAATTTTCAAACCTAGTCATTCAACAATAAGTACACAATCCATATAAAGTTCAACTCAACAAGCCTAGAAGTCACAAAACAACAGATCAAATGTCCTTGTAACATCACTAGCAAATTCCCGGCCCTTGTAGCATCACTAGCGAGACAACATATCGGTCCATTGCTTACTGATAACTTCTAAACAACCTGAAAGAGGAACGTTACCAAACACTTGGCAATGGTCAGAATCAAATGATTCCTAATCCAGTTAGCAAATCACATGACTAATATAGCTTTTGAAGCACAGACAATGAGCACATCATAGGTAAAAATTATGAGTTCACATGGTACTCCAAATTAATGAGCAAATCAAATTGGGAATAAGCCAACTGGAAATTCAAGTTACAACCAAGCAATGCACTATTTGATTTCTAAAATCAACCTTGACAAACAGCTCACAGTACAGTGTGGATATGAAATATAGGGAAAAATAAGGCTAGAGAAGAATTTCCATACAATGACGAAAGTGTTTTGTCATGGACGATAGCATGCTACCTCATCTCCTCTTGGTCCATTATCGTTTTAAGTTCCGGTTCTGCAGTTGCATTGACAAAGTCATCCATTTGTTGGAAATTAAATCTGCATCTACATCTTTTATTATTACACTTCACGGTGACTAAACCACCTACGAGAGAGTTCAAGGGAAGACATTGTACCGATAAAATAAATCAGTTAAGGTGGGATCAAAGTACTGATCAAGCATATTAATTGCTAGTAATATTCAGACTGGATCTATTTAAGTTTCATACCACTTATGCAGGAAAGAGTATATAAGTATTGTTGTCATATCATAAAGTATTTTCATTAAACAAGATATAGGCTGGCAAACAACTCAATTGAGTGGAAGAAGGTGAAAGTATTCAAGTGATGAGATGGAAAAAAACAATGTACAATCCATACATTAGTTTACCATACCTTGCTCCAACAATGGACCATGCACCAACAATCTCATCTCGAAGAAACACGTATTGTAAAAGCAATGCAAAAGGCTTTCGTGACGGCATACCTGAAACAAGATTAATTGGTTAACACAGTTTCAACAGTAAAGTTCCACTAGAAAGAAGAGGGCCCAACAAAGGGCAGAAATCTACTAGCCAGTTAAACACCAAAGCTTGACTTAGAAGGCTAGTAACATGATGTTCCTAATTCAGTCTACATTTCTGAAGATAGAAAATTGTTCCCGGGAAACATCAAATGACTATCTAAATTCAGCTTGATAGTAACCAGAGAGCAGTGCCACAAGGGCAGTTCATTGCATTGGCATAGAGACCATTATATTATCTATAAACTGGTTGCCATATGGAATAGATTGTACAATCCATGTGAATCATACAGAATTTAGATGGCTGCTGGCAAAAAGAATGAACACCACGATAACTTAAAAAGGAGTTACAATGTATTTCACTATAGAACTAGAATATCAAAAGGTGAACGGTTACTCAAAAGGTTTAAATGTTTAATGTACAAAAATAGAACAGTTCCACAAGAAAATGTAACCTGTATTCGTAGACAAATGCAATTGCATTGCAAAAACTCTGTATAGCAGTACCCTTAAGAAATTTGATGGAGTGATTAAAAGAACGTAATGTGTTATTTTCATTGTTATCAATATTCATTGGCAATAGCTAGGATATCCCCCGCCATCTATTTATTTATTATTTTATCCAATGGAGCACACATAACATCAGTTGATGAAATTTATACGGCTCTAAGCCTTGAACAATACTAAGTACAACTGCACTAGTACCACTGCAGCATAACCAACAATTCTTTTCCATTAGCTAAATAAGTACTATTATATAAATAAACAAAAACGATTTCACATGCAGTGCACAGACTGTGAGACAAGTTTGGCTGGTTCGTTGACTAATGGGGGTCTAAATAAGCACTAATGCTCTTCGACAAGGTGCAATGAATCCCTTGAGTGATGAGTTTGATAACTTCCTACGAGACGCAAAGTCCAAATCACGGAATCCCATTTGAAAAATGTTTTGACCTAGTAGGCAAGTACAAAATGCTGTTGGACTTCGCCTGTCAGCCTGTGAACCGAACCTACTGACTATTCGAGTGGCGGTGACATCTAACTGGAAAAACGCCCTGCATCTTTTGAGCTGTTTGCACATGCACTATGCCAAAACATCTACGTCAAAGCTGTGCCAAGGACGAGCCAGTGGAGGTAGTTAAGTACCAAACAAGCCAAGCCTTCACTTGAACACCTAATGCTACCGATTCGAAGCTTAATAAGCAACTAAAGCTCTTTTTTTTGCCCCCTTTGTCCACTTCAGCGCAGAGCAAACAGTAGGATGCTGATGCTGGTATGGTGAGATCTAGGAGCAGGAGAGCGGTGGAGTGCCTTACAGTGAGATGACGGAACCCTGCGGCGCGGAGCAGATGACGCCGAGCCAGTCGCAGGCGTTGCCGTCGGCATTAGTCCAGTCCGACAGCACGGAGTGAGGATCCTCGATGATGGCGCGTCTGAATGCCATGAGCGCCGACACTGGCACAAATCCACGCACACATCAGAGAGGAAGAAGGAATAGAAGGCTACAGGCAGGAAATTCGAGCACAAAATTCCCCGTGGAGAAGGAGAAGGAAACAGCACTCACCGTCGGTGCTCATGGTAGAGGCAGCGGCGGAGCATTGCAGGAACACGACGCCGCACTGCAGGGCGACGAGGACCCGCAGGAGGCTCGGCGCCGCCGCATCCCCCCAGCGCCCGCTCATGTCGAAGTCGAACCCTCAGTGGCACTAAGCCGCGCCGTCGGGCAGCGGCCGCCGCGCCGTCGGGGGAGGGGTCGCCGACCGGATACGGCCGCGCCCTCCCCGTGCTCCTCCCCGGACGCGCCATGGAGGAGTCCGCGCCCTCCCTGGACGCGCCTGCGGTGGTGGGGCGCAGGGGAGAGGGGAGGCGGCGGCGGTGGCACGGTAGGGCGCAGGGGAGATGCGAGGCAGCGGCGCAGACCGCAGTCTGGGAGGGGATGAGGTGAGGTGCGGTGCGAGGGGAGGGGAGAGGAGACGGAGAGAGGGATAGGGTTTGGGTGGTCTATATATGTCTGTTGCGTCTATTTTTGACCGTCGGATCGTAAGATCAACGGCCACCAGTAGCCCGGTCGGCGCAAATGGGCCCGATCAGTATTGTTTTTTGCATTTTTCAACTAATTAATCTATGCTTTGTGAAGCAACTTAAACAAATAGTTACCTTAGATGCTTAAATATATATTTTCACATGTAGGAAACAACATATAAGTTGCAATATAGGAGTTTCAAATTTTTTGGAATGGATTTACTATTTTCTATCATTTATATGAATTCATGCACGTTTATTGAGAAAACCTACAATTTGAACTACATATATCTCAAATAATATACAAAAATATTATCATACATACTCTCAAAACATTTTTCTAACGTAATATACAACATATAATTTGTCAGCTACGAGTTTATGAATTTTCACGTAGATTTGATATTTTCTATCATTTAAATGAATTTCTACATGTTTACCGAAAGTAATTCCAAATTGACCTATATGTACCTCTAATACGATTCAAAAAAATCAAAAAATTATATTAGGTGCCTATGGTCCATTCTAGCACACATTTAGGAGATTGACAAAAAAATCTTTTTTTAGTTGGAAAATATATGTTGTATGAAAAGCAATCAAGAAATAGTAATTAAGATACAAACAAATGGCACTGAGTAAAACATCTCGATTTTAGAAAAAATTAGGGAAAAGAATCAACCGATTTGGAGTTCGTATGAGGAAGGAAAACAGTTTACAAGTTTTATCCGAAGATTAAAAACAGAAATTGCACTTGCTATGAACTGAGATGAACAACTGTGTTTTCTCTTTTTAATCTTTGACTAAAACTTGTAACTAGTTTTTCTGCCTCATATTAACTCCAAATTGGTTGATTCTTTTTTCTAAAATTTTCTAAAATCATTCTCTACCAAGATCTACAACTTTAACAAATGAAAAATGATTTCGACAGCAGCTTATTAGGGGTAATTCAAACTTACATCTCGAATTACACTATCATAATTCAAATAATATCATAAAATGCTATAATGGTTCTATGAATTAACGTGGTAACATAATTTGGGTCCATAAACTTGTGCTCAAACTTTCAAATGATTTCGGTAATAGGGGAACCTACGTTGTTTAGAAATGGATACATGTCTCACATAGTTTCGTGAAACATTACTTGAACATTGAAGTGTATCATTCCTTTCAAAATTTTCGAATTCATATGCACTTCAAACTTTACCATAACCTTGTGTCTATCATAACATTAGTAAATATGAAGTTATGATATCATTTATTATTGAAAAATATTTTTTACTTATTCTCTTTCGGTACAAGAAAAGAAGTTGTATGAAAAAGATAAATGTAATAGCAATTAATATGAAAACGAACGATATTACGTGAAAGATTGTGATTTTACAAAAAATCAGAAAAAAATCAATAAATTTGGAGTTACTATTTTATTATGCAAAAAAGATATTTTTCTATTTTAAAATACATAATCGAGACACCCTTATGCATTAACTAAAAAATAATTATCTTATATACCCAAAACATTTTTTTCAAATATAAAAGGACACATTTAAATTGTCTTTTAAAAATTTCAAGATTTTTCGTGCAAATTTGCTATTTTCCACCATTTAAATGAATTTCTGCAGGGTTCTTGGGAAAAAAATAAGTCTGCTGGTGGCCCTCCATTTTTGCAGTATGGGCCGGCCTATTGGGCTGCAAAGCTGGGTCGCCAAGTCGGCTTGTGCGGGCTGGTATGGAGGGTTTCCAGGTTTGTTAATGAGTTAGAGGGTCACCACCAGACTTTGACTTCGGTTCGCAAGCCCATGGTACTATGACTCCTGTTCAATTTTCGTAAAGTCTGGTTTATGTCCCTAAACATTGTAACTTTGCAATGCATATCCTTCAACCTTTAAAATCGTCCAGATTACATCCCCAGGTTGGTTATGCGTGGTTTAAAAACAGTTTTGTCTTTTTTTTCAATTCGGTTGAATATTTAGAAAATCATAGTAAATTATAATAAATCATAAAATGGAAATACAATTGTGTTTGTCTTTATATAAGTATATCTAGATACTGAATATATAGTATTATATGCTTTAGAAAAAAATTTAAATTGAGATTTTTAAATTACTAAATGTGATTATCTCTAATTCTTTTCACACATTGTATGATTCTTTTAAAATTTATTGATCATGAGGAAATATTGAAATGCAATATGGGTCGGATTATGACGAAATTGACACAACGTCATAGTATTTGGACTTCACATCGGGCTTCATATCCAACACTGGTAATTTATGACGAAATCTGACTGTTGTCATGGATGTAGTGTAATCTGTGACGAAATCTGTGACGAAATTGGTACAACGTCATAGTGTTTGGACTTCATATCGGGCTTCATATCCAGCACTGCGAATCTATGACAAAATCTATCTGTTTGTCATGGATACAGTGTGATCTATGACGAAATCAAAAAACGTCATGAGAATTCCGTCATAGATCACAAGGTTTTTTGTAGTGGTGCAAGCAAATGACTCGAGGTGATGGCAGACGCGGCGGCGGAAGCGGAGTAGACAAGGAGGTGGTTATTAGATGAAATGATGCGGTGGGATGGTAAAATTAGGGCCTGTAACAATCGCACGCTTTTGCTTCCCATCCCACGTCGCGCACAACTGCCTTGTGGCCCAACTCGACGGCCCATCACATTCCCATGGCCTTTTGATTTGAAACAAGTCCTACCTACCTCCCTCGACTCCAAAAACAGCTATTGTAGCTCCTCGAACCTCCTACCATAAATTTTAAAACACCCAAACCTAAGTACAAAATTTAAAAGTTTCTTTCATAACTTATTTTGGTGTATGATCATGACGTAAAAATGTCAGATGATTTTGAAAATGTTGGTCACACACATCGTTCATGTGGTTAGCACATGGAGACAAACTAAGATGATGTGTGCATATGTGCAATTTTGCATAACAATTTTTCCTTTTTATTTTTTAAATTTTAGTAGATTTACAAAGCATAAATTTTAAAATTCTCTAATCTAAGTTGAAAAATCTTAAACTTTCATGGACAAACCATTTTCATGTATATACACGAAACAAAAGTTTCAAATAATTATGACAAAGTGGTGATACACATCCTCATGACTGCATACATGTCTCACTACGACCAATGTGACTATGTGAGAGATGTCGTACAACTATCTCGAAATCCTTCACAACCAACAACATCCTCTCACATCGATTCATGTGACTTAAGTGAGAGTTGTTCGTGGGTGTGATGGTTGCGTAGTGTAACTTTGACATGATCACAAAAGTTTCAATTGATTTTGACAAAGTGGTGCTGCACATCCTCACGACTGCATACATGTCCCACTGCGACCAATGTGACTATGTGAGAGATGTCGTACAACTATCTCGAAATCCTTCACAACCAACAACATCTCTCACATCGATTCATGTGACTTAAGTGAGAGTCGTTCGTGGGTGTGATGGTTGCGTAGTGTAACTTTGACATGATCACAAAACTTTCAATTGATTCTGACAAAGTGGTGCTACACATCCTCACGACTGCATACATGTCCCATTGCGACCAATGTGACTATGTGAGATATGTCGTACAACTATCTCGGAATCCTTCACAACCAAGAACATGTTCAAAAAAAACTTGGCTACGATGTTCATGGATCCAAAATGAGCTGTTTGTGCAAAAAAACATTATAGGACATAGAGAAATAATAAATAATAAATAATTTAAAACAAACAATGTTCAAAAAATATCCTCCCGTGGGTCTCGAACCTGGGAAGCGGGGGTTTAGAGTCAATGGGTCCTACCATTGGAATATGTAAGTGTGTTTGTTATATAGATATATTATATTTAAACATAATCTATTTTTAAATTTGAATAGGAGTTGTGGAGGCCACATGTCAGCATCGTATTATTATATTCTCCTCCTCCACCGAGCGCTCGCAGGAGCCAAAACCGCAGTACCGTTCCAGTAGGGCCCTATATATCTTGGGAGTGAAACCGTTCCGTGATTATCGTTATCCTTCACTGCCACGAATTGAAGTTTTCAGCCGCGATTACAGGGCGCGTGAGCACGCACCTAGCCCCACCGCCGCCGCTTCTCCTGCAAATATTATAGGATCAGAAGCAACTTACATGGAATCGGCAGCGGCCTTATCATAATTTTAGGATCCTTCCTATTTTGTTGAGGCCGCCTTCGCCCTACCACAATATAAGGTGGGAAGCCACGTCGGTTGTGCCCCTTCCCCTACGCACTCCCATGTCTCTCCTGCATCCCCAAACCACACGCACCTCCCATCTCTCGTGCCCACAGATCGATATGGCAGATGCCCGCAAACAACAGAGCGCAATCTTTCAGGGGCTACCCCCTCCCCCATGCAGTCAGTGCGTAAGCCGATGCCAGCATTACTTATGCCCTAATTGTGCAATATATTTCTCTCCATGCAAATCTCCAATCGGTGGCCTCAGAAACTCGAACGCGATGTGCTGCAATTGCTGGTGCGCAGAGGTACGCAGATGCGTCATGGGTTGTAATCTCTCGGATTCTAGTTCCGACGACGACGTCTCAGATTATGAGGTTATCTTCTGGCAAAGCAACATTGACTTTTTTTACTACACATTACTTCTTCTAATTTGTTGCATAGGCATTAGGTTTTTCACGTTAAGTTTCCTCTTCTCAGTTACGGAAATTGCAGATGCTTAAAAGGAAGGCCCGGGCTACAAAAAAGAAGCTTGCTGCTATGAAAAATGAACAAATCTACCATGCAAGGCAGATTTACAAAATGTCCTAGACTATTGCTGATCTACAAAAGAGTATAGGTGTTCTCAGAACGAGGGTTGAAGCCAGGCCTACCCACATTTAGAAGCAATTGCAAGTTAGTGTCTCACATTGAATTATTTCTGTACCACTTTGTGGCTTGTTTGTTTGCTTTGCTCAAAGGATGTTGATCTTCAGTATCATGATACTTGGTTTGCATGTTGTTGACTGATGCATGGAGCTCTCACCCACCAACCCCTTGCAGCCAGTAGTGAAGTCTTCTTCAATGGCGTCAGCCTATCTCGGCGTTGCTGCTGGCGCTGCGCTCTACATGTAGCAGTAGTAGTTCCTCTAGATGCCTTGGCTGTTGAGTGATTTGTCATAAATTTCCTTGGTCTTGTGAGACCGATGCATCACAATGTATAAAATATTTTTTGAACTATTCAGTTTCAGTTCTGGAAACTTGTGCTACCTTAAAGCTGCTGCAACTTCAGAATGTTTACATGTATACTTGCCTTGGAAGATAACATCTGTCACATGGAACATTATCTGGCGAAACAAAGGGTTTGTACGTAGATCACACTGTATGACAAAACAACGTTCACGTACTCAATAAAAGCACTCGAACGAACCTAAAAGCACTCGGACGTACCTAAAAGCACTCGGGTGTAAAAGCACTCGGACAAAGCTTTGCACAAGTTAAACATACGATGTGGGGGCAAAACTCCCGCCCACAAGAAATTTTTGGTGTATCCATATGTTTTCTGATATGATACCTTTCAGATGGTGCAACTTGAGAATTTTACATGTATACATGCCTTGCTGTTGAGTTTTTTGCATCGATGATAATATTTGTCACATGAAACATTTTCTGGCGAACAAAAGCAAAATGACAAGAAATAACAAAAAAGTGGGGGATATGGTCAGGTGCCACATGTTCCTGACTAGGAACCGAATCATTTGACTACTAAATGAAGTGTGTAAGTAATTTCAATTAACTAAGCAAGCCTTTCTATATAACTAAGGTACCATCCACACGGGAAGGCGAGGTGGCACTGTCTGTGGTACTATCTACCATGCCATCAAGATTTGTTGTCATTCGGGCCGCATTGGACTGATTTCATGAACAAATTCGACCCAGACTAACAGTGGGCCCAATCGGGAGGTAGGAACGCGCCGCATCAGTCTCCGACATGTGGGGCCCATGTGTCAGCGCACCCATTCTAACGTTACGTTCTTCGCTCAGTTCATGTAATTCCACTCTTTTTGTTTTTGTTCGTATTTAAAATTTCAAACTTGTTTTTCTTCGTCTTCCGAACTCCAAATGAGTTGATTTTTTTGCTACAAACATTTTAAATCACTCTCTACCAACTAAATGCATTCCATTTAGCTTTCAAAGTTACATTATACATTACTAATGAAAACCATTTAGTGGTGACTTTTTTATTTTTTCAATTTTTTTAAAGTCGCAATCGAAACGAAATTTGTCCTGATTTATTTTGTAATGGCTTACCTTGTTCATAGACACAATAACAATTTTTTGAAACTAATTTTCAAATGTGTACATTTGATTTGATTCATCTCATTGCATACTTGTGTTCAAGTTTCATATCACATGTAGCTCGGTGTCCCTTCACAATACATTTTTTCTCGAAATAAAAAAAATCTAAAAATATAAGCATGATAGGGATGGTTTGAAACCTCTACACAGCAATTTTTAGTTCAAAATTTATTATATTTTTTGAAATAAAAATAGTCAAATTAATTCAAAAAAGCAATTAAATTTTATTATTTTTGTATCTGCCAAAATAGAAAAGATTTGAATGCGAATTTAGGTATACAGATCTGTTACATTCATGAGGAAGTGCACCAATTTTGGTACATTTTGTTCCAAATATTAATCTATCTACAAGGTTTAAAAATCATGGAATTATTTTGAATTGAGTCACTGGCATGTGGGGTCGTCAATTGATTTACGTCTTCTTGACACGGAAACGTACTTTGGTCCTCTCAAAGACAGGTGGGATCTCTCGTCCCATCCGTGCCCACAAGTTCCAGCCGAGTTCCCCCCAAATCCTCCTCGTTCCAGTTAGGGTTTCGCCGCCGCTGCTTCCGCCTCCATCTCGATTTCTCTAAGATGGGCAAGGTTGGGAAGAACCATGGCCAGTCAGCACGCGCCTCTCGACAAAAGCGGGACGCATCCGGTAAGTTCACTCGGGGATCCGGCGTCGAGGTGGTGCTTGAGGCCAGCGGGGGCCGGGAGATCCCCTCTGCCGCTGAGCAACCGCCTGAGGCCAGCGCGAGACAGGAGATCCCCTCTGCCTCCGAGCTCGCGCTGAGAAACATCGCACGGCGGGAGATGCGCTCTGGCTCCGATGTCGCGGACAAGAAGACCATGGCAGGCACCACCGCGTCCTCGTCCTTATCACCGGAGCACAATGTGAATACGATTTCTCTCCACCACTTTACCTTTCTAATCCGCGTCCCACTATCATCTCCGGCTATGTTTGGGTTCCGGATTAGTGTTCCGGATTATTGTTATTGAGGGGTTGTGTCCTCATTCTCCATCAGATGAATAAAATGCTTTTTTCCATGCAGCTAAAAGCAGAGCAAAGCAAGTTGGACGCTGGGGTGGCGCGAGTCACAGAATGGTTGATGCAGTTTCAGGATAGTCGTAAGGAAAAAACACCGGTCGAGGGCATCTTCTGAAAGGAGTGCAAGGGATTCAGCTTGTGCTGTTTGTATGATCCGTTTTAGGCTTCCCTGTTTTTGTAACATTTGGCTGCTATCAGCCCTAGTTTTCTCTCAGTGGTCTTTATGTGTTAGAATCTGTAAGCTGGCAACATGGTCGATGCTTGTGGTTGTTGCTACAGTCGAGAAGGCAACAAACAACAAGTAGTGCTTTTGTGCTGACTGTCTGTAAAGAGGGATGAAATTCCAGTAGTTATGTGAACTACTTCTTCTGAATCCCGTACTGATGTTCAGTATGTGATATACTTGTGGTTTCAGCTGGTGAATGGAATTGTCTGTCTATCATTTTACAGTTTTTGATCTTTCGATGTCAAAGGCCTTCTATATTTGGTTCAGCTTTTACATATGAAATTTTTTACATGTACACATGCCTTGGCTGTTGAGTTTCTTGTCTGGATGATAATATCTGTCTCATGGAACATTTTATGGCGAAATAAGTGGTCAGGACATCTTTCTTTGTTCCTGCCTTCATTGTGCATTTTTTCATGGATTGCTTGCTATATCGAGTGCTCAACTCTAACTAAACCAAGATAAAATTTAACAAGGACTGGGTCATTAACCTGGCCAGGACAGTTATGAAGCATACGGATCGATCGTGGTACTCAATAAAAGCACTCCGTCGAAGCTAAAAGCACTCGGCCCGGTGCTAAAAAGCACTAGGACGAAGCTAAAATTATGTATGAACAAATGCCCGAAATTAGATGGTATTTGTCGTTGAGATTGTACAAATGGTTGTGTCAAGCAATTGGTGCCTGATGAATCTCAAAAGGATATGATTCTTTCTGTTTGTTACTAGATAGATCAGCAGTCGTCGATCTGATGTCTTTCCCTGTACCACTCCACAAAGTCACAAATTTAGGTTGCTTTACTAATGTATAAACACTACCATTTCAGCACCAGCTACAAACAATTATGTTTCCACAACGTCACAGGTGAGAACGATCATCAGAGATAGCAAACACTCATCACATGGTACCTCACTTCATACTGCAATCTATCACATAATTTGCAGTGTTCATTCATTGTAAAACACCGAATTCATGACCCGGGGATCACTTCACATTCAATCAGCATCATTCATGGCATCAATATACTTCAATGCCTGTCACACTGAATGCAATTACTATTCAAATGATACCAGATCAAGAACAGACACCAAATTCATTAACCATATCATTCCTTTACATGATCTATGGAGCATAATAGACAATATTTTCCATCCAGTTATGGTTTTTTACAGTCACAATGACTGAATCACCGGGTCTGTACACCTTATGTCTCCACAGCTTCAATCTTAGGGATAATTGCTGCTTGACAGCTGAAGGGACCTTCTAATCTACTAACCATCCAGCCCTTTTCATGAAACAAAGCCCTTGCGGGAGTTGAAGTTTCAGTAGCTCTAATATGACAGATTTTCCCATCCTGTGCCCCTGAAATTTCAATGTGCCATGCAAGTTGAGCTTACAAGTTATGTGAAAATGGTAGCAACCATTGAACAACTTTTCATCATGCAATGCTAATTGTAAACCTGTACTACAGTCTACAGGACCATCTGCTCTTGAAAACATCTAAGCAATTGACTGTCTGCATCTTCTATCAAAGCATTCATGAGACATTATCAAGTTGCAATTCAGATCGTTGGTTGAGAGGAGGGGCAGTAGTGGTAACCTCTGGATCCGCCGGCATAGAGCCGCTCAAGCAGGGGTGCCAGATGGGAGCAAGGCGGTCGCCGGGGGGACTTTGCTGCTTGGAGGAAGGAAACGGCCTGGATCTGCAAGACTGGCAGGCAATCGAACCTCGCCGGCCCTCCGCCTTGCCCCGCCGCGACGGAGAGGCACCCGCCGCCGCCGTCCCCGCTCGCCCGCGTGCAAGAGAAAGAAGGGGAGGGAGATGTCGCTTCTGCTCCACTTAGGTGGAGGCTGGCCGAAGCTCCGGACTGCAGCCATCCCCACAGGCGGCGCCCTCCGTCTGCCGTCTGCGGCGAAGACCTGTCGCCCTCCGTCTGCCGGCGGCGGCGAACTGAAACGCTACAAACCCTAACCATCTAAAAAAGAAAAAATTTAGTAAACAAGTTATACATCTCAACTATATTACTAAAAAACATTATTTTCACGTTTATGAAGTGACCATTATACCCTTGTTCAAAAATAAGAACCACAAAACCGCAATTAATGTCATATCCAAATCCCCACATTTGTGGAGGAAATGGGAGGAAATTTTTTCCTCCTAGACCCACTCGTCATAGAGATAGGAGGAGGAAAAATTTTCCTCCATCCCATTTCCTCTCATTTCCTCATAGCCTCGTAGCCGTCCAATCATTTTTTGCCCCGAAGATATTAAAATTTTTCTTGTTTGTTGGCCTTGAAACTTCCAGAAAAAAGCGTTTGTGTGGCTTTTATGAACTTTTCGACTTTCTGTTGATCCATCCATTCATCCTTCCCTTGAAAAACACACTGAGTTTATTTTTTCCTGTCGTGACTATTCGACGAGGGGGCTCGTTGAAAATTTCCAGTGCACTTCGAGCAGCCTCATCGACAATTAGGAGCGGTGTGAAAGCTCTCCGGTGTACGTGTGCAGGTACCTATCAGTGTTCGGTGCTCACTTGAATTTTTTCGGTGCGCTTAGCACGCCATGGATTTGTCTAGTACTACTCCGGAGTAGCTGACTTTATCTGGTTTCCGAATTCGCGTCGATTTCACGGGTGACCGGCGCGGCCAATCCGCAATTTCACTTAAACTCGATGGTTGATGACGATGCATCTAGCAACCACTCCCCACCGATACCTTGCCGCGGCCAATCATATCAATGGGGGGCACGTTGCTGTCCTAAGGTCCGAGGTCTTCAGCGGAAGAGAAAGAAAAAAACTAACCACACAGCAAGTTAATCCACTTAGCCCTCGGAGTCCAGCTCGTAAATATTTTAATGGATTTTTTTAAAAGAAAGCCTTCTTGTTCATTAAAAGTTTAAAACACAAGTAAACCTGTCATTCGAACACGAAAGGATTAACATGTTTCCGGAAAAAAATCAATACCTGTATGAGAATTCTGCTTACATAATAAAACGAAAAACAAAGTACAGTACCCTACTCTAAAATGCCCATACGAAATGCGCACCTTAACCAACTTTTATCCGCTGCTCCAGAAAAGTCTGAGCTGAAAGTTCGCTAGCAGCTGACGTGTAGTATGGGCAGCACCGAAAGAACCGAGGGAACAGCTTTGTGTTTGTTCCACCAGTGACACCGCCGTGACGTCAGACACCGGCGGGCCCCGCTCACCTACCGCGCGGCCATGGCCACCACCAACCCCCACATCCCTTTCGCTCACCCTCTCTCCTCGCGGCTAATCCACTGTCACGCGCCACGTCGCTCTCCTCCGTCGTCCAGCGAGCCAAACCAGCAGCGTGCTCCTGCATTCTCTCCTAACCCAAACGCCATTTGCGCCCCCACGCAGCAGGGATCTCCTACTACCTACTCCGCCCCTGAGAAAAGCCATTTTCCGATCGGTGGAGAGGAAGAAACACCATGTCGCCACCGGCTCCGGTACTGAACCATATTGCATGGATTGTTCAAGTCTGTTTTATCTTCATGATTGGACCTTGGACGGAGGCAGCTACAGCATTTTGCCTGTCTATACATGGATGACAATTTGTGCCATCTCAATCGCCACCACCACCGGAAATGCATGCTCAAGCAGTTTGTCAACGCACATAATAGTGTCCCGTACTCCCGTCTACCATTCATTTAGCCAAAATTTCACCAATTATATGTCACATCAATCTCCGGATGTTAATTAAAGTATTATATGTAGATTAATGACAAAACTCATTCCACAATCCCTACTTTAATATTCGAGACGAATCTAACGAGCATAATTATATCATGATTAGACAACATTATGCTACGGTAACCAATCTCTAATGAAGGATTAATTAATTAGACTTAATGGATTCATCTCACAATTTCCGGTCAATTTGTGTAATTATTTTCCTTTTCGTAACTAGCATATGTTCAATACTCCTAACAAATCTCAAAGAGGACCCCAAAAAATTCACCTCATAACTAAACGGCGTATACGTGGATGTAGTGTCTCTTTGTTGACCTAGTTGTATTCTTGAAAATTGACTTGGCATAGTATGAAAAATTGACCAGCCAACTTGCGAAGGATACTGCCAATAATTTTATTCCTAAAAAAACATTTTTGATAACTATGGAAATAAATCGATCGGCACCTATAATCGTCATGGTTTCCGCGTGTGCTGTTATCCCGCTCGTATTTTTTTTATACTGCTCGTGTCCTGTTCTTATGGTTAGTAGGTGGCAAATAAAGAATCCAATCAATTGAATTTCAGTAGCAAAAAACCAAATTAGCAGTAGTAGATGCAGGCAAAGGGATCTTGACCGTCGGCTGCACGTTGAGAACTCGAAGGAAGGTTCCACAGAAGATCCAGGCCAACTTGCCACTCTGCTCTCCAGGTACAGACTAGCAACATGTTCGTTTGGCTCATGGCTGATGGCTGATTTGTTGTGAGAGAAAAGTACTGTTGGCTGATTGCTGGTGGCTGATTTGTTCGGAGAGAAAAGTACTGCTGGCTGGTGGCTGATAAGCCAAACGAACAGGCTCTCATGCCCACCACTCTTCCCTCTACCATAAAAGGGCACGCACGCAGCACTTGTGTTCTCCCGAAGCCAAGACCCACCCGTCCCCCTACCACATCCACATTTCTGTTCTTCTCCATCGCCGTCGCGCGCCGCCGTCTCCTACGGCGGGCCGGTCTCACACGAGACGAGAGCGAGCGAGCGAGCGAAGGATGGGCAGCCTGGCGTCGGAGAGGACGGTGGTGGGGTGGGCCGCCCGCGACGCCACCGGCCACCTCTCCCCCTACACCTACACCGTCAGGTACGCCCTTCCGCCGGCCATGGCCATGGCCATCTCCATCGCTCCGGCCATCGTCTCTCGCGTTTCCTGCTCGACCTCCGTTCTTGAAACATGCATGGCGAAGGAAAATTAAAGGAGGACGAACAGATTCTGCCGCGTCGTCTTCATTCAGTAGTTCTCGCGCAGTCTTTTTTTTTTTTACTCCACCGCGATCGATCATGAACAGAAATAATCTGATGATGAACGGTTTCGTAAAATTAAAAGAAACAATGAATTACTATCAATTTCTGCAGATGCAACTTGTTGTAGAGTAGGGAGTAACGCCTGCCTGCAGGCAGGTAACTGATACGTTACGCGTGATTCGCTCCTCTCTCATCTGGCTGCTGTGACTTGTGATAAGCAACCATGTATTGTCGCTAGTGCCATACGTGTAACATGCGTATACGTGTGTCTTTGGTCCAACTCTGGTGTGATCGCGAGTGGTGCACCCGTGTGTCTACTGTCTAGTGTCCACGAATCTGCAGTACGTTACTGTTCATGATTTTTATTTTCTCCCAACAGTTGGGTCCCCTGTGGCCCTGCACGTGAGTTTGACATCCCGTTGAAATGCACGGGCCATGCCAAGCCATCGAGCCATCGCATCGTGCAAAGAACACTAGCCATAACCCGTGGTGAAGGTGCTCTTACTGTGGAGTAGGCTAGCCGCACACTGATGTTTACCGTTACCTACCGCTTGAAAAACAGAGCCATAACCTTCGTTTTCAATTCAGTACTACGTGGTGGCAGCAGACAGGCAGCATCCATCGATTGCTGAATCAGATTCCTTTTTCCAGAGTTCCCATATATATTCCACTTGCAATTACCGCGACAGAAGAATCTCAAAAGAAATCATATCGTCTCAAAAGTTGCGTACACCCTCCGTCCCAAAATATTTGTACCCTTTGACTTTTACAATCACATTTCACCATTTGTCTTATTCATTCAAAATATTGCGAAAATACAAAAATAATTATGATATACAAAGAATGGTCAAAAGTGAAGCGCAAAAATCAACAAGTGCAAATATTTTGGGATGGAGGGAGAGAGTGTGTGTATTATGCTCATCTCCTGCAAGATTCTTCCCAACTAAGGCACTAACAAATTGTCTCTCTTTGAATTGGTTTTGTAATTGTGACTACGTACACAACAGGAAGACAGGCGCTGAGGATGTGGTGGTGAAGGTGCTCTACTGTGGGATCTGCCACACTGACCTCCACCAGACCAAGAACCACCTCGGCGCTTCCAAGTACCCCATGGTCCCTGGGTAAGCACAACAATACCATAGCTTTTTCTCTCGTTTTCTAGTAGCGTTTCAGCGCTACAGACCGAGGGATCCATCGAGAATAATGGTCCACAATAAACTGCTCTAATCAACTCCCACGACGTTTTTCTGGAAAAAAGTCTGAAAAGGACAGACAGTAGCAACCAATATATACTCTTTGTTTTAGTAGGCAGTTTGACGAGAAATTACATGTATTATTAATGACAGTACATCTGGTAACAGGAAATGACAGTATTATCAATGTTGTTTAGGAACTGCTGCCAGGTTCACATCATGTTGTCACAATCACTCTTTGGTGGGTTTTAGTTGTGAATTAATACTGTCAGTCACCGCATTATCTGACGCACAAGATAAAACACCGATCTAGTAGATTGCTTACTTTCGGAAACCGCATTCTCTATCTTTTTCATGATATCTAGAAAGAGACTACACCATCATTTTCAAAGCCATGAGTAAAGCCAACCTCACCAAACTTTTTCCAGCAGCACAACACAGCTCGTCAGCTCCCCATATGGCCGTATGTGAACTGATAATGTTGAGAAATGCGGCGCGCACTTGCAATCATCTATCATGGCCTTGTTTGTTGCTGATGGCTGGAACTTTTCAGGCATGAGGTGGTCGGTGAGGTAGTGGAGGTCGGGCCCGAGGTGAGCAGGTACCGCGTGGGTGACGTCGTCGGCGTCGGGGTGATCATCGGGTGCTGCCGCGAGTGCCGCCCTTGCAAGGCCAACGTCGAGCAGTACTGCAACAAGAGGATCTGGTCCTACAACGATGTCTACACCGACGGGCGTCCCACGCAGGGAGGGTTCGCCTCCACCATGGTCGTCGACCAGAAGTGAGCTCCGCCTCTAAGAATTACTCACCACTGCACTTGCAATAGTTGAGAGATTCATTTATCAAAATTTTAAAACATAAAACTTATTGTTCTCGACAAAGCAACAAGCAAGAACTTGGATTATGTGAAGTGTGGATGAGGTCAAATTAAGCCTTCTAGAAAAAGTGGCGGAAAAGTATGGGTAATAGGGAAAGGGGTGTGTTATCATTGAGAAAATTCATCATCTACCTGCAACTGCAAAGTATGGGTATGGATGTTGTGACCAGGCAGCAGTGTGTGATATCAAAAGTAAGACTAGTTTGCTTTACTAGCTCAACTTTGTGAAGTTGATCCGTCACCACAGAAGCCGAATCCTTACCTACTGCTCTGAAGAATGGTCACACCTATACCACTGTTTGTTGGGAGAAATTAGGATACATACCTTTCTCCATCCTTTGATCCACAACTTGTCTACAACTCTAGTGTGCTGTCTTTTTCAGTCAGTGGACAAATCGCACTACCTATTTCCTAATACTGTTTGAGATTGTGACATAGCCATGAATTTTTTGTATCTGAATCTGAATTATGACAGACAGCAACTCTTCATTCTAATCCAATTTGCATCAGTTCTCAATTTTTAATACTGTCTCGCCGAGTTGAAGATTAATTTGGCAATCCTTCATTGACGTACGTGCAGGTTCGTGGTGAAGATCCCTGAAGGTCTGGCGCCGGAGCAGGCGGCGCCGCTGCTGTGCGCGGGTGTGACAGTGTACAGCCCACTAAAGCACTTCGGTCTGACGGCCCCCGGCCTCCGCGGCGGCATCCTGGGTCTCGGCGGCGTGGGCCACATGGGCGTGAAGGTTGCAAAGGCGATGGGCCACCACGTGACGGTGATCAGCTCGTCGTCCAGGAAGCGCGCGGAGGCGATGGAGCACCTGGGCGCGGACGCGTACCTGGTGAGCTCGGACGGCGACGCCATGGCGGCCGCCGCCGACTCTCTCGACTACATCATCGACACGGTGCCCGCGCACCACCCGCTGGAGCCCTACCTGGCGCTGCTGAAGATGGACGGCAAGCACGTGCTGCTGGGCGTCATCGGGGAGCCGCTCAGCTTCGTGTCACCCATGGTGATGCTGGGACGCAAGTCCATCACGGGCAGCTTCATCGGCAGCGTGGACGAGACCGCCGAGACACTGCAGTTCTGCGTCGACAAGGGGCTCACGTCACAGATCGAGGTGGTCAAGATGGGGTACGTGAACGAGGCGCTCGAGCGGCTCGAGCGCAACGACGTCAGGTACCGCTTCGTCGTCGACGTCGCCGGGAGCAACATCGAGGAGGCCGCCACCGCCGCGGAGGCGCCGAGCAACTAGTGTTAAGGTGCCCCCGGCGTGAACCGTGTGGACCGTGCGTGAGGCTGTGCCGGTGTAGCGCGTTCGTTCTAGTGTGAGCGTGTCCGAGGTGCGTGTGTGATGGGCTTTACGCTTCCTTGAGGGTGTGTACGTGTTCGTTCTGTCTGGGTCTTGCGAAGCCTCCGAGTTTGTTCGACGGCTTTGCACATGGGATGGGAGGGTGGTCCGGGTGGATGTCGATGCTTGAATTGTTATCAGAACGAATAACTATGTAATACTAGGTGATACCCCGCGCGTTGCTGCGAGAATTTTTTAAACAAAATTTTAAGGTGAAATGTGAAAGTAGTGACACCAAAGATATTACATGGCAATATTCGTTTGTAAACTCATTATATATGAAAGCATGTTATTTTGTTGAGAGTGAATCATTTTAAAATCGTCAACAGGAATTTTGTGGTGTGATATACATGCTATAAGACACAGAAAATCGATTTAAGACATAAATATGTGATTTGGTGGATGATGACATGGCGTATAGTGGATGGTCACATGGCGCATAGTGGATGATGACGTGGAATGCTTGCATGTTGAGAGAAATCCAACCATGACTTGTAATGGGTCTCACCTATATAAGTTTTATAGATTATTCCTATTATCCTATAAAAAACTACTATATACTTATTAGAGTAAGCCTGTGTCTAATTTTATATGGCGTTGCGTGTTTGTGCTAATCCTTTTGTCGAAGGTTTGTACTAAAAAAAAGTGTTACTGCATCTGTCACTATGGGCTGGACCGCTGGAAGTACTTTGGGCCGCTGGCTGGGTAGACTTCGTACTGGGCCTTTCTGAGTAAATAATGAATTGAACAGAAGAAAAGAGATTTGTCCTTAATTTCTAAGCCCAGCACACCCAAATTTTAAATCAGGCCCACATTCCAGCTCGATCCTGCCGTCCCTCCTGCCTCGCCGGCACGCCGCCGCCTCCTTGCCCTGCCTGCCTGCCGCAGAGCACCTCGCAGGTCGCAGAGCATCAGCTGCTAGGCAGCTACTAGTAGTGGGCACACACGCACGCCCGCGGGGGAGGGGGACGCGCGCAGGGCACCACAAGAATTGAAGAACCCAACCATCATCCTCTTCTTCAAGTCCGGCCGGGGGGGCCGGCTGCGTTGCATCGCATCGTCCTCCCAGGCTCCCATTACTGTTCCTGCGCAGTGGTGTTTAAAACGGCACCCAGAAACAGCTGGCTGCTGCCGCGAGCGGCGTCCTGTCTCCTGTCTCGCCCGGTCGCCCCCCAACCAGCTCACTGCCGGCTGCTCGCCACGGCCACGCCACCGCTATAGGGCCTATAGCCGAGAGGGTAGCTGCGCACCTCCTGCCTGTCGCTACCACTACCCGCAACCGGCCGCCGCTCGCCACTGCCCGTCCTGCGCTCACTTGATTGTGTGATGAGACGAGCCCAGTACATTGTGCTTTGTTCGCAATACATTGTACTAGTAGTACTGAGGAGTGGCCGTCGTTTGACACTAACGTTTCGCTAGTATGGAGCCGGCCAACAAATATCACCGGAATTGTGTACAAAAACAGTTGCGGTTCGAGCATAGCAACAGCAATCGCCGCATAGATGCATGGACGGTTCTGAGTGAGAGTTATCAAACAATTCAGCAGCAGCAGGTGTGAACAATCGACGAGCCGCCGTTTTTTGCATCAGATCTGCCACACCCAAGCGTGGCAAACCTGCAGGTTTCTGGGCGCATCTCCATCTCACCACACCACCTTTTCCGAACACACCGTGACCACCACCACATCCGAACATGGAAACGGCAGGCTCGATTATTGCCGACCTCCTCTTCCATTTCCATTCCCCATTCCGGCTTCCGCCGCCGCTCTGTTTCCTCCCTTCGGAATTCAGAGCGGCCGGTCAGCTGCCGGAGAATAACCAGCGGGCAAAAGCTTCCTAAATACAACGGCCACAGCCATCACAGAACACGACTTGTACTTAGCTAGTAGTAGTAGTACTCTTCTAGTAGTGGTGGTGATGCTAGCCTGCTACACAAGGATCGGATCTTGATTAACACAATGCTTCGCATTGATTCGATCTGATTCGGTTTCGGGTTTTTTTTCCCTTCTTCTTCCCTACGGCCGGGAGACGACGGCGGCGCCAGCGACGCGCTCCGCGGCGGCACGCATCACGCCCTCAACGATGCACGCCTCGCCCACGGCCCCGGCGCCGCACCCGGCGCGGAGCCCCGCTCCGGACATGTACCTGCGGACCTCGGCCCGGATCATCTCCTGCATCGCCGCCACCAGCTCGCCGCTGAACGGGTACGCTGCGGCGGGGGCGGAGGAGGAGGAGGGGGATGGGGGCGACGGGGACCGCGAGGGGGAGAGCTCCTGGAAGTGGCTCCGGGCGCTGTCGTGGTGGAACCCCGGCGACGGCTGGTCATGGCCCGGCAGTGAGAGGGAGAGCGAGGTGAGCAGGTCCTCGTCCCGCTCCCGCGACGCCGGCGGCGGCGGGGGAGGGCGCGCGTCCGCTGCCGCGATGGCGTCGAACCCGCCCGCGCGAGGGACGGGGCGGAACACTTGCGCTGCGCCGCCGCCGCAGCCGACGGAGCCGTGGCTGAGCTCGCTGCGCTCCGACCCCGTCGGGCTCCCCGGCCCGGGGCTCGCGCGCTTGCACGGCCGCTCGGCCTCGATCCCCTCCGCCGCCGACGGCGTGGTGGCGGTGGTGAGCTTCCGCTTGAGCGACGAGTTCCAGTGGTTCTTCACAGCGTTGTCGGTGCGTCCGGGGAGCAGGCGCGCGATGGCGGCCCACCGGTTGCCGAGGCGCGCGTGCGCGGCGAGGATCGCGGCGTCCTCCTCAGGGGTGAAGGGCCGCCGCTCCACCTGCGGCGACAGCTGGTTGCACCACCGCAGCCGGCACGACTTGCCCGACCGGCCCGGGATGCCGCGCCCGATCGCCGTCCAGTTCCGCGCCCCGTGCCGCTCCACCAGCCGCCGAAGCGCCTCGTCCTCCTCGGGGCTCCAGGGGCCCTTTATCCTGTCGCACTCCGACTCCACTCCCATGGCCGCCTCGACACACTGATATTCCGCTGCTGCTGCTGGTGGCGGCAATGGCGGTGCGCGAGGTTCTGTGATCGATTATTAGCGAGCAGCTGCTCGATTGGGACGTCTCGATCGGTGGCTGGAGGAAGGGGAAGGAGAGGCCGGGGGCTTATATAGCCGGCCGGGGTGGAGACTGGAGAGACGGGGAAAGGGATCCGGGGGTGACCGGGAGCGGCCGGTGGCTGGTCACCGGGGTACAGCTGGCGAGGTGCCACCTCACCGCTCGGGGCGCGCGTCGTTTTCGCCGCCCCAATGGCAGGTGGGGTCGGCATCCTCGTGGACCCACATGGCGGTGGCGGACGCATGGGCGCGGAGCGGACGGGATCGAGGCCGTTTGGGCGTTTGGCTGTTAATCATATGGGGTCCCCTCGGGTGGTTTGAATTTTGAATTGTTGTTTTGTTTCCGTGGGTTCCGTACCGTCAAACGTTAAAAATCTGACCTGTTATTAAAATCTACTCCTAGTTCCTCTCCACTCGTTGAAGTGTCCGTTCGTTACAGCTTCGTATTGCACGGATCTAGTAACGCATTTTACCGGCTTGTGTGGGCATACGTACGCCCAAAATATGGCAATTAAACGGTTATATAGTGGCTAAACGGGTAATTTACTTCTTTTTTTGTTAATCTTATGCGGACAAAAAAAATGATGCGATGGAAATTGGGGCGTGGCGATGTGGTTATCCGGTGGCCGCGGGAGTAGGCATCCAATCCATGCATCCATCCCCCTTGGAGTTGGAATCAAATCATTATGCGATTGCGATGCAAAGCAAGCCGCAGCGGAAGCGGCACGGTGTGTGTGTACCCGACCCGCGGCCCATCCTGCCAATTGATGAAGAGTCGCTCCCGGGCCCACACACTCTCCCCTCCCCGGCGGTGGGCCCCGTGACGCCCGTACATGTGTACAAGCCGGACAGTACGACCGCTGTGCGCGACGGTTTGGGGTGGGTGGGGAGGGTGCTCGCCCGTCCTCCCGCGACCCGCTCCGTCGTGGCACCACAGCCACTGACATCTAAGCCCAGCAATTTCGGGTCCACAGGACAGCGAGATAGCACGTGGGAGGAGCAGGTGGCGACGGGGTTGTGCGGAAGGCGACAGGGGGAGGATAGGGGAAGGGCGCGCGCGGCGGTTTGCGGGGGTGGTGGGGCCGGGAGGCAGCCAGGCTGGAGCGCAATCTCTCGGGGTGGGGTGTGGCCGTGTGGGGGCAATAAAAACCGGCGCGATTTCGTGGAGGGGGGGAGGCATGGCAGTTATGGATACAGCTCAGCTTCCCGCGGCCCAGGTGTCTCCGTGTACGTGCGCGCCCGCTGCTGCTGCTGCTGCCTCTGACGCGCCGCGCCACACGGGTGGGGTCGTGCTCGTACGGCCCCGTGGAGGAGCTGGCAGGCACCCACCGCTTGCTTCCTGCTGGATGGAGCGACGCGGGTGAAAGGATAAAGGAAACGTGCTCCAATTTTACCGGCCGCCGTTGGATCGGATCGGATGGATCGACGTGAGAGCGAGCGGACGTGGTCACTGTTAGTTACACCGTGTGTTTACTGAACAGTAGTAGTCTGAACTGATTGTGCAAGCTGATTAGCGAATATTCGATGACGCAAAACCAGCAGGCGACGCGTCGGGGTCCATTACGGCACTACTAGTACTAGTGTACTACCTAGCCCGGCGGGTGAAGAAAGGCGGCGACTTTTTCCACGGTGTCGTCAGATATGGAGGGGAAAAGATGGTTACGGTTAGAGTAACTGCCTGGTACGTAGACGTGTCGTACGTGCAACCGTCCGGGTCGTCGCGGCGGCGGCGACGGCCGGAGACGACCGGTGGTGGAACGTTGGCGCCGTACAGGGAGCATTGACTGACTCCGACCTCCCTCCCTCCCCGAGTCCCAGTCCCCCCAGCAAAGCAACCCACCAGCACCAGCGCCGCGGAGGGAACAGAGAGCAGCACAGCGAAGCAAAGCGCCCACACACACGACCGCGTGCAGATGCAACGCACGAGAGGAGAGAGCGCGCGGCTCGCTCCCACGTACGCGTACGGCGCGGGGGGCGACACGTCGCGGGCCGCGGAAGACGACAGCAGTGGGGGCCTCGAACGCCGGGGAGGAGGAAGTCAGAGGAGGCGGCCGGGCCGGCAGCATCGGCATCGGCGTGGACGGATGGATCTGGGGGAGGAGCACTGGAGCAGGGCCAGGCTGGCTGGCTGGCGCGCGGCTTTAACGGCCTCCCACCGCACCGACACCGGCCGGTACTGTACTCCACTGTACTACGCCATGCGGCTCTCTCTCTCGCTCAAGATCCCGTTCCGCGATTAGAAAAATGGAGCGGGAAAAGGGAAAAAGCCAGATCCACGGCGACCAGAACGAAGCGGGCCGATCGATCAGCCATGCAGCGCCAACCAAAACCAACCAACCAACCTCCCCACCCGTTTCTGTTACGGGCGCGGCAGGCAGGCAGCTTCCTTGCGCCTTCGCTCCCGATCCGTCCGTGCCGGTGCCGGTGCTGGCCTGATGGGGTGCTGTTTGTTTATCGCCCCAAGCTGGCCGAAAGTGCCGGGCGGGCGGTCGCCGCCCTCCGACGCTCTCGGCTCCTCTCAGACCCACGCCGGCCGCGACCGCGAAACACACACCCCACCCCCCCCCCCCCCCCCCCCCCCCCCCCCCGCCGGATCGCGCCTGCCCGCGCACCAAACGGCCGTGCGGCTTTGTTCAGGCGAGCGTGGTCTCGTACAGGCCCCCGGGGAGCGTACGGAGCGCCGTACGATCGAGCGCCACGTCGCCGGAGCGGTCGGCCGGACCGACACGACCGCGCGCGATTGATCCGCCGTGTGGGATCCGGGACAGTATCTCCGGCGATCTTTGGGGACTCGGAGGTGGCGTACAGTATCATCATGTGGTCGCGGCTGGTTGGTTGGTTGGTTTTGGTTGTTCGGCCCTTCGGCGCTCCCTCCTCGCGCGTGGCGTGGATGAATCATCAGCCGCTGCCAATGCCTCTGTCTGACACCTGCTGCCAGTGCCGCCGCGCGAGTGAATACGGTTGGCCGGTGGCTCAGTCAGGGTCAGAGACATGTCGCGGTGCTGCTGCGACCACGAAGCGCTCGCTCCGGTGGGTGGGCGACGAGATTTTGGGGAGGCCAGGCCAGGGCGTGACCCGCGAGTGAGCGAGCAACGTGTTGCGCGTGCGGGGCTGGCCGCACGCGGGACGGCGGGAGGGGGAGCTCGCGGATTCCAGCACCCCGCAACCGGACAATCGGGAGGAGGAGGACGCTGCGGAAAGAGGAAGCCCTACGCCGCCGCGGCCCACGCGTCATTCGGTCGCCTAACCGTAACCACCTCCGGTGCCGGCACGGGCAGCGGCAGTGCGTGTGGCACACGGACGGACGCACGGTGCTCCCCTCCGTGTGTACGGCCGGCAGCTGCCTGCTATCACTCGAGCGGTGTGGGTGTTCGTCTTCGTCATCGCGAGGCCCACCAGCCCCCCGCTCGTACTCGCGCACTGCCACACATCGCTCCAAGTTGAGATCAGTGACAACCAAACGAGCCAGCACATCATCACTCGAGCCACATGTGATTAGCATTTACCAAAGTGTGCTCACGCGAAGGCTCGCGCCACGAACATTACGGGAACACGTTGGTTTTTCAACATCAATAAACCCAAAAGGCATCGATCAGCAGTCTGATGCTAGCTACACCCTCGTTAATCGCTAAAAAACAGTGATTTCCCTCACAAACATACTTTCCGGACGACCATCAATAAGAGACGGAGACGGAGCAGAAGTTCTTACGCGTGCTGCAAAGAGGAACAGGTCGCCTGCCATGCTACAGAGTGGAGGACTTCGCTTAGGCCCGCACGGGAGGCAACGACGCCGAGCGCAGCAGGTCCAACCTCCACTCCAGGGAGCTCGCGAGCCGCAGGAAGTGCGATAGGATGGCGTTCGCCGAAGCCCTGCTCATGCATGGTTCACAGATGGCAGAATCATCGTCATCGGTAGTAGTAGAGCATCACAGCTACCCTGTTCGTTTGGCTTATCAGCCACGAGTCAGTAGTACTTTTCTTTCTAAACAAACCAGCCATCAACAACCAACCAGCAGTACTTTTCTCTCAGAACAAACCAGCACCCGCCACCAGCCGAACGAACAGGCTGGCTATTGTATTGACAGACTAGGATGGTAGGGTAAGCACAACTGGAACAACCACTGGTATATGATACTAGTGCAAACCGGTGGTAAAAACATTTACGACTGTTTGTGTTGCCCAATAATTTCTTTTCCTACATTCACTGATTCTGAATAGGTGATGTTTGCAGGATTCCGATTCGTGAATCCTACAGTTACTTGCATTGTCTTGGCTTATCACCACCAATGGCAAGATTTTCTCTCGAACAAACCAAACCACCAGATTTTTCTCTCGAATAAATCGAGTCTGTACCAGTGATCAGCCACTAGCCAAACGAACATGTGTCAGGCTGAATTGATTTTGGTGCTATTCCGATGTGTGGATGCCTTACACATCTGGGTACTGTACCATTATTTTACTGTGTACTACACCAAAGGGGTCGCGATAAAAATGTAACGAGGAAAAAAAAAGGATTCTATGAAGTAGTAAATGATGAATGCTGCGTATGTTGCAGATGTGATTTTACGATCCAAACATTTAGTGAACTCTACGGATGGAATCTTTTTGGATAAAGATGAACCGATGACTTGAGCGCAGGATGATGCTGAAAGCAATAAGTATAGCACCGCCAAACTTTGTGCAATTCTTTTTCTGAGATGATGGTTCGTGTCAATTGGTAAGATTAGTAAATAAGTAAGTACCTGGACTAGGAAAACACAGATGAAACAGGGCTTTGGCCAGGGGCAGCCTGATACGGCAATGTAGAGGTTGTGAGACCTTTTGCTACCAAAGCACCAACAGATGCCTGCAGCCCCACAAGCCACAGCAGCAGCGCCCATCCCGAGCATATTAAGTAGAACTAGAACGATCCGGCGCGCGATGCGCGCCCTATCGAAAGTACACCCCATCATGAAGAAAAAAAATATTGATACTACTTCATCATAACCTTAGTGTTAGACTCTCCTAAAAAAAATAATAGCCTTAGCGTTAGACAACATAGCCTAAGCTATGGGTGCAAGTCCTTATCATCAAAGATGGATTGTCATTTCAAAACTGACAAAGTGGTTCACAATATTTATTATCAATATATTATTACAGTTCTTAATTTGTAGCAACAATTATGATCCCGTCACATGTCATAGTATGCAACTCATTGATAGGCTGGTTATCATTAACAGATTCAGTCCAATGACACTGATTATCTCCAATAATAAGAAATTATTAACATGCAAATAACATGGGAATCCATGAACCAACGTTCACCCAAGCAAATAGATGACCCAGTGGTTTCCCGAAAAGCAACACAAATTGCTTTAAGAACTGCTCATTTGTCAAGCTTTCCTGAAAAACATAGACTCAAAAAAGTATCTGGTAATCTAAATACACAATTTTTGTTAACTTACAAGACAAAAGAGTACATACCTCTTTATTATTTGAACTGACCACCAGAGTTGCTAAGATTCATAGGTTAGCAACCTGCAGTGAAGCATTTAAACAAAATACCATTAAAATCCAAACATTCCAAGGAGCATGAAACAGAGGAGGATGCTGCATCATACTCTGTACAGTATCCCTTCTACCGAAATTATGTACATTTCTTGTGGTCAAATGAATCAAGCTGCATGTTGGACCTTATAAGATGGTACAGTTTGCATTTTCAGCCATTGTAGCTAAAACTATCAAATGCCTCATGTGCACAATCAAACTTCTAAGGTATACTATACAACCATTTTTTTGAAGAAAAGACTACAATAATTTGATTTGCAAGCAATGATCATTACGAATGAAGTTTTTATATATGATAAAAAATAAGGCTATGAGCGTTGTACAAATATTTGTACCACTCTGAAGGTAACCTAAGCCTTGCAGCATCAAAAGAAACCGTATTCAGAGAGGCATCAAAACTAAGCAAAGCATTGCATCATCCAAAATAATATGATTCATGACCCCGTGTATTTCAATTTTGGTACATTTTTTGACAGGTCAATTTTTTAAAACACAACTCTACATATTCAGGTGGATATACTGTACGATCACTTTTATGTGCATAGTTTAACAAAAACAACGAAGAAATGTATGCACTTTGAAGTGAACAGACGAGTTCTAAGAAACCTATGCACTTTGCTATTTTGTAATGCTTTACACACATGATAATAGGCTAGTTAACTGTTATGTTTTGGTTCAGCTAGGATTATACTTTTGTTAATCTCATTCCAGAAATTATTAGGATACCTCTTCAAAGTTCAAACCAAAACGGCTCTGTAGGCCCAGGCTGCATGCCACATGCCAAACAAAACTCACAACTGCCAGAACGATATTTCCTACCCAGTTATTAGTCAGAGTAAAGGTTGAGACCAAAGTCACCAAGAATTTGTACGGATCGAAGCCAAAACCTTCACTGCAACCACAACAAAGAAGAGGATATGGTGTCAGCCAACATACTTTTTATAAGCTGATAAAGCTACAGATGTGCAAACCTCTAGGTAATCTCGAAACAAAACTAAGCACAATCCTACACAACATCCTTTCCTATAGTGAGCAAATGCGTATACGAAACACAAATACCAGGCAACACTTTGGTCTATTTTTTTCCTATTTATGAATATGAATTCACAAGGAAAATCTTCCTAAGTATTAACGCTGACAATCTAACCTCTAAAACCAAAATGATCCATCTAGGTGATTCATCCACCACAATAGGAAGATCAGTATCCTACCACCGAATTTTCGAGAAATCAGAGTTTTCTTTTCCAACCATGCACACCAATATGACAAAAGTTTTTTTTCTATATAGAAAGGTGTTGTGTGCTATGAAGGTCATCACCACACATCAACTAGAAGCCTAGAATGAATTGGGAAGAGAGCAAGCTTCACTCTTCCAATTCGCAAAAGCATGGTAAGCAGAACTATGGACAATGAACATTTTCTGAAATTTTAGTACTCAGCTTGATAATACAAACAGTTCAGTGCGTTGGGCACAACAATATTTATGACAAGGTTAAACAATAGAACCCGAAAAAAGGTTAAACAATAGCGTCAGCTGAGAGAGCAGAACAAAACTGAATTTAATTGTGCTTAAAACACTTCAGCTAAGCAACTTGACCAAACTTGCCTCTGTATATAGTGAATCATGTGCTCCTGCTTGAGTTGCTGCCAGCTGCAAATAAATTTGTTGTTCCCTTCCTCTACAATGCATTGCTTAATCATTTTTAGGTACACTGAATCTAGCTAAATGGATCAACTCATAGCAAAACTAAGCAAAGCAAGTGACAGGGGAAGACAACACGAGACGCTGACATCGAAGAGAAGGGCAGGGAGGTCTGGCTGTGCTGCTAGGTAGGGCCCCAAGCGAGGACTCGTTGGGAGAAGACGCGAGCCAGCAGCTGCATCGATGGCATCATCCTAGGCGTGAGGCTATGCCCCTAGGCAACCTGAATATACAAGCACAATTCATAGTATGTTCACGTGTGATGAGCTAGGTAGCAGAAGAAATGTAGCAGCCCTCACCGAATCCGGAGAGGAGCCGCCGCCGCTCCGCGAGACGGCCCCTACCGGCGGCGCCGTGCCGCGAGCCGCACCCTCGCCGGATCCGAAAAAAGGAGCGCCGCGGTAAGGGGGCGGGGAGGGACGACGCCGCCAGCCACTGTCGCAGTAGTCGCGGCCCTCTCCAGATCCGTAGGGAGGAGGAGCCGCTCCGCAAGCATCGCGAACAGGCTTGCCCGGCGTGTCCGCTTCTACGCGGCAGGGCGGATGTCGTAGGCCGCGAACGTGGGAGGCGGCACCGGATCTAGCTGCCACCACTGAGAGAGCCCGGGGAGAGCCACCGCGAGGAAGGGGGAGAGGGAGAGCTGCCGGGGGGCGCTGGAGAGCCGCCGTCGTGGGGCATCGGAGGCGGTGGAGAACAGGCAGGGGTGGCGGTGGAGGCAGACGGAGAGAGGAGGGAAGGGGAGGCGGCGGCGGGATGCGGGAAGGAGACGGGAGAAGAAGGGGCGTGAGAGGGTTGGCGCTCAGGCTGTTAGGGGAGTTGCGGGACCTCGCTGCAATTTCCAGAGGCAGAGGGGCTTTTTGCAAAATTGACAGGTGCGAGCGCTGCTCGACACGTAGACCGTGAAATGCGGGGAGCGAAGGAAACCGCAGCAGCCGATGTTATTTTTGAGACTCATGCCTGAGTCGCGAGCGGTTTGCGCGGTTTTTCTTCCTACCTCCGGTTCGCGGGGCTAGCAGGCGTGCGTTTTTTTCTTTCTCCGCTTCCGGTTCGAGGGCGAGCAGGCTCGGGTGGTTTCATTTTTTTCTCTCCCGGTCCTTTCCCGATTTTTTTCCTTCTCGCTTTGTTTCCTCTGATTTCTTTTTTTCTTCCTTTTTTCTCCCGGTTTCCCTTTTCTCTTTCGTCCCCTCCGATGTTTTATTTATTTTCCGTTTTTTCTCCCGGTTTTCCTTTTTCTCTTTCGTTTCCCTTCCTTGTTTTTTTCTTCTCGTTTTGTTGCGCACCAGTTTTCTAATATTATTTTTCCTGCTTCATTTTTCTTTCTTTTTTATTCTTCTTTCTTTTATTTTTCTTATTTCGCTTTTATTTCTTTCTTTTTCTTACTTTCTACTTTATTTTTTCTATTTCCATTTTTATATTCTTTACTTTCAAATATTTTTCCTCCATTAATATTTTTTTGTTGTTCGAGATGAGATGTAAATTTGTTCTCGCTATGATAATAAGTTGTTCCGGCTATAAGTATCTTGTTCGAGGTTATAATAACAACTTGTTCTGATTTTTTTCTGACACTACATTTGTTTTTTCGTGATGACACACAAATTTGTTCCGATTATAATAGGATTTTTGTTCTCACTCATTTGTTCTGACACTTTATTTTGTTTTGTTCGAATTGTCAAACAAATTTGTTCTTGCAATAGTAATAAGTTGTTCTGGCTATAGTAATATTTTGTTCTGGTTATAGTAGTGTCTTGTTATGTTTATAACAATAACATGTTCCAACCCTTGTTCTGGCATTACATTTGTTCTTTGGGATGACATACAAACTTGTTCTGACAGTTGTTCTCGTTTATTCTGACACTTATTCGTTTTGTTCTAGCGATAACATTATATATAACCTTAATTAAAAAATACGAATAAAAAAGCTTGTCAAAATATAGTCAAGTGAGATCTTGTTTCGAAGTTTTTATTGTCAGGAATTCAATGGTGAAATCGAAATTCAATTTTGATACTCGATTTGTGATTTATAGATTTTTTTTTAATTTTCAAACAACTTGATGACATCAGCTTTTTTTGTCTGTTTTGCATGTACTCCCTCCGGTTTGGTAAATGAAGTCGTTTTGGATATGATTTGAGTCAAATATTGGGAATATAAATCATGAATAACTTTAAAGTCATTGAGTTTGGAAATGTGAAAACTGCATGAATAGATTTGTTTTGCAAAATACTTTCATAAAAGTATACATATGTTAGTTTTTAACAAATATTTTTATAAAAAGAAGAAGTCAAAGTTGTACTTTGGAGACCGTGTCACTATCCTAAACGACTTCATTTACCAAACCGGAGGGAGCAAGTGATTACTCGTTTCCTTCCTGTCTTTCTCTTTTGCATGCATGCAGGTGATTACTCATCCCACTCTCACATGTAGTCGCGGCTTTCAGCGACACATTGTTTTTGCTGAAGTGACCCATAACAGCGCCCGCGTGGGGGAGCCCATGGGAATCAACCATGGAACATGTTGGAACAAACATTCATATTGTTTGCCTTGGACAATTGTGGCGATTTTTGTTAGCTGGGAACTGGATTAGCGGCGCGGTCCGCCCCTGCCTCCACCATCGCCGCCATTACCGCTGCCTGGGCGCCGTTCTGCAGAGGAGCATCACCTCCAGAGGCCGAAGAGAACCCAGCAGCTAGTAATTTCAACTACAGAGAAACTGGATTTGTTTAACTCAGCGGGCGAACACATCAATATATCATGGAATTATCAGGATAAGTGTCGAAACCAGACAAGACTACATTATCGCACAGGCAATGTACTGGCACATATTTAGCAATTACATCTACACAACCATGTAATATCAAGCTATTCACCGTATATATAACCCAGGGCTCCAGTCTTATGCACTAAGATGTGATAACTTTGGAGAAGATACAAAAAAGAAACCACGTTCTACCTTGTGGGAAATGCTACCGCAGGAATAAGCTTCAGACACTTGAGAAGGAAACGAGGGCTGTCGCTGCATTGGCATATTGTCCTCCTGTCATGATCTCTGTTCTCTCAGGAGTGAATCTTTGATGACCAGTAGCTCTTTGATGATACATTCTGTTGGCATTCTTTTTGACGGCAATTCCTGGGTGCAGGACACCCCAAGACTCAATAGGGAGACAACACAATTAATCTTCCTGTTGTACGAAGAATCACCGATGGTATGAAGCTCATTTTCAAGGTCTGCTGACAAGCGCGTGTCAACAGCATCCATTGTTCTATCATGAAGGGATAGATCAACGTGTTCACGGAGGTCCAATCCTTGTCTATATCTGCTGTCAGTGGGCCTATTTCCGGTTATTGTTTCCAGGACCAAAATTCCATAACTATAAATGTCTCCATGCGTCGATACCATGTTTCCAGCACCATACTCTGTTGCATTGGATATTTGAAAATATAAGACTTTGAAACACACAATCTGAAATTCAGTATAAGGTAGTAATTTTACAGGCAAAAACCTAAGGGTGTTTCACACAGAACTAGTTTTTCACCTAAATTTTTTCTAGTAGCATGCTTTATTCCATAAACGTAGGCAGCAGCAATGCATGAAATCGAATAAAACAAAAGGGAGACATAAGTATATTAGGCTAACCTGGAGCAGCATATCCAATTGTCCCTCTATATCCCATTGAGCTTGCTGACTGTTGCAACAATGAACTGCCCTGAACAAGAATCTTAGCGAGTCCAAAGTCCCCAACATGGGCTACCATATCAGCATCCAAGAGCACATTACTCGACTTGATGTCACAATGCACAACAGGTTCAGGTCCATGACAATGAAGGTGATCCAGCGCGTAAGCCACATCAAGGAGTATGGTTACTCTTTCCAAGAGATTCAAGTATCTTTGCTCTGCCAGAAAATTTATGTCTGAATGTAGCCAACTTTCTAAACTACCATTAGGCATGAAGTCATACACAATTGCTCTGAAATCATTCCCCATGGTATCAATGCTGGAACAAATTGTATGTATCTTGACAAGATTCCGGTGCCGCATATTCCGTAGTGCTTCACATTCAGCAGTGAAACTCTTGAGTGCCTTAGGAGTTTGAAGTTTCAATACCTTCACAGCAACAAGATTTGTGCTTTCACCTTCTTGAGCATTCAATTCTCCTTTGTATACAGATCCAAATGATCCCGAGCCCAATAAATTTGTTTCTGAGAAATTATTTGTTGCTCTTAGCAGCTGTGAATAAGAGATCAATGGGTGGCCTTGCATGGAATGTGTTGATAGGATATTTGTTTTGATTTTCTTGCGCCAAATAAGAAGCGTGCAGAGCAAGACTAGTATGACTAGTGTTGTCACAAGAGAAATAACGATAGGAATCACTAGGAATTTATGTTTTTTCTTTGGTAATTGTACAGGGCATGATGGCAAGTGCAGACCAGGAACGCCACCACAAAGTTTGTCATTGCCTTGGATTGAGATTGCAGTAAAATTTGTAAAGAGGCCAAAATCAGGCACTTCTCCAACTAGGTTATTGAATGAGAGGTTGAGATAGTGGAGCATGGTAAGATTTCCTAAGGACTTCGGTAGCTGGCCTGATAAATTGTTGCTGGAGAGGTCAAGAATTTCTAGACCACTCATTTGGGTCAAGGATAATGGGATACTGCCATTTAAGGTGTTGTTTTGGAGAAAAAGATACAGGAGAAGTTCACAATCACCTACGGTGGTAGGGATTTCCCCTGATAACCTGTTAGACTCTGCATCAAATAATACGAGATTTTTTAGGTTCCCAATTTCTTGTGGCAATGATCCCTCCAAGTTATTGTTAGACAGAACCAAACCAAGGGAAAGTGTGAAGATGCTGAATATTTCTCTAGGAATTGGGCCAGCCAAGTAATTTTGTGAAAGACCCAGCATTGACAGCTTTGTGAGGTTTCCAAGTGTGCTTGGTATTGTACCTCTAATGTTATTGGAACTGAATTCCAGATCGGCTAGTTCTGAAAGATTTCCTATGGCCGGCGGGATTGTTCCCGATATGTCATTATCAACTAGATAAAGCCTGACCAAGTTTTTAAGACTGCACAAGGAAGAGGGAAGAGCTCCTGAGAAGAAGTTGCCACCTAGAGCAAGCGTTTGCAAGCTAATGAGATTGCTGATGTCTTTAGGAATGTTTCCTGAGATTTCATTGTCTAACAAGAAAAGTTGTTCTAGCGAAGCAGAAAGATTGGAGAGAGAATCAGGAAGGATTCCCACAAAGCTGTTCAAGGACAGATCCAAAACCTGTAACTCGGAGCAGTTTGCTAATGCAGTTAGGAATTCCCAATCTTTTGGTTCTTTAGCTTCAAAGTAATTCAAACTGAGCTGCAGAAAACTGAGACTTCTTAGACTTCCAAGTGCTGGAGGAATAATTCCACTGAAAGAATTATTCAAGACCTGAAGCATCATCATATCCGTAGCATTAGATATTGAGGCTGGGATAGAGCCATAAAACTGGTTGTAATCCATGAATAACTCCCGTAGACGGGGAACATTATTGAATGCATTTCGAGGAAGTGCTCCACTTAACATGTTATGATGGACAGAGAATCGTGTAAGCGAGGAAATGTTCCAAAGGGAAGTTGGGATCAAGCCACTTAAATTGTTAAACCCTAAGCTGATCCCAGATAAACTGGGCAACATGCCCAAGGACGAAGGGATAGCACCTGATAGCATGTTTTCATGGAGCTCAAGAAGCTGGAGGTTGGTGAGATTACCCCAATAAGGTGGTATATCACCAAATAATCTGTTTGTGTACAAAGATAATTGTTTGATGGATATCAAGCCTGACAGAGATAGAGGTATCTCTCCTGTCAAACCATTTCTAGCGAAATTCAAGGTGACCAGGTTTCCCAAGGTGCCTATCTCATACGGGATCTCACGGAGTCGATTATCATGTAGGTCGAGCTTCTTGAGCTTCCTGCATCCTCCCAAGGTCTTAGGGATGCTTCCTTCGAGATGATTCTGGCTCATATTCAACACTTGAAGCCTGCCAAGATGACCAAGCTCCAGTGGTATCTGCCCGATGAGCTGGTTTTCACAGAGGATCAGCTTCTGGAGAAAGGACAGGTTGCCTAGGAAGGGACTGATGTGTCCAGAGAGGTTGAAGGAGCCCAAGTCCAGGGCGGCGACCCTGTTGGGGTGCCGACTGCCGCAAACAACTCCAGGCCAGCTGCAGTAGTGGCTGGACATGTTCCAAGAAGCCAGCGAGCTGGACTGGCCTGAAGACAGCATGAACTTGAAGGAGAGGAGAGCTTGCTCATCTGTGGAGCTATTGTTCCCCTGGGACAACAGCGGCAGCACATAGGAACAGAAGCACAGCAACAAGCAGATCGATTGTATTGCTCTCGCCATGAGGAGAAGTGGCTATCAGCATGCAAAGTTTAGTTTTCTTTGGCCCCCAAGACTACTCGGTGGTATAAGTAGAGGATGCATTCATGCGTATCCAAGAACTGATTGTCTGATTTCCTCCATCTACCACACAGAGCCCTCATTGTACTGGACAAGTGGGAGAACTCATGTTGGGAACCAACCGCCAACTTGCTGAAGAATGTTCCTTTCAGCAATCACCATCTAGCATTACTGTTTTGAATAGTAGGATACCTTTTTTTTCCATTTTAGAGAATCCAGACATTATGTATGGTCTTTGAGTCAAGTTCGCCCAATATTCTTCAGAACATTGTATTAGTATTTCACATTTCTATTGCAGTGTTGTGACTGGGTGTGTCCCGTTGATGCCAGGAAACTCCCAAATGGGCTTGAAAGTTGAAACTTGAAAGCATGGACTTGACGGAGAGGAGCACGAGCTCATCGGCTGTGGCATTGCTTCTGCCTGGAGGCAACCGAGCATCGGAGCACGGGCACCGCAACCATAATCAAGCAGTATGTTTGCTACTTGCATCAGGAAAATAAGCTACATTACCTCACCGAAATGCGTACTAAACTGTTTTGGAAGACTTGCTACTTTTCTACTTTTTTCAAAAAGAGGGAGACCATATGTTACATTTTTTCCACTCATCGTCAAAAAGAGAGAGACTTGGAATGGACGACCAAGTTTCCCTTCGTCGGTCTTTGACAGCAACCGGGCCATCGCCCCATTGGACACGTCACACGCGTGACGGGATGAGTCCAATGCAGAACATTGGCACATCGGTGGGGACAGAGAGCACAACAGCTTTGGAGCATTACCGCTACTATGAGCGGCCGCGGAGCTTAATCCCGTGCACCGATTGGTTGCATGCAGGCGTGGGACCCGCGGTGCATGTGGAATGGAAGAATAGAAAATGTTGGTGGGACCCACACCCGGTCGAACCAAATTGCCTCGCGGGCTGAGGCGTGGGCGGGATCGAATGTTTTGCCTGGATGCTTTGCCTCACGCGGGATCAAATATTTTGCCTCACCAGGGAATATTTTGCCACTCCCCTCACAACCGGGCACACCTGAAACCCTAAGCCACTTTTGAGTCAACCCACCCCCGAGTCATTCCAGAATGAGCAGCGGCGGCGCCGCGCGCCGCCGCCGCCGCACCTCCATCCCCAACTCATCAGCTCCTGGCACTGCGGTTCCGGATCCGCTGCTCCCCATGCCGATCTCAACGATCCCGGATCCCGTGATGGCGGCGCATTAGGTGGTTGCGGCGGGGACGACTCCCGGCACATTCGGTGGTTGCGGCGGCGTCGCTGTGGGAGCAGGCGTTCCCTGCGGTGGCTGCACCCCCTCCCCCATGGTATGCTCCGTCCCCAGCCGCTCGCTCCGTACGCATCGTCTTGCCCTCACTAGGAGGCGCCGCCTGCCGGCGTTGTCCCATCTTCAATTTCTTCCCCAGGCACCCCCTGCCGGCGACTCATCCCCTTACTGTGAGTCAACACCTGCTCGTGCTCCCGCCGTATGTGGTCGTCCCAACGCAACGGCATCCTGAAGAGGTGTCCCATGGGGAGCATGGCTTTTCTTCCCCTGGCGGGCCCCTTTGTTAATGACGCCGCCGGGTCATGCCTTGGTCACCACATGGCCTTCAATATTTTTGACAAGAAGCATCATCCCGGTTCGGCAACCATTTTCCAATGCATCATCAGCAAGCATCATCCCACTTCAGCAACCAACCTCTTATGCATCCCCTCATTCATGGGGTAGATCAGTGCTCCAGGTAATAAAATCCGTGTTTATGATTTCTATTCACTTTCTTTTTTCTAAAGCGCTTTGTGTTTTTACATCTTGTTTTGTTATGATACCACAGCTTGAGATCTTTTAGTCACGTCATGAAGAGCATTTTTTTCTGAATCATGACATTAGTTTTGGTAGGATGTAGGCCTATATATGCAATCTGGATGGTCAATATGTTATGCAATACTATCTTATAGTAAGTAGTATTAACGAATATTTCAGTTTTTACTATCTCATATTGGATTTTAGTTCGGTGTCAACTTAGCTTAAATGTGCGGGTAAAGTGTAGCTACCATCACAATAGTTCTCGTAATGGTTTTATTCTAAGGTCGATCCCGATGTGATGTAGGGGCATTTTGATGGAGCAAGACATACCGGATTGATGGATATAGCGGTACGATTATAGATCAGCTATCCCAAAGCACTTATTCATTGAACAACGTTATCTCAAATTCGCATTCTGGTAAAATTATAGGTAATGAGTAATGAGTAATCTGGATCATATTTGTTTTCATGCCTCCTGCCTCCTTATTAATGGATTGAAGTGATGACTCCATCAAAAAATAGATAATTATCATCTGAGGCTACTTTTTTCTCTGCTGCTTGTATAATGCTTTCATTTGGAGGAAGAATGAATTATTGCATAATGCTTTCACTGGCTAATTTGGAGAAACATATAGTTTTACTTTATTTGTTGCCTACTTCAGTTACTAATAGCCATCATACTTGTGCCTTGATACAATTTTGTCATGTGTAATTAGAACAAGACGCCATGCTATTTTTGCCCCAAGTGAAAATCAATAAGTAGTAGTGCATGATACAACATATACAAGAAGAGTTTAGTTATGCTAAGTGTAATCAACTTTGTATATTGACCTTTTTCTGGTTGTCCTGCTTTGGCAAATTACTTTTGGCTACACGCCTACACCCCTCTTCTGACATAGTTTTTTTTTTGTATTGATGCACAAGTATTACGACTACCATGCTGAGCAAATTCCTAGAGGAAATGATTATGCACATAAGATGGAGAGTAAGAGCAATGCCCACCGCTTCCGAGTATCTTTTGGTTATGTAATGTATAGAAGTAATTGCCCAAAAATGTGGTGCTTTCTGCTTTGGGTGTGCAATGTATGTATCCAACTGATCCATGTGTATTTTGTTTGGAATACACGATCTGCTTCAAGAGCTCTAGTATGTATTTGGAGAAATGATTGGTGGCTTTGTTTCAAAAAAAAGAAATGATTGATAGTTAAATTATTTTAATATATATGACTGGTGATGGGATATCAAGGTAAATTGTTAGCGATGTGATGTGGTGGTTCCAACTTGTGCACGAAGAGTTCAGTAAATGGTACTTTTACTGTACATCTTGTGGACCCATGTGTCCTTGTATTTTTCTTGCTAAACATATTCATTATGGAACTTGTTTTGACCACTTTCCATTACAACAAATCCACATCGAAGTTTATTCATGAAAAATCCATTTACACATTAAGATATTTGGCAGTACATATGCTCCAAAGAGTTGAGGTGGATGCCCTGGTGATTCAGTTTTCATACATGTACCGATGTACGGAGCCCTGGTTCGACTATGTGCATGGGCGTCTTGCAAGGTCGTAAGCCAGGGTAAAAAGAGACACTTGGCCATATTATTGTTGTGCACTTTTTTACTGCTTTAACTGCTGGAGTTTACTGCCGTCCAGGGTAAAAAACCGTCTAGGTGCCTGCCATTACAAAAAAAAAGAGTATTCTTGAATTTTCTATTATTTTATTCGTTCCATTTTCAAAAATCTCAAAGACTGAATCTCAAAATTCTCTTTTAAAAAAGTAAGACCCTCTTCACAGTATCTTTTTCAAACTTAGAAACCTAAATGCAATCCGCTACTCGCATCATACTCGTTCTCGGCGGCTCAATGAAAAAGAGCACCCACGGTCAAAATCCCAAAAGTGGGAGGAGGTAGAGGGAACTGAGAACGAGTATTTTAGCATACAAAATTGTTAAAAGCACAATGTATCTGAATATTTGAGGACTAATTAATGAGTTTATGTGGCAGTTAATTGAGAAATGGAAAACAATGTCAGTAGTACATTATACAAGATAATTATCATGAAAAAGTGGGGATATAATATGTAAAGAACTAAAGAAGTACTGACACTGCTAGCAATAAAAGATTAGGAGAGACATACACAAGTAATGTCTAGCAGCAGAATTCCTGGAACTTTGCAGTAACAGGTCATTATCTAAAAGGTTTACTTAATTTGTAATCTACATACACAGTCTAATATAATTTCACTGGTAGTCTGGTACAAATATTGAAAGGAAAACACATATTTTCTTCAAACAAAAATTCTGAAATTGTTGAAACAAAAAATACCAAGTAGATAGAAGGGGGACAAACAACTGTCATTGTGCAGATCTGAAGAATGAGCACATACATTTGCTCAAGATTGAAGACAAAGGGGAAAGGACCAGCTGGGATGGGATAGTGATCTAGGATTGCTCAATACTTTTTAGTATCAGCACATAATCCTCTTGACGGCTTGCAAACATCGGTCATCGAATGTATTACTACTGAATTAAAAAAAACCAGCTTTATAGATGGAGCAAGAAGACAGAGGATTAAAGAAGAGACCTAGATATGCATGAATCGTGATGTTGTGATGTTCTTGAACACCTTGAGCAAGTGTAAGGTCAGGACGACCTGGAGGAGAGTGAGACGCCGGAGGTAGTTGATGTGCCACAACACTCCCTCGCTTGCTCGCTGTAGCACTCGTTGCCGACGAACTGGATATGAGGAAAAACAAGAGGATGAGAGAGGAAAGGCAAGGAAAAAGAGAAGCAGGTGGGGGCGTTGGCGACAACGTTAGGGGTTACCACGTCGAAGGAGGAGGTGGCAATGGTGGATCCAGAGGAAGATGTGGGAGGTAGGGGTCAGCACTCTAGTGAAAGCAAATGAGGAACTTGTAGAACCTGGAGGATGGTGATGTGGTAGATTTCGTCGGGCTGCAGGAAGCTGCCAAGAACCTGGAGGACGAACCTAGAGGACAGTGACATGCTGGATCTCGACGGCGTGCAGCAGGAGATAGAATGGCGGTAGATCGGGAAGAAGAGAGGGGGCAGCGGAGATGGCTGCCAAGAAATCGAGGCGAGAGAGAGACGGTGGCGCCGGCGGTGTACATCGCGGAGCACAGAGGCGGATCGAGAGATGCGGCGGCGGCGCTGCAGATGCGATCCAGCGGCAGCCGCGCGAGCGGCGGCGGCGGCGGATAAGGCCGGGGCGGGGACCGCGGACGCGACGCGATGTTTGCCCCGGCGCGGGCACCCCGGGGTCGCCGAGGCGGGGATGCCGTGCCTCGCGCTCGTCACACCCGGTTTTCGAAGGAAACCAAGTGCAAACCTATATGCATGCCGGGATCAAGTTTCATGCATATAGTGACATAAAAGTGTATACGAAACGAGTATCACGTATGAAAAAGAAAGATTATCGAGAGATTTACGCTTTATCCCGGAAACGAAGGCACCAAACATCACGGGCAATCGGCGGGGGTTGCGTACGCCTAGCACCGGCAACATCTTCATAGCGACTTCCTTTTTACGAGCAACAATGGTTATAGCAAGGGTGAGCACTTGTCGTACTCAGCAAGTGTGGGGAAAAAGAATGAATGCAAAGGCTTTATAGTGGACTGGGCCATAAGCATTTAAGCAATTTTAGTTGGTCAAGTTTTATTAGCACCTGATTACTAATAAAGTATAAGTTTATACCAACCCACATTAAGCATAAGGTAAGAAATACGCCATAAACACATGGCAAGCATAACCAGAGAGAACGATTTAAGTCCATCTTCAAGTTCAATTATCATGTGAGGGTCCAGGCCGCTCTTGACCGTGAGCACGGCTAATCGATTAGTTTTACACTCGCGAGGTCGTACATCTTTACCCACAAGTCGCGTAAAAGTCCCGAAGAACTTTAGACCCAACCATGCGGTGCTAGCTAGGCACCATACCACACTTCCGAGGTGTGATTGCATAGGGACGCTACGAGGCCGTTACAAAGATCCCCGGATGTAGGTCGCCCGCTAGGTTACCGGGTCGGTGCAACGTATAAAGCTCCCGACGAGTACCGTGTCTTAGCCAAGCCCACACCTACGCCCGAGCGTCCATACGCCACTACCCGCCGGCCCCCAACCCTTATCGGGTAAAGCATACCTAACACCTAGTTCACTAATTAATAAGCCAAGACAGAGCCATATGTCTTGTGGTAGCACCTGTTTTCCGGGTGGTCGCTCCATGTTCCGATTAATGCACGGTGATCTTGTATTAACATCCAAAGATATAACATAAAGGTATAACAAGTTTCATCATTATTGTTCATTAAAACCACCATAACCCAGGTATAGCAACTAAGCATAGCTACCCAACATAAATGTAAACCCAGATTAACAAGGAATGATGACAAAGACTAGGCAAACCTTAATAGGACCCATCAATATTAATGCAAAGCAATGCAAAGTGATTAATCATAGTTATTGGGACAAAGATCAAGGACACACTTGCCTTTAACCAAGGTAGTTGCTCAGAATCTTCAACTTCAAGCTCTTCCAACTTCTCGAACGGCGTTCACTCTAAGCGCATCAATCATCGGGCACAAACATACACAGAGCAAACAAACAAGCATACTAAGAACAACGCACCAATCAAAAGAAAACTTTAAAAGAGCGCACTAAAGGATAGGTTTGATTCTATGCTTACGCAACGACGAAAGAACGTTGAAAACAAAACTAAGGTCGAAGCTTTCGAAAGATTATTATCAAACAACAAAAGACTACGTGCTTCATATGTTTTAATTAGAAAATCATGTGGCAAGAATAATTCAAAGCAAGTTATATTTAATTAAGAAAACACGATAAGCCTAATCATATTTATTTGCAAATTTTTAAGTACAAGTTATATCCAATTAACAATTAATATTAAAAGACAAAGCATGTGAAAGAATCTAATCGAATAACTTTATATTTCGTGTTCAACTAAGCATATTAATATTGAAAAGATAATTATAATACCATTAAGCATATTAAATTTATTATGAAAACGGATGTTTAATACTAAGCATCTTTTATTTAACAAAAGCTAGTTATAAATAAGAATTAATCAAGTTAATATTAATTAAAGAAAACCGGATTATAACCTAATCACTTTTATTTAGAAAAGCTATGGAATAAGTATTAGTCAAAATTAATCATGCAACTTTGGGGTTAAAACAAAAGTAATAGGTGATACACATGCTAACGTACAAGTTATGGTGAAACGAACGAGAACGGCACAAACGTACTACAACGGTACAAAACTAGTCTACGCATTAGGACGAACCCGTTAGTGAAAGAATTACCGAGATTGAAATTAGATAGAATAAGATATGAATTTTAATAACAAGAAAAAGACAACTGATTGAATATGACATAAAGATGATGTCTCCATGAGAAATAATCAAGAAAAGAAATTAAATGATAGATAAATTGATTGACGTGAGCAAGGATTTTACAGATGAATAAATAATTATCCCATAGATCAAAGATTTGCAATGCTCGGTGATCAATGAAGTTTCACATTACCGAAGAAAAGAAGTGTAGGAAGAAGAATGTTGAATATGTGGGATAGGAAAAGTTCTAATTACCACGTAAGCATGATGTCACCGTGATGTCAGCACCGGCAAGAGGAAGACGTATGAAAATGCATGTCTTGCTCATCAGCACCCACGCGCATGCTTCTCTTTCTATAGCTATGATCTTGCATGGACTTAATAACAGGTGGTGATGATGGTTAGCGACGGCTTCAAAGAGACACGACGAATTGAACTCAGCTGAGTTGGCATGCATCAACAGGAGGCGTACGGCCGTAGGCAGCATGAGTTTCAAATAGCACAAGCATGAATTAGAGACAAATTAAATGTGAATGTGCATGCATGAGTAGCTAACAAGCACGTCGCTGGTGATACACACGTGCATGAAGGCTTGCTCGGATTAGTGTGATAGAGGACGGAACCAGAACGTGCATAAGGAGCTTCTCACCAGTAGTGTCGTCGCCAATGCAAGACACGAGACCGGCGGTGACGATGAGTGCGTCCGCTAGGACGGAACTAACGGAGCAGACCGCCGGGATGTGTAGATCGGCTTCATCGCAAAAGAGGTGTTCCAAAGATGAAACGACGATGGTGTCGGGCGGACGGGCTTCTCGGCGGCGACTAGATGGAAGGCGTGGCTCGTCGTCGTCCCAAGACTTTAGGAGATGCTAGCTTGCTCCGCACTCGGACGGAGGCGGCAAAAGTGGATCGCCATGGCGGCGCGAGGTGCCGGTCGCGAGTTATTCCCGGTGCTTGCCGCCCTGGAGGGGAGGAACAAGAGATCGATCGACGCATGAGGAACACAGATGGGCAGAAGAAAAAAAATAGAACGTAGGCTGAATTAGGAGCAAGGCAAGATAGATTAATTATATATGTATCTTCACCTACACAAAAGCTGAACGACATAAACGATGGAGGCGGAGATTGAAGTTGATGCGGACGGCGGCGCGGTTTGATCTTTCACGTGGTAGATGCTCCTCTGATCGATAGTCTGATAGACAGCCGATGGGCAGCGGGCGACATGACGACCTTCTGGAGTCTTGATGGAGTCATGGACGGTGGACGGCTTGCTGCAGTGATGTGCGTGCTGTGGACGGCTTCTTCCTGGTGCCACGAGGTTGCTCCTGGTGGCCGACGACGACGGCGCTGCTGGTGCTGATGGGATCGACGACGACCCCAGCTTTCATCTTGATCTGAATGGCGCACCGCAACATCGCTAGGTCATGAGCAGCGGCGGCTTCGTGCACCGCAAGGATACGGGGGACGCTAGGAGGCAAGCAGCCGTGTAGCTCCCTCGACTCCGATTCCCGGCGGCGATGCGGACGATCAACGATGGGCGAGAGTAGCGGCAGGATGCGCGGGCGACAAGCGGCGGCGGCGGTTTCATGCTCGGCAAAGGCGGCGCATGTCGCTAGGGTATATAAGGGCTCTGTGATAGGATATAGAAAAGAGAGACCCGGTAGATGCGGCTTGGTGTGGTTTGTGCGTCCAGCTCGATCCATCCTGGTGCATGCGGACGTTGCACGAACCGGTTTTGTGAGGAAAACAATTGTGTAACTCGAGTTCGCATGCAACTAGGAGAAACAAGATGCTGATGTGTGGGATCAGCTTTGCACGGAGGCAATCCGTGTGTGCCTCTAGTTCAGCTTCCCGGAGTCGCAAGGGGGAGATAAAAGATAAAGTAGCTTGTCAAAATGTTAAGATGATACAGTGACAAAAAGATGACGGAGGAGTTCATGCATGCATGTCCTTACCGTCAGTAGACGGAGAGCAGACGATGAAGGTGAAGAGCTCAACTAAAATTTGGGAAGATCACAGTATTTCGGGCATGGCGGAAATAGGGGCTCGCCTGAGTCGCGGAACGGAGAGAGGAGGGAGGATCGCCTAGGTGTGCTCACCAACGGTGGAGGACGACGGGAAACGCCGGATTCGGAGGAGAGCGGCCGCACGTCGAGCTCGGGGGAGCCGGACTTCGCGACGGCGGCGACCCTCCGGTGCTCCTCCGGTGATGGGAACCGACGCATGATGGGTGCGGCTCGGCCTCGCGGATCCCCCGGTGGTCTTGGCTTAGTTCACCGGCGCTTCCTTGCATCGAATCGACGACGGCCGGCGGCGGTGCACGGCTTGGCCGGCGAACTCTCAAGGCGGCGGCGCGGCGCGGCGCGCGCGGCGAGGCGCGGGGGTGGAGGCGGCGGCTAGGGCACGCGGGAGGGACGGGGCCACGCCCTTTATAGGCGCGGGCGACATGGCACGCATGCCAAGGCTGGAGGCCTGGCGGCGGCACACTGTCGTGTCCGCCGTGGACACTGGCAAGTTCTGGGCCCAGATGGGCCTAGGCGGGCCTAGGGCTGGGACGGCGGAGATAGGTCGGGCCCTCGGGCTCGGCCCAAACTGAAGGGATAAGATTTCCTTTTATTTTCCGAAATTACTTTTCTATACGAAGACAATTCCAGTAAAGACTAGAAAATGTTTTTAAGGCACGAAAAGTAGTCAGAAAATTCTCAAAATTCCAGGAGATAGAATGAGACACGAACAATCCAAATAAAATGTTTGGAGCTCATGAAAAAAATTAGAGCCTTCTAATAAGTAGAACAAGCTCAAGAAAAGTGAGAATAAATTCCGGAAAAAAAAAGCGGAAAATTCTCGGAAGGATTTGTCGGCACCTAAACGCATTTTTGAAACCTTTTGCACTCATGAAACACCAAGATGCATCGACATGAATACAACACTCTCAACTTTGTTTTAATTCGGAAAATCAAACAAAGTATTTTTCCTATACTATATTTCCTGTAAAGAAAAATAAATGTTGGAAAAATTTTAAAATTATGAGAAAATCGTTATTTAATTATTCTTTCTATTTATTCTTTCTATTCACATCCTGAAATTGGGAAATTTCAGGGTGTGACAAACCTACCCCCCTTAAACGGAATCTCGTCCCGAGATTCGAAGAAAGAAGAAGCAAGGAGGAGGGAGATAAACTAAAACATTGCTCCCAAGTAGGTAGGCGGTCATCCGCTTTTGTCGATCGGTGTGAAACCTTAATCTTTTTCTTCAATGATTGTTGGGGTCTTCATCAGAGTGAGCTAGGTGGGACAAAAGCAAGCAGAAGGTGGGAATGAAGGTAGAGTGATGTCTTCTTTTTTTTCATCTTGCATCTACCTTTGATTTCCTCCCGGTAACACCTCTAGTGAGTCGAAACAAAGAAAGATGGCAAGGATGTGGGAGGTACAAAAGAGAAACCCAACTAGGCAACTGATGTTATTGCAGATGTAAGACCCACAATACACCAACACTCACCACAAAGAACCAACACAAGCAATGTCATAAAATCAAGCAACATCATGCAAACAGTGAATTCCACCAATCAAGACATAGCTAAGGGAACGATACTACACGTTGTTAATATAGTCAGGGGGTATCCTTCTAATAGATCAGATGTGGCTTCCAGCAAGGATATCCATGGATAATGGATTTTTCCCAGATCAAGGAGGTCGAAATTATGAGTTCATCCCAACTGGAATCACCTCAATCGGAGGTTTAGAACTCGAGATATGAGTTAAACAAGATGGCTATGTCAGCAGTGTTGGCAGATTCTGAATGCTCCAATAATTCGTATGTATCTCCATGGATACAAAACGAATACTGCTGAATTTTGTACAGGGCGAAGCTGATGAAATTCCTGAACTACTCCAATTGGATTTACCTCAATCGGAGGTCCATAGCCCGAGATATAGAATATTGAAGATAACTAGGTCAGCAGAGTTTACAGATTCTGATAGCTTCAATGTTTCGGGCATAGCTTCTGGAACATGTACAGGATAGGGCTGAATTTTTGATAGAATTTCACTTATGAAATTTAGGAACTAACCCAACTGGTTTCATGCCAATCGGAGTTCTGTAGCTCGAGATAAAATTAAAACAGCGCTGATGTGTCAGAGAGCTGCGCGAATAGATGGAATGTTTAGGGTAACAATTCCACCAATACATCAAGGGGGTGTTTATTGCTTGAGGGAATGAATAGGCGAGGTCGAAGAATTGTTCAAGGAGAGTGAAGATAAATATACAAGAATTCATGGTATGAAGATAAGAAGATGGTTAAGACGTGAGATCATTCATCAGAGAGGTCAAGGATAAGGTAAGGAGGGATTGTAGAACAAAAGAGGCATTAGGAAACGACCAATACTAGCTAGGCTTACGGCCTACAGTCGATACAGCTCTGATACCACTCTGTCACACCCGGTTTTCCGAAGGAAACCAAGTGCAAACCTATATGCATGCCAGGATCAAGTTTCATGCATATAGTGACATAAAAGTGTATACGAAACGATATCACGTATGAAAAAGAAAGATTATCGAGAGATTTACGCTTTATCCCGGAAACGAAGGCACCAAACATCACGGGCAATCGACGGGGGTTGCGTACGCCTAGCACCAGCAACATCTTCATAGCAGCTTCCTTTTTCTGAGCAACAATGGTTATAGCAAGGGTGAGCACTTGTCGTACTCAGCAAGTGTGGGGAAAAAGAATGAATGCAAAGGCTTTATAGTGGACTGGGCCATAATCATTTAAGCAATTTTAGTTGGTCAAGTTTTATTAGCACCTGATTACTAATAAAGTATAAGTTTATACCAACCCACATTAAGCATAAGGTAAGAAATACGCCATAAACACATGGCAAGCATAACCAGAGAGAACGATTTAAGTCCATCTTCAAGTTCAATTATCATGTGAGGGTCCAGGCCGCTCTTGACCGTGAGCACGGCTAATCGATTAGTTTTACACTCTGCAGAGGTCGTACATCTTTACCCACAAGTCGCGTAAAAGTCCCGAAGAACTTTAGACCCAACCATGCGGTGCTAGCTAGGCACCATACCACACTTCCGAGGTGTGATTGCATAGGGACGCTACGAGGCCGTTACAAAGATCCCCAGATGTAGGCTGCCCGCTAGGTTACCCCGGTCGGTGCAACGTATAAAGCTCCCGGACGAGTACCGTGTCTTAGCCAAGCCCACACCTACGCCCGAGCAGTCCATACGCCACTACCCGCCGCCCCCAACCCTTATCGGGTAAAGCATACCTAACACCTAGTTCACTAATTAATAAGCCAAGACAGAGCCATATGTCTTGTGGTAGCACTGTTTTCCTGGGTGGTCGCTCCATGTTCCGATTAATGCACAGTGATCTTGTATTAACATCCAAAGATATAACATAAAGGTATAACAAGTTTCATCATTATTGTTCATTAAAACCACCATAACCCGGGTATAGCAACTAAGCATAGCTACCCAACATAAATGTAAACCCAGATTAACAAGGAATGATGACAAAGACTAGGCAAACCTTAATAGGACCCATCAATATTAATGCAAAGCAATGCAAAGTGATTAATCATAGTTATTGGGACAAAGATCAAGGACACACTTGCCTTTAACCAAGGTAGTTGCTCAGAATCTTCAACTTCAAGCTCTTCCAACTTCTCGAACGGCGTTCACTCTAAGCGCATCAATCATCGGGCACAAACATACACAGAGCAAACAAACAAGCATACTAAGAACAACGCACCAATCAAAAGAAAACTTTAAAAGAGCGCACTAAAGGATAGGTTTGATTCTATGCTTACGCAACGACGAAAGAACGTTGAAAACAAAACTAAGGTCGAAGCTTTCGAAAGATTATTATCAAACAACAAAAGACTACGTGCTTCATATGTTTTAATTAGAAAATCATGTGGCAAGAATAATTCAAAGCAAGTTATATTTAATTAAGAAAACACGATAAGCCTAATCATATTTATTTGCAAATTTTTAAGTACAAGTTATATCCAATTAACAATTAATATTAAAAGACAAAGCATGTGAAAGAATCTAATCGAATAACTTTATATTTCGTGTTCAACTAAGCATATTAATATTGAAAAGATAATTATAATACCATTAAGCATATTAAATTTATTATGAAAACGGATGTTTAATACTAAGCATCTTTTATTTAACAAAAGCTAGTTATAAATAAGAATTAATCAAGTTAATATTAATTAAAGAAAACCGGATTATAACCTAATCACTTTTATTTAGAAAAGCTATGGAATAAGTATTAGTCAAAATTAATCATGCAACTTTGGGGTTAAAACAAAAGTAATAGGTGATACACATGCTAACGTACAAGTTATGGTGAAACGAACGAGAACGGCACAAACGTACTACAACGGTACAAAACTAGTCTACGCATTAGGACGAACCCGTTAGTGAAAGAATTACCGAGATTGAAATTAGATAGAATAAGATATGAATTTTAATAACAAGAAAAAGACAACTGATTGAATATGACATAAAGATGATGTCTCCATGAGAAATAATCAAGAAAAGAAATTAAATGATAGATAAATTGATTGACGTGAGCAAGGATTTTACAGATGAATAAATAATTATCCCATAGATCAAAGATTTGCAATGCCTGGTGATCAATGAAGTTTCACATTACCGAAGAAAAGAAGTGTAGGAAGAAGAATGTTGAATATGTGGGATAGGAAAAGTTCTAATTACCACGTAAGCATGATGTCACCGTGATGTCAGCACCGGCAAGAGGAAGACGTATGAAAATGCATGTCTTGCTCATCAGCACCCACGCGCATGCTTCTCTTTCTATAGCTATGATCTTGCATGGACTTAATAACAGGTGGTGATGATGGTTAGCGACGGCTTCAAAGAGACACGACGAATTGAACTCAGCTGAGTTGGCATGCATCAACAGGAGGCGTACGGCCGTAGGCAGCATGAGTTTCAAATAGCACAAGCATGAATTAGAGACAAATTAAATGTGAATGTGCATGCATGAGTAGCTAACAAGCACGTCGCTGGTGATACACACGTGCATGAAGGCTTGCTCGGATTAGTGTGATAGAGGACGGAACCAGAACGTGCATAAGGAGCTTCTCACCAGTAGTGTCGTCGCCAATGCAAGACACGAGACCGGCGGTGACGATGAGTGCGTCCGCTAGGACGGAACTAACGGAGCAGACCGCCGGGATGTGTAGATCGGCTTCATCGCAAAAGAGGTGTTCCAAAGATGAAACGACGATGGTGTCCGGGCGGACGGGCTTCTCAGCGGCGACTAGATGGAAGGCGTGGCTCGTCGTCGTCCCAAGACTTTAGGAGATGCTAGCTTGCTCCGGCACTGGACGGAGGCGGCAAAAGTGGATCGCCATGGCGGCGCAGAGGTGCCGGTCGCAGAGTTATTCCCGGTGCTTGCCGCCCTGGAGGGGAGGAACAAGAGATCGATCGACGCATGAGGAACACAGATGGGCAGAAAAAAAATAGAACGTAGGCTGAATTAGGAGCAAGGCAAGATAGATTAATTATATATGTATCTTCACCTACACAAAAGCTGAACGACATAAACGATGGAGGCGGAGATTGAAGTTGATGCGGACGGCGGCGCGGTTTGATCTTTCACGTGGTAGATGCTCCTCGATCGATAGTCCGATAGACACCGATGGGCGGCGGGCGACATGACGACCTTCCGGAGTCTTGATGGAGTCATGGACGGTGGACGGCTTGCTTTGCGGTGATGTGCGTCTTGTGGACGGCTTCTTCCCCGGTGCCACGAGGTTGCTCCCCGGTGGCCGACGACGACGGCGCTGCTGGTGCTGATGGGATCGACGACGACCCCAGCTTTCATCTTGATCTGAATGGCGCACTGCAACATCGCTAGGTCATGAGCAGCGGCGGCTTCGTGCACCGCAAGGATACGGGGACGCTAGGAGGCAGCAGGCCGTGTAGCTCCCTCGACTCCGATTCCCGGCGGCGATGCAGACTGATCAACGATGGGCGAGAGTAGCAGCAGGATGCGCAGGGCGACAAGCGGCGGCGGCGGTTTCATGCTCGGCAAAGGCGGCGCATGTCGCTAGGGTATATAAGGGCTCTGTGATAGGATATAGAAAAGAGAGACCCGGTAGATGCGGCTTGGTGTGGTTTGTGCGTCCAGCTCGATCCATCCTGGTGCATGCGGACGTTGCACGAACCGGTTTTGTGAGGAAAACAATTGTGTAACTCGAGTTCGCATGCAACTAGGAGAAACAAGATGCTGATGTGTGGGATCGGCTTTGCACGGAGGCAATCCGTGTGTGCCTCTAGTTCGGCTTCCCGAGTCGCAAGGGGGAGATAAAAGATAAAGTAGCTTGTCAAAATGTTAAGATGATACGGTGACAAAAAGATGACGGAGGAGTTCATGCATGCATGTCCTTACCGTCGGTAGACGGAGAAGCGGACGATGAAGGTGAAGAGCTCAACTAAAATTTGGGAAGATCACGGTATTTCGGGCATGGCGGAAATAGGGGCTCGCCCGAGTCGCGGAACGGAGAGAGGAGGGAGGATCGCCTAGGTGTGCTCACCAACGGTGGAGGACGACGGGAAACGCCGGATTCGGAGGAGAGCGGCCGCACGTCGAGCTCGGGGGAGCCGGACTTCGCGACGGCGGCGACCCTCCGGTGCTCCTCCGGTGATGGGAACCGACGCATGATGGGTGCGGCTCGGCCTCGCGGATCCCCCGGGTGGTCTTGGCTTAGTTCACCGGCGCTTCCTTGCATCGAATCGACGACGGCCAGCAGCGGTGCCTGGCTTGGCCGGCGAACTCTCAAGGCGGCGGCGCGGCGCGGCGCGGCGAGCGGGGCGCGCGGGTGGAGGCGGCGGCTAGGGCACGCGGGAGGACGGGGCCACGCCCTTTATAGGCGCGGGCGACATGGCACGCATGCCAAGGCTGGAGGCCCGGCGGCGGCACACCGTCGTGTCCGCCGTGGACACTGGCAAGTTCTGGGCCCAGATGGGCCTAGGCGGGCCTAGGGCTGGGACGGCGGAGATAGGTCGGGCCCTCGGGCTCGGCCCAAACTGAAGGGATAAGATTTCCTTTTATTTTCCGAAATTACTTTTCTATACGAAGACAATTCCAGTAAAGACTAGAAAATGTTTTTAAGGCACGAAAAGTAGTCAGAAAATTCTCAAAATTCCAGGAGATAGAATGAGACACGAACAATCCAAATAAAATGTTTGGAGCTCATGAAAAAAATTAGAGCCTTCTAATAAGTAGAACAAGCTCAAGAAAAGTGAGAATAAATTCCAGAAAAAAAACTGGAAAATTCTCGGAAGGATTTGTCAGCACCTAAACGCATTTTTGAAACCTTTTGCACTCATGAAACACCAAGATGCATCGACATGAATACAACACTCTCAACTTTGTTTTAATTCGGAAAATCAAACAAAGTATTTTTCCTATACTATATTTCCGTAAAGAAAAATAAATGTTGGAAAAATTTTAAAATTATGAGAAAATCGTTATTTAATTATTCTTTCTATTCACATCCTGAAATTGGGAAATTTCAGGGTGTGACACGCGCCTTGTTGACTGCTGGGGCCCACGACACATAAACAATACCAGCAGACGCATGCAAATGTGGGGTCCGCGGTTGCATGCGGCCAATGGAAGGTCACGGATAGACTCCGCGGCCGCTCATACTAGTGGGATTTTCGCTCTGCTTGCAGAAGCAGAAGAGGTCAGAATCCTTTTAGTGCAAATTGTAGCACCAGGTTTCGACAGCGGGGGTCCATTTCTTTTCCTTCTCTAAGCACTGTCCTTATCGTTCTTTGATTATTTTGTGGACACTAAGCTTAGGGTCCGTTTAGTACAGCTTTCTGAGCAGCTTCACGAGCAGCTTCACAACTTCAATAGCCAAACAACCAACTCTCTGCCCAACTCTCTGGTCAGCTTCTCTGAAAACTCACTCTCACAGAGTTAGGCCCTGTTTGGTTCCCATAAGTAGGGTGACTTATAAGTCACCCAACTTATAAGTCACGCCACTTTAAGTCGGTCCTGTTTGGTTGCAGTGACTTATAAGTTAGTGGGCTCCACACAGGATGGTAGAGGAAAAAGTGGAAATAAGTCACTTTAAGTAGGGGTGGAGTTACTCATGCAACTTATAAGTTGGAGTACTTTAAGTCAGGGCTGTTTGGTTTCACAGGTGACTAATTTTGCACTTTTTGCACTTTAAGTCACCCTACTTATGAGAACCAAACGGGGCCTTAAGCACATGGTGAAGCTGCAAAAACATGACTGTGAAGCTGAGCTGTGCCAAACAGGCCCTTACTTTGGAGGGCCATTAATCTTACAGTTGGCCGTAAATTCCACAAAATATTTGAGCCACAGATATCATATTTACTGCTGTCTTCAAAGAACGGTAACAAGCAAACGAGCCAGTGCATCACTCCAGAACCGCATGTGATTAGCATTCAGCAAGTGTGCTTACGCGAAGGATCGCCCCACGAAGAACATTACGAGAGCACGTTGGTTTTAACATTAAACCCAAAAGCATCGATGTGTCAGCAGCTTGATGCTAGTTCTTACACACTACAGAGAGGAACAACAGGTGCAGAGCCCCAGGAATGCAGATCTCCCTTTCTCGCTTGCCATGTTATGGACTTCGTTCAGGCCGGCGCAGGGGCGGGAGCAGGGGCTTCCGCTGGGGGCAACGAAACCGAGCGGAGCAGCTCCAGGGAGCTCGCGAGCCCCAGGAAGTGCGACAGGATGGTGTTCGCCGAAGCCTGCGCATGGGTCACAAAAGGCAAAATTCAGTAGTAGTAGTAGAATGCCACAACGTGGCTGTTGTAATGACAGACTAGAATGGTAGGCACAACTAGAACAACCACTGGTTTATGATACTAATGCAAAGCTGGTAACCATTATGACTGTTTGTGCCGCCCAATGATTTCTTCTACTATGATTACTGATTCTGAATAGGTGATGTCTGCAGGATTCCGATTTCTGAATCCTACAGTTACTTGCATTGTCAGGCTGCAGGCTTAATTGATTTTGGTGCTATTCCGATATGGCGATATGTGAGGATGCCTTACACATGTACCATTTACTGTGTACACCAAAGGGGTCATCATGATGAAAATGTAACCAGGGGGGAAAGATGCTAGGAAGTAAATGATGAATGTTAGAGATGTGATTTGACTACCCAAACACCTGGTGAACTCTGTGGATGGATTCTTTTTAGGAAAGATGAACTCTGTGATGGCGTTAAGTGCAGCAGGTCATAAAGGATGCAGAGGATAATGCTGAAAAAACAAGAGAATAGCACCACCGGACTGGATGCAATTTTTTATGAGAGAATGATTCGCGCCAAATGGTAAAATTAATAAATAAGCAAGTACCTGGACTAGAAAAACATCTATAGATAAAACAGGGCTTTGGCCAGGGGCAGCCTGATACGGTACTGTAGAGGTTGTGAGAGCTTTTGCAACCAAAGCACCAACAGTTGCCTGCATCCCCAGAACAGCAGCGCCCATCCCCAGCATATTAAGCAGAATACCATTTTTGAGACTCCTGACAACATCAGCGCGTGGGGGAGCCTGGAGAGAAATTTACAATTTCATTTTAAGTTTCAAATGCATATCTGAATAAGCATATCAAGCTTGCTATGCGAACTTATGTAAAATACACAATCAGACTAAAAATGGCTATAAGTTATCTTTGTGATGAATAACATGATGCGAAAATACCAGTTCAGTTATCAAATGACAGTAGCAGGAATGGCAATAGTCAGAGCAAGTGTGCAAGGAGATGCAATGTGGTTCTTTCATGTCAAATAGTTTTGGTATTGCTACTAAAATGTACGAAGTAGGGAACGGTTGAGAAAAAAGATTACCTTAGCAGGTTCTTTTGCCGTTTTTTTAAGCCTTTCAGAGAGACGAATATAACCAAATGACCAGAAGACTGAAATAAAAGCAGCAGCAATACCAGCAGCAGTCGCATAGAATGTGAAGGGTGCAGTCACCTTCCCCATCGCAACCGTGGAGAACGACAAAATTCCACCAGAAACAATTGTGCACACCAACTGGGACCAGAATCCTAGGGTACCCAAATTCTTGAAATATCTTGCTGTTTTCTCTAGTCTCTTCTTAACCTGTCCAGTCAGTTCATAAAAAAGAAACAAAGACCGATATTTCAGAACCACGGCACATGTTCTAGATTATTTAGAGACAAGAAAGAAAACACACAACCAATTTAACCACATCACCATGTAAAAACAACTTAATTCAAACAAAAAGGTTGCACAGGTTAGCCAGCACACTATTCTTGAAGACAGCAGCTTATTAAAGCTCTGTTAAGTCAAATAGGAGTTAAAAATATGCTTTCATGTCAGCTATTTAAATGGGAGCATCAGTACTAGAAGGTATGAATTATGAAGTCTTGATAAGAGCATGGAGCCTTCAGTAAATAGAAAGTATAGTAACATTTTCGTTAAAAAAGAGAGTATAATTTGTAACAAGAATACAAGATGCCTTCTTGACTGTAAAGAACAAGTGATGAAGGAAAAGTTTCAAACAGAAAATATGCACATGTTCAAAATCACTGATGAGCAATGGTCAACTCTCTGATAACAAGGCAACGCCACTTTGTAGAGTGGAGAATGATTAAGTACTGAACTACCAACAAAGATATACCCTTAAATAACTCCCTGCAGTTTTGTTTGCATTCCTTCTCCACAATTCCTCTATAAACGAAACATAACGCACAGCTCCCAGTGCCAAAAATCCATTCTGCCCAAGTGCATTTCCTTAATATTTCAGAAAAAAAAGAAACAAAGACCAATATTTCAGAACCACAGCACATGTTCTAGACCATTTTGAGACAAGCAAGAAAACACACAACCAATTTTTCCACATCACCATGTACAAACATTAATTCAAACAAAAAGATCGCACAGGTTAGCCAGCACACTATACAAGAAGACAGCAGTTTATTAAAGCTCGATTAAATCAAACAGGAGTTAAAGTATGATGTGCATTCCTTCTCCACAATTCCTCTATAAACGAAACATAAAGCACAGCTCCCAGTGCCCAAAAATCCATTCTGCCCAAGTGCATTTCCTTAAACAAGTAACCATCTAAGTAGTCCGCAGCTAACTACAATTCTCGATTCAAGCCCCGAAATCTCACCAATGCCAGGAAGCATACAATTTCCCAATATAAAACAATGGCATAATTGCGTAAACCCTACTTCATCCACAGAGCACAGCACAAGGCGTCGAATCCGTAGATCAAGTCAGAGAAGTGACAAGCAAAGAACCTGCTCCAGTTTGGCCCGCTCCATCTCCTCCTCTGATGGTGGGGGCGTCGGATAGATTGGTTCCGGTGAGGATGAGGACGACGGCGCCGCCGCCGCTGTGAGGCGCCGCCGAGTGCTCTCGCGGACCCCACATCTTAGGCGACCGGCGGAACCGGGTAGCGGGCGGCGGGACTGCGACGCACACGCGGATGCGGAAACCGCGTGCTGCCGAAGCATCGACGCCGCCACCGCCGGCGGCGGCGGCGCGGACCGCGCGGGGAGTAGGAGCGCCTGCATTTTGCGATGGCGATGCTATCCCCTCCTGACCCTCTATTGCATAAACCCCCCTCAAAATTGTTATTTTCATGAGCGCCTTGGACCAAACGTTGTAAAGTACTGGGAGGCTGCCAGCGCTCGGTCCCTGATAAAGAGATAACACACGATTTTGATATTTTTGCTCTGTCTGCCACAGGCCCACAAGTTTGAATTTGATGTCGGCTTCTACGGACAGGATGAAAATGGATGCAAACGGACAGAAAAATCTCTCCCCCCTTTTTGTTCTCACATTTTATCATCGAGAAATGAGATTGGTCCACAATAACCGGGAGCAGAAGCAGCAACGAGAACTAGATACTTAAACATGAATTCGTACTTTGATACGCAAGCACACGATATTGTTAGTTTTTATTACTTGTTAGTTGTCAATCATATTTTGGTACCATATGAAAGCATCTGAAAGCATAATAAGTAATTGAGTTAGAGCTATGAAACATATGAAAGCATGGCTTCTTGGACCAAAAGGAATTGAGTTAGAGCTCGGTATAGGTATATACTGATGCATAATAGGTATAGTACGCTATAAATATGAGTTCATCTCAGCTAAAGACGAGATCTTGCAAAAACATGTGTGAAAATCCTCTCCCGCTTCCTATCCTGTTTTCGAAATTGTTTGTAATTACGAAAAATGGGCCGTGGAAACGGGATGGGACGTTCAAAATTAATAAGCCTTTTCACCAAATCAATTATACTACCTCCGTTTTTTTATATATGATGCCCGTGTATGGAGGCATAGGCCAATTAACACTACAAAAGTTGTCGGAAGCGACATCTACAAAAACTGAGGTAGTAGTTTGTAAGGATTTTTTTTCCCGTTTTGATTGCACTAATTTTAGAAAGCTAGGTATGTTCAAAATCATATTTAGAAAAAAAAAAGTCTACATTGAGGTTTCTAACTATCTAAACATGCTACACTTTTTAGTAATACCATGGTCTTTAAAGCTGCAAGATTTGTATAGCATACAGATATTCAATGACTTTCTAAAACCAAGCTATTTCAATAGAACATGGTACAAGATATATCATATGATGCTATCTTTAAAAAAATTGCCATGACATTGATCATCTTACCACCTTATAAATCTACCATTTGATAATTTTTCCTCACATACTGAAGAGAGTCTTATATCTTTGAATAATACTCCCTCAGGTTCCGTATTAGAAGTCGTTTAGGACAGCGACACGGTCACCAAAAGCACAACTTTGACTTCTCTTTTCTATAAAAATATTTATTAAAATGTTATATATGTACATTCTTATGAAAGTAATTTCCAAGACAAATATATTTATATGATTTTTACATTTTCAAACTCAATGACTTAAAATTTATTCATGATTTTCATTCCCAATGTTTGATTCAAACCATGTCCAAAACGACTTAATTCAGTTTTTAGCACCTAACTATGTTTTGTGCTACTAATTACATTGGAAAACTCTTATAAAAAATAATAGATGAAATTGTACCCGAAGACTATGTTGGACATCACTTTCAAAAATGGCAGAAAGGTTTGATGATTAGCACTGAAAAGATAAAGATTCATTTTGATAGAGGACCGGCAAGTAGGAAAGAGATCCTCCACCCTTCTTGACGCCATAAGGTTGTTAACAAGAAAAATCAGTTCAAATGCGACTGATAAATTACAGAAGCGGCAAAGATCCATTCTACACCTTTTCATGCATAAACATTAGTCACATGCTCAATAGTTTGCAGAAACAATATAGTGGTCTATGTTGGCTTGTGAGTTGAATTTGATGCTTGACGTTTTTCTTTTTCTTTTCCTCGGCTACTTACATGTTCGCCTCAATTTCACCACACAAATATTTTACCTCTTCAGAACTAAAGCAAATTAAAGATGCAATACTCACGAGACCGAATAGCAGAAAAATGTTGATGTTTATTAAAAAGTATACGCAAACAGTAGAAAGGAATTTTGTGAAAGAAATAAAAGGTCATCAGAGTATTTACTTTTGTTTTTAATGAATCATGTGGAGATGTTGTTGATTGTTACATAATATAAAAAGGAAGGTAGAGCCAAGACTAAACATTACAACAAAGATAACAATCGACCAAACAAAACAATTCAACAAACACGTGATCATTTGGATGCCACTTGATAAGGTGGAACTTGCGCTTCAAAAAAAAAGTGGAACTTGTAGCGCGATTAAAGTGCTACCATACTGTATGAAAAGTAAATAATGTATATATTAGAGCAACTCCAGCCACAACCTCCAAATTAAGACATTCAAAACCAATTTGCAGGTCCAACTGCAAAAAATAGAGGTCCAAAATTAGCCCTCCACTCCAGTGGGGATAACAATCCTGTCACACCCGACTTTCCGAAGAAAACCAAGTGCATACCTATATGCATGCCAGGATCAAGTTTCATGCATATAGTGACATAAAAGTGTATACGAAAACGATATCACGTATGAAAAAGAAAGATTATCGAGAGATTTACGCTTAATCCCGGAAACGAAGGCTCCAAACATCACGGGCGATCGGCGGGGGTTGCGTACGCCTAGCACCGGCAACATCTTCACAAGACTTCAAAGTAGCTTCCTTTTTCGAGCAACAATGGTTATAGCAAGGGTGAGCACTTGTCGTACTCGGCAAGTGTGGGGAAAAAGAATGAATGCAAAGGCTTTATAGTGGACTGGGCTATAAGCATTTAAGCAATTTTAGTTGGTCAAATTTTATTAGCACCTGATTACTAATAAAGTATAAGTTTATACCAACCCACATTAAGCATAAGATAAGAAATACACCATGAGCACATGGCAAACATAACCAGAGAACACGATTTAAGTCCATCTTCAAGTTTGATTATCATGTGAGGGTCCAGGCCGCCCGTGACCGTGGGCACGGCTAATCGATTAGTTTTACACTCTGCAGAGGTTGTACATCTTTACCCACAAGTCGCGTAAAAGTCCCGAAGAACTTTAAACCCAACCATGCGATGCTTTGCGCGAGCATCATACCACACTTCCGAGGTGTGATTGCATAGGGACGCTACGAGGCCTTTACAAAGAGTCATCCCGTGCGTATTAGTCCATAGTAGTATGTCATAGAGGCTATCTTTCGTTCCACACTTCTATTACGGACGGTAAGCCATAGAGTCTTCCGTTCCATCACCGCTCCGAATAGAAGAGCCATAAAAGCATTCCTCCGTCCCCAACCTACTATGCGAGTAATAACCACACAAAGACTTCCCTAATTAATCGGCCAAGACCAGAGCCATATAGTCCTTGTGGTTGCACTGTTGTCCTGGGTGGTTCTCCATGTTCCGATTAAACATATGGTCTTGTATTAACATCCAAAGATATAGCACAAAGGTATAACAAGATTCATCATTAATGTTCATTAAAACCACCATAACCCAGGTATAGCAACTAAGCATAGCTACCCAACATAAATGTAAACCCGTGTTAACAAGGAATGACAATCAAAGACTAGGATAAACCTTAATAGGAACCCATCAAAATTAATGCAAGCAATGCAATGAGTGATTAAGTATAATTCTTAGGACAAAAGATCAAGGACACACTTGCCTTTAACCAAGGTAATGTCGTTGCTCAGAATCTTCAACTTCAAGCTCTTCCAAACTTCTCGAACGGCGTTCACTCTAAGCGCATCAATCATCGGGCACAAACATACACAAAGCAAACAAACACATATACTAAGAACAAAGCACCAATCAAAAGAAAGCTTTAAAAGAACGCACTAAAGGATAGGCTCGATTAGATGGATCACTAAAGAACACAAAGGGTGCTAGGAAGGGAAAGGCTTGGTTAACTTTGAGGAGATGGTCGCGGAAGATTGAGCAAGAACCGGAAAGATCACATTGAGATAGAGCTCGATTCTATGGTTACGCAACGACGAAAGAACGATAAAAACAAAACTAAGGTCGAAGCTATCGAAAGGTTATTATCAAACAACGAGAGACTACGTGCTTCATATGTTTTAATTAGAAAATAATGTGGCAAGAATATTACCAAAACAGGTTATATTTAATTAAGAAAACACGATAAGCCTAATCATATTTTATTTGCAACATTCGAGTAGAAGTTATGTCAAATTAACAATTACTTTAAAAAGATAAGTATAAGATATCTAGACGAGTAACTTTATGTCACGTGTTCAACTAAACATATTTAATATTGAAAAGGCATTTATGATGTCATTAAGCATATTAACTTTACTATGAAAACCGATGTTTAACTCTAACATCTTTTATTTAGAAAAACTAGTTATAAATAGGGATTAACCAATTACATCTCGATTAAAGAAAACCGGATTAGAACCTATTCACTTTTTATTCATAAAAGCATTGGAATAGGAATTAGTCAAGATTATCATGCATCTTTAATATTAAAACAAGTAGCGGGTGATACACGTGCTAACGCATAAGTTATGGTGAAACGAACTAGAACAAAGACAAACGGACTATCAACGCATAAGAGAACCTTAAGATGGGTTTAGGAAAACTAGCTTACGTAGAGAACTAGATCGAAGGGCAAAAACTGAGCAAAAGGTAAGCTAAACTACTTGGTAAAGGAACTAATAACAAGATTAGCTCTCAAGAAAGGTTTAGCTACGAAAGATTGGGCATAAGAACATAGCTGATTTATAAAAAGACAACCTAACAGAGATGGGATAGACATCAACTAGCTAGATGCTGATATACAAGATTCTAAGATAAACATGAAACAAGAGTGATAAGATTACTTGATAGGCAAATGAGCGGTGCAAACTACTCACACAGATAAAGCTACTAAGATAACAGAAACGCTAAGGCTTGATTAGATGCACACGGTTTAGTTTGGCTAACACTAGAAAGATTTAGAGCTTCGGATAAACTTGATCAAAAGAGATAAAGCTGATACCGAACGTCTAACGACATTTTGCATATATGAGAGAGCAGGGCTATGAGCTAGGTTCATTTTAATTAACAAAACAATTATAAAAGATATTTCAGAAATAAAATACCCTATGTTGACATTAATGCAATATTAAACTTTATTTATGAAACCGGTGTAAAGAACTAGTCAAGTTTTATCAATAAAGATTCATATACGAATTAAACCGATTAAACATTTAATTTAGAAAAACTAAACTATATGAACAATCTAAACGAAACTTTGTAATTCGAGTAGATCATACTATTATCAAAACAGTATTAAATTGGTATTAATCAAGATTAACATTTATTTATAAAGCCGGAGTAAAAGCCTAATCAACTTTTAATTATAAAAGTTAATTAATCATTACGCAAATTAATATTTGACTTATGGAAAACCGAGTAAAGATCTAATTAGATTTTATTCATAAAAGCATGTAAAGTAATCATTAATCAAATTAACTTTAATTCTGAAAAACGATATATAGATCTATTTTACTTTTATTTAGAAAAGACATGTATTTCTAGTCATTAATCAAAATTAATATTAATTTTATTTTCAGAAACAAAACATGGTGAAAACACTCCACTAACGCGTGCTTTACATTATTATGGACCTAACGCAACTTGAACGGATCAAATCGGAGCTAAAACGAAGATTTGGTGAGCAAAACAAGATTGCAGGGACCTAGTCGCGATTAACTATAGCTTTTAGGGAGTAGCAAGGAAGATTCCCGAGACACGGTGAACAGTGCTCGTGAAAAGGATAAAATTCAGGGTTAGATCTATAAAAGTGCTCTGCTGGATCTATGTGCGAAGGGTGGGATTTTTTTCCAAGGAGTTATGAGCAAAGGTTGCAAGACACAAGAATAGATCTAGGAATTACTAGAAATCACAGGGGGTCATGAGCAACTTGACCTTTCTTCTTCCTCTATCCCAACCGAGCAGGAACAGAGGATAGGGGAGGGCGCGGCTCAGGGGGGGCGCGGCGGCCCGGAGGTCCACGGGCTCGGGTAAGGCACGGAACAGGTAGGGGAGGACAAGGGGAACTCGAGGGAACGCTCACCGACGGCAGGGACGAGGAGGAGCGGCCGGAATCCGGCGGCGGCTGCGGACTCAGGAGACCACGACGGCGGCGCGTGCGGGGGCGGCGGCGCGGGGTGGTGGCGGCGCGGGGGCTAGGGCGCGGGGGCGGCGGCGGCTCCGGGGGCGCGCGCGGCGGGGGCCGGCCCGCCCTTTTATGGGGGCGGCGCGGGTCGGCGGCGGGTGCCCGGCGGCGGCGGCCGGGCGGCGGCCGGATGGGCCCCGCCGGGCCGGCGGGCCGGGCCGGCGCGGGCGGGCCGGGCGGGCGCGGGTCGAGCCCACGGGCTCGGCCCAAACCGCTAGGGTAGCTTTTTTTTTTTTTTTCTTCAGAATTTATTTCCAGTGCAAAAACAAATCCGGAAAACATCCAGAAATTGTTTAAAGGCACGAAAAATACTCTGAAAATCACAAAAATTCCAGGAAAATTCCTGGAGATAGATTAGGTCGTGAACAATCCAAATAAAGCATTTGGTGCTCATGAAAAAGATTTTAGAGCCTTCTATTAAATAGAAAATGCTCGGAGAAAATGAGAATAAATTCCAGAAAAATCCGGAAAATTCTCGGGAGAGTTTGGACAGCTCCTAAACGCATTTTCTAAACCTTTTTGCACTCATGAACCACTAGATGCATCGGCATGAATGCAACACACATAACTTTTATTTAATTTAGAAAATCAAACAAAGGATTTTTCCTATACTATATTCCCTGTAAAGAAAAATAAATGTTGGAAAAATTTTAAAATTATGAGAAAATTGTTATTTAATTTTTTTTTCTATTCACATCCTGAAATTGGAAATTTCAGGGTGTGACAAATCTACCCCCCTTAAAAGGAATCTCGTCCCGAGATTCGAAAAAGGCTAGCAAGAGACAAGGGTTTATTTCGAACTCTTTTCATATCCTTCAGCAATATTATTCCTTTCATACTACAGAAATCTTTCCACAGCCTAACTTATATTAAAATCCTTAGGTATCGGGGGTCTTGTCTTGCTTGTGTCGTTGTCGCCATTCCCTCTTAAAATGACGATCAAGAAATTTCTTCGGGCATCTGTTGATAAAGTGTCCACCAGCTTTGCAATAAAAACAAGCTTTACTTTCCCTAATATTCCGACGATTCTGTGGGGTCTCATAAATCACTGGTATTGTGACACCATGAGGATATTCTAGATATGCATCTTCATTGTAATCTTCAGGAAAATCTTGGGCTTGAGACATATGATGTAGGTGAGAATTGTTATTGGCTTCCCCTGGATATTCCCGTTTTCTCTTCTTACTCATGATCTCCTGTAGCTTGCTTTCTAGCCCAACGGCTTTGTTGATTAAATCTTGTAGACTGGAATAATCATGTAAGCTTAGTATACTTTGTAGATCTTCATTCAACCCTTTGATGAAATGCTCTCGTTTCTTCTTATCACTTTCAGCTGATCTTGGGGCATATAGAGATAACTGAATAAACTTATCCCCGTACTCGATTCCGTCATCCGTCCTTGCTTTAAGTTAAGGAACTCCTTCCTCTTGAGCTTCATCGCACTCACAGGAGTATGGTGTAAGATAAAGTTGTCTTTGAATTCCTTCCACACAATACTCTCAGGTTGCTGATGTCCATTGATGTAAGAATTCCACCACTCGAAGTCGCTCCCGTAAGTTGCCAAGATGCATACAAAGCTTTCTCTCCATCATTGCATTGTACCATATCTAGCTTCTCTTCAATTGTCTTGATCCGGTCTTCGACTTCTAAGGGATATGTGGTGCTGGAGAACGTTGGTGGCTCAGTCTTCATGAACTCTGCATACTTATCCTCCGGGGGTGGAAATGATAGCGCATCTTGGTTGTATCCATAGTCATCACCGTTCTCGTAGCTTTCTCCTTGGTTACCTCCTTCTTGGTTTTCCATCTGGTTGGTAGGTAAAGATATTATCAGAAGGGAACAAGAGTAGTGCAAAACGAGTGGAGGAAGAACAAGGAGGGGGAGGTACAAAAGAAGAACCCAACTAAACAACTGATGTTATTGCGGATGTAAGACCCACAATACACCAACACTCACTTCAAAGAAACGAATCAATCAAGTTCATAAAACCAAGCATCATCATGCAAGCACACAATTCCACCAATCAAGGCATAGCTAAAGGGAACGACACTACACGTTGTTAATGAAGTCAAAGGGTATCCTCCTAATAGATCAGATATATCTCCCAGCAAGGATATCCATAAATAATGGATTTTTCCCAGATCAAGGAGTACGAAATTATGAGTTCAACCCAACTGGAATCACCTCAATCGGAGGTTCAGAACTCGAGATATGAATTAAACAAGATGGCTATGTCAGCAGTGTTGGCAGATTCTGAATGCTCCACTAATTCGTAGGTATCTCCCTGGATACAAAACGAATACTGCTGAATTTCGGATAGAATGAAGCTGATGCAATTCCTGAACTACTCCAATTGGATTTACCTCAATCGGAGGTCCATAGCCTGAGATATAAAATATTGAAGGTAACTAGGTCAGCAGAGTTTACAGATTCTGATAGCTCCAATGTTTCGGGCATAGCTCCTGGAACAAGTACTGGATAGGGCTGAATTTTTGGTAGAAATTCACTTATGAAATTTGTGAACTAACCCAACTGGTTTCATGTCGATCGGAGTTCTGTAGCTCGAGATAAATTTAAAACAGCGCCGATGTGTCGGGCAGCTGCGCGAATAGATGGAATGTTTAGGGTAACAATTCCACCAATCAATCAAGGGGGGGTGTTTATTGCTTGAGGGAATGAATAGGCGAGGTCGAAGAGATGTCCAAGGAGAGTGAAGATAAATATACAAGAATTCATGGTATGGAGAAAAGAAGATGGTTAAGATGCGAGATCCTTCATCAGAGAAGTCAAGGATAAGGTAAGGAGGGATTGTAGGACAAAAGAGGCATTAAGAAACGACCAGTGCTAACTAGGCTTACGTCCTACAGTCGATACAGCTCTGATACCACTCTGTCACACCCGACTTTCCGAAGAAAACCAAGTGCATACCTATATGCATGCCAGGATCAAGTTTCATGCATATAGTGACATAAAAGTGTATACAGAAACAGTATCACGTATGAAAAAGAAAGATTATCAGAGATTTACGCTTAATCCTGGAAACGAAGGCTCCAAACATCACAGGCAGTCGACTGGGGGTTGCGTACGCCTAGCACCAGCAACATCTTCACAAGACTTCAAAGTAGCTTCCTTTTTCTGAGCAACAATGGTTATAGCAAGGGTGAGCACTTGTCGTACTCAGCAAGTGTGGGGAAAAAGAATGAATGCAAAGGCTTTATAGTGGACTGGGCTATAAGCATTTAAGCAATTTTAGTTGGTCAAATTTTATTAGCACCTGATTACTAATAAAGTATAAGTTTATACCAACCCACATTAAGCATAAGATAAGAAATACACCATGAGCACATGGCAAACAAAACCAGAGAACACGATTTAAGTCCATCTTCAAGTTTAATTATCATGTGAGGGTCCAGGCCGCCCGTGACCGTGGGCACGGCTAATCGATTAGTTTTACACTCTGCGGAGGTTGTACATCTTTACCCACAAGTCGCGTAAAAGTCCCGAAGAACTTTAAACCCAACCATGCGATGCTTTGCGCGAGCATCATACCACACTTCCGAGGTGTGATTGCATAGGGACGCTACGAGGCCTTTACAAAGAGTCATCCCGTGCGTATTAGTCCATAGTAGTATGTCATAGAGGCTATCTTTCGTTCCACACTTCTATTACGGACGGTAAGCCATAGAGTCTTCCGTTCCATCACCGCTCCGAATAGAAGAGCCATAAAAGCATTCCTCCGTCCCCAACCTACTATGCGAGTAATAACCACACAAAGACTTCCCTAATTAATCGGCCAAGACCAGAGCCATATAGTCCTTGTGGTTGCACTGTTGTCCTGGGTGGTTCTCCATGTTCCGATTAAACATATGGTCTTGTATTAACATCCAAAGATATAGCACAAAGGTATAACAAGATTCATCATTAATGTTCATTAAAACCACCATAACCCAGGTATAGCAACTAAGCATAGCTACCCAACATAAATGTAAACCCAGGTTAACAAGGAATGACAATCAAAGACTAGGATAAACCTTAATAGGAACCCATCAAAATCAATGCAAGCAATGCAATGAGTGATTAAGTATAATTCTTAGGACAAAAGATCAAGGACACACTTGCCTTTAACCAAGGTAATGTCGTTGCTCAGAATCTTCAACTTCAAGCTCTTCCAAACTTCTCGAACGGCGTTCTCTCTAAGCGCATCAATCATCGGGCACAAACATACACAAAGCAAACAAACACATATACTAAGAACAAAGCACCAATCAAAAGAAAGCTTTAAAAGAACGCACTAAAGGATAGGCTCGATTAGATGGATCACTAAAGAACACAAAGGGTGCTAGGAAGGGAAAGGCTTGGTTAACTTTGAGGAGATGGTCGCGGAAGATTGAGCAAGAACCGGAAAGATCACATTGAGATAGAGCTCGATTCTATGGTTACGCAACGACGAAAGAACGATAAAAACAAAACTAAGGTCGAAGCTATCGAAAGGTTATTATCAAACAACGAGAGACTACGTGCTTCATATGTTTTAATTAGAAAATAATGTGGCAAGAATATTACCAAAACAGGTTATATTTAATTAAGAAAACACGATAAGCCTAATCATATTTTATTTGCAACATTCGAGTAGAAGTTATGTCAAATTAACAATTACTTTAAAAAGATAAGTATAAGATATCTAGACGAGTAACTTTATGTCACGTGTTCAACTAAACATATTTAATATTGAAAAGGCATTTATGATGTCATTAAGCATATTAACTTTACTATGAAAACCGATGTTTAACTCTAACATCTTTTATTTAGAAAAACTAGTTATAAATAGGGATTAACCAATTACATCTCGATTAAAGAAAACCGGATTAGAACCTATTCACTTTTTATTCATAAAAGCATTGGAATAGGAATTAGTCAAGATTATCATGCATCTTTAATATTAAAACAAGTAGCGAGGTGATACACGTGCTAACGCATAAGTTATGGTGAAACGAACTAGAACGAAGACAAACGGACTATCAACGCATAAGAGAACCTTAAGATGGGTTTAGGAAAACTAGCTTACGTAGAGAACTAGATCGAAGGGCAAAAACTGAGCAAAAGGTAAGCTAAACTACTTGGTAAAGGAACTAATAACAAGATTAGCTCTCAAGAAAGGTTTAGCTACGAAAGATTGGGCATAAGAACATAGCTGATTTATAAAAAGACAACCTAACAGAGATGGGATAGACATCAACTAGCTAGATGCTTGATATACAAGATTCTAAGATAAACATGAAACAAGAGTGATAAGATTACTTGATAGGCAAATGAGCGGTGCAAACTACTCACACGGATAAAGCTACTAAGATAACGAAACGCTAAGGCTTGATTAGATGCACACGGTTTAGTTTGGCTAACACTAGAAAGATTTAGAGCTTCGGATAAACTTGATCAAAAGAGATAAAGTCGTCTACCGAACGTCTAACGACATTTTGCATATATGAGAGAGCAGGGCTATGAGCTAGGTTCATTTTAATTAACAAAACAATTATAAAAGATATTTCAGAAATAAAATACCCTATGTTGACATTAATGCAATATTAAACTTTATTTATGAAACCGGTGTAAAGAACTAGTCAAGTTTTATCAATAAAGATTCATATACGAATTAAACCGATTAAACATTTAATTTAGAAAAACTAAACTATATGAACAATCTAAACGAAACTTTGTAATTCGAGTAGATCATACTATTATCAAAACAGTATTAAATTGGTATTAATCAAGATTAACATTTATTTATAAAGCCGGAGTAAAAGCCTAATCAACTTTTAATTATAAAAGTTAATTAATCATTACGCAAATTAATATTTGACTTATGGAAAACCGAGTAAAGATCTAATTAGATTTTATTCATAAAAGCATGTAAAGTAATCATTAATCAAATTAACTTTAATTCGAAAAACGATATATAGATCTATTTTACTTTTATTTAGAAAAGACATGTATTTCTAGTCATTAATCAAAATTAATATTAATTTTATTTTCAGAAACAAAACATGGTGAAAACACTCCACTAACGCGTGCTTTACATTATTATGGACCTAACGCAACTTGAACGGATCAAATCGGAGCTAAAACGAAGATTTGGTGAGCAAAACAAGATTGCAGGGACCTAGTCGCGATTAACTATAGCTTTTAGGGAGTAGCAAGGAAGATTCCCGAGACACGGTGAACAGTGCTCGTGAAAAGGATAAAATTCAGGGTTAGATCTATAAAAGTGCTCTGCTGGATCTATGTGCGAAGGGTGGGATTTTTTTCCAAGGAGTTATGAGCAAAGGTTGCAAGACACAAGAATAGATCTAGGAATTACTAGAAATCACAGGGGGTCATGAGCAACTTGACCTTTCTTCTTCCTCTATCCCAACCGAGCAGGAACAGAGGATAGGGGAGGGCGCGGCTCAGGGGGGCGCCGGCGGCCTGGAGGTCCACAGGCTCGGGTAAGGCACGGAACAGGTAGGGGAGGACAAGGGGAACTCGAGGGAACGCTCACCGACGGCAGGGACGAGGAGGAGCGGCCGGAATCCGGCGGCGGCTGCGGACTCGGGAGACCACGACGGCGGCGCGTGCGGGGGCGGCGGCGCGGGGGTGGTGGCGGCGCGGGGCTAGGGCGCGCGGGCGGCGGCGGCTCCGGGGGCGCGCGCGGCGGGGGCCGGCCCGCCCTTTTATGGGGGCGGCGCGGGTCGGCGGCGGCGTGCCCGGCGGCGGCGGCCGGCGGCGGCCGGATGGGCCCCGCCGGGCCGGCGGGCGGGCCGGCGCGGGCGGGCCGGGCGGCGCGGGTCGAGCCCACGGGCTCGGCCCAAACCGCTAGGGTAGCTTTTTTTTTTTCTTCAGAATTTATTTCCAGTGCAAAAACAAATCCGGAAAACATCCAGAAATTGTTTAAAGGCACGAAAAATACTCTGAAAATCACAAAAATTCCAGGAAAATTCCTGGAGATAGATTAGGTCGTGAACAATCCAAATAAAGCATTTGGTGCTCATGAAAAAGATTTTAGAGCCTTCTATTAAATAGAAAATGCTCGGAGAAAATGAGAATAAATTCCAGAAAAATCCGGAAAATTCTCGGGAGAGTTTGGACAGCTCCTAAACGCATTTTCTAAACCTTTTTGCACTCATGAACCACTAGATGCATCGGCATGAATGCAACACACATAACTTTTATTTAATTTGGAAAATCAAACAAAGGATTTTTCCTATACTATATTCCCTGTAAAGAAAAATAAATGTTGGAAAAATTTTAAAATTATGAGAAAATTGTTATTTATTTTTTTTTTCTATTCACATCCTGAAATTGGAAATTTCAGGGTGTGACAAATCCAGACCTCTATTTTCTGTGGGTCCCATTTGTCGGTGAGAGAGGCACCATCCGCCGCCGCCGCTAATGCCCAGCCGTCCCTGCTCCTCCCCGATTGGACCCCTGCGGCGGTGGCCGCGGTGGCGCTCCCGGGACGAGTCGTCGCCGCGAGGAGCGGCCGCGAGCCGGTGTGTGCGGACACGGGCGATGCCGCGGTGGCGGTGGTGGCCGCCGGGAGGGCGACGGCTCGTGCACCGGCTCCGGACGGCGAGGATGGAGCTGCCGCCCTTCTCGATGTCCCAGACGGCAAACGCGGCGCGTGATTTCGAGGAGCTCCCCGTCGACGGAGATGCCGTTGACCGTGACGACGTAGAAGGGGCGCATCCAATGGTCAAGCAGCAGCAGCGTCTACCTGGGGCCGGGCGCCACTGGTGGCGAGCTCGTGCAGGCGGCCTCCTCGACGCCATGGCTGCGCTTCTCGCGCCCTCCTCAACGCCATGGTTGCGCGAGTCGCGGCCGCGCGCGGCGCGGCCACGGACGTCGGCCGTGGGCATTCGAGGCTGCCATGCGCGCCGCGCGGGACAACGTCACCGCGGGCGGCGCGGCGCCGAGGAACCGGGCTTCGGGGCGGGCTCGCGGTGGCCGCCGCGTCACGACGTTCGCGCTCGTGCGGTCTTCGGGACCGGGAGAGCCTCCGCGCGGTGACCGACGCGGCTGCGCGCACGGGGCCGGCGGCGGCGGGGCGGGAGGCGGGATAGGACCGGGAGAGATGGGATCCAGTGAGAGAGACAGGAGAAAAGGGGAAAAAGAAGGGAGAAAAAATGGTGGGACCCACGTTTGGAGGGGGGAATGGAGGGCCTCCAAGAATGGAGGTTGAGAGGGGGGGATTTGGAGGGGTATGTAAAATGGAGGGGGGCTTTAGAGCGCCCACTGAGATAGATTTTTGTACAAAACCTCCAAATTTTAGAGTAGAGGCCCATGTGGAGGCCCCCGCTGGAGATGCTCTTACTTGAAGAAAAATTACTCTCTGAGGATACCGGGCAAGAGGCAAGCAAGACACGCGTCCGCTCGCCATCCATCCGACGGCCGCGCACGAATCCGTGTCGCCGTTACTCCGCCGTAGCCGTAACACGGGGCACCAGCACCACGCGCCGCGGCCTCAACCCTCGAGCCCACGCCGGCCGCCCCCACCTCCTCGCTCCTGTCGCCTTCGCCTCTTCGCCGCCGTGAGGGAGGACCCCCCCAATCAGGCAACCACCAGCACCGCCGCAGCACGGGCGCCGCCCCGTCCTCCAGCCCCCCGCCCTCATCGCGCCCCGCCCCATGGCCGCCAAGTGGGCCCAGAAGACCGTCATCATCCCCGCGCAGCGCCGCGGCTGCCACCTCATCACCCCCAAGGTCCTCCATCCCTCGCCCTCGGCTTCTCGTCCTCGCGGTTCGTGGTCCTTGGTACTGACTACTGAGATTCCCCTTGTTCCTTCGGGTGCTGCAGATTCTGCGGGAGATCGAGGGCGACCTGTCCGGGTTCAGGTGCGGGCTCGCTCATTTCTTCCGTACGTGACCGACGCGCTTATCTACTTGCTCAATTCCTAGGCGCATTTCCTTGTACACTTTTTCTCTCATGATGCCGTAATTTGACGGTCAGCTGTACTGCTGTAGCGTTAATCTAGATAGTTTCTGAAGAATCTGACAGGGTCCGCGAGAGGAAGTGATGGAAATTCACTAAATTGAACTGTTACTACATCAAAATTTTGTAGCCTCAAGTTATCTGCTTGAGTGCTAGTAACATCACTGTGTTTATGGTCTATTCAGTAGAACTTTAGGGGTCTTAGCAACGCTTGTGAAATGCTGACATGTAGAAGTTGTCTGCTGATGGCATTTTTGGGGATGGATCCATGTGGTCAGCTGGAACTAATATCATCATTTGTAGCTTCAACATGAGCTGTGGTAGTAGTAGGTTGTTTGCGGCATCTTACACTGATGGTGCTTACAAAGAATACTTAGGCATAATTTATTGAATTTGTGGTATGATAGCACGGAAGAGATTCAACGTAGCCTAATTCTTATTACAAGTCATTGACCTTTTTTACTGTCAGTTTGTCACTATTGACACACATGTTCACAAGCCGACAAGCATGTACATAGCACTACAGCAGGTGTCAATTGTATCTTAGTAGTAGTGAAGTTGTTTTCGATCTGCAGTGCAGCACACAAGTGCTTCCCTGACCATCAACGAGAACTATGACTCTGACGTGCAGGCTGACACAGAAACTTTCCTTAACAGAATTGTCCCAGAGGTCAGTGGCCCAATTTTTTTCTCTTATTTAAATGTTTACAATTGAATCCTTGCTTCTTTACATCTTCATTGTCACCACTTGTCAGGGCCACAATGCTCCTTGGAAGCATACTATGGAAGGTTAGTTAAGTCTTCACTGTGTTATTTTGCCCTCCTTATGATGAGACTGTGATAGTTATGTTCTAATTGCAGGACCTGATGACATGCCGGCACATATTAAATCGTCAATGTTTGGTTGTGCCCTGACGTATGTGTACCCTCACTCATTGTTTCATCCCTCACGCTGTGTAAGCATTAACAGGTTGCATGCTGCTCTATGCAGGATTCCTATAACTGATGGACGTCTCAATATGGGCACTTGGCAGGTAAAGGAAACACATATCCTTTCACAACTGATCATATGATATTTAAGCTTAGTTCCCGATTCTAATTTGCATTCGTTAAAAACTACCTGGCTCATAGTCATAAGAGCTAAATAGTGTATATAATAAACTGCCTGTATTGATATTGCCAAATCTCACTTGGTGTTTACTCAACTGTTCCAGGGTATATGGCTATGCGAACACCGTGATCATGCCAGCCCTCGCAAAATTGTGATCACTCTCAATGGAGTCTAACTTGAAAGATCTTATATGCTGGCAGGAAATTGAACAAATGCTATTTGAACCTGAATGTACAACTAGGGCTCTGTTTCAAGTGTACAATGTACTGGGTTGAACGGTTGAGTGTAACATACATGTGGAAGCTAGAAATTCGAATAAGTTTGTTGTTACTGTTTCCTGTGAGATTCTTGGCTTAGGCAATCATTACCCGGCTGTTGAGCTTTGAAGTTTTTTTTTTAAAATTCTGTGATCATGCACTATATTTTGCAGATTTACTTAATTGTCATTTCCTTGAAATTTGTGAATCTACAATCAGAAAGAAAAAAGTATCACATTCTTTCTTTCGCAAGAGAGCAGTTACAGAAGAAAGTTTTTTTCCAAAAAAAATGTGGGAACATGTTTGGAAAATATTTTACCTGCATTTTTTAATGCCTGCTTTGTTTCTTCAACAATAAGCAGGTCAAGAAAGCTGCTGTTACAACAATAGGCGATCAGTTACAACTTACAACACCAAACGCAGCGGTTAGTTTTGTTTCAGGCGTCCCAAATATTGTCCCCTGAAGAAAACAGCTAGCCAGACATACGGGTATGCAGTACGTGTCGCTTCGCCCGTCTAAAATTTTCTTCCTCTGGGAAAAAGGAGCATATGGAACAAGTTATTTTTGTGACTTGGAGCTCTAAATTAAGCCTGTTAAAAGGTGTCCATCATTCAGTAGCCACCTAATCTTAGAAGGTTTTCCCTTGTCCGGAAACCTCCTCCTTTCTCTCCTCTCCACAATCTGATATAGGGTGCCTGGAGACCTTAGCCTCGGTGGGGCCGGAGAACAGCTTCTCTCAATTTTCTCCTTGGGAGTTTCATGTGAGGTACGTTTCTGCCATCAAACCTTTACATTTCAACTTTACCTTGGATTTGTCTGAAATTAAGAACTAATAATCGTGTTCTTTGAATGTTAGTAGATCTTTTCTCTGATCTTTGTCTTAATTCTTTGCTGCCGCTCACTTTCTTAGTTTATGCATGGCTGTTCTTTGCTTCGCTGGTTATTGTCTGAATTCATGAAGTGCCTGATGACTCTTTTCTTTAGGGGGGAAAGTAGCGGATTACTGTTTAATCTTTACATCGGCATTCTTGTAAAGCATGGTTACGTGTGTTTTGCTGGAGCTCACAAAATTGTGCTGTAATGCAGGGTGCTCCTCCTGAACAAATGGGAGCAAGCTATCCTCACATGTTCTTGATCCTCTTACTGCTCCATGGAGCCAATGCTGCTTTACATGCTCCAGCAGGGCCAAAATGGCAGACTCTGAGCGGTATCATATTTCCTATTTCTTTCCTTTTTTTGTTATTTTTATTATTTCACCTATCAAGATTTTCAAGCACTCTAGCATTTGGTTTCTCTGCAATTTCAAGACTTAGCGCTCTGATGTTCAATTGCAGAGCCATGTGGTCCGTCAAGCTCCTAATGTTTGTGATATCTTCCTACAGGTCGTCCCCCTCAAGTCATAGCTCGAGGAGGATTCTCTGGCTTGTTCCCTGACTCAAGCCAGTTTGCCTACCAGTTTGCCTTGTCGACCAGCTTGCCTGACGTTGTTCTCTTCTGCGATCTGCAATTCTCAAGCGACAGCACAGGCTTCTGCAAAACAGGGTTGACCCTTGACAACTCGACCACGGTCTCAGAGGTCTTCCCCAAGATGGAAAAGACATACAAGGTGCACGGAGAAGATGTCCACGGCTGGTTCTCTCTAGATTTCACCGCGGACCAGCTGATTCAGAACGTCACGTGTAAGCAGAAAAGAACCCCCACTACTTTCTTACTAAACATTCCATGCTACATTCTGCTCCGTATGGATGAAATTTTGCCCCAAAAAAGACAAACTAACGATTTTGAAATATCATTTTGCTGTTGAAATTTTGCTGATCTGACATGCTGTTCTTTGATCACCCTGCAGTAATCCAGAACATCTTTTCTCGCCCAAGCACATTTGATGGCTCCATGGGAATGTACACGCTTGATGATGTTGTTGAACTCCGCCCCCCTCAAATATGGCTTAATGTACAGGTAAATGTGATTTCAGTCATTTCACGACCCTTTTCCTTTCTTATTTTACCATGTAACATATCTAACACAACACCACGTTCCACTTTGCAGTACAATTCATTCTTTGTGGAGCACAAATTAAGTACCGAAGATTATATATTAGGACTACCAAAAGAATTTAGCCTCACCTACATCTCCTCGACAGAGATTGATTTCTTGAAAAGCCTCGGTCGGAAACTCAGGAGAAGCAAGACAAAACTCATCTTCCGGTTCCTCAACGAAGATGTCATTGAGCCTTCAACCAAGAAGACATATGGGGAGCTCCTGAAAGACCTGAAATCCATCAAGGAATTTGCAGTCGGGATTCTTGTCCCCAAGACCTACATCTGGCCACTGAACAAAGATCAGTACCTGTTACCATCCACAAGTTTGGTCAAAGATGCGCATGCCCTGGGGCTGGAAGTCTATGCGTCTGGATTTGCCAATGATATAGCTACAAGTTACAACTACAGCTATGATCCCAGTGCAGAGTACTTGCAGTTCATAGACAATTCAGACTTTTCTGTCGACGGTGTGCTCACGGACTTCCCACCGACTGCATCAGGAGCTATTGGTAAGAACTATTCCATGTTGGAATTGGAAGGAGATAACCTGAATAATTGCTTTGGACATGATTGAGGAATATTCCACATTATGTGCTAGTATCATAGTATTTCACCATCTTTTGCTCGCTCACAAAATCTCAAATATTTTTTTTCTTTGCAGCTTGCTTGGCTCATTCTAAGGGCAACCCTCTATCACCTCCTGGAAGTAAGCTACTGATGTACTTATCATTTGTATGTTTATTATCATCATCCTTAGCATTTATACCCCCAATACAAATGTAGAGGACACCAGGCCGCTGATCATCACCCACAATGGGGCGAGTGGTATCTTTCCCGGGAGCACAGATATCGCCTACCAGGAGGCGATCAAAGATGGCGCCGACATCTTAGATTGCTCGGTTCAGATGTCAAAAGACGGGGTGGCCTTCTGCATGCAGTCTGCAGATCTCTCCCCCCACACGACCGCGGCCACCACTTTCGTGTCCAAAAGCACAACTATCCATGAGATTCAGAACAAGTCTGGCATCTTCTCGTTCGAACTGTCATGGAGTGAGATCCAAAGCTTGAAGCGTACGTGAGCCACACTTGTTTGCTTGTCCATGATTCTTTTTTTATCCCAGAATGCAAGGCACTGACGGCTTTGTTCTTTTTTCTTATTGTGAGCAGCCGATATATTCTCTCCGTTTGCTCAGGCAGGCCTGAAGAGAAATCCTGCATCGAAGAATGCCGGCAGGTTCATGACCTTGCCCCAATTCCTAGACATGGCCAAGGCCAGCAACGTCTCTGGCATACTGATCGAAATGGAGGTAACCAACAACATTCAGTTCGTTCCACGTTCTTTAAGTCTGTCTGTTTTCAGGGGGAAAAACAGAACGATCAAGCATTCTTGTGCCTGGCGCACGCGTGCAGGATGCCCCATATCTCGCCAAGAGAGGTCTCGGCGTGGTGGAGACGGTGTCCAGCGCGCTGACCAAGGCCGGCTACGACAAGGAGACCAAGCAGCAGGTGTTCATCCAGTCCGACGACTCGTCGGTGCTCTCGGCGTTCAAGAAGTTCCCGTCGTATAAGCGGGTGCTCTACCTCGAGAAGGAGATCAGCGGCGCCTCCCAGCCGTCGCTGGACGACATCAAGAAGTTCGCCGACGGGGTGAGGATCCACCGGAGCTCGGTGGCGCAGATCAACGGCTACTTCATGACGCGGTTCACCGACACGGTCGCCAGCCTGCAGGCCGCCAACCTCACCGTGTTCATCGGCGTGCTCAAGAACGAGTTCATGAACCTTGGCTTCGACTACTTCGCCGACCCGACGGTCGAGATTGCCACCTACTCCTCGGCGGTCCTGGTCGATGGGCTCGTCACCGATTACCCTGCCACTGCAGCTTCATACTTCAGTGAGTACCTGTCCACCTGACACCTCACAGACATGGCCACTGAATCATTCACGAATCATTTCAGATAACGCTATACCAGCGAATTTTGACAGATCTAGAACACTAAATCTGTTTCAGTACCTGTTTACAAGCATACAAATTTCAGATAAAATGGCTTCTGAACCATATGTACCATCTTGAACTGCAGGGAGTCCATGCAGTGACATGAGCCTGAACCTGAGCTACTCTATCCTGCCCGCGCAACCCGGTGCTCTGGTCCACCTCGCTGCCCCCGGGGCGCTGGCACCGGCACAGGGGCCGGCACCGTTGCTTGAACCCAAGGATGTCGTGGACCCGCCGCTGCCTCCCGTCAAAGATGTGATCGCCGCCGATGCGCCGGCGCCGGGGGCCGCCTCCGACACCTCCTCGGCGGCCGGCTTCAACGCCGGGAAGAGCAGCCTCTTGGGAGCTGCCATCGTTGCCCTCTTGTCTCTGAGCTTCCTGCACTGATCCTTCCCATGGCGACCGGCTTTGTACCGGCGCATTTCGTTTTGTTCTCTCCGTGTTTCCCCCCATCCTCAAACGTACTGTAACATAATGTTCTTGAAATAGATATACAAATTGTCGTTAACCTGCACAGAAATACAGATCAGAGAAATTTAACCTGCACATAAAATTTGTGTGTGTGTTTTTTAATTAGTACTTAGTTCATCGCTTGACATTTGAAAGTGAACAATCAAGGCGAGAAAAAAAAATCCACCAGTTATTCACATGCGCCCAACGACAGCATGGCACGATTTTGTTGAACTGAGTTATGTTTTGATGGGTAGAAATACATCAAATTTTAGATAAATTCCATTTAATATTTGCTCCACTGAGTAAATCAAACACGGAATATTCCGTTTCGTGGTGGGGTGGGGCCGTGGGGGTACTGGCCCCCAGCATCCTCGGCATCCACTGCAGCACCCTGTTTGGCGCCACACAACGTACACGTACACTGGCGCCGATACGCACGCCACGTCCTCCTCCCTCCTCCCATGGCGACGGTCGTCACGCACTCCGGCTCCCCTCCGCCGCCGCCTCCTCGCCTATACCGCCGCCGCCGCGCAGCCTTCCCCGCCGGAGCGCGGCGGTCCGCCGCCGATGCACGCGGTCGCATTAGGAGGTTAGTTTTTTTTCTTCTTCTTTTTCTGGAGCTTCTTTCAGCCGGATCAGAGTCTGAACTCTAGTTGTTCTGTAGATTCATGAAATTTCTTGCAAAATTGAGTAAATTATGATATTTGAGGAACCGCCTCAATGAATTTAGGGCTGTCTTTAGGTGAAACTGTTAGCTGCAACGCGATTGTTACATTAAATGCTTTGTGTTTCTTGCAACCATATACAGTTCGCGCAACTTATCCTGCTTGGTCTCTGGGACTGCAAAGCCATCAGTGTCCGGGGCAGAAACTTCATCAAGTGAGGAAGATGTAAATGAGATTGTTGGTGCAGTGGAAGCAGTAGAATCTACCACCCCAGGTGCTTCGTTCTTTGCAAAAGTGGCAATTGCTATCGGTGTTGCGGCCACGGTCACAGCGATTTCACTAGTCAGGAAGCAGCCTTCGTCAGGCCCATCTTTCAGTCTACCACAAATAGTCGATGCTTCCACACAGTCTGATGCAGCAGCAGCAACCCTTGGATATACATTTTCTGCATTTGGGAAGAGAGTCATAATTCCAGAGTACACACCAGGGTATGTGAATTTGGCTATCTGTGTGTCATGGTGCTGTGCTGTTTCACTTGTGGTAAATGTGGTGGTAATATGGTATTACTCTTGAAATGCAATAATTCATAGATACTCCAGGTTCCAGGAAAATGCTAGAATTGTTCCATCCTGGCTGATCTTTGTGGCTTGTGAGATACAAGCTGCATTTCTTAACGAAATATAATCCATAATACTTGTTCATTCGCTAGATTCTGATTAAACACTTGTAGAGCTACGTTTTCTTATTCAAGTATAGCTTCCCCATATTAATCTCAGGTCAATGCTTTAAACAGAATCATATTACCCATCCTGGTGAGAAGTTTTGTGACCTACCGGTTATCTATCTGTGGAATAATTTCCATGAACATTTTCTTTGTTGCTGTTCTTGAGTTTGGTCATTGTCAGTCAATCACCAGTTAGTGAAAGCCAACAAGTACATCCATAGGTTAATTAACTCCTTTTCTTACTGAGTTACTGACTAGATTGCTGAGCTAGTTAGCCTTCACAGACACGTGTATGCTAATATATTTGACTTAAAATATATCTTAGTGAGAGAGTTTTTTTCATGATTCAAGGATTGCTTCGTATTTTGAGTTTAAATAAATTCTAGTTTAACAGATAATGATTTATGATTAGACATAATTATGACCAACAATATTAGTGGCTAGATAATTCTACTTTTCATGACAAGTTATAGACTACTTCTATTTTTTCCTGATAACTTTTAGATACACGTCACTGATGGGACTGCCAAATTAAGTCAAAACATGTTCCTCCTTTTGGAGAGGTTTTAACCACACGGCATCGAATTATATTAGCCAATAATATGTCAATAGCATTTGCTACCAAATGCTAAACAATGTGCACAGCCTCTAGGGAAAAGTTTCTTGGAAAAAATAAATTCTCAAGTCTATCCATGTTATCATGCACTGTGGATTGTTGAAAATCCATGAACCACATAGGTTAAATTCAAAAAGTAATTGCAAATATGTGATCTATTTGTCACTTTTTTGCTCCATTTCTCTAATATACTGTCTTGCTGAAATTATTCAGGTGGGTCTACTTTTGTTTGCTCATGGCTGCTGGATTTGGACTTCTTATCAGTGAAGAAGCTTTAAATGTTTGGGTCTGTCCTTTGCACCGGTACCTTCAATATGACCATTCTCAACTCAACTAAGTTTCTAGCTTTATTTTTCTAGCTTTATTTTCCACAAGTAGTCATATATATGCATTCATCAACCATCTATTTGTGTTGAGAAGCATTTTCCACTTCACGATGTAGGCTGGAATTTCTTTAGCACGTACACTTTCATTGGATGGAACTTGGCAATCTCTTGTTACTTCGTTCTCGGCGAATGCACCTTATATAGTTTCTACAGTTCTCTGGATTTACTGGTTCGTGCATCCTTTTTCCATGATCTGTACACAGTTTTTCATCTTGTTAGTGAGTAGTGAATGCTAGCCGTTAATTCCTTTTTAACTTGTTCATTCATGCAGGGGTGTTTGTCTCAGCGATATGATCCCATTCTATATGGGGAAGCTTTTTAGACAAACTAAAGCATCTGAAGGCATAAGCAGCAAGGTGTGAGGCAGGGATTTATCTCACTTTATACTACATTTGTTAGTTCCTCAGTTTTTATATTATAAATATCTTCCTTTTTTTGCAAAACTATGACATGAAGTATTGTTAGCTTACTGATGTCTAATCACAGTTGTCCTTTTAGATTGGAATTGGCAAGGACAAAGCACTAGGCATATCACGAGCAGTCCAAAAGTACGGGAACCTAATTGGCTTTGGTATACATCTGAACCTTCACATCAGTTTTACGATGCATTTGTAGCCCCGAGTGAAAGAAAATGGGAAACACCGTAGAGCATTGGCAATGCCGTGAAATTTTCTAAAGACAAACTAGATGGTTAAATTTGCTTGGCACTTAAATTGATGATGACTACGATGTTTGCTGCAGTTGAGAGATTTTCGATTGGGATACGGAATATCACAGCATTTGTAGCTGGCGCATTGGTCAGTCAACCTTTTTAAAAAAAAAACTCTCTACGACTTAACATATATTAAAGCATATATTGCACACAAATGATTTGCTAATGACATTCTTTGGCCATTATAAACAGGGTATACCAGCAGAGTGTTACTTCGCCGGAGTTTGTTTCGGCTGCCTGTTCACTCTTCCTATTCAGGTACACTGACCTTTCAGATCATGGCAATCTCTTGTCTTTGTTCTTCCTTTGCAGCTTATAAGTCAGGCTTAGCTAGTACTCCCTCAGTCCCGAATTGTAGGTCATTCTGCCATATCTAGATTCATAACTGTTACTAGTATATACATCTAGACATAGTGTATATCTAGGTGCATAGCGAAAACTATGGATCAAGAAATGTCAAAACGACGTACAATTTTGAATGGAGGGAGGGCTGACATTAACAAGAATCTGTCTGACTCTTTGTTCTGTGACAACTACAACTGCTGCTCTCATGCAGTTAGCACTCGGGTTCGTCCTCCGTGAAAGGCCTGTCGTCGCTCTGGCAAGCGTCGCAGCTGCCGTGGTACCTACTGTACCTCTCTCTCTCTCTCTCTGTCTTCCCCTCCCTTTCCCTGTCCCTCTGTTTTTCTGATCAGGTCATGCTTGTTGTGCAATGCAACCAGGGCCTCTGCACGGCGTTCCCTTACGCAGCCGCGGCGTGCACGGCGCTCTTCTTCTACCTCCGTCGGCACGACTCCAGTCCAACAGCTGAGACTTGACAGCGCGCTGATCCTTTTCGTGGCGGATCGGCAACCCCCCCGGCTCCGTGACTTCATTTTTTTGGGTTATTTTGACACCAATAGATTGCATAGCATCTTCTTTGTAAATTTTGTAATCGATCAAATTAGTTGATCAATCTCAATGTAAACATTTCTCCTTTTTTTAAATAACATTTCTCCGTTTTAGTTCTTTCTGAAGTACTTGTTTTGAGCTATGAAATGTAAATTCAGAATGGCACCCGTCCTCCTTTTTTAGGGTCTTACATTTGAGCAATAGGTAAAAACAAGGCAGAGGACACCAATGGTCTAATCCAGTGGCGGCAGTGGCACGTTGCAGGATCCCATTTGCAATGCAGGAATTTCCTCGAATTTTACATGAATTTCAATTAAAACTAGACAATTTGGCGCGCGTTGTGTGCCCTATCCATATGCGAAAGAACAAAGACATAAATGACAAGGGGAACGTGCTTATTACTTTCAGCATGCGAGTACTTTAGGAAGTCTCGAACCTACTTGTAAGTCTCGAAACTACCAATACAAATGAGGATAGTCACTCTTAGAATTCACTCATATTTATAAACACCATATCTCCATGAGCACTCTGACTGATGCATTATATGAAACAAATCATTTTGACAAAGCAAGGGGGTAGGCTTTCCTTTTAGTTATCTCATTTTAGTTTGAGTAGCCTTTTACTTCTTACTCTGTGATAATTTTTTTGAGCCATAGATTAGGCAGTGCACGGACGTGGGCGTGGCGACGACGCGGGGAGGAGGGCGGTACAGTGTATATAAGTAATCGGTGGAGACTAAATCAAAATAAAAAAACATGAGATACAATACAAGCATGGAATTATAGCATATAAATACATTTCGCAGGTGATGCGCACCCTACCATGTCAACAATGAAATATAAGCATAAGCACTTGTTTAATGTACACCTATTATAGTTGTCAACACAAGAACATGAATTTCATCGTGTGATAAAAAGGCCAATCATGATAATATAGTAATCTAGAAAAACATGCATTGCTTCCTCCATGACACCTGAACCTACAACAAAAAGTAATGTTAAGAATAAATTATATCATTGTGGTCATAAATAAAAGAAATGTAACTTACAACTGGAGAGTTCAGCAAGAAAAGAGGGGGTATTAGATTCCATACATTCTGCATAGAAGTAATAGAAAACAAAACAAAGCATGCCTGATAATTAGTTTCCAAATTCAAGCATAGCATGGTGAAGTGAGATGCATGGGGGCTCCTAAATTTTATATCAGGACCAGTATACAGTATCAGGCCAAAGCGCCAAAATAGCCTCTCTAGATAACTTCACTTAAATCAAGTTGCAAATTAGTATGGATTTTTTGTTTGCTCTCCAAAACGCAGTGCTAAACAAATACTCATATCCCCAATTGCAATGATAGTCATCTCAAGTTACAGAATCTATGTAGAACAATAGTTACGACGTTTGGTAGGAAAAACGTGAACCTGCTCATCTGAGACACCTTGTGCAAGGACGTGGAAAGCCCACTGACGCCATCTCCAACATAGCAAAACTACAGCCACAACAAATAGTACATAATTAGGCGCATACAACACATATCGTAGGAAGGCTCTAAAGCAAGTCGTGATGCCAGTCCTGAATCCCTCTGCCTAGATTCATTCACATGGCAAGCTGTGATTACTACCTTTGCGAGTTGCACTATTGTACACAGGTAAAATAATCATAAACCCAAATGTTGGGCAGAACCCAACAAGACAAAAATGTTAATAAAAGAAACTTATCCAGGGCATGTTGGAACATCATGGAGCAACATCGATTTAATTTGCATGCGTAGACTATCATCACCAAGATGATTTATGCCAATATCAAACTATAATAATTGCTCAAATGCTCCCACACACAGGATGTTGCCTGCTAGCTGCTAGCAGAAACAGAAGATGCAAAAATAGAAATTTAAGACAATCCGCATGCTAGTTATCTGGATCGGCAAGATAATGAACTTACATTTAGATAAAATGCAACCCAAATGCAAGTAACGGCGTCTGCAACAACTGTACCTGCATCTCGGCGTGAAGGAGGAAGGTCCAGACTCCAGACGACCAACCCCATCGGGGGGTGGATCCCGGTGTCATCCGCAGCAGTCATGCACATATACAAGAAAATCCGGCGGCACATGCACAGATCCTCCAGAGATGTGAATCATACTTTTGCACATGGTCAAAATAAACAAAACAAATATGTCGCTATCAGCCTATATACATCATGCAAGTACATCAAATGTTAGAAAATATAAATGTCACCATGTGCAGTAAGAATGCATTAAATCATGTGAACTGAAAATATACTAATCAGGCGGTGAGTAACCCAAACACATAATATGTTTCCTAGCACTAATGCATCATAGCCTTTTTCCTTATCTCATGTAATTAAATACTAAACATAAATGCATATGCTGTATAATGAAATTTTGATCCTTATTGCATCCTAGTAGGAAAGAATCAGCAGACACTACACTACAGTACATAATTTGGCCTCTTCAAAATATCCAGTAATAGGAATAATCAGGAAATACTACTGGAAGCTAGCCAATTATTGAGAAACGGTATTTGCGTGAGTTAATTTTGTTTAGTGACAAGCTACTTACTCTTTGTGGATGGCAATCCCAAAAGTCATAATGAATCCCGAAAGGAAACACAAATCACAATCGGCAGTCTACAACAATAATCCCCGGGAGCTCCAATTGTCCTCTGCATAGAAATACAACCACAAATCATAAGGATTAAGACAAATCATCCAGCAGCATCACAAAACTGGGCACAACCAGTCAATTAGCATCCAAGAAAATGTTATCCAAGTGCAGCATCGTGATGTGGAAGAACCGGGTGCAGTTGACGGCGAGGTAGCAGTGGCACACAGGGCTGGTGACGCTGAGGATGCATGGACCTGGACTCAGTAGACCGGCACCTTGGGCGTGAGCGAAAGCGACGAGTAGCCCCATGACGTGGCTTGCGGAGCACTCCCCCCTCTGTAGCAGCGATGACCGCCGCCGGTCCAGCCTCCTCCGAGAGCAGCGCGGGCATGGCGTTGCACTCGCACATGACGGAGATGAGCACGCGAAGGAGGAGCGAGTTCTCCTGCTTGGTGTAGTCCCGCACCGAATCTGGAGAGCAGGGCTGCATCAGATCTGCAAGGGAAAAGGTTAAGATGAGAACCAAATCTCGTCGTTGAGGACGTGCTCGTGAGAGAGGACGAAGTCGGTGCCCTGAGGAGATGAGAGGGATAGGCGGAGGCGGCCGAGAGCAGCGGGCGGGACAGTGGTGATTGTGAGCACCCCGCCGCCGCCGTCTCCGCCGCGGCTTCGTGTTGCTCCAGGAGACCATCGTGGCCAAGACGCGCGAGGGCGCCGCACTCGCGGGCGTGCTCGAGGAGGCCGCCGTCGTGCCGCACTCCCGCGGGGAGGGAGAGAGAGGGCGGCGTCGCAAAGCGAGAGAGAGAGGGCAGGGGGGGGGGCGAAGAGGAGGGAGTGGCTAGGGTTCGGGCGGGAGGGCGCGGGGGGGGGGGGGGGGGGGGGGGGGGGTTAAGGCCGGGGCCCGGGGTGGTGGGAGGGGGTTCCCGCAAAAAGCCTCTAGGGGCTTTTCGTAAAAGTAACACACTATCAGATGTTCTCTTCTTCACATAGAAATAAATTTTAGTACAAGGGTCCACGTGCAAAATTTTTGAACGCGGTTGTTGTAACGCGTGGAGTTTCTGGATGGTTTCGCGATTAGCAGAAAACTGGAGGGGTTTTTCGCGAAAAGCCCGCGCGACGTGGTTCAACCGCGCGCGACCGGTGCGGGAGCGCGGCCGCGCGCCACGCGTCCCGCCCGCCGCGTTGGCTCGCTCGTGTGAGAGCAAACGGGAGGAGCTTTTAAGAACTTTGATGTCTTCAGCAAAACCCTTTTCAAATCCCTGTATCCCGAGAACTAAGGCTACAAGTATTTAGCAAACACATATTCATCCTGTTCGTTTGGCTGGTGGTTGATGGCTGGTGCTGATTTGTTCTGAGAGAAAAGATTGCTGGTGGCTGATTTGTTCTGAGAAAAAAGTACTGTTGTCTGGTGGTTGATAAGCCACAGAGCGATTATTTATCGGCTGGTAGATCGTTTTTTATATTTTTTAGTCCATCCCAAACTGTAGATCGTTTTTGATATTTTTTAAATTTATAAATTTTAGCATGTGCATTTCGATGTACAGTTATGTCTAGATTCATAGCAACATTTATAAATTCAACACAACATTCTGCCATTTAGAATGGATGAAGTACAATTTAGAATGAAAAATCATGTACAATTCATTTGTAAATTCTCTCCGAATTGTATTAACGGAAGATCTAAACGACCAAACCGCCTAGTTTTTGTGCAAACCCCCTCCAGCTCCGTGCTCTTTTCGATCCAGGCCCCGCATCACACACAACTCCACTCCCCACCTCCGGCGATGGCCGGTCGCCTCCCGGGCGCCGCCGCGTCCTCGCCCCTCCCGCGCGCACTCCTCCTGCTCGCCGCGCTCGGTCTCTTCACCCTATCCTTCCTCTCCCTCCGCTCGCTCCGCCCCGCCGCTGGCCCCTCGCTCGCCGCGGACAAGCCCCGCCCCGTCCTCCCGCTCCGGACCTCCTCGTCGGTGTACCACTCCCCCGAGGCGTTCGCGGCGGGGTACGCGGAGATGGAGCGGAGCTTCAAGGTGTACATCTACCCGGATGGCGACGCCAAGACGTTCTACCAGACGCCGCGGAAGCTCACGGGCAAGTACGCCAGCGAGGGCTACTTCTTCCAGAACATCCGCGAGAGCCGCTTCCGCACCGATGACCCCGACGAGGCGCATCTCTTCTTCGTTCCCATCTCGCCCCACAAGATGCGCGGCAAGGTCGATCACATCCCTTTCTCTCTTTCTCTCTCTTTCTCTCTCTTCAGTCTCTTTGAACTCGATGCTCGTTTGCCCCCACTGTAAATAAAACAGTAATAATGCTATTAGTCATTGGAGGCATTGGGTTAAGGTTGAACTGTTCTCTTGTCCAAAACCACTTTGTGGTTGGTGGCCCATGTCGGCTAATGCTAAATTTCACCTCATGTTAGGGTTAATTCGATATCTAAAAAAAGGAGTAGTGTTGTTCTGAATTTTGTAGCTGAATGTAGAGTTTAGTTAAGACCACCTTGACTGAACTATGATACTGCTGTTGAAGTTTGGAGTATCAGTGCTTTGTTTATGTGTATGAATGTACAATGTGATTACATACTTGAAATCTGTATGTTGGTTCAGTTTGCACTTGCAATGGGCTGTGGATCAATGTGCTTACTATTTACATGTTTTTTAAAATTCTGATCTTGATTCAAGGCCATGGTAGTTACTTAGATGTGTTGTTTTTGGGCCTTGCAGGGTACTTCATATGAGAATATGACGGTGATAGTTAAGGACTATGTAGAAGGATTGATAAACAAGTATCCTTACTGGAACAGGACACTAGGCGCAGACCACTTCTTTGTCACTTGCCATGATGTAGGTGTGAGAGCATTTGAAGGACTTCCATTCATGGTGAAAAATTCTATTAGAGTTGTATGTTCGCCGAGCTATAATGTTGACTTTATACCGCACAAGGATATTGCTCTTCCTCAAGTACTACAACCATTTGCTCTACCTGAAGGAGGAAATGATATTGAGAACAGGTTAGTGTTTGTTCATACAAATACCATGAAAACTTGCTGGTATGTTCCCGTTTGATGTTTTCCTTTAGATTCTGTTGGCATCTTCATATGATACTAGTTCTTATATTGCCATGCAAAGTGAAAATTCTGATTCAGATGAAAAGCTGTGGAATGCACCCAGTGTCTCCTCATCCATGCATTGACGTGTATATGGTTTCACACTATCAGTTGCTATGATCTAGTGCAAAGAAGTACTTTCGTTGTAACAAAACCGAAAGTAGCACACAACCTTGCACTGGCCAAGGGTTATATTTTTTTTGCCAAAAACAAAAATCAAAATACAATGCTTTCTTGCAGATTTAATATTGGTTTCTCTTCTTTTTGCTATTAACCTTTCATCTCTTTTATTTATGAGTAAACATTCACACAACTGATCTCTGGCATATTCCTAAGACAATAGCACCATTGCTGCTTTCTTCTATCATTCTCAGTTTCACTAACTCCTTAATTTCCCATGTCCGATCAATCCAATAAAAAGAAACAGAGGGATTACATTGTACAAATCTAGCTGCACAATTGCTCTATTACAAAATTTGTATCTTAGAACTGATTTTGCAATTAAAACAGGACAATTCTTGGATTTTGGGCTGGTCATCGCAATTCCAAAATAAGAGTTATTTTGGCACGAGTCTGGGAGAATGACACAGAGCTTGCTATCAGTAACAATCGGATTAGCAGAGCTATTGGGGAGCTAGTTTATCAGAAGCAGTTTTACCGTACTAAGTTCTGTATCTGTCCTGGTGGCTCTCAAGTTAACAGTGCTCGTATATCTGACTCAATACACTACGGTTGTGTTCCTGGTTAGTATTTCTACTAATTGACATGTAAAATACATCACTGATATATCTACTTCATTTTCATGGGAATACAATTATTTTAGTACTTGCCTGATGATTTTGTTTTAATACATATTCTTCTGTCCTTTTAGTTATTTTGTCAGACTATTATGACTTGCCTTTCAATGATGCCCTTGACTGGAGAAAGTTTGCGGTTGTACTTAGGGAGAGAGACGTGTATCAACTAAAGAGTATTCTGAAATCTATATCACAGGAAGAGTTCGTTTCATTACACAAATCTCTGGTTCAGGTTTGTTGATTCTGAATACTTCCTAACTCTTACTTTCTTCTGTGCATTCACTGTCCTACAAAATAGTGTTTGAATTTTATCTATTGAATTTAAATTGATAGAAAAAACGATCTATTGGGTAGCAAGATAGCAAATAATTTGTCTGTAGAAAATTAGCTACTCTGGGTTTTATTTGCGTGAGAGCTCTGAGTCAATTTGAGATAACTAGAAACCTAACTAGATTCTTGTTTATTGCTGGGTTAACTGTTTAAGTTGGATTACAGGTACAGAAACACTTTGTGTGGCATTCACCTCCTCTCCCATATGATGCATTCCACATGGTTATGTATGAACTGTGGCTGCGGCATAATGTGATCAAGTACTGAAGCCTACATTAGTGAGTTTTGATGGCTAACCCAAACGACTGATCCATCAGAAAGATACTGCCAAATCTGGCAGCCTGCTGGTGCTACCTCGAATGCGGCCATTTGTTCTTTTTTTCTTAGAATCTCCAGCTGGATGGATCATTGAATATAATGAGTTGCTAGTTACATATGCATGTTGCAATGGAGAGTATCAGCATGAAAGTAGGTCATCGTTGGGCGTATTTTATAAAACTGGACTCCCAGTTAATAGATGGATGAGTTAATTCTTTCAACGGTAGCTGGTTTCCACAAATTGCAATCCTTTTCCTCTAGTTATTGTTTTGTATTTCATAGATCTGATCTGCATGTGGTTTCTCATACAATTTTGTGGTCAGTCTTGTAAGTAATGTACAATATATTGATGATATCAGAATTAATTATATCTGACAGGACAGATAGCTGTGAGTTGTCGGAAGAAAAGTATGGTTTAGAGTATTTTCAGTCAAACTCATTGGTACTTGGTAGATTTGGACCTTAGGGTACAAGCTGGAGACAAATACAAATAATTTAGTTTAAGGGGTGAATTGAGAAGGTGGAAAATCCCACTATAGTTTTGCCTAATTTTAGCAGTGGCCAATTTCATGGACCCTATATGCAGGACAATTATCTGTGTAATGTTGCAAAGACCATGCCCACCAAAGATCAATGACTTACATCCTGCAGTTCCATCAGATCATCACGATCACACTATAGAAAGAACATATGAATCTGCAGTTTTGCATCAGTAATTCAGTATGCAAGATGCCTATGCTAGTAATGGAGATTTTCAAACAGCTATTATTGCAATAACAGTTCAAAACAAGCAGACAGCCATAGCTTCCCAGGTGAACTATTGTAAGTCTTTCATACAACATGGGCTTGTCAGTAGTAAATTATTGATGTTTCCTTGTTGAGTGCACAAACATGAACATATCAACACAGAATGCAACATTTTCTTTCATACAGAGGTGGCATTTTCGCTACGATGCAGTATCAGCTGGCATGATACCATGTCACTTTCAGCAGTAGAACCGCGTGATCACTTTATAAGGATGCACCGGATTGGTGAGCCATCACATCCGATCAGTCTGAGAGGTAAGCAGTGCAACATGTATATTCCAGCCTTTACATGATCTAGTTTCAGACCTTCTATTGGGATTATGTCCTGAGAGAAGCAAAGCAACCAAAGATTCAAATGCATAAAGTTATTAGATGACAGTCCATTCTTACGCATGATGTAAAATATAATTTGGAGAAGCAGAAAGGTAAAGTAACCAAGCATAATCGCAAAAGGGTTAGTTGACATGGAATTTAGAGCCAACACTTAGCTAAGCTGGTCAACTTTAATAATGTAATGGCATGTTTTTGAATTATAGAATGATTGGAATGGAAGTATTACGGATTTCTTACCGCTCTATTTAAAAAAACCAAATGGGCTGGAATCAAGTAGTCAAATGCCGCAAATGATAGATAGTCAACCCCTGCATAATTGCCGTATCAGTAAGTTGATTATATTTATTGATTCACCAAGTAACAAAGGCCAAATAAGAAACAAATTATCCACAATTACAGTCTCCAAGTAAACAATTTGTTGAGCCCTCAACTCTAGATCAAGATTAGAAAAAAGTTACAAACACATGGCTGATGATCTGATAGTGCAGTACTGCTTATGTGATGTTAGGGGAATAATTTCATACCAACTAGCTTGATGTCAGTATTATCAAGTAACCACTGTGCACCATCCTCTGTGAACCCAACAAAACTTGTGTCAATTTCTTTTGTCCACATCAGCTTCCTGGAAATCATTCAGTCCCACAGTTCATTAGTCAACAAATTAGCTGTATAGTGATATCTGAGCGTTGACACATTTTGTATTGGAAAAACCAAAAAAGAGGTACCTGTCTGTGTTCAGTGTCCTGAAGAGAACCCGACGAACCCCTTTGGGGATATTTAGGGATTCCATTGCTTGGGCTGTGTCCAGTAAGTGGGGTTACTATGTTTGCCCATGATCCCTTGAAATCCCCAAAGAAATGACCACTTGCTAGTTGCTACTAAACATTGGTAATGATGTCTGAATCTCTATTAGTTTATAATTAATACAGGAGCAAGAGTTGGGATTAAGTTCATTTGACATTGGAGCTAGTTTGATGATGTACTGTAATGCATGGTACCTGTTATATTTGTGTCTCTCGGAACATCAATGAGCAATGCAGGTCCTGCCCAGAAAAGGAGAATTCACAGTGTCAAATCATTCCTTTTCGAGAGCCACATAGATTTCAATCCATTCTCATGCAGATTGTTGTGCATCTCGGATCTGTTTGGTATGCAAAAATTTCATGTGATCATATAGCTGTATTTATCTATTCCTATTAAATTCCTTTGATATCCTCGCATTCTGTATGGAGGCAGAAGCAATAGAAGAACAGTGGTTTACATGTATTTGGAACCTGACAATCTGACCTTACATTAAAAAAACGTTCAAGCTATTTTTAGGGAAAAAAAGGTTAGGCTGCCTTGACCATTCATGTTTCCTGTGTTGGACTCTCTAGTTGTCTTCGTTATAAGCATTTTGCGAAGCAGAATTAATGTGGAAGCGTTGGGACTGACTCACCATTGAGGACGTCGAGGTCGAGCTTGTCGACGTCCAAGCCGGCCTCGAAGTGCTCCTGGACCATGTGGCCCGGCGCGTCGACGTGGGTCCCGGAGTGCACCACCATCCGGAGCTCCGACACGTTGTTGATGGACCCGTTGGCCATGGACTCCGTGAGCCGGGTCACCGCGCCCAGCCCGTCCCGCCCAGGCGCCGGCAGCTCCGGCCGGTACGCGTGCGTGATGTCGATGATCCGCCCGCCGCCGTGCTCCTCCAGCCGCACCTCCGTGCCGCCAGAGCCCGGGCCGCCGCAGGTGCCGACGTCGTCCGCGTATGCCGGGTGGGCGGCGCCGCCGTCAGCGAGAACGCCAGGCGCCAGTGTCGTGGCGACCGCTAGGAGCATCGCCATCAGAGGAGCAGCAGCCATGGTTTCGTCGGTCGCAAGCTTCGTAGCTCAGATTGGCGAGAGGAAGAAGATGAGTGGGCGAGTGGCAAGTGAGCTGCTGCCCACACCCTGGGGACTCTTCATCCTACCGTATAGTCTTAGAACAAATTGTAGCACACGTCAGGTATGATGGCGAAGCCGATAACTATGTCCTGCAAACCAACCGATGAGCAGCAACTTGATGCCAACAATCGTGATTCTTTCAGAGACTGCGAAGGGTGGACGTCGGACGAGAAGGGAATAGTTTTTTTCTAGTAAAAAAAAAATGGTAGCACTCGTCAGAACAGATTTGGTGACAGCAGCTAACTAACCAGTAGCTGATTGCCAAATTTCAGGTATCAAAGTTTCAAAAGGTTATGTGGGGACCGCAGCTTCTCAATTTTCAGACCAATCATAACTAGAAATTTGAGGAGAGTAGAAGCTAATTCACAACACTATGGAGAACTTTTAGAATCTGTTGCCTGTAGGGATAGGACAGGGACCCAAATCTGAGATCTCAAATTCGGGCCATCTGTTCTTACACCACCGGACTTAACCCACGGCTTACTTTATTTAATATTTTTTTCTGAAATGTCTAGACATATCTACACGACTATATGGCTTCCATACAGACATGGCTCACTACGCACCAAGATATCAAGACAGGATGAAGCATCAGGTGGATTGATGCGGTTTGTCCTTAGGCAACGGCAACTCCAGGGAGTGATCACTTGATAAGGATGCATCTGACGGGTGAACCCTCAGCTCCGACCAGCCTGAGAGGTAAGCAATGCAGATTGTATATTCCCGCTGGGACATCGTCTAGTTTCAGACCTTCGACTGGGATTATGTCCTGACAGAACAAAGAAAGCAAAATCAACCAATGGTCCAAATGCTATGCGCTCTTTTTAGATACAAGAAAAGGTTATTTGAAATAAAACAAGAACAACATAATTTTGAACCAATATGTTATCCTAGACTTGTCAACAGTCAATAATGAAGTGCTGACATGTTTCCTGAGTTATATAGCAGTAAACTTGACATGGAAAATCTTCTGTACTGGAATTAGGGAAGAAACAGAATGAAATATTTTAGGTCAGGAAACTGCAGTATCTTACCGGATGTTTGAAGAAGACGACATGGGCAGAGATCAAGTGATCAAATGCTGCAACTGAGAGATAGTCAACCCCTGCACAATTGCCAATATCAGTATGTCAAGTGTCAATCAGTGCGCTGAGTAGCAAAAGGCCACAGAAGAAACTGACAGGCTGCAGTGCCCACAATTTAAGGTTACTAGCACATATATGCTATGAACAGATTGTGCAAAGAGGAGGGGAAACCAAGTGTTATTCGACCAATCAAATAAGGCCAACTATTTGATACTGCAGTAACTCTATGCTAGCAGGAAATAATTTCTTACCAATTAGCTTAATGTCGGTGTTGTCAACCAACCACTGTGCACCATCCTCTGTAAACCCAACATAACTAAGGTCACCTGCCTTCTTCCACATCAGCTTCCTATGAACCGTATGCTTAAACGATCAATACAGTATACAACCTCCAAGCATGATTGACTTAAAAGATATTTAAACGGTGTAAACTCACAACCCTACTAGAAGTCTATGGTACTTCCCTGAGCAGGGAGTAATACCTGTCAGTGTTCAGTGTCCTGAATAGAACTCGGCGAACTCCTTTGGGGATATTTAGGAATTCCATTGCTTCAGCTGCATGGAGTCATTGGGGATTAATATACTATATACATATATTCTCTTTTCATGGAACTAAACTGCAGCAGTCATGCATATGATGTGTTTGATACACAAATCATTTATCTGTTACGGCATCATAATAGATTATACATGTTTACCCCGCACCATATTTATGAATGTTTACTATTAAATCAAAAAAAGGTTTGCTAAACAATAAGAGCAACAGCTGTGAAATGAGGCAATTCAACAGATAATTTGGGTAGAGGAGCTAGGTCACTCAAAATTCATAGCATGGTACCTGTTATATTTGTGTTCCTCGGAACATCAACCAGTAATGCAGGTCCTGTGTCCAGTAAGCAGGAATCAACCAGTAAGGCAAATTACTTGCAGCATGAACAGTAATCAAGTATAACATGCAAGATGCTGGAATCAAACAAATGAAGGATTGTATATTCACATCTACTCTGGATCTGAAAATGCCATCTCCAAAAAATCAACCCCGGATATGTGTGTCTAAAGGATTGAACTTGGTCTTTGTGCATCTCCTGGCTCAGAATAAGAATTAATCTTAGGCTGAGAGGAGCTACCGTTAAGAACACCGAGGTCGAGCTTGTCGGCACGAGGACAGCCTCGAAGTGCTCCTGAATCATGTGCCCTGGCGTGTCAATGTGGGTGCCAGCGTGCTCCACCATCGGAGCTCCGACAAGTTGCAGAAGGACCCGTTGGCCATGGAACACCACGGGGCCCAGCTCGTCCAGTCCGATCCCGGGCAGCTCTGGCCGGTACGCTGCGTGATGTCAAAGATACGCTCGCCATCGTACTCCTCCAGCCTCCACCAGCAACGCTCCCGCTTCGTCCACGTACACCGGGTGGGCGGCGATGCCGCCATCATCCCCAGCGGCAAGAACGCACTCCGTCACCACGGCGGCAGCGAGCAGGAGCATCACCATCATAGTTGGAGAAAGAGACATGGCCAAGAGCCCACAGCTTGGAAGCAAGAAAGCCAGCAGCAATCCAACAGTTGAGCACAGCCACACTGAGGAAGACTTAGCAAGCTGCACAGTGCTGGTCTGATGCTCTTGATTGCATTTGATCCTCTCCAAGACACCTAAATTATTGGGATAAAGTACTGACACAGACTAGTTCTCGAGTTTAAAATTCGTGTCTCGTAAGATTCGGAAGCCATAGCCGTAAAGCCAAAAAGGATGCCTGATCTGCATTTTGTGAGACCAGATGTGCTCCAATCCGGGCACTACGTGGATGCCAAACCACCATAAACAATTCCTCTATGAACCATTCCAGTCCAGAGATTAGACTTGCATAAACATAAGTTTTTGCATGAGAGTGTCGCTTTCGACAAAGTTCAATCAAGGAGACTGTTTGGAAATTGCAGTCTAAAGCTTAGGTGGCACCCGGTTCTTCATGTGTGTATCCTGGCGGGGACTATGCAAGGTCAGTGGGCCCTGTATGTCAGAGTTAGGAAGAGGGTTTCAGAAAGATCTTGGCCGTGGTAGCGGACAAGAGCGAGCGGTTGGGAATCTCCGAATTCCCCGCCCTCGATTCGATCCCCACCCGTTGAACCTCATCTCCCAAATTCTCAATTCCACAATTAATCCACAAACCACACTCCCAAAAGGGGGGGGGGGGGGGGGTTGACACGACGACGATGCTGCGTTACCGTTGAGGACGTCGAGGTCGAGCGTGTCAACGTCGAGGCCGGCGGCGAAGTTGTCCTGGTTGATGTGGCCCGGCGCGTCGACGTGGGTGCCGGTGTGACACTCCATCCGCAGCTCCGAGAGGTTGTACTCGGACCCCTCCGCCATGGAGTGCTTGAGCCGCACCACGGGCCCCGACACCGCCCCCGGCGCGAACGCCGGCAGGTCCGGCACGTACGCGTGCGTGATGTCGATTATGCGCCCGGGGCCGCCGCGCTCCGGCAACCGCAGCCCGCCGCCGGCGGAGTCCACCGTGCAGGTGCCCTCGCCGGAGGGGTACCCCGGGTGCGCGTCGCCTCCGCCCGCGGAGAGGGCCGAGGGTAGTACGAGGAGGAGAGCGAGGAGCAGGGAGGCGAGCGGCGGCGCCACGGCCATGGCGCCCGGGCCGGAGGATAGCTGGAATCTGCGAGTGGTGGGCTTCCGCTTCCGCTTCTCACTCCTGCGCCCGCTGGAGACTGCGAGTGGTTGGTAACTTGGTATACTACTACTCCCGCGGCATTTATGGCCTCTCGGTCAGCCGCCGCCGCCGCTGCCGCTGCCGCTGCACGACGGCGACGGCGACAGCGCACGATCCTGGCCGTCCGTTCCTGCGTCACGCCGGATCGACGCCGCTGAAACTACCCGTGTGGTGTGGTGTGGTGTGGAACTGCAGCGTCTCTTGTGTGTGGCCCGCGACGTGGCAGGCGCGGGACGTGTACCCACCAGGGTTTTTTTCACTGCGGTCAGGTATAAAAAACCGTAGTAAAAATTATCAAACTGAACTTACCAAACCGCTGTTAACGGTTTACCACTCAGTTTGTACGGTACCCCACTTGGTTTTTATTTCTCATACCAACCGCTCGTACCACAGTAAAAAACCGTAGTCCCCACACCCACACGATGGGGGCATGGGGCGATGGGCACCGTGTACCAAAAACTAATGGGCGCCGTGCACCACGTTGACGTGTTGTATATGGGTTAGGTTGGGACAGTTTCTTTCGCAACGCTCCACAAGGAAAGATCGACAGTGAGAGGGCACGTGACATATGTGCTCATCAATCAACGAAGATAATAGGTAAGAGAATAAGATTCGGATGCAAAAAGAGAGAAAAAAAGGTAAGAGAACGGGTCCCTAAATATCATGAGCAGTAAACTAACGAGTAACGACGACATGCACTGAGAAAAACAGAGTGAGGGAGGGTTTTGAAGCGATCAAACAAGAGTTTTTGTTTGGCGTCTAGACGGTGGTATACGGGGGGCAGGTATGGCGCAAAACCAATTATGCACGCGAGCGTCGGCGAGCCAATCAGCGCTCCAACTGACCACACTGATTTGCACATGGGTCGTCCCTCCTACTATTTTACCGCTCGCCCCTTTTTTTCTCTTTATTTCTTTTTCAATTTTTTTCTATACCAAGCACGTAATACATTATACATTGTACATAAAGTGTTTTTAGAAAAATTATGCTTATAAATTATGTTTAGAGAAAAAAGATATGCTCATAACTCGTCGTTAGGGATAAATTATGCATATAACTTGTCATCGGGGAAAAAGTTTATGTGCATAACTCGTCGTCAGGAAAAAAATAACTCGTTGTTAGATAAAAACTATGCACATAAGTCAAAGAAAAAGTTGTGCACTTGTCATTAGGTAAAAAAGTTAAGAGCATGAGTTATGTATATCATGAAAAAGTTTATACATAAGTTTTACGTTATGCTGAAATTGTTTTAAAAAGTTATTTTTTATAAAAGTTATATTGTGAAGTTATGCATCTAAGTTACATATAAAGTGGTACACATAAGTTATGCATTATGTTGGAGTTGTGCTAAAAATTATCTAATAAAAATTATATCGTGAAGTTATGTACATCATGAAAAATTGTACATATAAGTTTTGCATTCAGCTAAAGTTGTGTAAAATTTTTATCTCATAAATATTATATCATGAAGTTATGCATCAAAATTGTAAGTATAAATTATCATGTTCCGAAAGTGAAAAGCTGTGTGATTTGAAACTATTCCGGAAAGGAAAATCGGGGGCCAACAGGGATCGAGCGCCGGCAGGATGGTAAATTTGTACCATACTAAAATCCTCATAAATTCAATTGAGTTTTTTTTGGGAAAGGTTAAAAATATGTTTATCTCCAAAAGGGGGAAGGGGGACAGGGGATTTGCTGGAGTACGGGGGTTTTTAAAAGGAAAAGTTCAAATTACTCCCTTCAAGTATAGAGAAAGTCTGAAGATCCCCTAAAGTATGTTTTGGTTCAGTTTATCCCCTAAATTATGCTATTTGGTTCAACTTACCCCATAATGCAACTTGTCATTTTTGTTTCTCTATACACAAGTTGAAATTTAATTTGAGACTTTGCAAAGTGGTAGTGGACATCTTAATCTATATTAAACAATTTTGACAAATATTTCATAATTAGTTTTTATGTAATTTTGTATATTAAGGATTAATTTCTTATTAAATATATTACCTATCAAATACTGATGAAAAGTTCATGATATATTTTTCTAACATACCTTATATTGTGTGTTATAAACTTGTAAAATTTGAACTTAAAACTTGTGCATGGAGAAGGAGAAACAAAAAGACAAATTGTCTTAAGGGGTAAATTAAACCAATTTGCATAGTTTGGTTATATTTTTTCAACGTTTGATAAGATCAATCTACAGTTAGGGTCAATCAAGTCAGCAGTTTTAGATTACTGCGAGATCGACGACACCGGTGGATAACCGAGATCGAGATGGTCGGGCGATTCATGGTCCATAAGCTCGCCGCCTCGATGTCTAGATCCAAAACGCTCCTCCGGGCACACGACGTCGTCATCCACCCGCCGCACCCTAAGCCATCTTCTCCATGGATCCTCCGCAATTCAACCTACCTGGCTCCTCTGCTAGAGGAGCAAATCGAGCTTTTTCGTCGAGTGTGTCGTCAACTGCTGAGCATGAGATCTGAGCTGAGGAAGCGACCGAAGAGACACGGGGTTGGCGAGCTGAATGGGACGCTATTGATGCTGGAGGGCGGCCGTACAAGCTGATTTCAAGAAGTTCATGAGGAGCCTGAACCTGTTGACCATTTTTTTAAAGGCCTGAAGGCCCAGTTTTGATTAAAGCTAAAATAACATCGGTGTTACTGGGGTTACCAATTTTACAAACATAGACCAGCGAAAAAAGATAGAGCTCACTCTAGCAGACTCACTCTACTCCCAATAGCACTCTAGAGAAAACCCAAAAGACAGTTAAAATGAGGACACTTACAGGCAGAAAAAGGCTGAAAAGTTAAGGGCAAGAAGGCTCGCAGGCCCGCAAAAGAGAGCTAGAACTATCTAAACACCTAGACAAGTTGCCTTATGGAGCTCCAGAATTATCGGCCATTCACGCCCTTATGATGGCAGTTGAAGAAGCAACTTTTGTATCACTGTGTCTATCCATTGTTGTTTCGTCTCCTTGTTCAGCACTCTCCACTTCTGCAAAAAGGAGATGGATCGAAAGACGCTAATGTTATGAGAAGGGACAAGTTGGTTTCGAAAGACAAACTCATTACGAATCAACCACAAGCTCCAAGCAAAACCACAAAATAGATAAAGCACTCTTTTTTATTGTCTATTAGAACTATCTCTACAGAAATCAAATATATCATCAGGGCAAGAAGGGGAGAAAGGCCATCCCAACGCATCCCTGATGACACGCCAAGAAAAGACAGCCAAAACACGTCTAAAGATGTTGTCCGGTTTTGCTTGTGTCTCTTTTGCAATCGGATTGATTGCGGAGGAATTGACGCTTCACGTGAGGCACATCAAAGGCCAGAGAGTTCCAAGCGGCTGCTAGGTTGCTCCGATCTAGGCCTCTGCCGGCTGCCGCCGGTGGTGACATGGCGCACAAGAAGGCCAAGGCGGTGAGAGGAGCTCCAAGTTTGGTGCGAGCTTAGTATAGATTTTATTCATGTAATTAAGCGTGTCTTTTTTTGTATATTAATCTGTATAAACACTATGGTAAATGGTGTGACAATGCAAACATCGGAACTAAAATCTGCTCCTTTTCCTTTTAGAATATATTGCTACACATCAAATGCTTGAGATTTTATGTTTCTTCAATAACTTTTTCGTGTACCGCTAGATCCCATCTCAATGGCTCACGACACTTCTCGGTCTGCAGCTCATTCACAGGATATTTAACTATTTGCCACTTTTAGAGATGGCGCTCCTTGAGATGGGACTTTTAGGTTTGCTCCTACGTTTTTGCCACCGTCTTTTATCTGGTGCTACACATTTGAGACTTTTGGTGACGTGGCAAGCCACCTCCCCCATCCAGCGTGGAATCGGGAGGGGAAATGCCCCCGTGCCCCCCTTTCCTTTACTCTCCCGCGCCGGCCGTTCGTCCGGTTCATCCCCCCCTTTCCCCTCCACCCATGGAACCCTAGCTGAGGCGGCGATGACGGCAGAGGGTGACAGCGATGCTGGGTGACGACGATGGAGTCTGCTGGTTGCCCTCCCTGGTGAGTCAAACTGTACCCCCTTAGTGTCCCTCCCTGCCTGGTAATTAACTTAGCCTCCCTAGGGTTCGACGCATCTAACTCCATCTAACCCGAAGTTCATGTTCATGATTTATGTCAGGGTCGACCCTGGCAATGCGTTTAGAATAGTTGTTAACATTGACAAATATAAGGCAAATGCGGAGTACGGTATGTGTAACGCCCGCGTTTTTAGCTCCAAATAAATCACCTAATAAATCATGCGTATTTTCAAAACTGTCCAGCCGAGCTCAAATTACCCCCTTCGAACCCTAGTCACCGTCCCTCCCTCTCACCCCGGCGCGCGTGCCGCGAATCCCGCCGGCACCGCCCGCACCCGGCCGACATCCACGCGTGCCTTCCCAACGTCGCGGTCGGCCACCGTGCGGGAATCCCGCGCATGCCGCGGTCCCCGCCGGCTGGTCCGCCTCGCCATCACCGCCGTCCTGTAAATCACGCCGACGCCCGGAAAATCGTAAAATCCCGCAAAAACCCTTCCCCTAACTTCCTAACAATTTTCCTAATTTTCTAAACTTTTCCTTATTTCTTTTCCCTTCTCTTTTCCTATTTTCTTTCCCTTCCTTTTCTTTCTTCTCCTTTCTTTTTCTCCTTTCCTTTTTCCTTTCCCTTCTTTTCTTTTCTTTTCTCTTTTCTTCCCCCCTTTTCTTCCTCCCGCGACCGGCCCCCGCCTAGCGCCGCCGACCGCGCGCCCGCGCGCCGCGCACGCCGCCCCCCCTCCTTCTCCCACACGCCCGGTCGCTCCCCCCGCACCCGGTGGCCGTCGAAGCATCCCATCCGCCGGGACAAGACACGACCTCCGCCGACCGCCATCAATTCGAGCCGTCACACCGCGGCGTCGCCGCCGCCGGCCGACCCGCCGGCCGGTCCCGCCGGCCTACCGCCCTCGCGCCACGGATTGAAGAGACCCGACGCCCGCTCGACGACCTCCGCCCCTCGCCCGTGCCGTCCCGTCGCCCGGCGACCCGGCCCGGCCGGCCCGTAGCCGCCGCCGGTGACCCCCCCCCCCTCGCCGAGGAAAAATCTCCCCCGAACCGACCTTGCTCCGGCTATAAATAGCCCTGCCCCGTCCTCGCCGCACCACCAAGCCACCACAGCCCCTCCATTGCCTCGCCGCACAACCACACCGAGCCACCACCGCAAGCTAGCACCACCAGTCCGCCGCCGCCGCCGATCCGGTCCCTCGCGCCGTCCTAGCCAAAGGTGAGCTCGGGGGTGAGAAGCCCTCGCCCTCCGCCTCCTTTTCCCCCTGCTCCCGACCGCCGTCGGCCCCTGGAGGGCGCCGACCGCCGCCGGACCGCGGCGTCCAGCCCCCCTCTCCCCTGTTTGGATCGGGGAGGAAGAAGGGCAAGTTTGCCCAAACCCCCCTCCCTGTTTCCTTTTGTTCCAAAGTAGCCCCTGTCCTATTTCCCTCTCTCTCCCTCTTTCCAAAACAGCCCCTAGGGTAAGGTTTAATCGTAAAATAAATTCGGTCAAGCCTTAAACCAGGCCCTAACCAAATTTATATTACCATAAACACCCCTGTCTCCATTTATAGAAATTACTAATAGATCCTTAGCCCCTTTAACCTTTCTTTAACTCGACGTTTCATGCACGATTTTATTCCCGATTATATCCAAATTTCACCACACCTTTCCCAGTAGTACCCCCGCCGAACCAACCCCCTCCCTAGGACTTATATATACCCCCTCTCCGCTCATTTCCCCTCCACGGGCTCGGCCGGAAATATGTGTGCTAATATTGCTTGCTTGCCTATGTGTGCACTATAGCCGACGGAGTAGACGGAGGAAGGTACCCCGAGCCGGAGATCGAAGCCGACTACTGCGAGCAGGAGCCCGAAGCCCCGAACGCCGAGCCGGCACTCCCCGAAGACTTCGAAGACGGCAAGTTCACCCTCATCCTTTGATGCATGCTTCTGTCCTAGTTTTATAAATACACCCTATACCCGTTTTATAAATTGCATATTGTTTTACTGCAAAACATGGTAGGATAGCCACCCTTGATTGCTATGATTGAACCTTGTTTTGGCCTAAATGAGTGCTTTAAAAATGTGTGAGTGCTTTCAAAATGTGTGAGTGCTTTAAAAACAAAAGGAGGATATGTTTGGAAAAATGAGTAAAGAACTGGGTAGACGGGATGGACGTATGTGTCAGGAGTATGGGTGAGCTCGTACCTGTGTGGTTGAGCGTGTTGGGAGTTGTCCATCTTGTCGATTAAGGACCGGGTTGCGTGACATCTCACCTGACCCAAATCATCGTACAACCACTCAACTGTTGTATGTGGCAAGGGCTTAGCATAAATCCCACTAGTTAAACTACTTGCCATCTGGTGTGCGGGGAGCAGCGGGAGACCAAGGAGTAGGGGTACGCTCTGTGTGAGGTACGCCCTGGTTATGTGGTATAACCCCTTGGGTGCTTTCGTGGTGGCTCGTAGTGTTAGCTAAGGTGGGTAATGGATTTGATAGGATCCGTACCGGCACTGAGGTGTCCGTGTGACGGTACCCTACTTGTGGGTAAAGATGTACAACCTCTGCAGAGTGTCAAACCTATTCGAATAGCCGTGTCCACGGTATTGGACGAGTCACGGTGTGGTCACAAAAACTAGTATTTGGGATGGGATGTTTTCTGGCGTGAGTGGTTTTCCGGTGAAGTGTGTGTGGCTGTGTGCCTGGGCTACGACGGACGGGAAGTCCGGTAGTTCCGCAGTGGTTTTTCCTAAAACAATCGAGTCACTTTGGTTATGAAAATGATTTGCGAAAACCTTTTTGAAATGAACCTCTGCATGAGTAAGTTTGCAAAATGAACCTTAACCTGATCCTTGTTATACCTTATGCATGATTCTGCTTATAAGCCCCTCCGTGGGTGGGGTTGGATTTGCTGAGTACGTATGTGCTCACCCTTGTTTTACTAACTATTTTACAGAGGAGGATCCCGATTACATTCCCGAAGACGTTGAGTAGGTCGTTGCCCTACACCCAACCGTGCCTGTGTACCCAGGGCCCCTACCGAAAGCTTCCATGGTGTGGTACTCTGAGGAGGCTATGGAAGCCTTTGCTATTGTAGTGTGGTCGTTAGCGTTTGTGTTGTTCCTTGTAGCGTTGGCACTACCGTGCCCTCTGTGTCGCCGTGATGTAAAAGACTGATTCCACCTATTGTAATAAATGTGTGACCAGCCTCCTGGGACTGGTATTTGTGTCACATTTAGTCACCTCTGATGAGGGGACGCTTCAGGTGGTATCAGAGCCGTAGGTTGGCCGTAGGACATGACCCCTACGATACGAGACCTCCTCTGGCCTTCTCTAACCTTTCCTTTGCTAAGCTCAGCTTTTCCCAAATCCTTACCTTGATTCTTGCCTGTTTCCAGATGGCTAACCTCGAATGGAACGGAGGAATTTGCCCCGTCCGGCCCCGGCCTCCCCTAACCCTGTTGCTACTCGGCCCCAGAGCGCGTCGGAGTAAGGGTTCCGCCGAGTTCGTCTACCGGGAGTACGAACGCTACGGCACCCCTCAGTGTAAGCTGCTGATCTTTGTGGGAAGAAGCACGCTTTACCCCGACATAGAACCATGGTTCGTCTCCGCCACTGGTTTTCACTTCGCCGACACCTACCCCAAGGTCGCTCGGAAGGCCTCCGCGACGCCTACGAGTGGTTTATAGATAACACCTCCGAAGGACTCCAATGGGATTCTTTCCACCCACCGGAGGAAGAGGACGCTCGTGGATTGATCGCATGAGAGGACTAGAACGAGAGGAAGAAGACTTAGAAGAGGCAGTTTCCCACCTATCCATCTACCTCAGAGGCCTAGACCACCTTTATCAGGAGCAAGCCCAGCAACTGAAGCAGCAGATTGACAGAGCGGAAAGAGCAGAGCAGAGGATAGAACTGGAGAGGATAAAGACAACCATAGCAGAAGTTGAACTACACAACACGAAGCAAGAGTATCTTAGGGAAAGAGAGCGCACTCTGTTGGCCCATAAAGCCCTATGGGATGAACTAAAGGAGCATAGAAGCAGAGATGAAGGGGCTGGAGTAGAAGAAGATGAACCCGAAGAAACTCACTGGGACAAAGGGACCCAGACGGAAGATGAGATACTGGAGCAAGATCTCCCACTGAAGAAGCACCGTATCCAGCTAGAGGAAGAATCACCATGAGGATAAGACTAGGGTGTTTAGGCTAGAAGCTGAGTCCTAGTAATAATAAGTGTACCCCGAAGAATGTACCCCAACCTTGCTACTAAATAAAATTATCCATCTCTTGTACCCCACCACAACCTGTTCAACTCTACCTTTGTTTTCAGATGGCGGAAGATGGATGGACCCAAGGCGTGTGCCAGGAGGAGCCTGGTTTTGCTCGCCTTCTCATCAACTCCCTGGAGCGCCTCGGTATCATTTAGCGCCCTAGGTACTACAGCAGAGAGTACGAGCAACTCGGCACTCTTCGCTGTAGGGTGGTCCTCTCCGTCGCTAGAAGCAACCACCACACCAACATCGAGTCGTGGCGCGTGACCGCTACAGGGTTTCGACACCGGGACACCTATCCTTTGGCCCTCAGAAAAGCCCTCCGCTACCTGTGCCGAATCTACGTAGAACACCTCGTCCCCACACCAATGAGGTACTTCCCTCCCGCCATCGAACCCCGGTTTGGCGAGTGCCCGCATGAGAAACCCGGAACGACGCCGCCACCAAGAAGACCCGCCGTACCACGTAGTCGCCTACCTTGTCTCCCCCGGATAAGCTCTTTGATGACCGGAGCCGGACACTTGAGGGAACAAATCGGTCGGGCCGAGCAAGCCGAAGTCACGGTGAGGATGCACCAAGTCCGAGTGGCTCAAGCTGAAGCAAGGACCGCGGCCGCCATAAGCAGTGAAGCCGTTGCCCAGGAAAGCCTCAGGAGAATCCAGGACCAACGCATGCAAGAATGGACCAACGGCGGAACACCTGTTCCAGCCATTGGAGAAGCTCAAGTCCTACTAGGAACACCCCTTGTAGGATGGGGAGGAACTATCGAAGTCCCCCCAGCACCACCAGCAGTCACCGAACCCCCAACAGTGATCGTTGAAGCCGCAGCACAGCCTCAGGAAAATGGAAACCCCGAAGGCGGGAACGATGACGAGTTGCTCATTCCGCTGGAAGAACACTCGACCCCAGAAGATGGCTCTCCTCGCGAGTAGCGTGCCCCAGTGACCCTGACCCAGGGAATGAAGCCGTCATCGGTCCAAGTCGCACCCTTAGTCCTTAGTCGTGTAGTGTGTCCGCGTAGTCGGGATGTATCCTCCTCGCTGGTTTGTAATAAGAACTTGTTTGTGCTTGCTTGTTTGCTATGTGCTTGTTGTGTGCTTACCGACAGGAGTAGACCCTGCCTTTTCAAAAAGAAATCCGATATAATCCACTTAAACATCACATAAAACTAGACCTCTTAGAAAACCCGTTTCTTTACAGATGGTTTCCAAGCGCCCTGTCAGGACCCACCGATCGGACGCTGAAGGATCGCAAGCCGATCGGAGGGAGCGTCTCCATGACCAGGAAGTTAACCAAAATGAAGATGGAGGAGAGAACGTGGTCCTGCCACCGCCACCCCCTCCCGTTGACTTGGCACAAGTCTTAGCCAATCAGACTGTCCTGATGGAGGCTATTTTCAACGCCGTCAACCGCCCGAGACCCCGAGTTTTGGGCATGAACGAGAAGCTGATTGAGTTCCTCAGGACTAAGCCGCCCACCTTTGGCGGGTCGGTGAATCCTTTGGATGCTGACGATTGGCTGAGAGCCATTCTGAGAGAGCTAGAGCCCTTCAACTGTGAGGACCGCGACAAGGTTCTCCTGGCAGCTCACCAGCTCACCGGGACAGCCCTAGCCTGGTGGGAGAATTACTGCGCAGCAGCCAAGGACCCCTCCGCCATCACGTGGGATGAATTTGTGGAAGAGTTCCGTCGCTACCACATTCCAGAAGCCACCCTGAAGCGGAAGGCGGATGAGTTCCATGAACTCCGCCAAGGTAACATGTCTGTGGAGGAGTACACGTACCAGTTCATAGAGCTGGCACGCTATGCCCCCGAGGAAGTAGATAAAGACTCCAAAAAGCAAGAGATGTTCAAGAAGGGGCTGACTCCGGAACTGAGGACACTACTGACTCCTCAGATCTACTCGGACTTTAACACCCTCATGAACATGGCAATACTCACGGAGAGAGCAAGGGCTGAAGAGAAGAAGGAAAACAAGCGCAAGTTCATGGAACACAAGGCCAAGCAGCAAGAGCGGTCCCAGAGGCCGAGAAACTTTGGACACCCCATGTCCAGGTTCCAGGCTCCCATGCAGTATAGAACCCAATCCCAAGCCACGAGCTCGCAAGCCCCCAGAACCCAGTTCAAGCCCTACAACAACCAAAGTGCCATGAAGCCCCCACAAAACAACACCAGCCAGATCACTGCCAACAACAACAACAGCTCCCGAGTGTGTTTCAACTGCCGAGAAACCGGGCACTTCATCGCCAACTGCCCGTATGCCAAAAAGCCAACCACCACCACCTACTCCAACTCGGTGAACGGGCCAAGGCCGCTTGTGTCGAGCCAACCGCATGCCGTGCGCGGCAACAATAACTTCGGCAACAACAACGGCAACCGGCGGATGAGGCGGCCCCAACGGTCGTATGGACGAGCCCGGTCAATCACATCAATGCGCAGGAGGCACAGGAAGCACAAGGCGTAGTACTCGGTGAGTTCCTGGTCAGCTCAGTTTTGGCTACCATACTATTCGATTCGGGAGCATCGCACTCATTCATATCCTCAAGCTTTGTGGAAAAGCATAGCATACCCACAGTACTACTAAAAGCACCCCTAATAACTCGAACGCCCGAAGGTGACATTAAGTGTCAACTGGGATGCCCCGGGTAAGGATTATTTTAAGTGAGGTAGAGTTCCTAGCAGATCTGGTAGTACTGAAATCCAAAGGGATAGATGTGATCCTTGGGATGGACTGGTTAAGACAACACCATGGCCTCATAAGTTGCGCCGATAAAGTAGTGCACCTGACCAACCCAGACGGGATACAAGTAACCTGCCACACCCGAGGACACAGGCCGGATATAATGGTTTTCAACATAGAAGCCTAGTCCATAGAAGATGTCCCAGTAGTACGAGAATACCCAGATGTGTTCCCCGAAGAACTCCCTGGAATGCCACCAGACAGGGATATAGAGTTCGTAATCGACCTTATCCTTGGAACCTCTCCCATAGCCAAGAGACCCTATAGGATGGCAGCCCCGGAGTTGGCAGAATTGAAGAAGCAGTTAGCAGAACTCCAGCGAAGTGGGTTCATCAGACCAAGCTCATCACCATGGGGAGCCCCAGTGCTTTTCGTGGAGAAGAAGGATAAGAGCATGAGGATGTGCGTGGACTATCGCTCGCTGAACGAGGTCACTATTAAAAACAAGTACCCTCTTCCCAGAATAGATGACCTGTTTGACCAACTGAAGGGAGCCAAGTATTTCTCAAAGGTGGATCTAAGATCAGGGTACCACCAGCTCAAGATTAGGGAAAGTGACATCCCCAAGACCGCCTTTGTCACTCGCTACGGGCAGTATGAGTTCACGGTGATGTTCTTTGGACTAACCAATGCACCAGCATACTTCATGAACCTCATGAATAAGGTGTTCATGGAAGAGTTGGACAAGTTTGTCGTAGTATTCATTGACGACATACTTGTTTACTGCAAGAGCGTGGAGGAGCATGAACAACATCTTCGAGTAGTGCTGGGAAAATTGAGGGCACACAAGCTATACGCCAAATTCAGCAAGTGTGAATTTTGGCTAGAGAAAATATCCTTCCTTGGGCATATTCTGACTGCAGAAGGAGTACCTGTAGACCCCCGGAAAGTTGAGACAGTCTCCAAGTGGCAGCAACCGACCAACGTGAGTGAGATCAGGAGTTTCCTAGGTTTAGCAGGGTACTACTGGAGATTTATCGAGGGATTCTCCAAGATCGCCTGGCCCATGACAAAGCTGCTCAAGAAGGAGAAGAAGTTCAACTGGACCGAGGCCTGCGAGAGAAGTTTCCAAGAGTTGAAGAAGAGGTTGACCACAGCCCCACGTCCGACCCCCGCCGGACATTCAACGGGACTTTGTCGTGTATTGCGACGCCTCCCGACAAGGGTTGGGATGTGTTCTCATGCAAGATGGGAAGGTAGTGGCATATGCCTCCCGTCAGCTCAAACCCCATGAGCAGAATTATCCCACCCATGATCTGGAGTTTGCAGCCGTAGTGCATGCCCTGAAGATCTAGAGACACTATCTGATCGGGAACAAATGTGAAATCTACACAGACCACAAGAGTCTAAAGTACATCTTCACCCAGCCCGACCTGAACCTAAGGCAAAGAAGGTGGCTAGAGTTAGTCAAAGACTATAACCTAGAAATCCACTACCACCCAGGGAAGGCCAATGTAGTAGCAGATGCCCTAAGTCGGAAAGCCTACGAGAAGGAAGCCCCCAAGAGTGCCCAGTTGCAAGAGGAGATGGCACGACTCAACGTACACATTGTCCCCCAAGGCTACGTCCGCCAGCTGAGTGTTCAGCCTACCTTAGAAGAGAGGATCCGGAAGGCCCAAGAAACCGACGAGAATCTGATGAAGATCCGCAAGCATACCGGAGAGAACAAGGCCCCTGACTTCAGAGTAGATGACCAAGGCACCCTGTGGTACAAAAACAGGATATGCGTGCCTGAAGGTGGAGATTTTCGACAGACCATCATGGATGAGGCACACAACTCAGCATACTCCATTCACCCGGGATCCACCAAGATGTACATGGACTTAAAACAGAAGTATTGGTGGAATGGGATGAAAGCAGACATTGCACGGTTCGTCGCCCACTGTGACACTTGTCGAGGATCAAAGCCGAACATCAGAAGCCCGCAGATCGTTGCAACCTTTACCAATCCCGGTATGGAAGTGGGACGAGATAGGTATGGACTTCGTAGTAGGGTTGCCAAGGACTCAGAAGGGACATGACTCCATATGGGTGATCGTGGACCGACTCACTAAAGTCGCTCACTTTCTACCCGTACGGACCACTTATGGTGGAGAGAAGTTGGCAAAACTCTACATAGAAAATATAGTAAAGCTGCATGGAGTGCCTAGCAGAATAGTCTCAGATAGAGGGACCCAGTTCACCTCTAGGTTCTGGAAAAGCCTGCACAAAGCCATGGGCACCAAGCTAGACTTCAGCTCAGCGTACCACCCGCAGACAGACGGACAGACCGAAAGGGTGAATCAAATTTTGGAAGATATGTTGAGAGCATGCGTCCTCACCTATGGCAAAGATTGGGAGCAGAGCCTGCCATATGCAGAATTTTCCTACAACAACGGCTACCAAGCAAGTCTGGGAATGTCACCATTCGAAGCACTATACGGGAGAAAATGTAGGACACCCCTGATGTGGTCAGAAGTAGGAGAGCGTGCCCTGGTTGGGCCCGCACTTATAAAGGAAGCCGAGGAGCGAGTAGCCGATATCCGAGAAAAGTTGAGAGCCGCCCAGTCCCGACAGAAGAGCTACGCAGACAAGAAAAGGCGTGAAGCAAGCTCCAATCCGGGAGATTTCGTCTACCTCAAGGTTTCACCCATCCGGGGGACTCGGAGATTTCAAGTACACGGGAAGTTGGCCCCTCGGTACATCGGACCGTATAAAGTGCTAAAGCGAGTCGGAGCAGTAGCGTACCGGTTGGAGTTACCCGAAGAAATGTCAAATATACACCCAGTGTTCCATATCTCCCAGCTACGCCGATGTTTGAAGGTTCTTGAAGAAAAGCGAGTACCAGTGGAGACCATCGATCTACAGCCAGACCTTAGGTACCAGAAGGTGCCCGTCAAGATCTTAGACACTGTGGTCAAGCGGACAAGGACGTCAGAAGTACGGGTGTGCAGAGTCCAATGGAGCAGACACGGAGTGGAAGAAGCTACGTGGGAACGAGAGGACGCACTGAAGAAGGAGTTTCCCCACCTATTCGAAACCTAGCTGAATCTCGAGGACGAGATTCATTTTAAGTGGGGTAGGTTTGTAACGCCCTCGTTTTTAGCTCAAAATAAATCACCTAATAAATCGTGCGTATTTTCAAAACTGTCCCGCCGAGCTCAAATTACCCCCTTCGAACCCTAGTCACCGTCCCTCCCTCTCACCCCGGCGCGCGTGCCGCGAATCCCGCCGGCACCGTCCGCACCCGGGCCAGCATCCACGCGTGCCTTCCCAACGTCGCGGTCGGCCACCGTGCCGGGAATCCCGCGCATGCCGCGGTCCCCGCCGGCTGGTCCGCCTCGCCATCACCGCCGTCCTGTAAATCACGCCGACGCCCGGAAAATCGTAAAATCCCGCAAAAACCCTTCCCCTAACTTCCTAACAATTTTCCTAATTTTCTAAACTTTTCCTTATTTCTTTTCCCTTCTCTTTTCCTATTTTCTTTCCCTTCCTTTTCTTTCTTCTCCTTTCTTTTTCTCCTTTCCTTTTTCCTTTCCCTTCTTTTCTTTTCTCTTTTCTTCCCCCCTTTTCTTCCTCCCGCAGCCAGCCCTGCCTAGCGCCGCTGACCTGCGCGCCTGGCGCTGCGCACGCCGCCCCCCCTCCTTCTCCCACACGCCCGGTCGCTCCCCCCGCACCGGTCGGCCGTCGAAGCATCCCATCCGCCGGGACAAGACACGACCCCTTGGCGACCGCCATCAATTCGAGCCGTCACACCGCGGCGTCGCCGCCGCCGGCCGACCCGCCGGCCGGTCCCGCCGGCCTACCGCCCCCGCGCCACGGATTGAAGAGACCCGACGCCCGCTCGACGACCTCCGCCCCCCGCCCGTGCCGTCCCGTCGCCCGGCGACTGGCCCGGCCGCCCCGTAGCCGCCGCCGGTGACCCCCCCCCCCCCCGCCGAGGAAAAATCTCCCCCCGAACCGACCTTGCTCCGGCTATAAATAGCCCTGCCCCGTCCTCGCCGCACCACCAAGCCACCACAGCCCCTCCATTGCCTCACCGCACAACCACACCGAGCCGCCACCGCAAGCTAGCACCACCAGTCCGCCGCCGCCGCCGATCCGGTCCCTCGCGCCGTCCTAGCCAAAGGTGAGCTCGGGGGTGAGAAGCCCTCGCCCTCCGCCTCCTTTTCCCCCTTCCCCCGCCGCCGTCGGCCCCCGGAGGGCGCCGCCCGCCGCCGGACCGCGGCATCCAGCCCCCCCTCTCTCCTGTATGGATCGGGGAGGAAGAAGGGCAAGTTTGCCCAAACCCCTCTCCCTATTTCCTTTTGTTTCAAAGTAGCCCCTGTCCTATTTCCCTCTCTCTCCCTCTTTTCAAAACAGCCCCTAGGGTAAGGTTTAATCGTAAAATAAATTCGGTCAAGCCTTAAACCAGGCCCTAACCAAACTTATATTACCATAAACACCCCTGTCTCCATTTATAGAAATTACTAATAGATCCTTAGCCCCTTTAACCTTTCTTTAACTCGACGTTTCATGCACGATTTTATTCCCGATTATATCCAAATTTCACCACACCTTTCCCAGTAGTACCCCCGTCGAACCAACCCCCTCCCTAGGACTTATATATACCCCCTCTCCGCTCATTTCCCCTCCACGGGCTCGGTCGGAAATATGTGTGCTAATATTACTTGCTTGCCTATGTGTGCACTATAGCCGACGGAGTAGACGGAGGAAGGTACCCCGAGCCGGAGATCGAAGCCGACTACTGCGAGCAGGAGCCCGAAGCCCCGAACGCCGAGCCGGCACTCCCCGAAGACTTCGAAGATGGCAAGTTCACCCTCATCCTTTGATGCATGCTTCTGTCCTAGTTTTATAAATACACCCTATACCCGTTTTATAAATTGCATATTGTTTTACTGCAAAACATGGTAGGATAGCCACCCTTGATTGCTATGATTGAACCTTGTTTTGGCCTAAATGAGTGCTTTAAAAATGTGTGAGTGCTTTCAAAATGTGTGAGTGCTTTAAAAACAAAAGGGGGATATGTTTGGAAAAATGAGTAAAGAACTGGGTAGACGGGATGGACGTATGTGTCAGGTTTATGGGTGAGCTCGTACCTGTGTGGTTGAGCGTGTTGGGAGTTGTCCATCTTGTCGATTAAGGATCGGGTTGCGTGACATCTCACCTGACCCAAATCATCGTACAACCACTCGACCGTTGTATGTGACAAGGGCTTAGCATAAATCCCACTAGTTAAACTACTTGCCATCTGGTGTGCGGGGAGCAGCGGGAGACCAAGGAGTAGGGGTACGCTCTATGTGAGGTACGCCCTGGTTATGTGGTATAACCCCTTGGGTGCTTTCGTGGTGGCTCGTAGTGTTAGCTAAGGTGGGTAATGGCTTTGATAGGATCCGTACCGGCACTGAGGTGTCCGTGTGACGGTACCCTACTTGTGGGTAAAGATGTACAACCTCTGCAGAGTGTCAAACCTATTCGAATAGCCGTGTCCACGGTATTGGACGAGTCACGGTGTGGTCACAAAAACTAGTATTTGGGATGGGATGTTTTCTGGCGTGAGTGGTTTTCCGGTGAAGTGTGTGTGGTTGTGTGCCTGGGCTACGACGGACGGGAAGTCCGGTAGTTCCGCAGTGGTTTTTCCTAAAACAATCGAGTCACTTTGGTTATGAAAATGATTTGCGAAAACCTTTTTGAGATGAACCCCTGCATGAGTAAGTTTGCAAAATGAACCTTAACCTGATCCTTGTTATACCTTATGCATGATTCTGCTTATAAGCCCCTCCGTGGGTGGGGTTGGATTTGCTGAGTACGTATGTGCTCACCCTTGTTTTACTAACTATTTTACAGAGGAGGATCCCGATTACATTCCCGAAGACGTTGAGTAGGTCGTTGCCCTACACCCAACTGTGCCTGTGTACCCAGGCACCTCTGATGAGGGGACGCTTCAGTATGGAGGTAGATATGGATGAGAAGAAGCATGTGGTTTGGTTTGATAAATCATCTGGGTATAATCTGGCTAGATTTGAGGCTGACATGGCTAGCAAGATATACTGGGGTAGTAGTCAAATGCTTTCAGTTTGGTCAGTTGATGTTGACAGTGAAGCATCATGGAAGATTAGGAAATCTGAGCACTTTGAGTCAATGATTAAGCACATATTGAATTCTGGAGTGGCATATCTGAAGGTACAAGTAGTTTCAAGGGCAGGGTACAGGATACTAACAGTTGGACAAATGAAGGGGTTTCTGGTGTGACAAATGAAGGTGCAGGTGAATCTTGCAGCTCTCGAGCACAATCATTCCAAGCACAGCCGAGCAGCAGCAGCCAGAGCAACAACCACAGCCAGAATACATAGATTGGAGTACTTTGACAATACTGCCTGAAGCTGAACAAGATGGTGAAGCTTATGTTCTAGCTGATGAGGAAATGGTGTATGAAGCAATGGGTTTCAAAGCTACAGATGAGGCAGCAACGGAAGCAGCACAAGAAGAAGAAGCCATTCCTAATATTCCTCGTTATGTACAACAACAGATGGATGAGGCAGGCATTTTTGTTGATGACAATGACCCTGTTAACACCAAAATTTGGTAAGGAGTCTGACTTGTGGGTCCAGCTCGGTGAGGAGTCCGTTTGGTGGAAGGAAAGGATTTTTTCAGATGTATTCGACAAAGTGGTCTGCGGTCGGCTATCTGCTCCCGTTCGGCAAAGGAACAGTTGAGCTGATTTTGCGGGATTGGACGGTGATGTGGCTCAAGCAGGAAGGACGAATGGATGGATAGGCGATCAAGCTTAGAGATAAGTTAGGCAGCGAATCCATTCGAGGTTGTACTTGGCAGGGTATAAATATGAGCCCTGAATGTATGTAATACACACAATCATTCTTCAATACAAACCGGCCTTACGCCAAACCCTAGAGTCCTTTTGTCGTGTCGTCGAGTTCTTCGAGAGGGTTCATCGATCCGTCGACCTCCGTGAGTACCGCAACCTTGTATCATGTCTAGTATCATGCGGTGGATTTAGATCTGATGCAAGTAGTCTTGTTACCATGCTTCGTGTCATGCGGTAGATTCAAGCTTGGTTCAAGAGGGTTTCTTGTTAGGTCATGTGCCATGCGGTAGGCTAAGATCTAGCTTGAAGCTAGTTATCGGCTCTATTGGATTTTGGCAAGATCCAATAGATTCATTAAGTTACCCCGTGTTACTTTGAGTTTTTACTTTATGTTTAGATTCATGTAACACACTTTTGCCCAATCTAGATAGATTTGGATCGGCTTTATCCCTCTTGTGATCCTTGTACGAGTCGAGTTCGTATTTTAATGCGTGGATCTTGTGCTTTCCGATAGCCGAAACCGAATCGATCTAGGTTGTTACGTGTTGCGGGTTCAAGCTTGCCAACGTTGGTATAAATCTTGAAAGAACTGAGTATCATGCGGTAGATGCAGGTTTTTGGGTTGCTTTGGAGCTAGTCATCCGGTGGATTAGATTTCAAATCAATCTGATAGATTTATTCGCTTGGTAATGTTCGTTCCTTCTTCATGGACCCGAATCGGTGTTCACCGTATTCGGTTATGTTTCTTCACGAGTAGAACACGTGCGTAATTCATGCTTTAAATAATGTATGCTTTTAGCTTTCCATATTTAGATTGTATCATGCGGTGGATAGATCTATTTGTGGAAAGTGGTACGATTTTCATGCAAGTTGTATCATGCGGTGGATAGATTTGCTTGGCATCGTACCCGACGGGTTTTGAAGTACCTAGACATGCAGTAGACTAGTGCTTTGGATCTATGCATGCTTGTTTATTACATGTTTATGTTCGTGCTTCACTTTATTCATTTATTTAATGTTAATTATCATGGGGATCGGTCATGGCTTCGTGCACATGCATCTTTGCTCAAACAAAGACCGATCGCTGTCATGCTTACGTCATCCATTCGTCAATGTTACTTTTCTTTTTATAAGCTCCCGAATGGCTTTCAGTTTATTGACGAATAGCTTCCAGTAGCTATGTGTCATCCCATCTGGCTTCTTAGCCGTAAATATGGAACTGTCTGGTACCACCCGGCAAGTTCCAAGCTTTGGTATCTAACTACTTTATCTTTTGTTAATTTTCAGGAAAAATTGACTGGCACGTCTCGTGACTCTTTGCGCGTGTGAAGCCAGCTTTTTCGGCTTGCTGTGTGTTTGGCGCTAGGTGCACGTTTTGCGTCAACACACTTTTTGGCACGCCCAGTGGGACAATAGCCGAATAGATCAAGATGCCTGAAATCGCGGACATCATGGATGTCAACATTGAGGACCTCTCTCCCGAACAACGGCAGCAGCTCCAGGACGCCATGGACCAGTTCCAGCAGAAATGTCTGCTGTCCTTCAAGAAAAACAGAAGTGGCGTCCCGTACATGAAGAACGAGATGCCCAGGGTATTGCTACCAGAAGAGAGCGACGCCACGACACAGCAGGAGAGAGAGGAGTGCATGCAGGCATTCCGGGAATCTGCGGACTACATGTTGAGCAAGCACCACAAAGCTTTTCTTGGTGCGTTCCGCAAATGATGGTGGCTATCTTTGGCCCGGCATGGAGCGAGCATTCGGCAAGGCACCCGTCCAAGGGGGCACCGTGGAGCTGGGCGAGTCAAGCTCTCAACCACCATTACGGAGCCAACCAATTCAGCCTCCTCCTCAGAGCGCCGGAAGTCAAGCTTTCCAGCCCCCTCCGCAAGGCGCTGGGGGTCAACCGATTCGGCCCCCCGCCGCGCCCTCGGGGAGGGCGACCAATCCAGCCCACCACCGCAGGGCAGCACGGGTCAACCTGTGCAACAGCCGAACCCGTACCAGCCCATGTACGGGGACCTAGCGTTCGGCTCGCCTGGGGCCCCGCTTGCCTCCGGCCACCGGATTGCTCCGGCGAACAACTGGCTGCAGAGGAACCTATACGGCGGAGGCTACCACGAGGTGGGAAACTATGGAGCCATTTACGCTTTCCCGCATCCAGGTTGCGCGCCAGCTGCAGGCGCACAAGAGGACGACGCCCTGGCGCGGAAGATGGCTGAGTTGATGCAAAATCAGTTCGGCCTCAAGCCAAAAATGCAGGGACCTACCTACAAGCCGCCGTTCCCAGAATGGTACTTCAACGTGCTCCTTCCGCCAAGGGTGAAACCTCCGACGGAGTTCACGAAATTTTCCGGGCAAGACGACACAAGCACAGTCGAGCACATTGCTCGTTACCTGATGCAGCTCGGGGAATGTTCAGCTGAGGAAACATTCAGGGTCAGATACTTCCCCGCGTCACTAACAGGCCCAGCATTCCAGTGGTTCTCGTCCCTACCCCCTGAGTCAGTCAACAGATGGAAGGACCTGGAGCGGAAATTCCACGCCCACTATTTCAGTGGCAGCTCAGAGAAGAAGCTGATCGACCTTGCCACCTTGAAACAGAGGCACAACGAGACGCCATTGGAATTTCTCAGGAGATTCAGGGAGGTTAAGGGCATGTGCTTCTCGCTCAACTTGCCAGATGACCAGTTGGCCGATATGGCCATCGCCGGGATGCTGCCGGCCGTGCGTGAGAAGCTGTTCGGCATGGAGTTTGAAAACCTGGGACAGCTATCTCAAAAGCTGTCGTTAATGAGCAACCAGGCATATGGCTTCAAGAAGGATGCCAGGTTTGGCAAGCAGCATGACGTGGCGGACATCTACAACCAGTTCTTGGACAAGGCCGACCTGATTGAGGATTCTGATGAGGAACTGGATGTGGCCGCAGCTGAAATCATGTGGGGGAAAGAGCCTTTAACGATGAATCGTGACTGGGTCAAACAGACCAAGGGCACCTACGATTTCGATATCACGAAGGCTGACAAGCTGTTTGAGCTCCTAGTGAAGGAAGGCCGAATCAGACTGCCTGAAGGGCATTCCATGCTTCGGCCCGATGGAGTCAAGGGGAAACGTTACTGTGGCTTCCACGACAGGGACTCGCACTCCATCAACGACTGCAGGGTCTTCAGGATGAGGATCCAGAAAGCCATCCAGGAGGGGCACCTCAAATTCGACAACAAGATGAAGCTGGATGGCCACCCCTTCCCTCAGAACATGGTGGGCTTCTCTGTCAACATGGTGACGGCTGAGGAGAAGGGCAAGATCAAGGTTTTGACCTCAGCCAGGGCTAGACAGGATGGAGCAGTGGACCCGGAGCGCCAAGTAACTCTGGAACAGGTGCATGGTGAAGCCCCCCGCATTCTCAAGAGCCACATCGAAATCGGGGAATCATCCAGAGCCAAGCCCAGGGTGACCACGCGCATCATCCTCAACAAGTGGCAGCGCCAGATGGAAAAAGAGCGTTACCAGAAGCGCAGATACGAGGAGGAGAAGCGCAGAGCTGAAGAAGAGGCACACAGAAGGGACCTGGAGCAATACACGTGCGAGCAGGAGCGTGCGCACTGGGGATGTGCGTTCTTCAGGCACTGTTGGAACGAGGGTTTGAAGCTGCCCATGCTGAGGAACTGTCCTGAATGCAGTGACAGATAGTTTGAGTACAGGCAGGAGACTGCCAATCGCCAATCCGTCCATGAGAGAATTGGAAGGATCCACCCTAACGAGGATCGGCGCCAAAAAATTGAAGTCATTGATCACCCCAGGAAGCGGCAAGCTGATCTAAGGTGGGCTGATCAAGAAGAGGATGAGGACGAGTACATCTGGCAGAAGGGGCAATGGTGCCCGCCTGGCCTACGGAAAAGTCAGAAGAGACGGGTTCAACGCTTGAGGAACCGTGAACTGAGGCAGGCCGGGATCCAAACAAAGCAGGTGTGGCGTCCAAAGGACCAACCGGAAGGGTCAAGGCGTTCGGCTCCAACATGCATGGTATATTTTCTGCCGAATGAATTCATGGCTCCTGCTAACCAGGTTGTGCAGGAAGAGGCGTCCCTAGATGATGAGCAGGTCGAGGGGATGATGGCACAACTGGTGCTGGCCAAGCAGGCAATTTTCGACAAACCGGCCAAAAATCGACACATGAGACCGCTGTACTTGAGAGGATACGTCAATGGCAAGCCATTGACCAAGATGTTTGTCGATGGTGGAGCGGCAGTCAACGTGATGCCGTACACCACCTTCAGGAAACTTGGCATGGGCCCGAGCGATTTGACGCCTACAAGCATAATACTGAATGATTTCGCTGGGAATCCTTCAGATACCAAGGGATGCGCTCACGTGGATCTGATGATCGGGTCCAAGACACTGCTCACGACCTTCTTTGTTATCGAAGGTAAAGGAGCCTACAGCCTACTGCTTGGACGGGACTGGATTCATGCCAATTGCTGCGTCCCATCCACCATGCACCAACAGCTCATCCAATGGGTGGACGATGATATTGAGGTTGTCCAAGCAGATGACTCCGTGAGCGTTGCAAACATGGAACCAGCTTTCTGGGAGTATCAAGGCATTGACTGCTTCTCAGGGAAAGACTGGGGAGAAGGTCCTGTTGAACCTGTCAGCAGCGATCAACAGCCGATTCAAGCAGTCGGCTCTTATAGTAATTTTTAATGGAGAACCCCGTAGATGGCACTGATGGCAAGTTGGGGCGAGGATTTATGTCGGCTGATAAATTAGAAGAGGTTGACATTGGAAGCGGTGATAAGCCAAGGCCGACGTTCATCAGCGCAAACTTGCAGCCAGACTTCAGGGAGGAATTAATCAAGCTTCTCAAGGAATACAAAGATTGCTTCGCCTGGGATTATTCGGAGATGCCTGGATTGGATCGTTCTATCGTTGAGCATCGGTTGCCAATCAAATCTGGTTTCAAACCATACAAGCAACCACCTCGGAAAATCTACAAGGATGAGGTATTGGCCAATGTGAAGAAAGAAGTTGAAAGATTACTTGATGCAAACTTCGTTCGGCCATGCAGATATGCGGAGTGGATTTCTAACATTGTCCCTGTGTACAAGAAGAATGGAAAAATGAGGGTCTGCATAGATTTCAGGGACCTGAACAGAGCTACTCCGATGGATGGTTACCCCATGCCTATTGCCGATTTGTTGATTGACGCCGCAGCTGGACACAAAGTGATCAGTTTCATGGATGGCAATGCGGGATACAACCAAATCTTCATGGCAATAGAAGAAATATCGAAGACGGCCTTCAGATGTCCTGGTCATATAGGCCTGTTTGAATGGATAGTCATGACATTTGGGTTAAAAAATGCCGGTGCAACTTATCAGCGAGCCATGAATTACATTTTTCACGAGTTGATCGGCAAAGTTGTGGAAATCTACATCGATGACGTGGTAATCAAGTCCTTAAGTCATGACACGCATTTGGAAGATGTGAAAAGGACCTTGGAGTGCACCCGAAAGCATGGTTTAAAGATGAATCCAAACAAGTGCGCTTTTGGGGTATCAGCTGGAGAGTTCTTGGGATTTTTAGTCCACGAGGGGGGAATTGAAGTTGGCAGGAAAAGCATGAAGGCCATCGATGAAGTTGTTCCTCCAACTAATCTCAAGGAGTTGCAATCACTGCTCGGCAAAATTAATTTCGTGAGAAGATTCATTTCAAATTTGTCACAGAAGGTTTTGCCATTCTCTCCACTGCTGAAGCTAAAGAAAGATCAGAAGTTCACATGGGGCGACGAACAACAAAAGGCTTTCGATGAGATCAAGCAGTACATGAAGGAGCCACCAGTGTTGGTTCCTCCTCAGCTGGATAAGCCTTTCAAGTTGTACGTGGCGGCCGATACCCAAACCATTGGATCGGCCCTTATTCAAGAATTCGAAGGAAAGGAGCGGGTAGTAGCATATCTTAGCCGAAAACTACTTGATCCCGAGACCAGGTATTCGGCTACGGAAAAGCTGTGCTTGTGCGTATACTACTCGTGTACAAAGTTTCGGCACTACTTGTTGAATGCCGAATGCACTGTGTATTCCAAGTTTGACGTAATAAAACATATGTTATCTATGCCAATTTTGAATGGCAGGATTGGCAAATGGATCTTGGCCTTATCAGAGTTTGAGTTAAAGTTCGAATCGGCAAAGGCTATCAAGGGACAGATCATTGCCGATTTTATAACCGAACATCGCGATCCGTCAATTGATTTGCTTGAAATTACCCCTTGGGCTTTATTTTTTGATGGATCATCATGTGGTAAAGGTGGGGGAGTAGGGATCCTACTAATTTCACCTAGGGGTGAGATATTTGAATTTGCCATCCCTATACAGCCCACTGTTACAAACAATCAGGCCGAGTATGAGGCACTGCTTCGAGGGCTTCAATATTTGAGAGAAGCTGGGGCCGTTTCAGTTGAAGTCTATAGGGATTCAGAGCTGGTGATCAAGCAATTGAACGGCCAATACGAGTGCAAAAGTGAAGCGCTAAGGAGTTACTACGAAGGGTGCAGGGAAATCTTGAAGAGCTTCCCGTTGGTAACTCTACAACATATTCCTAGGGAACATAATGAAGAAGCAAACAGGCTGGATGTTGACGGATAAAAGACGTATCCCTCTACGATCCGCAAGCGTACGGACCCCACACCTTTTTCACCACGGGATTCCCAAGGTTCTTGTCAATCCGCGGAGCAAGGGGATTACAAGCGTTCGATCAACAACGACACACTAGCTACTAAAACCCTAACTACTATTATACTAGAAAAACAACTAAACTACACTAGAGAGAATGATAAACGATCAAGAGAGAAGACACTCGCCCACGGGTCTACGATACTAGAGCATGCAATCGCTTAAAGACATAAAAACCAATCTAATCTATCGGGGTTGTGACCACGGTTTCGCCCTTTCCCTCCTCTCGTCTCGTCACTACGCGAAGGTAATCATGACTAGACCTTTGATGGCCACGGCGTATTGAATGGATCCAAGGAAGCATTGGAGCTCGTACTCCCTCTACGGCATGGTAGCTAACCTTTAAGCATTAAAGTATATTCAACACAAGATGATAGATAGATAATCCGACAAAGTGCGATTACATCTCACGATCGATTACAACCCATGGACGAATGAGAAGATTACCCCATCAAGGTGCTGATCATGACACCGTTGATCATGGTTTCCCTTCCGCCGATGTCTTCCTCCTTCTCCACGAGAGGGTGCTTCCTTCGAGGTGGTTGATCTCCAGCCGGAGATCCTCCTCCTCTCTCTCTAGCTTGTAGATGGTCTTCTGGTGCGAATAAACTCCTCTCTGTCTATTGGCGGCGCGTCGGGGGTTTTAGGGTCGAAGATCCTTCGAGGGCAAGGAAAACGGGACCGAACCGGTGCCCGAAGTGGGCTGGGCCGATCCGACTGGGCCGGCCGGCCCAGGCCCAGTTTCGGCCCGGTTCGGTCGCCCTTTTTGCTCCGTGGGTCCTCGTGCACTTATCTACTTTGCCCCTTCCACTTGGATGATTTTGACGCTGTTATCCTCGCGATCAAGATGGAGACTCTCTTTGCATGAAGTTTGATCTTTTACGCTTCAATCCCCGGGGGTGTTCCTCGTAGCACTTCGGTCCTCACCACCATTGGAAGTAATTTCAGCAAGCTCATGAACACGAACAAGACTCCATGAATGCTCCTTTGAACTTATTGCGAATCCGTCCTTTATGTCCATGATTTCCTACATAAACACAACACTTCCAAATGCATGCACAAAGATGAACTTGTTATATGATTAGCATGCCTAGTGGCGGGTTAGTTCCATAATCAAATCCAAACCAAAGTGTAATGAACATGCTAGGTGCACCAAAATACACCGTCAACATCTCCCCCACACTTAGCTCTTGCTCGTCCTCGAGCAAGTACTCGTAAAAGAACTTCGTCCAAGGTGTGTAATCGTGTATCACTTATCCTTCTTCACAAGTTAGTCAATCCCTTCATCTTTAATACATAAACACAAAGTAATGATAATCAAACATAAACATGGGCGTTTAGAATTTTTACCACGTCAAGATTTACCCCACAACTCAAACTCTTCACTCGAAGCTTTCAATTTCAGCCATACTTGCTTCTTTGCTTCCATCGGAGGGTTTTTATGATTTTTAAAACAAAAATTCCTGCAACAAGTATTAGACAAAAACCTTTCTCCAAGCTCTCTCAAGTCACTCATATGAAGTGGTTATCCTAACCAAATTTTATAAAACACTCACCTCCCATTAATCTCTCATATATCATGTAAAAGTGGAGCTATAGGTAGGGCTAGCGCAATCAACACAAGTATTGTCAAACTAAGAACTTCCTCTAATGGTTGTCTACCTTTCAAAGCCAATGATCATGAGAATTAACCATATGTAGGGATATCAAGGATGAGAAGATTTAGAATGGTGGACATGTGCAAGGGCAAAAGAAAATTGTGACTTCAAGGCACCAATGATGTCCTCGTTGTCGGATTGCACATGGTTGGAAATAGAGTAAAAGTTTCGTCTCACAATAAACGTGACATCCTTCCTTACACTTTATTATTTTTCTTTTCTTTCACTTGATCCATCCCTCTCATATCTTCATTGCTAACTCATCTTTCTCTCTTTTTTCTTTCTTTTCTTCTTTCATTCACATATGATTTTTTTTTTCTTTTCCATACACATACTTTTTCTCTTTATTTTTCTCTCTCTTGACAACTTTTCAAAGCTTTCAATTCTCCCTTTTCTCGCATGCATACAATCTGAATTTTTTAAATAAATCATGCTAGAGACGAGACGAAACTTTGAAAATAGGTTGTGTTCAAGGAATACGATGTTCAAAAGAGGTGTATAGGTTTGGGTATGGAATTCGGCGATGTACATGACTTCCGTTGTGAAAGTCATGTTACCGAATGAATGACGAGGCTAGCAACAAAAGATAAGCACAAGGACATGATCATTGCTTGAAATTAAAACTCACCAAGAGAGAAGGGTCCTAGCCTAACTCATCGTGCTAATCACACTTATGGTGGAGCGAAAAAAAAACAAACTTGGCTTTGGATAGGAATTTTTTTATACTCTCAACTTGGAAAAAGAGATTTTGCTAACCTTTATTACAAGGGTTTTAAAGTGATTTTCAGAACTGAAATCCTCCAATTTTTAGCATCGAACATAGCACAACTAGCATGTGAAGCTCAAGATCGAAGTGCGGTATGGGTACTTTAAGTAGTAGCGATTCCACTAAGCACCAGGGTAAACGATTTTCAAACCATATACTTGTGTTCATATATCAAGAATCGAAGATTAGACAAACAAGTAAATAAAGATAAGCAATACATAAAACACAAAGATATATATAAAGACTCTTTTTATTTGGTTTTCTTGACTCAACACTAATTTAAGACACTTGCAGAAAATTTAAAAACAGACTCGAAAACTAAAGACTCATTAAAACGCTAAGACTCTCACACGAAGATTAAACCGAACCTAACTTGAAGTTCAAAAGCTAAGGCTAGCGAGCTAGCTCTCCCCCACACTTAAAACATACGACGTCCTCGTCGTATCTTACAAAAATCCTAAGGGGAAAACTAGATCTAATGGTACTTCGAGCAAGCTTTGCACCACTTGCCTCTCATGTTTCCAACCATGCCGAAAAGCTTGCGCACGTTACGGTTAAGGAACTTGTAGTCATCTTCAACTACGCGCTCCAAGTCCTCCATACGCTGCTTCATCGCTTCCATGGTTTGAAGACATTCGTCGGCCGACGCGTAGAGAGCTGCGATGGATTGACGCGCAAACTCGACAAGACACCGGATGCAATCCGAAGGGGTCGTCGTCGCCATAATCTCCACCGTTGTCACCACCGTCGTCGCCACCTCCATTGTTGTCGCCTTCGCCACCGCCGTTGCCGTCGCCGTTGGGGCCTTCGGAGTCCTTTCATAAGGATGCTCATCCCAATCATCATCATCTCTACCGCGGCCGCCCACGAGCTTGGGCTACGATCATCGGAGAAGTCGCCATCCCCATAATCCTTAGGCTCCGGCGACACCTCCTTGTAATCCTTGCGCTTGATGCCTTGGAGACGTGCCGACCTTCGAACGGGTGTAGGGACCTTCTCTCCTTTGACGGGGTGGCGAGATGCAAGAGCTCCGGTCGGGACACGTCCTCCGCAACGGATACGTGCGGTCCTCTTGACGGGTAGCTTGACCTCGCATCGCATCGCCTCCTCCATCGATGGCTTCCCCGGCTTCTACCTTCAACCCTAAGCTTTTTGGAGGCTCAATGGCTGCTACAAGGGTGCAACACATTGCTTGAAAGATTTGATTCTCGAGCTCCCAATTCGGTCAAATATATAGTCCCGAGAGAAAAGCCCCGGGAACCTTATTTTCCTTTTTTACACTTCCCTTAAAATTTTCCGACCAAACAAGAAAGTCAAAAAGGAGCAATTCGGGCGAAATTCGGGGACATCGGGCGTCGGGCCCCCCTTGGGCCGATCCGATTGGGCCGGCCGGCCCACCCCGCCTCGGGGCCGGGCCGGTCCGGTTTTTTGCACACCGCCCTATTTTTTTCGTCCTCGGCCCATGGGAAAAAGTTGGCCCGGTTAATCTTCGCGAAGAACTCCGAAAGCTAAAAGAAAAATTATTTACGAGAAGTTGGTGCCTTGTTTTTCGTCCTAGGCGGGACGTTCGGGCTCTTCCTCCATGGTAAAGACGTCAACATGATGAATGGGCACGACGTCGGGTTCGTAGTAAACCTTAAGCCGCTGTCCATTCACCACAAATTGATCGCCGTTTATATCCATAATGGTTACCGCTCCGTTGGAGAACACCGAATGCACAACATAAGGTCCGTCCCACTTGCTTTGCAATTTCCCCTTTCCGAAGGTTTTAAACCTCGAATTGTAGAGGAGGACCTTATCTCCTTCTTTGAATTCTTTTTTTCTTCAATCTTTTATCATACCACCTTTTGATTCTCTCCTTGTATATGCTTGCGTTTTCATAAGCTTTCAACCTCAACTCCTCTAGCTCGCTTATTTGAATTCTCCGTTTCACCACCGCGGCATCGAGATCAAGGTTCATCTCTTTAATCGCCCAATAGGCTTTATGTTCCAACTCAACCGGGAGGTGGCAAGCTTTTCCATAGACGAATTGATAAGGGGTCATACATATCGGTGTTTTAAACGCCGTTCGATAGGCCCATAAAGCTCCGTCTAATTTCTTTGACCAATCCTTGCCTCCCTTCTCTATGGTCTTGTTGAGTATGCTTTTTAATTGCCTATTCGACGTTTCCGCTTGTCCGTTGGTTTGTGGGTGATAGGCCGTGGAGACCCTATGCTCAATTCCCAACTTGGACAAGCACTTTTTAAAGTTCTTCCCGGTGAAATGAGTTCCTCCATCACTTATCAAGATTCTCGGTGTACCGAAACGGGGAAAAATCACGTTCTTGATCATAGTGATGGACTCCTCCGTAGAAGCTTTACGACATGGTATAGCCTCTACCCACTTGGATACATAATCAACCATAACAAGTATGTACTCGAATCCAAATGAGTTTTTAAAAGGCCCCATGAAGTCTATGCCCCATACATCGAATACGTCGATTTGCAAGTTGTATTTCAAAGGCATAGAATTTCTTTGAGAGATGTTTCCGGTTCTTTGGCATTCGGGGCATGACGCAACATATCTTTTAGTATCTTCATGCATCTCCGGCCAATAGAATCCGCTCGACCATACTTTGGCTTCGGTTCGAAAATGGCTATAGTGCCCACCGTACTCCGCCGAGTGGCACTTCCTTAGAATCTCAAGCCTCTCTTCTCTTGGCACACATCTTCTCATCACTCCATCATTGCAAAGCTTGAAGAGGTATGGTGCATCCCAAAAATATTTCTTACTTTCAGAAATTATCTTCCTTTGAGTGTTTTTGTCTAGATGATCGAGGGGCATCTTTCGAATTGCTCGAATGATGTCGATCATCCAAGTATCTTTATCAAGCACTCTATAGAGGTGGTCATCTCTCATCTTATCTTCTATGGGCTCTTTATCATCTTGCCCACGATTCATCCTAGACAAATGATCGGCCACAACATTTTCCACCCCCCTTTTTATCACGAATTTCAACATCGAACTCTTGGAGAAGAAGGATCCAACGAATCAAACGTGGTTTAGCTTCCTTCTTAGCCAAGAGATACTTTATGGCTGCGTGATCGGTGTAAACAATGACTTTCGAGTTCACGATGTAGGATCTGAATTTTTCGAAAGCGAATACCACCGCTAGCAACTCTTTTTCCGTAGTGGCGTAATTTAATTGAGCCCCACTAAGAGTTTTACTAGCGTAGTAAACGGCGTGAACTCGGCCTTCCTTTCTTTGTCCCAAGACCGCGCCTACGGCGTAGTCACTTGCGTCACACATGATCTCGAAAGGTTGGCTCCAATCCGGAGGTTGGATGATGGGAGCACTTACCAACGCATTTTTCAAGGTCCGGAATGCCGCTAGACACTTCTCATCAAAGTCGAAAGCCACATCCTTTTGAAGAAGGTGCGTTAAAGGCTTAGTGATCTTCGAGAAATCCTTTATAAATCTTCTATAGAATCCGGCATGGCCTAGAAAGCTCCTTAAGGACTTAATATCCGTAGGAGGTGGGAGTTGCTCAACCGTCTCTACCTTAGCCTTGTCCACTTCAATTCCTCTCTCGGATATAACATGTCCGAGCACTATGCCTTGCTTAACCATGAAGTGGCATTTTTCCCAATTTAAAACCAAATCTACCTCCGCACACCTTGTAAGGACCTTTTCTAAGTTTGCTAAGCAATCCATGAACGTCTTCCCGTAAACGGAAAAATCATCCATAAACACTTCAACAATTTCTTCGATGAATTCCGAAAACACGGCCATCATGCAACGTTGAAAAGAGCGACGTTGCATAGGCCGAAGGGCATCCTCCTATATGCAAACGTTCCGTAAGGACACGTAAACGTTGTCTTATGTTGATCTTCCGGGTGAATAGGAATTTGCATGAACCCCGAGTATCCATCGAGAAAGCAAAAATAAGCGTGGTTTGCTAACCTCTCGAGCATCTCGTCTATGAACGGTAGGGGGAAGTGATCTTTCTTCGTCGCTTTGTTAAGCTTACGGTAATCAATACACATCCGCCACCCGGTCACGGTTCTTTGCGGTATCAATTCGTTCTTCTCATTCTTCACCACGGTCAAACCTCCTTTCTTCGGTACACAATGTACGGCTCACCCATTCGCTATGCGGAACCGGTAGATGATTCCGGCATCAAGTAACTTGATAACCTCTTTCTTTACTACCTCTCGCATGGCATGGGTTAGCCTCCTTTGATGGTCCACTACGGGCTTACATTGGTCTTCCATTGGTATACGATGAGTGCAAAAGGCTGGGCTAATACCTTTGAGATCATTAATTGAATATCCAATCACCTTCCTATGTTTTTTTAATAAAATCAGCAACGCTTCATTTTCTTCGGGACTCAACTCGTCGCTCACAATGACTGGATAAGTTTTGTCTGGGCCCAAAAATTCATATTTTAATCCCTTGGGCAAAGGTTTAAGGTCTACCTCGGGCACTTGTGGCTCCTCAGGTTTGATTTCTCCTATGTCTTCGAACTTCTCTTCTTCCACGCTACCATCATGCGGCTCTAAGCCTTTTGTTGCTTCCTCTAGTTCTTCATCTTGTTGATTACTAATTTGATTTTCCATCGCCCTTTGCAGCGGGTCTCTAAGAGTTTCAACAAAACAAAGACTATCTATCTCTTCTACTTCTTCATCTTCGGGAGGAAAAGGAGTAAGGTGTTTAGAAGCACGAAGAAAGTTATATGTGTACTTTGTTCCATTAAGGTTCATTGTTACTTTGCCTTCTCCGCATCTAACACGGCATCAACCAACTTAAGAAAAGGCCTACCTAAGATTATATGATCGAATTGCTATGGTAAGCATCAATAACAAAGAAATCGGTTGGTATATAGTTTCTAGAGATTTTTACTTTCATGTTGCAAGCAATACCTAGAGGTTTGATAGTTCTACCATCTCCCATAATTAATTTCGTTGATGTTGGAGCTAAGTCTAGGTTGTGGTATTGAACTTTATCGTAAATTTTAGAAGATAAAACACTTACTTGGGCTCCGATGTCGCATAAAGCTTTGCATTGAACTCCGTTGATCTCGCAACTCAAGTGCGGCGTCATCTTCTCTTCTTCTTCGGATCCGATCGAATAAATTTCAGCAAGGCGAGCGTATGGTGATGCTTCGGGCTTGATCCCCATGATCCTCTTCACCTCGGCAATATGTTCCGGATCCACCACATCATCTCCAAAGAGCTTTTCAAAAATCTCACCGGTGGTTTCGAGGTCGTATGAATTTTCAGCTTTCCTCTCCTGGGAAATCCACTTCCAATGCTCTTGCCATTCCCTTTTGATTAGGGAACGGTCTTCTCTTGTCGAATACTTCTCCGTAATCAATAGGAACCCAATCCATTGGTTCGAACTCCCTTAGTGGCTTCGCGCTTGACATGCTTCTCTTGTTCGTCTCATTTGGCGCGGCGAAGTCGACGTTTGGTGTAGTTCTTGATTTGATGTGTTCTTGTTCAAGCTTTTCCATGATTGGCTCCTCTTTTGTGACTTCCGGGGTTGCCTCTTTAGAAAAATCAGCAAGCTTTTTCTTCCTTGAATTGAATTCCGGCTCTTCAGCAAGTCTTGTTTCCCAATCTCTTCGCATGGCAGCCGCTTTGCTAACTTTTTGTAGAAGTTGGGCAGCTTCCGTAAGTGTTTTCTCCATGAGATCCCCACCTGCACACATTTCGACGTGTCGCATGCAACTAGGGGTTAGGGAAAAGAAAAATGTATGCAAGAGTACGTCACCGGTGAAGCCGAGTTTTGGTCCTTGTTCGATTAATTCATTAAACCTTTCCCAGGCTTGGTCTATCCCTTCCTCTTCTCCTTGCATGAAATTGATCACTTGCCTCCTTAGATGTTGAACCTTGCTCATTGGAAAGAACTTCTCGCAAAACTTCTTTGTCAACTTGTTCCAATTGCCTTCAACTTCAAAGGACGCAACCGAATACCATGTCTTTGCTTTGCCGGCAAGTGAGTAGGGAAAGAGATTCCATTTGAACCATTCATCGGGAACTCCTTCTTGACGCACCGTGTTGCATATTGTCGTGAAATCCCTTATGTGTCTATATGGGTTCTCCTCAACCATCCCTTCAAATGGGTTTTCCGCCACCATCTTCATGATCTTGGATTTAATTTCATACTTGGTCGCTTCGAGCTTCGAATCCGACTCTTGTACCTTTATGTCTTCACATTGAGGGCTGGCGTAATCCCTTAATGATTTCTCCGGTTCTTCCACGGGTTGATTAACGGACTCCATCTAGACAATAAGATAAAAACAAAAACAAAAAAGAAACAAGTGTTTTTCTGATAATATATGTTAGATAAAGCAAATAAAAGATAAACTAAAATATAAAACTAAGTTAGATGCAAATCAAACGATGTAAACTAACTTGCTCCCCGGCAACGGCGCCGTGAAAAAGGGGCTTGTTGACGGATAAAAGACGTATCCCTCTACGATCCGCAAGCGTACGGACCCCACACCTTTTTCACCACGGGATTCCCAAGGTTCTTGTCAATCCGCGGAGCAAGGGGATTACAAGCGTTCGATCAACAACGACACACTAGCTACTAAAACCCTAACTACTATTATACTAGAAAAACAACTAAACTACACTAGAGAGAATGATAAACGATCAAGAGAGAAGACACTCGCCCACGGGTCTACGATACTAGAGCATGCAATCGCTTAAAGACATAAAAACCAATCTAATCTATCGGGGTTGTGACCACGGTTTCGCCCTTTCCCTCCTCTCGTACTGTCACTACGCGAAGGTAATCATGACTAGACCTTTGATGGCCACGACATATTGAATGGATCCAAGGAAGCATTGGAGCTCGTACTCCCTCTACGGCATGGTAGCTAACCTTTAAGCATTAAAGTATATTCAACACAAGATGATAGATAGATAATCCGACAAAGTGCGATTACATCTCACGATCGATTACAACCCATGGACGAATGAGAAGATTACCCCATCAAGGTGCTGATCATGACACCGTTGATCATGGTTTCCCTTCCGCCGATGTCTTCCTCCTTCTCCACGAGAGGGTGCTTCCTTCGAGGTGGTTGATCTCCAGCCGGAGATCCTCCTCCTCTCTCTCTAGCTTGTAGATGGTCTTCTGGTGCGAATAAACTCCTCTCTCGTCTATTGGCGGCGCGTCGGGGGTTTTAGGGTCGAAGATCCTTCGAGGGGCAAGGAAAACGGGACCGAACCGGGTGCCCGAAGTGGGGCTGGGCCGATCCGACCGGGCCGGCCGGCCCAGGAGCCCGGTTCGGCCGGTTCGGTCGCCCTTTTTGCTCCGTGGGTCCTCGTGCACTTATCTACTTTGCCCCTTCCACTTGGATGATTTTGACGCCGTTATCCTCGCGATCAAGATGGAGACTCTCTTTGCATGAAGTTTGATCTTTTACGCTTCAATCCCCGGGGTGTTCCTCGTAGCACTTCGGTCCTCACCACCATTGGAAGTAATTTCAGCAAGCTCATGAACACGAACAAGACTCCATGAATGCTCCTTTGAACTTATTGCGAATCCGTCCTTTATGTCCATGATTTCCTACATAAACACAACACTTCCAAATGCATGCACAAAGATGAACTTGTTATATGATTAGCATGCCTAGTGGCGGGTTAGTTCCATAATCAAATCCAAACCAAAGTGTAATGAACATGCTAGGTGCACCAAAATACACCGTCAACACTGGATCAAAGCGCCTCTGGTTACAAAGAGAGTCAAGAAGCGTTTGCTGCAGAGGTATGTGCACTGGGGACGGATCTTGCAGAAGATGATTGGAGGAAAGAGATCGTTGATTACTTGAAGGATCCATCCCGAAAGGTCTCTAGGAAGCTTAGGTACAAGGCCATAAAATTCATTCTTCTGGATGACAATTTGTTCTATAAATCGTTAGATGGGGTATTGTTACGATGCCTGGGTCCAGAAGAAGCCAAGAACATGATGAGCAAAGTGCACGATGGGATATGTGGAGCACACCAATCGGCCTACCGTATGAAATGGGTTATTAGACAAGCTGGGTGCTTTTGGCCGACGATATTAGAAGATTGCTTTGAGTATTACAGGGGATGTCAGGATTGCCAGAGGTTTGGAAATATTCAAAGGGTCCCCGCGTCAGCATTGAATTCCATCATCAAGCCATGGCCATTCAGGGGCTGGGGTATAGACTTGATTGGCCAAATTAATCCACCATCTAGTAAGGGGCATAAGTTCGTGCTTTTGGCTACGGATTATTTTACTAAATGGGTCGAGGCGATCCCACTGAAGAAGGTGACATCAGAAAACATGGTTGAATTTGTCAAGGAGCACATCATCTATCGGTTTGGAATCCCTCAGACAATCACCACTGATCAAGGGGCACAATTCGTGTCACTGGAGTTCAGAGAGTTTGCCGAAAGCATGGGAATCAAATTGTTTAACTCTTCTCCCTATTACGCCCAAGCTAATGGTCAAGCAGAGGCTTCTAATAAGATCATGATCAAGCTGATACAAAAGAAGATCGACCAGAAGCCAAGAAGGTGGCATTCGGTACTCAGTGAGGCACTGTGGGCTTACCGAATGGCCCCTCATGGAGCTACAAAGGCCTCTCCTTATGAATTGGTTTATGGACACCACGTGGTTCTACCTTGGGAGATGCAATCAGATTCAAGGAGAGTTGTGCTACAGAAAGATTTGAGCTCCAAAGATTACAGTGGCCTGATGATGGATGAGCTAGAGGATTTACACATGATCCGTCTTAGGGCCCTGGAAAACATCGAGAAGAACAAGCTGCGGGTTGCCAAGTACTATAACAAGAAAGTAAAAGTCAGGCAATTCGCAGAAGGGGATTTGGTTTGGAAAGCGCTATTGCCGATTGGAACTAAATATAGCGAATTCGGCAAATGGTCCCCTAACTGGGAAGGACCTTTTCGTGTGGTCAGATGCGTCCCTGGTAATGCATATATACTGAAAACTTTACTGGGAGAAGAATTTTCTGCTGCAATAAATGGAGGATATCTGAAGAAATATTATCCTAGCATTGAGATCGATCGATGATCACCAGCAGCGGGATTACACACATCGACACGAAACGGCGGCGCTCAAGAACGAGGCCGCCTTCGAACAAAAAATTCACAAACGAAGAAATGGCCGGTGCCTAGATGCATTGCCCTTAGCACAAAAACTACATTACAAGCGTTGCTTCTTGCGAGTTTACATCCAACAACCCCCGGGTGATCGGGACCTCAAGGAGGTGGGAAGCAGAAGGCGTGGAGGAAGAAGCGAAAGTATGATTCAATCTCTTCTTTGCTTCTTCTCCGGCTGCTCCCTCTTCAGTTGTTCCAGGACCACCGTGACGGCAACTTGGAATGCACGAGGGTGACCATGGTTCGCGGCCTCCACCAAGCTGTCCCAGGCCGCTTTCAGGTTGTTGTACCTGTCAGAGACATCTGAAACAGAGGAATGGATGTTAGGGGCAAGAAATCCAAATGCGGGCACAAAGTCAAGAAGAAGTCAGAAACATTTACCCCCCACTAGTGCCTCCAGGGCCATGCGACGCTCGCGCTCGGCTTGGCAACGGGCGGTGATGTCCCTGAGGCCGTGCTCCAGGTGCCGAATGCGGCGGCGCAGTTGATGGCTCGTCCTCTGATCAGGCGTGGCGTCTTCTGCTTCGATGGAGGAATCGGAGGAGATGTACTCAGGCACATCTTCGGTCCCGATGATTTCTTCGGGAAGCAAGTCAAGGCTGAAAAGGAAAAAAGAAGAGGAGGTAAAGCGCAAGATCATGTGGGAAACAGGAAGTAAATCAAGAGAAAACTCACCTTCGAATCGTGCGTTTCTTTGGAGGGCTGCTCTCCTGGGGTTGCTTGCCCTTGTCCATGGCCTTGGGGTTTTTCCTTTGGAGACGGGGGAGGAGATGAGAAGTGATGGATGAGTGTGCGAGTGGATTTGCAGGGCATCTCAGCAGGCTATTTTATTGACCGAAGGGGTGCATTGGGAGTGATGACTGGCCAGTACACACTGTTAGAATACCAAACGGCAGGGTTTTCTCCCGGATGCCAAGGGTTTTTGCTTGAACAGTGCTTACGGATTGCCGATTTAGGGATCTTCTGCGGATTTTGCGCCAAGGGGCATCTGTTCTTGCGTATTCGGCTCAAGACAGTTCCCGGATACGTTTAAGGAAGAACAAGATTCACGGGTGCAAATGTAAAGAAAATCATCACAAAGCAAGCACAGAATTCAAAAGTTCTTCATTTATTGCCGATATTCAAACATCCCTAATACAATCTAGTCAAAAAGCCTGTTCAGCACAGATTGGGGATGAGTGATTTCGGCAATGGTGTCGCCGTGGCCATCAAGGCGCTCCAAGATGAGCTCGATCTCCTCAATGTCCTCTGGCGCGCCGCCCCGGAAGCCGCGCGGCCTGGTGGAGTAGTCGACGTCCGTGTGCGTCGCCATGGCAGCCGGTGCCCGGGGTAGTGCCCAAGCGAACGCCATGGGTGGCCACCTCGTCAACGCGGTGCTCCACCGCAGCAAGGCGCTCCGCCGGCGTGTCACCGCGGGCGTTCATCTTGTCGGCCAGCTGCTCCACCAGTGCTTTCAACTGGTTGAGCTCGGCATCGCGGGCTGCAAGGAGCAAGAAGAAAGGAGATTAACATCAAAAGCCGGGTTGGATCAAAGATTTGATTTCAGAGCTGTACCGTCGATGGTTTCTAGCAGCTATTTGCGCTGGTCCTCCCACTCCAGCTCGGCTATGCCCACCTTTTTGGAGACGTCCTCCAACTCGCACTGGGCCGTCTCCAGCTCCGCCTTGAAGCGGAGGGCGTCGAGTTCCCCGTAGGGCATGGGGGAGTGGCCGTCGGACTCCGAGGAGTCATCCGGAAGGGGCTGATTGGCCGGCGCAGGAGACGGATTCCACTGAATCAACCTGAAAGGGAGATGATCATCAAAACAAGAAAAGATCAAAGGGGAATCAAAGAAGAGGAATCGACGATCATTGCCTCCGGCGCGCATTGGCGCTACTCCCCTCTGCCTCATCAGAGGCACGGCGGCGGTTGAGGCGGCGCACCACATTGCTTTGGGATGTGCACTGTTTGGAGAGAAGAAGAACTGAGATTGGCAAAAATTCGAGAGCTAAAAGGCTTGGTGGAGAGCTAGGGGCACCTACGGTTTCATTTATAGGCCTGGCAAGACAGGTCGTGGCCTCGAGTCGTGGCTTTGGATCGTGGCGCATATCCCAAGAAAATCGGAAGGTGGAAAGGTTTCCTTGGCTAGCCTGCTAGCGGGTCGCTTGGAGTTCTAGGCTGAGTCACATTCAGTTGACTGGCTCGGCTGAGAAGAGTCAAAGTGCCATTCGGGTGTTGGCATTTCTTTGTCGAATGGGTCGTTCAGCATTACACTTGAAGGTGCACAGAAGGAAAAGGAAATAAAATCGCGAGAACGAATATTACAAGAGCGACTAATTCGGTTATACATCAATTGAAGCGTCTAAATGTTCAGGTATTTCGCAATCACACCACGGACATTTAATGTTGTTTGACGGAAATTGTCCAACCGCTCCTGGCAATCTTTCTGGGCACTAGACAAGGTGGTGAGTTCTGCGTCGCATTGTTCCATCTTGGCTATAGCCGATTTTGCTTCCTCTTGGGTCTTCTCTATCAATGCAGGGAGTTCGGCTATTTTCTTTTTATCAGCCTCTATCTCAGCTGACAAGCTTCTTAGTTCTGCCTCCAGAGCAGCTTTCCTGGCAATTTTTAGATCACAAGAAGCTTGCAGATTGGCCAATGTATCTTTGTGGCTCTCTGTTTGGGATTGCGCCCCGTTCATGGCTTGTTCAGCACTGGCTCTCTTCTTTTCAATAGCCGGGCGGGAGCGCACTTTCCTCAAAGCCTGCCTTATGGGCACATAGTGGATTTCCAAGCCACGGATAGATGCCGAGAAGCACCGATGTCCTCAGGGAGTTCTTGGCTAATAGATTCAAGCATCTCTTCAAAGTGATCGAGATCCTTGAACTGATCTTGTGCATCTCTTTCTAGCCAGGCAACAATTTCTCTGAGATTTGCTAGCACCGCCTATGACAGAGTTTGATGCACTCCTTCCATCGCCTCGGCAACTGGATTGTTCCCCGTTGACAGACTTGATGATGATGGGGCCTGATCCTAAGAAGCAGTATTGCCGAGTTAGGAGTGCTAAAAGTAAAGGTAGCAGAGTTAAGTGCAAATGAGTACCTCATGTCTGATTTCTTGAGTCGGGGGGGACTTTGTTCGGGGGGCAATCACGGGCGAAGGAGGTGTTCCGGGCAAGGCCGAAGCTTCTATGTGAAAAGGCGGCTGCTTTGGCGGCCCTCGGGGGCTTTTGGTCGAAGAGGAGATGGGTTCACCTCTCGCGGGGTTGGTGTCTCCGCATGACCGGCAGGTGATTGTGCCCCTGGAGGACTTGATGGTTCTGGCTGGATTGGGAGACTCATCTCTGGAGAATTCATTGCTTCTGCAGAAGGTGAGTCCCTGATGAAGATGAGATCTCCACTGGGATAGGTAATTCAACCCTGGGTGGACTTGCTTGTTGAGACACTGGGACATTCACAAGTTGTTCTTCCATTGTGTCTTCTGCAAATGTCAAATTAAAAGATAAATGCCAGTGTTCATCCTCAAAAGGGGACAGTGAAGGTCATACCAGTGGATGGGGCATTGGCGAGTGTTCGCACCGAAGATTGGCCGGGTCAAGGACCGATACGGCGAACCGCAGAGGGGGGAGTGAATGGGAGTCGATAAAAATTCTTCTCGAAGGAGATGAAAACTCCAACAAGACGAACACAACTTTTCCAACACACGTCTCCGACTCACTACCCAAGTTGGCCAAGCCCACGTAGCCACCGGAGTGCCACCGGACCTAGGAACCAACACACACGGCCTTCCGACTCGAGAACGCAGCGGAACAACAAACCCCGAGTCTACGGACCCACACCGGTCGGACCGGTGAGCACCACCGGTCGACCGGTCCCCGTTGGTGAAACAGGCAACTTTCACTAAGTGGCTCTACACCGGTCGACCGGTGAGACACACCGGTCGGACGGATGGCGACCGAAAGCCCCCAAGGCACCAAACAGGCCAACCGACCACCAAACGGACCCAAACTCAAAACAGCAGCACCACGGGACAACATCGAACACACCAATACGTTCACCCGAGCAAAATCCCACAGAGGGTTGCACCGGTCAGACCGGTCAAGAGCACCGGTCAGACCGATGTAGCCTGGGCGCCTCGGGATGAACAACGACCCGCGGTCAACTCCCCCCAAATCCAAATCTCGATCTCCCGAATCACTCCACGGACTTGAACAAGACTTTGGGGATATCAGGAACACCTCATGAGGAGTCCATAGCCAAGTTTAATCCCACCAAATCTCGTCCAAAAAGGAGGAATCAAAGAAATCCCGCCGAAAGCACTTCCAACCCAAGAACTCAAGAAAACCCCAAAATCGAGCACTTTTACTCACGGATTTGGGAGGGGAATCACAGCCCAAAGAACCACGAAGGGTTCCCACAAATTTCCCCCATCAAATCCCCAAGAGAAAAGCCCGAAAACACCCCAAAGAAATCACGAAGAGAGGGCTCCGAAAATCACCACCAAGAACAACCGGGAAAACACATCCAAACCTTGAGGAACCACGCCGAATCATCTATACATGAAACAAAGGTTCGTACAAGGTCTAGCAAGCCGCCCGATCATCCATCCCTCTCTACAAGATCTCTCCGTGAAGCTCTCTTGCTAGTCCTAAGGAAAACCTAGAGAAAATAGGTGGAAAATAGGAAAACTAATGAGCTAGGGTTCCCAGAGTTGGCTGCCATCCTCTCACCTCTTGGGTTATATGGAGGCAACCGAATGTCTGAAATGCCCTTCTCTAACAACTAGGGATACAAGCCCTCAAGGGCGGATTTGGAATTCTTGATGTCTTCACCATCGGACGGATGCCCGGCGACCGCACCCTGCGTAGCCTCGACGCAAGCCATGCGATCCCGACGCGTGTCCTCCGCTTCGAAGATTCGGACCGCGTCGTCGCCGCACACCGGTCGACCGGTGCACCTCACCGTCGAGCCGGTCCCCACCCCGTCGGACCCGGTCCGGTGCTGCCGCACCTCCATCTTCGGTTCTCCGGTCTTGGCTTTGTGGATCAACCAAGGAACCCAGTGGTTTTCTGGTGAACCACCGGAAACCCCGCGAACTCGGTGTAGCCTCCGCCAATCTCCACTCATGACTTGGCTCCCACGTAGTCCCGGCTCGACCTTGGTTTTGAGGCTCAACCAAGAAACCGTCAACGACTTCATCTTGCTTGTTCATGCCACCATGCGGCCCGCACTTGACCCCCGCCGGCCACCGGGTCCCTCGAACGAAGCCTACTTGTCTTCTCCACACCTGGAGGCCTCACCGGCGACGACCTTTCGCGCTTGTTCTTCACCTGCACCAACACGAGTCAAGCCGCAACCTGCACCTGCAATACTTAGCCAAGAATCAGTCCACACAACGTTGTCAATCACTCATCACACAAGGAAGCGACCATCCACTGGTCCTCGAACCACACATGGTCCTCATGGGCTCTGGTCTGAAAATACACAAGATATGATTTATCAGAACCAGAGTAATCTTGTGATCAGGAAAAGAAAGGGTTTTCACCTCAACAAGGACTTTCTTAATAGTTCTCCTCCTCTTGGCATTTGGAGGAGCAATCAGGGTCAAACCTTGCCTCCTGTCAGCGGCAAAGGCCGGAAAGGCTTGGGTCTCATTGTGGCAAACCCGGCCATTAGCCGAGCCGAGTTGGGGACCTGAATCCCAGTGCTGAGATCGGGCCTACGGCATTGTAGGTGATATTCCTGGCTCGAGGGGCAGGCACTGTGTTCTGTGAGTAAAAGAAATAAGATCAGAATCATGATTGGAAGAGGAAATATCTGATCCAAAGGTTAGTTATATTAGCTCTGAAGTTGGCTGAAAATCAGGCATTAACTCTGCACAGAACAAGTGCACAGGCTCACTGAAGATATGATCATGGAATTCTTGCCACCAGGAATTGAAGGTGGAGTGAGCTATGGTTGTGGGCACAAAAGGCCAGGCATAGACAGTGGGACTGCACACATAATGGAAAACTCTGCTACTGTGCATGAGTTCTTTGATTTCCTCTCTGGGTTTGAGGAATTCATGCAGAAACAGTCTTGGGGGCATCTGGCCACACCCAAGTTGCCGAGCCATTACATTGGGCTGATAATATTCATAAGTGCTATAGGTCAGCCTTCCTCCATTGAATTCAGCCGACAGCATACATGGGCGGATTATGATGTTGAAGATCTCTAAGAATCTCCCATCTTGGCGTTCGGATTCAAAAGAATCAAAGTGTCATTGTCTAGATAAGGGAGCCAGAGAGGATTCTGGAAACCTTTGAAGAATAGCTCGAAAAGCTGGCTGATGTCCTGCTGAACGAGAACAGTTGAAGCCGCTTCTCCATAATTCTGGCATCCTCTGGTGGCGTGAGGTTCCCCTTCAGGGTGATTGGATGAAGGGAAGAGCCTGGTGTTCAAATCGACACCAACGATCTGATGCATGTGAAGCTGCAGCCACATTTGAAAAAACCACCAAGGATCGTTGACACATGCTATCCTCTGGCTAGTGTACATCTGGGTGACAGTTTGGTGTAGCATATGGTACACACTGCCTAGGAGGAATTTCCCAAGGGGGAGGCGGTTGCCACTGACTAGATGAGAGGCCATGGCAATGTGATTCAGGGTAGGCTCATTGGCTTTACCACAGAAGACGAACTTGCATAGCCACATGTTCTGAAATGCCCTGTATTCAATTTCACCAAGGGGTTTGTCCTTCATATGTTTCAAGATGTAGTTTTTGTATCCGCTCCCTGGTTTCACCCCTGTTTGCCGTGAAGAATTTCTGAAATCCTAGGGTTGAACGGATCCTGTAATGTCAAGGCCGATGATCATATACACATCGGCCAGAGTTGGAGACATCGGGCCGTGGCCAAAAAGGAAGGCGTTGATGCCGTTTGACCAAAAATGGCAAGCTGCTATCAGGAGGTCTTCATTCTTGGGGGTCTCGGCCAAGGATAACTCCCGAAGACCGAGCAATGCGGAGGGTATCCCGGTTTTGGGTTATGGCACTCTTGTCTGCGAGGATCCTCCGGTACCAAGTTTTCCAGCCTGCGATTGGAGGCAAGGGCCAGTTCTTGAAAGCATCTTGCCACCGAGAAGGTGGGGACATAGCCGCTTTGAAAGGGATCCTCTGAGATTCAGCCACGATAAAATCTCGAGGATCAGAGTTTCCCACGGGACCAAGGTAATAGGATCTTGAATTGGCCTCGGTGCGAATCAAAAGCTCAGTAGAAGGCTCCTGAAGAAAAGAGGAAACGAAATCTCAGGTAAAATTGAAAACCTAAATGCTGAATGAAGCTTACGGGAGGGGAATTTACCTGAGCATCTTGGTTTTGAGCCGCCATTGGAGATTTGAGCTTAGAACAAGGGGATCTAGGGTTTGGATCTAGACGAGGACTCCGGCGGATTGCGAAGAAAGAAGAACAGGTGTTGACGATTCGATTTGAAAATGTTCGTGGCTGGAGTCAATTGCGGAACAAAATCACTTTTATCCCGCAATTGAAGGGGCATGTGTTGACACCAAAATTTGGTAAGGAGTCTGACTTGTGGGTCCAGCTCGGTGAGGAGTCCGTTTGGTGGAAGGAAAGGATTTTTTTAGATGTATTCGGCAAAGAGGTACGCGGTCGGCTATCCGCTCCCCGTTCGGCAAAGGAACGATTGAGCTGATTTTGCGGGATTGGACGGTGACGTGGCTCAAGCAGGAAGGACGAATGGATGGATAGGCGATCAAGCTTAGAGATAAGTTAGGCAGCGAATCCATTCGAGATTGTACTTGGCAGGGTATAAATATGAACCCTGAATGTATGTAATACACACAATCATTCTTCAATACAAACCGGCCTTACGCCAAATCCTAGAGTCCTTTTGTCGTGTCGTCGAGTTCTTCGAGAGGGTTCATCGATCCGTCGACCTCCGTGAGTACCGGCAACCTTGTATCATGTCTAGTATCATGCGGTGGATTTAGATCTGATGCAAGTAGTCTTGTTACCATGCTTCGTGTCATGCGGTAGATTCAAGCTTGGTTCAAGAGGGTTTCTTGTTAGGTCATGAGCCATGCGGTAGGCTAAGATCTAGCTTGAAGCTAGTTATCGGCTCTATTGGATCTTGGCAAGATCCAATAGATTCATTAAGTTACCCCGTGTTACTTTGAGTTTTTACTTTATGTTTAGATTCATGTAACACACCTTTGCCCAATCTAGATAGATTTGGATCGGCTTTATCCCTCTTGTGATCCTTGTACGAGTCGAGTTCGTGTTGCAACGCGTGGATCTCGTGCTTTCCGATAGCCGAAACCGAATCGATCTAGGTTGTTACGTGTTGCGAGTTCAAGCTTGCCAACATTGGTATAAATCTTGAAAGAACTGAGTATCATGCGGTAGATGCAGGTTTTTGGGTTGCTTTGGAGCTAGTCATCCGGTGGATTAGATTTCAAATCAATCTGATAGATTTATTCGCTTGGTAATGTTCGTTCCTTCTTCATGGACCCCGAATCGGCTGTTCAGCCGTATTCGGTTATGTTTTTTCACGAGTAGAACACGTACGTAATTCATGCTTTAAATAATGTATGCTTTTAGCTTTCCATATTTAGATTGTATCATGCGGTGGATAGATCTATTTGTGGAAAGTGGTACGATTTTCATGCAAGTTGTATCATGCGGTGGATAGATTTGCTTGGCATCGTACCCGATGGGTTTTGAAGTACCTAGACATGCGGTAGACTAGTGCTTTGGATCTATGCATGCTTGTTTATTACATGTTTATGTTCGTGCTTCACTTTATTCATTTATTTAATGTTAATTATCATGGGGATCGGTCATGGCTTCGTGCACGTGCATCTTTTCTCAAACAAAGACCGATCGCTGTCATGCTTACGTCATCCATTCGGCAATGTTACTTTTCTTTTTATAAGCTCCCAAATGGCTTTCAGTTTATTGACGGATAGCTTCCAGTAGCTATGTGTCATCTCATCTGGCTTCTTAGCCATAAATATGGAACTGTCTGGTACCACCCGGCAAGTTCCAAGCTTTGGTATCTAACTACTTTATCTTTTGTTAATTTTTAGGAAAAATTGACTGGCACGTCTCGTGACTCTTTGCGCGTGTGAAGCCAGCTTTTTTGGCTTGCTGTGTGTTTGGCGCTAGGTGCACATTTTGCGTCAACAGACCCTGAAGAGCCAATACTAGATTGGGATAGGGACAATCCAGATATGAGTGTTGGGACAATGTATCCAAACATGGTAGAATTCAGGTTGGCTCTGAAACAACATGCAATTTTCACAGAATTTGAACTTGCACTGAAAAATCAGACACTATAAGGTTAAGAGGTTATTGCAAAGCTATAGGTTGTGGATGGAAAATTAGAGCTAGGAGGAAGCTTGATGGTTGTGTGAGGGTATATTTACTCACTTTCATGTGTTTATTGCAGGGATACTTGTATATGTGTGATGGGTTACTGACATAATCCTTTACTGTCTTGTGCAGGTCCAAATAATCACAGAGAAACATCTGTGTGCTTCAAGAACCAGGGTCAGGGCAACCATGGCTTCTCAAGCTTGGATTGCAGAGAGGGCTATACCTTTGCTGAAGAAGAAACCTGCATTGGGTGCCAAAGATATCAAGGAAGCATTGGAGGATAAGTACAACATCAAAATAAATTATCAAACTGCATGGTATGGTAGGCAGAGAGCAGCTGACAAATTATTTGGTAAGTGGGATGATTCCTTTGAAGAGTTGTATAGATTTAAAGCAGAAGTTGAGCTGAGATCCCCTGGTAGTGTAGTTGAGATAGACATTGAGAAATTTGAAGGAAAGCACCACTTTAGTAGGATTTTTTGTGCTTTCAAAGGCAGTATAGATGGATTCTTACAAGGCTGCAGACCTTACACCAACTAATCTTAGCACACATCACATATAGTTTATGCAACATAGATAGCCCTAGCACACATTGCTGGGATACACCTTCCTACTGCTTCAACATGTAGCCTAAAACAACACCAACTAATCCTACAACCAACATAGCCAAGAACATCACTGCATACACCATCTGCTCCAGCTTGACCTCCATAGGATGCTTCTGCAAAGGTTCTTTGCGGGAACTGCAGGTGCCATACCTCCAGACTCAGCCTCGTCTTCAACTCTTCCTCCCTCAGATTGTTGCACCTGAATCATGCCGGCGTCAATCAACTCCACCAGATAGGTCTTTTGCTACATGTAGTACTCACATTTCTCTGGGAGCTGAACAAGAGAAAAAATCAATCTTTGGCAAAATCAAAACAACTGAAAATCAAAAACCAAAGTCAAACTCACCCATTTTTCGTTTCTTGGACACTTAATGTAAATCCGCCCGTAGTTTAGAGGCGAATCTTGTTGCGTCCGACGCTCAACAAGCCTAGCCCTCTTGCAGTAGGGACATTGGATCAAGGGAAAACCTGTTTCTTCACCAAATAGAGGATACAGATCCTGCATCCATCCCCCTGACGATGTGGATCCATGCCTCCTTGAGGTACCTTCCTGTGCCATTGCTTCCTTGCAGTGGCGGCAAGCAGCGGCGGCGGTGTCGGCGGCAAGGGGGAAGAGGGAGGGAAAGGGGAGAAGCAAGTAAAACCTAGCAACCGGAGCCAGCAACAGCCGGCGCGGGATAGTAAAGATAAGGGGAGGGCACGGGGGTCATTTCCCCTCCCGATTCCATGCTGGATGGGGGAGGTGGCTTGCCACGTCACCAAAAGTCCCAGATGTGTAGCACCAGATAAAAGCCGGTGGCAAAAACGTATGAGCAAACCTAAAAGTCCCATCTCAAGGAGCGCCATGCCGCCATCTCTAAAAGTGGCAAATAGCTAAATATCCCCTCATTCACACGTCGCAACTCGGATCAGCAACCCGCAAAGACGCCAAACCCGCACCCCGGAGCAGCAGCCGGAAACCCTAGTGAACCTTATCACCTCTCTCATTTCCATTCCCACTCCTCTCCTCTTCGTGTTCCTCGCGACGGGAGGCGACGAAGGCGATTCAGGTGGGGATGCGGGATAGCGATCGAGGAAGGGATGGCGCAAGGGGGCATGCCTCTTTTCAGTTGTTTTGATTTTTTGTCCCCGAGGCGAGGGTGGAGACCCCATCGACGATTCTTTGTCCCCGAGGCGAGGGTGTTAAAAGGCGAGCTTTTGGGTAGGAGGCAACGTGGTTGGCGGTGATTTGGTGTCTGGCGAACTCCAACCCTAGAGATGGCAATGGGTACCCGAAACCCGAGTACCCAATGAGTTTTACCCTCTAAGAAGCCGAGTGTGGAACAATATCTTCACCCGCAAGTACGTTATTGGGCAAAAACCTTTACCCAGCGGGTAAAGCGGGTGCGGGTGTGGCTGCATAGTACCCGTACCCTCTTACCCGCGGGTAAAATATACCCGAAGGCCCATGTGCATTCCCCTACTAATTCAGCCCATTTACCCATATAGTAGTATCTCAGATACATATATATACTCGGAAGCATCTCAAACCCTAACCCTTAGTCCCATTCCTCTCTCCGCCTGACCGCCTCCCTCATTCTATGCTCGCAGCTGCCACCACACCCCCAGTCCCCACCGCCCAAACCACCACTAATCTGGTGGCTCCTCGTTGCCATTCAATCCATGGCGATCTCTAGCACCACACGTGAGGACGGCCGGTGATGCTCCTCCTCATCTTATATTCTTAACATTGTCTTCGTATTGCAGCTCTTCTTATACATCTAGATCTAGCCCTTTTGCTTTTTGCTGACCCCGAAGCCGTCCCGAAGGGACGACGACCTGCAACCACCGGATCCGGAGCACACGGGCACGGACAAGAACAACACAGCAGCTGGTGCGGCCGCTCCTCCGTCGTTGGCGCTGGTCCTGACCGAACAGGACGGTGTTGCTACAGTTCGTGCTCCGGCTCCCCCTGCAAAGATCGGCGTTCGTTTTGCAGCGACCAAGCAAGTTGCTAGCACTCGACGCCTCGCCAAGCCGTCGACAGTCGCAGCAGACAAGAGACACCGGCCTACCATGTCTCCGACATCTACAGCTGCTGCTACTATCAAAGGCTCCAACCAGAACCTTCGTCGCACTGTTGGGTAAGAAATCCTGCTGGGATCGATGCAAGTACTTGCTGATAGTTGTGTGCATGCTATAAATCAATTTGGATGCTAGTGTTAAAGGATTAAAATAATCTTTTATTTCTTTTAGCCACTGTCCATTGTATTAGGTAGCACATTTTTTCTTTTGGTCAAGCAATATGTCGCTTTCTTGCTATAGTGATGCCACAGGTATTTTCTTCTGGTCAAGCAATATGTCGCTTTATTGCTATAGTATGCTACTGCAGGCTGTGTTTAATCCTTGCCTATATTTTTTTGGCTGGTCCATGTCGATTTATTTTTTAATTTGCACCTTCATGTTCTTGTATAGATTAAGGAAAATGTCTTCAGCTAATGGAAGTGATGCTGCCAGTCAGCCACAAAGTCCAATGTCTCTAGGATCAAATGTGCAATCTGAGTCAAGACCAGTATCAGGATCTCAACCTGAATCTTCTAACAACTCAGAGCCGATTCCAATTGAAATTGATGATGATATTGATGGGGTTGATGATGAAGAAGGTGTGGTCTTGGCTGGTTCGAAGAGGAAGCTTACATCAGCTGTTTGGAAAGAGTTTACAAAAGTGGAGGTTGGGGGCACGATCCGAGCAGTGTGCAACTATTGTTCCAAGAAGCTATCTGCAAAGTCAAAGAATGGAACTAATCATCTTCGTGTGCATTTGAAGTCTTGTGTTCAGAAGAAGATTAAGCTAAATGGAAAATCATTGTCCTAAGCTACTTTGAGATTTGGTAAAACAGATGCAGGGACTGTTTCAGTGGAGAACTATACCTTTGATCAAGATTTAGCTAGGCAAGAGCTCACTGCAATGATCGTGCTACATGAGTACCCCTTGAGCATGGTTGATCATGTCGGCTTTCATAGATTTGCTGGTGCACTTTAGCCACTATTTAGGATTGGGACAAGGAACACAATAAGGTATAAAAGCTATGACTTGTAATATTGTTATTTTGTGCATCTCCTATACTAAATGAATTTCCTAACTTTTTCTTTTGTTTCAGATCTGATATTTTGGCGCAATATGAGTTGGAGAAGAAGAAAGCTATTGATTACATGGCTGCAATTCAATCAATGTGAGGATAAGGTTCTTGATGTCAAGAATTTGTTGGCTGACTTGATGCGTGAGTACCATGAGGAAGAGGATGTGGGAAACAAAAACAATGATTCAGCAGCACCTTCAGATGACAATTGTCACGACTTCTTGTCGTCCTTGAGTGCACGTGTGGCTGGTCGAATGCCAGCAAGCATGAGTTTCAAATCTGAACTTGACCGATACTTGGATGAAGAGTCTTTGGACATGCATACACCCAACTTTAAAGTTCTAGATTGGTAGAAGGTGGCTGGAACTCGATTTCCTACTTTGAGAAGGATAGCAAGGGATATCTTTGCCATCCCTGTTACCGTTGTTGCTTCAGAATCAACTTTCAGCACTAGTGGAAGGGTTCTTAGTGAGCATCGCAGCAGGCTCACTTCCAAAATGTTAGAGGCCATAATGTGTTCGCAAGATTGGCTGTGTAACAAATACAAAGGTATATATGTTGACTTGTTTAATTCACAATTACTTTATATGTCTAAAACTAACTCCTTTACTTTGTGTTGTAGTTGACGAGGAGAACAAAAAAGCTGCTACTCTCTGGTCCTGCCTCCAGGACATACAAGAGGGGCTGCAAGTTATTCTTTGACTTGTTCATGTCTTGATTTAATCTATTCTAATCCTCGTGGGTGCATTACTAAAGCAAATTTGTTCATGTAGGAGCTTGCTCTTTGATTCAATATGCCTTCCAAGTCCAAGCTTCATCAGCCTGCAGCAGTGCACCTACTCTGAGTACAAATGCAATGAAGAATGAACTATTTATGTAGCTTTTGGTTGAGTCGAACATGTAATATGTGTTGAACTCAAAGAATTTGGTACTGTGATGTGGTATTGGTCAGCTGGTGAGACTTATTTGTGTACTCGGTTTGTGCTATATGCACATGTGCCTCTGTTATGTGAGTCAAACATGTAATATGTGGTGAACTCAGTACATTGCTGTTGGTGATTTGGTATTAGTATGGAAGTAATATGCTCAGATGATTTATTAAACTCTATTTGGTTGCGTAAATTGTTACTTGCAGATGTAATTTTCTGCCATTTTCTTATGGTGTTCATGATTCATGGCGGGTCTGATATCGGTTGCGGGTTACCCGACGGGTATAAATACCCGCGCGGGTGCGAGTGTGGGGGAGGTTTTGTACCCGCGAGCGGGTGCGGGTTTTGTAGTGGGTAAAATTTTATCTGGCAGGTGCGGGTGTGGACGGGTAATACTCGGCGGGTGCGTACCCGTTGCCATCTCTATCCAACCCTCTCCCAACGGTTTGCGGCGGCGATCCTGTCGATGAATTTGTTTCCTCGCACCGGTCATCATCTTTCTCCCTGAAGTACGCCTGTAAGGTTCATGGAGGTAATTTCCCTCCATTTCTTTGTGTTAAATCAATCGATCTATCTTTGAATCCCCTGCCGCTCATTAGCTTACGAAGCTGAAATTCCATCTTGTAGTGTTTGTGTCAGTAATCAGCCACTATTTTTTTCTGATCCATCCAATTCGACTGCGACTCTTTATTTCCCCCCAAATCAATCTCCTAGATTTTCAAGGCAAATCCCTTTTCTGCGCCCTCTAGTGGATACACAGGCAGATGTTTTCTGGGGGAATTTTTTGCACCCTCCTACACCATTTTCACGGGCTCTTTTGCACTTTTTACTAGCTTTCTAGACAATCAATTTGTTTTTGCTAACACAATAGGGTATTTTAGGCCTCATACCTCCACTCGAACCTACTGCTATTATGTGGTTTTTTATCTAAATTCGTTTTGCTTCTTTGTGCATGGTTCCTAGTATATAGAAATGCATCGAGGCAACTCCTGCACGTCAGCAAATATTGCCATCATATATTGCAAATGAATGCCCCCCTCGCCATTTTCCCTCACCCCTATGTGCAAACTGTTGGACTAACCTATATCTATATGGAAACTCTTTTCACAAAAATTAAAACCGGTGTAGCCTTTTGTCACATCTGTTTTTCCAAAGAAAACAAAGTGTAAGCCTATATGCATGCCAGGATCAAGTTTCATGCATATAGTTGACATAAGTGAATAGCAGAAACAATATCACGTAAGATAAAGGGAGATTATCAGAGTAATACACTATATCCTGGAAACAGAGGCTCCAAACTCCACAAGCAGTCGACTGGGGGTGCGTACGCCTAGCACCAAACATCTTCACAACGACTTCATAGCAACCTCCTCTTTCTGAGCAACATTGTTTATAGCAAGGGTGAGCACATGTCGTACTCAGCAAGTGTGGGGAAAGGATGAATGCAAAGGCTTTATAGTGGACTGGGCTATAAGCATTTAGCACTTTTAGTTGGTCAAGTTTTATTAGCACCTGATTACTAATAAAGTATAAGTTTATACCAACCCTCAATTATCATAAAGAGATAGATAAGATACACCATAAGCATATGGCTAGCATAACCAGAGAGCACGATTTAATTCCATATTCAAGTTCAGTTATCATGTGAGGGTCCAGGCCGCTCTTGACCGTGAGCACGGCTAATCGATTAGTTTTACACTTTGCAGAGGTTGCGCATCTTTACCCACAAGTCGCGTAAAAGTTCTAGGAACTTAAAACCCAATCATGCGGTGCTAGCTAGGCACCATATCACACTACCGAGGTGTGATTGCATAGGGATGCTACGAGGCCTTTACAAAGAGTCCTCCTGTGTGTATTAGTCCATAGTAGTATGTCATAGAGGCTATCTTTCGTACCACACTTCAACTCACGGACGGTCAGCCATAGAGTACTTCCGTTCCAATACCACTCCGGAATAGAAGAGCCATAAAAGCATTCCTCCGTCCCCAAACTACTATGCGAGTAATGGCCATACAAAGACTTCCCTAATTACTCGGCCAAGACCAGAGCCATATAGTTCTTGTGGTTGCACTGTTGTCCTGGGTGGTTCTCCATGTTCTGATTAAACATATGGTCTTGTATATCAAACATCACATATCACATTGAAACATAGAGTAAAAGAGTATCCATGTTGTTTATTACCAACCCAGTTGAGCAAACTAAGCAAGATCTGCCATCAAGATTAATTAAATAACCCAATTATACAAGGCAATGATAAAAAGAAACTAGTCATAATCCTTAATAGGAACCCATCAAAATTAATGCAAGTAATGCAATGAGTGATTAAATATAATTCTTAGGACAAAAGATCAAGGACACACTTGCCTTTAACCAGAGGGTAGTTGCTCAGAATCTTCAACTTCAAGCTCTTCAAAACTTCTCGAACGACGTTCACTCTATGTGCATCAATCATCGGGCACAAGCATACAAAGCAGACAAACAAACTTACTACGGACAATACACCACTCAAAAGAAAAGCTTTAAAAGAACGCTTAAAAGGATAGGCTCGATGGTATGGATCACTGAAGCACACTGACCGTGCCGAGAAAAGGAAATGTTTGGTTAGCTTTAGATAAGGCACTGGGTTTGAGCATGAACTAGGATGAAAAGATCTGGAGCTTGAAAGGAGATTAGCTCTATGACAGAGACACACTGAGATAGAGCTTGATAAAGAACGTCTAACGATTGATTTGCACTTATGAACATAAAAGACTATAATCTTAGGTTTGTTTTAATTAGCAAAACATATGTATAGGGTATTTTCATTAAGAAAAGTACCCTAAGTTAACATTAAAGCAAATTAAACTTTATTTGCAAAACCATAGAAGAAAGAACCTAGTCAAGTTTTATTCATAAATGTTTATGTATAAATTATACCAATTAAACATTTAACTTAGAAAAGATAAACTATATGAATAAACTTTGTGAGTAGATCATGTTATTATTAAAAACAACACTACATTGGTATTAATCAAAATTAACATTTATTTATAAAGCCGGAATAAAAGCCTAATCAACTTTTAGTTATAAAAGTTAACTAATCATTAAGCAAATTAATATTTGACTTATGGAAAACCGGGTAAATATATAATTAGATTCTATTTACAAAAGTATGTGAAATAAACATTAATCAAATTAAATTTGATTATGAAAAATGGTGTATAGCTCTATATAGATTTTATTTAGAAAAGACATGAGATTAACCATAGACTTCAGGGGCTAGCTGAGAAGATTTGCATGACACATCAAATAGTGCTTGCGAAACTGATAAACCTCGGGGTTAGATCTGAAAAAGGCTTGGGTTGGATCTGGGTGTGAAGATCTGGAAAGTTCTAGGGGGTTTTCTAAAAGATTCACAAGACACAAGAACAAATCTAATTATCTAATTATTACTAGATCCTTGAGGGTCCTAACTGCAAAAGGTCCAACTCATCCCCTTCCTCTGAGCTCTGACCGGCGGGCGGACAGGGAGCTTGGGCGGCCAAAACCGTCGGCACCGGGACCTCTAGGGACTCGGCTAGGGTGCGGAAAAGATAGAGGAGGACGATGAGAACTCGTAGGTGTGCTCACCGACGGCGGAGAGCGACGGAGACGGCCGGAGTTTGGGGTAGACAGCGCCAGCGATCAAGCTCGAGGCGGCCGGACTTTGTGACGGCATCGGTGCTTCGATGGCCTACAAGCTTAGATGAGTCACGGAAAAGTAAGAGGAGGTCAAGGAGGTCAAGTGGAGCGGCTCACCGGTGGAGGGGATGTACGGGAGCGACCGAAATTCGGTGGTGGCGGAAAGTCACGGCAGCCAGTTCGGTCCAAGCGGCGATGGCGCACTGGTGGTCTTCTGGTGACAGGGAGGAGCAGCGGACGTGCAGCTTGACGTGGTGGAGCTCCCCGTGGTGTCTCCTCGCTCCCGGCGCTCCACGCCGGCGAATTGAAGCCGGGACCGCGACGACACCTTCTCGCTCCGTCGGCGGCGCAATGCAGAGGAGTGGCGCAGGCAGCGGGGAGCAGCGGCTAGGGCACGTGGGCACGGGAGGCGGATTTATATGGGCGCGGGGCACGAGGATGGCTTGGCGTGCACGGCACAGACACCGGAACGGTGGCTCACCGGACTCTAGCTAGTCCTGTCCGAGACAGACTGCGCCTGGGCTCCGCGGGCGGGCTCGCGGCCGGGCTGGCGGGTCGGAGTGGTTGGGCTGGGGTGAAAAATGGGTCTTGGTGGAAATAAACGCGTCAAGGAGATCAGGGAGGCGGGGCAGACTTTGATTGTTGGGCTGAAAGAGAAACTGGGCTAAAAGGTGAGAAGCTGCTGACGAGCGCGTGGAGAAGAGGAGTCCGAGGTGCAAAACCGTACTTCTGACCGATGGGCCGAAAGCAGCAGCGGACCAAAAGTGAAGGAAGGGTAGAGAGAAGAAACGATTTCTTTTTATTTTCAGAAAATATTTTCGTGAAAAGAATAATCTAAAAATAGCTAGATAATTCGTTAAAGCCACGAAAAATATTTTGAAAATCCCAAAAATTCCAGGAAAATTCCCAGAGACATATTGGGACACAAAAAATCCAAATAAAAATAATTAGAGCTCATGAAAAAGATTTTAGAGCCTTGTAATAAATAGAATAATCTCAGGGAAAATGATAATAAATTCCAGAAAAATCCGGGAAATTCTCGGAAGGATTTGGACAACACCTAACGCATTTTTGAAACCTTTCGCACTCAAGAAGCACCAAGATGCATCGGCATAAATGCAACACTCAAAACTTTTATTTGATTCAGAAAATCAAACAAGGATTTTTTCCTATACTATATTTCCTGTAAAGAAAATACATGTTGGAAAAGTTTTAAAATTATGAGAAAATCGATATTTAATTATTCTTTTTATTCACATCCTGAAATTGGAAATTTCAGGGTGTGACAAATCGTTAATTAGCAGCAATCTTTAATACCAGTGACACCCACTTTTCTGTTTGAAATATCAGCAAGTACTTATATTTCGCAAGAAACCTGAGGAGGTTCCTGTGTGTAGTACCAAAAGAAACCCCTGAATTTTTAGCACACCACAATTGTATGCCAATAAGTAGACACAACAAATCTGCTTTTTCATGTGAGCAACCTTTTCAGATTTAAGTAAGCTGATGAGGTATTCACATGTGTACTTACCAGATAGTAAGTAATTTAATCTTTCAAGTGACATTGAAGTACTTGTTCATTAAACACACATTTCTAATCTAATATTTGACGAGCGTGCACCTTGCACGTCAGAATACAAATGATTAAACCTTGTTCAGTTAGGTATATACTATATACACATTTACTTTTTTGTGTATTTTGTTGTATGTGTTAAGGTTACCTTTATCGTTTTGGGTCATTTTTTAAATATGCTTCCTATTTAAAAATATTATATATTAAATGATTTGTTGATGTAGCTTACTACCAATTGTTGTAATAGGTAGTGCAAAAATGGTGCATATTTTCTAGTGCATGATGCTTATTTTTTCATGCAGCTTATTATACTATATTACTGTTTTCCATGATCTGTGGCGATGAAATGAGCCAAATGCTACATTACTTAACTTTTTGTTGTTGCCTTTTGCCTACACATATTCAGTTCCATAGGCCCTTCATTTCTATATATTTTTTAGAAATAAGAAATTTTAGATTGTAACTTATCACTACCACAAGTTTTATTGTTAATTTCCTTTTAATTAGATCTGATAACACACTAGCAAATTTGTTATTATGAAACATTTGATTTTTAGGTTGCTTTTGATCACTTTCTCTACACCCACTAGATTTCGATCACACAGGTAATATTCCTTTTTGTTTTAACTCATGATATGAAAAACAAGATTAGAATACATACCCTGACCTAACTTTATGTTTCAGCTTGACAGAGGGGTTTGTGAATCTTCTAGCTCTTTTGAGGCAAAGCAAAGAACGGATCTCTGAATTGGAGCAGAGGGTATCTTACATGGAAAAGGTAAATTTTCATGCAGATGATTTCAACATTACTTTTTAGCATCTATTTCTACTTTTTTATGTTTTGGTGATTGAAGGAATTGTGCTCACAAAGGATGCTACAGCTGCCAATTTTGTTTCTATAGGCATTGTCTTCCATTGAACTAGCAACAATCTACTATTTCTAGCATTATAATGTAGCTATATAACTAGTAGGGAAGATAAAACTGAGTGTATATGTGGAAAGACAACTTCTGTCAATTGTCCCTTTCTTTTTAGAAACCAAGAATAAGTCATGTTTTTAGGGTAGAAAATTGTGTACACTTTGATGTTTTATTTAGGTTCTTAACCATGTTAATCAGCTATTTTACTCCTTATCAACTGAAAAACAACATGAGCAGGTTTACTTTAACCGACTGTCTTTTTCCTAGACTAAGTTTATCTTTTTCCTATGTTAGAATTTATTTTATACCTATGTTTTAATAAATACTTGTGCGTTTTTAATAAATACTTGTGTTTTCTTAAGAAATACTTATGTTTTTTAAAGAAATACTCCTGTGTTTTCCTTCAATAAACATTAGTTTTTATAATTTTGTTCCTTCAATATATTTACTTCGACCGGCTACAACTTGCACAACATAAATATAGTTCCATAAATATATTATTTTTTTGTTATCAAAGTGTAGCTAAATTTTTTTTAGCAAAATATGAAATTGTGAGTTCTCTGTTTGTGGCTTTTGAATAGTTTCGAAACTATCGATTATCTGGAGATATAGATATATCATTTATAGCTAAATTCCATTATATCTATTTATTTTTCATAGTATCTTTTTTGCAAATATGTCTGATTTACAAAACTTCTTCCATTGTTGTTAGTATTCGTGATGGTTTAGGGTTCCATTTTTCTTGATTAATTATGCTAGACATACATGGCAGAAGTCTGCTTTGTTTAGCTGCATATTGTTACTTGAAAATTTTAGGACTGTTTCGTCCAAATTTTTTGTTATGCTGTTGATGGTTCAATGATGTAATTCTGCATGATTTGTTACAAGATGCCTCATGATTCCTCAATTGAACAGGATTGTCGGGCTAGTAGAATATGCAAAGGTCATGCACCTTAAGAATAAAAGCATTACAAAGTTTGGTAAATCTGTTACTCAATTTGTCACTCGTCACTTTGATGTGTTTACGTATCTGAATTGATTACCTACTCTGCAACTGCAGTACAAAGCAACATTGTAGGACAACATCTAAAATTCAAACTGAAGCTCTATTGCACTGTATTTGAATTTCTTGGCCCTCATCTCATAGATTTGGATTAAGGTCCACCCCTCTCTTTTTTGACTCTCAATGCTTATCAGTTTGGTTGCGTCGGTAAGGGTGCCTACCTACCTGGTGGTACTCGAGCTGCCAGTGCCTGCTTTGTGTTTTGTGTTGCCAACTCATTTGGGTTTAGATTCATATTGCTTTCTTAGGGTTCAATTTTTTGGGGGATTGTTTCTCCAGAAGTTTTTGCTATACTATTGCTAGTTTTCTAGTCGAGGTTAGCCGATTTTGGCAATCCATAAGATTTTTACAGATTCGAGCAGTTGTTGCTTGCATAGACTAGTGCTTCATAGGGGAGGGAAAAGGCAGGACAAGGTAGAGAGAGATAGTTCGTGTAAATATACTCTAACATGTTCCTTGACCTAGTGTTACATACTTACATTTTGTGTTCATTACATGGGGGAGGGAGATTGCACTTTCTGTTTGCTATAGCATAGTGGCCAACAAAACTTGCATTTTCCATGCGTTTGTTCAGTCACACAAGTCTAAGCTATCTTTAGCTCCATTTTTGAAATTTCTCTGTTTCTTCAATATTTTTTTATCATGTGTGTGTGGAGTGGTATAGTTTTGAAAGCTTCCACATATATAGATCTTTATATTTCAAATTAGAAAATTCAAAGTTTTTATTCCCTAAATCACAATATTTTTTACATTTTTTAATTGAGCCCACCACATTAAGTTCTAGTTATCATTCTTATGTTTCAAGTATAGAATCATTCATTTTTCTATTTTGTTTCTCAATGTACATAGCTCTAGGATAGCCTGGTGCTTGTGAGTTTATTCTGAATGCTTAAGAAGTAGGAAATTCTATTCAAACCATTCAGATTTTTATTTTGTATGTTTAAGAAACACAGTTCACATGTATGGCCAAATATACATAGATTCATCTCTCTGTATCCTAGCATATATTTGACTCACATCAAAGCCTGCTTTTTCTCTCTCTTCAATTATTCATGTGAATTGGACTGACACGAATACAATGATGTGTCGCTAGGTATTATCTCCCAAATATACAAAGTTCAATTTTCTTTTCCTTTCGCATGGGAGATTTGGGATCTTGTTGTCAAGCCAAAGATTATTTGTGTCATTTTTGTTTTGTTTTTGTCAGATTTTTTTAGTCTGCAAAGAAAAAGGAAAAATGTGCATCTGTTGCCCAAGAATAATTTTCCCTCTATGTAAAAGAGACATGGAACATAGCTTTATTGGGTTCTTTTTTTGAGATCAAGGCAAAGGTCATGAAAAAATCAGCAAAGATCAAGGCAAAGATTAGTAATTGTCTTCTCATGCAGCAAATTCACATACTCATCCTTTTTTGAGATCAAGGCAAAGGTCATGAAGAATTCAACAAAGAGAACCACAATTTGGAATCTCCATCACAAGAAGCCGAGGTTAAATTTTATTTTGGGTCCGTCTCCCTCAAAGCCCATCAAGAAGTCTTTTTTTAGCCAAGAAGACAAAAAGATGTAAGGTTTTTGGCCAAAAAATAGCAAGTGCTGTTAAAAAAATGTTTAACGGGTTTGACGTGTACCGGGTCGGGTTTGTACTGTTTTAAGAAAGTGATTGAGATTGAATATATTTTCAATCGCTTTTTGCTGAAAAAACACGGTAACACAGTGACGGGTGGAAGAGTAAAAATCAATCACTTTTCTGTGTAGTATAGAAAAAAATACCGTTGGATCCAAGATCTACAGTGGATAAAAAAGTGATTGATGAAAACTTTAACCTCAAGCATTTGAGATCTAGACACACCCTTATTTATATATATAGAGCACGAGAAGTTGCCACAACCAAGAGGTCATAGCGCCGTGGCGTTGCGATCCCGAACGCCTCGGTCATGTCGAGCTCCTCGGCCGCTGCCCCACCCGGCAAGGCCCAGTCGAAGTGGAACAGCAACGCCGCGAGCGCGAGCTCGATGTGAGCCAGCCCGAACGTCATGCCAGGGCAGATCCGCCGCCCAGCGCCGAACGGGATGAACTCGAAGTCCGCGCCCCTGAAATCCTTCGTGCTCCGCTCGAACCTCTCCGGGAAGAACCTCTCCGGGTCGTCCCAGTGGTCCGGGTCCCTGCTGACCGCCCACGCGTTCACCAGCACCGTGATGCCCGACGGCACGTCGAACCCGAGCACCTGGCGCGTGCTCTGGCACTGCCGCGGGACCAGCATCGTCGCCGGCGGGTGCAGACGCAGCGTCTCTTTGACGACGAACCTCAGGTAGTGCAGGTCGCCCAGGCTGTCCTCCGTCACCGTGTCGTGGCGGGCGACGGCGAGTGCTTCCCGGACCTCGCGCTGCGCCTTCTCCATGGCTCCCGGGTTCCGTATAAGCTCCGCCATCGCCCAGTCCAGCGTCGTCGCCGACGTCTCCGTGCTCGCGCCAAATATGTCCTGTGGAAGAAGCAGAGTTTCGATCAGATCAGTAGTATATGGGTGCACGATCAACGGCGGCGTCGCTGTTTATATATATGTATATATATATATCTATATGTTATATATTACCAGCATGACGGTTTTGATGTTCTCGGTCGTGAGCGGGAACTGGGAGTCCACTTCCTTCTGAAGCCTGAGGAGCACGTCGACGAAGTCCTCCTCGTCCTCGCCGTCGCCGTCGCCGGCGACCGCCGCCCTCTCCCGGTGCTCCTGGATGATGCCGTCCATGATCTGCCGCATGCGGCGGCGGTAGGCCTGTATCCGGGCGGGAGCGCGGCTGACGAGCATGGCGAGACGCGAGGACGGGAAGAGGTCCGGCAGGCTCATTCCGGGCATGATGCTGAAGAGGCCCCTGAGCATCTGTAGGTAGGCATCGCGGTCCTTGAGCCGGCGGCTGCCGATGATGGCGCGTACGGTGGAGTCGGCGATGTATGTCGAGATCGTCTCCGTCAGGTTGACCGGCCGGCCGGTCGCGGCCGCGGCGGTGACGCCACGGAGGAGGCGGCGGAGCTCATCCTCGCGGACGGGGCGAAAGGACTGGACGCGGCGTGCGCTGAGGAGCTCCTGGGTGCAGACGCGTCGTAGCTGGCGCCAGGCGTCACCGTAGGGCGCGAAGAGGATGCCGTCGGCGCCCTGGAACCAGAGTCGCGACATGGGGCCCATGGGGCGGGACGCGAACGCCGCGTCGTGGGTCCGCATGACCTCGCGCGCCGCGGCGGGGGACGAGGCCACCACGACGGGCACCTCGCCGAACCGGAGCAGCATGAGCGGGCCGTGGCGCCGGGCCAGGTCCCGCATGGCGCGGTGCGGGAGCGCGCCGGCGAGGTGGTGCAGGTGGCCGATGACGGGGAGCGCCCACGGGCCCGGCGGGAGCCGGAGCGGCCGCGCCCCCCCGCGTGGCGTTCGTGCGCGCTTTGTGGCGAAGAGGAACAAGATGGGGGCGGCGAGGAGGGGCGCGAGAAGCAGTAGCAGGTGCAGTGGGAGCTCGGCGGCCATGGTGGCTAGCTTGGAGCGAGAATGGAGAATTCCTCCTCGTCCTCGTGGAGGTAGGATATCGAATTGTGGATAGCTTTCAGTTCTTGGACCATGCCGTCTACTCTTCAGTGATATGCGTCGTTCAGTGATTCGGAAGGTTAGTTGCATTGGTTGGTTGTCTCGGTAGCGGATCACGCAATTTCTATGCCATTCATGGCCCTTGAATCCCTCCTCCGAGTACCAGTGGATTGGATGATCTAGAACTGAGAAACTTTCCAAACTCTAACCTGAACGGGTACCTTTACCTGAAGAATGCGACCTTTCTGTCATTCGAGGGCTCCAACCTGACCGTGTTGCAATGCAATTGCAATTTGACGGCTCTGCGACTGCGTATGACTTCTCTGATGTGCAGTGGAGCGTCAGCGTTAGGGTGTCCGCACGGGCGTACGCCACCGGTACGCTACGGCACGGTCCCGTATGGATATGATGTTTTTCCCCGCATCGGGGGACGACAATCCATATGGGACGTCCCGTTCGCGAGTCGGATCCCACATACCTGATGTCCGCCCAGGGAACGCCACAGCCCTGACGTCGCGGAGTGGGTCCCGCACCGGCGCACCATCCCAACTACCCGTGCGCCATCCCACACCACCTGCCGCTCCCTGCCGGCTTGACATCGGGAAGAAGAGGATGGGACACCGCCAGAGAGGGGAGAGGCAGGGAGCGAGGCCGCCGCATGATGCCGTGATGGAGAAAGAGAGGAGGACGGCAAGCCGGAGGAGCTTGAGGATGAATTGAGGAGGCGTCGCCGGCCTCTACTCCGTCGTGCCATGCCTCCCAGCATCGCCTCTGCTCCGTCTCGCCGTCGAGCTCCACGAAGCACCGCCCGCCGCTGGGGCAGGGGCTGCCCCCCATGCTCGATCCGGGCGCGGAGGAGGAGTCGAGGCAACCGCGCTGCCTCCTCTCCCCCTCAGGGCGGCCATCCTCCGCGCGCGCTGCCGCGCATGAGCTCTACACCGCGCCTCCTCCTCCTACTCCCTCGGATCGGATCCGAATCGAATCGAATGGCGGGACCTCTGATTGCTTCTTCCGTCGGGACGACCGTCGGGCTACCTTGCAACCGCAGCGTAGCTCCCGCAACCCCCTCCTCTACAGCCGTGCGGCGCGCCCCCAAGGCGATGGAGCTCTGTCGCGGCTGCGGTCGGCGCGCCTTGGTCGCGGTCTCTGCGCGTGCGAGCTCCTTTGCCGGAGTCGCGATCAGCCACACCTCCGAGCTCCGCCGCAGGGCGCCACTGGAAGAAGAGGAGGCGCGGGGGTTGGTGGGGGAGATGAGAGAGAGAGAGTGGAGGTGGAAGGGGCGCCGATGGGGTAAATGACTGGATGAGGATGACACATGGGTCCCACTGGTGGTAGTTGGTATGGAGTACGAGATTTAGAGGATGACAGGTGCGGGAAAATTAGTACTGGACTATAAAATCTTGATGACCAGGCAGGAATATTCCTTTTAGGGAATGAATTTGGAGTATGACGAGTGCAGATAGCCTTACACCGCGTTGCCAAGAGAGGTAGACAGTATACCTCAGTGCTGGCTGGCTCAGTCAGAGCAGAACAGCTGCCGCTTGGAAGCAGATCCTTTGCCTTTGGGTCCTTGTCACATGGACTCGGACCCAATGGCAGCGGCCCAACGGTAGAGGCATAACGGCAGGTGAGCCTCGTCATTGCCGCTCAGGGTCACTGCGAGTGCCTTTCGAGTTCCAGTACACTCAACCTTTTCATGACCTCAGACTATCTGCAACAGGGACCGGATAGTTCCTGCTATCACTTTCCCTGTTGTCCTTTTGGTAAAAACACCCTGCAGCGGGAGACGGAAAACCCTTACGGCAAAATGAAGGTCGGACGCCTGAATAGGAAAGTTGACGGAGTCGTGCACGTTTGGGAACGACGACGTGGCATGGGACCCACAGGAGGGTCATTGGTTCACGTCGGTAGGCGGCAGTAGGAAGGGGGGAGAGAAGAGGAGATGTTGTTGCTAGCTCATCGTCGTTGGCGTCGCTGGAAGCCAGCCCTGCTCCTCCTTCCGTCTACCAGCGGAACGCGTCGCCCTGCTCCTCCCTTCGTCCCATTCCCGAGAGGGGCGGAGGGCCACGACGTAAATGGAGCCGAGGAGCTCCATCACCTCAAAAGACTGTTGTCGCCTCCGTCGGTGGAGAGGGGGGCGGGATCTCTAGGGGTCGATGTGGTGAGAGAGGGGGTGAAGGGGTAGGGGGAGGGTGGCACGACCCGCAATAGACTGCCAAAGAAGAGGGAGAGAAGGGGAGGGAAATGCGATCCTCCACCGTAGCCGTCACGCCCCTCCGCTGCCGTCATGTGGTCTGGCGCGCTTGAGGGGAGCCTCATCGCGAGCTCCACCGACAGGAGGGGGGCGGACGCCCAGGAAAGGTAGGGGCCGCTAGGGCTGGATATCGAGCCTGGCTCGGCTCGTTAAGGCTCGACTCGTTAAGGCTCGGCTCGTTATAGCTCGACTCGTTTTAGCTCGTTATCTTAGTGAGCTAGGAACCTAGCTCGGCTCGGCTCGTTAAGAAGCTCGAGCTGGCTCGATAAGCTCGCGAGCCAACTCGTTAACAGTTATAAATTTAAAAAAATCATAGTTAACATGTAGATATGGAATAAAATACAACATGTTTATAAGACAACCAAAAATGAAACCAAGTAGTCAACAAACAATTTTGTCGGGGACAGCCCTGAGGGTCCCCTAAAAAACCGGGGGATCCTGCCTAAAACCTGCAAAAAACGAAAACAAAACGCACCTCTTACCTAAACGCGCACACAGAGCACGACCCATGCTGCGGTGGCCCCCGCGGCCCACTGGAGTGGCCCAATCAAAGGTCCCCTCGAGCGGGTTCCGCCTCGCTCGAGGGCTAACGCCCCCTCGAGCGGGATCCGCCTCGCTCGAGGGCTAACGTCCCCCTCGAGCGGGATCCGCCTCGCTCGAGGCTCCCACGCGAGCGCACCTGCTCCCGCACGCGGGTATGAGCATTTAATGCTCTGACATAGCAAAGCCGCACCATCACGCGCCTGGGAATCACGCCCCCGCACGGTTCCGCCAACTCCCTAGGGGGAACCCATCCCCGCCACTGCGGGGAACTGTGCGACATGGCCAGTGTCAGCTCCGTGGCACTGTGTCGCCCACTCCCGTACGGCTAACACGCCGCGCCCCCGAAGGGGGGCCGGTTGCACCCTCGAACCCTTCTCTCGTGATTCTGCAGGGACAATCCATGACGTCAGGCCGGCGGGAGCACCATCCCCGTCACTGTCAGTCCTGTGCGGCCATCCCCGCCCCTGCAGCGCCACGCCGAGCACTGCCGCAACAACTCTGGCGCTGTTAGGGCACGCGGGGACGGGACGCCGCCACGCCTGCCATTGTACCCCGTACGGATCACCGTTAACAGCCTCCTCGAGCCCGTCTGAAGACGCCCCGGCCAACCACTACGCCTTCACCCTCGAAGCTGCCCCTGTTCAAGTACGGGACACGCCACGACGACAAGACTGGGGCAAGGTCCACCAGGACGACCGCCAACTCTGCGGCGCTGCACGCCATACCTCCACATGTAGCTAAACAGTGCGGCATGCTTGTAATTCACCCTCTCCTTGGTCTATAAAAGGAAGGTGATCCCCCTCGCCGCGGGGAGGAGAGAACGCACACACACGCTCCCCGTCTTTCCCGTGATATTGGCACTCGCCTCAATCACTCCGCTCGGGACTTGGAGGCCACGCCTCCTCTCCCGCCTTGCTTGTAGCCGCCCCACTACAGGCACCCCGGTGCAAAGCAATACAGTGCCTCGAGCACACCCCTGCTGGACGTACGACCCCGGCCGGAACCAGGATAAACCAAGCATCTCTAGTTGCTTAGCACCGACCATCGAGGGACAGACCTCAGCGCTCACTACTAGTTAGTGTCGGGACTACATTCCGCACCGACAGTTGGCGCCCACCGTGGGGCACATGCACGCTGAAGGTCAACCCGTCATCAGCTCCCTCAATGGTGATTCGCACCGAGTACCGCGGTCAGCGTTACTCCATGGGCAGCTCGGACCCCCTCCCCGCCGGATTCGAAATCCGGTTCGGGGGCCTGAACTTTCAGGCTACAGGGAACAGCTACCTGATGCGCCTCACCAACCGTGAGGAACTCCGCGCGCGACGCCAAGCTGGGTCCACCCCGGTCGCTGCTGCACGCGTCGCCGCGACACCAACACCAGCCATCACGGACACTGCGGGTCCATCGGCGCCACGGCGCCGCCGCCGCTCCGGCCGGCGCTCGCGTCGGGCGCGGTCGGAGCGCCGGCATGCCGCGCGCGTCGCCTCGCAACGCGACGCGCTCACCGGCGTTACGGTTGCCGCCCCGGTGGGGGAGCGCTCCGTCCCCGGACCACGCTTCCCCATCGGTCTTCGCGGTGCCACGGCGGCCTACGTCGCCAACACCGACGCCAACACCACAATGCGCAGGGTTCCCCCTGGCCGCCACGTCTTGGTTGCCAGGGACCCTAGCGCCACCGCCGGCGACGAGTCATCGCTAGGCTCTGTCGACGCGCTACCACCCGGCACTTCGCATGGATACGCGGAGTGGGACTTCTCCGGCGTGCCGGACCCAGTGATGTTCAGGCGGTTCCTCGACGCTACGGACTACTGGTTCAGCTACTCCGACGACTCCAGCGCCGGGAGCTACGACCCCGCACGGGAGTGCTGCGTTGTCATCGCCAAAGACCCAGCAAACACCGTCGACCCAGCGGGCGCCGGCGACGGGGAGATTCCTCCCGCTCTAGGGACTGCATCACGCCTGGCTGCGGGGCCAAGCACCCCTCCCCCCTCACCGCCGAGGGGGCCGACATCAACGCGCAGCTGGCCCAAGCGCGCAAACTCGAGGCCAAGCTGGCGGAAGAGTACCGCACGGTGCGGTTGCTTCGCGCCTCCATCGCGGGGGAAGCATCCGCGCGCGGCGAACATGCGCGAAAGCTGGGCAGGCAAGCCCGCGATCGCATCAACGCCGACTTCAACGTCGACAATGCAGACACGCCCCCGCGAGCGAGCTAAAAGCTCATCGCTGCCGCGACACTGCTGCGGGCCATTCCCACCCCTTCGACACCCGAAGCGCGGAACCTGCACCGCGAGGCGCAGGCGCTCATCGAGCAAGCGGCCGTCCAGCAGGCCGAAAGCTCGGCGTCCCGCATCCGCCAACGGGGAGCGCGCGGGACGACGGGGGTGCGCAAGGCCCCGAGCCCTCGGTACACGCGGGCGGCGCGATGGAGCGCCCCGCTAACCCGGGCGCACACCGGCCAAAGAGCGGCTCCTCGACATGCGCGGGCGAGGGCCCGAGACGGCGACGCCCGCAACGTCATCAACGCCCGACGGACGAGCAACGCGAGAGGCGCGGGCGGCGGCGAGCTACCACCCTCGGCGGGGTGGACGCTACGACAGCGGGGAGGACCGTTCGCCGACGCCGGAGCCCCCGGGAACCCATGTGTTCAGCTGGGAGATTCGCACAGCGACCTTCCCCCAGCGCTTCCGCCAGCCCACGACGATCGTCAAGTACAACGGGGAGACGGATCCCCGCGTGTGGCTCAACGACTACCGCCTAGCATGCCGGCTGGGCGGAGCCACCAGCGACGAGGTCATCATTCGCAACCTCCCCCTGCACCTCGCCGATTCAGCGCGGACGTGGCTCGAGCACCTACCTACTAGCCAGATCCACAACTGGGACGACCTGGTCCGCACGTTCGTGGGAAATTTCCAGGGCACGTACGTGTGCCCTGGGAATTCCTGGGACTTGCGCTCTTGTACCCAGAAGCCCGGCGAGTCGCTTCGGGACTTCATACGGTGCTTCTCCAAGCGCTGCACAGAGCTTCCAAGCGTGGCACAGTCTGAGATCGTGCACGCCTTCCTCAAGGGCACTACGTGCCGGGACCTTGTGCGCGAGCTCAGGCGCAGCCCGCCGGTCGATTCGAACAAGCTGTTCGACATCGCCACCAGCTTTGCCTCGGGCGAGGAGGCGGTGGGGGCGATCTTCGACGGCAAGAAGGGCAAGCGCGCGGACGACGCGCCTGCGGAGGGCAGCAAGTCCAAGGAGCTCCGCCAGAAGAACAAGCGGAGAAAGAAGGGAAAGAAGCCGCGCCGCGAGGCGTGCGAGCAGGGGCGCGACGACGACGACAGCGAAGCTCTTGCTGTTGACCCGGCTCGATGGGGCCCTCGACCGGCCCCTCGGGGCCCGGGGGTTTTCGACGACATGCTGAAGAAGCCATGTCCCTACCACAAGACACCGGTCAACCACACCCTCGAGCAGTGCGACATGCTCAAGCGGTTCTACGGTCGCGCCGCCGCGAAGGATGACGAGGCTAAGAAGGACGGGGGTGATGGCGACGCCGGTGGCTTCCCCGCCGTGGAGAACGTCTTCCTCATCTTCGGGGGGCCAACCATTGACATGTCCAGCCGCCAGCGCAAGCGGGAGCGGCACGAGGTTCTCGCCGCGGAGAAAGCGCCTCCCTCCTTCCTCGATTGGTCGGAGGACGCCATCACCTTCAGCCGCGAGGATCACCCGAACCGCATCCCCAACCCGGGCCAGTACCCGCTGGTGGTCGACCCGGTCATCGGGAACGCGCGGTTCTCGAAGGTCCTGATGGACGGAGGCAGCAGCCTCAACATCCTCTACGCGCACACGCTGCGCCTGCTGGGGATCGGGTTGGACCAGCTGCGGCCCAGCACGACGCCGTTCCATGGCGTCGCGCCGGGCAAGCGCGTCCAGCCCCTTGGGCAGATCGACCTGCCTGTCTGGTTCGGCACGCCGGACAACTACCGCAAGGAGACGCTCACCTTCGAGGTGGTGGGGTTCAGGGGCGCGTACCACGCCATACTCGGAAGGCCCTGCTACGCCAAGTTCATGGCAGTCCCCAACTACACCTACCTCAAGATGAAGATGTCGGGGCCCAACGGCGTCATCACCATGGGCTCGTCCATCGAGCACGCCTTCGACTGCGACGTCGAGTGCGTGGAACACGCCGAGGCCCTAGCGCTGGACGAAGCGCTGGTGGCCAACATGGAGAAGATGGTCAACGAGGACCTCAACTCCACCGTCAAGCATGCCGACAGCTTCGAGGCTGCCGAGCAGACCAAGGAGGTGCCCTTCGACCCTGCTGCCCCCGAGGGCAAGGCGTTGAGGGTCAGTTCTACCCTCGACCCGAAATAGGAAGTGGTGCTCGTCGACTTTCTCCGCGCCAACGCCGACATCTTCGCGTGGAGCCCCTCGGACATGCCAGGTGTTGACGGATAAAACTCGTATCCACCTACGATCCGCAAGCGTACGGACCTACACCTTTTTCACCACGGGATTCCCAAGGTTCTTGTCAATCCGCGGAGCAAGGGGATTACTAGCGCTTAACCAAGTACTAATCTAGTTGAATGGAAAACCTTTGAAAGAGAGTATTAATCCTAAGGTAAAGACAATCTAACCTAAGTTACTCTAAGTTAAGTTGATCAAACAAATCTAGGTTTAAACTAGATGATAAAGGGGTGAACACAAGAGAGTGAGCAAGAAAGATAAGCGTTCCCTCCCTAGGATCTAGGATAACATGGTATGCATCTACTACACAAAAGTGGTAAACCAATCTACCGGGGGTTGTGACCACGGTTTCGCCCTTTCCCTCCTCTCGTACTGTCACTACGCGAAGGTATTCGTGACTAGACCTATGATGGACACGGTATGTTGATGGAATCTATGGGAGTAGCGGATATCATACGCCCGAAAAACTAGGTAGCTAACCTTAATCATCAAAGCATCATCAACATGAAAACAATAGATTGAAACCACACATCGAGTAGCGATCACATAGCATGTATCCTTCTAATCCTAGGGATGAACAGAGACATTACCCCATCATCTTACACGGATTGATGCACATAGGGGTGATGGAGACTCCGGAGAACGTCGTCGATGAAGATGGCGGCGATGTGTCACACCCGGATTTAAGGACAAACCCGAATGCAAGAATACATGTGCGCCAGGATCAAGTTACACACATGCATCGACGCAGTGAATACCAAAACACAGTGTAAAAGCGTAAAGAGAGTATTAAATAGTTATTACATGACCGAATGTCTCAGCTAAACAATCGTTCGAGTAGCTAACAGCGGAAAAGAAACACACGCAGAAGTCCTCCACAGGCGGTGGACCGGAGAACGGACGCCTAGAACCCATCGAACTCATCATAGTATTCTTCAAAACGCCCATCCGAGCGACGGCGGGTAGTGTAGATGCAATACATAAACAACAAGCGTGAGCACATGTCGTACTCAGCAAGAGAAAAGTTCTATAACAACATGCAAGGCTTTATGGTGGAAGCTGTTGGCTCATAAGCAAGTCAGCATTTTAGTTGGTCAAGTTTTATTAAGCAACGGTTACTAGCAAGTGTAAGTATATACCAAACCCAGATAATAACATGCAACAGATCCATAAAAATGTAATGCACAAGTTTAAAAGTTCCATCTTCCATAAAATTAATCATGTGAGGGTCCAGGCCGCTCTTGACCATGAGCACGGTTAACTAGTTAGTTTTACACTCTGCAGAGGTCGTACATCTTTACCCACAAGTCGCGTAAAAGTCCCGAAGAACTTTAAACCCAACCATGCGATGCTGATCAGGCACCATACCACACTACCGAGGTGTGATTGCATAGGGACGCTACGAGGCCGTTACAAAGATCCCCAGATGAAGGTCGCCCGCTAGGTTACCTCGGTCGGTGCAACGTATAAAGCTCCCGACGAGTACCGTGTCTTAGCCAAGCCCACACCTACGCCCGAGCAGTCCATACGCCACTACCCGCCAGCCCCCAACCCTTATCAGGTAAAGCATACCTAACACCTAGTTCACTAATTAATAAGCCAAGACAGAGCCATATGTCTTGTGGTAGTACTGTTTTCCTGGGTGGTCGCTCCATGTTCCGATTAACAAGTATAAAGTGTTCTTGCATTACATGAAATGATAACATAAATAAAGCCATATTAACAAGCGTTCATTAAACCATCCAAAACCACGTAAAGCGCTAGCATGTGCTACCCAACATAAAGTAAACCCGGTTGATCAAGGCATAGGATAACAAAGCTAGTCGAACCTTAGCAATAGGACCCATCAATTTAATGCATAGCAAAAATAAACAACAGTGTAATTAAAATGCATGTTGTAATAGGAATTTAACGGGAATGCAGCAAGGACTTGCCTTCTACCAGCACCGGAAAGCTCGCTCGGGGTCTTGATACTCTTCAACGACGGCGAAGTCCCCGAATTGCTCGTACGCTACGCTCCACACATCACATACAAGCAAGCAATGGAAATAAATAAGAAACAGTACACCAATCATCTCAAACAGTAACAAAAGCAACAAAAAACTATTCTACTCGTCGAGACGATCGCGTGGACATAAAGAACGCTAAAAACGGAGCTAAAACGACAAAGTTATGATTAAAACAAGTTTTAGGACTTATTTGCAAAGAATTTTAGGGCTTCGGGTTAAAACAGAAGAAAACAGGACTAAAACGTGAGGGTTTTATAAGGTGGAAGGGTATTTTTGTTAAACAGGGAAAACTCGGGGTTTCTTTAGCAAAACGTGCGGTTAAGGATTAGGGAATAGATCGGATCCGTTGGATCACGATCGGGCGGCTCAGATCAACCCGTAACGGTTTGACCCGGGGCGAGGTTTGACCGGGCGGCTTGGGCGCGCGGTGGCCGTCGGATGGGGATCCGGCGGTGCGGGACCCCTGCGCAAGCGAGGCGCGGCGGCGCGAGGCGGCCGGCGGCGAGCGAGACGCGGCGGCGCGCGGCGGCGGCGGCGGCGCGAAGGCCAAGCGGCGGCGGGGTGCGCCTTTCTCTGCGGGGGACGCGCACCGAGACGTCGTGCGCGCGCGGGCGAATCCACGGGCGGCCCTCACGGGCGGCGACGATGAAGGACGACGGCGCCGGCGAGGCATGGCGGCGGCGCACGGCCGGCGACGGCGAAGGCGGTGGCGCGGCGCACGGGAACCCGAGCGGACGGCGCGGGGTGCTCCACACCTTGAGGCGAAGCTCGGGACGGCTCCAAAACGACGGCGAGGCGGCGACGGCGCGGGTCGGCGGCGCGGACCGAGGCAACGGGCGGCGGCGGCGCGGAACGCTAGGGTTAGGCGTCGGCGGCGGAGGGCGCTTAGGGTTGCGGGGCGGCGTGGCACGGGGGTGGCGGCGCATTAAATAGGGCCGCGAGCTACTCTCGGCGTGCGGGCCGGCGGCGCGGCGGCGGCGCGGGTCGGACTCGAGTCCGACCCCGAGCCGAGAGGCGGGCGCGGCGCAAGGAAGGCGGCCCGACGGGCGGGGCCCGCCCGTCGGCGAGAGCGGGCGGCGCGGGGGCGCGCGCGCCCCCGCCGGGCCGCGCCGGGGCCGCCAAGGGAAGTGGGCCGGCTGCGGTTTGCGGTTTGGTTTTCTTTTTTTTTTCCTTTTTCTTTTTCAAATCCTATTCCAAACCTCTAAACATCAAACAAACTTCGAATTCAAACCGAGATTTGAATCCAACAACCAAAAACAATGCACCAGCATGTATGCAACAGTAAACTCCTATATTTCATTAATTAATTAATAAAAATGATTAAATGCCTATAAAAGCACACAACCTTATATTCCTTAAGCGAGATCAAAATGTTGCTAAGCAAATTTTAATTAAAATCAGGAATTGGAATTTAGGGTGTTACCCGATGGAGCTTGGGAACACCCCTAGGCCAGCGGCTTGGAGTCCTCCTCTTGCTTCCTTCTCTCCGCCGGCGTTGATCCTTGCGACGAGCTCATCTAACTCTCTCCCTCATCTTGCGGCGGCGGTTTTCTGGTGATTGGCGTCGGTAGGATGATTTGTTCGATGTGGCGGTCGACGGCGGCGGAGGGAATAAATAGATGAACACCTAGGGCAAAGGGGGGACCGAACCGACCCCCGGAGTGGGGTGGGCCGGTCGGACCGGGCCGGCCGGCTCGGGCCCACTTCGGCCGGTTCGGCCCCGGTTTTCTCCCCCGGTTGCTTCTCGCGTGATCCCTTATTCGTGTGCACTTGCATGTGGGCCTTTGACGTCGTTTCCTTCACGGTTTAGGCTTGAATCCTTGCTATGCAAGCTTCGCTGTTTTCTGGTTGAGTCCCTGAAGACTTGCACGTTGACGCTTCGGTCCTCGGGTCATTTGGAGTCGTGTTCATCGAGTGTCTTGACTCTTATCGGGCTTCATGATCTTCTTCCAAAGTGCTTGGTGAACTTATCCCGAAAGTCTCCTCTTTAGCGTAGATTTCCTGCGTAAACAACAAACTCCAAAATCGACATGCAAGTGTGAACTTGTTATATCATTAGTATGCCTAGTGGCCGGTTAGTTGCAAATCATAATCGAAACCAATGTATAACAAGTACCCTAGGTTGACGGAAATTCACCGTCAACATCTCCCCCATGCTTAAACCTTGTTCGTCCTCGAGTAAGTAATCCTTGCTTAAAAGGGAAATCAGTGTTGCCTTCCAACGTTGTCCCTGCACTTAGTCATTCATGACGAGACAAATTGCTCTCTCTTAAGAATTTATTTTTAAAGTTCAAGTTGTGACCGGCTTCTTTTTCATTATGGAAGATAGACTAACAATAAAGAACAAGCCACTTTTAACACGATGCTCTCAAACTTAAGTGAACTTCTAACCATTACCTTGTCACATGGAAGATTTTCAAAAAGATGCATATCCAACATAAGTGAAAATCTCTTGCAAGAGCTCATAGAACACTCATCTCATCAAGTCACTCAAGCCTATACTAGATTATTTTCAACCTACTCTACTCATATGTGATAGTGGAAGGCTTATGTGGAGCTTGGAAGGTTAAAAACAATCCTAGCAAAACATACATCCGAAATATTGTCAAATTAAGAGAGAGGTCTATTGGAATTACTGAGACTCGTCAAAAAGGCCATGGAAAATAAATGTTGGAAAGAGAGAGGGACGAAACACACACATTTAGATAAGTGGACATGTGCAAGTGGCAAATGGATGATCCCGAGGCACGAGTGAAGTCCTCGTTATCGGATTGCACATGGTTGGAAGATTTGAGTATGGATTTGTCATCAAGGCACTTGAGAACTTATGAAGCAAAAAGAACCGAGGAGCATCTTTATTTTTTCTTTATTTTATTTCCTTCTCATTTTTCTCTCTTTCTTTTTTTTCACTTTATTCTTCCTATTTTTCTTACTTTTCTTTTCTTCTTATCATATTTTTTTTCATTTTTCATTTTTTTTCTTTTTTTTCTTTTGCTCCTCAAAACTTTTTGCCACATAATACTTACATAGCATTTGTGTCAGAGAATGACTCCTCCCCCATGCTTGAACGATGCTCATCCTCAAGCATAAAAGAGAGGGGAAATGACTGCTAAAGTAAGTATAAATTCCATAATATTGTAGAATGTTTGAATCTCCATCAAGAATTTTACTCCATACTCAAATTGGGTTGTGGACAAGGAGGTGATCACAAAAAGATGTTTTTGGTTTAGGGTGGATGCTCAGCGAAGTTTGTGAAATTCTCGATGTGAAAACCCATAATGCATGGACAAAAAGGCTAGCATGAAAAAGTTACACAAAGGAATGACCAGCTTCTTAGTCTCGAACCATAGAAATCAATCCTAATCCAACTCATCAAAACATATGTTTGCAATCTACGGGTTTTGTTATCATAAAACATATATGTATATGGCGTTGGTAGGTAGAACTTTGCAAGAGCACCACAAATATGTAGATAGCATAAAAGTTAAGTTTTCATAAAAACAACAAGTTATCCGGCTATCCATAAACTTAAATCAAAGAGCAAAGATATGTATGTGGGTCTAGAGCATAGTCATTTCACCTCCACAAATAAAAGAGCCGGTATTTAAATTAATTTCAGATCATATTATGGAGAGCAATTAGCCAAGGCATGTATAACTTCATGTAGGTAAAACAAAGCGGCAACTTTCATCATCTTTCCGTAAGCATAGGCAATATAGAACATCAAGGTGAACACATGGTCATGCTTATCTATTGAAAGTAAAAAGAAACCTAGGTTGTCCTCCTAGTAGCCATGTTATTGTTTGAAGATAAAAACAAAAGGTTGCACCTAGTTGATGTTGAAGGCATACTTACAAGCATTTGTGTTTGGAAAAGAGAAGGTCCATGGAGATGTTACCATCCTTTGTAATTCTTCATTGCCTTCTTCCGACATCTCCATGTATCGATGTGGCTTTTGCTTTTGTCTTGATTTATTAATGCTCCTAAACTTATGAATTTGATCTTGTATGCTTAATGGAGTCATTGGTCACCCTTCTCTTCAATGTTGTCATCACCATCTCCTCTTTCTTGTTCTCATCATCTCCTTGCTGTCTCTTTTTCATGGATTTCCCCCTCTGTCCAGAACAGAAAATATATCGAAATATAGCTCTATTGAAAAGTTTATGAAATTACCTTTCCAACGTGTGGTCATTCATCGAAAACGGAGTTCAAACAAGGGAGCTATGTCCGTTTTACTTCAGCACTGCGTGCTGTCCAAAACTGATTTCAGGACGTGTTGCACTCGGTGATTCGGGCATAACCGCTTGTAGGAACCTCCGGTTGTCTTGATTCTTGATTTGTTGGAATCGTAACTTCATGGGGCTTCTAAATATCCAAAAATATCCAGTGTTTTCCGTTCGAGACCATGCAGAATTTTGATGAGATTGGTGGCTTCTTGCGCATTGATCTGGAGATGTTAACGATCTTTATCATTCTATCTTCTAGAGTGTCATGTTGCACTTCCGTGTTAAAGATTCAGGGTCTCCCCCATGCTTAGCATTTTGCTAGTCATGGAAGAAGAAGACAAAGCACTTCTTAGTCATCCTTCAATTTCCTTGTAGTGAGAGTCTTTATCTTGCCTGTAAGACATTTTAAACGCACATTCTACCCCCAAGGTGACGGTTGGGAGTAGATAGAATTGCCAACAATACAACAATGTCTCCTAAGATTCTTAACTCGTGGCATAATTAGTCTAATGAGGAATAAAAAACTGATGAGTGTACGTGGTGCAAGGTGTATGCACATGATAGGAAAGCATATAAACAAAGACAATGTTTTCACCTAGTTCTAAACACCATGTTTACAACTAGGTTGCCCAATTTCTCCATAGCCATAAAGGTTTATATATCTAGGGTTAAAACACCATGTCTATCCCTAAATCAATAACTCTTATAGCACAAGAAAAATTAAGCGCATAGCAAAGCTTATAAACTGACCAAAGCAACATGAAAACATATGAAAAGCTAGCTAGGTTTATCGAACTCAACGATGATGGTCCGCAATCTTGTTTAAACACCACGTTTACACAAGATCACAAAAGGAAAATACTCATAATGCCTTATGAAGTATTAACATGGAAAAAGAAGCATACATCATTAAGTATATAAAACAACCAAGTCAACTATGTGCAAAACATGTACATGCAAAGAAACATCACATTGATAACAAAATGCAATGCATGCAAATAAATAAATATGAGCATGAACATGATGGTGGTTCTAAAAAGAAAACTAAACTTAGATTAATAACCACAAGTTGATCATCATAAGAAAGTGCCATTCTTTATTCTCTCTAAGAAAGGAATAAAAACATAAAGAAACGGGTTGCCTCCCGAAAAGCACTTCATTTAAAGTCATAGAGCTCGACTTTCTCACATACCTTCTTTTCGTTGCATAGCCATGGCCCTTCATGCAAGAATAAAAGGTACCAATGCAGCTTTAATTTACTTCCCATGTTGTGCTTGATCACTTATAGAAGACTTGCCCAAAGCATCCTTTTGTTTCATCATTATCTCCTTCTTTATCATCCTTCGCTGCTGCCTTCACTCCATGAATTTTTTTTAATGTCCAGAACAGAAAGTATACTCAAGCTCTACTCCATTGCAAAGTGCACAAAATTTCCTTTCCAACGAGTCTTTATTTGCTCAAATCGGACTCCGGACAAAAGAGTTATGCCCGTTTTGCTCCGGTGATGTAATCTGTCCTGAAATTTCAGAACGCGCAACGCTCAATGTTTTCTCCATAACTCCTTGCACGGGTCTTCAAACTTGTTGGTTCTTGATGCGTTGGAATGGTAATTTTATGGAGCTTCTGAATATCTCATTTTCTTCATTTGTACACCTCTGAACAAGCCCTCAAATTGATGAAGACAGCAGCATCCATCGCGGGATTCAGAGAGGTTGATGATTTATCATGCAACTCTTTTAGGCATGACTTCCTTTTTTTTCATTATTCAAGCCTGTCTACATGGTTAGTGAAAATCGGGCCTTTCCCGACATATGATTCTTTAAGGTCATTAGCTTGACCAAGCGCAAAGCATGATCGAGATTTACAAAACTTATTGTAAACATACGCGTCCATAATTAACACCACATGTGAATTGTAGCAACAAGGCAAGGTGTAAATAAAAGAAGCATATGTTTCATGCATAGCACTTAGCTCATCATTAGGCAAAGGTTCTTTAGGTGTGAGATTAATTGAATCAAACTTAAATGTTTCCTCTTTTTCATTCTCAAGAAAATCTAGCCTATCAACATGATCACTATTGGAACAAGGCATAGACATTAAACTATCATTCATACTATTGGTTGAGCATGAGTATTTGAATTTATCAACATCAATACCAATAATATCTTGAGATTTCAGCGCGTACCTTGGCCTTAGAGATTTTTCAACAGGAGTGATATTTGGTTCATCAAGCAGTGTTGAAGGCGAATCGATCCCAACGAGTGAAGGTGTCTCTTTGTTACCTTTTTGCATCCCCTCCATCTCATCATGTGGAACATGTAATCCTTCAACTATGTATGCATTCATCTCTTCTTTGAAGTCTTCTTTATCAACCAAATCTTCATCTTCAAAGACTTGTATGTTGCTTTCTTTATCTTCCACGTACCACATGTCGTCAAGATCGCTCATTGTTGATTCACTCTTTCCTCCATCCTTGAGTACTTCCATGTCTTGATTTGCTAGTGTGTAGGCTTCAATAGCACACAAGCTATCATCTAGCTTGAGTCCTATCTCCTCCCATTTATCCTTTGAGTCACTAGGCTCATCACGGTTGTATTCTTCTCTTCCTTCATCATAAATCTTTAAGTTGTCAAACCGGTCGATCGATCCTTCATCTCCTTCTTTTCTTTCTTCTTCAAACATCTTTTGGATCGACTCTCCACTCATCTCTTGATCAAAAATATCTTCAACTAGTTTGGCAACGTGTTGGCGTTCCTCCTTCCTTCGGTAGCTGATTAGTGGGGCGAAATCAACTTGAACCCAACCGTATTGCTTGAACTCCGCCAATGGTCTAGCATTCCACATACTTCGGCCTACATTCATGTTAGTTTCAACATTTTTAACATCCGAAATGACTTCTCTTACCTTAGGAAGTGGATCTTCAATTTCTTGAATGGTCAGTTCATCTTCCTTGACCTCCGGTTCATCTTTTTCAGAAATTTCAGCAAGCACCTTGGGCTTGCTTTTGTCGTTTTGCTCCTCTCGACAACATCTTTGCCAATCTCGTATTGTTCTTTGTACATTGCTTATCCTTTGTAAGATTTGTGCGGCTTCACTAATTGTTTTATCCATTATATCACCGCCTGCACACATGCTTACAAAACGAGAAGAGTTAGGGGTTAGTGAAAAATAAAAGGTATGCAACATCAAGTCACCGGAAAATCCCAAGTTCGGGCCTCGCTCAAGTAGTTCATTAAAACGGTCCCATGCTTCATCAATTCCTTCATCCTCTCCTTGCTTGAAAGTGAGCACTTGCCTCCTTAAGTCTTGAACCTTGCTTATGGGAAAGAACTTAAAAAGAAACTTCTTCACTAGCTCATCCCAATTTCCTTTTGCTTCAACGGACGCAAGTGTGTACCATCTTCGCGCTTCATCTTCGAGAGAGAACGGAAAAAGATTCCACTTGAACCAAGCGGCCGGAACTCCTTTTTGTTGCACCGTGTTGCATAACATCGTGAATTCCTTAATGTGTCTATATGGGTTGTCATCCTCCAATCCTCTAAATGGTTTTGTCGCCACTAACTTGATGATTCCAGGCTTCAATTCATAGTGGGTTGTAGCAAGCGCCAAATCTGATTTTTGCATCTCAATGTCTTCCATTGACGGCATTGCTAGCTCCCTTAGCGACATCCCTTCGTCTTCCAATGGTGAGGTGAACAAATCCATCTAGGCACAAGAAAAGAGAAAGAAAAACAAAAAAGATTTTTTTTCTTTTTTTAGAGAATAAGGGTTAGGTGTTAGTAATCAACAAAATTAATACTAGATTAAACGTAGCAAACTGGCTTGCTCCCCGGCAACGGCGCCAGAAAAAGGGGCTTGTTGACGGATAAAACTCGTATCCACCTACGATCCGCAAGCGTACGGACCTACACCTTTTTCACCACGGGATTCCCAAGGTTCTTGTCAATCCGCGGAGCAAGGGGATTACTAGCGCTTAACCAAGTACTAATCTAGTTGAATGGAAAACCTTTGAAAGAGAGTATTAATCCTAAGGTAAAGACAATCTAACCTAAGTTACTCTAAGTTAAGTTGATCAAACAAATCTAGGTTTAAACTAGATGATAAAGGGGTGAACACAAGAGAGTGAGCAAGAAAGATAAGCGTTCCCTCCCTAGGATCTAGGATAACATGGTATGTATCTACTACACAAAAGTGGTAAACCAATCTACCGGGGGTTGTGACCACGGTTTCGCCCTTTCCCTCCTCTCGTACTGTCACTACGCGAACGTATTCGTGACTAGACCTATGATGGACACGGTATGTTGATGGAATCTATGGGAGTAGCGGATATCATACGCCCGAAAAACTAGGTAGCTAACCTTAATCATCAAAGCATCATCAACATGAAAACAATAGATTGAAACCACACATCGAGTAGCGATCACATAGCATGTATCCATCTAATCCTAGGGATGAACGGAGACATTACCCCATCATCTTACACGGATTGAAGCACATAGGGGTGATGGAGACTCCGGAGAACGTCGTCGACGAAGATGGCGGCGATGGAGCTTGGGAACACCCCTAGGCCAGCGGCTTGGAGTCCTCCTCTTGCTTCCTTCTTTCCGCCGGCGTTGATCCTTGCGACGAGCTCATCTAACTCTCTCCCTCATCTTGCGGCGGCGGTTTTCTGGTGATTGGCGTCGGTAGGATGATTTGTTCGATGTGGCGGTCGACGGCGGCGGAGGGAATAAATAGATGAACACCTAGGGTAAAGGGGGGACCGAACCGACCCCGGAGTGGGCTGGGCCGGCCGGACCGGCCGGCCGGCCCGAGCCCACTTCGGCCCGGTTCGGCCCCGGTTTTCTCCCCCCGTTGCTTCTCGCGTGATCCCTTATTCGTGTGCACTTGCATGTGGGCCTTTGACGTCGTTTCCTTCACGGTTTAGGCTTGAATCCTTGCTATGCAAGCTTCGCCGTTTTCTCGGTTGAGTCCCCGAAGACTTGCACGTTGACGCTTCGGTCCTCGGGTCATTTGGAGTCGTGTTCATCGAGTGTCTTGACTCTTATCGGGCTTCATGATCTTCTTCCAAAGTGCTTGGTGAACTTATCCCGAAAGTCTCCTCTTTAGCGTAGATTTCCTGCGTAAACAACAAACTCCAAAATCGACATGCAAGTGTGAACTTGTTATATCATTAGTATGCCTAGTGGCCGGTTAGTTGCAAATCATAATCGAAACCAATGTATAACAAGTACTCTAGGTTGACGGAAATTCACCGTCAACACCAGGCATCCCGAGGGAGGTCGCCGAGCACTCCCTTGACATCCTACCTCACTCCCACTCCGTGCAACAACGGCTCCGCCACTTCGACGAGGAGCGGCGGCGGGCGACCGGAGCGGAGCTGCGGAAGCTCCTCGAGGCTGGGTTCATCAAGGAAGTGTTCCACCCTACGTGGCTAGCTAATCCTGTACTAGTGAAGAAAAAGAATGGGAAGTGGCGGATGTGTGTAGAATACACTAGTGTTAATAAAGCATGTCCTAAAGTTCCTTTTCCTTTGCCGCGTATCGATCAGATTGTTGAGTCGACCGCTGGGTGCGAACTACTCTGCTTTCTTGATGCCTATTCCGGGTACCACCAAATAAAAATGAAGGAGTCCGACCAGCTCGCGACTTTATTCATCACGCCGTTCGGGATGTACTGCTACGTCACGATGCCGTTCGGCCTCCGAAACGCGGGTGCAACGTACCAGCGGTGTATGCAGCACATCTTTGGAGACCACATTGGGCGAACCGTTGAGGCGTACGTGGACGACATAGTCGTGAAAACCAGGAAGGCGGATGACCTGGTCAGCGACCTCAGCATCGCATTCGGCTGCCTACAGGCCAACGGGGTGAAATTGAACCCCGAAAAATGTGTCTTTGGCGTGCCGCGGGGCATGCTTCTAGGATACATAGTCTCCCAGCGAGGCATCGAGGCCAATCCCGAAAAGGTTGCCGCCCTCGAGCGGATGGGTCAGATTCGGGACCTCAAAGGGGTTCAAAGGGTGCTGGGGTGCCTTGCCGCCTTTAGCCGCTTCATCTCGCGGCTCGGCGAGAAGGGCTTGCCCCTCTACCGGCTCCTCAAAAAGCACGAGCGTTTCTCTTGGACCGCCGAGGCCCAGGAGGCGCTTGATAAGCTAAAGGCGTCCCTCACACACGCCCCGATCCTTACACCGCCGCAAGGCGGTGAGCCTCTGTACCTCTACGTCGCTGCGACCACCCAGGTGGTCAGCGCCGTGATCGTGGTAGAGCGCACGGAGGAAGGACACACCTTGTCGGTTCAGCGGCCGGTGTACTACATCAGCGAAGTCTTGTCCGACACCAAGACGCGCTACCCACAAGTCCAGAAGCTGCTCTACGCAGTGGTTCTCACGCGGCGCAAACTCCGCCACTACTTCGAGGCCCATCCTGTCACGGTGGTTTCCTCCTTTCCATTAGGGGAAATCATCCGCAACCCGGATGCAGCGGGCAGGATTGCCAAGTGGTCGGTGGAGTTGATGGGTGAAACGCTCGCCTACGCCCCGCGCAAGGCCATCAAGTCCCAAATCTTGGCGGATTTCATCGCCGAGTGGACAGACACACAGTTGCCGCCGCCACAGATCCAGGCTGAGTGCTGGACCCTGTACTTCGACGACTCAGTAATGAAGACAGGGGCGGGCGCGGGCCTGCTCTTCGTGTCACCCCTCGGGGAGCACATGCGGTACACTGTGCGCCTTCACTTCCCGGCATCGAACAATATGGCTGAGTACAAGGCCCTGCTTTGCGGCCTCAAAATCGCCATCGAGATAGGCGTCAAACGCCTCGACGTGCGGGGGGACTCGCAGCTCGTGATCGACCAAGTGTAACGCCCGCGTTTTAGCCATAAATAAATCACCCAGTAAATCATGCGTATTTTCAAAACTGACCCGCCGAGCTCAATCAACAATCAAACCCTAGCCACTGTTTCCCCCCCCCCTCTCTCTCTCTCTCTCTCTCTCTCCCCGACGCGCGTGCCGCGATTCCCGCCGGCACCGCACCTCGGTCACGCCCCTGCGCACCTTCCCAACGCCGCGGTCGGCCACCGGCCGGAATCCCGCGCACGCCGCGGTCCCGCCGGCCGGTCCGCCTCGCCGTCACCACCGTCCCGAAAATCACGCCGACGCCCGGAAAGTCGGAAAAACCCCACAAAACCCTCCCTTAATTTCCCTAGCAATTTTCCAAAATTCTCTAGATTTTTCCCCAATTTCTTCTCCCCTTTTCCCTATTTTTTTTCCTTTCTTTTCCTTTTTCCTTTTCTTTCCTTTCTCCTTCCCTTTTCTTTTCCTCTTTTCCTCTTTTCTCTTCCCTCTCTTCTTCCTTTCTTCTCCTCCTTTTTCCCCCCCCCCCCCCCCGCCCTCCCGCGCGAGCCAACCGGAGACCGGCGCCGACCGCCGCCGGCCAGGGCCCCGCGCGCGCCGCCTCTCCCCCCCGCCTCCGCACGCCACCGGCCGGCGGGGAAGCCGCCTTTGCACGCCACCGCGGCCCCGCCCGCCCCCCGCGCCCGCCGGAGACCGGGCCGGCCGCCGGACGCCATTAATGCCCCCCCCGTCCGAGCCGTCAACTCCCTCACCGGCCGCCGCAGCCGCCCCCACGCCCGCACGACGGGTCTAGTCCCCCGCCTACCCACTGCGCACGCTGACCCAACCGAGCCGTCGCATCGCCGGCCGGAGCTCGCGAAGCTCCCCGAGCTCGCCGGCGGCCTCGCCGGGGAAAATATCTCCCCTTCCCGAACCGCCTCTCGCCGCCTATAAAAGGGGCCAACGGCTTCCCCGGCCACCGCACTTCACCACGGCCACCTCCTTTCCCTTGCTTAGGCACTAGAGCGCCACCGCCACTAACACCATCACCACCGGTCCGCCGCCGCCCGTGGAGCCGCCCCCCTCGCGCCGCCTCGACCCAAGGTGAGTGAGGGAAACAAACCCCCCTCGTCGCCCTCCTCCTTTTCCCCCCCTCTCGCCGTCCGCCTCCGTGGCCGGGAGGCCGGCCGGCCGTCGCCGCCCGAGGCCCCCGGCGGCCGCCCTCCCCCCCGCTCTCCGAATGTCACAAGGTAGGGGATGAAGGGGGGGCTATTTAGCCGAAACCCCCCTACCCCTTTTCCTTTTTCCCAGGATCCCCTGTCACTATTTCCTCTCTCTCTCTCTCCTTTCATTTAGCCCCTACCCTTTAAACAAATCCACCAAGGCCCCTGCCCTCTTTCAAGTAAATCCCTGAGGCTATTTTAGTTAACCCTCACCTTACTTAAGTATTATATTTAGGCCCTTCGGTTTAAAACTAGAATTACTAACCGGCCCGAATTAACCCTAAACATCCCTTTCATTCGTCATTTCATGCGCGGGTTTCATCCCAATCATGCCTAAACCCCCTCAATAAAGGAAAATTACCAATAGGTCCTTAATATCTATAGCCCCCTTAACCTAGCCCCTTTTCATACACGCCCTTCCTTTCCGGTTAAGACCAAACCCTACCCGCCTATATATAACCCTCCTCCGCTCACCTTCCCCTCCCCGAGCTCGGTCGGAAACGTGTATGCTAATATTGCTTGCTTGTGTGTGTGCCATAGCCGACGGAGTAGACGGAGTAAGGTACCCCGAGCAGGAGATCGAAGCCGGCTACTGCGAGCAGGAGCCCGAGGTCCCGAACGCCGAACCGGCCCTCCCCGAAGACTTCGAAGGCGGCAAGTTCAACCTCCCCCTTTGATGCATGCTTCTGTCCTAGTTTTATAAATACACCCTATACCCGTTTTATGAATTGCATATTATTTTACTGCAAAACATGGTAGGATAGCCACCCTTGATTGCTATGATTGAACCTTGTTTTGGCCTAAATGAGTGCTTTAAAAATGTGTGAGTGCTTTCAAAATGTGTGAGTGCTTTAAAAATGGGAATGGGATATTTTTGGAAAATGAGTACAGAACTGGGTAGACGGGATGGACGTGTGTGTCAGGAGTATGGGTGAGCTCGTACCTGTGTGGTTGGGCGTGTTGGGAGTTGTCCATCTTGTCGGTTAAGGACCGGGTTGCGTGACATCTCACCTGACCCAAATCATCGTACAACCACTCGACCGTTGTATGTGGCAACGGCTTAGCATAAACCCCACTAGTTAATCTACTTGCCATCTGGTGTGCGGGTGAGCGAGCGGGAGACCAAGGAGTCGGGGTACGCTCCGTGTGAGGTACGCCCCGGTTATGTGGGATAACCCCTTGGGTGCTTCCGTGGTGGCTCGTAGTGTTAGCTAAGGTGGGTAATGGCTTTGATAGGATCCGTACCGGCACCGAGGTGTCCGTGTGACGCGTACCCTACTTGTGGGTAAAGATGTACAACCTCTCGCAGTGTCAAACCTATTCGAATAGCCATGTCCACGGTATTGGACGAGTCACGGTGTGGTCACAAAAACTAGTGTTTGGGTTGGGATGTTTTCTGGCGAGTCGTTTTCCAGGTGAAGAGTGTGGCTGTGTGCCTGGGCTACGACGGACGGGAAGTCCGGTAGATCCACAAAGTGGTTTTCCTAAAATAAGTGAGTTACTTGGGTTATGAAAATGATTTGCGAAAACCTTTTTGAAATGAACCCCCGCATGTGTACGTTTGCTAAATGAATCCTAACCCGATCCTTGTTATACTTATGCATGACTCCGCTTATAAGCCCCTCCGTGGGTGGGGTTGGATCTGCTGAGTACGTATGTGCTCACCCTTGTTTTACTAATTATTTTACAGAGGAGGATCCCGATTACATCCCAGAGGACGTTGAGTAGGTCATTGCCCTACACCCAACCGTGCCTGTGTGCTAGGGCCCTACCGAAAGCTTCCATGGTGTGGTACTCTGAGGAGGCTATGGAAGCCTTTGCTATCGTAGTGTGGTCGCTAGCGTTTGTGTTGTTCATTGTAGCGTTGGCACTACCGTGCCCTTTCTGTAACCGTAATGTAAAGGACTGATTCCACCTGTTGTAATAAATGTGCTACCAGCCTCCTGGGACTGGTATTTGTGTCACATTTGGTCACCTCTGATGAGGGGACGCTTCAGGTGGTATCAGAGCCGTAGGTTGGCCGTAGGACATGACCCCTAGGATACGAGACCTCCTCTGGCCCTCTCTAACCTTTCCTTTGCTAAGCTCACCTTTTCCCAAATCCTTACCTTGATTCTTGCCTCGTTTCCGGATGCCTAACCCCGAGTGGAACGGTGGAATTTGCCCCCGTCCGGCCTCGGCCTCCCTAACCCGTTGCTACTCGGCCCTAGAGCGCGTCGGAGTAAGGGATCCGCCGCAGTTCGTCTACCGGGAGTACGAACGCTTCGGCACCCTTCGGTGTAAGCCGCCGATCTTTGTGGGAAGAAGCACGCTTTACCCCGACATTGAGCCATGGTTCGTCAACGCCCCGGTTTTCGCTTTGCCGACACCTACCCCAAGGCTGCTCGGAAGGCCTTGCGTCGGCTACGAGTGGTCTATAGACAAAAGCACCTCCGAAGGACTCCAATGGGATTCTTTCCACCCTCTCGGAGGAAGAGGACGCTCGTGGATTGATCGCATGAGAGGTTTGGAACGAGAGGAAGAAGACTTAGAAGAGGCAGCTTTCCCACCTATCCATATACCTCGAGGCCTAGACCACCTTTATCGGGAGCAAGCCCGGCGGTGAAGCGACGCGGATCGACGGGCGGAAAGAGCGAACGTAGAATAGAACTAGAAAGGGTGAAGACAACCATAGCGAAGTCGAACTACACAACACGAAGCAAGAATACCTCGGGGAAAGAGAGCGCACGCCGTTGGCCCATAAAGCCCTATGGGATGAACTCGAAGGAGCGTAGAAGCGAGAGATGAAGGAGCCGGAGCGAGAAGAGAATGAACCCGAAGAAACCCACCGGGACAAAGGAACTCGGACCGAGGATGAGATGCCGGAGCAAGATCTTCCACCGAAGAAGCGTCGTATCCAGTTAGAGGAAGAATCACCTTGAAGATAAGACTAGGGTGTGTTAGGCTAGAAGTTGAGTCCTAGTAATAATAAGTGTACCCCGAAGGATGTACCCCAACCTTCCTACTAAATAAAGTCATCCATCTTTTGTACCCCACCACAACCTGTTCAACTCTACCTTTGTTTTCAGATGGCGGAAGATGGATGGACCCAAGGCGTGTGCCAGGAGGAGCCTGGTTTTGCTCGCCTGCTCATCAACTCCCTGGAGCGCCTCGGTATCACCGAGCGCCCTAGGTACTACGAACAGAGAGTACGAGCAACTCGGCACTCTTCGCTGTAGAGTGGTCCTCTCCGTCGCTAGAAGCAACCGCCACACCAACATCGAGCCATGGCGCGTGACCGCCACAGGGTTCCGACACCGAGATACCTATCCTTTGGCCCTCAGAAAAGCCCTCCGCTACCTGTGCCGAATCTACGAAGAGCACCTCGTCCCCACACCGATGAGGTACTTCCCTCCCGCCATCGGGACCCAAGTTTGGCGAGGCCCGCATGAGGAACTTGGAGCGACGCCGCCACCAAGAAGACCCGCTATACCACGTAGTCGCCTACCTTGTCTCCCCCGGACAAGCTCTTTGATGACCGGGCCGTACACTTGAGGGAACGGATCGGCCGGCCGAGCAAGCCGAAGTCACGGTGCGGATGCACCAAGTCCGAGTGGCTCAAGCCGAAGCGAGGACCGCGGCGCCCATAAGCAGTGAAGCCGTTGCCCGGAAAGCCTCGAAGGATCCGGGACCAACGCATGCAAGAATGGACCCATGGCGGAACGCCCGTTCCGGCCCATTGGAGAACCTCAAGTCTCGCCGGGAACACCCCTTGTAGGATGGGGAGGAGCCATAGAAGTCCCACCAAGACCACCGGCGGTCACCGAACCCCCAACGGCCTACCACCGAAGCCGCGGCACGGCCCCGGAAAACGGAGACCCCGAAGGCGGAAACGATGACGAGTTGCTCATTCCGCTGGAAGAACACTCGACCCCAGAAGACAGCTCCCCTAGCGAGTAGTATGCCCCAAGACCCAGGGAATGAAGCCGTACCGGTCCAAGTCGCGCCCTTAGTCCTTAGCTGTGTAATGTGTCCGCGTAGTCGGGATGTATCCTCCTCACTGGTTTGTAATAAAAACTTGTGGTGTTTGCTTGTTTGCTATGTGCTTGTTGTGTGCTTACCGGCAGAATAAACCCTGCCTTTTTCAAAGGAAATCCGTTATAATCCACTTAAACATCACATAAAACTAGATCTCTTAGAAACCCGCTTCTTTACAGATGGTTTCCAGGCGCCCTGTCAGGACCCACCGGTCGGATGCCGAGGGATCGCAAGCCGATCGGAGGGAGCGTCTCCCCGAACAGGAGGTTAACCAGAATGAAGAAGGAGGAGAGAACGTGGTCCTGCCCCCACCACCCCCTCCTATTGACTTGGCCCAAGTCCTAGCCAACCAGACTGTCTTGATGGAGGCTATCTTCAATGCCATCAACCGCCCAAGACCCCGTGCCATGAGCATGAACGAGAAGCTGATCGAGTTCCTCAGGACTAAGCCGCCCACCTTCAGCGGGTCGGTGAATCCTTTGGACGCTGACGATTGGCTGAGAGCCATCCTGAGGGAACTGGAACCCCTCCACTGCGAGGACCATGACAGGGGTTCTCTCGGCAGCTCATCGACTCACGGGACAGCCCTAGCCTGGTGGGAAAATTACCGCGCCGCCGCCAAGGATCCCTCCACCATCACATGGGATGAATTCGTGGAGGAGTTCCGCCGCTACCACATCCCGAGGCCACACCGAAGCGGAAGGCGGACGAGTTCCGCGAACTCCGCCAAGGCAACATGTCCGTGGAGGAATACACGTACCGCTTCATAGAGCCGGCACGCTATGCCCCCGAGGAGGTGGATAAAGACTCCAAAAAGCAAGAGATGTTCAAGAAGGGGCGACTCCGAACCGAGGACACCGCCGACTCCTCAGATTTACCCGGATTTTAACACCCTTATGAACATGGCAATCCTCACGGAAAGAGCGAAGGCCGAAGAAAAGAAGGAGAACAAGCGCAAATTCATGGAACACAAGGCCAAGCAGCAAGAGCGGTCCCAGAGGCCGAGAAACTTTGGACACCCCATGTCTAGGTTCCAAGCTCCGATGCAATACAGAACCCAAACCCAAGCCACAAGCTCACAAGCCCCCGCAGCCCGAGTTCAAGCCCTCCTACAACCGAATACCATGAAGCCCCCACAGAACAACACCGACCGGATCACTACCAACAACAACAACAACGGCTCCCGAGTGTGTTTCAACCGCAGGAAACCGGCACTTCATCGCCAACCGCCCCTATGCTAAAAAGCCAGCCACCACCACCTACTCCAACTCGGTAAACGGACCAAGGCCACTTGCGTCAGGAGCCAACCGCATGCCAGTGCGCAGCAACAACAACTTCGGCAACAACACCAACAACCAGCAGTCGTACGGACGCGCCCGGGTGAATCACATCAATGCACAGGAGGCACAAGAAGCACAAGGAGTGGTACTCGGTGAGTTCCTGGTCAGCTCAGTTTTGGCTACCATACTATTCGATTCGGGAGCATCGCACTCATTTATATCCTCAAGCTTTGTGGAAAAGCATAGCATACCCACAGTACTACTCAAAGCACCCCTAATAACTCGAACACCCGGAGGTGACATTAATTGTCAACTGGGATGCCCCCGGGTAAGGATTATTTTAAGTGGGGTAGAATTCCTAGCAGACCTGGTAGTACTGAAATCCAAGGGGATAGATGTGATCCTTGGTATGGACTGGTTAAGCCAACACCATGGCCTCATAAGCTGCGCCGATAAAGTAGTGCACCTGACCAACCCAGACGGGATACAAGTGACCTGCCACACCCGGGGACACAGGCCAGATATAATGGTTTTCAACATAGAAGCCAAGTCCATAGAAGATGTCCCAGTAGTACGAGAATACCCAGATGTGTTCCCCGAAGAACTCCCTGGAATGCCACCCGACAGGGACATAGAGTTCGTGATCGACCTTATCCCTGGAACCTCTCCCATAGCCAAGAGGCCCTATAGGATGGCAGCCCCTGAGTTGGCAGAATTGAAGAAGCAGCTAGCAGAGCTCCAGCGAAGTGGGTTCATCAGACCAAGCTCATCACCATGGGGAGCCCCAGTGCTTTTCGTGGAGAAGAAGGATAAGAGCATGAGGATGTGTGTGGACTACCGCTCGCTGAACGAGGTCACTATTAAGAACAAGTACCCTCTTCCCAGAATAGATGACCTGTTTGACCAACTGAAGGGAGCCAAGTATTTCTCGAAGGTGGATCTAAGATCAGGGTACCACCAGCTCAAGATCAGGGAAAGTGACATCCCCAAGACTGCCTTTGTCACTCGCTACGGGCAATACGAGTTCACGGTGATGTCCTTTGGACTAACCAATGCCCCAGCATACTTCATGAACCTCATGAATAAGGTGTTCATGGAGGAATTGGACAAGTTTGTCGTGGTCTTCATTGACGACATACTTGTTTACTCCAAGAGTGTGGAGGAGCATGAACAACATCTTCGAGTGGTACTGGGAAAATTGAGGGCACACAAGCTATACGCCAAGTTCAGCAAGTGTGAATTTTGGCTAGAGAAGATATCCTTCCTTGGGCACATATTGACCGCGAGAAGGAGTAGCCGTAGACCCGGGAAAGTTGAGACAGTCTCCAACTGGCAGCAACCCACCAACGTAAGTGAGATCAGGAGTTTCCTAGGTTTAGCCGGGTACTACAGGAGGTTTATCGAGGGATTCTCCAAGATCGCCCGGCCCATGACAGAGCTGCTCAAGAAAGAAAAGAAGTTTAACTGGACCGAGGCCTGTGAAAGAAGTTTCCAAGAGTTGAAGAAGAGGTTGACCACAGCCCCGCGTCGACCCCCGCCGACATTCAACGAGACTTTGTCGTATATTGCGACGCCTCCCGACAAGGGTTGGGATGTGTTCTCATGCAAGATGGGAAGGTCGTGGCATATGCCTCCCGTCAGCTCAAACCCCATGAGCAGAATTACCCCACCCATGATCTGGAGTTTGCAGCCGTAGTGCATGCCCTAAAGATCTGGAGACACTATCTGATCGGGAACAAGTGTGAAATCTACACAGACCACAAGAGTCTAAAGTATATCTTCACCCAGCCCGACCTAAACCTAAGACAGAGAAGGTGGCTAGAGCTAGTCAAGGACTATAATCTCGAGATTCACTACCACCCGGGGAAGGCCAATGTGGTAGCAGATGCTCTAAGCCGGAAAACCTATGAGAAGGTGGCACCCAAGAGTGCCCGACTGCAAGAGGAGATGGCCCGACTCAACGTACACATCGTCCCCCAAGGCTACGTCCACCAGCTGAGTGTTCAGCCTACCCTAGAAGAGAAGATCCGGAAGGCCCAAGAGACCGATGAAGATCTGATGAGGATCCGCAAGCATACCGGAGAAAACAAGGCCCCTGACTTCAGGGTAGATGACCAAGGCACCCTGTGGTACAAGAACAGGATATGCGTGCCCGAAGGTGGAGATTTTCGACAAACCATCATGAATGAGGCACACAACTCAGCATATTCCATTCACCCGGGATCCACCAAGATGTACATGGACTTAAAGCAGAAGTACTGGTGGAATGGGATGAAAGCGGACATTGCACGATTCGTCGCCCACTGCGACACTTGTCGAGGATCAAAGCCGAACATCGAAGCCCGCAGGGCTCGTTGCAACCTTTACCAATCCCGGTATGGAAGTGGGACGAGATAGGTATGGACTTCATAGTAGGGTTGCCAAGGACTCAGAAAGGACATGACTCCATATGGGTGATCGTGGACCGACTCACTAAAGTCGCTCACTTTCTACCCGTACGGACCACTTATGGTGGAGAGAAGTTGGCAAAACTCTACATAGAAAATATAGTGAAGCTGCATGGAGTGCCTAGCAGAATAGTCTCAGATAGAGGGACCCAGTTCACTTCTAGGTTCTGGAAAAGCCTGCACAAAGCCATGGGCACCAAGCTAGACTTCAGCTCAGCGTACCACCCACAGACAGACGGGCAGACCGAAAGAGTGAATCAAATTTTGGAAGATATGTTAAGAGCCTGCGTCCTCACCTACGGCAAAGATTGGGAGCAGAGCCTGCCGTATGCAGAATTTTCCTACAACAACGGCTACCAAGCAAGTCTGGGAATGTCGCCATTCAAAGCACTATACGGGAGAAAATGCAGGACACCCCTGATGTGGTCAGAAGTAGGAGAGCGTGCCCTGGTTGGGCCCGCACTTATAAAGGAAGCCGAGGAGCGAGTAGCTGACATCCGAGAAAAGTTGAAAGCCGCTCAGTCCCGACAGAAGAGCTACGCAGACAAGAAAAGGCGTGAAGCGAGCTTCAACCCAGGGGACTTCGTCTACCTCAAGGTTTCACCCATCCGAGGGACTCGAAGATTTCAGGTACACGGGAAATTGGCCCCTCGGTACATCGGCCCGTATAAAGTGATCAAGAAAGTCGGAACAGTAGCATATCGACTGGAGCTACCCGAAGAAATGGCAGATATACACCCAGTATTCCACATTTCTCAGCTACGCCGATGTTTGAAGGTTCTGGAAGAAAAGCGAGTACCAGTGGAGACCATCGATCTACAACCAGACCTTAGGTACCAGGAAGTGCCCGTCAAGATCCTAGACACTGTGGTCAAGCGGACAAGGACGACCGAAGTACGGGTGTGCAGAGTCCAATGGAGCAGACACGGGGTGGAAGAAGCTACGTGGGAGCGAGAGGATGCACTAAGGAAGGAATTCCCCCACCTATTCGAGGCTTAGCCGAATCTCGAGGACGAGATTCATTTTAAGTGGGGTAGGTTTGTAACGCCCGCGTTTTAGCCATAAATAAATCACCCAGTAAATCATGCGTATTTTCAAAACTGACCCGCCGAGCTCAATCAACAATCAAACCCTAGCCACTGTTTCCCCCCCCCCCTCTCTCTCTCTCTCTCTCCCCGACGCGCGTGCCGCGATTCCCGCCGGCACCGCACCTCGGTCACGCCCCTGCGCACCTTCCCAACGCCGCGGTCGGCCACCGACCGGGAATCCCGCGCACGCCGCGGTCCCGCCGGCCGGTCCGCCTCGCCGTCACCACCGTCCCGAAAATCACGCCGACGCCCGGAAAGTCGGAAAAACCCCACAAAACCCTCCCTTAATTTCCCTAGCAATTTTCCAAAATTCTCTAGATTTTTCCCCAATTTCTTCTCCCCTTTTCCCTATTTTTTTTTCCTTTCTTTTCCTTTTTCCTTTTCTTTCCTTTCTCCTTCCCTTTTCTTTTCCTCTTTTCCTCTTTTCTCTTCCCTCTCTTCTTCCTTTCTTCTCCTCCTTTTTCCCCTGCCTCCCGCGCGAGCCAACCAGGAGACCGGCGCCTGACCGCCGCCGGCCAGGGCCCGCGCGCGCGCGGCTCTCCCCCCGCCTCCGCACGCCACCGGCCGGCAGGGAAGCCGCCTTGCACGCCACCGCGGCCCCGCCTACCCCGCGCCCGCCGGAGACCGGCCGGCCGCCAGACGCCATTAATGCCCCCCCCCGTCCGAGCCGTCAACTCCCTCACCGGCCGCCGCGGCCGCCCCACGCCCGCACGACGGGTCTAATCCCCCCGCCTACCCACCGCGCACGCCGACCCAACCGAGCCGTCGCATCGCCGGCCGGAGCTCGCGAAGCTCCCCGAGCTCGCCGGCGGCCTCGCCGGGGAAAATATCTCCCCTTCCCGAACCGCCTCTCGCCGCCTATAAAAGGGGCCAACGGCTTCCCCGGCCACCGCACTTCACCACGGCCACCTCCTTTCCCTTGCTTAGGCACTAGAGCGCCGCCGCCACTAACACCATCACCACCGGTCCGCCGCCGCCCGTGGAGCCGCCCCCTCGCGCCGCCTCGACCCAAGGTGAGTGAGGGAAACAAACCCCCTCGTCGCCCTCCTCCTTTTCCCCCTCTCGCCGTCCGCCTCCGTGGGCGGGGGCCGGCCGCCGTCGCCGCCCGAGGCCCCCAGCGGCTGCCCTCCCCTGCCTCTGAATGTCACGAGGTAGGGGATGAAGGGGGGGCTATTTAGCCGAAACCCCCCTGCCCCTTTTCCTTTTTCCCAGGATCCCCTGTCACTATTTCCTCTCTCTCTCTCTCCTTTCATTTAGCCCCTACCCTTTAAACAAATCCACCAAGGCCCCTGCCCTCTTTCAAGTAAATCCCTGAGGCTATTTTAGTTAACCCTCACCTTACTTAAGTATTATATTTAGGCCCTTCGGTTTAAAACTAGAATTACTAACCGGCCCGAATTAACCCTAAACATCCCTTTCACCCGACATTTCATGCGCGGGTTTCATCCCAATCATGCCTAAACCCCCTCAATAAAGGAAAATTACCAATAGGTCCTTAATATCTATAGCCCCCTTAACCTAGCCCCTTTTCATACACGCCCTTCCTTTCCGGTTAAGACCAAACCCTACCGCGCCTATATATAACCCTCCTCCGCTCACCTTCCCCTCCCCGAGCTCGGTCGGAAACGTGTATGCTAATATTGCTTGCTTGTGTGTGTGCCATAGCCGACGGAGTAGACGGAGTAAGGTACCCCCGAGCAGAGATCGAAGCCGGCTCGCGAGCGGGGAGCCCGAGGTCCCGAACGCCGAACCGGCCCTCCCCGAAGACTTCGAAGACGGCAAGTTCAACCTCCCCCTTTGATGCATGCTTCTGTCCTAGTTTTATAAATACACCCTATACCCGTTTTATGAATTGCATATTATTTTACTGCAAAACATGGTAGGATAGCCACCCTTGATTGCTATGATTGAACCTTGTTTTGGCCTAAAAGAGTGCTTTAAAAATGTGTGAGTGCTTTCAAAATGTGTGAGTGCTTTAAAAATGGGAATGGGATATTTTTGGAAAATGAGTACAGAACTGGGTAGACGGGATGGACGTGTGTGTCAGGAGTATGGGTGAGCTCGTACTGTGTGGTTGGGCGTGTTGGGAGTTGTCCATCTTGTCGGTTAAGGACCGGGTTGCGTGACATCTCACCTGACCCAAATCATCGTACAACCACTCGACCGTTGTATGTGGCAACGGCTTAGCATAAACCCCACTAGTTAATCTACTTGCCATCTGGTGTGCGGGTGAGCAGCGGGAGACCAAGGAGTCGGGGTACGCTCTGTGTGAGGTACGCCCTGGTTATGTGGGATAACCCCTTGGGTGCTTCCGTGGTGGCTCGTAGTGTTAGCTAAGGTGGGTAATGGCTTTGATAGGATCCGTACCGGCACTGAGGTGTCCGTGTGACGGTACCCTACTTGTGGGTAAAGATGTACAACCTCTGCAGAGTGTCAAACCTATTCGAATAGCCGTGTCCACGGTATTGGACGAGTCACGGTGTGGTCACAAAAACTAGTGTTTGGGTTGGGATGTTTTCTGGCGAGTCGTTTTCCAGGTGAAGAGTGTGGCTGTGTGCCTGGGCTACGACGGACGGGAAGTCCGGTAGATCCACAGTGGTTTTCCTAAAATAAGTGAGTTACTTGGGTTATGAAAATGATTTGCGAAAACCTTTTTGAAATGAACCCCTGCATGTGTACGTTTGCTAAATGAATCCTAACCTGATCCTTGTTATACTTATGCATGACTCTGCTTATAAGCCCCTCCGTGGGTGGGGTTGGATCTGCTGAGTACGTATGTGCTCACCCTTGTTTTACTAATTATTTTACAGAGGAGGATCCCGATTACATCCCAGAGGACGTTGAGTAGGTCATTGCCCTACACCCAACCGTGCCTGTGTGCTAGGGCCCTACCGAAAGCTTCCATGGTGTGGTACTCTGAGGAGGCTATGGAAGCCTTTGCTATCGTAGTGTGGTCGCTAGCGTTTGTGTTGTTCATTGTAGCGTTGGCACTACCGTGCCCTTTCTGTAACCGTAATGTAAAGGACTGATTCCACCTGTTGTAATAAATGTGCTACCAGCCTCCTGGGACTGGTATTTGTGTCACATTTGGTCACCTCTGATGAGGGGACGCTTCACCAAGTCATGAAAAACACGAGCTGCCACGACGACAAGATGGAGGCGTACTGCAAGGCCGTGCGGGCCCTCGAGGGCAAGTTTTACGGCATCGAGCTCAACCACGTGCCCCGACGGTACAACGAGGAGGCGGACGAACTCGCCAAGATCGCGTCAGGGCGGATCATTGTCCCCCCGAACGTCTTTGCTCGGGACGTCGCCCAACCGTCCGTCACCCTCGAGCCGTACCCCTCGAATTGCACAGAACCCTCGGGGGCTCCCTCGAATCCAGCGGGCGCAGAGCCCATGGACGAGGACCCCTTGAACGAGGCGTTCGTTCTCTCCCTCCTAGAGGGGTACGACACCGACGAGGCCGAAGCCATGGACGTCGAGCCAGCCCCCAGCGAGGTGAACTGGCGCGACAAATATATCACTTGGATCGACCGAGGGGAACATCCCTCGGACCGGTCCGAGGCCAGGCGCATCGCCAGGATGGCCAAATCCTTCACCCTCGTCGACGGCGAGCTGTACAAGCGCGCCGCCTCCGGCATCCTGCAGCGATGCGTGCCCATCCCCCAGGGGCGCGAGCTCCTCCGGGACATACACGCGGGCGTGTGCGGCCACCATGCCGCACCCCGCACCCTCGTGGGCAACGCTTTCCGCCAGGGCTTTTACTGGCCCACCGCGGTCACTGACGCCAGTGAAATTGTGCGCACCTGCGAAGGGTGCCAGTTTTACGCTCGCAAGTCCAATATCCACGCGCACGTCCTGCAGACCATCCCCATCACGTGACCTTTCGCCGTGTGGGGACTGGACATTGTCGGGCCTCTGCGGAAGGCGCCCGGGGGCTACACCCACCTGTTGGTCGCAATCGACAAATTCTCCAAGTGGGTGGAGGTGCGCCCCATTACAAATCTCGGGGCGGAGCAAGCGGTGACGTTTTTCACCGGCATCGTTTATCGATTTGGAGTGCCAAACTCCATCATCACCGACAATGGGTCCCAGTTCACGGGCAGAAAATTCCTGGAGTTTTGCGATAAGTTCCACATCCGCGTGGACTGGGCAGCCGTGGCACACCCACAGACCAACGGCCAAGTGGAGCGCGCCAATGGCATGATTCTACAAGGCCTCAAGCCCAGAATCTTCGACCAGCTGAACAAGTCTGGTCGAAAATGGCTCCAGGAGCTACCGGCGGTCGTATGGAGCCTCAGGACCACCCCAAGCAGGGCCACCCCGTTTTTTCTGGTCCATGGCACGGAGGCCGTCCTCCCCACGGACCTGGAATATGGGTCGCCCAGAGTGAGGAGCTACGACGAAGGCGCCAACCAGCGAGCCCGCGAGGACTCACTGGACCAGTTGGATGAAGCGCGCCTCGTGGCCCTAATGCACTCCGCAAGGTACCAGCAGTCCCTAAGGCGCTACCAAGCTCGAAAGGTGCGCCGGCGGGACTTCAGCGAAGGGGACTTGGTCCTAAGGCTACGCCAAGACAACCGAGGACGCCACAAGTTATCACCCCCATGGGAGGAACCCTACGTCGTGGTGAAGGTGCTCAAGCCCGACACATACAAGCTAGCCAACGAGGACGGCGAGGAACTCACCAAAGCTTGGAACATCCAGCAGCTACGTCGCTTCTACCCTTAGCTAGGATTTCCAAGTCTTTTGTTGTAAGTTACATGCCCGACACCCCTGTTGGCAGCACAATGTAAATAGCAGCAAGTCAATAAAGTTAAAGGGCAACTCGGCTTTCCCCTGAAACCCAAGTCACCCTCGGGGGCTACTGCGGGGGGCATCCCCCCCCCAAAAATGGTCCCATTTTTTCGCAAAAATCTAACTTGCAAGCGCGCCAATTATGTTTCAACCGAGGCCTCGAGCGAATCAAGGCAGGGCGTGGATGGTCATGCGGGAAGGACGCGCGTGTCAGAGATAGCCTACGCCTCCGCGAGGATACGGCCCTTCTCTCTTGCCTCCGGCCCAGCGGATTGCCCACGAAATCGAACTCCCCCAACCCAAATTCGCTCGAGCAAAGGGAAAAACAGAAAGGCGCGACAAATAAAAGATACCACTTAAATTTACAAGTGTTCAAACACTCCATAAGTTTCACTTGTTTATTTACACGGCCACATGGCCAAGATACTAACATCTAAACAAAAATGGGCCTAGTGCCCAGCGGTCTTCAGGCCTGGGGCTCGTCGGCGTCAGCAGCGTCCGGGAATAGGAACTCCGCGAAGGCCTCGGTGAGCGCCTCGGCAGCATCAGTGGCGAGTGCGTCTGCTTGCTCCATCGCCGCCTCATCCTCGACGCCTTCCCGGGACGACGTAGCCTGACGCCACGGCCTCGAGGTTCACCTCGTAGTGGGATCGCACCACGCCGAGGGCCTTCTGAATGCCCTGGTGGAGCGCGCGACGCGTGCGCCTGGAGACATGCCCGCCAAGGGCGCGCAGACGGCTGGCCAGCGAGCTTTCGGCTTGCGCCTCGCCCTCTTCAACCGCCTGGCAGGCCTCGAGAGTCGCAGTGCGCAGCTCCACCTGAAGCTGCCGATGCTGGAGGAAGAAAACGCACGGTTAGTTAACCCCCAGGTAGAAGAGCTCTACTAAACAACGGCTGACAGAGCTCCTGCTCGGAGGAGTTGTAGGCGGCCTGCAGCATCTCGGCCCGGTTGGTCGCATGCCCCAGCGCGGTGCGCAGGCCTGGACGACGCGAGCAAAAGAAATCAAAAGGGGAACGGACCCCCGAGGGAAAGATCAACAAAACAAGAAACAAAGTGGCGACTTACCTTCAACCTGCTTCTTCTCCAGCTCGAGAGCCCGGCGCTCGGCCTCGACCGCCTGCTGCAAGCTGACGACCATGGCGCTCTGCTCCTCGAGGGACCGTTGCTGGTCCGCGTTCGAAATGCTAAGGGCGATCAGCTCCCCGTCAAGCTTCGAGACGTCGGCCTCCCGCTCCTTCAGTGACGTTTGCGCCTCCTCGAGAGCAGCATGCTCCCGCTCAAGCGTCGACCGAGCATCAGCGAGGCGGCCCGCTCCTGCTGGAGCTGACCCTCGGCCTCCTGGCGGGCGGCACGCTCCTGCCGGAGATGCTCCTCCGCTGTGGTGACCGCGACGACCTTGGCGGCGAGGGCGGCCTTCAATTCCTCAGCCTCCTTGGCCCTCTGCTCGGCCTCCCGCACCCTCTCCTCGGCCCGGCTTTGTTGGGACTGCGCCTCCAGGAGCCACGCGCGGACCTCCCGGTTCTGGGTCCGGAGGGAGATCACCTCCGCCTCCCAATCGGTCGCCACGGCGTGCGCCCTCTCCGCGTCCCCCCTTGCCTGCTGCAGCGCCTCATCCCGGTCGATGAGGGATGTACCAAGAGCTGGTCGCGTAGGACCTCGGCCCGATACGATAGCCAGCCGTCCTGGGTCCTCAGGGCCTCCGCGAGGGCGTCACGCTGCTCCCGGAGCTGGCGGAGCTCGGCGCTCATCTGGTCGAGGGCACCGTACTTGTCGCGGGCGCGGCTCCTGCCGCCAACACACGGAAACCAATAAGCGTCGCGCCGCGAGAAATAAGCACGGAAACGACGAGATCAAAGAAAAAAGAAACAACATCTTACCTGGAAAACACGCCACGCCGGGCCGCCGTGGATCCGCAGCGCCTCGTTCAACGCTCGGTTGAGCGAGGCGCCGTGATCGTGGAGCTCCTCCCACAGTTGCTGCTCCTCCTAGGCATCAGCGAAGTGGAGGGGAGGCTCGTCGACGCGCTCCCCGCCCGAGGCAGGGGGGCCGGCGCGGGAAGAAGAAGCCTCGGCGTCGTGCCTCTGGCCCCCGGTCACCATGTGGTCGTCCCACCGTCTGACGAGCACCCCCTCATGGGGCGCGGGGGCCGGTGTTGGCAGGCTTGCCCACTGGTCCCACCCGAGCGGTGGGGCGTCGTCATCCGGGACCTCCACCACCGTCGCTAGGGAGCTGCCGGCGAGAGCGGGCTCCGTGCCGCACCGCCGCGACCGCCTCCGGCCGCGCCTCCGCCGCGGCCGTCGCTTGTCGCGCTTACACCACGGCCGGCGCCCGCCGTACCTCCGCGACCGCCGGGCCGCGGCCCGGTGGGCGATGTCACCGGCCGTGGCCTCGAGGCCCTCGGCCGCGCCTTGAGAGCCCCGCCGCCGGCCGCCGCCGCCCCGCACCCGCCCCCCGCGACGCCCTCGATGAGCGCTGCCTGGTTGGGACGGACGCTTCCGTCCTCAGCACCTTGGCCGATGCGAGGGGGGCACGGTTGGCGCCACCCTGTGGACATGGAAACAAACCATCGGATCCCCGCCCGTCGGACACGCGAGCCCTCGGAAGACAATTCCCTACCTCAAGGCCCCCCGCCGACGTCGTGGGCGCGGCGGCCGCCGCGCCTCCAACCACCTCCCACCGCGCACGCGGACTCGCAACGACGCGCGCGCTCCGCCTCGTGCGCGCGAGCACCACCGAGGCGCGCGCGCCGCACCTCCGCGGCTCGCGCCGCCTTTATCATCGACCGCACCGGTGGCGGTGCGCCTGCGCCCGCCCCAGGCGATGGTGCTCCTGCCACCGGAGCCGGCTACGGTGACGGGGGTACAGGCTCCCACCTATCAGGGAGAACCTGCTCCCTGACTTCTTCCTCCTCCTCCTCCTCGTCTGATGACGAATACTCCTCCGTCCCTGGTGAGGAGAGTCCCTGCTGCTCGCGCAGCCGGAACTCCTCACTCCTCCGCTCCCGGTGCCGCGCGTCACGCTCCCTCCTGCGGACCACCCGCTCTCGCTCTCGCTGTTGCGCCGCGCGCGCGAGCGCGCGGGACCGGGGAATGGGCGGGTCGGACTTCGCGGCACTCACGCTCACCATCTGCGGGGTCAGGCGAAGCCTTAAAACGCGCCGGCAACCCACGAAACTGGTAAGATAAGAAAGGAAGCCAGGAAATCCGCTCACCAACTGGCCAACGGGGAGCATCTCGAGCACCCACAGGTCCTTGTCGTTGCAACGCCCCGACCTGAGGTCGATGGCACGCCGCGCCCGGGTGGCTGCGTACGACCGCAGGAAGGGGTCCCGAAGCAGTCGCGATTTCGCCAACGCAACGGGGTCCGCGTCCTCGCTCATCTGGAAGACGCGGAGCGGCCTCTCCATCAAGGGGACGACCCGTCGGTGATGGAGGTTGGCGAGGACGCACCCCGCAGTCAGCCCACGGTCCGTCAGCTTCTTCAGCGCGGCCACGAGCGAGTCCAGTCGCGCCTGGTGCGAGGGCGGAGACACCCCGTGGTACCAGGAGGCGGCCCTCTCCTGGAGCACCTTGCCGGTGTAGGCGGGGAGGCCAGGTTCGGCGTTGCGGAGGTAGAACCAGCCCCGCTCCCAATCCGAGTTGTTGGAGGTCATCGTGCAGGGGATGTACTCCTCCTTGCGCGAGCTCCGCACTGCGAGCGTGAAGGATCAGATGGCGACTAGAGAGGGGGGAGTGAATAGGAGCCGGTAAAAATTCTTCTCAAAGAACTCGACCTATGCCCTAGTCAAATCCTGGTCACACACAAGCGATAGATCGAATCACACACCAATCGCCAAGACAACGAGGTTATGGATCAACCTCTAGTCTTAGGAACGATTCCTTGAAGCACACGCGGAAGCACAAGAAAGGGAGGGAGGAATCGAACCAAGAAGCAAAGCTGGCAGCCTCTGGCGGACCGTCCGGCCAGCAGGGGCGGACCGTCCGCGATGGCCGCATGGACCGTCCCGGCGGGGTGCCGCGGACCGTCCGCACCCTTGCCGCGGACGTCCGGCCCGAGCCGCGGACCGTCCGTTAAAGCGAACGAGAACCTCCAGAACCGACCAAAGAAAAACGGACCGTCCGCGAAGACCGGGCGGACCGTCCGCGCGGGCCACGGACCGTCCGCTACTGAAGCTCGGACCGTCCGCAAACCGGCTGCAACAAAAACCTAAAGCAAAACCGGATCAAACCGAAACGAAGCAAGAACACGACGAACACCATGACGAACTGGGACGGGGCGGACTGTCCGCCTGGTCCTCGCGGACCGTCCGCGAGGAGCAGGCAGAGCAGAAAACGCACGACTCCGAAAGTCAACTCCCCCAAATCATCATCGGATTTCCCAAACGGTAGAAGCTATAGAGACAAGGGTTTGGGGACTTGAAAAGCGTCACACAAGGATGCTATAGCCCAAAAATCTTGCCTCCTAACTCCCTAAATCACCGGGAATCGCGAATCCTTTGAGCACCACCAAAATCTAGAGCACCGAACGAAAGTCCTTGAATCGAAGTGGTTTCCCGGCGTTTGAGGGCACAAGATCAATCACAAAGATGCACTAGACATCCATCCATGTTTCCCTCAAAGAAATCCGGGGAGAAAACCACTCAAATCCGCGGAATCACACCAAGAACAAAGGCACCAAAAACAAGCACGAAAAAGACCACGAGAAACACAATGCTGAATCTTTTATACAAACCAGGAAAGATTCACAAGGTCTAGCATGCTGCCCTAGCATCCATTCCTCTCAACAAATCTCACATGAAGCTCTCATGCTAGCCTAGAGAAAAATGGAGAAGAAAATAGTCCAGAAAAAAGAGAAATGGGAGGGGGGAAATGAAACCCTAAGACGCGGAGAGCTCGAGCCATCCACACACACTCATGGCTTATATATCGGGTCCCGCCGGTGTGGGAAATGACTCGACTACCCCTAACTCAACTACTGGCGATACAACCCACGCAGGGGCATTTATGTAATGTTTGTGGGTCTTGCTATCGGACGGCCACGCCTTCGCCGCACCCCGCGTCCTCCCGACGCAAGTCATGTGATCCCGCCGCGTGTCCTTCGCTTCGAAGCTTCTCGACACGCCCGGATCCCGTCTCCGTCGTGTTGGGTCTTCGGACTTGGTTTTGAGGCCCAAACCAAGAAACCGTCCTCCGATGGTTTTGTGGGCAAACCACCAAACCCCGCGTGCTCGGCCCGGCCTCCCGCCAAGCCCCTTGACTCGTCCGCCACCGTGCACCGGCTCGATCGTCCATGACTTCGTCTTGCTCGTCTCGCCACCATGTGGCCCGCACCTAGTCCCGCCGTCCACCGGGTCCCTCGAACCGAGCCTACTTGTCTCTCCATCTCCCAGAGGCCCCTCAAGGCTGAAGACCTTTCGCGCCCATTCTTCACCCCGCAACAACACGAACTAGGCCGCGCCCCTACACCCGCGCACTGAGCCAAGAGTCAGTCCAACACCCGTTGTCAATCACTCATCACTGAGGAGCGGTCATCCATCGACCACCGGGACGCTCCTGGTCCTCAGAGCGCCAAGCCGCCAGCGCGCGCCGCACGGCGAGTCCTCAGCTCCGACGTCGGCATCGTGTGTAGCTCCGCGCGGAAGAGGTGGACCCAGAGATCCCAGTTCACGGGGATCCCCAGAAACCCCTCGCTGACGCCGACGAACGTGGCCGCCTGCGAGATCGCGTTTGGCGTGAAGTTTTGAAGCTCCACGCCGTAGTGGTAGCAGAGACCCCGCAAGAAGCGGCTCGCCGGCACCGTGAAGCCGCGCTCGTGGAAGCGCACGAAGCTGACGATGTAGCCGTACGGTGGGTTGGGAACTCGTTCCCTCTCCGACGGCACGATCCACTCCGGAGGTTGCCCGTCCACGTTCGCCGCCAGATGGCCACCGGCCACCAGCTGACCCAGGGCCAGCGGCGTCACCGTCGAGCGCTCCCACGACGGCGGGTCGATGATGGTAAGGGGCTGTTGGGGAGCCATGCGAGCGGGCGGGGGAGCGAAGAACTGGAGGATGGAGCAGCTCTAAGAACGGAGGTGCAAAGGCAAGAATGGCTCGAGAGCTGAGGAGCAAGGAGCAGAGACGGCAAACGCTGAATGCAAAGGTAAAAAACCGCCCCTTCCCCGCCTATCAGATTTATAGACCGCGAGGCGTGCTCTCCGGAGCGCACGCCCCGCGCGCATTAACTGCAGGCGAAATGCTCGCTCACTGGTAAGCGGGGCCCACCACGACCGCAGCGGCCGCATAACCGCACGCGCGCCATCATCATGGCGCGGTAACCGGAGGGCCGCGGCGAGCGGTGACGTCCGCCGCCCACTCCGCCCACTACGCGCGTGGCCGCGGCGCCTGAAAAGGCGCGCCCGCGGTGCGTCACTATAGCCGCGACTGCGGACATTAAATGGCCCTGTCCCTTACCAAGTAAAGGAGACCCTCGAGCGGCCCGAGCTCCTGGCTCGAATAAGTGCGACCCTCGAAGGGTGCGAACGCCGACCAGTGGCCTCGAAGCCCCGTTCGAAATGAATGGGCGCCACAGGTGCCCTCGATTCACAGAAACTACTGATCAGCGGTTCGAGGACTGGCACGGCCAAAGACCCTCGAAACCTGCAGATGCAAAAGACGGGAGCACTCAGCTGCTACCCCGCACGACCCTACTGATCGGGGGTTCGAAGCCTGACCCTCGACGGGTTCGAACAGGTGCCCCAGATCACCAGAGTCAGGGACGACGAGGGTGCGCGCATTCGAGCCTCTCCTCGAGCCCATCGGCTCGAGGGTGCCCCACATGTCGTGTTCGAGAGCCAGCGAGGGCAGCTAGCCGGGGGGATCCCACCGAGGGAGAGCTTCCGCGCCCTCGGTCCCTAGCGAATGGGACCGAGCCCCACCTAGCAAACCCATCCAAGCGCTTTAATGGACGAGTCTCTGAACCACGAGCCTACCCTTATCGAACGGGGCATGGGCGTCCACTTGAACCACCCGCTAACAGCTCAACGAGGAATCCGCAATCCGCGACCCGATCGATGGGGGTTGCGGAAACCTCACCCTCCGTCCCGCGGAGGGACGGCGAGGGCACGCTTGAAATAAGACGAAGAGTTCGCCTCGATCGCCTCGAATGGGCCCAGGCTCGGGGGCTCAACACATGGCTACACCCCCTAGGATGCACCGGCCGCGAATGGTGCCAGTCGCGCGTGCGTCCCCGAAGCCGGCTGAAACATTGCCGACGCCGGTTGGAACACGTACCACGCCCACTGACCGAATTCCGCGGTGAAACCCCTGCAGGAGCACCCACGCTCCTGCAGGGCTTCGAGGGCTAGACCCGCGAGTCCGCTGACGCGGCCCCACGGAAAGCACTTGCAACCAGGGGGAAGAACGTCCTATCAATAGGCTTCAGCATCTGCGGGAGCCTGACCGTCACACCCACAGATGCTCGGGGGCTACTGTCGGGGACAGCCCTGAGGGTCCCCTAAAAAACCGGGGGGATCCTGCCTAAAACCTGCAAAAAAACGAAAACAAAACGCACCTCTTACCTAAACGCGCACACAGAGCATGACCCACGCTGCGGTGGCCCCCGCGACCCACTGGAGTGGCCCAATCAAAGCCCCCTCGAGCGGGTTCCGCCTCGCTCGAGGGCTAACGCCGCCCTCGAGTGGGTTCCGCCTCGCTCGAGGGCTAACGCCTCCCTCGAGCGGGCTCCGCCTCGCTCGAGGCTCCCACGCGAGCGTACCTGCTCCCGCACGCGGGTACAAGCATTTAATGCTCTGACACAGCAAAGCCGCGCCATCACGCGCCTGGGAATCACGCCCCGACACTGTTCCGCCAACTCCCGAGGGGGAACCCATCCCCGCCACTGCGGGGAACTGTGCGACATGGCCAGTGTCAGCTCCGTGGCACTGTGTCGCCCACTCCCGTACGGCTAACACGCCGCGCCCCCGAAGGGGGGCCGGTTGCACCCTCGAACCCTTCTCTCGTGATTCTGCAGGGACAATCCATGACGTCAGGCCGGCGGGAGCACCATCCCCGTCACTGTCAGTCCTGTGCGGCCATCCCCGCCCCTGCAGCGCCACGCCGAGCACTGCCGCAACAACTCGCGGCGCGTTAGGGCACGCGGGGACGGGACGCCGCCACGCCTGCCACTGTACCCCGTACGAATCACCGTCAACGGCCTCCTCGAGCCCGTCGAAGACGCCCCCGCCAACCACTACGCCTTCACCCTCGAAGCCGCCCCCTGTTCGGGTACGGGACACGCCACGACGACAAGACCGGGCAAGGACCGCCAGACGACCGCCAACTCCGCGCGCCGCACGCCATACCTCCACATGTAGCTAAACAAAGGCGGCATGCTTGTAATTCACCCTCTCCTTGGTCTATAAAAGGAAGGTGATCCCCCTCGCCGCGGGGGAGGAGAGAACGCACACACATGCTCCCCGTCTTTCCCGTGATATTGGCACTCGCCTCAATCACTCCGCTCGGGACTTGGAGGCCACGCCTCCTCTCCCGCCTTGCTTGTAGCCGCCCCACTACAGGCACCCCGGTGCAAAGCAATACAGTGCCTCGAGCACACCCCTGCTGGACATACGGCCCCGGCCGGAACCAGGATAAACCAAGCGTCTCTAGTTGCTTAGCACCGACCATCGAGGGACAGACCTCAGCGCTCACTACTAGTTAGTGTCGGGACTACATTCCGCACCGACAAATTTAGTATTCCATGTTATTATGATGTGATTTGAAGTTAGACCTAGTAGGTTGTTTATTGGCTGCTGCAACCCTGGCTCGTTAGGGCTCGCGAGCTAGCTGGAGCTCGGCTCGTTATCGTAGCGAGCTAAAACCTGAGCTCGGCTCGTTACAAATTTACTAACGAGCCGAGCCGAACCGTGCCGAGCCACTAACGAGCGAGCTAAACAGCTTCGAGCTTTTCGTCGAGACTGCCCACCGGGAGAGTGAGGGACGCACCATCAAGTGCGGATGGTGAAAATTCATAACCAAGCCGTTGTGAAATGGGTGACCGTGACCTTGAGTGGTTTGGTCAGGTTGTTTGGTAGGCAGCACGGTTCTACCTGGATGGCACATTTCTCGTGCGTCCTTGGTTCGAGCCAGCAGCACAACGCCTTCCGATCAACACGGGTGTGACCATGAGGAGAAGTCAACGCATCACGACTTCGTCATCTTTTGGACCCTCGCGCCAGAGCCGGCCGCCGGGATGACCTGCGACGGCGAGGCTGCAAGCCCGGGCAGGTGCTTCCCGTGGGTAGGGTCGACGACGACCGGACGACGGGACGAGAGAGCCGTGGAGCTATCCTACAAAACAATCATTTGAAAGGCTGCTAGAACACAGACAAAGATGCGTCACCAAACTCTTGTTGAACTTGACCACCGAAATCTTGGAACGACGAAAATTCCCAAGTGCTCATCGCAACGTCGAAAGCCGCACAGCGCGATCGCAATCACAGACAGTCTGGCAACCAAAGATTCTTCTTGCCTTCCACTTCCACTCATCAGAGCAAGAAACGGAGCAGCAGTGTAGCACCCAGCCTGCCATGGCCGACGACCTGCCGATCTACCTGCTGCTCGCCGTCCTCCTCGCCATCCCGTTCATCCTCTCCTTCTTCGCCACAAGACGCGCAGCGCATCGTGGGCCAGGCGACGGCGCGGGACGGCTCCCGCCAGGGCCGTGGGCGCTGCCGGTCATCGGCCACCTGCACCACCTCGCCGGCGCGCTCCCGCACCGAGCGCTGCGCGACCTCGCGCGTCGCCACGGCCCGCTCATGGCGCTCCGCCTCGGCGAGCTCCCCGTCGCGGTGTCCTCGTCCCCGGAAGCCGCCCGCGAGGTCATGCGGACCCACGACGCCGCGTTTGCGTCGCGACCGCTGAGCCCCATGCAGCAGCTCGCTTACCGGGGCGCCGAGGGCGTCATCTTCGCGCCCTACGGCGAGGGGTGGCGCCGGCTCCGCGGGATATGCGCGCTGGAGCTCCTCAGCGCCCGCCGCGTCCAGTCCTTCCGTGCCGTCCGCGAGGACGAGGCCGGGCGCCTCCCTGCGCGCCGTCGCGGCGGCCGCGGCGGCGTCGCCGCCGGTGAACGTGAACCTGAGCGAGCGCATGGCGGCGTACGTCGCGGACTCCACGGTGCGCGCCATCATCGGCAGCCGGTTCGAGCACCGCGACGCGTACCTGCGGATGCTGCAGGAGGGGCTCAAGATCGTGCCCGGGATGACCCTGCCGGACCTCTTCCCGTCCTCGCGCCTCGCCCGGCTCCTCAGCTGCGTCCCAGCCCAGATCGAGAGCCATCGCCGCGGCATGCAGCAGTTCATCGACACCATCATCGCGGAGCACCGGGAGAGCAGGGCGTCCGGCGACGACAACGACGAGGAGGAGGACTTGCTCGACGTCCTGCTGAGGCTCCAGAAGGAAGTCGACTCCCAGTACCCGTTGACCACCGAGAACATCAAGACCGTCATGTTGGTAATCTCCTCTGATTTCCTGATCAATATCAACAATATCCTAATCTTGTTGCTGCTAAATTTGGAAACAAATTCATTTACAGGACATGTTTGGCGCCGGCAGCGAGACGTCGGCGACGACGCTGCAGTGGGCGATGGCGGAGCTGATGCGAAACCCAAGAGTGATGCGGAAGGCCCAGGACGAGGTCCGGCGAGCCCTCGCCGGCCACGACAAGGTGACAGAGGATAAGCTGTCCAACCTCCACTACCTCCCGCTCGTCATCAAGGAGACGCTCCGGCTGCACCCGCCGGCGCCGCTACTCCTACCGCGCAGATGCGGCACCGCATGCCGGGTGCTGGGGTTCGACATCCCCGAAGGAACCATGGTGATCGTGAACGCGTGGGCGATCGGCAGGGACCCGGCGCACTGGGAGGCGCCCGACGAGTTCTCGCCGGAGAGGTTCGAGGAGAACGGGAGGGACTTCAGAGGGACGGACTTCGAGTTCATACCGTTCGGCGCCGGGCGGCGGATGTGCCCCGGCGTGGCGTTCGGGCTGGCGCACGTCGAGCTGGCCCTCGCCGCGCTGCTGTTCCACTTCGACTGGGAGCTGCCGGGAGGGGCGGCGGCCGAGGAGCTGGACATGAGCGAAGCGTTCGGGGTCACGACGCAGCTGCGGTCTGACCTTGTGGTTGTCGCGGTACCTCGTGTCCCAGTGTCCACGGGGTGAGCATAGTTTTAACTTTTCCCCTAGGTACAGAGTGGGCGTAGCTTTATTGGACAAAATTTGTGCTATGATTGTGAAAAAAGAGAAGTGTGGTGGGAAAGTTTGAATGTTGGGTTAAAAATATTTTTCAACTTTTTTTCAAAATGCATATTGAATTGAAGGAAAAATTTGATGAACTAAACAGCCAGCTGACATTATTCGGCTCATACTCTATGGTGACCGTGTCTCCAAAATTAGCAAACATGAGCTCAAAAAACATATGCCGTTTTCTACTCCGTGGGCACGGGAATACGAAGGAACGGGACGACGACAAGGTTAGCTTGTCGCTGCGCCGTGACCCCACCCCAAACGCTTCCGCCATGTCCAGCTCCTCAGCCGCCATCCCGCCGTGCAGCTCCCAGTCGAAGTGGAACAGCAGCGCCGCGAGCGCGAGCTCGATGTGCGCCAGCCCGAACGCCACCCCGGGGCACATCCGCCGGCCGGCGCCGAACGGTATGAGCTCGAAGTCGGATCCCTTGAAGTCCCTCCCGTTGGTCTCGAACCGCTCCGGCGACAACTCGTCGGGGTCCTCCCAGTGCGCCGGGTCCCTCGCGATCGCCCATGCGTTCACGATCACCATGGTTCCCTCTGGCACGTCGAACCCGAGCACCTGGCATGGGCTCCCGCATTTCCGTGGCAGCAGCAGCGGTGCCGGCGGGTGTAGCCGGAGCGTCTCCTTGATGACGAGCGGGCAGGTAGTGTAGGACTGTAGGTTGGGTAGGATGTCCTCCGTCACCTTGCGGTCGCCGGCGAGGGCTCGCTGGACCTCATCTTGAGCCTTCTGCGTCACTCGTGGGTTTCGCATCAGCTCCGCCATTGTCCACTGCAGCAGTGCAGCGTCGTCGCCGTCGACTCGTTGCCGGCCCCAAACATGTCCTAATTACCAAATTAGACTGGCTGTCAAGATGTTCCAGAAATTAAAGGATGTTTTGGAAATGGGAGGGACTGATTGGTGGGGTAGATAGACTAGCCGGATGGGTGAGGACTGCCCCCACCTATATGTTGCGCTCCCCCACCATCAGTTTCCGATGTGGGACTAAACTCAACAATCTCCCCCGTCACACATTGGGCCCAATCCAACAATCTCCCCCGTCACACATTAGGCCCAACTCTTCCATCACAACCATCCGTGTGATCTCCCGAAGACGTTATCCAGGCCCCGAGTCTAACTCTCCAGTCACAACCATCGGTGCTCCCCCACCACCAATTTCCGATGTGGGACTAAACCCAACAATCTCCCCCGTCACACATTGGTCCAACTCTTCCATCACAACCATCCGTGTGATCTCCCGAAGACGTTATCCAGGCCCCGAGTCTAACTCTCCAGTCACAACCATCCGTGTGACCCTCCGGAGACGTTCACGGGCGATGTGGGACTAAACCCAACAATCTCCCCCGTCACACATTGGCCCAAATCTTCCATCACAACCATCCGTTGTGATCTCCCGAAGACGTTATCCAGGTCCCGAGTCTAACTCTCCAGTCACAACCATCCTTGTGACCTTTTGGAGACATTCACGGGCTCCCCCATCACCATGTGACCCGGAGATGTTTTCTCAGGTCGTTATCACGTTATCCAGGCCCCGAGTCTAACTCTCCAGTCACAACCATCCATGTGACCCTCCGGAGACGTTTAGGGGCTCCCCCGTCACCATGTGACCCGGAGATGTTTTCTCAGGTCGTTATCCAGGCCCCGAGTCTAACTCTCCAGTCACAACCATCCGTGTGACCCTCCGGAGATGTTCACGGGCTCCCCCGTCACCATGTGACCCGGAGATGTTTTCTCAAGTCGTTATCCAGGCCCCGAGTCTAACTCTCCAGTCACAACCATCCGTGTGACCCTCCGGAGATGTTCACGGGCTCCCCCGTCACCATGTGACCCGGAGATGTTTTCTCAGGTCGTTATCCAGGCCCCGAGTCTAACTCTCCAGTCACAACCATCCGTGTGACCCTCCGAAGACGTTCACGGGCTCCCCCGTCACCATGTGACCCGGAGATGTTTTCTCAGGTCGTTATCCAGGCCCCGAGTCTAACTCTCCAGTCACAATCATCCGTGTGACCCTCCGGAGACGTTCACGGGCTCCCCCGTCACCATGTGACCCGGAGATGTTTTCTCAGGTTTTTCCGACCTTCGGCTCAGATACCACTTGTTAGAGTGGCGCAGCGGAATCCGGCCCGGCCCGCTATACCTATGAGTCGGCGCCCCACCAGGCCTTAGGTCCACCAGAACCCACAACAACAGGTCCTGGGCCTAACTCAACCCAAAAAACTAGCCTGATAGGTGAGGACTGCCCCCACCTATATGTTGCGCTCCCCCACCATCAATTTCCGATGTGGGACTAAACCCAACACCATCGGCACTGGCACCCGAGGGACGGCGACCAACACAAGGTCTGACCGCGGCGGCGCCGAGATCGCAATCGCCTCGGCCATGTCCATCTCCTCTGGGACCATCCCGTCCGGCAGCTTCCAGTCGAAGTGCCACAGGAGCGCGGCGAGCACGAGCTCAAATGCGCCATGCCGAACGTCGTGCCGGGGCACATCCTCCTCCCGGTGCCGAAGGGGATGAACTCGAAGTCAAGCCCCTTGAAGTCCCTCCCGGTGCGCTCGAACCTCTCCGGCGCGAAGTCGTCGGGCGCCTCCCAGTGCGACGGGTCCCTGCCGATCGCCCATGCGTTCACGAGCACCATGGTGCCTTCCGGCACGTCGTAGCCGAGGATCTGGCATGGGCTCCAGCATCCCGTGACAGCAGCAGCGGCGCTGACGGGTGGAGCCGGAGCGTCTCCTTGATCACTAGCCGGAGGTAGTGGAGGGTAGCCAGGTTGTCCTCAGTCACCTTGCCATGGCCGCAAGTGCCCGCCGAACCTCGTCCTGCACCTTCCGCATAACGGTCGGGTTCCGCATCAGCTCCGCCATCGCCGACTGCAGCGTCATCGCCGTCGTGTCGCTGCCCGCACTGAACATGTCCTATGAAAGAAACAAATGGATGCTCTGATTTCTACTTGTGAGCCGTGAATGCCAAGGTTGTGAAGGCGGCTTATGGCAATGACGGATTTGATGTTGGCGGTGGTGAGAGGGTCCTGGGAGCCCATATCCTCCTGTAGCCTCAAGAGCACGTCGAGTAAGTCCTCGTCTTCATCTACGTCGTCGGCAGCTCTCCTGTCCCGGTGATCTTGGATAATGGAGTCGATGATGGCGAGCATGCCGACACGGCGGCGCTCGATCCTGCCGGGCACGCGGCTGACCATCATGGCGAGCCGTGACGAGGGGAAGAGATCCGGCAGGGTCAGGCCGGGGATGATCTTGAGCGCCTCATCCAGGAGCTGCAGGAATGCGTTGTTAGAGCAACTCCAAGAGCATTTCTAAAAATTACTGGCTAAAACCGTGATTTGACTAGTATGTAAAATGAAATAACTAGCAAAAAGTTGATGAAACCCAACAGACTAGCTAAAATCAACTCTTCATATGCTCCACCACTAGTGGGTCCCGCCTGCCATACTCATGTACGAGGGGATAGCTAGCGGGACTGGCTAGCCAAAGATGGCTAGCGAAGTCCCCGGTTTAGCTAGCGGAAGATAGCGAGGGTAAGTTTAGCTACTCTGTTGGATTGAGTTTTTGAACAAATTTTGCATTATTTAACTAGTTAAGCCAAGATAGCTAGTCTATTGGAGTTGCTCTTAGTTAAGCCATGCATATAGAAGTAGCTTGCATGTTTCAGTTAGCCATGTATCTAGAAGCAGTCAGCATGTTTCTGTTAGTAGTTCAGCATGCGCACGAGCTCCGGACTGTGGTTAGCCGTGCGCGTAGATGGAGTGGCGTGAGAATAGCTCGGCCCAGCTCCTGGAGACCCGGCCATGGCGCATGAATCGGGCGTGGGGATGGACACGTCGTTGCGTGAAGTTCGGCATGGCCGGGGCTCTCCCGTTTTCTGTACTTGCATAATAAAAGGAGATAAACAACAGAAAAGTTGCAGTTCTTTTGCGCAGCAAAAAATTCCTTTGCCTGTGTTCCTTCTCTGAGTTCGTGTGTGCGAGTGCTCCTCCCCTTCAGTGCCGTTCAGAGCTCGCCGGAGCAAGTCGCCGGCGTTCCTGGCCATTCCAGTGTGCGTCCGTTTCTGACAAGCGTCACGGTGCTCACTCCTGCTGCCGACGATGGCGCGCACCATGGAGTCGGCGGTGAACGCCCTGAGTCGCTCGGTGAGGTTCACCGGCGTCGCTGCTGTCGGTGCGGAATATGGTCCCGACACTAACCAGTAGAAAGCGCCGAGGTCTATCCCTCAATGGTCGATGCTAAGCAATAAGAGACACCGGATTTATCCTGGTTCCGGCCGGTGGGCCGTACGTCCAGCAGTGGTGTGCTCAAGGCACTATATTACTTAGCACCGGGGGTGCCTGTAGTGGGGCTGCTACAAGCAAGGCGGGAGAGGAAGGCTGGCCTCCAAGTCCCTGGTGTGGTGGTTGAAGATGTTGTGGGAGAATTAGAGAGCAAGTGCGTGGTGCAGCCTGTCTCCTGTTGTGTTGTCTGTCTGTCCCCCGCGGCAGGGGAGTTCTTCCCCCTTTTATAGATCAAGGAGGGAACGAATCACATGCACGCCGCGCTACTGAGCTACGTGAAGGGGCATGGAGTGCTAAGCTGTAGAGTGGGCGGCCGTCCGGACGATCCTCGCAGCGATCCGGCCATCATGGCCTATTTTGTACCCGAACAGTGGCGGTTCGAGGGTAGAGGAGCGGCGGACGGCGGTGGTGTCTTCTGATAGGCTCGAGGGAGCTGCTGACGTTGGCCCGTACGGAGCACAGGGTAGGTAAAACGGCGTCCCGTTGTACTTCACGATCTTCATCATGATCAGAGAACCAAATGTCGGAAATTTAGCTTCATTTCATGTACATGGCCTTATAGGTGTCTCATGGACATGAATATCATTTTTCCAACAACTTTACCCTATGACTTCATGCACTTGCAGTTCATATCGGGCGTATACCAAAAAATTGCCTAGAACGATATAAAATTATTAAATATAGCAAACAAAGTTAAAATTGTGCCAAATTTGAGAATAAGTTTTGTATAAGTGTATGTTGAGGATAGAAAAAATTGGAGTCAAAAAACTGATTTTTTTAAATTTTCTTTGCCGAGAGTCAGAAAATTGCACTTTTTTTTGAACCGAGAACCGTGTGGCAAAGCCCCCCGGCAAGAGTCAGAAAATTGCACTTGGCAAAGAAATTCTTTGCCGAGAGCCATCCAGTTGGCTCTTGGTAAAGAAATCTTTGGCGAGTATTTTTTTCTGTGCCAAAAGCTTTTTGTTTGGCTCTCGGTAAAGAAGCCTGTTTGCCAAGTGTTTTTTCTTTGCCGAGAGCCAAATAAAAAACTCTCGGCAACGAGAGTTTTTTATTTGGCTCTCGGCAGAGAACAAGACTCTAGGCAAAGACTGAAATTCCGATAGTGGACGGGCAGTGCCCATGGCCCCGGCGGAAGCCGCTGCAGGGCATGCTTTCGTCGGGACAGCGCGAGGAAGATAAGCGGTAAGGCTAGGAGGAGAAGCAAGTATGGTGGGACTGGGAGCTCCACAGACACCATGGCAAAGCTCGAGCTCCGATTGAGTCAAGAACACAAGATGCTTATTGTCAGCGAGAGCAGGACGCAGAACAATCACCAACATGCAAGGCCTGCCTCTGTGCTGGACAGAGCGTGGTTAAAGAAATGGAACTATGGAAGCGTGGATCAGAAACCGTCGTCGGTCTGATAAAAAAATATTATTAACGAAGCACGCGATATGTTATGTTATGCCGTTATGCGTATGATATGGAATCATAAGGCGACTTAACATTTTAGTTAGGGGCTGTCTATATTACATTGCACCGTTGGATGAAGATCCAAAGAACCACCATCATCTTCAACCTCCAGCTGCCATCAGCCATGGTCTACTTCCTCTTCTTTCCTTGACCCACCACCCCTCCACGATGCCGCAGCCCTGGCCGGCGCGGGGCTCCGACGAAACTCTAGCCCGGGTGTGGCAGCCGCCTACACATCCGGCTGCCCCGCTCCTACCCCCATTAGCGTGGTTGTCGCCCCCGCACCAACACTGCCCACCGGATGTCCAACACCGCCCCATCGGCGGCCATCCTACCGCCTCGAAACCTTTCTTCTACGGTCGTTGGATCCCGGTGAACCCCAACCCCAAGCGAATTCCAAACCGCAACACTAATCTCTTCAACGTCGGTGTTGTCACCATGGTTCGGGTTGACGAGCGCCGAATTCCAGTGAACCCTCGTTCCCATTTCCCCCAACCCCGAACTCCAAATCCGAAACTGCCCCTGATTCCCCTAACCCGAACTCCAAATCTCAAAGAGTAAAGCGCACCACCGATCCTTAAACTTTTTATAATGTGTCATCCCGGTCCATAAACTTTCAAAGTGTGTCATTAGGATACTTAAACTCTATTCGGGTCTCTAATCAACCCGTTAACAGGTCTAACCCGCGATAGACATACCCATTAGGTGCACCAATTAAGAGACATGCAATTAGACCCCTGCCGATTCAGTTTCCTTGTCAATACCTCTTTTCCAAACTATGACCTACATCCCCGACGGCGCGACTCAGTGCGACACGTCGCGTGCGACGCGCGTCCGCGGCGATGTCCGCGGTGAGTCTCGCGGCGGCTAGCGATATGAGGCGGAACCTGAAGGGGCGAACGCGCAATTGCGAGGCAAAGGGCAACCTCCACCAGTTTACTGTGCGTTCCTTGCTATTCATCCGTTCAATTGGAAAGAGATTTGGTTCAATGTTTGCATTCTATAAATTGATTAAAGATTCAAACATATTATTTGCATTACTGTGCGCATGGGAAAAACAAGATAACAACTTTCAAGTGCAAGTAATGTGTGGATATTAGATACGTAAAAGGTGGGGATGCCTAATTTGATCTTTTTGTCAAAAAGAAAAACAAGATTAGTACCTAGGAACCGGCAATGGAGGCAAATCATGCCATTCTTTTGTTTGTGTCCGTCAGAAAATTTCGAGCTGCAGGGACATTGCGGACTATCTATCCTGTTACCACATAGTAGATTAATCTTCCATTTATGTATTCCTCGCTGTTCATCTATTTAATTTTCAATGTACATTGCTTAATTTTACAAGTATGAATTCCTCGTTGTTCATGTGTTCAATTTTTCAATGCACAAGGGCGTCGGGGGAGGGCACGACGATCTAAAATGAGGTTGGATGAAAAATGAATTGACAAAAGAGTTAGGGTTCCAGTTGTAAATATGTAACAGTTGTTTGGTGTCATAGATCCGTTAGCAGGCTAATTAGAGACCCGAATAGAGTTTAAGTACCCTAATGACACACTTTAAAAGTTTATGGACCGAGATAAACACACCGTAGAAAGTTTAAGGACCGGTGCTGCGCTTTTTTTACAACAAACATACTTATATTAAATCCACAGCGGCCAAATTACAATCAGGTCCTCCAAAGAAGACCGAATTACAAAAAGGTCCTGGGACCAGGCAGGATGAAGACGACTTTGTTCATGGCGATGGGGATGGAGAAGCCGCCGGTGGGGGTTCGCAGAGGCGTCGCAGACGCTTACAACCGGGCGGAGACCGCACAAAGCGTCGGTTGAGAGCGGGCTGGTGAAGCCGTTGTAGAAGAAGCACACCGACGACCTGTAGATGTGGTAGGATTTGTCGACGGAGATAAGTGAATCGACTTGGACCAGCAGCCTGTTCGGTTGGGCACGGGGTGATGGTAGTCTTTGGTTTGTTACGAGAGAAAATCTTCTTTGGCTGGTTACGGCTGGTTGCTTTGGTTTGTTCGAGAGAAAATCTTGGTGGGCGATAAACCAAGCGAACAGGGCGCAGGATCCCAGATGGAGGCGGCGATGTCAATCCGGCACCATGGATAGAGCCAACTTGTTGAAGGAAGAAACTCTTCAGCACCGGCGCCGTCACCAGGGTTCAGGAATACTCCTCTCTCTCTCTCCTCACGTGCGCTTAGACTCTTGGGAGTGTGAGAGGCATCCTCAACACTCTTGCCTGTTCAACTAGCTTTCTCCTTTATTTACCAGATCATATGGAAACGCTTCCTAGGATGAGAACTATTATTCTGTTTTTATTTATTTATCCCCTTTTACTACTTTGTTCTGATCAAAAATCTTCATGACACATGTATAATTTTCCACAACCTTAAATAGCATCTTTGAGACTTTGATTCGACACATCCTGCTACAAAACAGAACAAGCGTGTTGTTGTTGCTGCGTAAGGAAACATGAGTGCTGCCGCCATGCTGAAAGCAATGCAAAATGCATAGAACAAAGCTCTGAGGTAAAACATTTCCTGAGGAATGGCAATAACAAAAAGACACAATGTGATATGACCTCTGTAGGTGCTACATTGGTATCAAAATTTGGAAATCTTTCAGGATTTTCTTTTATAAGTTTGCAACAAGGCCTATAGAAATATTCAAACACAACCAACATACAGACCTTGAAGTTCTTACAAGGAATAAGATCACTAATTGACACACATTTTCACACTGGATATGAAGCATCACATCTCACATGCCAAATCGATTCCTTTCAAACACATTGATCATAAGTCTCCTGACCACATCAGCTATTGAGATGTCTACAGACAGTTTTAGAAAATGTGCTATTCTATCACTCCTAACTTAAAAAGTTACCTTTCGAAGAAAGGAGACGCAAAGCCTTATTGGCATTCTTCAAAACTGCATTTGACCTTGGCACTTTGTTCTTCCTTTGCTTCAAGAAATCAAGGGCATTCTTCACGTGTTGAGTTGATCGGACATCTTTCAACAGAACAGTTTCAGGCCTGAAAACATTAAACAAACACAGGCGTAAGTGTCATTCCAGAAAGTTCATATTAGATGCTGAAAGCCTGAAACATTACACATACCCAGAAGTTTTCATTCTCTTCTTCTTTTTCTGAATCTTCTGCTTTACATTTTCTTCCTCAGAGTCAGAGGAGAATGTTTGCCTGAGGGAAAATGAAGCCAATGTAACCAATGAAGTTCAGTCATAAAAAATATTGAATAGAAGAGAACTGCACATACTTCTCACGAGCTGCTAGCATTTCAATTACACTACTGGGGAGCATGCCAGGTATAGTATGTGTCTCCTCATTCTCCTGGTTGATATCTTGATCTTCTGTTTCCTCTGGTACTGGGTTATCTGGTTTAGAGGATGTTCTCCGTTGGGCCCAACGTTTTCTCCGCTCCTTTCCCTCCTGTGTTACTCTGCAAGGACAACACATGACATCATTATATCAGAGATACTAAAACCTGAATAAAATTTATAGGATCCTGACAATCTTGAGACAAACAAGATTGAGACAGCCAATTCCTATTGATATATCAAGGAAAAAAGTTAGAAAAAAAAGGCTGGCCACAAGTCCATAAAGATTATATATCATTCGATGACCACAGCACAGAATTATATAAGCATCTAAAACAAAGATATTGAGCACATAGAAGCTCTATATGTAAGCATAAACATTACAGATGCATCTGTACCAAGAACCAATTTCTTCATTTTAGTCGAGCATTTTGAAGTCATTTGGTTACAGTCCTGACAGAATTTATGAGGTGCTTGCATCTAGTTCAGGCTTTATAATTACGCATACGTGTAGCTTAAAACAGGGCATAAGGTACTATCTGGTATAGTAGTTAACTAACACGAGAAGGAAGTCTTCATTGCAAGTAGTGAATAGAAACTACTCGTCCACATAAGTTAAAAGTACAGAAACAAAAACAGACTGAAGTAGCACATTAGGGAGCAGGGTGTCAAATCCAGCCAGTTGTAGCATAAGAATCACACCTGATGGCACTGTCCTTCTTAACTTTACTGATCTCTTCGTGCTTCTCAACACCCTAAAGACAATAACAAGAAGTAGACATAACTTAGTACTTTCTGCATATCCCAATACGAAGCTTGAAGCGTGAATAGCAATACAAAAATGAATAGCAAGGTTAACCAAATCCAACAAAATTAAGTCCTCCACTAAACAAATCGACGGCACGCAGCAGGAAAATCCTCTTACGAGCTTATCTACGCGTTTATCTAGCATCATCTTGAGCGGGATACGCGAGCGAAGCGTGCGGAATCGTGATCTGCTCTCGCGTGGGGGGATGAGGTCCTCGAGCGGAGAGAGCTAGACTTACCTGGACGGCGGTGAGCTCCTCGGGGGCGCTGTCGGAGTCGCTTCCGCTGTCCATCTGACCCAGCCTGTATTCCCCCGTTTCCTTCGCCGGAGGAGAGCGCCGGGAGCTACCGCTGGTGGTAACCCGCCGCCGCCGCCCAGAGAGGGTTTTTAGCGTTTGGGGGTGTGGAGGAGACGAGACGCCAGGTCAGCCCTTCCGCTTACTGGGTATGTGCTGGGCTAGACTTTGCTACTTTTCTCGGCCTCTCTCTCGCTCGATCGGGCCGTGATCCGGAAAAATTATGAATCAGGCCTGTTGGGCCTAATGTAGATGGCACGGAATTTTATTATATTTTTTCTTTGATTTTACGAAAATAAATAGTCAGATTCAACATGTGCACAAATAGTCTCGACCCGCCATTTGCCACGGCGGTTGGGCACTTGCCGCCTTTTCAAGCAGTGGTAGGGTACTGCCGTCGTGGACGGTGGCGGTAAGGACATGCCTGTGACGCCTCAGGTTTTTGATTATCGTCATTAATGCTAATGACCTAATCGGCTGAGTCAAACCGACTGACACTGGTCAAACCTAGGTCAACCTGGGTCATCACCTCGAAAACCGAGTCGGCAAACTCTAGTCAACAAACCCTTGAGGTCAACCCTTGGTCAAAAACACGGTCAAACCCCGCTTAAACCCTAACGTCGGTGAATGTCTTCCGGAACTTTTGCCACGTTCTCCAAATTTCACCTAAACACTCCAAAATATACCAATATGAAAGTTGTCCAGTTTGTCGAGGAACACAACTTTCATGTAGATTGGCATTTCAAATTTTGAGAGGAAATAGGTGAAAAACTTGGTCAACTGCCAACAACTCCTATTCACCGAGACATGGGGGCATTCAAAGTTTGGCTGCGAATTGTGCACAATCCATTGGCAAAAACACTATAGAGCCTTTGTAGAAGTTATAGAGGGTAGTGAGATCTACAACTTTGCTATTTACCCCTCGATGCACTGCAGTTCAAGTTTTGGGAGAAAAACTTGGTCAAAGTGACCTAAGTCGAAACCGTCATGCTGGAATCGACCGGCGCCGCGCCGTCGCGCCGACCAAAGTGCCCGTGCGCGCCAGGCCGTGCCCATCTTCGGCGTCCCGGCCGCGCGCCTTCCCAAGGCGCCGCGCGCCCCGAGGCCGCCCTTGAAGTCCCCGCACGCCACTTGGAGCGCCCACACTCGCCGGTCGCGCACCACGCCATAAACCGTCGGTCCGTCCGGTCATTCGTCCGGTCGCGCGCACCCCCGAGGCGCCGCCGTCGGTCCACCGGTTGCTAGCGGTGCGCTCGTCCCCTATAAAGGGGCCGCCGCCCCTTTGCCTCGCGCGCCGAGCCGCCTCCGGCTCCCGTGCTCGCCCGCGCCCCGCCATCGAGGCCGCCGCGGCGGAAACCGGGGCCGACCCACCGCATGGCCAACCGAGGCGCCCTCCACCTTCTCTCACACCTACTATAGCTCGCCGACGTGCTCGTTTTCCCCACGGAGCCCGTCACCTCGCCGGAGCCGGCGGTCCCGCGGCCACCACCGGTCGGCGTCGCCGAGCCACCTCGCCGGAGCCGCCCCGCTCCCTTCTTTGGCCGCAACCGGGTCCTTGGTGAGCCCCTAGTCCCCCTCCGCCCCTTCCCCGACCGAGAGCGTCGCCGGCTCGCCGGAATTCCGGCCGGCCGCGCCGCCCTCCGTGCCAAGGACTACATTGCAAGCTGCCAGCTCTTTCGAGGGTGGTTTTTGTGAATTAGGGGCATATCTGTGAAAGCTGAGAGAGTCCAGGGACCCGGTGTAATTCGGTTTCTTAAATGGTAAAGTCACTTTGCTGATTCTAGTACAATGTGTAGAAAATCGTAGAAAGTTCGAAAAAAATACAAACCCAATTTTGTTGGATTCCTGGTGAAAAACCCTACAACTTTTCTTAAACTTGTCTAGGCTGCTTCCTGATAATTTTTGCATGAAAAATAGAAATGTGAAAAACCTAGATCTATGACATCTCAAAATCCATAAACCCTTTGTAGCTAATTTTTTAGATATGTTGTGTGTTATGTTATCACTAGCTTCTGTACCAAAAATTGCACAAAGTTATGTTGTAAATCTTTTTATAAAAATTATTTTTCCATTTCTGCAGAATCTATCCAAATGATTTTTAGCCAAAAATAATTAGGTTTCTATGACCAACTTCTACATGTTGTCTTTTTATGCCAAAGTGCACCTCTTTTGAATTAATCACAATTTATAATTGACAGAAATATGTATTCTTGAAATATGCTTGTTTTTCTTTATAATTGCATAAGTCAAGATTCATAATAGTTCCAGGTGTATATGCTGCATCCCTAGCCTAGTTTTGGACCAGAGTTCATGTGTGAGAAAGTTAGGATCAATTTGATGAGTATTTATTTTGTGTGTATTTACCTTGTGCTACTAGCTAGCTTTTGTTATTTTCAAAATAATTAATTTCTTAGCTATCCTAAGCATGTATGTGTGTTCAGTGGCTCGTTATAGGTGATTAGTGCTTAATACACCCTTCCGCTGAATTAATTAATTAATCTTATGAATAAAAGCTATGGAAGCCATTTAAGGCTTAATAGTCAATTAAATGGGAAAAATCACCAACCCACCTTTGATGACCTTGTGTGAGGGTAAAATCTTATTAAAAGGCTAAATGTACCAACCCACTACTGTTTATGAAATTAAATTAAATTATTTGCATATATATGTACACAATCACTATCAAAAAGAATAAATAATAAAGAACCACATATCGTTCCTTTTTTGGAAGAGTATGCTGAATGTATTTCTTATCTAGGTGAATGTGGTCAACCATGCACCCCATGGTTGTCATTTATTGATGGTAGTTGAGTAAATTAAAAATCGTCAAATAAATCTTGCATTGCATCCTCGTGTAGATCTTCCTGACGGTAGATATACGCTCATGCCGGAAGGAGGAGACAAAGGTGCTGACGAAGAGCTGCAGTACGTGGACGTAGTTCAAGACCTGGACCAAAGTCCAGAAGGGCCCAAGGCCAACCTTGCCAGCGAATGCAAGCCCCGGATCATTAACCCTGTCTTTTAAAATTATGCCATTACCTTGCTACGATTGTTCATTTACATTTCAGGAGTTGAATTGAAACCCTAGTTGCATGATCCTGAGGTACCTAAGCTCTATCACTAGTATGGTAGGTCGATAGCTGCTATGCTATAGGACCGGTACAAGTCGAGTGATGTTCGTCACTCGCGAGAATAGGTTCTTATGTTGGAATCATAAGATCTTTATAAATGGATTGCTCATGTGGTAAGAGCATGGGATTTGGACTCTGGTCCAGTGACTTTCATGGGCTAAGCTTTTGAACGTACTAAGCACTTGTTGGGAATGGGACCGGTAAGCCTAGTACCTTAATGAGACGGTGCGGGAACTTACTATTACTACTCTTGAGGAATCACCTACTTGGCTAGCTACCGGAAGAGGGGTGCATGTGTGAGACTGGATGCCTCGCGGGGTGTGCCAGTTAGCCTTGTACCCAGGACTGTAAGATTTGATCCCAACCCGAGGATTTTTGGAACCGCCTGGATGGTTGTCCTCGCGGGGCACCTACCGTGTGCTTAGGTTTACCTTGCAAGGTTTAAATCAACCGATTGTCGGCCTCTCACCATTATCTGAGACTGCTTAATCAACTGGCCATGATATCCCGTAATGATGGAACTTGGTGAATATTGTTGTATGAATTAATTGCTTGTCCAATTCTTGATTGAATTAGTTGGCACGCTTAGAAATGGCAATCAACTAGAACTTGTGCTAAAATATTGAAAGTAAGGACATACTCTTCGTGGCTGTTCAACAAAAGAAACTCCACCGGCCAAAAGCCTCTCATGTCTAGAGTTTTGGTGATGTAGTTATCACCCAGTGGTTAAGTCTTCCTGAGTAGTAGTATACTCAGCCTTGCTTTAAAACTGTTGTGCAGGTGCTATTGACCGGGTGGATGACGACAAGTGATGGCATCAGAGATGGCCTCCTGTGATGCTTGCCGTTGCGCTAGTTTATTTTGTTTCCGCTGTTTGTCGAGCTCTGAACCTTTACTTCATGTCTTGAACAATGGTTTGTAATAAATTGGATTTTAACTCGTGTTGTACTCTGGATTCACCTTCGTGTGAGTTTTAATGCATATGTCGATCCTCTGTATGAATTCCAAGTGATTCACCGGACGTTAACCCGACAACTAACGACATGATACTTTACTATTGCTTAATGACCAAAGTGGATTGGTTTTAGACGATAGTACGATATTTTCCTGGGCGGGTTGTCACAACTGGTATTAGAGCGACTATATGCACCAGAGTTTCTTAACAATCGTAATCACACGTTTTTGGATAAAATTTGCCAAAATTGCTTGGATTTGCAGAACACGTTGGTCCGTTAAGGATAAGCTAGACCGAGAGGCCCTAGAGGGAATTTCGAGTTCTTTCAAGTGGCTAAGTAACCTATGGTTTATCTTACTAACTCCCAACACTTTATTTTATGTCAGACTTACTTTCTTGCACAACCAAACTAGATGAGCCACGTGTTTCATACGTGAGTTGTGCCGCATCACGGGAGTTGCGAGGGTTGATGGAGTGATCCATTCCACGGATCCCATCTTCGCGTCTGGTCATGAGTTGTGATGTCGCAACGTGTTGTATACGTGTGCATTTCGCATGTCGAATATGCGAGGCAAGGATACACTCCATTCAAACGGAGGGTGTCAGAGGTTGGACGCTGTCCATGCAGCGGCTTAACGCATGGATGCCGTTTCTATAGTGAACGGTAATGTATGTGGACGCTTTCATGAGTGCTAGCATGAAAGGTTGGTTGTGTTCTATGATCTTTTGCAGGTACACTAAACTCGTTTCGTAAGTCGCTAAGTGAGCATCGACTAGTTATTATAGGGAGAAACGTATATGTGCCTTGCCACCGGCGCTAACTTCGAGTTTTGGCTTGATTGCCTTGTGAGTACGAATAGGACGTCTTGCATCATGCTAAGAATCGTGAAAGCTCAAAACCGAACCCGTACTTGTTTATGTGCTATCTAAGGTAACATATTGCTAGTATGTTTTGTTCTGCCTAGCCTCTCAGGTGTAGATGTGTTGTTATCCATAAATCTAATAGAGTTGTTGGCTTAGATTGTTGTACCCTGTCCAAGAATCTTGTTACCTGGATGATCTGTACCAAAGTTGCTCCCTGTCCAATCTAATTTGGTTTCTGCTTGTCGAAATCCACGGTCATAGTTTTGGTCTACCTTGAGCTGTGCTCAGTTTAGTGAACCCCTGTCTTGCTGTTTTTCCAGAAACCTGAACCGAAATCTTGCTTAGTTAAGCATCTTCCTGACCTTCTAAACTCAATCTTGCATACCCAAACATGTGTCTTGTAACCTTGCTGAGTTGCTACACAAATTTGAGAAATTTTGGAGCTCTGGATTTAAGTTATGAAATTTTGTTCACAACTGCCAGAACTTTGCCAAGTTGTATGTTCGTACAAGTGGTTACCCCCTTTCTTAACCACGTACTCTTTTGTCGAGGATCGAGTTTATCCTTGTACACTCACACCGTTAGTTTTCACTTTTGTCGTTATGTCCAGATGGACAACCTTGAATCTGCATCGACTGATGTGGAAGCATGGACTCTCGTGAACTATCTCGAGGTGGGTGGATTTCCCGCACTCTTGTGGGACACCCTGAAGGACTTTGGGTACACTGCTTACCCCGAGTACTCGACACGTGAGGTCATGACCACCGGCCAGCTCCTTCGTTGTGAAGTGAAGGTGAAGATTTCCATGTGCCCGACCAATCCTGCTTGGGAAGAGTGGGAGTGTAAGGCACAAGGACGGAACCTGGCTGACATTGTGCAAAAGGCTGCTCTCGAAGCGCTCACAACTTTTTGTGGGAAGCACCCTAATGAGGTAGCTGACACTGCAGCCAGAGTGATTCCTGTACCTGAGCGACACACTCATGTGTCGAACGCAAAGCTTTTCTTCCAGCTCAGGGCCACTCTCATTATAGCCCTGATCTTGTCACCTCAGTTCGCTTTTTAGAAGCCATGTATGACACTTATCGATAGATGGTGGGAGAAAGTGTATTCTATAGACACCAAATCTATAGGTACCGAGTTAAAGAAATGGAGAACACCGCTCAAGCGTTGAAGGAAGCCTGAGCAATGATAGCTACTCTCAAGAAGGAAAGACGCAAGGACAAGGCAAAGATACAAGAATCAAGTGAAATCATACATGAGCAGAATTTCCTGTTGCAGCATAATGACCAGTATATGCTTGAACTAGAGAATCAATTGGAACCTGTAGCAACTCCACCTCCGGAACCTATCGTTCCCGGGCCTGCAGAAGAAGAAGATGCTGAGGACATCCAAGGAGAGTCCAGAGTAGAGTCTGGACCTGAGTCACCATAGTTCTTGGGCATGGAAGATCCAACCCGAGGAAGTTGGTATGTTGGAAATAAAGTTCTGAGTCGTATGATTGTAATAGTTGTAAGGAACCCTAGTGTACAACCGCTTTTGGTTAGTCGTTGTGGTTGGCTGAGCTAGGAGCTTCCTTTGATGCAGCTAGTCTGCATTGTAGTCCCTAGAGTTGTTGGTAATCCCCAGATCTTTCATCAATGTAATGCCTTGATTGAACATCTCCCTCCAGTGATCCTTATGAAGGGATTATCTATGCTGGTTGTGATCAGATCGGAGTTCGGTGATGTCTCAAACTCGTCCAAGAATTTTACGCCAATCGTGATCAATCCGATATCTCAATCCTGAACTATTCTTTTTGTCTTGCTCACAACCTTTTTAATTAAAATAAATGTTACTTTTGAGTATGCATTGCATAGCATATGCATTTGGGAAGCTTGGGTGTACTAACGTGCATTCACATGGAAACTTCCGCACTCATACTCTACCTCTCTTGTTGGTGATGTTGTTATCCCATAACCAAAGGTGCCACGACGGAACCTAGGGCATCATGTGTGCTGCAGCCATGTGATTGCCACTAGGGGTGCGCTAGGTATCTTGGTTGTGAGAAGGTGACTCGCCACGCATGCTCTTTCTTTGCCTGAGATTGCCCTCGCAATCACTAACTCAACATGTGGGTAACCGAGTTGTGCTAACTTGCATCATAAGCACCATACTGCATGGGCATGTGCAAGATTTCTTCACAAGCATGTGCATCACACCAACTTTTAAAATCATTGCACCACAATGAAATGAGTCATCACCCAAATTCACAAGTTAATTAAGTGTGAGCAAGATTGTTTTGCAGTCCCCACGCCGAATTGTCTTCTGTACAAAGAAATTACGGAACTCTGTTACTAGCCTTCCTTTTCTTCGTAAAAGTCTGTTTTGATAATCCCTGTCGACTTGGCCTCTTGCCGCCAACCTCGACGACCTCTTAGCACCAACTCTTTTCCGATCAGATAAGTAGTAAAAGTAGAGTTTTCTTGAGCAGTCAAGGTTCTCGAAAAGTCAATGTTGAGAAGTCATCCATCGTCTATTCGTCCGTAATCCGTGCTCATACCCTCCCAATCCTCAGAGTTGAGAAAGGAGCCAACCCAGGATCGTTGGAAGCTAGTGATTATTTTGATGTCCAGTTCGCATTACTTACCGTGAACGAGTTTCGCAGTACATGCTCGACTTGTTAATTTTCTGAGCAAGTGTCTGAATGTGTATTAAATGGAAACTCAATTTTCAGATGGTCAGTCCGACACGAAGCACCCCCAATGGTTTCCGTGTGTTGAATAGTAGTGACCTATCACCACCGCCGCCCACGACTCCGACAGAAGCCTTCGTGGCAGCGCAGACCGAAGTGTTGTGCCAAATCCTGCAGGCACAACAACAAATGGCCCAACAGCTACAACGATTGCAACCAATGCAACAAGAGCTTCAGCCCTTCAAGCCCCTGTTTACCCAAAGTACTTACCCAAACTGACATAAATGCCATTGTCAGCGCAATTCAGATGTTGGAGGGGCAAAATTCAGTGCTGAATCAAATAGTGTACGATATCATCCAAGGACGTTATGGGGAATCCTCTCAAACTAGATTGGCAGACAGTCTCTCTCAGTCCTCATCCATGGTCGAGCAGGACCGCTTGTTCAATCTATTGGTGGAGCATGTAAATCAAGACCAACCCCCGGCCTCCGACTCCATATTACCACCTTCTCATCTACCAATGGACCTTAGAAAGGAAGAGAGAACAAGTCGGAGCAACAAGCGAGTATTATCTGAGATAGATGAGTGAGTGGGAAATTACCTATAAGGAGACTCGTCCGCGTGAGGGAAAACGAAGTTGCGACATTGTCAAGACCACTCAGCTCCCCGCAGGCGAAGCTCACTCGCAAGCCGAGAGGTTAGGAAAGAGAAAGAAGAAGCTCCGCCTCATCAAGAAAGATCAATAACAAATTTTCAAGCCCAAAGACCTTCCACCCCACCTTTGCTATAATTGTAGACAACCCGGGCATTTCATACGTAATTGCCCGAATCCCCAGCAGCAGAATCAGAACCTCAAAGCAGCTAAGGGTGATCACGACAAGAAGCCGATCTTCCAAGGGAAGCCAGACCAGCTTAACTCTATGGGTAACCTCTCTACTCGAGAACCACCTCCCCACTTCGTCTTCAAATTTCGAATCTCAAGACAAGATTCTTCTTAAGGGGGGTAGGCTGTGACGCCCCAGGTTTTTGATTAGCGTCATTAACGCTAATGGCCTAATCGGCTGAGTCAAACCGACTGACACTGGTCAAACCTAGGTCAACCTGGGCCATCACCTCGAAAACCGAGCCGGCAAACCCTATCGACCCCCTTGACCAAGTCAACACACCCATGAGGTCAACCCTTTGTCAAAAACACGGTCAAACCCCGCTTAAACCCTGACGTCAGTGAATGTCTTCTGGAACTTTTGCCGCGTTGTCCAAATTTCACCTAAACACTTCAAAATCTACCAATATGAAAGTTGTCTAGTTTGTCGAGGAACACGACTTTCATGTAGATTGGCATTTCAAATTTTGAGAGGAAATAGGTGAAAAATTTTGTCAACTGCCAGCAGCACTTGTTCACCGAGACATGGCGGCATTCAGAGTTTGGCTGCGAATTGTGCACAATCCGTTGGGAAAAACACTATAGAGCCTTTGTAGAAGTTGTAGATGGTAGTGAGATCTACAACTTTTCTATTTACCCCTCGATGCATTATAGTTCAAGTTTTGGGAGAAAAGCTTGGTCAAAGTGACCTAAGTCGAAACCGTCTGTCGGTGTTTTAAACCGGCAAACCTACCATGGGGGTACCCAAGGTAGTAGATTGTGTGGTGAGGATCGTGATCGGGAGACCGAGAACTCGAAGGTATGCGCAAGGACACGGGACACAAGATTTATACATGTTTGGGTTGCCAAGGTGGCGATCCCTACATCCTGTTTGGGGGATCAAGTATGGCGCCCTGCGCTTGGTGTTGGTTGAGATCCGGTGCTCGGCTAGGTACCCGGCCCTGCTTTATATAGTCCAGGGGGCGGGTTCCTAGTCGGTTATGTTGACGGTGAAAATCCGTCAACCTAGCCATGAGTTTACCTTCGGTGTTGGCATGACTTTTGTATCTTATTCATTGGTACTAACCGCCGTGGTATAACAAGTTCGCTTGTGCATGTCGGTTTTGGAGTTAAGTGTTTACGCAGGGTTTTAATGTTGAAAGCAAGACTTCCAGGATAAGTTCATTAAGCACCTCATGACAAGACCTTGAAGCCCGATACAAGTCAAGCAATGAAGTGAACATGACTCCAAGAGCCCAAGGACCAAGCCCGAGAAGATGATAAACTCCGAGGACCGAACCAGAAAAGTGCTGAATCTTGCAAGACAAGGAGTTGAGTCCAATTCGGAGAGAAACCGACGTCAAGGGCCCACATGCAAAAGGGGAGAACATCTAGAAGACATGGGAAGCAACACTGGGCGAAGCAGGCCACGAGATGGGCCGAATTGGGCCCAGGCCGGCCAGCCCAGCCCGTTTCGGGGCCCAATCGGCCTCCCCTTTGACCTAATTGCTTCTCAGGCTATAATAGCCCCCTGACCGAGAGCCACGCAGGAATCAAATCGTGATCCGCCGCCGAGGAGCAGAGAAGCTTGAGGGACACCATCTCGGAGATGAGGGTCGTGCTAGTTGTCTAGGGATTCCCTAGCCGACGTGGGAACCTTGCATGGAAGACCACGTCGGAGCTCCGGAGCGAGGATCAAGATCGAGGGAGGGCCCCGGTGGTGATCTTGTTCATGTAATCATTCATGGTGAAGTTTGTAAGTGAATCCGATTTCTAGCGATTAAGTGCCTTCTCGATGATTTTGTTTTCTTCTTGGTTTTGCTTCTTCTACGATCTAGTCTATAGCTAGATTACATAGGGTGCTCTTGTAGCCGCGGTGGCTAGAGGTGCATACCGGACCGACCAAGTGATTTCAACTTGTTCTATCGAACTCGCCCTAGACTACCCGCATGAGTAGGGATACGTTGTGACAGAACGGGGGTTCCGAAAGGCGGGCGTTTTCGGAGTCGGATGGGAAGGCCACGATTTAAAGATGTTTTTTAATGAGATTCGCTTTTCTATCTTCATCTATCTTGTTTGGAGCTACAACATAAGCATGATCTAGATTCTCTAGATTGGTTATCTCTTGTTTTCTCTTGTTACCTCTTTAGTAGATTAGATTAGATTCGTTTTCTTTATGAGTTAGTAGATTAGATGCAACTTAGTTCATCACAAGATAGCTTACCTTGCTTTACTAGATTGAATCCTTGCGTTGCACATTGTTCCACGGATTCGATACCTTGGGTTCACCACTCGAGGGAAGAAGGGTCCCTTGACTACGACGGGAGACTTGTCCGCTTGCAAGTCATAAACGAACTTTGATACAACTATTAACCGTCAACAAGCCCCTTTTTCTGGTGCCGTTGCCGGGGAACAAGCAATCAAGATCCAATCTAGTATCGCTTATCTTTCAGTTTTTCTTTTGATTTTCTTTTGCATCTCTTATGTTTGATCATCCCCAAAAAGAAAAAAGGGTCAATCTAATCTAGTTTTGATTAATCCTAATTTTTCTCTTTTTAGATTTTTGTTTTATTGCTAACCCTAACCGGAGATGGTTGGCTACCTCTCCAAGAAACCCAAAACTTTTTTTGTGGATGATCCAGGAAAACTTTACAGGCAAAGGTGACGTGCAACACATGCTAAAGGGTTGGAAACCCTATATTCAAAAGTCAAACTCGAAGGACCATCAAAATCTCCAAGGGAATCACCACCTCCAAGTCAAGACACCGGAAGGCCGTTCAAGATCAACGAGGACGGAGAAGATGGAGATAGAGAAAGAAGCTCAACACCTAAAGGCTGCCAAGGCAAGATCCACATGCGGGGTGTTCATCGTGATGAAGATGTTAGAGACGCAAGTGGGACAACTTGCCGGACAACCGATTGGTGACAAAGAAGAATATCCGAGACAACTCCAAGGTCCCAAGTCGGCGAAGGCTACTCAAGATCATTCAGGAGAGATGAAGGATCACACTAGAGACCATGAAGATCACGACCGAAGGACCGGAGTTCGAGATGCCGAGCCACAAGGAAGATGTTGCATTCGTCAAGACCAAAGGACAAAGCCAGCCTGTGAAGACCAAAAAAAATGACTAAGCCAAAGTGGGTACCCAAGATTGCAACGCCGGCAAAAAGCGTTGATCCGAAGTAATCAAGTGAAGAAGTCTAGCCATGGACTATAAACGAAGCGCTAGGCGGGAGGCAACCCGTTTCGTCAAGTCAAGAATAAGCTACCGGGAGGACAACCCGATTCCAGGTTTTTCAAGTCTTTTTAAATATAATTCAGTTTTGAATTTTACTACGCAAAACATTAGACTTAGAATGGTTGAACAATATTAGAGACATAATTCTTGGTTGAATATTTTGCTTGATCATAAACCCTTTACATGAACCATCCTATGTTGTTTGCTTCTTTTTCGAGAAACCAAAACTAAAAAAATTCAGAACCTAACTCAACCTTTCATCCTCTTTAAGATGTTATGGTTGACTTGTTGTTCATGCTAAAAACACTCGAGTGGAGCCACGACTTGTATCTAGATGTTATTTAAATTTCAGCACGTGGTGAGACTCGTGTGAACCTAGAATCTTGATTTTTGGTTGATTTAAAAAAATCCATATCCTTGGTTTCTCTAAGATTAGAATTTTTCTAAGCCTCACATAATTTTATTTCATTCAAAATCTCTCTCATCTAATCAAAATTAGGACCTGAACCTATGCCCCCATGATCAATCCGGGAAAAGTTCGCTCTCAACCAATGAAGGCAAACTATACCGGTGAGACCGATATCAACGTAGTCGGAAAATATTTTCGACTTACATTTGTTTTTAATGGGTTAAAAACTTCTCTAAACTTATGCTTGAGCTCTTGCATGGCTCTGAAAAATATTTTTAAATTTCGAAATTAGAGTAGTGCTTAGCCTTAAAACATGCTTAGAGGGAGGCAATCAAGTTAACTTGACCATACATGCACCATGATACATCACGGGATGCCCCTCCAACATCTTTTATCAAATCACATTCAAAGTACAAGCATGGGGGGGGGGGCGGCCAAGGCCTTGTTTTGTAGGAATATCATGGATGCATGTGAGGCAAGGGAGTATGGAAGTGAATCAAGCGAAAACATCAAGTGGAGGGAGCAATAATGCAAGCGAAGGAGTGGACGGGAACGTTTGGAAGGCGTACGCGGTCACGAAGCAACATGCACTAGAGAAGAACCGAGCCAAGAGGAGGAGAGAGGTAAGTCTTTCACCCAACTCTTTGTTGTGTGCTCTAGTTTGTAGGCCGGAACTACCTTAGACTTAGCCATCCACCGCGTTTGTTTCGTGCAACAAATCACATCCTTAATCCACTCAAAGTCCAGACTCCAAAATAATATTTGTGTACCTTGTTACCGGGTGAAAACCCCGGATATATATTTGTGAGGGAGAGTGCTGCAATCATGGAAGAAAACTACAAGCCTTTTCACCGAAGAAAAAGGGATCATCGTCGTCTAAGCCATCAACCCCTTCGAGGAGGCACTCGGTTTCCGAGTTTCCTCGGAGTATGGAGGAGGACACGGCACCGCCGAGGAGGAACCACACTCTTCTCCTCGGTGGCATGAGGGCCACACGAAACTCGTTTATTAGGTTTACCAAACTTCAATAACATATGGAGGAGCCGCCTGTCCAACCTCACCACTTGACACGATCATCCGCTCCACCTCCATGTGCTCCGTGGTATTCCAATGGGTTTATCATCACGACGGAGGAGGAGGAGAAGAAGCTAGCTCGCCTTGAGTAGAGGCTTGTAGCGAACATCGACATCGACGACCAAGCTCTCCACATATTGGGTTTCATACGGGACACCGGTGCAATTCTCTAACGGAGTGTCGGCAAACACCCACAAGGAATTCGCCTAGAAATTTTTCATGACCATGACACATACCCTTGATGAAGGAGTGCTGAGTCTCTCATTCCATTGGAGGGAGCCCACAAGTGGAGAAGAAGGAAGACACCGCCAGAAGGGTAACCTTGATCAATGATGCTATTTCTAGCACCTTGATGGGGTAATCTCCTTTCATCCATGGGTTGCAATCGATCTTGAGGTGTAATCATACTTTGTTGGATTATCTATCTATCGTCTTTTGTTGGAAATACTTTAATGCTTAAGGTTAGCTACCATGCCGTAAAGGGAGTAAGGTCTCAATGCTTCCTTGGATCCATTCAACACAATCCCCGATAGATTAGATTGGTTTTCATGATTGCATGTTCTAGTATCGTAGACCCATGGGCGAGTGTCTCCTATTTTCAAAAGGGAGCTCCGGAACAAGTGGATGTGCATGAAGGCACATGGGAAGGTTTTTGGAGTATGATCACGGGAAGAGACCATCAACGAAGAAATACTATCCGGAACCCCATCATCCAAGTGTGTCACTTTTGTGCAAGTGGATTTTTGGGAGAATAAGAGAGACAAAGATAACCAACATGGAGTTGAATTGGCTTTACTCGGCTTTGATTGCCAAGTGGCCAATCAACCCCACTCACCTATGATCAACCGGTGGTGTTGTGAGCAACATCGGATTCGGGAGATCGGGTTGTTACCTCTCCATGTTGGCTATCTCTTTAAAACCAGGTATTACAAGGAACCCGAATCATCTCTTACCCGGGACTTCCCTAGGAATATATGAAGAAAGGAAAATATATAAGTGAAGATGAGAGAGGAGGCTTCCAAGTGGCCTAGGTGAATTTCCTCTTTCGGGAGTAAGGTTAAGACTTTTTCTTGAGGGGAAGAAGATTGGTTAGAGGAAGGACTTCTTGTGCCGGTGAAGAAAAAAATAAAAGAGAAGAATTATAGGAGAAGGATCTTCTATGGCTCAAGAGGACTGTGCACAACAAAATTATGTGCCACCATTTGGAGAAATTCCGGCGCCGCCAAATTACTACGGTGGTGTACCAATGCAAGCATGGGGGAGTGGTGCAGCCATACCCCCACCATTTTTGCGGTGCCCAATGAAGCCTTTGCGGAGCCATATGCACACCTTCCTCAACCACAACAAAATGTGGCCACCATTGGAGGATACGCTGCAAGGAACATGCAAATTATTGCAGCCATCCTAACCAATGCAAACCAAATGGGTGAAGGAAATGCAAACGTCGCTTATGTGCTTGGACACCTTCACCTAGCACCGTCGGACAATTCATAGGAGGAGTGGTGCATTCCTATTACAAGTAAGGGTACAACAACCAAGACTATCAATATCAACCACCGGCGGAAGATTAGAGAGAGGAGGAGCTTTAGTCATCTTTCCTTTTCCCCCTTTTCTTTAATTTTCAGCTTGTATGCGCCTATGTTTGCGTAGTATTTTCAGCTTTGCTTTAATTTTCAGTTTTTAGTTTAATTTTCAGCGTGTGTGTTAGTTTTTATTTTCATCATGAATAATGTCACCACCAAGTTTTTACCATTAGTAAAGTTACAAAGTTTGTGCCATGATGATATATGATTATAATTGCCGCTTTGTTTATCTTTGTAATTGATTTATGCATGTTTGAACTAGTGCTCTCTTAAAAATACAAATCTGAAATTATCTAAATGCTAGCTTAATCTTTAGCGGAGGTTATGATTAAAATAAAGACCCATAGTGTTTTATGTGCTCTCAAGTTATGAATAGATTAAAGATGTCTTTTATGCTCAAAAATATTGCTAACCTTGTCACAAATATCACTTGTGTGTTGCTCAACCTATCCAGAGCCTTATATATATTTGAGTGCATAAAACTTAGTGTACAAGATTTATTTTTGAGTGAGTTATTGCAGGCCATGATTTCTCTGGCCCGAGACTAAGAAGTTGGTCATTCCGTTTTTGCGTATCTATCTTTTTGCTAGCCTTTTATCCGTGCATTGTGTATCCCCGCATTGGAGATCTCACAAACTTCGCCGGATATCCACCCTTAAACCAAATATCATCTTTTGTGATTACCTCCTTAACCACAACCTATCGTTGAGAATGGATCATCAATTCAAGGAAGATCGCAAGATGGTGCCGACATTGAAGATTTCAAGTATCTCTCCAAAGGAAAAATATTTCCGGTACCTACCTTATTTTTCGCCTCTTTGCTCGAGGACGAGCAACGTCTAAGCATGGGGGAGGAGGTAGGTACAGTGCAGTTTTAGAGTTCAAAGGGGAGTATTTTAAAAAAAATGAAATGATGAATGAAAAAAAAATTCGGCGATGTACGTGACTTCCAAGGTGAAGGTCTCACAAGAATAAAGAAAAAAATATATATAATGAATGAAAGAAAGAAAGAAAGAAAGAAAGAAAAGAATGAGAAATATGAGAAAGAGAAAAAAAATATATGCGTAAAGTGAACTCCCCGGTTCTCTAAGAGTGCATTCAAGGCTTCAATTTTAAAAGATCCATTCTCATTTTCCAACCATGTGCAATCCGATAACGAGGACTTCCTTTGTGCCTCGGGATCACTCTTTGCCATTTGCACATGTCCACTCATCTAAAAGTGTGTGTATTTTTCTCTTTCCCCTCCTTGATTGAACATTATTTTCCAATGACCTTTTTGACGAGTCTCGGTAAGACCATGAGAAGCTTGTCTTGTTTTGACAACACCTCATTTATAAAATCTTGTTAGGACTAAACTTTCCCAAAGCTCCATATAAAGCCTACCACACATATATGTTATGAGAGGGAAAGGAGTAGAATATATAGGCTTGAGAGACAAGAGAGATGAGAGTTCATGAGCAACATGCAAGGTGATTTAAATTTGTGAACTTGGTTTAGCTCTTTTCTTTATCTCGTTCTTTATTTCAAAAATTCTGAGATCTATTTAAACTTTGTGAGCATGTTAATACTTGTGGGATAAGCTTAATTAAATGTCTACCCTCCGTAGAGGTGAAGGCTAGTACATTATGGAACTTTAACGAATTAAACTTTTGAGAGCATTATGTTTTTTCATGTATGATCAAGTGCAAGGTTTAAACAATGAAGGGCAACGATGATATCCATCGAAGGCTTACTTGAGGACGAGCAAGGTTTAAGCATGGGGGAGATGTTGACGGTGAAAATCCGTCAACCTAGCCATGAGTTTACCTTCGGTGTTGGTATGACTTTTGTATCTTATTCATTGGTACTAACCCCCGTGGTATAACAAGTTCGCTTGTGCATGTCGGTTTTGGAGTTAAGTGTTTACGCAGGGTTTTAACGTTGAAAGCAAGACTTCCGGGATAAGTTCATTAAGCACCTCATGACAAGACCTTGAAGCCCGATACAAGTCAAGCAATGAAGTGAACATGACTCCAAGAGCCCAAGGACCAAGCCCGAGAAGATGATAAACTCCGAGGACCGAACCGGAAAAGTGCTTGAATCTTGCAAGACAAGGAGTTGAGTCCAATTCGGAGAGAAACCGACGTCAAGGGCCCACATGCAAAAGGGGAGAACATCTAGAAGACGTGGGAAGCAACACGGGCGAAGCGAGGCACGAGATGGGCCGAGTTGGGCCCGGCCGGCCGGCCCAGCCCGTTTCGGGGCCCAATCGGCCTCCCCTTTGACCTAATTGCTTCTCAGGCTATAAATAGCCCCCTGACCGAGAGCCACGCAGGAATCAAGTCGTAATCCGCCGCCGAGGAGCAGAGAAGCTTGAGGGACACCATCTCGGAGATGAGGGTCGTGCTAGTTGTCTAGGGATTCCCTAGCCGACGTGGGAACCATGCATGGAAGACCACATCGGAGCTCCGGAGTGAGGATCAAGATCGAGGGAGGGCCCCGGTGGTGATCTTGTTCATGTAATCATTCATGGTGAAGTTTGTAAGTGAATCCGATTTCTAGCGATTAAGTGCCTTCTCGATGATTTTGTTTTCTTCTTGGTTTTGCTTCTTCTACGATCTAGTCTATAGCTAGATTACATAGGGTGCTCTTGTAGCCGCGGTGGCTAGAGGTGCATACCGGACCGACCAAGTGATTTCAACTTGTTCTATCGAACTCGCCCTAGACTACCCGCATGAGTAGGGATACGTTTTGACAGAACGGGGGTTCCGAAAGGCGGGCGTTTTCGGAGTCGGATGGGAAGGACACGATTTAAAGATGCTTTTAATGAGATTCGCTTTTCTATCTTCATCTATCTTGTTTGGAGCTACAACATAAGCATGATCTAGATTCTCTAGATTGGTTATCTCTTGTTTTCTCTTGTTACCTCTTTAGTAGATTAGATTAGATTCGTCTTCTTTATGAGTTAGTAGATTAGATGCAACTTAGTTCATCACAAGATAGCTTCCCTTGCTTTACTAGATTGAATCCTTGCGTTGCACATTGTTCCACGGATTCGATACCTTGGGTTCACCACTCGAGGGAAGAAGGGTCCCTTGACTACGACGGGAGACTTGTCCGCTTGCAAGTCATAAACGAACTTTGATACAACTATTAACGTCAACAAGTTACAAGGCAGGAGTCCTAGTAGGATTACACGGTACAAGTCCTAGTAGGATTACTGGGGAATTCTAGTAGGAGGCCGTCTTCATCCTTCCTTGCATGGGTACCCGAGGAGTATGCCCGACAAGCCTCCGAGCACATTGTAGTCGAGTGTAGTAGTTCGAGTAGTCTTGAGGCCTCTGCGAGTAGTTCTTGAGCGTCCTCGAGTACTGCTTGGAGAAGTCTTCAATAGTACTTGAACTGCCACGAGGCTGGAAGGTGGTCCAACTCATCAGTCTTAAAGTCGAGATTATATGGAAGTGCGGTTGCAAAATCGCACTCCATATGGAGTAGGCCCCGAGCCTTAGGTTGAGTTGCAGACTCTAGCTGAGGGTCAATCTTGATTCTGAATCTTCCGTCTTGAAAAATTTAAATGATGGGTGTAGCATAGCAGCCCCCGAGCCTTGAAATGATTAGGTAATCAATCCAAGGGTCTTCAGCGTTCGCGAAAGCCATCATCCGAGTACTCTTGCAGCGTGTTGCCCCCGAGATAAGAGAGCCGTATGAGCCACGTTGAGTAGTTATTGGTGCGGAGCCCCCGAGCTTGAGAGCGAACGAAGCATGCTGAAATTATCCTCGAGTAGTATGTTGAGTGCAGCCCCCGAGCTGGAGAGATTTTGAATAGTTGTTTGGCATCAAGCCGTGGAGCTTGAGAAGTAGTTGTGCCGTCAGAACGGACTTTAGATGCGACCAAAGTCGACTTTAGATGCCGGCTGTGCGAACTTTAGAATGCGACTTAAAAACCGAAGTCGACTTTGTGCCGTGCGGAGCGGACTTTGAGATGCGACTTGAAAACCGAAGTCGACTTTAGTTGCCGCACAGAGCGGACTTTGATATGCGACTTTAGAAGTCGACTTTAGGATGCCGCGCGGAGCGGACTTTGATATGTGACTACAATAGTCGACTTTGTGCCACGCCGGGTGTACTTAAGATGCAAAAAACGAAAATCACTTTCCGGAAAGCCAAAGCGAATGAAAAATCATAGAAAATGAATAGTTTTGCTGCTGGAGCGGGCTTAAGATTGCGACCGAAGTCGGCTTGTGCCACCGAAGTGGGCTTGGGTGCGACCGTTAGCATCGACTTGTGCCACCGGAGTGGGCTTAAGTACCTGAGCCATGGATTTCAGACCCAAGGTATAGTTGCCGCCAGAGCGGGCTTCAGGGTGCGACCGGAGTCGGCTTGTGTACCTAGGCCATGGATTTCAGACCCAAGGTACGGTTCCCACCGTAGTGGACTTGAAGGTGCGATCGGCGTCGACTTGTGTACCTGGGCCATGGATTTCAGACCCAAGGTACGGTTGCCGCAGGAGAGGGCTTGAAGGTGCGACCGGAGTCGACTTGTGTACCTAGGCCATGGATTTCAGACCCAAGGTATAGAGCGCGAGTACTTAGGGTACTTGGACCCATGGTACAGAGCGTGAAGACCACGTGCAGCTAGGTTCCATCGTCGCCAGGACCCGAGGGCCACTTACAGCTAGGTTCCATCGAAGCTTACACACGTAGTATGCCACCGAAGTAGGCGAAGATGCGACCAGCGTCGACTTTAAGTTTCCGCACAGAGCAGACTTTAGAAGCTGCCTCCTAAGGATAGCCCCCGAGTTGATGAAGTAGACTCGTGGTGACTTGATTGATATACCCCAAGAGTAGTCAGCAGAGTGTAGTTCCCGTGAAAACCCACCGAGAAGCGTACACAAATGAGTAGTTGGCAAGTAGTCCTACATGATGAGGAGAACAAGCCAAGAAAAAGAAAAACAATAATCATTTGAATAAATGACTTAGCTGCTGCTGCCTGGGCAGACTGTTGATGAAGCCGTAGCCGTCGGCGATGGAGCCACGACGGTTGTTGCTGAAGTTGACTAGTCAGAGTTGATTCCGACTAGTTGTTGGGGGCGTGACTGCCGTTCTCGACTAGTTTGGAAAACTAGTCGAGATGAATGGTCAACGCGATGCGACCAAAAGACGACGTCGCGGCGATGCACGACGTAGTTGATGTTGAGCCAGTGTTGCCGCGAGACAAGTAGCCGTGACGCACGGCGTGGCTGAAGTAGAGCCAGTGTGGCCGCAAGAAGAAGTCGCGACGCACGGAGTAGTCGACGACGAGCCGTGTGACGAGCCGCGCGACGTGCCGAAGCAACCGGACGCGCGGCGTAGGCGAAGTAGTCGACGATGAGCCTGCTCAAGGCGAAGTAGTCGACGACGAGCTGCTTGACGAGCCGCGCAACGTGCTGAGGCACCCGGACGTGCGGCGTAGGCGACGTAGTCGACGAGGAGCGGTGCAACGAGCCGCGTGACGAGCGGCGCTTTGAGCCACATGACGAGCCGCGCGACGTGCCGAGGCACGCGAACGCGCTGCGTAGTCGAGGCGAGTCGACGACGAGCTCGCGCGAGGAGAAGTAGTCGCCGATGAGCGGCGCAACGAGCCGCGTGACGAGCGGCACGACGAGCCACGTGACGAGCTGCGCGACGTGCCGAGGCACCCGGACGCGCGGCATAGTCGAAGTAGTTGATGACGAGCCGGCGCGAGGTGAAGTAGTCGACGATGAGTGGAGCGACAAGCCGCGTGACGAGCGGCGCGATGAGCCACGTGACGAGCCGCGCGATGTGCCGAGGCACCCCGGGACGCGCGGCGTAGTCGAAGTAGTCGAGGACGAGCCGGCGCGAGGCGAAGTAGTCGACGATGAGCGGCGCGACGAGCTGCGTGACGAGCCACGTGACGAGCCGCGCGACGTGCCGAGGCACCCGGATGCGCGGCATAGTCGAAGTAGTAGACGACGAGCCCCGCGCGAGGAGAAGTAGTCAACGATGAGCGGCGCAAGGAGCCGCGTGACGAGCGCCGCGACGAGCCACGTGACGAGCCGCGCGACGTGCCGAGGCACCCGGACGCGCGGCGTAGTCGAAGTAGTCGACGACGAGCCGGCGCGAGGCAAAGTAGTCTACGATGAGCGGCGCGACGAGCTGCGTGACAAGCGGCGCGATGAGCCACGTGATGAGCCGCGTGACGAGCTGTGCGACATGCTGAAGCACCTGGACGCGCGATGTAGGCGAAGTAGTCAACGACGAGCGGCGCAACGAGCCGCACGATGAGCCGCGCGACGTGCCGAGGCAACCGGACGCGCGACAGAGGCGAGGTAGTCGATGACAAGCCCGCACGAGGCGGAGTAGTTGACGACGAGCGGCGCGACGAGCTACGCGACGTGCCGAGGCACCCGGACGCGCGGCGGAGGCGACGCGGCTCGATGACGAGCTCGCGCGAGGCGGAGTAGTCGACGACGAGCGGCGCGACGAGCCGCGTGACGAGCCGCGCGACGAGCCGAGGCACCGACGCGCGCGTAGGCGAAGTAGTCGATGACGAGCCTGTGCGAGGCGGAGTAGTCGACGACGAGCGACGCGACGAGCCACGGGACGAGCCGCGTGATGTGGAGTAGTCGACGACGAGCGGCGTGACGAGCGGCGCAATGCAGAGTAGTCAACGACGAGCCGCGTGACGAGCCGCGGACGCAGTAGTCGATGACGAGCGGCGCGAAGAGCCGCGTGACGAGCCGCGCGACGAGTCGAGGCACCCCGACGCGCGGCGTAGGCGAAGTAGTCAACGACGAGCTCGCGCGAGGCGGAGTAGTCTACGACGAGCGGCGCGACGAGCCGCGGGATGAGCCGCGTGACTCGGAGTAGTCGACGACGAGCGCCGCGATGAGCCGCGTGACGAGCCGCGCGACGTGCCGAGGCACCGACGAGCAGCGGAGGCGAAGTAGTCGACGACGAGCCTGCGCAAGGAGGAGTAGCCGATGACGAGCGGTGCGACGTGCCGATGCACCCGGACACGCGGCGGAGGCGAAGTAGTCGACGACGGGCCTGCGCGAGGCGGAGTAGTCGACGATGAGCCGCGTGATGAGCTGCTCGACGTGCCAAGGCACCCGGACGCGCGGTGGAGGCGAAGTAGTCAACGACGAGCCTGCGCGAGGCGGAGTAGTCGACGACGAGCGGCGCGATGAGCCGCGTGACGAGCCGCGCGACGTGCCGGGGCACCCGGACACGCGGTGGAGGCGAAGTAGTCGACGACGAGCTCGCGCGAGCGGAGTAGTCGACGACGAGCCCCCGCGACGAGCCGCGTGACGAGCCGCGCGACGTGCCGAGGCACCCGGACGCGCGGCGGAAGCGAAGTAGTCGACGACGAGCTTGCGCGAGGCGGAGTAGTCGAGATGAGCGGCGCGACGAGCTGCGCGATGTGCCGAGGTACCCGGACGCGCGGTATTGTCGAAGTAGTCGACAACGAGCCACGTGACGTGGAGTAGTCGACGACGAGCAGCGCGACGAGCCGCGTGATGAGCCTCGCGACGTGCCGAGGCACCCGGACACGTGGCGGAGGCAGAGTAGTCAACGACGAGCCTGCGCAAGGCGCAGTAGTCGACGACGAGCGGCACGACGAGCCGCGTGACGAGCCGCGCGACGTGCCGAGGCACCCGGACGCGCGACGTTGTCGAAGTAGTCGACAACGAGCCACGCGACGTGGAGTAGTCAACGACGAGCAGCGTGACGAGCCGCGTGACGAGCCGTGCGACGTGCTGAGGCACCCGAACGCGCGGCGGAGGCGAATTAGTTGACGACGAGCCTGCGCGAGGCGGAGTAGTCGACGACGAGCGGCGTGATGAGCCGCGTGACGAGCCGCGCGACGTGCCGAGGCACCCGGATGCGCGGCAGAGGCGAAGTAGTCGACGACGAGCTTGCGCGAGGCAGAGTAGTCAACGACGAGCGGCGCGACAAGCCGCGGGACGAGCCGCACAATGCGGAGTAGTCGACGACGAGCGACGTTGTCGAAGTAGTCGACGACGGGCTGCACGATGAGCCGCGTGACGAGCCGCGCGACGTGCCGAAGCAAACGGACGCGCAACGTAGGAAAATTGATCCTGCTTTTGACAGGAGCAAGGCGACTTACTTCAATGGATCTTGGCGAGTCGACGAGTAGATTGATCTTGTTGATGAGGGTCCTTCGAATTTGCCCGGTGGTGATGATCACCCCTACCCGGCGCGCCAGCTGTCGGTGTTTTGGATCAGCAAACCTACCCAGGGGGTACCCGAGGTAGTAGATTGTGTGGTGATGATCGTGATCGGGAGACCGAGAACTCGAAGGTATGCGCAAGGATACAGAACACAAGATTTATACAGGTTCGGGTTGCCAAGGTGGCGATCCCTACATCCTGTTTGGGGGATCAAGTATGGCGCCCTGCGCTTGGTGTTGGTTGAGATCCGGTGCCCGGCTAGGTACCCGGCCCTCCTTTATATAGTCTAGGGGGCGGGTTCCTTGTTGGTTACAAGGTAGCAGTCCTAGTAGCATTACACGGTACAAGTCCTAGTAGGATTACAGGGGAATTCTAGTAGGAGTCCGTCTTCATCCTTCCTTGCATGGGTACCCGAGGAGTATGCCCAACACCGTCATGCTGGAACCGACCTGCGTCGCGCCGTCGCGCCGACCATAGCACCCCCTGAGGACCATGTGTGGTTCGAGGACCGGTGGATGGTCGCTTCCTTGTGTGATGAGTGATTGACAACGTTGTGTGGACTGATTCTTGGCTAAGTATTGCAGGTGCAGGTTGCGGCTTGACTGGTGTTGGTGCAGGTGAAGAACAAGCGCGAAAGGTCGTTGCCGGTGAGGCCTCCAGATGTGGAGAAGACAAGTAGGCTTCGTTCGAGGGACCCGGTGGCCAGCGGGGTCAAGTGCGGGCCGCATGGTGGCATGAACAGCAAGCTGAAGTCGTGGACGGTTTCTTGGTAGAGCCTCAAAACCAAGGTAGAGCCGGGACTACGTGGGAGCCAAGTCATGAGTGGAGATTGGCGGAGGCTACACCGAGTTCGCGGGGTTTCCGGTGGTTCACCAGAAAACCACCGGGTTCCTTGGTTGATCCACAAAGCCAAGACCGAGAACCGAAGACGGAGGTGCGGCGGCACGCACCGGTCCGACCGGTGGGTCCGACCGGTCCGACCGTGGGGACCGGTCCGACCAGGTGAGGAGCACCGATCCGACCGGTGTGCGACGACGCAGGTCCGAATCTTCGAAGCGGAGGACACGCGTCGGGATCGCATGGCTTGCGTCGAGGCTACGCGGGGTGCGGTCGCCGGCATCCGTCCGATGGTGAAGACATCAAGAATTCCAAATCAGCCCTTGAGGGGCTTGTATCCCTAGTTAGTAGAGAAGGGTATTTTGGACATTCGGTTGCCTCCATATAACCCAAGAGGTGAGAGGATGGCAGCCAACTCTTGGAACCCTAGCTCATTAGTTTTCCTATTTTCCACCTATTTTCTCTAGGTTTTCCTTAGGACTAGCAAGAGAGCTTCACGGAGAGATCTTGTAGAGAGGGATGGATGATCGGGCGGCTTGCTAGACCTTGTACGAATCCTTGTTTCATGTATAGATGATTCGGCATGATTCCTCAAGGTTTGGATGTGTTTTCCCCGGTTGTTTTTGGTGGTGATTTTCGGAGCCCTCTTCCGGTGATTTCTTTGGAGTGTTTTTGGGGCTTTTCTCTTGGTGATTCGGTGGGGGAAATTTGTGGGAACCCTTCGTGGTTCTTTGGGCTGTGATTCCCCTCCCAAATCCGTGAGAAAAGTTGCTCGAATTTGGGGTTTCTTGAGTTCTTGGGTTGGAAGTGCTTTCGGCGGGATTTGTTCGATTCCTCCTTTTTGGACGAGATTTGGTGGGATTAAACTTGGCTATGGACTCCTCATGAGGTGCTCCTGATATCCCCGAAGTCTTGTTCAACTCCGTGGAGCGATTCGGGAGATCGAGATTTGGATTTGGGGGAGTTGACCCGCGGGTGCTGTTCATCCCGTGCTGCCCAGGCTACACCGGTCTGACCGGTGCTCTTGACCGGTCTGACCGGTGCAGGTCCTTGTGGGTTTTCGCTCGGGTGAGTGTCTTGGTGAGTTCTTAGTTGTCCCGTGGTGCTGCTGTTTCGAGTTTGGGTCCGTTTGGTGGTCGGTTGGCCTGTTTGGTGCCTTGGGGGCTTTTTGGCTGCCATCGGTCTGACCGGTGCGTCTCACCGGTCTGACCGGTGTAGAGCCACTTAGTGGAAGTTGCTCAGGTTCACCAGCAGGGACCGGTCTGACCGGTGGTGCTCACCGGTCTGACCGGTGTGGGTCTGTAGACTCGGGGTTTGTTGTTCCACTGCGTTCTCGAGTCGTTAGGCTGTGTGTGTTGGTTCCTAGGTCCAGTGGCACTCCAGTGGCTACGTGGGCTTGGCCAACTTGGGTAGTGAGTCGGAGACGTGTGTTGGAAGCCGTGTTCGTCTTGTTGGAGTTCTCATCTCCATCGAGAAGAATTTTTATCGGCTCCCATTCACTCCCCCCCTCTCTGGTTCGCCGTATCGGTCCTTCAAGTGGTATCAGAGCCGGTTCGGGTCTTTGTTGACTCTAACCAGTCTAAGATCCAAGGATGGCGTACCAGGAACGGGGTTCGGGTCCTCCACACTTCGATGGCAAGAACTACCAGATGTGGAGCAAGCGGATGGGTGCGTTCCTCCGCGGAAAGGGTCGGCGCTTTGGGATGTCACGGTGGACACGGGCTATGTCCAGCCGATGGATTTCCTTGCTCCGGGGGTCGAGGGACGATTCGACGCCAACAATAAGGCGGTCGACTACTTGTTTCGTGCTTTGTGTCGGCCGAGTTCGATCGGGTGCACACCGAGCACTTGGCTTGTAGGATTTGGGCGGTGTTGAAGGAGGCTCATGTTGGGAACGCCCGTGTTCGAGCACGGTTGTATGCGACCTACGGAGAGAGTACGAGAACTTCACTCATCTCCCCGGTGAGTCCATCGATGCCTTGTTTCGAGAGGTTCACGGTGGTGGTGAACAACATGAGGGCCAATGTGGACGTGCTCCCGTACGATGATCATGATAGAGCCGTCAAGCTCTTACACTCTTTGGATCGTACGATATGGGGCGGAAAGTTCGAGGCCATAGTCGAGTCGGAGAGGTATGATACTCGACGGTGAACGAGCCGTTCTCGAAGCTCAAGTCGGGCCGAGGTGGATAGGGGCATGACCGCCAAGCTCGAGGGACCGACCGACTCCCATAGTCTTGCCCTCGTTGGTGGTTCCAAAGGAAAGACTAACTCTAACCCATCCACCGGGATGTTCTCGTTTTCCTCTTTGATGTCTATGCCGGATGAGGAGTTTGATGACCTTGGAGAGGACGAGCTGGCGCTGTTGACGAGGCGGTTCGAGAGGCTGCACGAGAACCGCGTGAACATGAGGAGGAACACAAGGACTTGCTTCCAGTGCGGCAAGCCAGGACACTTCGTCGCCGACTGCCCGGAGAAGGTCGAGAACAAGGACAGCTACAAGCACAAGCCGAGGATGAACGATGGCAAGTACCGTTCGAGGCGTGATCACAAGAGCAAGCACAAGAACAAGTACAAGGACGAGCGGCGATCGAGGAAGAAGGAGGGCCGAGGCAAGGCCCGAGCGATGGTTGGAGCGAGCGACGTCGACTCCGGGTCCGCGTACTCCACCTCGAGCTCGAGCGGCCCGGCGAAGACGAGGGAGATCGCCGCAAGAGCAAGAAGTCGTCCAAGAACCTGAGCGGGCTGAGCTGCTTCGCGAGAGATGGCTTCGCACCATGGAGCTGAGCTCCGGCAGCAAGAAGAGCACACGGAGCGACTCGGACTGCGAGTCCGACGACGAGGTGCGTGATGAACTTCCCTTCTTGCGCCGGGAGAATGAGAGGCTTGGCTCTTTGCTTGATAACCGTGATGACATGCTTAGAGAGGCCAAGAAAATGAGGAAAGAGCTTAGGGCTTCGCTCGAGGATGCTAGGACTAGAGTGGGTCGAGCTAGAGACACGGGTGCTTGATAGCAAGCTTGAGATTGATTCGCTTAAGGCTAGCCTCGTTGTTTCGATGAGAATGATTGTGTCGATTGCTCTATTTTCCTTGCCGATCTTGCTTTGTTCAAGGAGAAGCATGCCTCCAAGTGTGAGGAACTAGATGTGCTTAGGGTTGAAGTGGCCGAGCTTAAGTCTAGACCTGCTTTGCTAGGTGCTTGCACTTCTTGCCCCGTTTTGCATGCTAAGATTGATGAGATGCATGCTTACACTAGTTCGCTCGAGGCTAAATTGAAGGAACCCATGCCTACATCTTGCTCTACCCGTGAAATGCATGCATTGAAAAATTTGGAGCTTGCACATTATGTTGATCGTTTGCGGGATGAGAATGATGATTTGAGGAAGTTGATGGGTTGGTTGTCCTGGGTCCACGAGCCTCGGTTGAGGATGATGATCGAGGCCTTTAAGAGGCAAGATGGTGAGGGGCTTGGAGCAAACAAGGTTGGTGAGGGAAGTGGAGAGAATATCCCGGAGCCACCAAAAACCCACCACAAGAATGAGTTCCCACCAAAACCTAACCATCTAAGGAATCGGCTAGACACAACCCCGCCTCCACCCGTGTTTCCTACACCCACAAATGACCTACAAAAGCCTATCAAGTTTGTGAGCACTTCGGGGAAAGTGTTCTTTGGGAAGGAGAGTGAGAAGGCAAGTGGTGAGAAACCGGTGGAGGGTTTGAGTGGAGAGAAACCGAGTGAGCAGCCACATCCCAAGCCAAAGCCTAAGCTTGTGAGGTTCCATTGTGGTTATTGTGGGAGAGATGACCATAAGGAGGAGTTTTGCTTCAAGAGGAAGCGAGAGGAGAGAATGAGGAAGGAGTGGGCAAACAAGGACAAGTACCACCCTTCCGATGGTGTACTTGAGCCTCGTATGCAGATGCCCAGGGGCAAGGCGATTGTGAGGACAGTTCGGGCTTGGGGAGAGAAGAAGGCTGCAGGTGGTGTTGTTGTCCAGGTCACACCGGTCAGACCGGTGTGGGGCACCGGTCGACCGGTGCGGGCCCGGGACGGACGGATGTTCGGGTTTCGAGCTCGTACGGTGCGAGGGTTGTTTCGGTGGTCGTGGTTCGGTGGTTGGGCCGGAAAGAGTGCGGGGGTCGGTTGCTAGGCGTTCTCCTCCTCGTGCTCAATACGGGGATTGGAGGAGTCGTGGCGTTGAGTTGGAGAGGAAGGACGTTCCACGGGCTTTCTTGCGTGGTTTTGGTCCTCCTCCAGGCAGAGAGGGGTGGTTCCCTCAGGGTGGTTACCGTGGTGGTGTTCGTGGAGGTAGCTTTGGTAGGAGAGATACTTTGGTTGGTGCTAACCCCACTTTCGAGCAAATGGCTCGGCACTGGTTTTCCTCCTTTGGTACTAACCCCAGTGCTGAGTCGTTTGTTCGCTCACGTGCCTATTTTTGATTTTCAGGTGGGAGACTTGAAGAACATTTGGTTGATTGACTCCGGTTGTTCGAGGCATATGACCGAGACAGGGGGGTGGTTCTCAAGTCTCGTCCCGGTGGTGACGAAGAGGTACATCACTTTTGGGGACAATGGGCGTGGGCGTGTGCTTTCGGAAGGTGAGATAAAAGTGAGTGACAAGATCACTCGAGGCGTGTTGCTCTTGTTCAATCGCCGGGGTACAATTTGCTTTCGTGTCTCGGTTGTTGGATGAGGGTTTTGAGGTGTTGTTTCGGCCTCGGTGGTTCTCGGATTGTGGACTCTCGAGGGGACCTTGTTTGTATGGTCGTTCCCGAGGGTCGGGTGTTTCGTGCTGATTTTTCTCGCTCTTCGGGTGTTGAGCGTTGTTTCTTGGCTGGTTCTTCGAGTGAGTTGTGGAAGTGGCATAGGAAGTTGGGTCACTTGAGCTTTGACCTTTTGTCTCGCTTGAGTAAACTCAATTTGGTCCGAGGATTGCCACGGTTGAAGCTAGAGAAAGAGTTGGTTTGTGCTCCGTGTAGGCATGCCAAGATGGTGGCCTCTTCTCACCCGCCTCTCACCGATGTGATGACTGAGCGTCCATGCGAGCTGCTCCATATGGACCTTGTTGGCCCAGCTCGTGTGCGATCTGCGGGTGGGAAGTGGTATGTCCTTGTTGTGGTGGATGACTATTCTCGGTATGCGTGGGTGTTCTTTCGGAGGATAAGGGGGAGACGTTTGGTTTTGTTCGAGATCTAGTCTTGAGGTTGAGGAACGAGAGGCACGGAGATGCCATACGAGCTATCCGCAAGGTGATAATGGCTCGGAATTCGGGAACTCTCGTTTTGAAACCTTTTGTCATGACTTGGGTCTTGAGCACCGCTTTTCGAGTCCGTATACGCCTCCCCGTAATGGTGTTGTGGAAAGGAAGAACGGGACCTTGTGCGAGATGGCTCGGACGATGCTTGATGAGCATAGGACTCCGAGGAGGTATTGGGGTGAGGCGGTGAATACCGCATGCTATGTGTCGAACGAATATACCTCGAGTGCACAAGAAAAAGACATGCTATGAGTTGATGCATGGTCGCACACCCAAGGTGAGTCACTTCCATGTCTTTGGTTGCAAGTGTTTTATTCGAAGAAGGGCAGGAAGTTGGATAAGTTTGAGGCTAGGTCCGTCGATGGCATTTTCTTTGGTTATGCATCTCATTCTAGAGCATATCGTGTGCTCAATCTTGAAACTAACCAAATCGTGGAGACTTGCGAGGTAACCTTCGACGAGACAGAGCCACGTAGTCGGCCTTGTCTTTGAGTGTGCAGGTGATGATGAGCTTGGCGAGGAGATCTTTCAGGAGGAGGAGCATGAACATGGTGATGATGAAGATGGCGGTGTGGTGCCCCCCGCTGAACATGTACCCACTACTTCGACTACGATGATGGATGGACCCTCTGCTACACCTACGACGACAAATCAAGAACGAGGAGAAGGCGATGTTGAGGGGGAGGTAGCTTCGAGGCGAGAACCTCCCCGGCGAGTTCGGGTGGATCACCCGGCCTTCGAGGATCATCGGCGACATGAATGAACGCACTACACGGTCGAGGGTTCGAAACAATTCCCATTTTGCTCATGCTGCATTTGTTGCTTCTTTCGAGCCCAAAGACATTGGACACGCACTATCCGATCACAATTGGGTTAACTCGATGCATGAGGAGTTGGAGAACTTTGAGAGGAATCGGGTGTGGGAGTTGGTTGACCCTCCCCCGGGGTGTAAGCCGATTGGTACAAAGTGGGTGTGGAAAAACAAAGAGGGAGAGAAGTGTGAGGTTGTGAGGAACAAGTCGAGACTTGTTGCTCAGGGGGTTCGGTCGAAGGAGGGGATCGACTACGAGGAGACCTTTGCTCCCGTAGCCCGTTTGGAGGCGATTAGGATCCTTCTAGCCTTTTCTCGTGGCTAAAGGGTTCAAGTTGCACCAAATGGATGTGAAGAGTGCTTTTCGAATGGAGTGTTGGAGGAAGAAGTGTATGTGAGACGACCCTCCGGGTTTGAGAGTGAGAAGTACCCCCACGGGGTGTACAAGTTGAGGAAGGCGGCCGTATGGGTTGAAGCGGGCGCCTAGAGCTTGGTATGGCAGGTTGAGGGGGTTCTTGTTTGAGAGAGGCTTTGAGATGGGGAAGGTCGATCAGACCTTGTTTTTGCTGAGGCAGGGCAGAGATATCCTGATTGTGCGGTGTACGTGGATGATATTGTCTTTGGTGGCTCGTCTAACTCTCTTGTTGCGAGGTTTGCAGATGATATGAGCAGGGAGTTTGAGATGAGCATGATGGGCGAGTTGCAGTTCTTCCTCGGGCTACAAATCAAGCAATCAAAGGAAGGAACATTTGTGCACCAGGCTAAGTACACCAAGGACATTGTGAGAAAGTTCAAGATGGAGGACTCCAAGGCTATGACGACGCCGATGAGTACGACTACGGCTCTTGATGCGGACGAGGAAGGTGAACACGTGGACCAGAAGGAGTACCGAAGCATGATCGGGTCACTCCTCTACTTGACGGCGACGAGGCCGGACATACGCGTTCTCGGTGTGTCCGTGCGCTCGTTTTCAAGCGTCTCCGAGGACTTCGCATCGGCAAGCGGTGAAGAGAATTTTCGGTACTTGCGTCACACTCCCGACTTCGGCCTTTGGTACTGCGTCCTCTTCTTTGGCGCTTCATGGCTTTTCGCACGCGGATTTTGCCTGGGTGTCGGTTGGATAGGAAGTCCACTTCGGGACTTGCCGCTTTTTGGGTTCTTCGTTGGTGTCTTGGTCTTCTCGTAAGCGGTCGAGTGTTGCTCAATCCACGACCGAAGCCGAGTATGTTGCCGCCGCTAGTTGTTGCTCTCGGCTCCTTTGGATCACCTACACCATGAGTGACTTTGGTGAGGAGTATACCCATGTCCCACTTCAATGTGATAGCACCAGTGCCATAAGCGTTGCAAAGAACCCAGTGCTCCATTCTAAAACCAAGCACATAGAAGTGAGGTATCATTTTCTGAGAGACAACGTTGAGAAAGGAAAGATAGCGTTGATCCATGTACCCACACATCACCAACTAGCCGATATTTTCACCAAACCTCTAGATCAAGCAACTTTCACTCGTTTGCGGGGGGAACTTGGTGTGTGTTTGATTTCTTGAGTTGGGTGTGTGGGAGCTTTCTTTTGCCGGTGGTGTCGAGCCCGTTTTGCCTCCCCTCGAGGAGCCGGTTTGTAGCATATGTATAGCTTTCCTTTGTGCATTTCTTGCATTTTGGCATGGCATATGTAACATGATGTATAGGCATCCTTGTATCTTAGATTGCATGCATTTTGTATCATATGCATTGGTTAGGAAAGCTTCTCTCATATACATTGTTCACCATGGAATGAGATATATGTCTTTGTGAGCTTGTTTGGTATGATATGGTTAGTTTGGCTTAGCTCTTGATGATCTTGATGAATAATCCATGGTTGATAGCTATGCTTTTGAAAAATGTCACATGTATGCTCTCTCATGTGTAAATGCCTTTACATGCTCTTGACATGTTTTTGTGGCCTTGCTATGCTTAATTTATGGTTGGATAGCTAGTTTATTGATCATATGGGGCCAAAGGCTCATTTGCCATCATGAATGTTTAGCCCTCTTGATTTATCTTGTGGAGGAGCATAAGTTCCTTTTTGTCGCAAAGACATTTCATGTACCATTTACAAATCTGAAAATGAGATGAAAAATGCTTGGAAATGTGCTCCCATGTCATATGTGCTGAATTTAATTTGCTTTGGGTGCTAAACCGTTGCATGATGCCTACCAATGAGAAGTCTCATACATAGAAGTAGGCACATGGCTCGGTGGCTTTGACATGACATGAGGTGCTTGTGGGTGTTTGTGATGGTCTTATGGTTAGAATAGCTGTCCTAGCATGAAGTTTGTGTGGCTTTGCCATTTTGATATGCTTTGATCATTTTTAGGACTTTGCTCATGAGAGGCAAGTTTTTCGCAAAATTGTCAAAATCCATCTTAGCTTCGTCCAATGGTTGTGAAACTTGGTGATCATGTAGTTGAGATCGATACGAAGCCGTAGAGTATCTAACTTGCTCATTTGGACATGTGTAGCATTCTTTGTTGAATTTTGTATATTTGAGAAGCTCTAGGTTGAAAGTTTTGCATTTTTGGCTTGATTCATGCATTGCCAACAAGGGGGAGAAGTTTGAGCTTGAAATGGCTTGTTGGGCGCGTTTAGAAGGTTTTCAGGTGTTTTCGAGCCATTTACGGGCTCTCGTTGTACACCGGTCGACCGGGATGAGCACCGGTCCGACCGGTGTGAGTGCTGGTCCCGTACATATGTTAGGCACCGGTCCGACCGGTGGTGATGACCGGTCCGACCGGTGTGAGCCGGAAGTGCTGCAGCCGTCTCCTGTTTCATGTGGTTTCTTGCATGCATTCGTCCGGGGGAGTTGCATTGGTTTAGGGGGAGCTTGCATGTGTGCGGGGGGAGCTCTTTGTGAGTTTTCGAGTTTTGTTTCGGTGGTTTGTGCTCTTTGCTTGAGCTTTGCTTTGTCTCGGATGTGTCGAGCCGTTGCCCTTGCCTAAGGGGTCCGAGACTTGTCTTCTTCAAGTGATCTTGCTCTTTGCCTTTGTTTGGCTTTCGATCGCTTGTTGGAGTTTCTTTTTGTTCGTTTCTTTTCTTTTTCTTTTCTCTCTTGTTACTTTCGTGTGGGTGTTGTCAATGCACTCATCAAGGGGGAGATTGAGGACCATGTGTGGTTCGAGGACCGGTGGATGGTCACTTCCTTGTGTGATGAGAAAAGAAAGATTATCAAGAATGGATGGAGAACATTCACCAAACCACATCGAATGCCTCCAATGTAATTGCAAAGTATTTAAACATTTAGATGTACTGATCGATGTATAACCGAACTGGTCGTCCTTGCAACATTTGCTTCTGTAATTTTATTTTCCCTTTTCTCTGCACGTCCTTAATTGTAACGCTGAACGACCCATTCGGGAATCAATAGCCCAAAAAGTGCCACACCCGAACGGCACCTTAACTTCCTTTTAGCCGAGCCAGTCAACCGAATACGACTCAGCCTTGAACTCCAAATGACCCAACGACGGATCGGTCAAGGAAACCTCTCCACCTTCCAAGTTTCTTGGGATATGCGCCACGATCTAAAGCCACGACCTGAGGCCACGATCTATTTCTCCAGGCCTATAAATGAAAACCGTAGGTGCCCCAGCTCTTCACCAAGCCTTTAACCCTCAAATCTTCGCCAACCTCAAGTCTTCTTTTCCCAATCAGCGCAAATCCCAGAAGTATGGCGAGCAGCAACAACAGGCGCCGCGCCGCTGATGAGGCGGAGGGGAGTCGCGCCAGTGCGCGTCGGAGGCAATAATCGTCAACTTTTTCCTTTACGATTCATCTTCGATTCCCTTTTGTTTTTGACGATCATCTCTGTTTCAGGCTTATTCAATGGAATCCATCTTCTGCACCGGCCGGTCAGCCCCTGCCGGACGACTCCTCGGAGTCGGACCGCTACTCCCCCGTGCCCTACGGGGAACTTGATGCTCTCCGCTTCAAGGCGGAGCTGGAGGTGGCCCAGCGCGAGCTGGAAGATGTCTCCAAAAAGGCTGGCATAGCCGAACTGGAGTGGGAAGACCAGCGCAAGCAGCTGCTGGCGACCATCGACGGTACGGCTCTGAAACCGCTCCTTAATCCAATCCGGCTTTTGATACTAATCACCTTTATCTTGCATTTTGCAGCCCGTGACGCCGAGCTCAACCAGCTAAAATGCTGGTGGAGCAACTGGCTGACAAGGTGAACGCCTGCGGAGACACGCCGGCGGAGCGCCTTGCTGCGGTGGAGCACCGCGTGGACGAAGTGGCCACCCACGGCATCCGCTTGGGCACCACTTTGGGCCTGGCCGCCATGGCGACGCACACCGACGTCGACTACTCCACCAGGCCGCACGGCTTCCGGGGCAGCGCACCAAAAGACATCGAGGAGATCGAGATAATCTTGGAGCGCCTCGACGGCCACGGCGATGCCATTGCTGAACTGACTCATCTCCAGTCTGTGTTAAAAAGGCTCTTTGATTAGATTGTACCAGGGATGTTTGATATCGGCAATAAATAAAGGACTTTTAATTCCCGTGCTTGTACTGCGATGATTTTTTCTGTGTTTGCATCTGTGAATCTTGTTTCTTCTTAAACGTATGTGGGAACTCACTTGAGCCGAACACGCGAAAACAGATGCCCCCTTGGCGCAAAATCCGCAGAAAATCCTTGAATCAGCAATCCGTAAGCACTGTTCAAACGAAAACCCTTCGCATTTGGGAAGAAAACCCTGCCGCTTGGTATTCCAATAATGCACGCCGGGCAGTCATCACTCCCAACGCACTCTCTCAGTCAATAAAATAGTCTGCTGAGATGCCCTGCAAATCCACTCGCACACTCATCCATCACTTCTCATCTTCTCCCCTGTCCTCAGAGGAAAAAACCCCAAGGCCATGGACAAAGGCAAGCAGCCCCAGGAGGGCAGCACCTCGAAGAAACGCACGATTCGAGAGTGAGTTTTCCTTTGATTTGCTCCTTGTTTCCTCATGTGGTCTCGCATTTTACCTCCTTTGTACCTTTCCTCTTCCAGCCTTGATCTGCTTCCTGAGGAAATCATCGGGACCGAAGACATGCATGAGTACATCTCCTCTGATTCTTCCCTTGAAGAAGAGGATGCCACGCCCGAGCAGAGAACCAGCCATCAACTGCGCCGCCGCGTTCGGCACCTGGAGCATGACCTCCGGGACATCACCGCTCGTTGCCAGGCCAAGCGCGAGTGTCGCATGGCTTTGGAGGCATTAGTAGGAGGTAAATATCTCTAACTCCTTCTTGACTTCGTGTTCACATCTGGATCTTTGCCCCTAATGACCACTCCTCTGTCTCAGATGTCTCTGATAGGTACAATAACCTGAAAGCGTCTTGGGACAACTTGGTGGAGGCAGCAAATCGTGGTCACCCTCACGCATTCCAAGTTGCCGTCACGGTGGTCCTGGAGCAACTGAAGAGGGAGCAGCCGAAGAAGCAAAGAAAAGATTGAATCATACTTTCGCTTCTTACGCCAGGCCTTCTGCTTCCCGCCTCCTCGAAGTCCTGATCACCAGGGTTGTTGGATGTAAACCTGCAAGAGGCAGTTGTAATGTAGTTTTGTACTAAGGGCAATGCATCTAGGCACTGGCCATCCCCCCTTTTTGGGAATTTTTTGTTCTAAAGGCGGCCTCGTTCTTGAGCGCCGGCTATTCCTGTATTAGATGCATGTGATCCCACTGCTGGTGATCACCGATCGATTTCAATACTAGGATAATATTTCTTCAGATATCTTCCATTTATTGCAGCGGAAAATTCTTCTCCTAGTAAAGTTTTCAACATGTATGCATTACCAAGGACGCATCTGACCACGCGAAAGGGTCCTTCCCAGTTAGGGGACCATTTGCCGAATTCACTGTATTTGGTTCCAATCGGCAGTAACGCTTTCCAGACCAAATCCCCTTCTGCAAATTGCCTAACTTTTACTTTCTTATTATAATACTTGGCAACCCGCAGCTTGTTTTTTCGATATTTTCCAGGGCCCTAAGACGGATCATGTGCAAGTCTTCTGGCTTATCCATCATTAAGCCACTGTAATCTTTGGAGCTTAAATCTTTCTGCAAAACCACTCTCCTAGAATCTGATTGTACTTCCCAAGGTAAAACCGCATGGTGTCCATAAACCAATTCATAAGGAGACGTTTTTGTAGCTCCATGAGGGGCCATTCGGTAAGCCCATAATGCTTCACTGAGTACCGAATGCCACCTCCTTGGCTTCTGGTCGATCTTCTTTTGTATAAGCTTGATCATGATCTTATTAGAAGCCTCTGCCTGACCATTAGCTTGGGCATAATAGGGAAAAGAATTAAACAATTTGATTCCCATGCTTTCGGCAAACTCCCTGAACTCCAAGGACACGAATTGGGCTCCCTGATCAGTTGTGATTATTTGGGGAATTCCAAACCGATAGATGATGTGTTCCTTGACAAACTCAACCATGTTTTCTGACGTCACCTTCTTCAGTGGAATTGCCTCAACCCATTTGGTAAAGTAATCTGTAGCCAAAAGCACACACTTATGCCCCTTGCTAGATGGTGGATTAATCTGGCCAATCAAGTCTATACCCCAGCCCCTGAATGGCCACGGCTTGATAATGGGATTTAACGCTGATGCTGGAACTCTTTGAATATTTCCAAACCTCTGGCAGTCTTGACACCCCTTGTAATACTCAAAGCAGTCCTCCAATATCGTCGGCCAAAAGCACCCAGCTTGCCTGATAACCCATTTCATGCGGTAGGCCGATTGGTGTGCTCCACATATCCCATCATGTACTTCACTCATCATCCTTTTAGCTTCCTCTGGACCCAGGCATCATAACAACACCCCATCTAATGATTTGTAAAACAAATTATCATCCAGAAGAACAAATTTTATGGCCTTGTACCTGAGCTTCCTAGAGACTTTTCAGGATGGATCTTTCAAATAGTCAACGATCTCTTTTCTCCAATCATCCTCCGCAAGATCCATTCCCAGCGCACATATGTTCGTGGCCAATGCTTCCTGATTCTCTTTATAACCGGAAGCGCTCTGAGCCAACCTGTTCGCTTCTTCATTATGTTCCCTAGGAATATGCTGTAGAGTCACCAACTGTCGTATGGACCTCCCTGGGCCCACTACCTCGGTGGGTACCAGGACCGACTACTCGGTGGGCCCCTGGGACTACCCGGCTTGCGCTACACGGCACCTGAAGGCGTGGAGCACAAGGACTACACAGGAGTAGTACTCGGTTAGGAAGCTGTACATGTCCCGCACTGTGCAGAGGACTCCTAGACGTACTCGACTAGTACTCTCTTCCTACTCCGACTTGTAACCCTGCCTCCCGGACTATATAAGGCGAGGCAGGGACCGATCTCCCTCATCCAATCTCATCTCATACAACCCACGGCGCACTATTGCACCATCCTGTAATCGTGCCCTATCAATCCAGAGCTACGCAGCATACAGGACGTAGGGTATTACGCACCTCGCGGCCCGAACCCTCGTCTAAATTGTGTGCTACGTGTCTCTTCCTTCGAGTTACCGATCTCGGCGAGTCACATTCATCTACTTCGGGTACTCCCCGTAGTAGGTTGCCGGTCTAAAACACCGACACCGGCGCGCCGGTAGGGGCTCTCGCTCGAGATCACATGGCGAACTCGACGGCTTCCGTTCACATCAAGCCAACCGTCGCCTTCAACCGCGGCGACACCTTCGTCTTCGGCGCCCGGGTCCGCACCGCCGATGGCGCGGGCTCCTTCCGCCGCCGCCGATCATGCAACCCGACCCGAGGACAGCCTTGTGACGCTTCCCGAAGTTGTCACGGTGCAAGCTCGCCGCAAGTTCGGCGAAATTTCGCTTTCCAACATCCACGCCGACTTCGAGCTTGAGTCCGTCTCCAACTCGAACCCGACGTCGCCATGGGCCATCGCATGCGAGCCGGCTCCCTCGGCCCATCGCAGCGGCCCCGCTCACCAGCCGGCTCCGCGCGTGGCCCCCGCATTCCCAGCCGGGCCCGCACGGAGGCTCCTACACCACGCCGGGTCGGCAAGGAGCCCGTACCCGAGTACAACTCGGACTCCGACGCCGTCCCCAACCGCGTCTCGGACTCCAGCCCTCTCTCCAAGTTCTTCTCGAACCCGGATTACGAGTTCGACTTCGGGTCGGACCCTGAGGAGCCCGAGTCCGAAGATGACTCCTCTGAGCTTCCCTTGTCAGGGCCAGCCTCTGGGCTGGTTATAAGATCGACGCCGGCCGGAAGATACGTCTACTGGCCAGACCGCAAACCTGCTGAGCTGACAAAGGAGGATTCACGCTACGTCGCCTACATCGACTCACTACCGTTCCAGGAGGGAACACCACTGGCCCAGGCTGACTCAAGTACACCAACTGAGGTGGCACCCTCTGAGTCCAGCTTGGGTACCCCTGATCGCCAAGTCTTCATGGCTGCCGGCGACAACACCCCGGGACCCTCAGGCACGGCTGAAGACAGATACCTGGAAGACATCTCCGCAGACGAGCTGTCTGCCAACGCACCCGCAGACGAGACCGTCGCCAACAGGGATGCCCGACGCGAGCGCAACAGGAAGCGCAGCGAACGGCGCCGGCGGCTCAGAGACAACCTTCCCATCCGCAACCTTGCGGAGGCTCTCGAGGCGGTCGAGAGCAGAGTACACACCACCCCTGAGCAGTGCCTCATGTCGATCACAGCGATCGCACGTCAGGCTCAGGGTATACGTGCTGGAGAGGTCATCGCCAAGCTCGCAGAAGACGCCTACTTCATGCGGGTCGACAACAGAGTCAACCAACCCCTCCCGGCTAAGCCTCGCGACAACGAAGCCACTAGTCGCAGCGCTGATCCTGGCCCCAACCGTACTCGGGCCGACATCCCAGCTGACCCAAACCGTCGCCGCTCTAATGCTGGTGGACCTTCACGACAAGAGCAAGGCAACCGGGAAGTCGTCCCCCACCGCGCTCCGGCTGGTGGCGGCGGCAACGACCTTGACGGCGGCGGCAGCGACGGCGGCTCCCCAACCAAGGGGCCAACGAAAAGCCGGGGGCGGCGGCGGCCGCGGCGGCCGCGGCCACGCGCACGCCCACGCCTCCGGCGCCTCTCATGGCGGGTACGATGCTCGCCGGAGAATCAAGGAGTTACGGCAGAAGAAGTCGACGACCGCTGCTGAAGGCGACGGCTTCCCTGCCTTCTCACCCCGCCTTCGCAACCTGCTCCTCCCCGACAAGTTCAAGCCTTTGGGGATCACCAAGTACGACGCGAAGCAGGATCCCATCCACTGGCTCCGATGCTACGCCCTCTCCATCGAGAACGCTGGCGGCAACAGCGACACCAAGTGCCTCTACTTCCCCTTCTGCCTGGACCAAGCCCCACTCACGTGGCTCGAGTCGCTGGACAAGCACTTAATCGACAAGTGGGACCAGCTGAAGGAACAGCTCACGAGCAACTTCGCGGGCGCCATGGGCCGTTCGGGTACTCGCATGGACCTTGCCATGATCAAGCGCGAGAACAAGGCGAGACCCTCCGCAAGTACATGCGCCGCTTTTTCGACAAGCGCGCTACCGTCGTGGACGTCACCGACAAGGAGGTCATCGACCTCTTCCAGGGACGGGCTCTACCATCGCCGCACCTTCGAAGACTTCGGTCGTCGCCGCCCCGGGTCCCATTCCCCACCTCAAGGACATGATCACGTCCTGGGCGGATGAAGAGGACAAGGCCAACGCCAAGTACGACGCCATCCGCGGCAAGTCCAAGCAGAACCAAGGCGGCGGCAGCGGCAGCAATCCAAACCAAGGCGGCCGCAACAACAACAACAACAACAACTACTACTACTCGGGTCCCAACCGCAAGCGCAAGCCAGACAACACTGTCGCGGCTATCCAGCGCCCTCAGAAAGGGAACTCGAAGAAGAATTCCGGCGGGTTCAAAGACCTGCTGAAGGAGAAGTGCCCGTGGCATCCAAACGGCAATCACACTACCGAGCAGTGCTACCAGCTCAGGCATGCACTCAAGGATACGCCGGAGCCACCGCACCCTCACGATCAGAAGAACAAGAAGAAGGACGGCGACGACAACGACTTCCAAGAACCCAAGAAGACCGTCAACGTCCTCTTCGGCGGACTACCCAAACGGGCGGGAGCGAAGGCTACTCGCCGTGAAGTGATGTCCATTGAACCGGCGGTTATGACCCCTCTCGGTGGTCAGAGACACCCATCACCTTCTCCCGCGCGGACCAATGGACCAGCTTCTCCGAACCAGGACGTTTCCCTCTCGTCCTGAAACCAACGAGGGCGGGCTCTAAGCTCAACAAGGTGCTCATCGACGGCGGAAGCGGGCTCAACGTCCTCTTCACCAAGACCTTGAAGAAGATGAACCTTGACGTCACCCCCATGCTCGACAAGAGCAGCATGCCTTTCTACGGCATCGTCCTGGGCAACGCGGCTATCCCACTGGGCTCAGTGGTACTGCCAGTTACCTTCGGGGCATCTCGGGATAACTACCGCACCGAGTACATCAAGTTCGAGGTCGCGGATTTCGAGACTTCCTACCATGCCATCCTCGGCAGACCGGCCATCGCCAAGTTCATGGCGGTGCCCCACTACACATACTTGGTACTCAAAATGCCAAGTCCAAACTCGGCGTACTCTCCCTCCAAGGGGACTTGAAGATCTCTCACGACCGCGATACGCAGGCCGTGGTGATCGCTTCAACAAACCAAGTACCCAACCCGATGATGGAAGTCTACGCCGCGTCGAAGAAGCTTGCCACAAGCGAACTCGACATTCCGAGAAGTCCGACAGCCGCCAACAAGCCTCGGCCACCCGAGGAGGTACTCGTCGGGGCGATCGACCTTGGAACAGCGACCCCAAAGCAAGACCACCACCATCGGAGCCGGCCTCGACCCCAAATAGGAAGACGCGCTCATCAGCTTCCTCCGGGCTAACCGCGACATCTTCACGTGGAAGCCAGCGGACATGCCAGGAGTGCCCAGGGAGCTGATTGAGCACTGCCTCAACGTCGATCCAAAGGCCACCCCCAAGCAACAACACCTCCGACGCTTTGCCGACGACAGACGAGACGCCATCAAGAAGGAGCTTGCTAAGCTCCTGGTGGCCGGCTTCATCCGAGAAGTCTTCCACCCCGAGTGGCTCGCCAACCCCGTCCTCGTCCGCAAAAAGAACTCGAATGAGTGGAGGATGTGCGTCGACTACACCGACCTCAACAAGCACTGCCCCAAGGACCCCTTCGGGTTGCCGCGGATTGATCAAGTCATCGACTCCACGGCGGGCTGCGACCTGCTCTGCTTCCTCGACTGCTACTCCGGGTACCACCAGATCGCAATCAAGGAGGAAGACCAGGAGAAGACCGCGTTCATCACCCCGTTTGGCGCGTACTGCTACACGACCATGTCTTTCGGGTTGAAGAACGCCGGCGCTACCTATCAACGGGCCATCCAGGCCTGCTTCAAGCGGCAACTCAACAAGAACGTCGAGGCCTACGTGGATGACGTGGTTGTCAAAACCAGGGACTCCAGTACCCTCATCGACGACCTTGAAGAGACCTTCGCATCGCTACGCGAGTACCGCTGGAAGCTTAACCCGAACAAGTGCGTCTTCGGCGTCCCTTCGGGCAAACTACTCGGCTTCATCATCAGCCAACGCGGCATCGAAGCCAACCCCGAGAAGATCTCCGCCATCACCAGCATGAAAGCTCCCACGAGCATCAAGGACGTCCAGAAGCTGACGGGGTGCATGGCGGCATTGAACGTATTCATCTCGAGGCTAGGAGAACGGGGCCTCCCCTTCTTCAAACTACTCAAGCATCACGAGAGGTTCGTGTGGACCACGAGAGGCGGATCAAGCCCTTGCCCGGCTCAAGGACTTCTGTCGAAGCCGCCAATCCTCACGGCTCCTCACAAGGGCGAGCGGCCATCGCTCTACCTAGCCGCGACTACTCACGTGGTCGCATCGCCATCGTTGTCGAGCGGCGGGGAAGACGGCCACGCCTATCCGGTCCGGGGGCGCCCCGCCTACTTCGTCGGCGAGGTTCTATCGCAGTCCAAGGCTCGCTATCGGCCCGTGCGAAACTCCCGTACGCTCTACTCATCACCTCGCGGAAGCTACGACACTACTTCCGGGAGTACTCGGTCTCCGTCGTCACCGACTACCCGCTCGGCGACATCCCGAGGAACCAAGACACCACCGGAAGGATCTCCAAATGGGCCGTCGAGCTCGGCGCCCTCACCATCGACTTCAAGCCACGCACGCCCATCAAGTCGCAAGCTCTAGTCGACTTCATGGCGAGTGGCGGGAGAACCGACTACCTACTCCCACCGTGCGACCGCAGCATTGGGTGATGTACTTCGACGGCTCACTCAACCTCGAGGGCGCAGGCGCAGGGGTACTCCTGATCTCTCCAACGGGCGAACAACTCAAGTACGTCCCGCAGATCTTCTGGAAGGTCTCAAACAACGAAGCCGAGTACGAAGCCCTCCTACACGGGCTCCGCCTCGCGGCTTCACTTGGCATCAAGCGGCTACTAGTCTACGGCGACTCCGCAGTGGTCATCAATCAAGTCAACAAGTCTTAGGACCGCAACAAGGAGAACATGGACGCCTACTGCCTAGAAGTCCGCAAGCTCGAGAACAAATTCTATGGTCTCGAGTTCCACCACATCGTTCGCGACAACAACGTCGCAGCGGACGTCCTCTCGAAGCTCGGATCCACCCGCGCCCAAGTACCCGCGGGCGTCTTCGTCCATGAGCTTCACGCGCCATCCATCCCGGGAGCCGGCGCCACCGACCACCGCCCCGCCCCCATCCACCACTGGGCAGGAGGTCATGATGATCGACGTGGACCGGAGGCAACCCTTCATCGACTACCTCGGCCGAGCGAAGGTCCCCCTCCGACAAGAACGCGGCCGAACAACTCGTCCGCCGCGCCAAGTCTTACGTCCTCGTCGGCGACAAGCTTTACAAGCGAGGCGCATCTTCTGGAGTACTCATGAAGTGCGTCCCTCGCGAAGAAGGCAAGGACATCTTGGAGGAGATCCACAAGGGCGTCTGCGGCAACCACGCGTCCTCACGCACGCTGGTCAGCAAGGCCTTCCGGCGAGCCTTCTACTGGCCCACAGCCCTGGGCGATGCCGAAGAACTCGTCAGGAGGTGCCAAGGATGTCAGTTCTTCGCCAAGCAGCAACACGTCCCTGCCTACAAGCTAGTCACCATACCGCCAACCTGGCCCTTTGCCTGCTGGGGGCTCGACATGATTGGGCCACTGCCAACCGCGCCGTGAGGATTCAACGAGGTACCGGTGGCTATCGACAAGTTCACCAAGTGGATCGAGGTCAAGCCGGTCACATGCCCCAAGGCTGACAGAGTACTCGACTTCCTGGATGAACTCGTGCACCGCTATGGGCTACCCCACCGCATCATCACAGACCTGGGGTCCAACTTCAACAATCACCAATTCTGGGAGTACTGCGAGAACAGCGGAATCGACGTCAGATACGTCTCCGTCGCCCATCCACGGGCCAACGGACAAGTCGAGCGCGCCAATGGGATGGTGCTCGACGCCCTCAAGAAGCGGCTACACGACGCTGCTAACTCAAAAGGAGGCAAGTGGATCAAGGAACTACCCAACGCACTCTGGGGGCTGCGGACTCAACCATCCAAGCCAACGGGGCAATCCCCCCCTACTTCCCGGTCTACGGCTGCGAAGCCATCCTCCCTGCCGATGTCATATGGAACTCGCCAGCAGTGGAGCATTACGACGAAGGCGTCTCAGAAGACAACAGACGAGTTGATATCGACAGCCTCGAAGAAGCTCGTTGTGCTGCCCTCGTCCAATCAGCAAGGTACCTGGAGGGTATCCGACGCTACCACGATCGCAACGTCAAGGAACGCTCCTTCAACGTTGGGGATCTTGTCCTTCGCCGTATCCAGAACACGGAAGGACTTCACAAGCTCAGCTCCCCCTGGGAAGGCCCCTTCACCGTGGCTAAGGTGACCGGGCCAGGCTCCTACCGCCTCCAAACACTTGAAGGCGAAGAAGTCAACAACTCGTGGAACGTCGACCAACTCTGTCGATTCTACGCCTAGTCTACACGACTACTCTGGGGTTCAAGTCTACACGGCTACATCAACACCCCTTGCCGCAAGCGACCCTCCGGGTCCTGGCTCCAAGTCTCCGGACTACTCTCCTCCAGGTCCAGCCCGTGCGGCTACCTACGGACCCTGGGCTGCGACGAGCGTCAAGGACTCTAGCAGCGGTCTACCAAGAGACCACACTCCAATATCCAGCCTGCGCGGCTACCTACGGATGCGCGATCCGGCCCTACACGGCTACCTACGGATCACTCACCGTAAGCGGCTACCCGCTCCAATGACTACTCGACCGTAAGCGGCCTTCGGGTCCAGGCGACTACTTGTAACTACGGCCCTGGCCACCCAGGTGTACTTCTTCAGTAATAAAGTTTGATCGTTCATCAACTTCTTTACTGTCTACTCCCTGCGACGGGACTACTAAGCCGAGTACTACTACTCGCACCTACTCCACGATGGGCGCTCCGCACTTTGAGATCGCGGTTACGAGTACTCATTGAAGGAACATCTCATTTCATTGATACATGAATAGTTCATTACAACTGTTTCCTGTACAACTACGGCTACTAGCTATCTATGCAGGGCTACTGGAGGTTCAACTTATCGGCTACACTCGCTTCCGCGATGGGAGCCATCTCGCTCCAAAGAACTCGCGTATTGCTCATCCGAGCGCTTGGCGGCTACCCCGCCGGCAACTACCTCCACCGGGGCCTTCGGGAAGTACGACTTCATGAAGGCCGGCACTCGCTTCGGGATTGACTTGGCCATGTGCTTCACGTAGGCGGCCAGCCGGCTTGGCGCCTCACGAAGTCGATCCGCCAACGGAGCGATCTTGGGGCCACCCGGGTGCGGCACCAGGAGCCTCGCGATCGGGAGGGCAGCTTCTTCAAGGTCCTTCAGCTGGGCTCGGAGCGCCTCGCAATCTTCGTTCAACTTCTGCAAAGATTTGTAGCAGTTGACGAGATCCCGGTCAGATGCAATCCGCAACTCCATGTGCTTCTCGCACTCGAAGGCCAGCTCCTTGTAGTCGAGTTCAAGTACCTGGCGGGCTTCCTGCTCCCGGTAGAAGAGATTCTTCATGCTGACCTCCGAGGCCTTCAGCTGCTCTACCTGGCCTTCGAGTTCTGCAACACCGGAACACAACAACGGGTTAGAGCTTGATGACTTCCAACAAGTACCCGACAAGTCAAGAGATATACCTTTATTCTTGTTGCGGAGGCCTTTGTTCTTCCGCACCAGCTCGTCGCCCTTCGCCTGCAAGTCCATCACATCGTTGTGGTACTTGGCGAAGGCGGCGTCAAGCTTCGACTGCATGGCGGCCGCATGCTTCCTCGACTTCAAGAGCTGCTCCTCCAGGGTCTCGGCTCGCAGCACCGTGTCGCCGTAACCTTGCAGCAGATTCGACTTCTCGCGGAATCGCTCCGCGACGTCCTGCACAAGGCAAGCTCAAGTCAAGTAGAGTACTCAACGCAAAGGATTGACTACTCGGGAGGCAACGGCTACGTACCTTCATCCACTGTTCGGCTCGCCGCATCGCCTCCAAGTGCTGCGCCAGCACCGCCGGCTCGACGAGATCGTCGGCAAGCAGCTCGATCCCGCCACGGCTACTCGTTGTAGCCTCCGTCATTGGCGCCGAGCGGATAGGCTCCGCGTCTTGGATCTCGGGGGTTCGGATTGCCACCTCCAGGGCAACCCCTGGCGACGTGGTAGCCGCCTCCCCCTCGGCGGACTTCTCGACAACTTCCCCCATGGGCTCGGGGGCTCCTACCGTAGCCTCTGCAGCTTCTGGTGTCAACTCCTGCATCGGCACCCCTGCAGGGATGTCACCCCCTTCAGCGCCTGTCAACAAGGAACACACGCATCGGTGCCTACGACTACTCTTTTTGGGGCTCTATAGCTTCAGGAAGAGTACTTACCTTCGACTACGACCGCCTGCGGCGGCCGGCGCTTCGGCAGCCGGGGGCTCGGTCGCGGCTTGGGCTTCTGGAGCGGGCTCCTCGACGAGCGGCGCGGCCTCTTCTGCCTCTGCTGCCGTGGGCTCCTCTCCGTCCCAGCTCAAGTCCGTGGATTTTCTGCACAAGTATCCACAGAGGGCCGTCAGACAAAATCGACTACTACAATGAGTACTACTCATGAAGGCGTGGTACTTACAAGTTCGACCGGACGATAGTCACGGCCGGAGCACCGAGGATGCTGGCGATGTCAACCAGTCCACCCTCGGCGGGCGTTTCTTCCTGCGCCTCCTCGACTACCGCCTCCTCCACGGGGGCGGCGGCCGCGCGCGGCGTCTCCCCGCGTCCCTCGCGGCTTCCGTCCCTCCAACGGCGGCGGCCGCGGGTACTCTGCTCCCCTCCGGAGCAGGGGGCTGGCGCTCCAGCTGCGCCAGGATTTCTTCGACAGTGGGGGCTGGGCTTCGGCTTCCAGCCGGTTCCCCCACTGTGGGCCACATGCCCTCGTCGCCCTCCTCCACGGGCTCCGCTGGCGGCCTCTCCTGAAGACAAAGGAAGAGTACTCGTCAACAATGTACTCGAACAGCGGGAACTCGACCACTCTGCTCAAGATAACTTACCTCCGGAGGCGTGGTCTCTGAGACCCTCATCTTCTTTGCCACCCGCTTCTTGGCGGGGTTGCGCGGCTTCCTTGGCGGCGCGGCAAGGCTAGCCTCCAAGCTAGTTGGCGGATCTTGCACAAGTGGCACATGAGGCAAGCCTGGACGGCTAAACCTCGACCGCAGCTGGAAGCGGTCCTGCAGCGCGTCTTCGTCTTCATCATCGTCATCATCGGTATCCTCCACGATGACGGTGTCGTCGCCGTCTCCGACTACTCGGCGCTCCTTCACCTTCTCCACCGTTGGGATCTCAATTCCGCTTGGTGGTGGTTGCGGCTCGGAGACGAACCGCTTCACATCGTCCTGCGCCAAAAATACACAAGGCGTCGGCAACTGCACTACGAGTACCTATTACTCGACGAGGGGGTACGACTACTCACCTCGTTGGGCGGGCGCGCGGCGGAGTACTCTTCGACCGGACACGCCGTGTACGGTGGCATGTCCTTGAAGATCCTCTTCAATCTCTCGACGATGTCGTTGTCCTCGAGCTCGCCCCCCGGCATCCGCGACGTGTCGTCGTCGCCGGTGTACTCGAAGCCCATCGTATCCCGCGCCATCAGCGGCTGGATCCGGCGCTTCATGAAACTGAAGGCCACGTGTTCGGCCCTCAGTCCCGCATCCCGCAGGGTCTTGATGCGCGCTAGCAACTCCGGGAGCTGGATCCCCTCCTGCATGGTGGGCTCCGTGTTCCACCACTCTTGGTGCTTGGGCTGCCGTCCGCTCGGCTTCGGCAGCTCGGGATGGTGGTTCGTGATGTAGAACCACCTCGTCTTCCAGTCGGTGTTGGAGTCCACGAGCTTGTACGCCAGGTACTGCTCCGCTGCATCCTCCCTCAGTTGGATCCCGGCCCCTCCGACTACTCTGGGGTTGGAGGCGCTGGGCTGCGGCTTCACGCGAAAAAACTTCCGGAAGAGAATCCAGTGCGGCTTGATTCCCAAGAAGGCTTCGCAGAAGTGGACGAAGACAGAAGTGTGGAAGATTCCGTTGGGGTTCAAGTTGAGGTACTCGATGCCATAGTACCTGAGAAGCCCCTTGAAGAAGTCACTCGCTGGGAGCGCAAGACCGCGCTCCACGAAGCGCGAGAACATCGGGATCTCGTCTTCGGCCTTCTCCATTGGATAGGGGTCTCCTGCGGCGGATCTCCACATGTCGATCTCCTTCTCCCTGATGAACCCGCTGTTCAACAGGGTCAGCAAGTCCTCGGTCTTCACCTTCGACTTTTTCCACTCGCGGCTTGGGTCAGCGCGCGGTGGAGATGTGGGCGGCGCTGCTCCGCGCCGGCCGCGGCAGCCTCTGCATGGCTCCTCTTCTTCCCGCCGGCTTTTGACGTCCTCGACGGGGACGGCTTCATCCTCCAAGTACAAGGAGTCTTCACTCGCATCCGCTCGGGGGCTACCCTACAGCTTTCGGGTGGCGATGCGCTCGGATCTACTACGGCGGCAGCGCTCACTGGAGTAGATCTACTTCAAGATTCAAGTGGCGAATGACTGCGGCTCACTTGGGTGAAAAACCCTAATGGTTTCGGCTTGTATTTATAAGCCAAAACGCCCCCGCAATGGGCGGCTGGATAAGTCCACGCGCGGCTGACTCAGCGGCTGCGCGTGACTCTTCGTATTCCACTAGTCGACGCGCCTCACCTCGGGGGCTCGGCTACTTCTACTCGACTACCTGGGATGCGGCTAGTCTCAAGAGCATCTCAGGACACATTCTCCAAGAAGACCCTTCAATTCGAGAGGAAATACTCGACTCAAGGCTCGGGGGCTCCGTGCCACGTGTCCTTCGGTTTTTTCTCTCCGGATTTTTCGGGATTTTCTTGCCAAGACTTCGGATAGATCCTCAGCCAGAGCCCGCGGCTCGAGGCTCGGGGGCTACTCCACGTGGATTGCGGTTCTGCAAATCGCATCTTCATGACGGCTCCGGCTTCAAGACAAGGCAGGCATTTTTTGAAGACCTTCGAAGGCAGATTTCAAGGACGCTTGGGACTACTCGAGAAAACTTCAAGATTGCTCAAACATCAGCTGGAGTACATTCCAGCCTCGGGATGCTTCGACTACTCTTGAGGACTTTTGACTTGTAGCACTCAGGGACGCTTGAGGGCTACTTGTTAAGGCCGTCAAGACTACTTGAAGCTATCCTTCTCGACTACAAAGTACTCGGGGGCTTGTCGTATGGACCTCCCTGGGCCCACTACCTCGGTGGGTACCAGGACCGACTACTCGGTGGGCCCCTGGGACTACCGGCTTGCGCTACACGGCACCCGAAGGCGTGGAGCACAAGGACTACACAGAGTAGTACTCGGTTAGGAAGCTGTACATGTCCCGCACTGTGCAGAGGACTCCTAGACGTACTCGACTAGTACTCTCTTCCTACTCCGACTTGTAACCCTGCCTCCCGGACTATATAAGGCGAGGCAGGGACCGATCTTCCTCATCCAATCTCATCTCATACAACCCACGGCGCACTATTGCACCATCCTGTAATCGTGCCCTATCAATCCAGAGCTACGCAGCATACAGGACGTAGGGTATTACGCACCTCGCGGCCCGAACCTGTCTAAATTGTGTGCTACGTGTCTCTTCCTTCGAGTTACCGATCTTGGCGAGTCACATTCATCTACTTCGGGTACTCCCCGTAGTAGGTTGCCGGTCTAAAACACCGACACCAACGGAAAGCTCTTCAAGATTTCCCTGCATTCTTCGTAGTAACTCCTCAGCGCATCACTTTTACATTCGTATTGGCCGTTCAATTGCTTTATCACCAATTCTGAATCTCCATAAACTTCAACCGAAACGGCCCCGGCTTCTCTCAAATATTGAAGCCCCCGAAGTAATGCCTCGTACTCAGCTTGATTATTTGTGACAGTGGGCCGTATAGGGATAGCAAACTCGAACATCTCACCCCTGGGCGAAATCAACAGAATCCCTACTCCCCCACCTTTACCACATGATGATCCATCAAAAAATAAAGCCCAAGGAGTAATTTCAAGTAAATCAATTGATGGATCACGATGTTCAGTTATAAAATCGGCAATGATCTGACCTTTAATAGCTTTTGCCGATTCGAACTTTAACTCAAACTCTGATAAAGCCAAGATCCACTTGCCAATCCTGCCATTCAAAATTGGCATAGATAACATGTGTTTTATTACATCGAACTTAGAATATACAACGCATTCGGCATTCAACAAGTAGTGCCGAAACTTTGTACATGAGTAGTACACACACAGGCACAGTTTCTCTGCAGCCGAATACCTGGTCTCAGGATCAAGTAATTTTCGGCTAAGATACGCTACTACCCGCTCCTTTCCTTTGAATTCTTGAATAAGGGCCGATCCAATGGTTTGGGTATCGACCGCCACGTACAACTTGAAAGGCTTATCCAATCGCGGAGGGACCAATACTGGTGGCTCCTTCATATATTGCTTGATCTCGTCAAAAGCCTTTTGTTGTTCGTCGCCCCACATGAACTTCTGATCTTTCTTAACACCTTTTGTGATAGATTTGAGATGAATCTCCTTACAAAATTTATCTTGCCGAGCAGTGATTGCAACTCCTTGAGATTAGTTGGAGGGACAACTTCATCAATGGCCTTCATGCTTTTCTTGCCAACTTCAATCCCACCTTCGTGGACCAAGAATCCCAAGAACTCTCCAGCTGATACCCCCAAAGCGCATTTGTTTGGATTCATCTTCAAACCATGCTTCCGGGTGCACTCCAAGGTTCTCTTCACGTCTTCCAAATGTGTGTCATGATTCAAAGACTTGATCACGACGTCATCAATGTAAATTTCGACAATTTTGTCGATCAACTCGTGAAAGATGTAGTTCATGGCTCGCTGATAAGTTGCACCGGCATTCTACAACCCAAATGTCATGACTATCCATTCAAACAGGCCTATATGACCAGGACATCTGAAGGTTGTCTTTGATATATCCTCTATTGCCATAAAAATTTGGTTGTATCCCGCATTACCATCCATGAAACTGATGACTTTGTGTCCAGCAGCGGCGTCAACCAACAAATCGGCAACAGGCATGGGGTAACCATCCATAGGAGTAGCTCTGTTTAAATCCCTGAAATCTATGCAGACCCTCATCTTTCCATTCTTCTTGTAGACAGGGACAATATTAGAGATCCACTCCGCATATCTGCATGGCCGAACGAAGTTTGCATCAAGTAATCTTTCAACTTATTTCTTCACGTCGGCCAATACTTTATCTTTGTAGATTTTCCGGTGAGGTTGCTTGTATGGTTTAAAACCTGATTTGATTGGCAACCGATGCTCAATAATGGAACGGTCTAGTCCAGGCATCTCCGAATAATCCCAAGCGAAGCAATCTTTATATTCTTTAAGCAACTTGATCAATTCCTCCCTGAAGTCTGATTGCATGTTTGCGCTGATAAATGTCGGCCTTGGTTTGTCACTGCTTCCAATGTCAACTTCCTCCAATTTATCGGCCGACATGAATCCTCATCCCAACTTGCCGTCAGTGCCATCGACGGGGTTATCCATTAAAAATTGCTATAAGAGCCGACTGCTTGAATCGGTTGTTGATCGCTGCTGACAGGCTCAACAGGACCTTCTCCCCAGTCTTTTCCCCGAGAAACGACCAATACCTTGGTATTCCCGGAAAGTCGGTTCCACATTTGCGACGCTCATGGAGTCATCTCGCTTGGACCACCTCAATATCGTCATCTACCCATTGGATGAGCTCGTTGATGCATGGTAGATGGGACGCGGCGGTTGGCATGAATCCGATCCCGTCCAAGCGATAGGGCTCGTAGGCTCCTTTACCTTCGATGACAAAGAAGGTTGTGAGCAGTGTTTTGGACCCGATCATCAGATCCACGTGGGCGCACCCCTTGGTATCTGAAGGATTCCCGGCGAAATCGTTCAGAATTATGCTTGTAGGTGTCAAGTCGCCAGGGCCCATGCCAAGTTTTCTGAAAGTGGTGTACGACATTACGTTGACTGCCGCTCCACCGTCGACAAACATCTTGGTCAATGGCTTGCCATTGACATATCCTTTCAAGTATAGCAGCCTCATGTGTCGATTTTTGGCCGATTTGTCGAAGACGGCTTGCTTGGCCAGCACTAGCTGCGCCATTAGTCCCTCAAGCTGCTCATCGTCCAGGGACGCTTCTTCCTGCACAACCTGATTAGCAGGAGCCATAAATTCATTCAGCAGAAAATATACCATACATGCCGGCGCCGAACGGTTTGACCCTTCAGGTTTATCCTTTGGACGCCACACCTGCCTTGTCTGGATCCCCGCCTGCCTCAGTTCGCGGTTCCTCAAGCGCTGAACCCTCCTTTTCTGACTCTTTCTTAGGCCAGGTGGGCACCATTGCCCCTTTTGCCAGACGTACTCATCCTCGTCTTCCTCCTGATCAGCCCATCTCAAATCAGCTTACCTCTTCCTGGGATGATCGATGATTTCAATTTTTTGATGCCGATCCTCACTGGGATGCATCCTTCCAATTCTTTCATGGACGGATCGGCGATTGGCAGTTTTCTGCCTATACTCAAAGTACCTATCTCTGCACTCAGGGCAGTTTCTCAGCGTAGGAAGCTTCAACCCCTCGTTCCAGCAGTGCCTGAAGAATGCGCACCCCCAGTGCGCGCGCTCCTGCTCGCGCGTATAATGCTCCAAATCTCTCCTGCGCACTTCTTCTTCGGCCCTACGCCTCTCCTCCTTGTGCTTTCGTTTCTGGTAGCGCTCTTTCTCCAGATGGCGCTGCCACTTGTTGAGGAGGATGCGCGTAGTCACCCTGGGTTTGGCTCTGGACGATTCCCCAATCTCGATATGGCTCTTGAGAACGCGAGGGGCTTCACCATGAACTTGCTCCAAGGTCACTTGACATTCTGGGTCTACTGCTCCATCCTGCCTTGCCCTGGCTAAAGTCAAGACCTTGACCTTGCCCTTCTCCTCGGCTGTCACCATATTGACGGAAAAGCTTATCATGTTCTGGGGAAAAGGGTGGCCGTCCAGTTTAATCTTGTTGTCGAACTTGAGATGACCCTCCTGGATAGCCCTCTGGATCCTCATCCTGAAGACCCTGCAATCGTTGATGGAGTGAGAATTCCTGTCATGGAAGCCGCAGTAACGTTTCTCCTTTACTCCATCGGGCCGAAGCATGGAATGCCCTTCAGGCAACTTGATTCGGCCTTCCTTCACCAGGAATTCAAACAGCTTATCGGCTTTAGTGACGTCAAAGTCATAGGTGCCCTTGGTCTGTTTGACCCAGCGCTGATTCATGGTCAACGGTTCTTTCCCCCACATGATCTCAGCAGCAGCCACTTCCTGGTCGTCGTCGGAGTCCTCCATTTGATCGGCCTTTTCCAGGAACTGATTGTAGATATCGGCTACATCGTGCTGTTTGCCGAACTTGGCGTCTTTCTTAAAACCGTAGGCCTGGTTGCTCATCAATGATAGCTTTTGGGACAGTTGACCCAGGTTATCGAATTCCATACCAAACAGCTTTTCTCGTACGGCCAGCAGCATCCCTGCAACAACCATTTTGGCCAACTGATCGTCTGGCAGATTCAACGAAAAACACATGCCTTTGATTTCCCTAAACCTCCTGAGGAACTCCAAGGGCGTTTCACTGTGTCTCTGCTTCAGGGTAGTGAGGTCGATGAGCTTCTTTTCCATGCTACCGCTGAAGTAATGGGCGTGGAATTTCCGCTCCAGCTCCCTCCATATGCCAACTGATTGGGGAGGCAAAGATGAGAACCACTGAAACGCTACGCCCGTCAGTGACATGGGGAAGTACCTGACCCTGAACGCCTCTTCAGATGAGCACTCTCCGAGCTGCATCAGGTAGCGAGCAATGTGCTCCACCGTGCTCGTGTCATCCTGTCCGGAAAGCTTTGTAAATTCCGTCGGAGGTTTTACTCTTGGCGGCAGGATCACATTGTAATACCACTCCGGGAACAGAGGCGTGTAGGTAGGTCCCTGCATTTTAGGTTTGAGGCCGAATTGATTCTGCCTCAAGTCGGCCATCTTTTGAGTCAGGATATCATCCTCCTGTACGCCCGTGGCTGGGCCGTAGCCTGGATTCGGGAGAGCATCGATGGCGCCATAGTTCATCACTTCGTTGTAGCCTCTACCGTACAAATTCTTCTGCAGTCTGTTGCTGGCTGGGGCAATCCTGTAACCGGAAGCAATTGGGGCTCCAGACGAGCCAAATGCCAACTCCCCGTACGTGGGTTGATATGGGTTCGGCTGTTGCATAGGTTGACCTGTGCTGCCCTGTGGAGGTGGCTGGACCGGCTGCCCTCCTGCGGCCTGCAAAGGGGGTTGAACTGGCTGACCTCCAGCGCCTTGTGGAGGAGGCTAGAAGGCTTGGCTTCCAACGCTCTACGGAGGAGGCTGGGCTGGCTGGCTTTGCAATGGCGGCTGAGAACTGGACTCTCCCATCTCTACGGTGCCTCCTTGAAAGGGTGCTCGATTGAATACTTGCTCCATGCCCGGGCCGAAGACAGCCACCATCATCTGTTTGAACGCACCTAGGAAAGCTCTATGATGCCTGCCTAGTATGTCATCTGCGGCATCTCGAAACGCTTGCATGCATTCTTCCTTCTCCTGCTGAGTCGTAGCGTCACTCTCTCCTGGCAATAAAACCCTGGGCATCTCATTTTTCAGGTATGGGACGCCACTTCTGTTCTTTTTGAATGACAGTAGGCACTTCTGTTGGAACTGATCTGCAGCATCCTTTATCTGTTGCTGCTGCTCCGGAGAGGGGTCTTCGATGTTGACATCCATAATGTCCCCGATGTCAGGCATCTTGATTTTCGGCTGTGGTCCCACCGGGCGTGCCAAAAATTGTGTTGACGTAAAATCTGCACCTCGCGCCAGGCACACAGCAAGCCGAACAAGCTGGCTTCACACGCGAAGAGATCACGAGACGTGCCAGTCAATTTTCCCTGAAAATTAACAAAAGACAAAGCAGTTAAATTCTAAAGCTTGGAACTTGCCGGGTGGTACCAGACAGTTCCATATTTACAGCTAGAAAGCCAAGTGGGATGACATATAGCTATAAAGAGCTATCTGCCAGCAAACTGAAACCATTCGGGAGCTTTTAAAGTACGAAAAGTAACATAGCCGAATAGATGACGTAAGCGTGACGATAGATCGGTCTTTATTTAGATAAAGATGCACGTGCACAAGGCCATGACCGATCCTCGCGATAAACAACATTAAATAAAAGTGAAGTAAAGCACGAGCATAAATATGTAATAAACAAGCATGCATAGGTCCAAAGCACTAGTCTACCGCATGTCTAGGTACTTAAAAACCCATCAGGTACGATACCAAGAAAATCTATCCACCGCATGATACAACTTACTTGAGATCACACCACTTTCCACAAATAGATCTATCCACCGCATGATACAATCTAAGTATGGAAAGCTAAAAGCATACAATATTTAAAACATAACTTATGAACACGTTTTACTCGTGAAAGCATAACCGAACACGGTAGCAATGTACCGATTCGGGGTCCATGAAGAAGGAACGAACATTACCAAACAAGATAAATCTATCAGATTGGATTGAAATCTAATCCACCGGATGATTAGCTCCAAAACAACCCAAAAACCTGCATCTACCGCATGATACCCAGCTCTTTCAAGATTTATACAAGATTTGGCAAGCTTGAACCAGCAACACGTAACAACCTAGATCGACTCGGTTTCGGCTATCAGAGGGCATGTGATCCACGTGCTATTTAAGCCAAGGGTATGAACTCGATTCGCATAAGGATCATCAAAATGATAAAGCCGATCCAAACCCATCTAGATTGGGCAAAGAAGTGTTACATGAATTTAAACATAAAGTGAAAACTCAAAGCAACACAGGATAACTTAATGAATCTAACAAGAAACCCTCTTGAACCAAGCTTGAATCTACCGCATGACACTAAGCAAGGTTACAAGACTACTTGCATCGGATCTAAATCCACCGCATGATACTAGACATGATACAAGGTTGCCGGTACTCACGGAGGTCGACGGATCGATGAACCCTCTCGAAGAACTCGACGACACGACAAAGGACTCTAGGGTTTGGCGTAAAGCCGATTTGTATTGAGAATGTTTCGAATGTCCGTTACATACATTCAGGGTTCATATTTATACCCTGCTAAGCATGACCTCGAATGGATTCGATACCTAATTTATCTCTAAGTACAATCGCTTATCCATCCATTCGTGCTCTCCGCTCGGGCCATGTCACCAAGCAATCCCACAAAATCAGCTCAATAGTTTCCTTGCCGAACGGAAGCAAATAACCGACCGCGGATTCTTCTGCCGAATGCATCTGAAGAAACCTTCCTTCCGCCGGACGGATTTCTCACCGAGTTGGACCCACAAGTCAGACTCCTTACCAAATTTTGGTGTTAACACCCTCCTCTCGTACTGTCACTACGCGAAAGTATTCATGACTAGACCTATGATGGACGCGGCATATTGAATGGATCCAAGGAAGCATTGGAGCTCTACTCCCTTTACGGCATGGTAGCTAACCTTAAGCATTAAAGTATATTCAACACAAGATGATAGATACATAATCCGACAAAGTGCGATTACATCTCAAGATCGATTACAACCCATGGACAAATGAGAAGATTACCCCATCAAGGTGCTGATCATGGCACCGTTGATCATGGTTTTCCTTCCGACGGTGTCTTCCTTCTCCACGAGAGGGTGCTTCCTTCAAGGTGGTTGATCTCCCTCCGGAGATCCTCCTCCTCTCTCTCTAGCTTGTGGATGGCCTTCTGGTGCGAATGACTCTCCTCTCTGTCAAATGGCAGCGCCCAGGCTTTTAGGGTTCAAGATCCTTCGGGTGCAAGGAAAACGGGACCGAACCGTCCACCGGAGTGGGCTGGGCCGGCCGGCCTGGGCCGACCGGCCTGGGCCCACCTCGGCCCGGTTCGGTCGCCCATTTTGCTTCGTGGGTCCTTATGCATTTATGTACTTTGCCCCCTCCGCATGATTTTGACGATGTTATCCTCGCGTCCAAGATGAAGGTTCTCTTTGCATGAAGTTCGATCTTTTACGCTTCAATCCCCGGGGGTGTTCCTCGTAGCACTTTGGTCCTTGCCACCTTTGGAAGTGATTTCATCAAGCTCATGAACACGAACAAGACTCCGTAAATGCTCCTTTGAACTTGTTGCGAATCCGTCCTTTATGTCCATGTTTTCCTACATAAACACAACACTTCCAAATGCATGCACATAGATGAACTTGTTATATGATTAGTGTGCCTAGTGGCGCGTTAGTTCCATAATCAAATCCAAACCAAAGTGTAATGAACATGCTTGGTGCATCAAAATACACCGTCAACAGGTTGCAAAGACGGAGTTTCCGAAAAATGTGACACACAAGCCCTTGAAGCTCAATCCTAGAAAAAATCCTCGACTTCCATCTCCTAGAGTTGAGAAAGCACTTGGACATGAGGAAGAAATATTTGAGGAGAGAGAAACTCGGCCAGATCAGCCACAGGCAGGGGCTCAGGTCGTCACCGGTCTGACTTGTGTGATGGCTAGGAGCATGGCAGACCTCGTAGGTCCACCTCCCCTTTACGGAAGTTTCTCAATTTCATTTTTTGGGATGTGTAGGAGCCAGCATGACATCCAAGTTGAGCAACAAAGGTCTAGAAGGGCGAATATGCAAATGAGGGACACAATGAAGTTAATGCACAATGCTCAAGAGTTTCAACCACCTCGCTCTCCACCATCTCCCGAGTCTCCACAGGTTGAGATACCATCCTTTGAGGATAGGATGAGAGGATGGGCCAACTCCGACATGCTTAACCAATATGGACCCATGTTCTTTGAATCCGAGCACGGGCAAGGGTCTTCTTCGTCGGTTCCTCCTCCACCTCCACCGTTTGCACCTCCTCCTCCGGATGTGGCAAGTTCATCTCACTTCATGGAAGAAGAACAAGCACCCCCACCTCCTCCACCTCCCGAGCAAGGACAAGATTGGGGCGCTCGCTTCTCCGCCGAGATCTTTGGCTACAATCCATACTACTATGGTAAAAACAGCACACCCATTGCTCATCCATCTCAAATCACCATCTCGGATTCTATTTATCTAAACTCTCCTTTGCACTGGATTCTTGACAATTCTCAAATAGGAGGGAGCTCTCACCAGGGAGACGGATCTCAGGGACAGTGATCGGCAGTTGATTCTCCTCCAAGCCTTTCTTGGATGCTTGATGACAAAGGGGGAGAAGATTCGGGATTAAAGTCACAAATCTGTGCTGTCTGGGCTGCTGTCTATGTTGCACCGGTCAGACCGGTGCCCTACACTGGTCTGACCGGTGCCTGTTGGCTGTTGAGAGAAGCCATGTAATAAGTTTAGAAACTTTATCTTAGCGTACTTGAGAACATTTGTGTGAGTGCTACTGAGTGTTTGAACCTTGTTGTAATATTTAAGCGACTCTATTGCTAGATTGTGATGCATGAATTGAATGGCGTTTGTTGTGTTGGCTAAATGGAGCAAGGTGATCTAAGCCAGCTTGCACCCCTGGCCTGATCACCTTGGATCAAATAGCATGCACTTCTATTGCTTTGTGCGCTAACTAGGCCTGACCGGTCTGACCGGTCAGGGTCACCGGTCTGACTGGTGCTGCCCAGTTGTGTGTGTTGGTGTGCACTTCTCTTTGCTTTGTGCATATCTTGTCATACGCATCACGGTTTTTATTTTGTTGCTCACACATGTTGCACTCCACTGATTCTAAGATATAGGGGGAGCTCACACGCTTATTCTTCCAAATTTGTGCTATTGGCATTTGAGGCCAACCTTTTGAAATTCATCTCAAAGCACAAATTAAGGGGGAGCTCTAGCTATATCTAGGAATCTAAATGCACTTTAATGTTTTATTTGTAAGCTTTAATCGAGTTGTCATCAAACACCAAAAAGGGGGAGATTTAAAGTGCATCTAGGCCCCTAAGTGGATTTTGGTGAATTGAATGACAAGGCGATTAAAGGACTAACGAATTTGTCTATTGTTGTGAGCAGGCTTTCTTTGTATATTCATGAGCAACGATTAAAGTATTTATTTGTGGATGAATATTATGGCTCACATTGATAAAGACAAGTATGTGGTGCAAGACTTCAAGAGTTTATTGGAAGAGAACAAGATAATGAGTGTACACACTATGGTTCTAAATTGGAAGCTTGCACATCCGTTGTCAATCAAGATCAAGCATTTGAAGCGGGATTTTCAAATGAAAGGTTAATTGTGTATGAAGCAAAGTGGAACTCAAAGTGGATTGGATAAGTGATGAAGAGATCAACCGAGATGTCTAGGGTGAGGGACTAAGCAATCTTTGGGGCCGTAGCTAAGCCGCCATTAGTGTTTTGCTAAGGTGAAGTTCTAGCATCCGTGGGGTCTTCAAGTATCATGTTCAAACCTTAACCGAGGGAAGCATTGCGAGTCATCAACTTGTTAAGATTGGCAATATGGAGTGACCATGGATCCAAGTGAGCATTCCTATGATATATGGAAAGATTCTAAGTCACTAGCTCAAGTATGGACGTGCTCAAGTCAAAGGCTATGTTGAAAGCCCTCAAGTGGATAATTGATCAAGTATGGCAATATTGAAAGTGTTCAAGCTCAAGAGATCAAAAGTGTTTTCATTCTTTCTTGAGTATAGGTATGCCATACTATCAAGAGGGATGCGACCTAGCGAGTTGACCAAAAGTGCTCTTTAGTTGACCTAAGTGAGATCTAGCCTTAGAGTGTGCTAACAAACCCTCCTAACCTAACCTGAGTCATTTCTTGGTAATGAAGTGCTAGTCTCTTAAAGAAAAGGTTTTGGGGTATCTCGGGCCTAACAGGTCTGACCGGTCAGAGGCACCGATCTGACCGGTGCCGCTAGCCCAACGGCTAGTTTTTCAAACACTGGTCTGACCGGTGCCGCCCTAGGACCAACGGCTAGTTTTCTCTTTTGAGGGGTATAAATACCCCAAGCCCTCTTCAAGTGAGGGTTGTTGTTTCTAGTGAGTTTGCTGAGGTCCAAATCCATTTCTAACTAGCTCTAAGCCTTAGTGGCTCTCCCCAACCCTCTCTTTGTGAGATTTGTGGATTCAAGCCATATTCTTTGTGTTGGGTTGAGAAAGTGAGCTTAAGAGTGACTTAGTGAGCTAACAAGAGTATTTCCATAGCTTGAGCACTTTGATTTCGCGTCTACAAGCTTTGAAGTGTTTGTTACTCTTGGAGGTTTGCCTCCTAGACGGCTAGGTGTCGCCGGCTAGCACCCAAGGTTGTGTGTTGGGGAATTCAGGAAAACCTGTCACCCTCGAAACGTCGAGGTTAATGAAATTTGTGAAGTTTTCAAGAATCTTGAACCTGCGAAGTCTCAGAGTCGCGAACGCGCGATGGTCTGGAATCTTGAACCTGTGAAGTCTCGAAGTCGCGAACACACGATGGTCAGGAATCTTGAACCTGCGAAGTCTCGAAGTCGCGAATGCACGATGGTCAGGAATCTTGAACCTGCGAAGCCTCGAAGTCATGAACTTGTAAAGACTCGAAGCCATGAACCTGCAGAGCCACGAACTTCGGGAGTTTGTGAAATTCGGGAATCTGCTGAAGGTCAAGTTCGGAAGGCAGGGCGCATGAAGATTTCCTGAACGGGGAGATTCACAAACCAGTAGGAAGCAAAGTCAAAGATGTTGTCTCAAAAAGTCCGGGTTTAGCGTGTGAACTAGTGGCAGACTTGTAAATGTATGAGATGTAAAAGGCATTCGTGCATGTGTTCACACTAGGAATATTCTTTGAGTTCAAAGGTATTTTCAGAATGTAAAAGTCCCTTCGTCTCCCTATAAAAGGGGGCGCGAGGGAACATGTAAGAATACACTCAACTTCTGAGGCTTTAGCTGGCTTTGGGAGATTCTTTGTCTCCTCTTGCATCATTGCTCTACTTGAACGTGCTCGTTGTACTTTCACTCGTGTTCGGGGATCTCGTCCGGATTTTCGGATACCCCCCAACATTGGCGCCCACCGTGTTTCAGCCGAAAAGCAACTCACGATGCCACCACAAAAGAAGTCCAAGAAGAACATTCCAGCTGAGACGAATCAAGAAGACCACCATCCTCTTGAAGGGAATGAAATCTCTTTCGTTCCGGAACCTTCAAACATCACAGATCAAGAACGGAGAGCAAAACTCGAAGCTCTGATGAAGGCAAGAGCTGAGAAGATGGCACACATTCAAGAACAACCTACTGAGCAGAAAACGCATGAAAACGATGATGATGATGATGACACCATAGACGGGGAACTTGAGAGAGTTCAACAGAAAATATAGCAGCTACAGAAAGGGCATAGAGGCGAATCCCGACAAAATCAAGGCATTAGTAGAAATGCAGGATCCAGTTTTAGTGAAAGATGTGCAAAAATTGACAGGGAGAGTGGCCGCGCTTAACAGATTCATTCCTAGAGCTGCAGAAAGAAGCTTACCATTCTTTCAAGTTCTCAGAAGTGCTAAGAATTTCCAGTGGTCCGAAACCCAGAAGCAAGCTTTCCAAGAACTGAAAGATTACTTGTCCAACATGACCAAGCTATGCCCTCCCGAACCAAGATCGCCACTTCTGCTATATGTGTCTGCATCAAATTCGGCAGTGAGCGCAGTACTGGTGCAAGAAAAGGAGAAAGAAGGAAAGCTCAAACAGATTCCAATATATTTCGCTTCTGAAGCCTTGTCTGGTTCGAAAATCTTCTATTCTGAGTTGGAAAAGATTTCATACGCAGTCATCATAGCCGCGAGAAAGCTAAGGCACTACTTCGAGGGTCACAGAATAAGGGTCATCACCAACCAGCCACTGAGTGATTTGTTCGCGAATAGAGAGGCATCTACCGGAATAATCAAATGGGGCGCTGAACTCTCAGAATATATTGTGGACTTCGAGAGAAGAAGTGCAATAAAATCGCAAGTCTTGGCAGATTTTGTCGTGGATTGGACTTCACCAACTCAAAACCTCGATGAAAAAATACCTGAGCCTTGTATAGTCCAGTGTGATGGGGCTTGGTGCTACAAGGGAGTTGGAATTTCGGCAGTGGTAACATCCCCGGCGGGGGTAGTGATAAGATATGCAGCTCGGCTCATATTCGCGAACAATGATCATTCCACGAAGAACACAACAGAGTACGAAGCTTTACTTCTGGCATTGAGGAAAATGCAAGCTTTGGGTAAGCAGACTTTCATAATCAGAACAGATTCGAAAGTTATTCAAGAACATGTTGAAAAAGAAGGAAGCAAGGAATCCTGTTCTGATGAAGTACATGGAAAAGGTCAGAGAAATGGAAAGGCACTTCAAAGGTTACTCAGTGCAACATATTCCAAGAGATGACAACAACGAAGCAGACAAACTGGCGAAAGCAGCAGCCAGAAATCAAGAATTGCCCCTTGACGTGTTCTTCGAAATTATCAGAGAACCATCTATCAAGGAATCGAGGCCGAAAATCGTGAATGCAGTGGAAACTTCCGATTGGAGAGCAGAAATCATGGCTTATCTGAGAGGCCATTATGAACCACAAGATGAGTTGGAAGAAAAAAGATTAAAACAAAGGGCACGGGGCTATATAGTGGTAAACGGAGAACTGTACAAGTCGAGAGTTATTGAGCCTTGGCTAAGGTGCATCACCTCTGAAAAAGGCCTCGAACTTCTCAAAGAAATTCACAGTGGATTTTGTGGTGCACACATAGGCACCAGGGCTCTTGCAGGAAAAGCAATAAAGCAGGGATTCTATTGGCCCACCATAAACATAGATGCCAAGGCACTTGTTCGGCAATGTGAAGCATGCCTGAAAATAGCGAATCAACAAAATTTACCTTCCATGCCAGTTCACTTGATCCCACCATCTTGGCCACTGCAAAGGTGGGGAATGGATCTAGTTGGACCCTTGCCCACGGCTCAAGGGAATTGCCGATTCGCAGCTGTTGATGTCGATTATTTCACGAAGTGGGTAGAAGCAAAACCACTCGCGAACATCAAAGCACCAACAATTCAGAAGTTATTCTGGCAAAACATAATCTGCAGATTTGGAGTTCCTAGAGAACTGACTGTTGACAATTGGAAACAGTTTGACTATTACACTTTCAGAGAATATTGCAAGACCTTGGGTACTCATGCGAAATTTTCGTCAGTGTATCATCTGCAGTCCAACGGAGCAGTTGAAAGGGCAAATGGCCTGATATTTTCGGGAATCAAGAAGTGCTTATTCGATCAGAAGAAGGGCAAATGGGTAGATGAATTGCCGAAAGTGATCTGGTCCCACAACACTACTGTGTCAAGAGCAACAGGTTTCACTCCCTTTCGCCTACTCTTCGGCATTGAGGCAATGACACCAGAGGAAATCAAGAATGAAAGCATGAGAGTCTTGAAAGCAAAAGAAATTGAAGAAGTTGATCAGAAAGTGGAAAAAGATATGATTGAGCTGACAATCCCCGAAGCCGCTGAGAACATTGAGAAGTAACAAAAAGAGACCAAAGCATGGAGAGACAAGAAAGTGGTTCGAAAGGACATCAAAACTGGTGATCTGGTGTTGAAAAGAAAGAAGAACTGGGAAAACCCGGGAAAACTTCATGAATCTTGGGAAGGGCCATTCATAGCAAAAGAAACAGACATGCCAGGGGCTTTTCGTTTGCTAGAGCAGACTGGCGAAGAATTGCCATATTCGTGGAATGCCGACAGCCTGAAAAGGTATTACCCTTGAAAGTTCCAATTATAACTAGATGTAATTTAGAGTACTTTTTCATTTTTCGCAAGTTTACATTCTAAAAAATTAAAAAAGTCGAATCACGTGTCTATAAGTGATTTCGGGAAAAAAACAATAGCTTTCATTCTCTTAGTCGCATTAGAATAAGGAGGACCGTACTCTTTTCCTTGCAAAGGGGGCTCTAAACCAAGAGGCAAGGTTTTTAACGAGGCGGATCCTATGTAAATACTCTTTGCGATATATATATGTAAAGAGTCTTCCCCCAAATCATGCATTTTGAGAATTCCATCGTGAAAAAAGAAAAGTTCGTGTGAAAGGCTCCTTGATAGCCAGAATTCCATCGTGAAAAAAGAAAAGTTCGTGTGAAAGGCAGAATTCCATCGTGAAAAAAGAAAAGTTCGTGTGAAAGGCTACTTGATAGCCAGAATTCCATCGTGAAAAAAGAAAAGTTCACGTGAAAGGCTCCTTGATAGCCAGAATTCCATCATGAAAAAAGAAAAGTTCGTGTGAAAGGCTCCTTGATAGCCATAATTCCATCATGAAAAAAAGTTCATGTGAAAGGCTCCTTGATAGCCAAAATTCCATCGTGAAAAAAAGTTCATGTGAAAGGCTGCTTGATAGCCATGAATCCATCGTGAAAAAAGAAAAGTTCGTGTGAAAGGCTCCTTGATAGCCAGAATTCCATCGTAAAAAAAGAGATTCGTGAAAAGGGCTTCATGATAGCCGAGATCCCATTGAAAAAGAAAAAAAATCTTCGTGTGAAGGGTTTCCTGATAGCCAGAATTCTATTAGGAAAATAAGGAGAGTTAGAGAAAAAAGGCTCTGTGAAATTCTAAATCCCATCCACAAAGGGATTCCCACTAAAAAGGCCTGAGACAACAACAAGTTGTGGCCTAAAATCCCATCCACGAAGGGATTCCCACCGAAAAGGCTTGAGACAACAATTAGTTGTAGCCTGAGTTTCCATCATGATAATTAATGGCGATGGCAGTCAAGTGAATGTGTGTGGTAGTTGTTAAAAAATTTCTTCACACGAGTTGATGAAAATTTTTTCGCGACAAATATGTTTTGATAAAAGGGCAAGGGGCTCGTGTGAAAATTCATAGAAAATCGTGGTTGAAGCAACTGAGGGTTGCAGTATCAACCAAGGCAAGCATGCCAAGTAGGTCAACTCCACAAAATTCGTGAACAAATTTTGTCGACTTGTGTCACAACGTTTGAAGTCTTCAAAAACTTGCAAAAATTTCTCAAAAGCGTGTATAGTCAAGATACTCGAAGAATAGTAAGATTTCGTTAACTCGCCTTGAAATTTTCATGCAAAACGGCAAGGTGGGGGAGGGTGACGTTTTTTCAAAGAAAACATATTTATTGCCTTAGTTGCAAAAAAATTTAAAAATAGTTTAGCAACAATTACATTAAGAAGTACAATTCTTAGAACGAAAGTTCAACAACGTGTCCTGGTTCGTGACTATTATCTTCTGCAATGTCGCTACCGTAAGCAACGTTGAGCTCGTCGGCGATCGGGCTAAAGGGCTCTGTCTTCGGGATCCTCGAGGAACTTGAATTCGCAGCACTGGAACTTTCCTTCTTACAAAGAAGGAAGAAAGAAGAAAGATCGAAGCATCCCATAGAAAACCTAAGCGAAACCTCAAGCCAAAAATCGGAAAAATCTTGTTCAGGATGAGCCTCTTGGAATAAACGCCATGCTTCACCGCTGACGAACATTTTATCGCGATGAATTCGCAGTGGCATCACGTCCTGCGCAGGCCCAACTTGCAGGACCTGCGCAGGTTAAAGTTTACAAAAAGCAACTTGTTCAGGCAAAACATTACAATTGAATGAATGTACAAATATACACGAACAGCCACAAGGGGCGAATGTTTCGGCAATGTCTAGCCCGTAATATCAACCTTCGGAGAGTCTTCTTCTCGCTCAGAGGCTTGGTCGTCATCACTGTCGTCGTCGCTGCTGTCGCCAAAGCCCTCCTCATCCGAGTCGCTTGATTCTTCATCTTCGGTAGAGGACTCAGGAGACGCGGCGCCTTTTCCTCGTTTCTCTTCATCGATTAGCTAAGAGAGGCAAAGAAATAGATGTAAGAAAAGTCAGTAGACAGAACTTTGCGAATTAGCAGTGGCGAACAGAACCGTCCGAAAACTAACCTGGGCAAGCTTAGCGCGTGCGATGCTCTTGACAGCTTCCTTCCCGCTAGCAAGCCAGAACTCCCTCACGAATTTGGACCTGATAACTTGGACATCCTCATTTGGCCGAATTCTTGAGGTGCTCAGGGCATCGGGAAACTGCGGAAGTTTTTCACGAAACTTCGCGAGGTCTGCGCAGTCGAAGTCGTCAAGAAGTTTCAGGATGCTCTCCACAGAAAAGGCTGCCACAAAGTCATTAGCACCAGAGATAACTTCGGGAAGCGCCTTGAATTCAGCATCGATCCATTCCATGAACTCAGGGAGTCCCAAGTCGGCGGGGAGTGGCGCAGGACGAACGCCAAATTCGTTCAAAGATCTCTCATACTCTTCAAATAGAAGCTTCAACTTCTCGATAATGTTCGAAACCTTCTTCCCTGAAGCCTCCCTTTGCTCAGTCAGTGTCCTTTCAAGATCTTGAATTTTTCGGTCCTTGCTGCTCAAAGACTTGGCTAAATCAGCGTTGTTGGTGCGAAGATCTTCGGCAGTCTTCAAGGATTTGTCATGATCTTTGCGAAGATTCTCGATCAGTCGCAAATCATCGCCGTGTGTCTTCCGAAGTTTTTCAAGATCTTTTCGGGAATTCTCAGAAGCTTCTTCAGCAATCTTCTTCTCGTCCTGGCAAGGCTTTAGGGCTTCTGCAAGTTCAACCACCTTCCTCTCTAGATCAAGATTCGCAGATTGAGCGAGAGCGAAGTTGCACTTAAGTTCCTTAGATTCTTGAGAAAGTTGCTTGCTCACTTTCTCTTGATCGATGAGCCGTTCAGCGGCAACTTTCCCAAGCATGGAAGATTTAAGAGCATAATCTTCTTGAAACTTCGCAAGTTTGGATGGAGGGTACGAACAAAGAAGATTCTTAAACTCTGAAAAGTTCCATAATTAAAGTCATGAGCAGAAAATCGTAAAACTGAGAAGCACAAGATTTAACAAAAAGAAATGAACCTTGCTTGCTTAGATTTTGTAGGGTGACCTTCTTCCCCGAACTCGAAGAAGATTTACCCAACGATGTGGAAGTTTTCTTCAGAGAGGAGAGAGGTCCCTTTCCAGAATCCCGAGCAGCCTCTCCAGGCAAGCGAGACGTTTGTTCCGAGGCTCCTTCTCTTATTTCTTCAACAAGTGTAGGTGATTTCTAGAGTGTTAAAATCTTAGATGCGCCATCCCTGATACTAGCTATCTCGAAACCAACACTTACTAGTTCACCACGGTGAGACGTACCAAAGCTCTTGTTAAAAGCATCCAAGGAAGGATAGGGAGCTTGGCCTTCAGGTACTTTCTCACAAATTTCGAGCAAGGGAGCATCCTGGACGGGATCTTCACCCCTGCGAATGGTGAGTTCAAGCTCCTTGGTAAATTCGGGAGATGCTTCATCGTGAGGATGGACAGACTAAGGAACAACACTATCAGTTGCAGCAACAAGGGGTTCAGCAGCAGTGTCGGGAATCACTTCTTTCTGAACTTCAGGTGCAGAATCTGAAAAAGAGTCAATATCCACGAACTCATTCTCAGAACCCGATGGGCAATGTTCTTGAAAATTAAATCTCAACAAGGACCAGAAGAAAGAACCTTTCTGGCTGGCTGGCTCCATGAAGAGGTTGTCGTCGAAGGCAGATGGAACCCGCCGAACTTCGGAAAAGACAACCTTTTTGACAGCCTTCTTAGATTTCTTGCGGCTCATCTGAGCAAGGCTGGAGGCTGCCTGGAGTTCGGCGTCCGAAACTTGTTCGGAAGACTTGCGCTTGCGCTTCGACGATTCAAGAGACTTTGTCTTCGTGGGTTAAACGCCAGAAGATGTAGTCTCATCGGCAGTCGCGAGGCCACTTTTGGAAGATCTTCTCCTCGGGGCTTTGGGGGGAGCGACTAAGCAGCTAGCAACAACAACTGCGGGAATTTTCAGCATGCGACCTGGGCATCGGGAGGGAAAAGATTTATCCCCGCAAACTTCGGAGAATACACGATTTATCTTCCTCTTATGCTTCACCAGAGCTTTATATGCCTTGTACTTGTTCATAGTATATTCACCAATCATAAGAGTTACTCTTCTCTTGATTTCAAGCATAAGGTCTTCGGCGCTCTGGCCCTCTCTTAGTTTGACACCGAACTTCGGCAAAGGAACTTGTTGTGTTGCCCAGTTGACATTGAAGTGTGCGATCTCAATCGGGGCCCAACCATAAGAAATTGGCCAGATACGGGCAGCAACAAATTCTTCAACGATGTCGCGACCTCCGATGATAGTACTGGCAAGATGAAAGGCATTCTCACAACTTTTGATCCCAACTGCCCGATGATTAAACTCTGCGGTATTCACAGCAGTCAAGGCCTCGATAGGCGAAGACAAAGGATGAGTCGGTCCTTCATACCCAGAAATTGCAGACATGTCAACCTTGACATAGAACCAGTACGAGCTCCAGTCTTCAGAAAGGTTGGTTTTGCAACAGGGCGTGATCTGAATTCGCGTGATCCCTTTTCGGGTGTTCTGTCGTCGGGTGTTGAAAGTACAACACGCATAGTGAGCCTCGTAGAACTGCCTGTCATCGACTTTGATAACATCTGGCACAATGACCAGCTCAAAAAATCTCGCGAAAGCATCGGCACTAAGGTTACACCCGAAGGTCTTCATGATCCAAATAAATTTGGACACTTCTAGGAAAGACGTCGGCGAAAGATGATGGATCTTCACCGAAAAAGCGTCCAAAATCGCGGGAAGAACTGGATCACAGGGAAATCTCAGCCCGAAGGTGAAGAAGTCACGAAACACAACTACTTCTCCATCTTCGGGAGTAGGAGTTTCCTCATCCAGCGGAGCACGCCCGGTGCCTGAAGGGAAGAATCCAACAGCTTCATAATCTCTGATCATGTTCGTGGTGACCTTGGATTCCCCGAAGACGAACACGGAGGCAAAGGTCCCGCCGGCCTTGTTCTGATCAGATCTTTGACGTCGGCGTCCACATCCCCGACGTCTTCGTCGTCCGTTCTAACCTCACCTTCTTCGTGACTCCTGGACTCACTATCAGCAGGCGATGGGTGTTCTTCGGGAGGTTGGACAGTCTCAGGATTCTGAGCAGCAGGTTCGGCCGGAAGGCCAGCTACAGCAAATTCCTCGTTCGTCATGGGTCTCTCGGTACTTTTCACTCCAGCCACCTATTTGACGGTAGTACAAATAAGAGACAATAAAGACGACGTTCGTGAATAAAATCCGCAAAGTAATGAACACCAGTACGATGGAAAGTAGAAACAAGAGTTAAGAGACAAAGAGAATAATACCTTAGAAAAGTTCGAGGAAAAGTTAAAGCCGCAAACGCTCGATCGCGAAGCACTTTTTCGCGAAGGTGAAAGCTAAAGTTCGGAGCAAAACAAGAGAGCGGTGAAATTTTTTGACAACGGCAGCCGTCTATTTATAGGGGCGAGGGGGCCAGTTTCGCGAACGCGCCTCGATTCGCCTGTTGCGAGATTTCCGGGTGACGCGTGTCCCCTCCGACGTTCCGGTGATGTTTTTTACTGAAATTCTAAAATTTTCGTGGAATCGGATTGTCGGAGTCAACCCGCTTCCCCGAGGTGCTAGTGTTGGAGAATTCAAGAAAACCCGTCACCCTCGAAACGTCGAGGTTAATGAAATTTGTGAAGTAAGTTTTCAGGAATCTTGAACCTACGAAGGCTCGGAGTCGCGAACGTGCGATGGTCTGGAATCTTGAACCTGTGAAGTCTCGAAGTCGCGAACACACGATGGTTAGGAATCTTGAACTTGCGAAGTCTCGAAGTCGCGAACGCACGATGGTCAGGAATCTTGAACCTGTGAAGCCTCGAAGTCACGAACTCGTAAAGACTCGAAGCCATGAACCTGCTGTTGACGGTGGATTTCCGTCAACCTAGAGTACTTGTTATACATTGGTTTCGATTATGATTTGCAACTAACCCGCCACTAGGCATACTAATGATATAACAAGTTCACACTTGCGTGTCGATTTTGGAGTTTGTTGTTTACGCAGGAAATCTACGCTAATGAGGAGACTTTCGGGATAAGTTCACCAAGCACTTTGGAAGAAGATCATGAAGCCCGATAAGAGTCAAGACACTCGATGAACACGACTCCAAATGACCCGAGGACCGAAGCGTCAACGTGCAAGTCTTCAGGGACTCAACCAGAAAACAGCGAAGCTTGCATAGCAAGGATTCAAGCCTTAACCGTGAAGGAAACGACGTCAAAGGCCCACATGCAAGTGCACACTATTGACGGTGTATTTTGGTGCACCTAGCATGTTCATTACACTTTGGTTTGGATTTGATTATGGAACTAACCCGCCACTAGGCACACTAATCATATAACAAGTTCATCTTTGTGCATGCATTTGGAAGTGTTGTGTTTATGTAGGAAAACATGGACATAAAGGATGGATTCGCAACAAGTTCAAAGGAGCATTCATGGAGTCTTGTTCATGTTCATGAGCTTGCTGAAATCACTTCCAATGGTGGCGAGGACCGAAGTGCTACGAGGAACACCCCCGAGGATTGAAGCATAAAAGACCAAACTTCATGCAAAGAGAGCCTCCATCTTGATCGCGAGGATAACAGCGTCAAAATCATGCAAGTGGAGGGGGCAAAGTAGATAAGTGCACGAGGACCCACGGAGCAAAAGGGGCGACCGAACCGGGCCGGGCGGGCACAGGCCGGCCGGCCCGAGCCGGCCGGCCCAGCCCACTTCGGGCGCCGGTTTGGTCCCGTTTTCCTTGCCCTCGAAGGATCTTCAACCCTAAAACCCCCGACGCGCCGCCAACACCGAGAGGAGGAGTTATTCGCACCAGAAGGCTATCCACAAGCTAGAGAGAGAGGAGGAGGATCTCCGGCGGGAGATCAACCACCTCGAAGGAAGCACCCTCTCGTGGAGAAGGAGGAAGACACCGGCGGAAGGGAAACCATGATCAACGGTGCCATGATCAGCACCTTGATGGGGTAATCTTCTCATTCGTCCATGGGTTGTAATCGATCTTGAGATGTAATCGCACTTTGTCGGATTATCTGTCTATCATCTTGTGTTGAACATACTTTAATGCTTAAGGCTTGCAACCGTGCCGTAGAGGAAGTACGAGCTCCAATGCTTCCTTGGATCCATTCAATACGCCGTGGCCATCAAAGGTCTAGTCATGAATACCTTCGCGTAGTGACAGTACGAGAGGAGGGAAAGGGCGAAACCGTGGTCAGATCCCCGATAGATTAGATTGGTTTTCATGTCTTTAAGCGATTGCATGCTCTAGTATCGTAGACCCGTGGGCGAGTGTCTTCTACCTTGATCGTTTATCATTCTCTCTAGTGTAGTTTAGTGTTTTCTAGTATAATAGTAGTTAGGGTTTTAGTAGCTAGTGTGTCGTTGTTGATCGAACGCTTGTAATCCCCTTGCTCCGTGGATTGACAAGAACCTTGGGAATCCCGTGGTGAAAAAGGTGTGGGGTCCGTACGCTTGCGGATCGTAGAGGGATACGTCTTTTATCCGTCAACAAGCCCCTTTTTTCCCGGCGCCGTTGCTTAGGGAGCAAGTTAGTTTACATCGTTTGATTTGCATCTAACTTAGTTTTATATTTTAGTTTATCTTTTATTTGCTATATCTAACATATATTATCCAGAAAAACACTTGTTTCTTTTTTGTTTTTGTTTTTGTTTTTATCTTATTGTCTAGATGGAGTTCGTTAATCAACCCGTGGAAGAACCGGAGAAATCATTACGGGATTACGCTAGCCCTCGATATGAAGACATAAAAGTACAAGAGTCGGATTCGAAGCTCGAAGCGACCAAGTATGAAATTAAATCCATGATCATCAAGATGGTGGCGGAAAACCCATTTGAAGGGATGGTTACGGAGAACCCATATAGACACATAAGGGATTTCACGACAATATGCAACACGGTGCGTCAAGAAGGAGTTCCCGATGAATGGTTCAAATGGAATCTCTTTCCCTACTCACTTGCTGGCAAAGCAAAGACATGGTATTCGGTTGCGTCCTTTGAAGTTGAAGGCAATTGGAACAAGTTGACAAAGAAGTTTTGCGAGAAGTTCTTTCCAATTAGCAAGGTTCAACATCTAAGGAGGCAAGTGATCACTTTCATGCAAGGAGAAGAGGAAGGGATAGACCAAGCCCGGGATAGGTTTAATGAATTAATCGAACAAGGACCAAAACTCGGCTTCACCGGTGACGTACTCTTGCATACATTTTTCTTTTCCCTAACCCCTAGTTGCATGCGACACGTCGAAATGTGTGCGGTGGGGATCTCATGGAGAAAACACTCACGGAAGCCGCCCAACTTCTACAAAAAGTTAGTAAAGCGGCTGCCATGCGAAGAGATTGGGAAACAAGACTTGCGGAAGAGCCGGAATTCAATTTAAGGAAGAAGAAGCTTGCTGAATTTTCTAAAGAGGCAACCCTGGAAGTCACAAAAGAGGAACCAATCATGGAAAAGCTTGAACAAGAACACATCAAGTCAAGAACTACACCAAACGTCGACTTCGCCGCACCAAATGAGACGAACAAGAGAAGCATGTCAAGCGCGAAGCCACTAAGGGAGTTCGAACCAATGGATTGGGTTCCTATTGATTACGGAGAAGTATTCGACAAGAGAAGACCGTTCCCTAATCAAAAGGGAATGGCAAGAGCATTGGAAGTGGATTTCCCACCGGAGAAGAAAGCTGAAAATTCATACGACCTCGAAACCACCGGTGAGATTTTTGAAAAGATCTTTGGAGATGACGTGGTGGATCCGGAACATATTGCCGAGGTGAAGAGAATCATGGGGATCAAGCCCGAAGCATCACCATACGCTCGCCTCGCTGAAATTTACTCGATAGGATCCGAAGAAGAAGAGAAGATGACGCCGCACTTGAGCTGTGAGATCAACGGAGTTCAATGCAAAGCTTTATGCGACATCGGAGCCCAAGTAAGTGTTCTATCTTCTAAAATTTACGATAAAGTTCAATACCACAACCTAGACTTAGCTCCAACATCAACGAAATTAATTATGGGAGATGGTAGAACTATCAAACCTCTAGGTATTGCTTGCAACATGAAAGTAAAAATTTCTAGAAACTATATACCAACCGATTTCTTTGTTATTGATGCTTACCATGGTAATTCTGATCATATAATCTTAGGTAGGCCTTTTCTTAAGTTGGTTGATGCCGTGTTAGATGCGGAGAAGGCAAAGTAACAATGAACCTCAATGGAACAAAGTACACATATAACTTTCTTCGTGCTTCTAAACACCTTACACCTTTTCCTCCCGAAGATGAAGAAGTAGAAGAGATAGATAGTCTTTGTTTTGTTGAAACCCTTAGAGACCCGCCGCAAAGAGCGATGGAAAATCAAATTAGTAATCAACAAGATGAAGAACTAGAGGAAGCGACAAAAGGCTTAGAGCCGCATGACGGTAGCGTGGAGGAAGAGAAGTTCGAAGACATAGGAGAAATCAAACCCGAGGAGCCACAAGTGCCCGAAGTAGACCTTAAACCTTTGCCCAAGGGATTAAAATATGAATTTTTGGGCCCGGACAAAACTTATCCGGTCATTGTGAGCGACGAGTTGAGCCCCGAAGAAAATGAAGCGTTGCTGATTTTATTAAAAAAACATAGGAAGGTGATTGGATATTCAATTAATGATCTCAAAGGTATTAGCCCGGCCTTTTGCACTCATCGTATACCAATGGAAGACCAATGTAAGCCCTGTAGTGGACCATCAAAGGAGGCTAACCCATGCCATGCGAGAGGTAGTAAAGAAAGAGGTTATCAAGTTACTTGATGCCGGAATCATCTACCGGTTCCGCATAGCGAATGGGTGAGCCCGGTACATTGTGTACCGAAGAAAGGAGGTTTGACCGTGGTGAAGAATGAGAAGAACGAGTTGATACCGCAAAGAACCGTGATCGGGTGGCGGATGTGTATCGATTACCGTAAGCTTAACAAAGCGACGAAGAAAGATCACTTCCCCCTACCGTTCATAGACGAGATGCTCGAGAGGTTAGCAAACCACGCTTATTTTTGCTTTCTCGATGGATACTCGGGGGTTCATGCAAATTCCTATTCACCGGAAGATCAACATAAGACAACGTTTATGTGTCCTTACGGAACGTTTGCATATAGGAGGATGCCCTTCGGCCTATGCAACGCTCCGGCCTCTTTTCAACGTTGCATGATGGCCGTGTTTTCGGAATTCATCGAAGAAATTGTTGAAGTGTTTATGGATGATTTTTCCATTTACGGGAAGACGTTCATGGATTGCTTAGCAAACTTAGAAAAGGTCCTTACAAGGTGTGCGGAGGTAGATTTGGTTTTAAATTGGGAAAAGTGCCACTTCATGGTTAAGCAAGGCATAGTGCTCGGACATGTTATATCCGAGAGAGGAATTGAAGTGGACAAGGCTAAGGTAGAGACGGTTGAGCAACTCCCACCTCCTACGGATGTTAAGTCCTTAAGGAGCTTTCTAGGCCATGCCGGATTCTATAGAAGATTTATAAAGGACTTCTCGAAGATCACTAAGCCTTTAACGCACCTTCTTCAAAAGGATGTGGCTTTCGACTTTGATGAGAAGTGTCTAGCGGCATTCCGGACCTTGAAAAATGCGTTGGTGAGTGCTCCCATCATCCAACCTCCGGATTGGAGCCAACCTTTCGAGATCATGTGTGACGCAAGTGACTACGGCCGTAGGCGCGGTCTTGGGTCAAAGAAAGGAAGGCCGAGTTCACGCCGTTTACTACGCTAGCAAAACTCTTAGTGGGGCACAATTAAATTACGCCACTACGGAAAAAGAATTGCTAGCGGTGGTATTCGCTTTCGAAAAATTCAGATCTTACATCGTGAACTCGAAAGTCATTGTTTACACCGATCACGCAGCCATCAAGTATCTCTTAGCTAAGAAGGAAGCTAAACCACGTTTGATTCGTTGGATCCTTCTTCTCCAAGAGTTTGATGTGGAAATTCGTGATAAAAAGGGGGTGGAGAATGTTGTGGCCGATCATTTGTCTAGGATGAATCGTGGACAAGATGATAAAGAGCCCATAGAAGATAAGATGAGAGATGACCACCTCTATAGAGTGCTTGATAAAGATACTTGGATGATCGACATCATTCGAGCAATTCGAAAGATGCCCCTCGATCATCTAGACAAAAACACTCAAAGGAAGATAATTTCCGAAAGTAAGAAATATTTTTGGGATGCACCATACCTCTTCAAACTTGGCAATGATGGAGTGATGAGAAGATGTGTGCCAAGAGAAGAGAGGCTTGAGATTCTAAGGAAGTGCCACTCGACGGAGTACGGTGGACACTATAGCCATTTTCGAACCGAAGCAAAAGTATGGTCGAGCGGATTCTATTGGCCGGAGATGCATGAAGATACTAAAAGATATGTTGCGTCATGCCCCGAATGCCAAAGAACCGGAAACATCTCTCAAAGAAATTCTATGCCTTTGAAATACAACTTGCAAATCGACATATTCGATGTATGGGGCATAGACTTCATGGGGCCTTTTAAAAACTCATTTGGATTCGAGTATATACTTGTTATGGTTGATTATGTATCCAAGTGGGTAGAGGCTATACCATGTCGTAAAGCTTCCACGGAGGATTCCATCACTATGATCAAGAATGTGATTTTTCCCCGTTTCGGTACACCGAGAATCTTGATAAGTGATGGAGGAACTCATTTCACCGGGAAGAACTTCAAAAGGTGCTTGTCCAAGTTGGGAATTGAGCATAGGGTCTCCATGGCCTATCACCCGCAAACCAACGGACAAGCGGAGACGTCAAATCGGCAATTAAAAAGCATACTCAACAAAACCATAGAGAAGGGAGGCAAGGATTGGTCAAAGAAATTAGACGGAGCTTTATGGGCTTATCGAACGGCGTTTAAAACACCGATAGGTATGACCCCTTATCAATTTGTCTATGGAAAAGCTTGCCACCTTCCGGTTGAGTTGGAACATAAAGCCTATTGGGCGATTAAAGAGATGAACCTTGATCTCGATGCCGTGGTGGTGAAACGAAGAATTCAAATAAGCGAGCTAGAGGAGTTGAGGTTGAAAGCATATGAAAACGCAAGCATATACAAGGAGAGAATCAAAAGGTGGTATGATAAAAGATTGAAGAAAAAAGAATTTAAAGAAGGAGATAAGGTCCTCCTATACAATTCGAGGTTTAAAACCTTCGGAAAGGGGAAATTGCAAAGCAAGTGGGACGGACCTTATGTTGTGCATTCGGTGTTCTCCAACGGAGCGGTAACCATTATGGATATAAACGGCGATCAATTTGTGGTGAATGGACGGCGGCTTAAGGTTTACTACGAACCCGATGTCGTGCCCCTTCATCATGTTGACGTCTTCACCATGGAGGAAGAGCCCGAACGTCCCGCCTAGGACGAAAAACAAGGCATCAACTTCGTAAATAATTTTTCTTTTAGTTCTCTGGAGTTTTTCGCGAAGATTTACTTGGGCCAACTTTTTCCCATGGGCCGAGGAAGAAAAAAATAGGGCGGTGTGCAAAAACCGGACCGGCCGGCCCCCGCGGCAGGTGGGCCGGCCGGCCCGAGCGGACCGGCCCGGGGGGCCCGACGCCCGATGACCCCGAATTTCGCCCGAATTGCTCCTTTTTGACTTCCTTGTTTGGTCGGAAAATTTTAAGGGAAGTGTAAAAAAGGAAAATAAGGTTCCCAGGGCTTTTCTCTTAGGACTATTTATTTGGCCGAATTGGGAGCTCGAGAATCAAACCTTTCAAGCAATGTTTTGCACCCTTGTAGCAGCCATTGAGCCTCCAAAAAGCTTAGAGTTGAAGCTAGAAGCCAAGAAGCCATCGATGGAGGAGGCGATGCGATGCGAGCTCAAGCTACCCGTCAAGAGGACCGCACGTATCTGTTGCGGAGGACGTGTCCCGACCGGAGCTCTTGCATCTCGCAACCCCGTCGAAGGAGAGAAGGTCCCTACACCCGTTCGAAGGTCGGCACGCCTCCAAGGCATCAAGCGTAAAGATTACAAGGAGGTGTCGCCGGAGCCTAAGGATTATGGGGATAGCGACTACTCCGACGATCGTAGCCCGAGCTCGTGGGCGGCCGCCGGTAGAGATGATGATGATTGGGATGAGCAGCCCAATGAATGGACTCCCGAAGGCCCCAACGGCGACAGCAACGACGGTGGCGAAGGCAACGACAATGGAGGTGGCGACGACGGTGGTGACAATGGTGGAGATTATGGCGACGACGACCCCTTCGGATTGCATCCGGTGTGCTGTCGAGTTTGCCGTCAATCCATCGCGGATCTCTACACGTCGGCCGACGAATGTCTCCAAGCCATGGAAGCGATGAAGCAGCGTATGGAGGACTTGGAGCGCGTAGTTGAAGATGACTACAAGTTCCTTAACCGCAACGTGCGCAAACTTTTCGGCATGGTTGGAAACATGAGAGGCAAGTGGTGCAAAACTTGCTTGAAGTACCACTAGATCTAGTTTTCCCCTTAGGATTTTGTAAGATACGACGAGGACGTCGTATGTTTTAAGTGTGGGGGAGAGCTAGCTCACTAGCCTTAGCTTTTGAACTTCAAGTTTAGGTTCGGTTTAATCTTCGTGTGAGAGTCTTAGTGTTTTAATGAGTCTTTAGTTTTTGAGTCTGTTTTAAAATTTTTGCAAGCGTCTTAAATTAGTGTTGAGTCAAGAAAATCAAATAAAAAGAGTCTTTATATATATCTTTGTGTTTTATGTATTGTTTATCTTTATTTACTTGTTTGTTTAATCTTCGATTCTTGATATATGAACACAAGTATGTGGTTTGAAAATCTTTTACCGTGGTGCTTAGTGGAATCGCTACTACTTAAAGTACCCATATCGCACTTCGATCTTGAGCTTCACATGCTAGTTGTGCTATGTTCAATGCTAAAAATTGGAGGATTTCAGTTCTGAAAATTATTTTAAAACCCTTGTAATAAAGGTTAGCAAAACATCTTTTTCCAAGTTGAGAGTAAGGAAAAAATTCCTATCCAAAGCCAAGTTTATTTTTTCGCTCCACCATAAGTGTCATTAGCACGATGAGTTAGGCTAGGACCCTTCTCTCTTGGTGAGTTTTAATTTCGAGCAATGATCATGTCCTTGTGCTTATCTTTTGTTGCTAGCCTCGTCATATATTCGGTAACGTGACTTTCACAACGGAAGTCACGTACATCGCCGAATTCCATACCCAACCCTATACATCTCTTTTGTACATCGTATTCCTTGAACACAACCTATTTTCAAAGTTTCGTCTCGTCTCTAGCATGATTTATTTAAAAATTTCAGATTGTATGCATGCGAGGAAAGAGAGAATTGAAAGCTTTGAAAAGTTGTCAAGAGAGAGAAAAATAAAGAGAAAAAAAGTATGTGTATGGAAAAGAAAGAAAGAAAGAAAGAAAGAAAAATCATATGTGAATGAAAGAAGAAAAGAAAAAAAGAGAAAGATGAGTTAGCAATGAAGATATGAGAGGGATGGATCAAGTGAAAGAAAAGAAAAAAAATAAAGTTTAAGGAAGGATGTCACGGTCATTGTGAGACGAAACTTTTACTCTATTTCCAACCATGTGCAATCCGACAACGAGGACATCATTGGTGCCTTGAAGTCACAATTTTCTTTTGCCCTTGCACATGTCCACCATTCTAAATCTTCTCATCCTTGATATCCCTACATATGGTTAATTCTCATGATCATTGGCTTTGAAAGGTAGACAACCATTAGAGGAAGTTCTTAGTTTGACACTACTTGTGTTGATTGCGCTAGCCCTACCTATAGCTCCACTTTTACATAATATATGAGAGATTAATGGGAGGTGAGAGTTTTATAAAATTTGGTTAGGATAGCCACTTCATATGAGTGACTTGAGAGAGCTTGGAGAAAGGTTTTTGTCTAATACTTGTTGCAGGAATTTTTGTTTTGAAAACCATAAAAACCCTCCGATGGAAGCAAAGGAGTAAGCATGGCTGAAATTGAAGACTTCAAGTGAAGGGTTTGAGTTGTGGGGTGAATCTTGACGTGGTAAAAATTCTAAACGCCCATGTTTATGTTTGATTATCATTACTTTGTGTTTATGTATTAAAGATGAAGGGATTGACTAACTTGTGAAGAAAGATAAGTGGTACACGATTACACTCCTTGGACGAAGTTCTTTTACGAGTACTTGCTCGAGGACGAGCAAGAGCTAAGTGTGGGGGAGATGTTGACGGTGTATTTTGGTGCACCTAGCATGTTCATTACACTTTGGTTTGGATTTGATTATGGAACTAACCCGCCACTAGGCACACTAATCATATAACAAGTTCATCTTTGTGCATGCATTTGGAAGTGTTGTGTTTATGTAGGAAAACATGGACATAAAGGACGGATTCGCAACAAGTTCAAAGGAGCATTCATGGAGTCTTGTTCATGTTCATGAGCTTGCTGAAATCACTTCCAATGGTGGCGAGGACCGAAGTGCTACGAGGAACACCCCCGAGGATTGAAGCGTAAAAGACCAAACTTCATGCAAAGAGAGCCTCCATCTTGATCGCGAGGATAACAGCGTCAAAATCATGCAAGTGGAGGGGGCAAAGTAGATAAGTGCACGAGGACCCACGGAGCAAAAGGGGCGACCGAACCGGCCGAACCGGGCTCGGCCCCGGCCCGGCCCGGCCGGCCGGCCCAGCCCACTTCGGGCACCGGTTCGGTCCCGTTTTCCTTGCCCTCGAAGGATCTTCAACCCTAAAACCCCCGACGCGCCGCCAACACCGAGAGGAGGAGTTATTCGCACCAGAAGGCTATCCACAAGCTAGAGAGAGAGGAGGAGGATCTCCGGCGGGAGATCAACCACCTCGAAGGAAGCACCCTCTCGTGGAGAAGGAGGAAGACACGGCGGAAGGGAAACCATGATCAACGGTGCCATGATCGGCACCTTGATGGGGTAATCTTCTCATTCGTCCATGGGTTGTAATCGATCTTGAGATGTAATCGCACTTTGTCGGATTATCTGTCTATCATCTTGTGTTGAACATACTTTAATGCTTAAGGCTTGCAACCGTGCCGTAGAGGAAGTACGAGCTCCAATGCTTCCTTGGATCCATTCAATACGCCGTGGCCATCAAAGGTCTAGTCATGAATACCTTCGCGTAGTGACAGTACGAGAGGAGGGAAAGGGCGAAACCGTGGTCACATCCCCGATAGATTAGATTGGTTTTCATGTCTTTAAGCGATTGCATGCTCTAGTATCGTAGACCCGTGGGCGAGTGTCTTCTACCTTGATCGTTTATCATTCTCTCTAGTGTAGTTTAGTGTTTTCTAGTATAATAGTAGTTAGGGTTTTAGTAGCTAGTGTGTCGTTGTTGATCGAACGCTTGTAATCCCCTTGCTCCGCGGATTGACAAGAACCTTGGGAATCCCGTGGTGAAAAAGGTGTGGGGTCCGTACGCTTGCGGATCGTAGAGGGATACGTCTTTTATCCGTCAACACACACGAATAAGGGATCACGCGAGAAGCAACCGGGGAGGAAACCGGGGCCGAACCGGGCCGAAGTGGGCCTGGGCCGGCCGGCCTGGGCCGACCGGCCCAGCCCACTCCGGGGTCGGTTCGGTCCCCCCTTTGCCCTAGGTGTTCATCTATTTATTCCCTCCGCCGCCGTCGGACGCCACATCGAACAAATCATCCTACCGACGCCAATCACCAGAAAACCGCCGCCGCAAGATGAGGGAGAGAGTTAGATGAGCTCGTCACAAGGATCAACGCCGGCGGAGAGAAGGAAGCAAGAGGAGGACTCCAAGCCGCTGGCCTAGGGGTGTTCCCAAGCTCCATCGCCACCATCTTCATCGACGACGTTCTCCGGAGTCTCCATCACCCCTATGTGCTTCAATCCGTGTAAGATGATGGGGTAATGTCTCCGTTCATCCCTAGGATTAGATGGATACATGCTATGTGATCGCTACTCGATTTGTGGTTTCAATCTATTGTTTTCATGTTGGTGATGCTTTGATGATTAAGGTTAGCTACCGTGTTTTTCGGGCATATGATATCCGCTACTCCCATAGATTCCATCAACATACCGTGTCCATCATAGGTCTAGTCACGAATACCTTCGCGTAGTGACAGTACGAGAGGAGGGAAAGGGCGAAACCGTGGTCACAACCCCGGTAGATTGGTTTACCGCTTTCGTGTAGTAGATGCATACCATGTTATCCTAGATCCTAGGGAGGGAACGCTTATCTTTCTTGCTCACTCTCTTGTGTTCACCCCTTTACCATCTAGTTTAACCCTAGATTTGTTTGATCAACTTAACTTAGATTAACTTAGGTTAGATAGTCTTTACTTTTAGATTAATACTCTCTTTCAAAGGTTTTCCATTCAACTAGATTAGTACTTGGTTAAGCGCTAGTAATCCCCTTGCTCCGCGGATTGACAAGAACCTTGGGAATCCCGTGGTGAAAAAGGTGTAGGTCCGTACGCTTGCGGATCGTAGGTGGATACGAGTTTTATCCGTCAACAAGCCCCTTTTTCTGGCGCCGTTGCCGGGGAGCAAGCCAGTTTGCTACGTTTAATCTAGTATTAATTTTGTTGATTACTAACACATAACCCTTATATTCTAAAAAAAAAGAAAAAAATCTTTTTTTGTTTTTCTTTCTACTTTTCTTGTGCCTAGATGGATTTGTTCACCTCACCATTGGAAGACGAAGAGATGTCGCTAAGGGAGCTAGCAATGCCGTCAATGGAAGACATTGAGATGCAAAAATCAGATTTGACGTTTGCTACAACCCACTATGAAGTGAAGCCTGGAATCATCAAGTTAGTGGCGACAAAACCATTTAGAGGATTGGAGGATGACAACCCATATAGACACATTAAGGAATTCACGATGTTATGCAACACGGTGCAACAAAAAGGAGTTCCGGCCGCTTGGTTCAAGTGGAATCTTTTTCCATTCTCTCTCGAAGATGAAGCACGAAGATGGTACACACTTGCGTCCGTTGAAGCAAAAGGAAATTGGGATGAGCTAATGAAGAAGTTTCTTTTGAAGTTCTTTCCCATAAGCAAGGTACAAGACTTAAGGAGGCAAGTGCTCACTTTCAAGCAAGGAGAGGATGAAGGAATTGATGAAGCATGGGACCGTTTTAATGAACTACTTGAGTGAGGCCCGAACTTGGGATTTTCCGGTGACTTGATGTTGCATACCTTTTATTTTTCACTAACCCCTAACTCGTCTCGTTTTGTAAGCATGTGTGCAGGCGGTGATATAATGGATAAAACAATTAGTGAAGCCGCACAAATCTTACAAAGGATAAGCAATGGACAAAGAACAATACGAGATTGGCAAAGATGTTGTCGAGAGGAGCAAAATGACAAAATCAAGTCCAAGGTGCTTGCTGAAATTTCTGAAAAAGATAAACCGAAGGTCAAGGAAGATGAACTGACCATACAAGAAAGTGAAGATCCACTTCCCAAGGTAAGAGAAGTCATTTCGGATGTTAAAAATGTTGAAACTAACATGAATGTAGGCCGAAGTATGTGGAATGCTAGACCATTGGCGGAGTTCATTCAATCCGGTTGGGTTCAAGTTGATTTCGCCCCACTGATTAACTACCGAAGGAAGGAGGAACGCCGACACATTGCCAAACTAATTGAAGATATATTTGATCAAGAGATGAGTGGAGAGTCGATCCAAAAGATGTTTGAAGAAGAAAGAGAAGAAGGAGATGAAGGATGGATCGACCGGTTTGACAACTCAAAGATTTATGATGAAGGAAGAGAAGAGTACAACCGTGATGAGCCTAGTGACTCAAAGGATAAATGGGAGGAGATAGGACTCAAGCTAGATGATAGCATGTGTGCTATTGAAGCCTACACACTAGCAAATCAAGACATGGAAGGACTCAAGGATGAAGGAAAGAGTGAATCAACAATGAGCGATCTTGACGACATGTGGTACATGGAAGATAAAGAACGCAACATACAAGTCTTTGAAGATGAAGATCTGGTTGATAAAGAAGACTTCAAAGAAGATATGAATGCATACATAGTTGAAGGATTACATGTTCCACATGATGAGTTGAAGAAATTGCAAGATGGTGATGAAGAGGCAACTACACTTGTTGAGATCGATTCGCCTTCAACACCGCTTGATGAACCAAATATCACTCTTGTTGAAAAATCTCTAAGGCCAAGGTACGCGCTGAAATCTCAAGATATTATTGGTATTAATGTTGATAAATTCAAATACTCATGCTCAACCAATAGTATGAATGATAGTTTAATGTCTATGCCTTGTTCCAATAGTGATCATGTTGATAGGCTAGATTTTTTTGAGAATGAAAAAGAGGAAACATTTATTTTTGATCCAATTAATCTCACACCTAAACAACCTTTGCCTAATGATGAGCTAAGTGCTATGCATAAAACATATGCTTCTTTTATTTACACCTTGACTTGTTGCTACAATTCACATGTGGTGTTAATTATGGACGCGTATGTTTACAATAAGTTTTGTAAATCTCGATCATGCTTTGCGCTTGGTCAAGCTAATGACCTTAAAGAATCATATGTCGGGAAAGGCCCGATTTTCACTAACCATGTAGACAAGGCTTGAATAATGAAAAAAAAGAAGTCATGCCTAAAAGAGTTGCAAGATAAATCATCAACCTCTCCGAATCCCGCGATGGATGCTGCTGTCTTCATCAATTTGAGAGCTTGTTCAGAGGTGTACAAATGAAGAAAATGAGATATTCAGAAGCTCCATCAAATTACCATTCCAACGCATCAAGAACCAACAAGTTTGAAGACCCGTGCAAGGAGTTATGGAGGAAATATTGAGCGTTGCGCGTTCTGAAATTTCAGGACAGATTTCATCGCCGAAGAAAAACGGACGTAACTCTCTTGTCCGGAGTCCGATTTGAGCAAATAAAGACTCGTTGGAAAGGAAATTTTGTGCACTATGCAATGGAGTAGAGCTTGAGTATACTCTCTGTTCTGGACATTAAAAAAATTCATGGAGTGAAGGCAGCACCGAAGGATGATAAAGAAGGAGATAATGATGAAACAAAAGGATGCTTTGGGCAAGTCTTCTATAAGTGATCAAGCACAACATGGGAAGTAAATTAAAGCTGCATTGGTACCTTTTATTCTTGCATGAAGGGCCATGGCTATGCAACGAAAAGAAGGTATGTGAGAAAGTCGAGCTCTATGACTTTAAATGAAGCGCTTTTCGGGAGGCAACCCATTTCTTTATGTTTTTATTCCTTTCTTAGAGAGAATAAAGAATGACACCATCTTATGATGATCAACTTGTGGTTATTAATCTAAGTTTAGTTTTCTTTTTAGAACCACCATCAGGTTCATGATCATATTTTTTTTTGCATGCATTGCATTTTGTTATCAACATGATGTTTCTTTGCGTATACATGTTTTGCACATAGTTGGCTTGGTTGTTTTGTATACTTAATGATGTATACTTCATTTTTCATGTTAATACTTCATAAGGCATTATGAGTATTTTCCTTTTGTGATCTTGTGTAAACGTGGTGTTTAAACATGATTGCGGACTATCATCGTTAAGTTCGATAAACCTAGCTAGCTTTTCATATGTTTTCATGTTACTTTGGTCAGTTTATAAGCTTTGCAATGCGCTTAATTTTCCTTGTGCTATAAGGGTTATTGATTTAGGGATAGACATGGTGTTTTAACCCTTGATAAATAAACCTTTATGGCTATGGAAAAATTCGGCAACCTAGTTGTAAACATGGTGTTTAGAACTAGGTGAAAACATTGTCTTTGTTTATATGCCTTCCTATCATGTGCATACACACCTTGCACCACATACACTCATTAGGTTTTTATTCCTCATTAGACTAATTATACCACAAGTTAAGAATCTTAGGAGACATTGTTGGATTGTTGGCAATTCTTTCTACTCCCGACCGTCACCTTGGGGTAGAATGTGCGTTTAAAATGTCTTACAGGCAAGATAAAGACTCTCACTACAAGGAAATTGAAGGATGGCTAAGAAGTGCTTTGTCTTCTTCTTCCATGAATAGCAAAATTCTAAGCATGGGGGAGACCCTGAATCTTCAACACGGAAGTGCGACATGACACTCTAGAAGATAGAATGATAAAGATCGTTAACATCTCCGGATCAATGCGCAAGAAGCCACCAATCTTATCAAAATTCTGCATGGTCTCGAAGGGAAAACACTGGATATTTTTGGATATTTAGAAGCCCCATGAAGTTACGATTCCAACAAATCAAGAATCAAGACAATCGGAGGTTCCTACAAGCGGTTATGCTCGAATCACCGAGTGCAACACGTCCTGAAATCAGTTTTGGACAGCACACAGCGCTGAAGTAAAACGGACATAGCTCCCTTGTTTGAACTCCGTTTTTGATGAATGACCACACGTTGGAAAGGTAATTTTATAAAATTTTCAATAGAGATATATTTCGATATATTTTCTGTTCTGGACAGAGGGGGGAATCCATGAAAAAGAGACAGCAAGGAGATGATGAGAACAAGAAAGAGGAGATGGTGATGACAACATTGAAGAGAAGGGTGACCAATGACTCCATTAAGCATACAAGATCAAATTCAGAAGTTTAGGAGCATTAATAAATCAAGACAAAAGCAAAAGCCACGTCGATACATGGAGATGTCAGAAGAAGGCAACGAAGAATTACAAAGGATGGTAACATCTCCATGGACCTTCTCTTTTCCAAACACAAATGCTTGTAAGTATGCCTTCAACCTCAACTAGGTGCAACCTTTTGTTTTTCTCTTCAAACAATAACATGGCTAATAGGAGGACAACCTAGGTTTCTTTTTTCTTTCAATAGATAAGCATGACCATGTGTTCACCTCGATGTTCTATATTGCCTATGCTTACGGAAAGATGATGAAAGTTGTCGCTTTGTTTTACCTACATGAAGTTATACATGTCTTGGCTAATTGCTCTATATAATATGATCTGAAATTAATTTAAATACCGGCTCTTTTATTTGTGGAGGTGAAATGACTATGCTCTAGACCCACATACATATCTTTGCTCTTTGATTTAAGTTTATGGATAGCCGGATAACTTGTTGTTTTTATGAAAACTTAACTTTTATGCTATCTACATATTTGTGATGCTCTTGCAAAGTTCTACCTACCAAAGCCATATACATATATGTTTTATGATAACAAAACCCGTAGATTGCAAACATGTGTTTTGATGAGTTGGATTAGGATTGATTTCTATGGTTCGAGACTAAGAAGCTGGTCATTCCTTTGTGTAACTTTTTCATGCTAGCCTTCTTGTCCATGCATTGTGGGTTTTCACATCGAAAATTTCGCAAACTTCGCTGGGCATCCACCCTAAACCAAAAACATCTTTTTGTGATCACCTCCTTGTCCACAACCCAATTTGAGTATGGAGTAAAATTCTCGATGGAGATTCAAATATTCCGCAAGATTATGGAATTTATACTTAGTTTAGCAGTCATTTCCCCTCTCTTTTATGCTCGAGGACGAGCATCGTTCAAGCATGTGGGAGGAGTCATTCTCTGACACAAATGTTATGTAAGTATTATGTTGCAAAAAGTTTTGAGGAGCAAAAGAAAAAAAAGAATAAAATAGAAAATGAAAAAAATATATATGATAAGAAGAAAAGAAAAGTAAGAAAAATAGGAAGAATAAAGTGAAAAAAAAGAAAGAGAGAAAAATGAGAAGGAAATAGAATAAAGAAAAAAATAAAGATGCTCCTCGGTTCTTTTTGCTTCATAAGTTCTCAAGTGCCTTGATGACAAATCCATACTCAAATCTTCCAACCATGTGCAATCCGATAACGAGGACTTCACTCGTGCCTCGGGATCATCCATTTGCCACTTGCACATGTCCACTTATCTAAATGTGTGTGTTTCATCCTTCTCTCTTTCCAACATTTATTTTCCATGGCCTTTTTGACGAGTCTCGGTAATTCCAATAGACCTCTCTCTTAATTTGACAATATTTCGGATATATGTTTTGCTAGGATTGTTTTTAACCTTCCAAGCTCCACATAAGCCTTCCACTATCACATATGAGTAGAGTAGGTTGAAAACAATCTAGTATAGGCTTGAGTGGCTTGATGAGATGAGTGTTCCATGAGCTTTTGCAAGAGATTTTCACTTATGTTGGATATGCATCTTTTTGAAAATCTTCCATGTGACAAGGTAATGGTTTGAAGTTCACTTAAGTTTGAGAGCATCGTGTTAAATGTGGCTTGTTCTTTATTGTTAGTCTATCTTCCATAATGAAAAGAAGCCGGTCACAACTTGAACTTTAAAAATAAATTCTTAAGATAGAGCAATTTGCCTCGTCATGAATGACTAAGTGCAGGGACAACATTGGAAGGCAACACTGATTTCCCTTTTAAGCAAGGATTACTTACTCGAGGACGAGCAAGGTTTAAGCATGGGGGAGATGTTGACGGTGAATTTCCGTCAACCTAGAGTACTTGTTATACATTGGTTTCGATTATGATTTGCAACTAACCCGCCACTAGGCATACTAATGATATAACAAGTTGTTGACGGTGAAAATCCGTCAACCTAGCCATGAGTTTACCTTCGGTGTTGGCATGAATTTTATACCTTATCCTTTGGTACTAACCCCCGTGGTATAACAAGTTCACATGTGCATGTCGTTTTTGGAGTTTAATGTTTATGCAGGGATTTAGTGTTGAATGCAAGACTTTTGGGATAAGTTCATCAAGCACCTCATGACAAGACCTTGAAGTCTCGAACAAGTCATGCAATGAAGTGATATTAACTCCAAGAAGCCGGGGACTCGATCCGAGAAGACAACAAACTCCAGGGACCTGACCAGAAAAGTGCTGGAAGCTTGCAAGACAAGGAGTTGAGTCCAATTCGGAGAGAAACCGACGACATGGACCTACATGCAGAAGGGGGAAGCATCCAGGAAGCAAGGGAACCGACCTCGGGCAAAGGAGCCCGCGGGGCCGGGCCTAAATGGGCCCGGCCGGCCGGCCCGGGCCCGGTCGGCCCCCGTGCCCATTTAGGGCCCAAATCCGACGCCCTTTGCCCTAGCCGCCAATCGGGCTATTTATAGTCCCCTGACCGAGAGCCACGCGAGAGAAGATTTCGTCTTCGGCCGCCGAGAAGCAGAGAGGAGAGGGACATCATCTAGGAGAGGAGAGGGTCGAGCTAGTTGACTAGGGTTCCCCTAGCCGACGTGGGAACCTTGCACGGAAGACCACGTCGGAGTTCCCGAGCTAGAAGCAAGATCAAGGAAGGATCCGGTGGTGATCTTGCGTATGTATCATTGTTATAGTTGAATTATCAAGTTGAATCTTTTCTCGCCGATCAAGTGTTTCCTCGAAGATTTCGTTTTTCGATCGGCTTTGCTTATTTCAATTCTATTCTCGAGATAGATTACATAGGGTGTTCTTGTAGCCGCGGTGGCTAGAGGTACACGCCGGATCTTCCGAAAGAATCTCGACTTGTCTTTTGACTCGCCCTAAGCTCCCCGCATGAATAGGGATACGTTGTGACGAACGGGGGTCTCGAAAGGCGGATGTTTTCGGATTTGGACGGGAAACCACGATTTAAAGAGGCTTTTATTAAGATTCGATTTGCTACTTCTTCTCTTGCTTGGAACTTCAACAAAAGGCTTACCCCGATCCCTCTAGATCGGTTTATCTACCCAATCTTACTTTGTTTTCTCCGGTTTTTAGTAGATTAGATTCGTTTCATGTCTTTTACTTAGATGTATCTGGTTCTTTATTGAAGATTGCAGTTATTCGGCTTTAATAGATTAAGTCTTGCGTCACACATTTGTTCCACGGATTCGATACCTTGGGTTCACCACTCGAGGGAAGAAGGGTCCCTTGACTACGACGGGAGACTTGTACGCTTGCGAGTCACGAACGAACTTTGATACAAACATTAACCGTCAACAAGCCCCTTTTTCTGGCGCCGTTGCCGGGGAACAAGTGATCAAGATTTGATTTTTTATTGCTTTTTTTTGTAATTTTCAGTACTGATTTTGTTTTATTTTTGCATCTAATAAATTTCGATCATCCCCGAAATACATCTAATCTAGTTTGTCTAACTCTAGTCTTTATAGATTTGTTTTGTTTTCTAGTTTTTTCTCGCATATTTTGTTTATTGCTAACCCTAACGGAGATGGACGGCTACCTCTCCAACAAACCCAATAATTTTGTGGATGATCCAGAAAAACTTTACAGGCTAAGGAGACGCGAAGCACATCAAGCTAAAAAGCTGGATTTTGTAGATTCGGAGTCGGAAGACAAAGGATCGCAGGAATCTCCGGAAAATTCACCACCTCAAAGTCCGCGGGAGAACCGACGTCCACCAATGGGGGACCAACCACCGGAAGAACGCAAGATTGGGGAGCTATGCACCCCAGACATCATCGACCTACCAATCTTGAACCTCGAGGAGATCGGAAGACCGTTCGAGATCAAGACCTCAACAATCCGCATGGTGCAACATTCACCCTTCACCGGCAAAGAGGACCCGAACCTTCACCTCCAAGCATTCATTCAGTTATGTCAGACTTTCAACATGGATGGGGTGACTCAAGATCAAATGAGGGCAAGGCTTTTTCCGTTTTCACTACTCGGGAAGGCATTGCAATGGTTCCACTCTCAACCGGCGGAGACGGTGCAAAATTGGAACACGTTGATGAAGGCTTTCATGAAGGAATACTACTCACCGGTAAAACTCAAAGCTTGCGTAATAAGATTGCCACCTTTGTTCAATATCCTACGAAACTATCTCGGAGGCATACGAGCGCTTCAACGAGTACACCGGCGGTTCCACATCACAAGTTCCCGAAAGAAGACCTCGTGCAAAAGTTCTATCAAGGACTCACCATGGCGTCAAGGACGATCATCGATGCATCGGCGGGAGGATCTATCATCGAGCTTACACCGACGGAAGCTTTCACGTTATTCAAGAAGGTCGCGGATAATGATACGTGGGCGTCGTCCGGCGCCTACACCCGGCTCAACCAATGGGAAACGTCAAAGGAGTCTTGCAAGTGGAGAAAGAAGACATACTTGAAGGCAAGATCGACTCGCTCATGAGGAGGTTGGAAAAGATGGAGATAGAAAAGAAAGAGGCTCAAGACTTGAAGGCCGCCGAAGCAAGGTCCACATGCGAAGAATGTGGAGAGTATGGCCATGTCCGCAAAGATTGTCCGGAGGAAGCCAAAGTGCTCGACTACATGAGGAAGGGAGAATTGCCAAACTTCCGCTACGGGCAAGGTAGGCCTCAATTTAATGCAAGCTCATCTATTCCTAACGCGGTTCCACTTCGGATACAATTGAAGGAGTTCATGGATGAGCAAGCTAAGATCAACAAGGACACCGTCACCAAGTTCAAGACCATAGATAAGGTGTTGGAGAACATCGATAGCAAAGTGACGGAGGTCGGAAGTTCCAATCATCAAGTGCTCAACATGATGAAGATGCTCGAGACGCAAGTTGGACAACTTGCGGGGCGCCTCACTAATGATGAAGGGAAGCTTCCGGGACAACCCAAATGTCCCGAATCGGCGAAAGCCATTCAAACACGTTCGGGGAAGGAGACCGAAGATCCGGAACGTTCCGCGGGAGCAAGAAAGCTTAAACCATCCACCGAGGTGGAAGGGGCTGCTAAAGAGAAGGTTACGGAGATCGTCACCGAGGAACCCGAGTTCGAGATGCCGGAGGATGACACGAGGATACCGCAACTCAAGCCACGCTACTTCCGAGGTAAACTTGACAACCACTTTGAGAAGTTTGTGGAAGTTGTGCGTAGACTTAGCATCAACATGCCATTACTAGATGCCCTACAAGTACCTACATATTCTCGTTACTTTAAAGATATACTTGCAAATAAATATGAGATAGCAACACTCGGGGTAGATCATGTCAAGATGTCCGAGGAGTGTAGTGCGGCTATTGCTTATGGGGCGGAGAAGCAAAAAAGACCCCGGTGCCCTACAATTCCATGTTCGGTTGGTTCTTTCAACTTCGAGAAGGCGTTATGCGACCTTGGAGCTAGTGTGAGTGTCATGCCGAGGGATGTGTTCGAGAAGTTACGCCTACCAATGGAGCCTACGGGAATATGTTTGGAGTTGGGTGACAACTCCATTCGCTATCCCTTGGGCATTGCTGAAGATGTACCCGTGAAGATTGGACACCACTTCATCCCCGTCGACTTCGTTGTGCTCGAGATGGGAGAGAGGGAGAAGCCGCCGCTCATCCTAGGGAGGCCGTTCCTCAAGACCGTGGGAGCTACTATTGATGTTGGCAAGGGGGAGATCATGTTCGATATCAACGGAGAAAGGAGTTCCTTCAAGTTCCGTCCAAGGATTGAGGCATGCAACATGATTGGAGTAAAGATAGAACCAAAACAAACGAAGGGGCTGAAAAAGAAGAAGGAGCCGGAAAAAATGAACGTAACGAAAATTCAAGAAGGAGTTGCATCCGTCAAGACAAAGAAAGAGAAGCCGCCTGTGAAGACCAAAAAAAATGACTAAGACAGCCAAGCCAAAAGACAAGCCCGCGCCCAAGATGGTGCGGAAGTGGGTACCCAAGATTGCAACGCCCGCAAAGAGCGTTGATCCGGAGTAATCAAGTGAAGAAGTCTAGCTATAGACTATAAACGAAGCGCTAGGCGGGAGGCAACTTTGTTTCGTCAAGTCAAGTCAAGAATAAGCTACCGGGAGGACAACCCGATCCCAGGTTTTTCGAGTATTTTTAATAATTTAGTTTTTGAGTTTTATTACGCAAAGACATTAGACTTAGAAGTGGTTGAACAATATTAGAGACATAATTCTTGGTTGAGTGTTTGCTTTATTATAAACCCTTTGCATGAACCCTCCTATGTGCTTGTTTGATTCTTTTCTTTTCGAGAAACCCCTCAACCAAATAATTTCAGAACCTTAGCTCAACCTTTCACCCTCATTATGGTGCTGAGGTTGGCTTATTTTTCATGCTAAAACCACACGAGTAGAGCCACGATTTATATGTTATAAAAATTCAGCACGTGGTAGGACTCGCGTGAACCTAGAAATCGAAGCTTTTGGTTGGTTTCAAAAATCTTTATCCTTGGTTTCTCTAGGATTAGAATTTTTCTAAGCCTATTCTAATTTTGTTTCATTCAAAATCTTTCTTATTTAGCCAAAATTAGAACCTAAACCTATGCCCCCATGATCGAACCGGGAAAACGTTCGCTCTCAACCGATGAAAGCAAACTATACCGGTGAGACGAAAATCGACGTAGTCGAAAAATATTTTCGACTTACATTTGTTTTTAATGGTTTAAAAACTTCTCTAAAATTATGTTCAAGCTCTTGCATGGCTCTGAAAAATATTTTAAAATTCGAATTAGAGGAGTGCTTAACCTTAAACACACCTAAATGGAGGCAATCAAGTTTGAATTAATCATGCATGTGCCATTGGATTCTCTTTTATCAACTTTCACCCACTCCACATGCAAAGGACAAGCATGGTGGGCAGCAAGCATCAACTTTGCAGGATTTCAATGGTGGCATGTGAAGCAAGTGGAGCTAGGGAGCATGGACATGACCCAAAGCATGGAGCATCAAGTGGGAGGACCAATAATTCAAGAAAAGGAGTGGACGAGAGCGTTTGGGCGGTGCAACCGGGTGGAGCACGCGGGCGGGAAAGTTGCGAGGCGAAATGATCATGCGTCGGGAGAAAGACGCGCCGAGGAGCACGCGGAGGAGCCCGGGCCGGCCGGCCTAGGCCGGCCGGCCCGCCCTATAAAATGCGCCCCCCGGCGCCCGTCTTCTCGCAGCAAGCTTCCCTCTCCTTCCCTTGTTTGTGTGTTCAAGTTTGTGTGCTCAGAACCTCCGTAGACTTAGCCAACCACCCAAGCTTGAGAGCTCAAGAAAAAATCCACCTCCCTAATCCACTCAAAGTCCACACCCGAAGTAAAGAGTTTAAGTGCCTAGTTTACCGGTTGCAACCCGGATTTGTAGTTGAAGAAAGAGTGCAGCAACCATGTGGAAGAAGACCACAAGTCTCTTCTCCAAGAAGAAGAGTTCGTCGTCGTCCAAGCCGTCATCAACCACGTCTTCGAGGAGGCACTCGGTTTCCGAGTCTCCCCCGAGCATGGAGACGGACACGGCACCACCGAGGAGGAGCGACGCTCTCCTCCTTGGTGGTATGAGGGCTACGAGAAGCACTTCCATGAGGTTCACCGAACCTCGTGGGCACACGGAGGAGCAGCCCGCGCCACCACGACGATCGACTCGCTCAACCGCACCACCTCCTTACACCCCGACACAATCTTCGTACGGCTTCGTCATCTTGTCGGCGGAGGAGGAGGATAGGCTCGCCAATCTTGAGAAGAGGCTTGTGCCCAACGTCGAGCTCGACGATCAAGCACTCCACACCTTGGGTTTTCGCACCGACATATACTACATGTTGGGGCACCTCGGGTGGGTTCAGTTCTCCAACGGAATATCGGTGGATACCCACTTGGGTTACGCCTTGGAAATTTTAATGACTATTGCACCCATCGTTGATGATGATGGGGTGCAAAGCTTGTCATTCCGGTTGGAGGGAATCGAGCAAGTGGTTCCCTACGAGCATGTTAGGGAGCTGCTTGGATTCCACAAGGGAGCTCCGAGAAAGTTGACGTGCCTCCCGCATGTTGGCGGAATTTTGGGGCATGATCTCCGGAGATGCCCATCAACAGCGCAAATGCATCCGCAACCCCATTATCCGAATATTCCACTCTTGGATGTGCAAGAGGGTATTGGGGAGGATGAGGGAAACAAAGGTGACCGACACGGAGTTGAATTGGCTATACTCGGCTTTGATTGCCAGGCAGCCAATTGACCCCTCGTACCTCATGATCAACCGTTGGTGTTGTGAAGCAACATCGGGGGCCAGTGATATTGGTTCGGGGTGTTACCTCTCTATGTTGGCCTTTTCCTTGCGACCGGGGATCGCAAGAAACCCGGCTCACCTTTTGCGAGGTACCTCTCTCGGTTTTGAGTACTTGCGGCAAGGCAAGTACATTAGTGGAGATGAGAGAAGAGGTTACCGATTGGCCATTGTGAACCTCCCTCTTCCGGATGAGAGGCTTAGGCTTTTCACCGAAGGGAGGGAAGATTGGTTGGAAGAGGGACTACTTGTCCCTGCTAGAAAGAACAAACGAGGAAGAATTGTAGAGGAAGGAACATCCTCCGCACAAGCGAGTGGAGCACAACCCAATGTGCAACCATTCGGCGGAGTTCCTCCTCCGCCAAGTTATTACGGAGGGTCTCAACAACAAGCATGGGGGGGGTGGTGCACCGGTACCCCCTCAAAATTATGTTGTGCCCAACGCTAACTTCGCGGAGGCCTACGCTCATCATCCCCAACCACAACAAAGCATGGCTATTATTGGAGGATACGCTGCAAGAAATGCTCAAAATATCGCAGCCATCCAATCCAACGCAGCTCAACTCGGTGAAGGCAACGCAAATATTGCCTTTGAACTCGGACGCCTTCACCTTGTAGAGCCAAATCAATTCGACGGAGGAAGCGTTCATTCATATTATGAGCAAGGCTATTATTATCAAGACTATCAACATCAACCACCGGCGGAGGATTAGAAGGCTTAGGAGCTTTAGTTTTCTTTTCCTTTCTTTTTCTCTGTAATTTTCAGCTTTTGCTCTTATGTGTTTGCGTAGTATTTTTCTGTTTTTATTTAATTTTCAGCAAGTATGTTTCTTTATTTTCAGTGTGTATTTCAGCTTGATATCACCTCTAATAAAGTCACCACCTTGATTTTTATCATTGGAAAAGTTACAAAATTTGTGCCATGTTGATATATGATTAAAATTGCAGCTTTGTTCATCTTTGTAGTTGATTTATGCATGTTTAAGCTAGTGCTCTCTTAAAAATACAGATCTGAATTTATTTAAATACTAGCTTAATTTTCAGCGGAGGTTATGATTAAAATAAAGACCCATAGTGTTTTATGTGCTCTCAAGTTATGAATGGATTGAAGATGTCTTTTATGCTCAAAAATATTGCTAACCTTGTCACAAATATCACTTGTGTGTTGCTCTACCTATCCAAAGCCTTATATATATTTGAGTGCATAAACCTTAGTGTACAAGATTTATTTTTGAGTGAGTTATTGCAGGCCATGATTTCTCTGGCCCGAGACTAAGAAGCTGGTCATTCCGTTTTTGCGTATCTATCTTTTTGCTAGCCTTTTATCCGTGCATTGTGTATCCCCATATCGGTGGTCTCACAAACTTCGCCGGATATCCACCCTTAAACCAAATATCATCTTTTTGTGATTACCTCCTTGACCACAACCTATCGTTGAGAATGGATCATCAATTCAAGGAAGATCGCAAGACGGTGCCAACGTTGAAGATTTCAAGTATCTCTCCAAGGAAAAATATTCCGGTACCTACCTTATTTTTTTCGCCTCTTTGCTCGAGGACGAGCAACGTCTAAGCATGGGGGAGGAGGTAGGTACGGTGCTGCCTTAGAGTTCAAAAGGGAGTATTTTAAAAAAATATATATAATGATGAAAGAAAAAAATTCGGCGATGTACATGACTTCCAAGGTGAAGAAAGAAAAATAATATATATATATAAGAAAGGAAGAAAGAAAGAAAAGAATGAGAAATATAAGAAAGAGAAAAAAATATATTTGTGCGTAAAGTAAACTCCCCGGTTCTCTAAGAGTGCATTCAAGGCTTCAAGATAAAAAGATCCATTCTCATTTTCCAACCATGTGCAATCCGATAACGAGGACTTCCTTTGTGCCTCGGGATCACTCTTTGCCATTTGCACATGTCCACTCATCTAAAGTGTGTGTATTTTTCTCTTTCCCCTCCTTGAATTAACATTATTTTCTAATGACCTTTTTGACGAGTCTCGGTAAGACCATGAGAAGCTTGTCTTGTTTTGACAACACCTCATTTATAAATTCTTGTTAGGACTAAACTTTCCCCAAGCTCCATATAAAGCCTACCACATATATATGAGAGGGAAAGGAGTAGAATATATAGGCTTGAGAGACAAGTGAGATGAGAGTTTATGAGCAATACACGAGATGATTTAAATTTGTGAATTTGGTTTAGTTTTTCTTTATCTCGATCTTCATTTCAAAAAATTCTGAGATCTATTTAAAACTTTGTGAGCATGTTAATACTTGTGGGATAAGCTTAAATGAGAATCTACCCTCCATAGAGATGAAGGCTAGTACATTATGGAACTTTAATGAATTAAATTTTGAGAGCATTATGTTTTCTCATGTGTAATCAAGTGCAAGGTTTAAACATTGTTTAGCAATGATGATATCCATCGAAGGCTTACTCGAGGACGAGCAAGGTTTAAGCATGGGGGAGATGTTGACGGTGAAAATCCGTCAACCTAGCCATGAGTTTACCTTCGGTGTTGGCATGAATTTTATACCTTATCCTTTGGTACTAACCCCCGTGGTATAACAAGTTCACATGTGCATGTCGTTTTTGGAGTTTAATGTTTATGCGGGGATTTAGTGTTGAATGCAAGACTTTTGGGATAAGTTCATCAAGCACCTCATGACAAGACCTTGAAGTCCCGAACAAGTCATGCAATGAAGTGATATTAACTCCAAGAAGCCGGGGACTCGATCCGAGAAGACAACAAACTCCGGGGACCCGACCGGAAAAGTCTTTGAAGCTTGCAAGACAAGGAGTTGAGTCCAATTCGGAGAGAAACCGACGACATGGACCTACATGCGAAGGGGGAAGCATCCGGGAAGCAAGGGAACCGACCTCGGGCAAAGGAGCCCGCGGGGCCGGGCCTAAATGGGCCCGGCCGGCCGGCCCGATCCGGTCGGCCCGAGCCCATTTAGGGCCCAAATCCGACGCCCTTTGCCCTAGCCGCCAATCGGGCTATTTATAGTCCCCCGACCGAGAGCCACGCGAGAAGATTTCGTCTTCGGCCGCCGAGAAGCAAGAGAGAGAGAGGGACATCATCTAGGAGAGGAGAGGGTCGAGCTAGTTGACTAGGGTTCCCCTAGCCGACGTGGGAACCTTGCACGGAAGACCACGTCGGAGTTCCGGAGCTAGAAGCAAGATCAAGGAAGGATCCCGGTGGTGATCTTGCGTATGTATCATTGTTATAGTTGAATTATCAAGTTGAATCTTTTCTCAGCGATCAAGTGTTTCCTCGAAGATTTCGTTTTTCGATCGGCTTTGCTTATTTCAATTCTATTCTCGAGATAGATTACATAGGGTGTTCTTGTAGCCGCGGTGGCTAGAGGTACACGCCGGATCTTCCGAAAGAATCTCGACTTGTCTTTTGACTCGCCCTAAGCTCCCCGCATGAATAGGGATATGTTGTGACGAACGGGGGTCTCGAAAGGCGGATGTTTTCGGATTTGGACGGGAAACCACGATTTAAAGAGGCTTTTATTAAGATTCGATTTGCTACTTCTTCTCTTGCTTGGAACTTCAACAAAAGGCTTACCCCGATCCCTCTAGATCGGTTTATCTACCCAATCTTACTTTGTTTTCTCCGGTTTTTAGTAGATTAGATTCGTTTCATGTCTTTTACTTAGATGTATCTGGTTCTTTATTGAAGATTGCAGTTATTCGGCTTTAATAGATTAAGTCTTGCGTCACACATTTGTTCCACGGATTCGATACCTTGGGTTCACCACTCGAGGGAAGAAGGGTCCCTTGACTACGACGGGAGACTTGTACGCTTGCGAGTCACGAACGAACTTTGATACAAACATTAACCGTCAACACAAGTTCACACTTGCGTGTCGATTTTGGAGTTTGTTGTTTACGCAGGAAATCTATGCTAATGAGGAGACTTTCGGGATAAGTTCACCAAGCACTTTGGAAGAAGATCATGAAGCCCGATAAGAGTCAAGACACTCGATGAACACGACTCCAAATGACCCGAGGACCGAAGCGTCAACGTGCAAGTCTTCAGGGACTCAACCAGAAAAACAGCGAAGCTTGCATAGCAAGGATTCAAGCCTTAACCGTGAAGGAAACGACGTCAAAGGCCCACATGCAAGTGCACACGAATAAGGGATCACGCGAGAAGCAACCGGGGAGGAAACCGGGGTCGAACCGGGCCGAAGTGGGCCTGGGCCGGCCGGACTGGGCCGACCGGCCCAGCCCACTCCAGGGTCGGTTCGGTCCCCCCTTTGCCCTAGGTGTTCATCTATTTATTCCCTCCGCCGCCGTCGGCCGCCACATCGAACAAATCATCCTACCGACGCCAATCACCAGAAAACCACCGCCGCAAGATGAGGGAGAGAGTTAGATGAGCTCGTCGCAAGGATCAACGCCGGCGGAGAGAAGGAAGCAAGAGGAGGACTCCAAGCCACTGGCCTAGGGGTGTTCCCAAGCTCCATCGCCGCCATCTTCATCGACGACGTTCTCCGGAGTCTCCATCACCCATATGTGCTTCAATCCGTGTAAGATGATGGGGTAATGTCTCCGTTCATCCCTAGGATTAGATGGATACATGCTATGTGATCGCTACTCGATTTGTGGTTTCAATCTATTGTTTTCATGTTGATGATGCTTTGATGATTAAGGTTAGCTACCGTGTTTTTCGAGCGTATGATATCCGCTACTCCCATAGATTCCATCAACATACCGTGTCCATCATAGGTCTAGTCACGAATATCTTCGCGTAGTGACAGTACGAGAGGAGGGAAAGGGCGAAACCGTGGTCACAACCCCCGGTAGATTGGTTTACCGCTTTCGTGTAGTAGATGCATACCATGTTATCCTAGATCCTAGGGAGGGAACGCTTATCTTTCTTGCTCACTCTCTTGTGTTCACCCCTTTACCATCTAGTTTAACCCTAGATTTGTTTGATCAACTTAACTTAGATTAACTTAGGTTAGATAGTCTTTACTTTTAGATTAATACTCTCTTTCAAAGGTTTTCCATTCAACTAGATTAGTACTTGGTTAAGCGCTAGTAATCCCCTTGCTCCGCGGATTGACAAGAACCTTGGGAATCCCGTGGTGAAAAAGGTGTAGGTCCGTACGCTTGCGGATCGTAGGTGGATACGAGTTTTATCCGTCAACACCTGCAGAGCCACGAACTTCGGGAGTCTGTGAAATTCGGGAATCTGCTGAAGGTCAAGTTTGGAAGGCATGGCGCACGAAGATTTCCTGAACGGGGAGATTCACGAACCAGTAGGAAGCAAAGTCAAAGATGTCGTCTCAAAAAGTCTGGGTTTAGCGTGTGAACTAGTGGCAGGCTTGTAAATGTATGAGATGTAAAAGACATTCGTGTATGTGTTCACACTAGGAATATTCTTTGAGTTCAAGGGTATTTTCGGAATGTAAAAGTCCCTTCGTCTCCCTATAAAAGGGGGCGCGAGGGCACATGTAAGAATACACTCAACTTTTGAGGCTTTAGCTGGCTTTGGGAGATTCTTTGTCTCCTCTTGCGTCATTGCTCTACTTGAACGTGCTCGCTGTACTTTCACTCGTGTTCGGGGATCTCGTCCGGATTTTCGGATACCCCCCCCCCAACATTGTGGTGAGCAGCGCGAAGTTTGTAAGCGCTGCGATCTTGCCTCTTCGTGGAAAAGATCACCTTAGTGGAAAGGAGGCTAGTGGTTGAAAGAGACCCGGCTTGTTGTGGGAATTGTCCCTTACAAGCACCTCAACGGAGACGTAGCTATTCCTTAGTGGGTGGTGAACTTCGGGAAACAAATCCTTGCTTCTTTGTGTGGTTTGACTCTCTAAGTTGTTTTTCTAGCATATTACATTTGCTTCCACTTTGATCTACTTGGGTGTGCTACTTGTGTGTGCAGGGATCATTACCCTGCTTGTGTTCATCTACAAAGGCCACACACCAAGTTCAGTTGTGCTAGAAGTCAAGAGGTGCTTGAAGTTGTTTTTGCAGGTGTTCTGTACTACACCGGTTTGACCGGTGAGGCGCATCGGTCTGACCGGTGTCACCTGTGAAGTCCAGTGCCTGACCAGTCTAACTGGTCACCACCACCGGTCTGACTGGTGGAGCACTATTAGCTCAAGTGTTCGGGGAGAAAGAGTTTAATTTGGTTGTCACGCCTATTCCTCCCTCCTCTAGGTGACATCAAGGTCCTTTCAGATACGCATATGCACCATCAACACCCAGCCAGGGCACAAATAAAGCCCACGACCTGCTGCGGCCCAACGGCCCCCATGGCTTGCCAAGCAGACACACCAACCACCCTCGAGCGAACTTCCGTTTCACTCGAGGGTCGGACGTCACGCGGGCAAGCCCCCACTGTTAACACCAAAATTTGGTAAGGAGTCTGATTTGTGGGTCCGGCCCGATGAGGAGTCCGTCCGGTGGAAGGAAGGTTTTTCTCAGATGTATTCGGCAGAAAGATCCGCGGTCGGCTATCTGCTTCCGCTCGGCAAAGGAACAGTTGAAGCTGATTTTGCAGGATTGGACGGTGACGTGGCTCAAGCAGGAAGGACGAATGGATGGATAAGCGATCAGGCTTAGAGATAAGTTAGGCAACAAATCCATTCGAGGTTGTACTTAGTAGGGTATAAATATGAGCCCTGAATGTATGTAACGAACACAATCATTCTTCAATACAAACCGGCCTTACGCCAAACCATAGAGTCCATTCGTCGTGTCGTCGAGTTCTTCGAGAGGGTTCATCGATCCGTCGACCTCCGTGAGTACCGGCAACCTTGTATCATGTCTAGTATCATGCGGTGGATTTAGATCTGATGCAAGTAGTCTTGTTACCATGCTTCGTGTCATGCGGTAGATTCAAGCTTGGTTCAAGAGGGTTTCTTGTTAGGTCATGATCCATGCGGTAGGCTAAGATCTAGCTCGAAGCTAGTTATCGGCTCTATTGGATTTTGGCAAGATCCAATAGATTCATTAAGTTACCCCGTATTGCTTTGAATTTTCGCTTTATGTTCAAATTCATGTAACACCTTTTGCCCAATCTAGATGGGTTTGGATCGGCTTTATCCCTTTTGTGATCCTTGTACGAGTGGAATTCGTGCTTTAACACGTGGATCTTGTGCTTTCTGATAGCCGAAACCGAATCGATCTAGATTGTTACGTGTTGCGGGTTCAAGCTTGCCAACGTTGGTATAAATCTTGAAAGAGCTGAGTATCATGCGGTAGATGAAGTTTTTGGGTTGCTTTGGAGCTAGTCATCCGGTGGATTAGATTTCAAATCGATCTGATAGATTTATTTCACTTGGTAATGTCCGTTCCTTCTTCATGGACCCTGAATCGGCTGTTCAGCCGTATTCGGTTATGTTTCTTCACGAGTAGAACACGTGCGTAATTCATGCTTTAAATAATGTATGCTTTTAGCTTTCCATATTTAGATTGTATCATGCGGTGGATAGATCTATTTGTGGAAAGTGGTACGATTTTCATGCAAGTTGTATCATGCGGTGGATAGATTTGTTTGACGTCGTACCCGACGGGTTTCAAAGTACCTAGACATGCGGTAGACTAGTGCTTTGGATCTATGCATGCTTGTTTATTACATGTTTATGCTCGCACTTTACTTTATTTATTTATTTAATGTTAATCATCATGGGGATCGGTCATGGCTTCGTGCATGTGCATCTTTGCTCAAACAAAGACCGATCGCCGTCATGCTTACGTCATCCATTCGGCTGTGTTACTTTTCCTTTTACAAGCTCCCGAATGGTTTCAGTTTATTGGCAGATAGCTTCCCATAGCTATGTGTCATCCCATCTGGCTTTGTAGCCGTAAATATGAAACTGTCTGGTACCACCCGGCAAGTTCCAAGCTTTGATATCTAACTACTTTGTCTTTTGTTGATTTTCAGGAAAAATTGACTGGCACGTCTTGTGATTCTTTGCATGTGTGAAGCTAGCTTGTTCGGCTTGCTGTGTGTTTGGCGCTAGGTGCACATTTTGCGTCAACACACTTTTTGGCACGCCCAGTGGGACCACAGCCGAAAGATCAAGATGCCTGAAATCGCGGACATCATGGATGTCAACATTGAAGACCTCTCTCCTCAGCAACGGCAGCAGCTCCAGGACGCCGTGGACCAATTCCAGCAGAAGTGTCTGCTGTCCTTCAAGAAGAACAGAAGTGGCGTGCCCTACCTAAAAAATGACATGCCCAGGGTATTGTTGCCAGGGGAGAGCGACGCCACGACTCAGCAGGAGAGAGAGGAGTGCATGCAAGCATTCCGGGATTCTGCAGACCACGTTTTGAGCAAGCACCATAAAGCTTTCCTTGGTGCGTTCCAGCAAATGATGGTGGCTATCTTTGGCCCAGGCATGGAGCAGGCATTCAGCAAGGCACCCATCCAAGCGGGCACCGTGGAATTGGGCGAGTCAAGCTCTCAACCACCATTACGGAGCCAGCCAATCCAGCCTCCTCCTCAGAGCACTGGGAGTCAAGCTTTCCAGCATCCTCCGCAAGACGCTGGGGGTCAGCCAGTTCAGCCCCCACTACGGGCCTAAGGAGGGCAACCAATCCAGCCACCACCGCAGGGCAGCACGGGTCAACCTGTGCAACAGCCGAACCCATACCAGCCCACATACGGGGAGATAGCGTTCGGCTCGTCTGGGGCCCCGCTTGCCTCCGGCCACAGTATTGCTCCGGCAAGCAACTAGCTACAAAGGAACTTGTACGGCGGAGGCTACCACGAGGTGGGAAACTACGGGGCCATCGATGCTTTCCCGCATCCAGGTTACGCGCCAGCTGCAGGCACACAGGAAGACGACGCCCTGGCATGGAAGATGGCCGAGTTGATGCAAAATCAGTTCGGCCTCAAGCCAAAGATGCAGGGACCTACTTACAAGCCGCCGTTCCCAGAGTGGTACTTCAACGTGCTCCTTCCGCCAAGGGTGAAACCTTCTACGGAGTTCACGAAATTTTCCGGGCAAGACGACACAAGCACGGTGGAGCACATTGCTCATTACCTGATGCAGCTCGGAGAATGCTCAGCTGAGGAAGCGTTCAGGGTCAGATACTTCCCCGCGTCACTGACGGGCCCGGCATTCCAGTGGTTCTCGTCCTTGCCTCCTGAGTCAGTTAGCAGATGGAAGGACCTGGAACGAAAATTCCACGCCCACTACTTCAGCGGCAGCTCAGAGAAGAAGCTGATTGACCTTGCCACCCTGAAGCAGAGGCACAACGAGACGCCATTGGAATTTCTCAGGAGGTTCAGGGAAGTTAAGGGCATGTGCTTTTCGCTCAACTTGCCAGATGACCAGTTGGCCGACATGGCCGTCGCCGGGATGCTGCCGGCCGTGCGTGAGAAACTGTTTGGTATGGAGTTTGAAAACCTGGGCCAGTTGTCTCAAAAGCTGTCATTAATGAGCAACCAAGCGTATGGCTTCAAGAAGGATGCCAGGTTTGGCAAACAGCATGACGTGGCGGACATCTAAAACCAGTTCTTGGACAAGGCCGACCTAATAGAAGATTCCGATGATGAACTGGATGTGGCCGCAGCCGAAATCATGTGGGGGAAAGAGCCATTAACGATGAATCAACGCTGGGTCAAACAGACCAAAGGCACCTACGATTTCGACATCACAAAGGCTGACAAGTTGTTTGAGCTCCTAGTGAAGGAAGGCCGAATCAGATTGCCTGAGGGGCATTCCATGCTTCGGCCCAATGGGGTAAAGGAGAAGCGTTACTGCGGCTTTCACGACAGGAACTCGCGCTCCATCAACGACTGCCGGGTCTTCAGGATGAGGATCCAGAAAGCCATCCAGGAAGGGCACCTCAAATTTGACAACAAGATGAAGCTGGATGGCCACCCCGTCCCTCAGAACATGGTGGGCTTTTCCGTCAACATGGTGACGGCTGAGGAAAAGGGCAAGGTCAAAGTCTTGACCTCAACCAGGGCTAGACAGGATGGAGCAGTGGACCCGGAGCGTCAAGTAACTTTGGAGCAGGTGCATGGTGGAGCCCCCCGCATTCTCAAGAGCCACATCGAAATCGGGGAATCATCCAAAGCCAAGCCCAGGGTGACCACGCGTATCCTCCTTAACAAGTGGCAGCGCCAGTTGGAAAAAGAGCGTTACCAGAAGCGAAGATACGAGGAGGAGAAGCGCAGAGCTGTAGAAGAGGCACACAGAAGGGACCTGGAGCGATACACGCGCGAGCAGGAGCGCGCGCACTGGGGATGTGCGTTCTTCATGCACTGTTGGAACGAGGGTTTGAAGCTGCCCACGCTGAGGAACTGCCCTGAGTGCAGTGATAGATATTTTGAGTACAGGCAGGAGACTGCCAATCGCCGATCCGTCCATGAGAGAATTGGAAGGATCCACCCTAACGAGGATCGGCGCCAAAAAATTGAAATCATTGATCATCCCAGGAAACGGCAGGCTGATTTAAGGTGGGCTGATCAAGAAGAGGGCGAGGACGAGTACATCTGGCAGAAGGGGCAATGGTGCCCGCCTGGCCTACGGAAAAGTCAGAAGAGACGGGTTCAACGCTTGAGGAACCGTGAACTGAGGCAGGCTGGGATCCAGACGAAGCAGGTGTGGTGTCCAAAGGATCAACCTGAAGGGTCAAAGCGTTCGGCTCCAACATGCATGGTATATTTTCTGCCGAACGAATTTATGGCTCCTGCTAATCAGGTCGTGCAGGAAGAGGCGTCCCTAGATGATGAGCAGATCGAGGGGATGATGGCACAACTGGTGCTAGCCAAGCAGGAAATCTTCGACAAACCGGCCAAAAATCGACACATGAGGCCGCTGTACTTGAGAGGATATGTCAATGGCAAGCCATTGACCAAGATGTTTGTCGACGGTGGAGCGGCAGTCAACGTAATGCCGTACACCACCTTCAGGAAACTTGGCATGGGCCCTAGCGATCTGACGCCTACGAGCATAATACTGAACGATTTCGCTGGGAATCCTTCGGACACCAAGGGATGCGCTCACGTGGATCTGATGATCGGATCCAAGACACTGCTCACTACCTTCTTTGTTATCGAAGGTAAAGGAGCCTACAGCATACTGCTCGGACGGGACTGGATTCATGCCAATTGCTACGTCCCATCCACCATGCATCAGCAACTCATCCAGTGGGTGGATGATGATATCGAGGTTGTCCAGGCAGATGACTCCGTGAGTGTTGCAAACATGGAACCAGCTTTCTGGGAGTATCAAGGCATTGACTGTTTCTCAGGGAAAGACTGGGGAGAAGGTCCTGTTGAACTGTCGGCGGTGATCAACGGCCGATTCAAGCAGTCGGCTCTTATAGTAATTTTTAATGGAGAACCCCGTCGATGGCACTGATGGCAAGTTGGGGCAAGGATTTATGTCGGCTGATAAATTAGAAGAAGTTGACATTGGAGGCGGTGATAAGCCAAGGCCGATGTTCATCAGCGCAAACTTGCAGCCAGACTTCAGGGAGAAATTAATCAAGCTGCTCAAGGAATACAAAGATTGCTTCGCCTGGGATTATTCGGAGATGCCTGGACTGGATCGTTCTATCGTTGAGCATCGGTTGCCAATCAAATCTGGTTTCAAACCATACAAGCAACCACCCCGGAAAATCTACAAGGATGAGGTCTTGGCCGATGTGAAGAAAGAAGTTGAAAGACTACTTGATGCAAACTACGTTCGGCCATGCAGATATGCGGAGTGGATATCTAACATTGTCCCTGTGTACAAGAAGAATGGAAAGATGAGGGTCTGCATAGATTTCAGGGACCTGAATAGAGCTACTCTGATGGATGGTTACCCCATGCCTATTGCCGATTTGTTGATTGACGCCGCAGCTGGACACAAAGTGATCAGTTTCATGGATGGAAATGCGGGATACAACCAAATATTCATGGCAATAGAGGATATATAGAAGACGTCCTTCAGATGTCCTGGTCACATAGGCCTGTTTGAATGGATAGTCATGACATTTGGGTTAAAAAATGCCGGTGCAACTTATCAGCGAGCCATGAATTACATTTTTCACTAGTTGATCAGCAAAGTTGTGGAAATCTACATTGATGATGTGGTGATCAAGTCCCTAAATCATGACACACATTTGGAAGATGTGAAAAAGACCTTGGAGTGCACCCGGAAGCATGGTTTAAAGATGAATCCAAACAAGTGCGCTTTCGGGGTATCAGCTGGAGAGTTCTTGGGATTTTTGGTTCACGAAGGGGGAATTGAAGTTGGCAAGAAGAGCATGAAGGCCATCGATGAAGTTGTTCCCCCAACTAATCTCAAGAAGTTGCAATCACTGCTCGGCAAAGTTAATTTCGTGAGAAGATTCATTTCAAATTTGTCACAGAAAGTTTTGCCGTTCTCTCCACTGCTGAAGCTAAAGAAAGATCAGAAGTTCACATGGGGCGACGAACAACAAAAGGCTTTCGATGAGATCAAGCAGTACATGAAGGAGCCACCAGTGTTGGTCCCTCCTCGACCGTGGATAAGCCTTTCAAGTTGTACGTGGCGGCCGATACCCAAACCATTGGATCGGCCCTTATTCAAGAATTCGAAGGAAAGGAGCGGGTAGTAGCGTATCTTAGCCGAAAATTACTTGATCCTAAGACCAGGTATTCGGCTGCGGAAAAGCTGTGCCTGTGTGTGTACTACTCGTGTACAAAGTTTCGGCACTACTTGTTGAATGCCGAATGCACTGTGTATTCCAAGTTTGACGTAATAAAACATATGTTATCTATGCCAATTTTGAATGGCAGGATTGGCAAATGGATCTTGGCTTTACCAGAGTTCGAGTTAAAATTCGAATCGGCAAAGGCTATCAAGGGACAGAACATTGCCGATTTTATAACTGAACATCGCGATCCGTCAATTGATTTGCTTGAAATTACTCCTTGGGCTTTTTTTTGATGGATCATCATGTGGTAAAGGTGGGGGAGTAGGGATCCTACTAATTTCGCCTAGGGGTGAGATGTTTGAATTTGCCATCCCTATACAGCCCACTGTCACAAACAATCAGGCCGAGTACGAGGCACTGCTTCGAGGGCTTCAATATTTGAGAGAAGCTGGGGCCGTTTCAGTTGAAGTTTATGGAGACTCAGAGTTGGTGATCAAGCAATTGAATGGCCAATACGAATGCAAAAGTGAAGCGTTGAGGAGTTACTACGAAGAATGCAGGGAAATATTGAAGAGCTTCCCGTTGGTGACTTTACAGCATATTCCTAGGGAACATAATGAGGAAGCAAACAGGCTGGCTCAAAGCGCCTCTGGTTACAAAGAGAGTCAAGAAGCGTTTGCCGCAGATGTATGTGCACTGGGGACGGATCTTGCGGAAGATGATTGGAGAAAAGAGATCGTTGATTACTTGAAGGATCCATCCCAAAAAGTCTCTACGAAGCTCAGGTACAAGGTCATAAAATTCGTTCTTCTGGATGACAATTTGTTCTATAAATCATTAGATGGGGTATTGTTACGATGCCTGGGTCCAGAAGAAGCCAAGAACTTGATGAGCGAAGTGCACGATGGGATATGTGGAGCACACCAATCGGCCTACCGTATGAAATGGGTTATAAGACAAGCTGGGTGCTTTTGGCCGACGATATTAGAGGATTGCTTTGAGTATTACAAAGGATGTCAAGATTGCCAGAGGTTTGGAAATATTCAAAGAGTCCCTGCGTCAGTGTTAAATCCCATCATCAAGCCATGGCCATTCAGGGGCTGGGGTATAGACTTGATTGGCCAGATTAATCCACCATCTAGCAAGGGGCATAAGTTTGTGCTTTTGGCTACGGACTATTTTACTAAATGGGTTGAGGCGATCCCACTGAAGAAGGTGACGTCGGAAAACATGGTTGAATTTGTCAAGGAGCACATCATCTACCGGTTTGGGATCCCTCAGACAATCACAACTGATCAAGGGGTCCAATTCGTGTCCCTGGAGTTCAGAGAGTTTGCAGAAAGCATGGGGATCAAATTGTTCAACTCTTCCCCTTATTATGCCCAAGCTAATGGTCAAGCGGAGGCTTCTAATAAGATCATGATCAAGCTGATACAAAAGAAGATCGACCAAAAGCCAAGAAGGTGGCATTCGGTACTCAGTGAGGCACTGTGGGCTTACCGAATGGCCCCCCATGGAGCTACAAAGACCTCTCCTTATGAACTGGTTTATGGACACCATGCGGTTCTACCTTGGGAGATGCAATCAGATTCAAGGAGAGTTGTGTTACAGAAAGATTTGAGCTCCAAGGATTACAGTGGCCTAATGATGGATGAGCTAGAGGATTTACACATGATCCGTCTTAGGGCCCTGGAAAACATCGAGAAGAACAAACTGCGGGTTGCCAAGTACTATAACAAGAAAGTAAAAGTCAGGCAATTTGCAGAAGGAGATTTGGTTTGGAAAGCGTTATTGCCGATTGGAACTAAATATAGCGAATTCGGCAAATGGTCCCCTAACTGGGAAGGGCCTTTTCGTGTGGTCAGATGCGTCCCTGGTAATGCATACATATTGAAAACTTTACTAGGAGAAGAATTTTCCGCCGCAATAAATGGAAGATATCTGAAGAAATATTATCCTAGTATTGAAATCGATCGATGATCACCAGTAGTGGGATTACACGCATCTGACACAGAAACAGCCGGCGCTCAAGAATGACGCCGCCTTTAGAACAAAAAATTCACAAACCGAAGAAATGGCCAGTGCCTAGATGCATTGCCCTTAGCACAATACTACATTACAACTGCTTCTTGCAGGTTTACATCCAACAACCCTGGTGATCAGGACCTCAAGGAGGTGGGAAGCAGAATGCATGGAGGAAGAAGCGAAAGTATGAATCAATCTTTTCTTTGCTTCTTCGGCTGCTCCCTCTTCGGTTGTTCCAGGACCACCGTGACGGCAACTTGGAATGCACGGGGGTGACCATGATTTGCGGCCTCCACCAAGCTATCCCAAGCCGCTTTCAGGTTGTTGTACCTGTCAGAGACATCTGAAACAGAGGAGCGGGTGTTAGGGGCAAGAAATCCAGATGTGGGCACAAAATCAAGAAGAAGTCAAAAGCATTTACCCCCCACTAGTGCCTCCAGAGCCATGCGACGCTCGCGCTCGGCCTGGCAACGAGCGGTGATGTCCCTGAGGCCGTGCTCCAGGTGCCGAACGCGGCGGCGCAGTTGATGGCTGGTCCTCTGTTCAGGCGTGGCGTCCTCTGCTTCGAGGGAGGAATCGGAGGAGATGTACTCAGGCACATCTTCGGTCCCGATGATTTCTTCAGGAAGCAAATCAAGGCTAAAAGGGGAAAAGAAGAGAAGGTAAAGTGCAAGATCATGTGGGAAACAGGAGGTAAATCAAGGGAAAACTCACCTTCGAATCGTGCGTTTCTTTGGAGGGCTGCTCTCCTGGGATTGCTTGCCCTTGTCCATGGCCTTGGGGTTTTTTCCTCTAAAGACAGGGGAGGAAATGAGAAGTGATGGATGAGTGTGCGAGTGGATTTGCAGGGCATCTCAGCAGGCTATTTTATTGACCGAAGGGGTGCATTGGGAGTGATGACTGGCCAGCGTACACTGTTGGAATACCAAACGGCAGGGTTTTCTTCCCGAATGCGAAGGGTTTTTGCTTGAACAGTGCTTACGGATTGCCGATTCAGGGATCTTCTGTGGATTTTGCGCCAAGGGGAATCTGTTCTCGCGTATTCGGCTCAAGACAATTCACGGATACGTTTAAGGAAAAACAAGATTCACGGATGCAAATGTAAAGAAATCATCGCAGTGCAAGCACAGAATTCAAAAGTTCTTTATTTATTGCCGATGTTCAAACATCCCTAATACAATCTGGTCAAAAAGCCTGTTCAGCACAGATTGGGGATGAGTGATTTCGGCAATGGCGTCGCCGTGGCCATCGAGGCGCTCCAATATGAGCTCAATCTCCTCGATGTCTTCTGGCGCGCCGCCCCGAAAGCCGCGCGGCCTGGTGGAGTAGTCGACGTCCGTGTGCGTCTCCATGGCAGCCAGGCCCAGGGTGGTGCCCAAGCGAACGCCATGGGTGGCCACCTCATCAACACGGTGCTCCACCGCAGCAAGGCGCTCCGCCGGCGTGTCACCGCGGGCGTTCACCTTGTCGGCCGGCGCTCCCACCGGCGTCTTCGGTGGTTGAGCTCGGCATCGCGGGCTGCAAGGTGCAAGAAGAAAGGAGATTAGCATCAAAAGCCGGGTTGGATCAAAAAGTTGATTTCAGAGCTGTACCGTCGATGGTTTCCAGCAGCTGTTTGCGCTGGTCCTCCCACTCCAACTCGGCTATGCCCGCCTTTTTGGAGACATCCTCCAGCTCGCGCTGGGCCGTCGCCAGTTCCGCCTTGAAGCGGAGAGCGTCGAGTTCCCCGTAGGGCACGGGGGAGTGGCCGTCAGACTCCGAGGAGTCGTCCGGAAGGGGCTAGTTGGCCGGTGCAGGAGATGGATTCCACTGAATCAGCCTGAAAAAGGGATGATCGTCAAAACAAAAAGAAGATCAAAGATGAATCAAAGAAGAGGAATCGACGATCATTGCCTTCTGCGCGCATTGGCGCTGCTCCCCTCCGCCTCATCAGAGGCGCGGCGTCGGTTGAGGCGGCGCACCATGCTGCTCTGGGATGTGCACTGTTTGGAAAGAAGAAGAGTTGAGATTGGCAAAGATTCGAGGGCTAAAGGCTTGGTGGAGAGCTAGGGGCACCTACGGTTTCATTTATAGGCCTGGCAAGACAGATCGTGGCCTCGAGTCGTGGCTCTGGATCGTGGCGCATATCCCAAGAAAATCGGAAGGTGGAAAGGTTTCCTTGACCAGTCCGCCAAAGGGTCGATTGGAGTTCTAGGCTAAGTCATATTCAGTTGACTGGCTCGGTTGAGAGGAGTCAAAGTGCCATTCGGGTGTTGGCATTTCTTTGCCGAATGGGTCGTTCAGCATTACATTTGAAGGTGCGCAGAAGAAAAAGGAAATAAAATTGCAAGAATAGATATTACAAGAGCGACCAATTCGGTTATACATCAATTGAAGCATCTAAATGTTCAAGTATTTCGCAATCACACTACGAACATTTGATGTTGCTTGGCGGAAATTGTCCAACCGCTCCTGACAATCTTTCTGGGCGCTAGACAAGGTGGTAAGCTCTGCATCGCATTGTTTCATCTTGGCCATAGCCGATTTTGCTTCCTCTTGGGTCTTCTATATCAATCCAGGGAGCTCGGCTATTTTCCTGTTATCGGCCTCTATCTCAGCTGACAGGCTTCTTAGTTCTGCCTCTAGGGCAGCTTTCCTGGCAAATTTTAAATCGCGAGAAGCTTGCAGATTGGACAATGCATCTTTGTGGCTCTCGGTCTGAGATTGTGCCCCGTTCATGGCTTGTTCAGCACTGGCTCTCTTCTTTTCAATAGCCGAGCGGGAGCGCACCTTCCTCAAAGCTTGCCTTATGGGCACGTAGTGGATTTCCAGGCCACAGATAGATGCAAGAGAAGCACTGATGTCCTCAGGTAGTTCTTGGCTAATAGACTCGAGCATTTCTTCAAAGTGATCGAGATCTTTGAACTGATCTCGTGCATCTTTCTCCAGCCAAGCAAAGATCTCCTTGAGCTTATCTAATACTTCCTCTGATGGGGTTTGATGCATTTCTTCCCTTGCCTCGGCAACTGGATTGTTCCCCATTGACAGACTTGATGATGATGGGACCTGATCCTAGGAAAGCAGTATTGTCGAGTCAGGAGTACTGAAAGTAAAGGTAGCAGAGTTGAGCGCAAATGAGTACCTCATGTCTGATTTCTTGAGCTGGGGTAGGACTTTGTTCAGGGGTAACCACTGGTGAAGGAGGTGTCCCAAGCAGAGCTGAAGCTTCTATGTGAGAAGGCGCTGCTGCAGTTGCTGGCAACTCAGAAGCTTCTGGCTGAAGAGGAGATGGGTTCACCTCTGTTGAGGTAACTCAACCCTGGGTGGACTTGTTTGTTGAGACACTGGGACGTCCACAAGTTGTTCTTCCATTGTTTCTTCTGCAAGTACCAAATCAAAAATAAATGCCAGTGTTCATCCTCGAGAAAGAAGATAGTGCAGGTCATACCTGTGGATAGGGCATTGGCAGGTTCTGGAACTAAAGATTGTTGGGCTCTGGTCTGAAAATGCACAAGATGTGATTTATCAGAAACAGAGTAATCTGGTGATCAAGAAAGTAAAAGATTTTTACCTCCATAAGGACTTTCTTGACAGTTCTCCTCCTCTTGGCATTCGGAGGAGCAATCAGAGACAAGCCTTGCCTCTTATCAGCAGCAAGGCTGGACAGATTTGGGTCTGTTGTGGCAAACCTAGCCATTAGCTGAGCCAGGGTTGGGGACCTGAATCCCAGTGCTGAGGTCGGGCCTACGGCATTGTAGGCAATATTCCTGGCTCGAGGGGCAGGCACTGTGTTCCGTGGGTAAGAGAAGTAAGGTCAGAATCGTGATTGAAAGAGGATATGTCTGATTTAATGGTTGATCATATTACCTCCGAAGTTGGCTGAAAATCAGGCATCAACTCTGCACAGAACAAGTGTACAGGCTCATTGAAGATATGATCATGGAACTCTTGCCACCAGGAGTTGAAGGTGGAGTGAGCTATTGTTGTGGGTACAAAAGGCCAGGTGTAGACAGTGGGACTACACACATAACGGAAGACTCGCTATCGTGCATAAGTTCTTTGATTTCCTCTCCGGGCTTGAGGAATTCATGCGAAACGATCTTGGGGGCATCCGGCCACACCCAAGTTGCCGAGCCATTACGTTGGGCCGATAATATTCATAAGTGCTATAGGTCGGCCTTCCTCCATTGAATTCGACGGCGAAAAGATGCATGGGCGGATTATGATATTGAGGATCTCTAGGAATCTCCCATCTTGGCGTTCGTTTTCAAAAGAGAATTCACGGGGGAAAATCAAAGTGTCATTGTCCGGATAAGGGAGCCGAGAGAGGGTTTTGGAAACCTTTGAAGAATAGCTCGAAAAGCCGGGCCGATATCTCGTCGAATAAGAACAGCTTGAAGCCGCTTCTCCATAAGTTTGGCATCCTCTGGTGGCTTGGGGTTCCCCTTCAGGATGATTGGATGAAGGGAAGAGCCGAGTGTTCAAGTCAATACCAACGATCTGATGCATGTGTAGCTGCAGCCACATTTGAATAAACCACCAAGGACCGTTGACACATTCTATCCTCTGGCTAGTATACATCTGGGTGACAGTTTGATGGAGCATATGGTACACACTGCCTAGGAGGAATTTCCCAAGGAGGAGGCGGTTGCCACTAGCCAGTTGAGAAGCCATTGCGATGTGATTCAGGGTAGGCTCATTGGCTTTACCAAAGAAGATGAACCTGCATAGCCACATGTTCAGAAATGCCCTGTATTCAATCTCACCAAGGGAACCGTCCTTCATGTGGTTCAAGATGTAGTTCTTGTATCCGCTCCCTGGTTTCACCCCTGTTTGCCGTGAAGAACTTCTGAAATCCCAGGGTTGAACGGATCCTGTAATGTCAAGGCCGGTGATCATATACACATCGGCCAAAGTTGGAGACATCGGGCCGTGGCCAAAGAGGAAGGCGTTGACACCGTTTGACCAAAAATGGCAAGCTGCTAACAAGAGGTCTTCATTCTTGGGGGTCTCGGCCAAAGATAACTCCAGGCACTGAGCAATGCGGAGGGTATCCCAGTTTTGGGTTCTGGCACTCTTGTCTGCAAGAATCCTCCGGTACCAATTTTTCCAGCCTGCGATTGGAGGCAAGGGCCAGTTCTTGAAAGCATCTTGCCACCGAGGAGGTGGGGACAGAGCCGCTTTGAAAGGGATCCTTTGAGATTCAGTCGCGATGAAATCTCGAGGATCAGAGTTTCCCATGGGACCAAGGTAATAGGATCTTGAATTGGCTTCGGTGCGAATCAAAAGCTCAGTGGAAGGCTCCTGAAGGGAAGTGGAAAAGAAGTCTCAGGTAAAATTGAAAACCTAAAATGCCGAATGAGGCTTATGGGGGGAATTTACCTGAGCAGCTTGGTTTTGAGCCGCCATTAGGGATTTGTGCTTAGAACAAGGGGATCTAGGGTTTGGATCTAGACGAGGATTCCGGCGGATTGCGAAGAGAGAGAACAGGTGTTGACAGATTCGATTTGAAAATGCTTGTGGCTGGAGTCAATTGCGGAACAAAATCACTTTTATCCCGCAATTGAAGGGGCATGTGTTAACACCAAAATTTGGTAAGGAGTCTGATTTGTGGGTCCGACCCGATGAGGAGTCCGTCCGGTGGAAGGAAGGTTTTTCTCAGATGTATTCGGCAGAAAGATCCGCGGTCGGCTATCTGCTTCCGCTCGGCAAAGGAACAGTTGAAGCTGATTTTGCGGGATTGGACGGTGACGTGGCTCAAGCAGGAAGGACGAATGGATGGATAAGCGATCAGGCTTAGAGATAAGTTAGGCAACAAATCCATTCGAGGTTGTACTTAGCAGGGTATAAATATGAGCCCTGAATGTATGTAACGAACACAATCATTCTTCAATACAAACCGGCCTTACGCCAAACCCTAGAGTCCATTTGTCGTGTCGTCAAGTTCTTTGAGAGGGTTCATCGATCCGTCGACCTCCGTGAGTACCGGCAACCTTGTATCATGTCTAGTATCATGCGGTGGATTTAGATCTGATGCAAGTAGTCTTGTTACCATGCTTCGTGTCATGCGGTAGATTCAAGCTTGGTTCAAGAGGGTTTCTTGTTAGGTCATGAGCCATGCGGTAGGCTAAGATCTACCTCGAAGCTAGTTATCGGCTCTATTGGATTTTGGCAAGATCCAATAGATTCATTAAGTTACCCCGTGTTGCTTTGAATTTTCGCTTTATGTTCAAATTTATGTAACACCTTTTGCCCAATCTAGATGGGTTTGGATCGGCTTTATCCCTTTTGTGATCCTTGTACGAGTGGAATTCGTGCTTTAACACGTGGATCTTGTGCTTTCCGATAGCCGAAACCAAATCGATCTAGATTGTTACGTGTTGCGGGTTCAAGCTTGCCAACGTTGGTATAAATCTTGAAAGAGCTGAGTATCATGCGGTAGATGCAGGTTTTTGGGTTGCTTTGGAGCTAGTCATCCGATGGATTAGATTTCAAATCGATCTGATAGATTTATTTCACTTGGTAATGTTCGTTCCTTCTTCATGGACCCTGAATCGGCTGTTCAGCCGTATTCGGTTATGTTTCTTCACGAGTAGAACACGTGCGTAATTCATGCTTTAAATAATGTATGCTTTTAGCTTTCCATATTTAGATTGTATCATGCGGTGGATAGATCTATTTGTGGAAAGTGGTACGATTTTCATGCAAGTTGTATCATGCGGTGGATAGATTTGTTTGACGTCGTACCCGACGGGTTTCAAAGTACCTAGACATGCGGTAGACTAGTGCTTTGGATCTATGCATGCTTGTTTATTACATGTTTATGCTCGCGCTTTACTTTATTTATTTATTTAATGTTAATCATCATGGGGATCGGTCATGGCTTCGTGCATGTGCATCTTTGCTCAAACAAAGACCGATCGCCGTCATGCTTACGTCATCCATTCGGCTGTGTTACTTTTCCTTTTACAAGCTCCTGAATGGTTTCAGTTTATTGGCAGATAGCTTCCCATAGCTATGTGTCATCCCATCTGGCTTTGTAGCCGTAAATATGGAACTGTCTGGTACCACCCGGCAAGTTCCAAGCTTTGATATCTAACTACTTTGTCTTTTGTTGATTTTCAGGAAAAATTGACTGGCACGTCTTGTGATTCTTTGCACGTGTGAAGCTAGCTTGTTCGGCTTGCTGTGTGTTTGGCGCTAGGTGCACATTTTGCGTCAACACCCACCTCGCTCGAGGGCCCGACACCCCCCGAGTGGATCTCCGCCTCGCTCGAGGATCAACACCCCTCGAGTGGGTCTCCGCCTCGCTCGAAGCTCCCACTCCTCGGCTCAAGGCATTTCACCCACTCCTCCCGACCAAGGCATTAAATGCCCCCGTCACGTCACGGGCGCCGCGGTTAAAGGTAAGGTCCCGGCCTCGCCGAATCCCTGACACCGCCTGACAATCTGGTCTCGACGCTGTGCGGACAAGCCCACGCTGTGCTGCCATCCGCAGCACTATGCGCATGACCGGCCTCACTCCACAACACTATGCCAACCGACCCCGTCCTTCTTCCACGCCGCGACCCTCGAAGGGTTCCGGCGACACCCTCGAGAAGCGTACAGCTGTCGACCTGGCGATCACCTAGGACAGTGGCGTGACACAGGGTGAGCGGAGCACGTCCCCTCCGTCACCTCCGACCCTATGCGGCCATCCCTGGCCCTGTGCCGCCATCCCGGACGTTGTGAAGCCACCCCCGACGCTGTGGGAACCTGTTTTGATGGGACGCCGCCACGCTGACCCCTGTGCAACCAGAACTCTCCCGTCAGCAAGATCCTCGAGTCATTATATGAACAACAACCAGACGCGAGCGCCGACAAGACCACCCTCGAAGCCACTTCCAGACAAGCACGTGAGCTGCCACGACATACACAAGAACCAGGATCCGCCAGGACCACTATCAAATCGCAAGTACTGCACGCCGGTACCGGGATACTGCACCAAAAGCCATGCAGCACGTTTGTAAGTCACCTCCCCTTGGCCTATAAAAGGAGGAGGTGGCCGTCCAGCCGCAAGGATCGCACAACAACATGCTCACCCGCATCCACGTCCACGTTCCCGCCGATATTGGCACTTCACCTCAATCAATCAGCCGGGACTTGGAGGACTCTCCTCCTCTCTCACCTAGCTTTTAGCCCCCCTCTACAGGCACCCCCGGTGCATCGCAATATAGCGCGCACGCGCAACCTGTTGGACGTACGGCCCCGTGGCTGGAACTAGGATAAACTCATGTCCTTGCATTGCTTAGCACCGACCATCGAGAGACTGATCATGGCGTATTTCACTAGTTAGTGTCGGGGCTAATCTCAACACCGACAAAATGTATATCATTATATCTATTACCAAAGGTACTTTAGATTTAAATTGTTTGTTTATCGATTTGCAAAAATATTTGTAGAAAATGTGAATAGTCAAGCGAACGAAAAAAGTTAATGATATCATATATTTAAGAGGTAGTATTCATTTTACAGTACCTCTATAATATATATAGAAGTATTTATATAACATAGCAAACGTTACAAGGCTACATTTCAAAAGAAATCAATTTGTATTGTTCTAAATATTTTCTCACGCACATAAATACAAGTAAGTATGAACGACTATGACAGCGGGTCTAGGATTCGTCTCCTGATTTACGATCTATCTTGTAATGATAGTTTAATTAGGCTTAATAGATTCGATTTATATATTTTTTAATAAGATTTATAATTAAACTATGTTTAATCCTTCTAATCAGTGACATTTTTGACAAGTTACTCACTACTGGAAACGGACTCGTCGCCGAGTGCCAGACCCTTCGCCGAGTGCAAAATGTCGGGCACTCGGCGAAGAGGGTCTTCACCGAGTGCCGCACTCGGCGAAGGACGACACTCGGTGAAGGTCCTCTTCGCCGAGTGCCTGACACTCGGTGAAGAAAAGCACTCGGCGAAGGACCTCTTCGCCGAGTGCTGCACTCGGTGAAGAAAGACACTCGGCGAAGAGGTATCTTCGCCGAGTGCCAGGCACTCGGCGAAGCCCAGGCGCCGTTAGCGGCGTTCCGGCGCCCGCTGCCGTTGGCTTCGCCGAGTGCCTTCCGTCTGGCTCTCGGCGAAGATGTTAACGGGGCCCACCGCGTCGGTTCCTCGGCCGACGACGGAGTTTGTTTTTTTTTAATTTTCTTCGCCGAGTGTCAGGAGGCGGCGGCACTCGGCGAAGAGCCTTCTTCGCCGAGTGCCATGGTCCTGGCACTCGGCGAAGGCCTCTTCACCGAGTGCCTTCCTTGGCACTCGGCGAAGAAGGTTTTTTTTTTTGGAATTTGGCTCCCAAATTTTTTGTGTCCAACTCCTATGGCCACATGTTCTCCGTGCCAAAGTTTGGGAAATTTTTTTTTTGAATTGCTATATTTGCACGATTTTCTCTGTTTAATTGCGTTTTTTCCGAAAACGCAAATTTGAACTGCGCGTGCACCGAGTCTTCGAAAAAGTTGATTCGAAAAATGTTATTCATGTTATTGAGGGTACGAAAGGACCGAATCCAAGAGCTGGCGCGATCATTTGAACATCTCACGTGTGAAATGTGAACTTTCCGTTGCGCGTGCGCATCTATTAAATTATATAAAAATCAAACGGTGTCCGAAATTCACGAAACTTGACCAGGTGTCGTACTATGACACGTAGAGCCTACGCAAAAAATTTGAGACGATTCCGTGCACGTTTCGACGGACGGTGGTACGCAAAAAATTTGAGACATTCCTTCGCCGAGTGCATTTTTAAAAATACACTCGGCGAAGACATTCCTTCGCCGAGTGCATTTTTAAAAATACACTCGGCGAAGGTATGTCTTCGCCGAGTGTATTTTTCAAAATACACTCGGCGAAGAGGATTTTCGGGATTAAAAAAAAGGTAACTAAAAAACCGAAAACTATTTTTTAAAAAACTCTTCGCCGAGTGCAAATTTTAAAAACACTCGGCGAAGACACCGTTGACGAGCGCTTGCGCCGTCACGGCGTCAATTCTTCGCCGAGTGTTTTCGAGCACTCGGCGAAGGCTTCACCGAGTGCCCGAGAAATTACACTCGGCGAAGAGCCTTCGCCGAGAAAAAATTCGCCGAAGGCTCTTCGCCGAGTGTAACACTCGGCGAAGCCTTCGCCGAGTGTATTTTGGCCTTCGCCGAGTGCCTCTGGCACTCGGCGAAGAGTCTGTTTCCAGTAGTGACTTCACCCACCCAACTAAACAAGGCCTCACACTGTCACACACTTTGTTGTTGCAGCCATTAAACACGGGCGATGCACCATTGGAATAACACATACAACATTCGGATTAGGTTATATGCAAGAATCATAGGCAACTATGTACCCACTACAAAGCACTACACCACGATTCTCTCAAACCATATGCATCCACACATCGGCATCCACTTATATTTTTGGTGCCCACAACAAATCAGTACCACAATTCTCTCAAACCTTATGCATCCACATTAGCATCCACTTCACCTAGCTCGTGGGGACAATGTGTGATTCCGTTGTTTATTTGTGCCGAACTAGTGGAAGGGCACATGTGGCACACACGTGATATAAAAAGAATTAAAAAAGATTTAATTAGTATGTATAAAATAAAAATATATTAAAGTAAATCTAATTAGAAAAGTATCCATTCATCCTCCACACTTGGGGATTAGGGAAGCCGGCGTTCCTCGACCATCCACCATGCTGGCCTCCGCGTCGATCCCCTCCAGAATCTCACTCTGATATAATCATGCACATGCATCGTCAATTGCATTTCGTGATCTTGGAGCGCTGGCAATCTCTGAATATAATCTCGATGCTCCATCACACGTCGACGCCGCCCTGGGTGATCCTGTCGTCGGGCGGGGCCGATGGTGATCCGGAGCGAGAGAGACAAGTGATGGAGATGAGCCCCGCCCAGACGTAGACGAGTGTAGGCGTGCGCCCCCGCCGGCCCATAAGCCCCTTGGCGAACGGGTAGTAGTGCGCCAGCACCCAGAAGCTGAAGAACCCGCCGCCCAGCAGCTTGCTGTACTGCGGGATCTCGGCGTACACGGCACGCGACACGCCAACGACGAGCGCGATGATGTTGATCCCGATGACGGCGAGCGGAGGGATGAAGAGAGACGTCCACTTGACGAGGTACAGCTCGGCGAAAGGGTCGTCGTCGTCGTCGGCCGCCGCCTTGGCCGTGAGCGTGAAGGAGATCTCGATGCCAGCGATCACCTTAAGCAAGCCCTGCAGCACGGCGGCCAGGTGCGCCGACGTGCCGCCGATGACCCAGAATTGCTCGTTGCGCCACCACTCCTCGAGCCCGATTCCGGACCACTTCACCTCCAGCAGGCGGAGAGCGCGCATGAGTGTGATGGTGATGAGCAGGAGGTAGCACAGGAAGGTTGGGTCCAGCGTGGCGACGATGAACTGGCCCGAGAAGAGCGACAGCGCCGGGAGGAGGCAGTACATGATGAGAAAGAGCGAGGTGAAGGGGTAAATGCCGACGTTGAGGTAGGAGAGGCGCTGCAGGAACTTGAGCCTGCGGGAGGCGAGGAGCGCGTTGTTCTTGGAGAAGAAGATCTCCACGGACCCCGTAGCCCACCGGAGCACCTGGTGGAGGCGGTCGGTGAGGTTGATGGGCGCCGTGCCCCGGAACGCGTCGCGCTTGGTGATGCAGTAGACGGAGCGCCACCCGCGGTTGTGCATCCGGTAGCCGGTCACCACGTCCTCGGTGACGGAGCCGTAGATCCACCCCACGCGCAGGCCCCACTCCGTGGCGTCCTCGTACCAGCAGGAGATGACAGCGACGGACTCCGCCACCGTGGCGGCGTCGAGCGGCGGCCGCGGCATCAGCAGCGCACCGGGGGGGCGGCCGTTTTGCACGGAGGGGTGGTCCTGCAGCGGCCGGCCCTGATACTCGGCGACGGCGATGGTCTCGATGAACATCTTGGACTTGCCGAACCGCTGGGGGGACTCGTGGTCCGGGTGCTCCGACTGTGGGCGGTGCTCCTCGGTGGCGGGGCCGCCGGGGCCCGGTGGGTGGTGGTGGGGGTCGATGGGCACCTTGACCTGGCCGTAGATGCCGCGGTACTCGGCGGTGCGCGGCGGGTTGAAGCCGTAGATGGCGTAGCGGCGGAAGAGGCATCCCGTGCCGACGTACATGGGGCCCTGCAGGCCATCGAGCGCGCGCATGTTGCCGTCGAAGAAGACGGTGTTGTGGTTGGCGTAGCGGTCGGAGGGATCGATACCCTCGAAGCGCTGCGGGAACTGGATGTAGCAGATGCGGTCGCCACCGCGGTCGAGCATGTAGCACATGGCCTCGCGGATCGCCATGCAGTTGTAGATGTAGTGGTCGCAGTCGAAGTTGAGCATGAAGGGCCCGTTGGAGAGGATCGCCGACGCGCGCACCATGGCGTTCATGGCGCCGGCCTTCTTGTTGTGGTCGTACCCCGGCCGCTTCTCGCGCGAGAGGTACACGAACATGGGGACGCGAACGTCCACGCCCGTGAAGTCCAGGTACGGGTGCGACGAGGCGTCGCCATAGACCACGTCGTAGTGAGGGTTCTTGATCATCACCTACTTCGAAATGGCGGCTGTAAACATGCTAAACACGTTGCTGGGGAGTGGGGAGAAGTTACGAACAGTGACTGTACGTACCTGCACGATGCTGGCGTGGTCGCCCTTGGCGTGGTCAGGGGCGGAGTCGAGCCAGGTGCCTGGCCAGTGGGTGCCGTCGGCCATCCACGTGGCCTTGACGGTTGGGACATCGGCGGCGGCGCAGGAATCGGAGGAGGCAGCCTTGTCGCGGGCGACCTTGCGCTCGCGGGCGTTCATGGCGTTGGCGCGGCGGCGGATGAGGTCAGCGAGGCCGTTGATTCGGACCTTGAACTCGTCGTACTCGCGCTTGATCCACCGCCGGTCCTTGACGAAGTCCGGGCGCTTCTTGCCCTTGGTGGGGTCGCCCTTCTGGTTGAAGTACGAGTCCGGGTTGCGCGGCTCAATGGCATGCTTGCGGCAGAAGGGCACCCACACCTTGGCGAACTCGCAGGCCTCCGCCATGGCCTCGAAGGTCAGCAGCGCGCCGCCGTCGTCGGAGATGTACACGAAAAGCTTCTCCACGGGGTACTCGGTGCCGAGGATGGAGAGCAGCGAGTTGGCCGTGGTGAGCGGCGGCTCCTTGTAAGGGTCCGCGGTGGAGATGAAGACGTCGAGCCCCGGGAGGTCGGAGCGGCCCGTGGGGTTGGACGGCGTCGGGGACTCGAACTTCTCCCGGAGCGCGGCGAGGTCCACGGCGCGGTTGATCGGATTCAGCTTGGGCATCTGGTCCAGCAGCCACGAGAAGGCGAACCAGAACTCGCACACGATGGAGATCCCCCACAGCCACATCGCGTCCAGGTTCGGGTTCGTTGCGCGCCAGATCAAGAACAGGAACAGCGAGATGAATCGCACCAGCACAAGCAACCTGTCATCACGATCGAGCAGATCAAATGAATGTCTCCTTTGAATCCAAGAATACGAGGAGACGAGAATGCGAACCTGTAGGGGCTGAGGATGCCGGGCGGAATGGCCACCTTCCGGCTGAGCGGCTTCCACGGTTTGTCCACGAGGTCCTCCATCTTGACGGGGCCGCCGCCGCCGTCGGCGGCGTATGCGCTGCTGCTGTCCTGCGGCCAGTACGCGTTCCCGATGCCGTACGTGCCCTTGGTCTCGAACGACCACCGGTTGTGGTCGAAGTCGCCGGTGCGGCTCCGCACCGGCGGCCGACTTGGACGGCGTTGGCACGCGTGCCGTCGACGCGCCGCCGATCCATCTTGCCGGCGGCGGCCCCCGCTCCGTCGTCCGCGCCGGCGCCGCCGCGCCGGTTCACGAGCTTAGAGGACGCCGACGGGCCGTAGGGCGGCAAGGGGTGATCGTCCGGCTTTGTGCCACCCGCGGACGTGGAGGATGGCGCCCCGCCGCTGTAGGGCTGGTTGTCAGGGGTGGGCGGCATGAGGACGGTGTAGTTGGCATAATCACTGCCGCCGCCGGACATGGTGGAGGTGAGGTCCGGCGCGTCGTCGGTCTCGATGTCGTTGGAGATGCTGCTAGGACGGCGCCCGCCCGACGGCGTCCTCGTAGAATTGACGGGTGGCTTCCACGCCGCCGCCGACGACGATTACATGCATGTGGGTGCGTGCTCCCCCTAGCTAGCTATGCGGTGCCATGCATGGGCCTCGCGGGTGGAAGCAAGCCTGATCGCACATCCACGGGCAGGAGCCCGTTGATCGAGAGAGAGAGAGAGGGGAGAGGGAGATGGTTGCATGCATGGCTTGGAGGAAATAACGAGGCGAGAAGAGATGTGGAGAGGCGACACTTTCGGGACGATCTAAGGCCTTCCACAGCGTATGTCTTAAGTGGTGTCCAAACATGAAAGAGAAATTTGAAGCATCACTCTCCTGGCTGTGGCATGCGGTGCTATTTTGCAGTTGTTGGAGTGGCGAGTGAAATCCGGCCCGACCCGCTATACCCACAAGCCGACGCACCAGGCCTTAGGTCCACCGAAGCCCACAACAATAAGGCTCTTGGCCTAACTCAATCCAAAAGACTAGCATGATGGGTGAGGATTGCCCCCACCTATTTGTTGCGCCCCACCTGATGTGAGACTAAACCCAACAATCTCATCTGTCACACATTGGGCCCAACTCTTCCATCACAACCATCCGTGATCTCCCGAAGACGTTATCCAGGCCCCAAGTCCAACTCTCCAGTCACAACTATCTTATCCAGGCCCCGAGTCCAACTCTCGGCGAAGAGGGTCTTCACCGAGTGCCGCACTCGGCGAAGGACGACACTCGGTGAAGGTCCTCTTCGCCGAGTGCCTGACACTCGGTGAAGAAAAGCACTCGGCGAAGGACCTCTTCGCCGAGTGCTGCACTCGGTGAAGAAAGACACTCGGCGAAGAGGTATCTTCGCCGAGTGCCAGGCACTCGGCGAAGCCCAGGCGCCGTTAGCGGCGTTCCGGCGCCGCCCGCCGTTGGCTTCGCCGAGTGCCTTCCGTCCGGCTCTCGGCGAAGATGTTAACGGGGCCCACCGGTCGGTTCCTCGGCCGACGACGGAGTTTGTTTTTTTTTTTTTTTTCTTCGCCGAGTGTCGGGGCGGCGGCGGCACTCGGCGAAGAGCCTTCTTCGCCGAGTGCCATGGTCCCGGCACTCGGCGAAGGCCTCTTCACCGAGTGCCTTCCTTGGCACTCGGCGAAGAAGGTTTTTTTTTTTGGAATTTGGCTCCCAAATTTTTTGTGTCCAACTCCTATGGCCACATGTTCTCCGTGCCAAAGTTTGGGAAATTTTTTTTTTTGAATTGCTATATTTGCACGATTTTCTCGTTTAATTGCGTTTTTTCCGAAAACGCAAATTTGAACTGGCGCGTGCACCGAGTCTTCGAAAAAGTTGATTCGAAAAATGTTATTCATGTTATTGAGGGTACGAAAGGACCGAATCCAAGAGCCGGCGCGATCATTTGAACATCTCACGTGTGAAATGTGAACTTTCCGTTGCGCGTGCGCATCTATTAAATTATATAAAAATCAAACGGTGTCCGAAATTCACGAAACTTGACCAGGTGTCGTACTATGACACGTAGAGCCTACGCAAAAAAATTTGAGACGATTCCGTGCACGTTTCGACGGACGGTGGTACGCAAAAAATTTGAGACATTCCTTCGCCGAGTGCATTTTTAAAAATACACTCGGCGAAGACATTCCTTCGCCGAGTGCATTTTTAAAAATACACTCGGCGAAGGTATGTCTTCGCCGAGTGTATTTTTCAAAATACACTCGGCGAAGAGGATTTTCGGGATTAAAAAAAAGGTAACTAAAAAACCGAAAACTATTTTTTAAAAAACTCTTCGCCGAGTGCAAATTTTAAAAACACTCGGCGAAGACACCGTTGACGGCGCTTGCGCCGTCACGGCGTCAATTCTTCGCCGAGTGTTTTTCGAGCACTCGGCGAAGGCTTCACCGAGTGCCCGAGAAATTACACTCGGCGAAGAGCCTTCGCCGAGAAAAAATTCGCCGAAGGCTCTTCGCCGAGTGTAACACTCGGCGAAGCCTTCGCCGAGTGTATTTTGGCCTTCGCCGAGTGCCTCTGGCACTCGGCGAAGAGTCTGTTTCCAGTAGTGACTTCACCCACCCAACTAAACAAGGCCTCACACTGTCACACACTTTGTTGTTGCAGCCATTAAACACGGGCGATGCACCATTGGAATAACACATACAACATTCGGATTAGGTTATATGCAAGAATCATAGGCAACTATGTACCCACTACAAAGCACTACACCACGATTCTCTCAAACCATATGCATCCACACATCGGCATCCACTTATATTTTTGGTGCCCACAACAAATCGGTACCACAATTCTCTCAAACCTTATGCATCCACATTAGCATCCACTTCACCTAGCTCGTGGGGACAATGTGTGATTCCGTTGTTTATTTGTGCCGAACTAGTGGAAGGGCACATGTGGCACACACGTGATATAAAAAGAATTAAAAAAGATTTAATTAGTATGTATAAAATAAAAATATATTAAAGTAAATCTAATTAGAAAAGTATCCATTCATCCTCCACACTTGGGGATTAGGGAAGCCGGCGTTCCTCGACCATCCACCATGCTGGCCTCCGCGTCGATCCCCTCCAGAATCTCACTCTGATATAATCATGCACATGCATCGTCAATTGCATTTCGTGATCTTGGAGCGCTGGCAATCTCTGAATATAATCTCGATGCTCCATCACACGTCGACGCCGCCCTGGGTGATCCTGTCGTCGGGCGGGCTGATGGTGATCCAGAGCAGAGAGACAGTGATGGAGATGAGCCCCGCCCAGACGTAGACGAGTGTAGGCGTGCGCCCCCGCCGGCCCATAAGCCCCTTGGCGAACGGGTAGTAGTGCGCCAGCACCCAGAAGCTGAAGAACCCGCCGCCCAGCAGCTTGCTGTACTGCGGGATCTCGGCGTACACGGCACGCGACACGCCAACGACGAGCGCGATGATGTTGATCCCGATGACGGCGAGCGGAGGGATGAAGAGAGACGTCCACTTGACGAGGTACAGCTCGGCGAAAGGGTCGTCGTCGTCGTCGGCCGCCGCCTTGGCCGTGAGCGTGAAGGAGATCTCGATGCCAGCGATCACCTTAAGCAAGCCCTGCAGCACGGCGGCCAGGTGCGCCGACGTGCCGCCGATGACCCAGAATTGCTCGTTGCGCCACCACTCCTCGAGCCCGATTCCGGACCACTTCACCTCCAGCAGGCAGAGCAGCATGAGTGTGATGGTGATGAGCAGGAGGTAGCACAGGAAGGTTGGGTCCAGCGTGGCGACGATGAACTGGCCCGAGAAGAGCGACAGCGCCGGGAGGAGGCAGTACATGATGAGAAAGAGCGAGGTGAAGGGGTAAATGCCGACGTTGAGGTAGGAGAGGCGCTGCAGGAACTTGAGCCTGCGGGAGGCGAGGAGCGCGTTGTTCTTGGAGAAGAAGATCTCCACGGACCCCGTAGCCCACCGGAGCACCTGGTGGAGGCGGTCGGTGAGGTTGATGGGCGCCGTGCCCCGGAACGCGTCGCGCTTGGTGATGCAGTAGACGGAGCGCCACCCGCGGTTGTGCATCCGGTAGCCGGTCACCACGTCCTCGGTGACGGAGCCGTAGATCCACCCCACGCGCAGGCCCCACTCCGTGGCGTCCTCGTACCAGCAGGAGATGACAGCGACGGACTCCGCCACCGTGGCGGCGTCGAGCGGCGGCCGCGGCATCGGCGGCGCACCGGGGGGGCGGCCGTTTTGCACGGAGGGGTGGTCCTGCAGCGGCCGGCCCTGATACTCGGCGACGGCGATGGTCTCGATGAACATCTTGGACTTGCCGAACCGCTGGGGGGACTCGTGGTCCGGGTGCTCCGACTGTGGGCGGTGCTCCTCGGTGGCGGGGCCGCCGGGGCCCGGTGGGTGGTGGTGGGGGTCGATGGGCACCTTGACCTGGCCGTAGATGCCGCGGTACTCGGCGGTGCGCGGCGGGTTGAAGCCGTAGATGGCGTAGCGGCGGAAGAGGCATCCCGTGCCGACGTACATGGGGCCCTGCAGGCCATCGAGCGCGCGCATGTTGCCGTCGAAGAAGACGGTGTTGTGGTTGGCGTAGCGGTCGGAGGGATCGATACCCTCGAAGCGCTGCGGGAACTGGATGTAGCAGATGCGGTCGCCACCGCGGTCGAGCATGTAGCACATGGCCTCGCGGATCGCCATGCAGTTGTAGATGTAGTGGTCGCGATCGAAGTTGAGCATGAAGGGCCCGTTGGAGAGGATCGCCGACGCGCGCACCATGGCGTTCATGGCGCCGGCCTTCTTGTTGTGGTCGTACCCCGGCCGCTTCTCGCGCGAGAGGTACACGAACATGGGGACGCGAACGTCCACGCCCGTGAAGTCCAGGTACGGGTGCGACGAGGCGTCGCCATAGACCACGTCGTAGTGAGGGTTCTTGATCATCACCTACTTCGAAATGGCGGCTGTAAACATGCTAAACACGTTGCTGGGGAGTGGGGAGAAGTTACGAACAGTGACTGTACGTACCTGCACGATGCTGGCGTGGTCGCCCTTGGCGTGGTCAGGGGCGGAGTCGAGCCAGGTGCCTGGCCAGTGGGTGCCGTCGGCCATCCACGTGGCCTTGACGGTTGGGACATCGGCGGCGGCGCAGGAATCGGAGGAGGCAGCCTTGTCGCGGGCGACCTTGCGCTCGCGGGCGTTCATGGCGTTGGCGCGGCGGCGGATGAGGTCAGCGAGGCCGTTGATTCGGACCTTGAACTCGTCGTACTCGCGCTTGATCCACCGCCGGTCCTTGACGAAGTCCGGGCGCTTCTTGCCCTTGGTGGGGTCGCCCTTCTGGTTGAAGTACGAGTCCGGGTTGCGCGGCTCAATGGCATGCTTGCGGCAGAAGGGCACCCACACCTTGGCGAACTCGCAGGCCTCCGCCATGGCCTCGAAGGTCAGCAGCGCGCCGCCGTCGTCGGAGATGTACACGAAAAGCTTCTCCACGGGGTACTCGGTGCCGAGGATGGAGAGCAGCGAGTTGGCCGTGGTGAGCGGCGGCTCCTTGTAAGGGTCCGCGGTGGAGATGAAGACGTCGAGCCCCGGGAGGTCGGAGCGGCCCGTGGGGTTGGACGGCGTCGGGGACTCGAACTTCTCCCGGAGCGCGGCGAGGTCCACGGCGCGGTTGATCGGATTCAGCTTGGGCATCTGGTCCAGCAGCCACGAGAAGGCGAACCAGAACTCGCACACGATGGAGATCCCCCACAGCCACATCGCGTCCAGGTTCGGGTTCGTTGCGCGCCAGATCAAGAACAGGAACAGCGAGATGAATCGCACCAGCACAAGCAACCTGTCATCACGATCGAGCAGATCAAATGAATGTCTCCTTTGAATCCAAGAATACGAGGAGACGAGAATGCGAACCTGTAGGGGCTGAGGATGCCGGGCGGAATGGCCACCTTCCGGCTGAGCGGCTTCCACGGTTTGTCCACGAGGTCCTCCATCTTGACGGGGCCGCCGCCGCCGTCGGCGGCGTATGCGCTGCTGCTGTCCTGCGGCCAGTACGCGTTCCCGATGCCGTACGTGCCCTTGGTCTCGAACAGCCACCGGTTGTGGTCGAAGTCGCCGGTCTGGCTCCGCACCAGCAGCGACTTGGACGGCGTTGGCACGCGTGCCGTCGACAGCCGCCGATCCATCTTGCCGCTGGCAGCGCCCGCTCCGTCGTCCGCGCGGCGCCGCCGCGCCGGTTCACGAGCTTAGAGGACGCCGACGGGCCGTAGGGCGGCAAGGGGTGATCGTCCGGCTTTGTGCCACCCGCGGACGTGGAGGATGGCGCCCCGCCGCTGTAGGGCTGGTTGTCAGGGGTGGGCGGCATGAGGACGGTGTAGTTGGCATAATCACTGCCGCCGCCGGACATGGTGGAGGTGAGGTCCGGCGCGTCGTCGGTCTCGATGTCGTTGGAGATGCTGCTAGGGACGGCGCCGCCCGACGGCGTCCTCGTAGAATTGACGGGTGGCTTCCACGCCGCCGACGACGATTACATGCATGTGGGTGCGTGCTCCCCCTAGCTAGCTATGCGGTGCCATGCATGGGCCTCGCGGGTGGAAGCAAGCCTGATCGCACATCCACGGGCGGGGAGCCCGTTGATCGAGAGAGAGAGAGAGGGGAGAGGGAGATGGTTGCATGCATGGCTTGGAGGAAATAACGAGGCGAGAAGAGATGTGGAGAGGCGACACTTTCGGGACGATCTAAGGCCTTCCACGCCGTATGTCTTAAGTGGTGTCCAAACATGAAAGAGAAATTTGAAGCATCACTCTCTCCCGGTGCCGTGGCATGCGGTGCTATTTTGCGGTTGTTGGAGTGGCGAGTGAAATCCGGCCCGACCCGCTATACCCACAAGCCGACGCACCAGGCCTTAGGTCCACCGAAGCCCACAACAATAAGGCTCTTGGCCTAACTCAATCCAAAAGACTAGCATGATGGGTGAGGATTGCCCCCACCTATTTGTTGCGCCCCACCTGATGTGAGACTAAACCCAACAATCTCATCTGTCACACATTGGGCCCAACTCTTCCATCACAACCATCCGTGATCTCCCGAAGACGTTATCCAGGCCCCAAGTCCAACTCTCCAGTCACAACTATCTTATCCAGGCCCCGAGTCCAACTCTCCAGTCACAACCATCCGTGTGACCCTTCGGAGAAGTTCACCCAGGGATGTTTTCTAGGTTTCCCCCCTCCACTATTCTGAGACCTTCAGCTCGATACCACTTATAAGGGGCCCCCCCACTACCGTCTTGGCCTAACTCAATCCAAAAGACTAGCATAATGGGTGAGGATTGCCCCCACCTATATGTTGCGCCCCATAACCAATTTACGATGTGGGGTTAGACCCAACAATCTCCCTCGTCCCACATTTTGGGCCGGGCTTTCCCCCCACCCATCCGTGATCTCCAGAAGACTTTATCCGCCCCCCAGGCCAATTTAGCCTTCGGCTACGATGACCACTTATTAGAGTGGCGAAGGCTCTTGGCCTAACTCAAGCTAAAAGACTAGCATGATGGGTGAGGATTGCCCCACCTATATGTTGCGCCCCCATCAATTTCCGATATGGGACTAAACCCAACAAGCTTCAGCACGCAGATCCTGCGCAACTACCGCCACCCTCGTCGTAGGGCGCGAAGATGACGCCCAGAGAGCTCTGAAACACGAGCTGCAGTATGGGGCCCACGGGTCACGACGCGAAGGTGGCATCACGCGTCTTCATGATCTCGCACTACGGGAAACAGGTTCTTCGCCGAGAGTGTCGGTGCGGAATGTGGTCCCGACACTAACCAGTAATAAGCGCCGAGGTCTATCCCTCAATGGTCGATGCTAAGCAATAAAAGAGCAGGGTTTATCCTGGTTCCGTAGAGGCACGTGCGTCCGGCAGTGGTGTGCTCAAGGCACTATATTTCTCGGCACCGGGGTGCACAGTGGGTGAGGCTTGCTACAAGCAAGGCGGGGAGAGGAAGCTTTGGCTTCCAGTCCCACTGGTGTTGTGGTTGAAGATGTTGTGGGAGGTTGGAGAGCAAGTGCGCGGTGCGACTTGTCTCGTGTCGAACTCCGTAGTTTGTGTGTTGTGTGTTGCGTGTTGTCGTAAGAATTGTGCCGATGATGCTACTGCTGTGATGCGCCAAACCACGGGCCGCTGCAATCCTGAGTGACCACTCGAACTCCTCCGCCACGGGCGAACAACCTTGAACGCGCTCACACACAACCGTCGATCCCCTGACTTCAGCCTCGCATAAGAAGAAACACCCGTCGCAGCACCAGCACAGCCAACATGAACGCACAAAGTGTAGGGGCTTCACCGCATCCACCTCCCTCTCCTGCTCCTCGGGAAACAGCCACACGAAAGTGTACGGGGACAGCAACGCCGTCACCTTGGACCTTGCTCCAAGGATCCTTGCCATAAGCCGCTGCAGGGCCAACACCAACACCAAGCTAACGCCGGGATCATCGCGGCCCCATGCACACCAACCCAAGACGCTGACCTCCATGGCTCCTTTGCACAATGCGCACCCCAACTACTACGAATGAGCAACTCCACCAAGCAACCAGCGCCCCGCGCCACAGCGGGATGAGCGAGATCAAGTTACGACGCCTCCAAGGCGGGCACGACGCCATGGCGCCGGCGGGTCACACACATCCGGCCGGATGGGGTTTTCACCACGAGCTGCGGTCTACACAATAGTCGGTGTCTCGCAATGGTCCCCGCGAGCGGAAGAGCGACGCTTGTGGGCGGCCCCGCCACCATCGCCCGCGACCACGTCGGTGAAGGCTTTCGCGGGGATGAGCACCCGGGCCGGACAACACAATCCACGGTCGTGGCGATGTGCCGCTCCCAGCGCTTCGACGCCGACCTGTGGGAAGAGGTCGGCGCGGCCGAGGGGCCCCACACCGCAGCGGACGCACAACCCCGACCCCACCACCATGGTGGCGGCGAGCACGACGTAACAACGAGGAAGGGGGAAGCACCCACCGGCACACCCCGCGGTTGTTGCTCGTTCGCCGACACGTCCCGGGTCCCCCCGCCACTCCGAGCGCCACATCCCGAGAGGAGGCCGAGAGGCCGGAAGGCAACCGGCCAGGGCCACCGCGGGCGGGCTCTCCACGACCACCTCGCCTGGCCGCCATCTCCGGCCGCGAGCCCGGTTCGAGCCGAGGCCCGGTGGGTGCCGATCGAAGTCGACACGGCGCCCGACGCGCGGTAGAGCGCGGTCCCCATGCGCCCCTCCCTCGCCGTCGCCCGAGTCGGCGCCGCGCACACGCCAACCACGGTCGCTAGAGATCGCCGCGTCGGCCGCAGCATTTGTCGCCGCCCCCAACGCCGGTCGCGGGCCACCCATGCACGAACGTCGTGCCCCGGACGCATTGCCCCGGATCGGTCGGGGGCACCGCGTCTGGGAACCGGAGCCTCCTCGCCACCAAACACGAGGCGCCGACTAAAGGTCACTCCGGTTGGGGAGCGAGGGGCGCCCCGCCCGCGGTCCGTTTGGAGAAAGAGGGGAGAGCCGCGCGCCCTCCGCGGGCCCGCGCGAGACGTCGGCGGCCGCTCGAGTGGCGGCGCGGTCAAGGAGGCGGCGTGGGAGGGTGGCGGCGGGCTCTCGGTTTGGACCCGCCGCGTTCGCCGTGCGGAGTGGCGCGGACGGGGGGGGGTTTCTAAATATCTTGTTTTACGATCGACTTAATGTAATACTAAATTTAGAATTCATAAATTTTGAATGTTCTTCTCAAACTTTAGATGTTCTCCCCCTTTGCCTTTCTCGATAGCCTCGACGAAACGGTACCCGGACATTCTCATACATCTTGGTCTTTGGAAGAATGTTTGCAAACGGACGATGAGGGTCTCGTGGCTAAGGGCCGCTTCCTCTAACAGCAAAATTTAGAGGCAAAGGCGGGTTAAAGAACATAACGTTGAGAGGGAACGTGGTGTGTCTTTTGGAGAATGCGACCAAGAATATCTCGAGGTGGCGAAGGTGCTACATGAAAATGCGAGGTCCATCGACGCATGGGGACGGGGAGGAAAAAGAGCGAGTGCATCGGGGAAGAGGAGGAAGAGGATGAAGCTCAAGGAGCTTGGCTACATTGTTAGGCATAGATGCTTGATTGTGATGTTTACATTTGATACATACTCTCTCTATTAGTTGATGTTTTTGTTGGCATGCATCTCTTAGCATGTGCTCTGGAGGTCTCAATATGTTGGGATGTACTATAGGTGTCGGGGTTTGATACCGTCTGCAAGTAAATTTTGGTATGTTAGTGCGTCAGATTCGGACGGTTAGGCTTAAAGACATAGGGGTTATACTGGTTCAGGCACTGCGAAGGACCATGCGTCCAGTTCGGGGAAGTATTCTATATGCCCAGGAGGCTTGTAGTAGGGGGTACAAGCTTAAGTTGAGAGAGGGAAGACGGTCCCGAGTCTTTAGGGGGGGGGGGGGGGGGGGGGGGGGGGGGGGGGGGAGCGCATAATGCTCTTGAGTGAATGTGTTTTATGTCTTTCGTGTCGTGTGTGCTCTTCTTTTTCCCTTTTTACGTTCACGGTACCTACTCCCCCTTTTATAATTCAAGGGGTGCAAGCGTACATGGGGTAAGAAGGTAAAGTTGTGTCCTGCTACAATGCTGCAATAGTGACGTAATAGTCGTCAGGATGGTGTCGTAGTGCGGACCTCGATCTTTGATTGGCGTCATACACCTGGCTAGACGCGGTAGTCCTCATAGGGCTGCATAGGAGGCAGCCCCTGCTCCAAGGCGGTTGCTCCTCGACTTACTATCTCGCATGGTCGGTAGGTCGAGACTTCCGGTGCAAGCCCCGACCTTGTCTCTGGTAGTCACTCGGCGGAGCCGCGGCCCGCGATGACTTATACACGAAGGATCACCGAGTCCTTTCTTGTTGTCTTGCATTTAGGTGGTGGGACATCCTCACAACGACCCTCCCACGAGGGGGGGGGGAAATCTCATCATGGCCTAACAACATGGATTCTCCTGGCCCTCTGCATCCGGCACGCCCCCCCCCCCCCCCCCTAGCGGCATGGAGCCGCTCCCGACACGTGGTTTCGGGATCGGGCGCCCTGGTCGCGGGGAGCAGGGCCTTAGGTCGTGCGAGTCGAGCTCTCCCCCGGTGTAGCCACTGGGCTGGGTCACCTTCTTAAGTCAAGCAGGGCGAACGCTTAAGTCGGAGTCGACGGCTGTGGGGCCAAATAAGCTTCTTTGAGGATGATGGGCTTGTATTACTAGAGTTGATGTTGGGCAGTGGGCTATCTTAGTCTTGTAGGTTGGGGATTAAGGGCTAAGTTGATTACCCTCGGTTTATCCCCTCTTGATGGGGTGGTCTAGAGCTTTTACCCCCAATATGTATGATGTGATGCTTCATGTTAGAACTTTTGTTGCCGAGTATATATGATATTGTGTGCTATGTTACTATGTGAATATATTGCATTTTGTGCCAAGCAATATATATCACAATTTGTTGATTTGTAAAATATGAATCAATATATTGTCCATCTTTTCTATCAAAATAAGGCAAAACTAAAAATAGTAAAGGTAAATTCACATGAGCAGTTTTATCTTTTCGTATAAATTTTGACGCTACTAAATGCTTTTCACACAACAAGTAAAGAGACTCTCTTGTGTTTGGAATAGTAGAGACAAAATCGTAATAACATCAAAAAAAATAAAATAAAAGTAGTAATTGTTGATACCTTCAAAACAAGAGAGCGAAGTCTTAGAAAACGAGGAAAGCAGAGCTTAATTAGAGCGACTCGGGAAGTAGAGTATAATTCACAGTTAAATTTAAAATTTTAGAAGCTCTATACAAATATAAAAAACTTCATAATTGGAGATTGAAACCAAAAAAAGAGCTACGAATCTTTTAGTTATCGTATTCGAAATACCTTTGTCCGCGCGACGTATGGGACCCACCGCTTATCCCTTCCTCTCTTCCCCTCCCTTCCCTCTCATCCATACACTTCCTCTCGGGTTAACTAGTTTCGGTAATTCATAAATTCTCGGAGTTGGAGAAACGCGCTCTTATTCGTATTATTAGAAAAAATCTTAGTGAAAATTTTATTTCTACATCTTTCTTGGTATTACATGCAGCCCAGCGGACTTGGGCGGCTTGTAAGCGCGTGTTCCCGTATACAGACAAAAATGCCCTCGTCCACCTCGCGCGTGCGTGTGCCGTCGTGCCCGTGCGCCTCGCGCCGTGCGTCTGCGTGGGCGAGCTTGGCCTCGTGGGCGTGCGCCGCCCCAGGCGAGCTCGGGCGTCGCGCTCCCAATTGCACTTCCACCATCGTTGGTCATCGTCGGCGCCGCGCTGGGTGTAGTCGACGGGCACGACTGCGATGGGCATGCTGGTCCTAGTGATCTGATGTTGCGGTACTGGTCGGTTGGTCGGAATGTTGGTCGTTCTGCTCCTCTTGGTCGCACTGATCCCAGAGCAGGCCCAAAGCTTGTGGTGCATGACAGCGTAGAGGTTGGAGATGAGGAAATCTGTGGGGTCAAGACCGTTGAAGCCGTCATAGATGCCGACAAACACCTAGCCCTCTCCTCAGACACGATGATGTGTGCGCAATCCTCGCCGGCCTTTCCCTGCCAACTGCAGTCCGACGAATTTGCACCACATGCGGCGGAGGTGGCCGACACACTGAGATTCATTGAATCCTGAAACTTACCTGCCTGCCTCTATGCGACCGAAGCTTGCGGCACCCGGGAGGGGCCCAAACATGAGTGCGGCGTCGAGAGGAACCCCCTCTCGATGGGCCCGAAGCAGGGAAGTCGCCGCCCTTGGGACGCATCGATGCGGAATGTGGTCTCGGCAATGCTTGGTAATGACGGCGAATCTGTACTCTCGGTGGGCGCATGCTATGATAATGACATTGGGTTTTTATCCTGGTTCGGCGGGGGCGTGCGTCGACGGTGGTGTGCTCGGGCGCTATTGCGTTGCGGCCGTGGTGCTCGTAGAGGGGGGCTACAAGCGTGGCGGGAGAGGAGGCCGGGCCTCCAAGTCCCAAAGGTATTGATTGAGGCAAGTGCCAATATCGTGATGAAGGCGGAAGGCGTGCGTGCGATCACTATTCGTCGTCCCCCCCACCCCCCCCCCCCCCGCGGTGGGGGGTGCGCCCTTCCTTTTATAAGCCAAGGAGAGAGAACGAATTTACGGAGGCGTGCCGCACTGTTCTCCTACATGTGGAGGCATGGCGAGCGGTGCCACGGAGTTGATGACCGTCCTGGCGAATCTTTCTCCTGTTGGGGCGTCGTGGCATGTCACATTGCTCGTACGGGGAGCGACCTTGAGGTGGTGGTGTAGAGGTTGGGCTGTCCCGGCGGGCGCACAGCGAGGGGCGGCGAGGGCGTGCAGATCGCGGGGGGTCAAGTACGAGGCGCGGTCGCGAGGGTATGGCGACGTCCGGGTCTGAGTGCGCTCCAACGGCGGTGGGGATGTCGTCGTGCCGGCGTGGCGTCGCCGGTGGCGAGGACGGCCGCACGGGGCGACAACGACGGAGAGAAGCTGCTCCCGTAGGCCCCGGGCGTTACGGTGTAGTCTGTGTAGTCACGGAAAAGCATCACGGCGCGGCCCCCTTTGAGGGGCTCGGCGCATTAGCCGTGCGAGTAGGCGGCCACGGTCAATGCGGGGCGACACGGCCTCTTCGCACGGTGTTACGTAGTGGCGGGGATGGCCTCCCCCGAGGGAGTCGACGGGCCGGCCCCGGCGGGCGGAGTTCCCAGGCGTGTCGGGGTCGTGGCGCGGTCCTCGTGTCGGGGCATTAGGCATGCCGTGCGCGTGAGCGGGAGCGGGGGTGATGTCCGTGTAGGGACCCCGGCCGGCGGACCCTCGCCGAGGGCGTTCGGCTCCCGGCGAGGGCGGACCTTGCGGGGGTGTTCGGCCCTCGTGCGGCGGACCTTGCCGAGGGGGCGTTTAGCCCTCGGGCGGGCGGACCTCGCCGAGAGGGTGCCCAGCCCTGGAGCGAGGCGGACCTCGCCCGAGGGGGCGTTTAGTGCGTGTGTTTTAGGTTCGTGAGTTAGTTCGTGTTTTTGCGTTTTATGAGTTTTAAACGGGTTTCCCCTGGTTATCTAGGGGACCCTTGTGGTTGTCCCCGACAATAGCCCCCGAGTATCTGTGGGTGTACCCATTAGGGTCTCGCAGATGCTGACGCTTGCTGATGGGACGTTCTTCCCTCCCGGTTGCTAATCTTTGTTCCGGGGGCCGCGTCGGCGGGCTCCCGCGGAGTCCTGGCACCCAGAAGCCCTACGAGCGTGAGTGCTCCTCGCGGGGGTTTTCGCGGACACACCAGCGTGCGAGGTGTTTATTTCAGCTGGCATCGGCAATGTTCCAGCCGGCCTCGGTGGTGCCACGCGCACATGTTGTTACTGCGTTCGGTGCACCCTAGGAGGTGTAGCCGTGCGTCGAGCCACGAGCACAGGCCGTTCGAGCGATCGGGGTGAGCTCTCCGACTTGCTTTGAACGCTCCCTCGTCGTCCCCTTCGCGGGGTGGAGGTGAGGTTTCGCGATCCCCATCGATCGGGTCGCGGATTGCGGAGTTCCTCGATCGCTGTTATCGGGTGATTCAAGTGAACGCCCATGCCCCGTTCGATAAGGGTTGGCTCATGGTCCGGAGACTCGTCCATGAAAGCACTCGCACGGGTTTGCTAGGTGGGGCTCGGTCCCGTTCGCTAGGGAGCCCAGGGGCGCGGAGGCTCTCCTCGATGGGATCCCCACGTGGCGGCCTCGGCGGCTCTTGAACACGACATGTGGGGCGCCCTCGACCGTTGGGCTCGAGGATAGGCCGAATGCACGCGCCCTCGTCGTCCACGACTCTGTCGATGCGGGGCGCATTCGAACCCTTCGAGGTCGAGGCTTCGAATCCACGATCGATGGACGACGCGGGGTGGAAGCTCGGTGCCTCGCGACTTTTTGCATACGCGAGTTCGAGGCTCGTTGAGCCCGGCCACGAGTTGCGATCAATAACCCCTATGAATCGAGGGCACTGTGGGCGCCCATTCTCGCTGAGTGGGCTTCGAGACCACTGGTCGGTAATCGCACCCTTCGAGGGTCGGGTTTTTCGAGCCTCGCGCTCAGGCCGCTCGAGGGTCGTCCTTACTTGGTAAGGGATTGGGCCATTTAATGCCCACAGTCGTGGCCACAGTTATGCGCTGCGGGCGCGCCTTTTCAGGCGTCGCGGCCGTGCGCGTAGTGGGCGATGTGGGCGGGCAGACGTGACGGCCCACCGCGGCTCTTCGGTTGCGCGCGTAATGATCGCGCGTGTGCGTGCGCACAGCACTCGGTCGTGGTGGGCCCTGCGTGTCAGTGACGGGTGCCATTCACCTGCAGTTAATGCGCGCAGAGCGCGTGGTTCGGGGAGCATGGCTCCATGGATCTATAAATATGAGGGGAGCGGCGAGTCTTTTACCTCGGCACTTACGCCCATCACCCTGGGTCTCTTTCGCCTGCGACTCAAACGTGCGCCCCCTACGCCTCGCGTAGTGTTCGCTTCGTCTCCATGCCCCTTCGTCGGCGGCATGGCTCCCTCGCAACCCATCACCGTGATCGACCCGGCTGCTTGTGGCCTCGCTCGGCGGCGGCGGTGCTTCGGCATACGGTGAATGCGAAGCGGTGGCGGCGAATGAGACGAGCGGCCCGGTGTGGATCGACCCGCCGGCGGTGGATTGGGAGACCAACCCGCGTTCGGCTACATCGTCAGCTTCGTCCGCTTCCACGAGCGTGGCTTTGCGGCGCGGCGAGCCGCTACGCGCGGTTTGTGCTACCACTACGGCGTGGAGGTGAACAGCTTCACGCGAACGCGTCTATGGCGGCCCGTTCGTCGGCGTGTGCGAGGGGTTCCTAGGGATCCCGACAGGCGGGATCTACGGGTCCCACCTTTCCGCGCGGAGCTACACACGCTCACCACGCCGGAGCCGAAGGTGCGCCGCGCGGTGCGCGCCGCGGCGTGTCGATCTCGCCGCGGGAGATGCGCGAGGGGAACTCTACATTCCCTACCGCGATGACCTCCAACAACGTCGAGTGGGAGCGGGGGTTCTACCTCCGCAGCGACGAGCTGAGCCTTCCGCCCTACACTAGGCAAGGTCTTGAAGGAAAGGCCGATTCTTGGTGGCATGGCGTTTCACCCTCTTCGCGCTAGGGCCAGGGCAGGTCGGCCTTGCGGGCGAAGGACACTGGCGGATGGCGAGCTGGGTGCGGCCTCGGTCCTCGCCAACCTCCACCATCGGCGGATCGTCCCTCTCATGGAGAGGCGGCTCGCATGCGCCGAGATGGATGACACGGCCGATCCGTGGCGGCGCAATCGCGGCGCTGCCGATCTCCTTGCGGGAGTACGCGGCCACGAGGGCGAGGCGCGCCATCGACCTCGAGGCCATCGAGCATGGCGACGGCCGACCTACGGTGGGTCGTTATGCTCCTCCACGGTCGTAGGTGAGTGGAACCTGTCTTCTTTCCCAGATTTGCTTACGGCGTGCGGCGGTACGACCTTTCGCTCATTCCTGAGGGGCGGTGGCCCAGTGAGCGCCACGCGGTCAGGCCCGCCCACGCCCGGCCGACGCGTGCGCGCGGCGCGGCCGACGGGAGCGGGGAAGCGGGCGGCGCGCAAGAAGGAGAGGTCCGGCCCGACGGGCCGCCGGGAATAGAGGAGTGAGGAGTTCGAGGCTGCGCGGCGGCCGGGGACTCTCTTCCCCGGTGACTTCGGAGTACTCGTCGTTGGACGAGGAGGAGGAGGAGAGTGATGGGTACGAGCTCTCCCCGAGAGGTGGGAGCCTGCGCCCCCCTCGCCCAGAGCCGCGGAGGCGGCGGAGGAACGGCGCACAGGGCGGGCGCGGGGGTGCCGCCGCCCGGACGGCCCATGAGAGGGCGACGCGCGTGCCACGGGGGCGTCGGCGCGCGCCATAGGAGGTGACTAGGGGTGCGGCGGCGGCAACGTCGACTGCAGCCACAACGCCCGTCGGGCCCCCAAGGAAAAGGAAGCGGGGCTGAGGACCATGTGTGGTTCGAGGGGCTAGGTGGATGATCGCTTCCTTGTGTGATGAGTGATTGACAACGTTGTGTGAATTGATTCTTGGCTAAGTATTGCGGGTGCGGGGTTGCGGCTTGACTCGTGTTGGTGCAGGTGAAGAACAAGCGCGAAAGGTCGTCGCGGTGAGGCCGCCTCAGTGTGGAAGACAAGTAGGCTTTGTTCGAACTACCGAAATGGAATTATACATCCAGAATAGACCTAAGAAAACATGATCCCAGGCGGATACTTGACATGTTCCTCCTCGCCCAGGCCCGTCGCAAGGGAAGCGAAAGCCAAGATTTGCTTTATCAGGTATCAGACGGGAACTGCGAGCAAATAAAACACCTTTCAAAAGTATTAATACAGTCACATGGATAGTAAATGCGTGAATGTGATGGACTAAAAAATCCGCGGTTCCTAATGGAATAGGTAACAAAGCCACTTTGCCGCCTACAGCTACTAACTCGCTGCCTCCCCACGTTAAGCTGGTACTTGTTGTTGCACCAGGAGCTGTTACGCCAGGCGCGCCAGCATGGATATTTTGTATCCATTGAGCAAAGATGGGTTGTAATTGTATGGCGGTATCCGAAAACATATCTTGGGGACGGCCTAAAGCACTCATGGTATCATTATGAATGTACAAGCCAAAACTGTGAAAACCCAGAAATATACATACCCAGTTAAGATGGGATATGATTGCATCGCGGTGTCTAAGGACGCGATCTAATAGATCGTTGTATCGAGTAGTTGGATCATAGTCTCTTACCATAAAAATGGCTGCATGTGCAGCAGCACCGACTATTAGAAATCCGCCAATCCACATGTGGTGTGTGAACAAGGAAAGTTGTGTCCGTAGTCGGTAGCTAGGTATGGATGGGGGGCATAGAGTACATATGATGAGCTACAACAATAGTTGTAGAGCCTAGCATAGCTAGGTTAAGAGATAATTGAGCATGCCATGACGTTGTTAGGATTTCATAGAGACCCTTATGGCCTTGTCCTGTAAAGGGGCCCTTATGAGCCTCCAAAATATCTTTAGAATCATGACCAATACCCCAGTTGGTCCTATACATATGACCAGCGATCAGGAAAAGAATAGCAATAGCTAAATGATGGTGTGCAATATCACTCAACCATAGACCACCGGTTATTGGATCTAGTCCTCCGCGAAAACTAAGAAATTCTGCATATTTGGACCAATTCAAGGTGAAAAAGGGAGTTGCTCCTTCGGCAAAACTAGGATAAAGTTGAGCCAAAAGGTCGCGATTCAAGATAAATTCATGAGGAAGTGGTATCTCTTTAGGATCAACCCCAGCGTCGAGAAATTGGTTAATCGGTAAAGATACATGGATTTGGTGTCCCGCCCAAGAAAGAGACCCAAGTCCTAATAATCCCGCTAAGTGGTGATTCAACATGGATTCTACATCTTGGAACCAGGCCAATTTGGGAGCAGCTTTGTGATAATGGAACCAACCAGCAAAAAGCATTAACGATGCAAAAATCAATGCACCGATTGCGGTACAATAGAGTTGTAATTCACTAGTTATTCCGGATGCTCGCCAAATCTGAAAAAACCCAGAGGTTATTTGGATTCCTCGGAAACCCCCGCCTACATCACCATTCAAAATTTCTTGCCCTACTATTGGCCAAACCACCTGAGCACTGGGTCCAATGTGAGTAGGATCGCTTAGCCATGCTTCATAATTGGAAAAACGGGCACCGTGGAAGTACATCCCACTCAACCAAAGAAAGATAATGGAGAGTTGACCGAAATGAGCACTAAAGACTTTTCGGGAGATCTCCTCCATCACCGGTATGACTATCGAAATCGTGAGCATCAGCATGTAGGTTCCAGATCCAAGTGGTAGTATCGGGACCCTTAGCTATTGTTCTTGAGAAATGCCCGGGTCTGGCCCATTCCTCAAAAGATGTTTTTACAGGATCCCTATCCACAACAATTTTAACTTCTGGTTCCGGCGAACGAATAATCATTAAGTCCTCCTCTTTCCGGACAAGACATACAAAGAGACCCGCCAACTGTCTTTTTATTGAATCTTTGAAAGATAGATATTATGATTAGTCCTTTTCTTTACTATACTACCGTCCTTCTATTTTTTTTTAGTTATTTACTGGAGCAATTATATATTGAAGTCAATCCGAGGCAAGTGTTCGGATCTATTATGACATAAGGATTAGGTGCCTAACGGACATTGGTTCTTCTGGAGGGGGGGGGGGGGTTCCCGACGTAATAAAAAAAATCTTTTTTTTACGTTTTAATTTAAGAAGCTAGTGTATTTTTTTTGAGGGTATAAGCCCCTATCCACATCTACTTTCCTCGAGTGAGCATAATATAGATTTTTTTATGCGATTCCAAATTCCAAGATAACTCATTAGAATTATTAATAAGACCGTCCTGATATATTAGGTAGGAATATTTAGATTGCCACCTTTTATGTGCTTTATTACTTCTGTTCCAGAGCCTATCCCTATTATTTATCCTTATGAAATATGATCCAAAATCGAAGGTAGAAGAAAGGGATATAATGAAATTCTTGATTTGATCTTCTTACCTAAATTATTTTATTAATGGATCAACAACCAAACCACCCATTTTATGGAAATGGAGAGTTGTTTTATTCAAATTCAAAGCGCTTCGTAATCTTCAACCAGTTCTGTGCTTCAATATAATTTCCCGGAGTAAGCGCTATAGCTTGTTTCCAATACTCAGCAGCTTGATCAAACCAAGCTTCCGCAATTTCCGAATCGCCCTGTAGAATGGCCTGTTCTCCTCGGTCGGAATAGGCAGTTCCTTCCCCTAGAACCGTACTTGAGAGTTTCCTACCTCATACGGCTCAGAAATTGCTATCTGAATTTCCCCTATATTAACTGAATTCGATTTCTCAAAAATCAATCCAATTTCTTCTTGGGTTAAGCAGAAGAAGTTAATTACCTAAGTTTCAAACCCTAATTTTGATCAATAATCAGTTTGATCTTTTCTCCCACCTTCAGAAGAATGAAGCATAGATAGACCTATATCCTTCGTTCCAATTTTCTGAAAGGTAACTATCTCGGTTTCGTTTCTTTCATATATGAAATTTCTATAGAATCCTCGAAAAAGACTTTTTCCCATAAGAAAGAGAAAAAAGAACTTACTATCTTTGGGATCTGATACTACACCGCTGCTTAATCCCTTAGTGGATCGGCTTTATTACATAAGCCGATTCCTAAATTTTGTCCCATATTGTGGTATAATAAAGCAGTTTTTTTTTTAGTTGTATCGACCCAGTCGCTCACTAATTGATCTTTACGGTGTTTTCTCTATCAATTTCAGCTTTATCCATAGAACAGTAGTATAGGCTCTACTTTCTTCCTATTTTGATTCTCGTGAAGTGTCTTTCCTTCCTACAGCTGATAGGGGTAAAATCGTTGTTTTGACGATCCCTATGTAGAAAGCCCTTTTTTCTAGTATTTACTAGAAAATTTTGTCCCTTCTTTTTTCTTCTTTCTATAGTGGAGATAGTCGCACGTAATGACAGATCACGGCCATATTATTAAAAGCTTGCGGTAAGAAGGGGTTTCGTTCTAGCGCCCGGAAATAATATTCCAAAGCCTTTGTATGCTCTCCATTGCTTGTGTGTATAAGGCCTATGTTATATAGTATATAACTTCGATCATAGGGATCAATTTCTAGTCGCGTAGCTTCATAATAATTCTGCAAAGCTTCCGCATAATTTCCTTCGGATTGAGCCAACATCCGTTACGGTCGTTCATTCTATTCAATTCAAAAAATCTCCGTTCCAAAACCGTACATGAGGTTTTCATCTCATACGGCTTCTCCCTTCTGTACATAGTACTAAGCGAAAAATCTATAGAATAAAAATAGAATTAGTTCCATCTCATTATGGACCGAAGGAGAGCTGGTATTTTTCCAAGAAATCTCTAGCCAACCTTCCCCCAAGAGGTTTTTCTTAACACCAATGAATTCTATTAATGCTAGAGGAAAATGATAGCTCCAAGAATTTCTTTGTTCTCAACGCCTCCTATTTAGAGGAATTAGCCACTTCAACGACCTTTGATGGTTATAAGGGTATCCAAAGTACAAACCTGATGGTTGTTTGTTATCCTAACCATTCTTCCCAACCCTGATACCAATCAGGAAAGGGCTAATTTCTAACAAAGTTTTTCTCTTGTTGATTCCTATTTCGAGGTGTAGTGCTTTTCTCCCCTATGCTACCTATTGGTACTAGTAGAGTCGGATTGGCCTGTAATACAGAACCTATCCTGTAGGTGTAACCTTTCGCTCAATACTAAAATCTACAATTGAAGCATCTGAGGCCGCATCAATCGAGGATACACGACAGAAGGAATTGTTAGTTCACCTCACCTTCCCCAAGCGTGGGTTTCCTTTACTAATTTTGTTCTCTCTATGCGAACCCCGTCTCTTTCTCGTAAGAATGAGATGTAGGTAGGGCTAAAAAAAATGAGTCAAATCGCACCATCTCTATAATAAGTAAATGCCCTTTTTTCCCCGGAGGTTGTCGGAATTATTTGCAATAAAATATTGGCTACAATCGAGGAGGTCTTATCAATGAAATTTCCATTTATACGGGATCTAGGCATAATTCCCAACCATTCTATATAGAATTCTTTTCATTCTATCGCAAAATAACATAAAAACAAAACATTCGATTCTTATAAATCGATCCATATGCTCTAAATGGATAAGAGAGGTATGGATTTTCCGCTCAGCTCAAATTGTCTTCTTTTCCTTCTGTTTGGACAAGAAGAGATATGAAATATTTGACTAAGACTAGATTTCATTCCACTTTCCTATTTCTAAACAACAACTTCTCTCATCAGCTATTTTGCGTTTTCAAAGTCATTAATTGCCCCATACCCTTTTTTATTTAGATTGTATGGCGTAACGTACCTTATGCAAATAGAATTCTAGAGTTCCTTTATTTTCTTATGGAATAAGAAGAATTCTTCCATTCTCTTTTTTTTTTGGTTTTCCCCAAAGAAAAACTTTTGAGGCGGAATTCCTAGTAAAAAAAAAATACCGGATCCTTCCACTTAGATGAAAAGGAATTTTTCCCATAGAGCCATGGAATCCCCCAGCCGTTGGGGCTGTACCTGTACTGCAGGAATACGAAAACTCGCTATTCACTCAGTTTATTTCCCATAATAAGATTATGGAGGAGAGATGGCCGAGCGGTTCAAGGCGTAGCATTGGAACTGCTATGTAGACTTTTGTTTACCGAGGGTTCGAATCCCTCTCTTTCCGTTTCTCTTAATTCATCAATGTTAGCGATCACAATGTATCAAATTAAATAACAATTTATTCCAACAATAAAGAAAATTAATAGAAATTCTCTATAGCAAATTACTGTGGTATGTAAAATCGAGGAAATAACAAAAAATAAAAAAGGATCCTAGGGTTAATCTATTTCCGCTAGGTGAACGGGAAAATACGAATTAAGAGCCTTAGGTCGATTTAGTTCGGGGAAAGGGGAAGGGGAAAAAAATTCTATGAACCTTTCCTTTTTTCGTTAAGTTCAAGTCTGGCGAGAGTAATATTCTACAACTAACAACTCATTTACTTTGAGACCGACCCACTTCCTATCTAGAATTTTTTTTACTAGTCCTTTATATTGCAATGTGTCAACCGTCAAATGCTTTGGCAATTTGCCCGGATCGGATGAAGCAATAGAATTTTGAACCAGACGTTTTGATCGTTGGTTATCCTTCGTAGTAATAATATCTCGGGGTTTGCAACGAAAACTTGGTATATCAACTATACGACCATTAACTAAAATATGTCTATGGTTAACTAATTGCCGGGCCCCAGGAATGGTTGAAGCCATACCCAATCGAAAAAGGATATTATCCAAACGCATTTCAAGTAATTGTAGTAAAACCTGACCTGTGGATCTTTTTGCTTTTCCAGCGATATGTACATATCTAAGTAATTGGCGTTCTGTCAGACCATAATGAAAACGCAATTTCTGTTTTCTTGAAGACGAATACGATAGTATATTTTTTTGGAAATTGAATTTCTTTTTCTGATTACTTCCGGATTTAGGCGTTTTTCTAGTGAGTCCTGGTAAAGCTCCCAGACGGCGTATTTTTTTTAAACGAGGCCCTCGATAACGGGACATGAAGACTCCTTTTTTATTTTAGTGAAATTTCATTTTACACAATAAATTTCATTCTATTTACATTACGGAATACATCGAAATTCAAACTGAATTAAACTAAAGGATAAACAGAGTAAAATCTACTAAAAGTACCACAAAAAATGGAATTTCATCAACATCCGTATTTTTTGTATATATTATTTATTTTTATGTTTTGTATCTAGCAAAATTGTAAGATAGAACGATATAATAGACCCTCGATTCCCCACTGAATTTAGAGAAAAAGAGAAATTCTTGTTCATGGAACATCGATAAAAGCCGACTATCGGATTTGAACCGATGACCCTCGCATTACAAATGCGATGCTCTAACCTCTGAGCTAAGTGGGCTTACATAACAGAAGTAGTGTAACAAATAGAAATATATATAGGGAATCCTTAAAATCTCAGATCTTAATTATAAATCTTAGTTATTAACTAGTTCGAAATTGGAAGTTCTACTTAGAATTAGTAAAGAATAAATTAGTAAAAAAAATACTAGAATTTCATAAAGATAAAGTTAGCTTGATATGCTTAACTAAATGATATTCTTAAATAGGATTCTAGAATTTATTGAACTTTCTTTTATTTCCTCTAAATTCACCAATTTGCTATGGCTCGGACGAATAATCTAATGCATATAAAAGAAGAATATATATGAATAATATAATAAAGAGAAAATGCCAATGCCAAGAGATTGGCATTTTCATTCGATCATTATATACATTTTTGAGATGTTTTTTTTATTTGTTAATAATTTAAGGATAAATAGTTCACTAAGGAGAAGATAGAATCATAGCAAATGAAATTTATAATTCAGATTAGAAAAAAAAAGAATGAATATCAAGCCTTATAGTATGATTTTGAATACTCTAAAAAAGGAAGGAGGGAGGCGGGAGAGATAAAAACTTTTGGATATATTCATTCCAATTGAATTGCAAATATATCAACGATAGAATCAATTCAATTCTGAATTGCAATAAGCGAGCGGGGTCTCTCAAATAGAGATGAGCTGCTAGACTACGTCGAATAATGAATTTAATGATTCAAAAAAACTAAGAGATGGATGAAATTATACAAGGAATCCTGGTTTCAAAGAAAAGGAAAATGGGGATATGGCGAAATCGGTAGACGCTACGGACTTGATTGTATTGAGCCTTGGTATGGAAACCTGCTAAGTGATAACTTCCAAATTCAGAGAAACCCTGGAATGAAAAATGGGCAATCCTGAGCCAAATCCCTTTTGAAAAAACAAGTGGTTCTAAAACTGGAACCCAAAGGAAAAGGATAGGTGCAGAGACTCAATGGAAGCTGTTCTAACGAATCGAAGTAATTACGTTGTGTTGGTAGGGGACTCCCTCGAAATACTAGAAAGAAGGGCTTTATACATTTAATACACACGTATAGATACTGACATAGTAAACGATTAATCACAGAACCCCTATCATAATATAGGTTCTTTATTTTATATTTTTTTCTAGAATGAAATTAGGAATGATTATGAAATAGAAAATTCTGAATTTTTTTAGAATTATTGTGAATCCATTCCATCAAGAATATTGAGTAATCAAATCCTTCAATTCATTGTTTTGAGATCAAAAGTGGATTAATCGAACGAGGATAAAGAGAGAGTCCCATTCTACATGTCAATACTGACAACAATGAAATTTCTAGTAAAAGGAAAATCCGTCGACTTTATAAGTCGTGAGGGTTCAAGTCCCTCTATCCCCACCCAAACCCTCTTTTATTCCCTGACCATAGTAGTTATCCTTTTTTTCTTTTATCAATGGGTTTAAGATTCATTAGCTTTCTCATTCGACTCTTTCTTTCACAAAGGAGTGCGATGAGAACTCAATGAATCTTATGCTATTCATTAAATAGAATATTTCTTTTTTATTTGATAGGACTACCCCCGCTCCATTCCAAATTTGGAATGGAATACTTTATTGATTTTTTAGTCCCGTTAATTGACATAGATGCAAATACTCTACTAGGATGATGCACAAGAAAGGGTCAGGATAGCTCAGTTGGTAGAGCAGAGGACTGAAAATCCTCGTGTCACCAGTTCAAATCTGGTTCCTGGCACAGAAAAAAAAAAGGATCTACCGAATAGATATTGATACAAATATCTTTAGATGGATTGAGGTACATATTCATTAATAATCTAGATAGTATAGAGTAAGTAGATAAATCTATAAACACTTCTTTTTAGAAAAGGATTAAAATTTATGGTTCTTTTTTTTATGTTATAGAAAAAGGGGAGATTAGGTGCCCTTTTCTTCATTTTTTCATTTCTTATTAATTTTGTATGCCGCTATTCTGAAGAATTTTTTTGATTCTTGCTTATCCCACTTTCCTAGTTGTTCTAAGTAAACCGCGCGGTACAAAGTTCGTGGTAGGAACTTCTTTAAGTCATTGTATTTTTCTGTTCATACGAAGGAAACGAATATGTGATTTTCAAAATTGGAAAATCGAAATGAAGCCCTTTTTTTTTGTTCAGTCTATCTGTATCTTTTTGTATAATATAATAGGAATTAATTAGAATATAATAAGTATTTCGTTTCGTCTAGGAACAGAACCTAAAAATATTCCTTGACTTGAATAAAATCTAGAGTTGTGTTGTATAAGTGAACATGAATTTATTATCATTCAATGAGCATCTTGTATTTCATAGAAATTGGGGGTTATATAGTCCTTACGTAAGGGCCAGCCTATCCAACTTTCAGGCATTAAGATACGTTTAAGACGTGGATGATTATCATAAGAAATTCCCACCATATCATAAGATTCGCGTTCTTGAAAATCGGCACTTCTCCAAACCCAGAAGACAGATGGGATTCTAGGATTATCTTTTTGGGCAAAGACTTTTATGCATACTTCTTCTGGGTTATCTATACCATACTGTATTCTCGTAAGATGATACACGCTAGCTAAAGATCCACCAGGTGCTACGTCATAAGCACATTGGGAACGTAAATAATTGTAACCATATACATATAAAATGACAGCAATGGAATCCCAATCCCCCGCTTTTATTTGTAAAGTCTCTATTCCCCGGTGATCGAAGCCCAAAGATCTATGAACCACCTCATGTTTGACTAGCCAATTAGATAACCAACCCTGCTGCATTGTCTTGATCTCTCCCCCTTTGTATAAATATTTGATATTTCAAATGCAAGTTTGAAAGATTGCACTGCTCTTTCTTTTTCTGCATAAAAGAACCCCTCCTAATTCACTAATTTGGAGGAAGATATTGGACTTTTGGATTTGAAAAAAGTTTCAGAAGATATATCTAAAGTAGATGGTGATTGATAGAGCAATTCTTGTTCGTAAGTTCCAGTGTGAGTACTGCGCCGAACATAAAGCTTGTGACGGGTAGTAAAAGATCGATTTTTCTTTTTACTTTTACATAGAGTTCGATCCTCAACTATTTCTCGCGATATCTTCTTACGAAGTTTTGTTAGGGCGTCTATAACAGCCTCTGGTTTAGGCGGGCAACCCGGCAGGTAGACATCCACAGGAATTAACTTATCAACTCCTCGAACAGTACTATAGGAATCCGTACTGAACATTTCTCTTGACGGTAAGGCTCATAACAATGACGTATTTCGGTTCAGGCATTTGCTCATATAATCACTAAAAGATGGAGCCATTTTCATTGTTACCGTACCAGCTGTTGACGGATCAACACTAGGACTTGATCTTGGTACCAATCCATAACGATCAAAGTCGAATCGTGAGCCTATTAATGAAGCAAATTCAATGAAACAACAACTGGTACCATATAGAAGGGGCCATAAACTGGAGAGTCTTGACCAATTTGAAAGATCGTTTGGTGTAGTTGAAATAACGGAATTGGAACTTGTTTGGTCGAGTAATGGAAACTCAACCAAACCCATAATTGTCTCAATGGAATCTTTTCCTTCTTTTTTTTTTTTTTTTCTGAATATTCAGTTAAGACCATTCCAAGGCTCCTTTTCGCCATGCATAAACTAAACCAAGAACTAGGATAAGCACAAAAATGAAAGCTTCGATAAAAACGGATACACCCAATACGTCGAAACTCATTGCCCAAGGATAGAGAAAGACCGTTTCCACATCAAAAACAACAAAAACTAGCGCAAACATGTAATAGCGTATTCGGAATTGTAACCAGCCCCCCATAGGACTATACCCGATTCATAACTAGAAAGCTTCTCTGGTCCTTCATTAATAGGGGCTAAAAGTCCTGAAATCCAAAATACCAAAATAGGTATAAGGCTTGCTATTATTAGAAATGTCCAAAAAATATCATATTCGTGAAGCAGAAACATAAATGTACTCCCATTAATATGGAATGAACTGGGCAAGTTGAATCTATTCAACGTTAAGCCTTGACATTATCAATTTATCCAGAACTTCTCTCTTTTCCTCGGTGAAACAAGAATCCGTTTTGCTCAAACCAAAGGCAAAAAGCAGCTTACTTTAGCCTGTGTTTCTTTTGTAACATGTCTCTCCTTAAGGATTAATCCAATGGAATCCCCACTCCCTTTTTTTCTTTCGATTTTTTTTTTATTTAAAGTGGAATGGATCGATTTAGATAATGTATATTTAGATAATGTATATATTTAGATAATGTATATATAGTAATATACTTCAAACAAAATAGGAATTCGCAAAATGGAGAAAATCGTTGCAGTCATTATAGGAAAGTATAGGGACTTAGAGCATATCCATTTGAAGGAGGATGGGTTTAAATCCAGTTAAGGATCCTTTCTTCTATTTCTATTGATTTGATCAAATTTTTTTCCTTTTCCTGTCTCTATGATTTTCCATGAATGGAGCCTATGGTAATGCTTTTATCTCTATTCTATGGCGCAATCGATCGTCGAGTTTATAAACAAGTACTGTACTAATAGGAAAAAAACTATACCTAACTATATAAAGTAAACATGGAATATCATCCTAAAATGAAAAAAAAAAAAAGACGTATATATTAGGGCTATATCGGATTCGAACCGTAGACCTTCTCGGTAAAACAGATCAAACGAATTGTTATCGAAATGATTCGAACTGTTTCAAAGACCCAACATGCATTTTTATTTTTCTGCATTGGGCTCTTTCATCAACTGATGTAAAGATCAGTTAATCCGCCATCTTTTCTTTGAGGAAAGATAATAAGATGGCTCCCTGTGCTCTGATTGATTATTTTTCTTATGATCTATCTAGGAGCAATACCAAAGTGTTTCAAAGGAGGATTACCTTGACTTAGGTCTGCCTCGGGCCTAAATTAAATCAACCTAAGTGAAATGGAGTCTCTATCGTTCCGTTCCGCTGCAAGAGTTTACTATGAGACTTCATACACCTTAAAGTTCATAGAACGAAAAGAAGTTTTTTGGAGGCCCTTATCCTCATTACGCCTAGCATTGAGTGGGCTGGATATTTACCTTATCAACTAGCAAATCAATAGGGGTTCTATTTGATTTTGATTAAGTACCTGAATTGGCACCTGAATCGGACTGAACCGTTTGTTTGTCAGGCTACTGTTCTCCTATTCTTTCGAATCCATGAAGTAAGACATTGATTTTGCAATTAAGTTCAATTTCAATTATGTTCATTGCATAAAAAGTTCCCTTGAAAAGCATTGGCGCACGTGTAAGCGAGTTGCTCTACCGAACTGAGCTATAGCCCTTGTCAGAGATATCTTAACATATAGATAATTTCTTGTCAAGATTAATATTCTCTAATGCCAGAGGATATTCCTCGGATCCGTTTACTATTTACTATAAATAACATAGTAAACATAAAATGACATAGTAAACATACCAATAACATAACATAAATATACCAATAACGGAGGGGTATTGCTTATAAAAAGGATTCGATCTATAATCGATCGAAGTAATGGGGCTTCTTTTGTGGTGATAAATTGCCTACTTAACTCAGTGGTTAGAGTATTGCTTTCATACGGCGGGAGTCATTGGTTCAAATCCAATAGTAGTAGGTAGAAAAATTACTAGATAGCATTGGACTTACTTCGCTTCGCTATCTAATAACTTTTTCACCATGCTTTTCCTTTTTCTTTGTATCAACGAAACCTTTGGATTGTCTTCAATTGGATGGGGGGAATCCAATTGACAGCCTCGACTCGTATCCTAGCTCGTCTGAGAGCTAGCTTCGCTTCAACCAATTCTTTCGTACCCTCTGTTCATTGCATAAAAGTTCCCTTGAAAAGCATTGGCGCACGTGTAAGCGAGTTGCTCTACCGAACTGAGCTATAGCCCTTGTCAGAGATATCTTAACATATAGATAATTTCTTGTCAAGATTAATATTCTCTAATGCCAGAGGATATTCCTCGGATCCGTTTACTATTTACTATAAATAACATAGTAAACATAAAATGACATAGTAAACAACATAATAACATAACATAAATATACCAATAACGGAGGGGTATTGCTTATAAAAAGGATTCGATCTATAATCGATCGAAGTAATGGGGCTTCTTTTGTGGTGATAAATTGCCTACTTAACTCAGTGGTTAGAGTATTGCTTTCATACAGCGGAGTCATTGGTTCAAATCCAATAGTAGGTAGGTAGAAAAATTACTAGATAGCATTGGACTTACTTCGCTTCGCTATCTAATAACTTTTCTACCCTTCTTTCCTTTTTCTTTGTATCAACGAAACCTTTGGATTGTCTTCAATTGGATGGGGGAATCAATTGACAGCCTCGACGTATCCTAGCTCGTCTGAGAGCTAGCTTCGCTTCAACCAATTCTTTCGTACCCTCAGCTCTACTCAAGTTAGCTTCGGCTATTTCCAGTGCCTGTTGAGCTTCTTCTGGATCAATGTCACTACCGAGTTCTGCATCATTTCCTAAAATGATGATCTCATTATTAACTATTCGCGCAAAACCACTCCCACAGAACCGCCATTGGTCGTCGAGGAGGCGTATTCTCAAAGGACCCATATCTGGCTATGTTAATGGGGGCGTGGTTTGGTAATACACCAATTTGGCCACTATTAGTAGATAAAATGATTTCTTTCACTTCCCACAATCCCAAATAATTCGTTTAGGAGTCAGTACATAAAGATTTAATTTCATTTTCTTTAATTTGCTCTCCTCTTCTAAGTTTATAGCTTTCGTGCTAGCTTCATCGATGTTCCCACCAAATAAAAAGCCTGTTCGGGTAGGCCGTCTAATTCTCCAGAAAGGATTAGTTGAAATCCCTAATTGTTCTGCAAGACCAACACTTTCCTGGGGAACCGGTGAAAACTTCTGCCACAAAGAACGGTTGTATTGGGAAGACTAACTCGATTTTTCGTGCTCTTGCTACAGTTAAACGATCCTCCTCCGATAATTCGTCCAACCCAAGAATTGCGATAATGTCCTGAAGTTCTTTGTAACGTTGTAAAGTTTCCTTAACTCTTTGCGCAGTTTCATAATGTTCGTTGCCAACGATCCGAGGCTGTAACATAGTTGAGGTTGAATCTAAAGGATCTACTGCGGGATAAATGCCCTTGGAAGCCAATCCTCTGGAAAGTACGGTAGTAGCGTCAAATGTGCAAATGTTGTGGCAGGAGCGGGGTCGGTCAAATCGTCCGCAGGTACATAAACTGCTTGGATCGAAGTTATAGATCCCTTTTTGGTAGAAGCAATTCTTTCTTGCAAAGAACCCATTTCTGTACTAAGGGTAGGTTGATAACCCACTGCAGAGGGCATTCTTCCTAATAAGGCGGATACTTCCGATCCTGCTTGAACAAAACGAAGATATTATCGATGAATAAAAGCACGTCTTGCTTATTAACATCTCGGAAATATTCTGCCATAGTTAGGGCTGTTAAACCAACTCTCATACGAGCTCCCGGTGGTTCATTCATTTGGCCATAAACTAGAGCTACCTTTGATTCCTCAATATTTTTTTCATTAATTACTCCGGATTCCTTCATTTCCATATAAAGATCATTTCCTTCACGAGTCCGTTCCCCTACTCCGCCAAATACGGATACGCCTCCATGAGCTTTAGCAATGTTATTGATTAATTCCATGATGAGTACTGTTTTACCTACTCCTGCTCCCCCAAATAGTCCGATTTTCCTCCACGTCGATAAGGAGCTAAAAGATCGACCACCTTAATACCTGTTTCAAAGATGGATAATTTCGTATCTAACTCGATAAGGCAGGCGCAGATCTATGAATAGGGAATGTTGCACTAGTATCTACAGGACCCAAATTGTCAATAGGCTCCCCCAGAACGTTAAAAATTCGTCCGAGTAGCTCCGCAAACTGGAACACTGAGAGGAGCTCCTGTGTCAATCACTTCCATTCCTCTCATCAACCCGTCTGTAGCACTCATAGCTACAGCTCTAGCCTCGATTATTTCCTAATAATTGTTGTACCTCACAAGTCACATTAATTTGCTTATCCGGCAGTGTCTCGACTCTTTACTATCAAAGCGTTATAAATATAAGGCAACTTGCCCGGGGAAAAGTGATATCTAGCACGGGTCCAATAATTTGATCAATACGCCTACCCTTTTTTTCTTCAATTGTGGAAACCCCCGGGACGCAGAAATCAGCTAAGTTGCTTCTCATAATTATCATAATTATCAAAAAAAGGAATTTGTCGAAATTTTTCTTTTTCTTGTTGAATGTCACAAATCAAATCAAAAAAATATCCAAAAATCCAAAACTAAAAAGGAAATAAATTAGTTAATTCACTAAAAAAAGGGACTAGCACTTGATTTCGTTGCCCAAGCGAATCCCATTCAATCGTTTACTTATGGAATGAGTCCAGTTGGAAAGTTCAATCAATCTTTTTCATATAAATTTTGTCTTTTGTGAAGGATCTGTGCCTACTCTATGCTATCTAAGACTTCGATATACTACTGTGAAGCATAAGTTACTGTCAATAAAGAATTTTCTTAGTATTTAGGTATTTAGATTCAAAATATCAAAGGGGCCTATTAAGAACTTTCAAAATTGGAAAATAAGGATTAGGGATTGGTTTGAGTTGCGCTATATCTATCAAAGAGTATACAATAATGATGGATTTGATTCACCAAATCCATGGTTTAATAACGAACCGTGTTAACTTACCATAACAACAACTCAATTCCTATCGAATTCCTATAGTATAATTCCTATAGAATAGAACGTACACATGGTGTACGCATTATATATGAATGAAACATATTTATTAACTTAAGCATACTCCTTTTTTTATTTAATGAATTGATATTAATTGAATATCTTTTTTTTTAGATTTTTGCAAAGGTTTCATTTACGCCTAATCCATATCGAGTAGACCCTGTCGTTGTGAGAATTCTTAATTCATGAGTTGTAGGGAGGGACTTATGTCACCACAAACAGAAACTAAAGCAAGTGTTGGATTTAAAGCTGGTGTTAAGGATAAATTGACTTACTACACCCGGAGTACGAAAGCAAGGATACTGATATCTTGGCAGCATTCCGAGTAACTCCTCAGCCCGGGGTTCCACCTGAAGAAGCAGGGGCTGCTGTAGCTGCGGAATCTTCTACTGGTACATGGACAACCGTTTGGACTGATGGACTTACCAGTCTTGATCGTTACAAAGGACGATGCTATCACATCGAGCCCGTTCCTGGGGAGGCGGATCAATATATCTGTTATATAGCTTATCCATTAGACCTATTTGAAGGGTTCTGTTACTAACATGTTTACTTCCATTGTGGGTAACGTGTTTGGTTTCAAACCCCTACGCGCTCTACGTTTGGAGGATCTACGAATTCCCCCTAGTTATTCAAAAACTTTCCAAGGTCCGCCTCACGGTATCCAAGTTGAAAGGGATAAGTTGAACAAGTATGGTCGTCCTTTATTGGGATGTACTATTAAACCAAAATTGGGATTATCCGCAAAAAATTACGGTAGAGCGTGTTATGAGTGTCTACGCGGTGGACTTGATTTTACCAAAGATGATGAAAACGTAAACTCACAACCATTTATGCGCTGGAGAGACCGTTTTGTCTTTTGTGCTGAAGCAATTTATAAAGCACAAGCAGAAACTGGTGAAATCAAGGGGCATTACTTGAATGCGACTGCAGGTACATGCGAAGAAATGATTAGAGAGCTGTATTTGCAAGGGAATTAGGGGTTCCTATTGTAATGCATGACTACTTAACTGGAGGATTCACCGCAAATACTAGTTTGTCTCATTATTGCCGCGACAACGGCCTACTTCTTCACATTCACCGAGCAATGCATGCAGTTATTGATAGACAGAAAAATCATGGTATACATTTCCGTGTATTAGCTAAAGCATTGCGTATGTCGGGGGGAGATCATATCCACTCCGGTACAGTAGTAGGTAAGTTAGAAGGGGAACGTGAAATAACTTTAGGTTTTGTTGATTTATTGCGCGATGATTTTATTGAAAAAGATCGTTCTCGCGGTATCTTTTTCACTCAGGACTGGGTATCCATGCCAGGTGTTATACCGGTGGCTTCAGGGGGTATTCATGTTTGGCATATATGACTCTGACCGAAATCTTTGGAGACGATTCTGTATTACAATTTGGTGGAGGAACTTTAGGACATCCTTGGGGAAATGCACCTGGTGCAGCAGCTAATCGTGTGGCTTTAGAAGCCTGTGTACAAGCCCGTAACGAGGCGCGATCTTGCTCGTGAAGGTAATGAAATTATCAAAGCAGCTTGCAAATGGAGGTCCTGAACTAGCCGCAGCTTGTGAAGTATGGAAGGAGATCAAATTTGAGTTCGAAGCGATGGATACCCTATAGAAGAAGAAAAAAAGATCAGTTACGAAATGCAGTAATTCTTCTTTATTTTTCTAATTGATTGCAATTAAATTCGGCTCAATCTTTTTAGAAAAGATTGAGCCGAATTTAAATAGATAATGATACGATCATGAGACTTGACAAATCGAGATTCTTCTATTCTATATATCTAGAAGATAGAAAGGTATAATACAATAAACAAATAGAAATCCAAATATAGTATTATCATACGATAATGGAATCAAATACGCAGTATTTACAGAAAAGAGTCTTCGTTTATTGGGAAAGAATCAATATACTTCTAATGTCGAATCGGGATTCACTAAGACAGAAATAAAGCATTGGGTCGAACTCTTCTTTGGTGTTAAGGTAGTAGCTGTGAATAGCCATCGACTACCCGGAAAGGGTAGAAGAATGGGACCTATTCTGGGACATACAATGCATTACAGACGTATGATCATTACCCTTCAACCGGGTATTCTATTCCACTTCTACTTTTTTAATTAATTAAATTAAAGTGAAATTAAAGGGTATTCTAAAAAGAGGTATTTCTTTTATTTTCACAATAGTTTTCTTTTGAATCCAATTTAAAGTTCGATTAGAAGGATAGAAAGGTGATGAGAATGGGAAAAGAAAAATCAAATATTTTTAATTAGTTCCCCTTTTTTGCAATTTTCTTATTATCTATTCCATTCATTTTTTTTATAGATATAGAATACTATTTTTTTTAGAATACTAAAGTATTCTAAAAAAAATAGTATTCTATACAAAATAAAGATTTTGTAAACTAAAAAATACAATAGTCAATATTCCTTATAATAGATATACTTAATTATATCATAAGAATCTTAAGATATATTTCGAATAGATAGAAATAGTAAATTTGAATTGAGACACATATTCTATGACAGATTTGAACTTACCCTCTATTTTCGTGCCTTTAGTAGGCTTAGTATTTCCAGCAATTGCAATGGCTTCCTTATTTCTTTATGTGCAGAAAAATAAGATTGTCTAGAAACGACGGGGCCCAATTTTCTTAATGTATTTCCAGGATCATAATACAGATATTTTTTTGTGTAAGTAATATAATATGATGGGGTATGTAGCTCTTTCTACACACAAATAAAAAACATCTATGGATGCAGATATGGGCTACGAGCATAAATGCATGCATATGCGTAGCCGAGTATAGCGAGTTTTTTTTTTAAGTGGATCCACGAATTCTTTTTGAATAGAAAGTCAATGTATCTAACCAATTATTTCACAGGAGTACTAGCTACTGAAGGTTATTTCAGAATCAAAAAAAGTAAAGTCAAAATCATTTAGCTTATTCTCTCAATTTCAATTGACCGCTACTGGATTTAATTTAGTATATCTAATATGAATTGGCGATCAGAACACATATGGATTGAACTTCTAAAAGGTTCTCGAAAAAGAGGTAATTTTTTCTGGGCCTGTATTCTTTTTCTGGGTTCATTAGGATTCTTAGCGGTTGGGGCTTCCAGTTATCTTGGTAAGAATATGATATCCGTACTTCCATCTCAACAAATTCTTTTTTTTCCACAGGGGGTCGTGATGTCTTTCTACGGAATCGCGGGCCTATTCATTAGCTCCTATTTGTGGTGCACTATTTTGTGGAATGTAGGCAGTGGTTATGACCGATTTGATAGAAAAGAGGGAATAGTGTGCATTTTTCGTTGGGGATTCCCCGGAATAAAACGTCGCATCTTCCTTCGATTCCTTGTACGGGATATCCAATCAATTAGGATTCAGGTTAAAGAGGGTCTTTATCCTCGTCGTATCCTTTATATGGAAATCCGGGGCCAGGGGGTCATTCCCTTGACTCGTACTGATGAGAAGTTTTTTACTCCACGAGAAATTGAACAAAAAGCTGCCGAATTGGCCTATTTCTTGCGCGTACCAATTGAAGTATTTTGAGTACTAATTGCATTGCAATTTTTTGCAATTGTAAGGGATTTTCGAGTATTTATCTAAAGGAAGGAACAAACGAGAATAAGAGAAAATTGCTTCTAATTTGTTTTATCCAAGTGAGATATATGGCATAATATTCTTCCATTTTTATATGAAGAAAGAAAGGCCTTTTTTTTATTTATCTATTCCACTCCATTTAGATCTAAGAAAGAACCCAATACAATGAAATTCCACTAGTATACAAAAAGAGAAATAGATACAAACACAAGGTCTCAAACCTTGTTATAGAATTTATGTTTCAAAGAAAAGAAATATCATATATATTCAGCGAATGAAATAGAGTCGGCGAATGAAGCGGATTCATTAACAACTCAATTTACAGATAAAAAATGAAAAAAAAGAAAGCATTGCCTTCTTTCCTATATCTTGTATTTATCGTACTTTTGCCCTGGGGAATCTCTTTCTCTTTTAATAAATGTCTGGAACTTTGGATTAAGAATTGGTGGAATACCAGGCAATCCGAAACTTTCTTAACTGATATTCAAGAGAAAAGGATTCTAGAAGGATTCATAGAATTAGAAGAACTTTTTCTCTTGGACGAAATGATAAAAGAGAAACCGAAGACACATGTACAAAAACCTCCTATAGGAATACACAAGGAAATAATACAATTGGCCAAAATAGATACTGAGGATCATCTCCATAGCATTTTGCATTTCTCAACAAATATAATCTGTTTGGCTATTCTAAGTGGTTCTTTTTTTCTGGGTAAAGAAGAACTTGTCATTTTGAATTCTTGGGTTCAGGAATTTTTTTATAACTTAAATGACTCAATAAAAGCTTTTTTTATTCTTTTAGTTACTGATTTTTTTGTTGGATTTCACTCCACCCGCGGTTGGGAACTACTAATTCGTTGGGTCTACAACAATTTTGGATGGGCTCCTAACGAGTTAATTTTCACCATTTTTGTTTGTAGTTTTCCTGTTATTCTAGACACGTGTTTGAAATTTTGGGTCTTTTTTTGTTTAAACCGTCTATCTCCTTCACTTGTAGTCATTTATCATTCGATTAGTGAAGCATAAACTCACTCATTTGATTTCCTAATATTTTTCCTAATATTAATCAAATTAGCATATTTCTTCCTTTAGAAAGAAAGCCTTTTCCTTTTTAGCAAAATTCTTTCTATTTCTACCTGCTCAAGGTATTCATCATTCCAGTACAACTGTTGCAGTAGAATGACAACAGACTCGTGTATAGGGAACTAGATTAGCTTAGCTACCTATCTAATTTATTGTAGAAATTCCGGGATCCGCGATTGGACATGGAAAATAGAAATACTTTTTCTTGGTTAAAGGAACAGATGATTCGATCGATTTCCGTATCGATCATGATATACGTAATAACTCGCACATCCATTTCAAATGCATATCCCATTTTTGCGCAGCAGGGTTATGAAAACCCACGGGAAGCAACTGGACGAATTGTATGTGCCAATTGCCATTTAGCTAATAAGCCCGTGGATATTGAGGTTCCCCAAGCAGTGCTTCCTGATACTGTATTTGAAGCAGTTCTTCGAATCCCTTATGATATGCAGCTGAAACAAGTTCTTGCTAATGGTAAAAAGGGAGGGTTGAATGTGGGTGCTGTTCTTATTTTGCCCGAGGGATTCGAATTAGCGCCGCCCGACCGTATTTCTCCTGAGTTGAAAGAAAAGATAGGAAATCTCTCTTTTCAGAGTTATCGTCCCAATAAAAAAAATATTCTTGTGATAGGCCCTGTTCCCGGTAAGAAATATAGTGAAATTGTCTTTCCTATTCTTTCCCCCGATCCCGCTACGAAAAAAGACGTTCATTTCTTAAAATATCCCATATATGTAGGGGGAAACCGAGGAAGGGGACAGATCTATCCTGATGGTAGCAAGAGTAACAATACGGTCTATAATGCTACGTCAACAGGTATAGTAAAAAAAATACTACGTAAAGAAAAGGGGGGATATGAAATATCCATAGTCGATGCGTCGGATGGACGCCAAGTGATTGATATTATACCTCCCGGGCCAGAACTTCTAGTTTCAGAGGGGGAATCGATCAAGCTTGATCAACCATTAACAAGCAATCCTAATGTCGGAGGGTTTGGTCAGGGGGATGCAGAAATAGTGCTTCAGGATCCATTGCGCGTCCAAGGCCTTTTGTTCTTCTTCGCATCTGTTATTTTGGCACAAGTTTTTTTGGTTCTCAAAAAGAAACAGTTTGAAAAGGTTCAATTGTACGAAATGAATTTCTAGATCCTGGGATTTCTTACCATCAAGTTCGAAAAAAGCCTCGATTTCCGGAATTCCTTATTTCTATCTCATGCAAAAAAAGAGGATCCAAGGCGGAGGCGAGAACAATAAAAGGAACGAACAAGTCCTTTTAGGAGGAATTGCGGATCTTCTTAATCCTCTATTGGGCACAAGAAAAAGGCAAAAAAGCCTTTTTCTTGTGTCGATTCTTCTTTTCTTGTATCGAAGTAAGAATCATTTTTCTTCTTATTTGTTTTGTCATTACTAGTTATTCGTCTATCTTTTGGACTTCCTTTGCTTAGGTTCGGGCCCGGTAGTGGATAAACAGAGGGAAAGAAAGTATGGCGGGGGACAAATTTCTTATGAGCAAATGGAATTGCTTGACTTTTTCAATTAAGTTCAACTTCGAACTTACAGAAATTGGGTAAAAAATGTATACCTTCCCCTTTAAGGGTGGTTTAGGCTAGTTGAGTAGTTTTGATTAAGGTTTTATTAGTTTATTACTCTAAACTAAATCAATGATTTGCAGGATACTTCCTTCATGGAATAAAATACTGGATCCTCTCCGCTCTTTCTTGTTGCTTTATAAGAGTGAATCCATTTTATGGGTGAAAGGCGGGGGCTTTAAATGGACCGATGGATTGCTTCACTAACATCATTAACAAACAAAAGAATAAATAGAGGGATTCTAACCATCAGAGCAAAGGTTTTCTCTTTGTTATTTTTACAAATAGAAATAGGTAACAAATTTCTAGATTATGGAAGAAAATCGCGTTATAAGAATAAGAATTCCGCGGGCCCTTTCCGCTCTAATCAGATAAAGGGGGGTAAGGACCCGCTAAGCTCCTACTTTTTCATGTTTACAATCTGGATCCTCCAATTACTATAGAGATGAACCCAATCCAGAATACGAACCGTAAAAGAAAACACCTATTAAACCAATCACAAGAATACCAGTTACAGTACCTATCAGCCAAAGAGGAATTCTTCCAGTAGTATCGGCCATTTCCCCTACTTTCCTCCACATTTTCTCAAGTGGTCATGCTAGAGACAAAAACAGTCATGGATAGTTATAAGGATGGTATCCTTCCAAATGGGATAAGAGAATTATTACTACTCTCTTTCTTTCTCTCAATTGAAGAAATAATTGGAAAATAAAACAGCAAGTACAAAAATGAGTAATAAACCCCAGTATAGACTGGTACGATTCAATTCAACATTTTGTTCATTAGGGTTTGATTGTGTCATAGTTCTATAGTTGGAATTTGGTTTATCGTTGGATGAACTGCATTGCTGATATTGATCCCAAGAAAAAAACCGTGGGTACAGCTAATCCGTGAACAGCCAGCCATCGCACTGTAAAAATAGGATAGGTTCGATCTATGGTCATTGGGGGCCTCCTAAAAGGATCTACTAAATTCATCTAGTTGTTCTAAAGAATCAAAACGGTCGGTTATTAATGGAATTCCTTGTCGGCTTTCCGTGAAATACTCGTTTGGTCGAGGACTTCCAAACACGTCATAAGCTAAACCCGTACTGACAAATAACCAACCCGCAATGAATAGGGAAGGTATAGTAATGCTATGAATAACCCAGTATCGAATACTGGTAATAATATCAGCAAAAGAACGTTCTCCCGTGCTTCCAGACATGCTGAGCTCCCCAAATTTTTGTACATTCAAAAAAGGAATTGATTCCGTAAAAGATGGGATCGACCAGTAAATAGAAAATTACTGATATTTCATCCTTGTGAGATTGTCAATTTTGTACCAAAGGTGTATTTTGAGTATACCGAATTAGTATAGCTATCCTTCCTATGGCACAGCAATCCAGTTTTGCTTGGTCCCGAAACATAATTCCTTTTTTCTCTTCTTTGTTCCTTGTCTATAGGAAAATTACATGTTATTCAAGGCAGCAATAGAACCCCACAATTTTTTGGGTCCTACTTATTTTCATTGTCTTCGGAATAGTAAAATAATTTCATTTCTAATAGCGGCCAAAATCTTGGGAAAACCTAAGTTAATGATCAATAAGATAAAGAATTTAGAAAGGATATTCTCATATTGACGCAATACAAGGATAAGTATATGCAAAATCTATCCCTTTTTTCAGTTAAAAAAAAGTTTTATTCGAATCCAACCTTTCCCTTTAAGGAAAGAAATTGGTTAGCATAAAATAATATCTAATAAATAGAAAATCGAATAGTGGATAATCCGTTATGAAAGAAACGGAATACATTCTTTGAAGAATCAAGATTCGTAATCAATCCTTATCTTGTTTGTTGGATTAAGTCTAACTTTCTTGACCAAACAAAACAACAAGCATGGAACTTTACGAAAAGAACTTAAAAGAAAAGGATAATTGAAGTAACTTCGAATCAACTTTGGTTGGGATTCAAAAAACGAATAAAAAATAAATAAAAAAAAAGTAAATTCAAGGAAGAGTTCCCTTTTTCAGGGGGCCCTTCGGGGGTCGTGGAATGCTTTTCTTCTACTCTTATTCCATATGGAATACAATGAGTTAAAATAAGAAGGAATAGGGGAATATTTGACCGTTTGCTCCAAAAAAAGGATGAAATCCATCCTATTGAAAAAGAAATAATCCGAAATAGAAAGAACTTTTTTCAAATTGAATTTTTTATTAATCTTTTTTCCAAAATTTCCCCGAAAACCCCATTTTATTTTTCAATGGGGTTAGATGATCTAGTTTTTAATATTATTACTTTACTGACAAATTCCACAACAAATCTCTTGATTCGGCATTAGGGACTCATGTCCCGTCTGATGAATCAATTTTCTTTTACACTTTTTTATCTCACTCGATCTTGTTTTTTAGTATTATCTAAAATAACCGATGAATTATGAATTTTCCATAACTTAGGTAAGTGCTTTACCAACATATGTAGTGTAGTAAAAAAATAAATGGAATTTAACCCCTTCATGCTTACTATAACTAGTTATTTCGGTTTTTTACTGGCTGCTTTAACTATAACCCCAGCTCTATTTATTGGCTTGAACAAGATACGTCTTATTTGAAATGAATTGAATGAATAAGTCAGAAAAGAATAATCTTTCTTTTGGATTCCCGGTATTCTAGACTCTTTTCCACACTAATTATCAACTCTTTTCTTGGTCATTGAGATTCGTGGATAATTTAGACTATTATTTAGAGATAGATCGTACCTCTTTTTTTTTATCCCCTCGAACAAATCGAAATGATTGAAGTTTTTCTATTTGGAATCGTCTTAGGCCTAATTCCTATTACTTTAGCGGGATTATTCGTGACTGCGTATTTGCAATACAGGCGTGGGGATCAGTTGGATCTTTGATTGAGTAATATTTCTTTTTTGATTGACCTCCTCTCTTCTCTGGTCTGGAGGAGGTCAAATTGGAGTTGCAATTCTACTTTGTTTTTTTAAGTTATTTTACTCCGTTTTGACATAAGATATATGGAATCACGCTCTGTAGGATTTGAACCTACGACATCGGGTTTTGGAGACCCGCGTTCTACCAAACTGAACTAAGAGCGCTCTCAAAAAATCCTTTTCTACTCCTAACGTGTCTCACGTCTGTATAGTATCCACAAATTCAAGTTATACCCACTTTAATTGATCTTCCCACTACTGCCCATAAAGAAGAGAGAATTTATAGGTAGGGATGACAGGATTTGAACCTGTGACATTTTGTACCCAAAACAAACGCGCTACCAAGCTGCGCTACATCCCTTTTCCAAATTGTTCTACAAGGGGATTGTACATAATTCCTTTCTTGTTTTCCACATCGTAATTTTCTTCTATTTCTCTACCTATATAGAACTTTCTTGTCATTTCTTGTTTTTGGTCTCATATAATCAAGGAAGGGTATACATCTAAAATCCAGTCGAATTTCACCTAGAAAAGAACGATTCCTATTCCTTAGTAATGTATAGGAAGAAGGGGTCATCTTTTTTAGGGATAGGAAAATCTCGTCTATTATGATTCATTCTATATATATAGAATACTGATTTTGTTTTTTTAGTTAGGAATTTCGCCTAAACAAAAGAAATACAAAGGATCTTGGGCAAGAGTATCTGATCATATATGTATTCCAATACGGAAGGAGGATTTTCAATGCAGGATATAAAAACATATCTCTCTGTAGCACCCGTGCTAAGTACTCTATGGTTTGGGGCTTTAGCAGGTTTATTGATAGAAATCAATCGTTTATTCCCAGATGCTTTGTCATTCCCTTTTTTTTAATTCTAGTTATTCCTATGCGAAAGATAGAATTCTTCGTGACATGACAAAAATTTTCCCTTTTTGAATTCTTTTTTAGTATATGAAGCAAAAAGAAAGAAAAGATGGATAAGGATTGTATTCTTTAATTATTTCTCTATTTTTTATTACTTAATTTACGAATTTCAAAAATTTTTTATTCTATTGGATTCGTTAGAGAATTCGAAGAATTACAACAAAATCTTTAGAAATCACATTTTTAGTTAGGAGCTTCTATGGATTTTATTCTTCTTCTTTGGATCCAAAATAGAAGAATAAAAGAATAGGTATAAGAATTAAGTTAAGTCGATCCAAAAAGGAAAGGAGGTTCATGGCCAAGGGCAAAGATGTTAGAATCCGAGTTATTTTGGAATGTATTAATTGTGTTCGAAAGGGTACCAATAAGGAATCGACGGGGATTTCCAGATATAGTACTCAAAAGAATCGCCACAATACACCCGGACAATTAGTCTTAAGAAAATTTTGTCGTTATTGTCGCAAGCATACGACTCATAATGAAATAAAGAAATAGGAGCACCGTGTGTTCAATTTTTTCAAAGAACAGAAAGAGTAAGAACTTCTTATTATCTTATTAAATATATAGAACATAGATGGAACACAAAATACAAATCAACTCATCTGATTTTAGTTAGATATTATTTTATATGTATTGTATAGAGGGTTTATATTTTTATATTTGATATTTTTATATCATAGTATATGAATGAAATAATATATGGACCAAAGAAAGACTACTTCTTCTGGATCCAAAATTAATAAAATAAAGAAATCCATTTTTTTTTTTTTTTCAAATTTTAAAATAAGGAATAAATCATGTATATATCTAAACAACCTTTTCATAAATTTAAGCAACCCTTTCGTAAATCCAAACAAACTTTTCATAAATCAAAGCAAACTTTTCGTAAATTCAAACAACCTTTTCGTAAATCCAAACAACCTTTTCGTAGGCGTTCTCGAATAGGCCCGGGGGATCGAATTGATTATAGAAACATGAGTTTAATTAATAGATTTATTAGTGAACAAGGAAAAATATTATCCAGACGAATAAATAGATTAACCTTGAAACAACAACGATTAATTACTCTTGCTATAAAACAGGCTCGTATTTTATCTTTCTTACCATTTCGTAACTATGAGAATGAGAAGCAATTTCAAGCCCAGTCAATTTCAATAATTACTGGTCCTAGACACAGAAAAAATAGACATATTCCTCAATTAACACAAAAGTTCAACTCCAATCGAAACTTAAGAAACTACAACCAGAATTTAAGAAACAACAATCGAAACTTAAGTTCCGATTGTTGATGTTTTATTCGAAAGGGTCAGACTCATATATAAAGAAAGTAATCCAGTTTTGATTCTTGTGTTTGTTATAAGAAAGAGAAATGGGAAAAAAGAAATAGTTTTTTTATTTATTGCAACACGCTCGTTGATTCCTACCACTTAATCTTAATTTATTGTATCTTCCCGGAGTTCCCTCTCCGGGAATTCATTTTTAATTATTCCTGTATATTACTTTTTTATCCCTTTAATTGATGGTCTTTATTTTATTGGAAATCGTGTAAAGATTATTTGGATTTGATACAGCTACTTGTGCAAGCATTTTACGATTAAGAATCAATTCCTTCTTGTACAGATTGTGTATTAATTTACTATAACTATCGAATACGTTATATACCCGTGTTGCTGCGTTTATCCGAGTGATCCACAAACGACGAAAATCCCTCTTTTGCCTACCCCTATCTCGATGAGAAGAAACAAAAGCTCTTCTTACTTGTTGAGTAATCATTCGATTAAGTCTTAAATGAGCCCCTCTAAAGTTTGAGGCAAATGAACGCATTTTTGTTCGTCGTCTTCGAGCTATATATCCTCGCGGAACTCTGGTCATTGAATCAAATTAACCTTAATGAATAACTAATGATTTCTCTTCTTTTTAACCCTCTTTTTTCCCATTAATAACAAAACGAATTATTCCGATATATAAAATATTAATTCCAATGGCTTTTGCTACTATAACCTTCCCAACCACGATTTTTTAGTCTATTCTCTTCACTTATTTTGCATAGAAATAACAAATTCTAACGATATTAAAAAAAACAGTGGGTTCCATCGTTTCTATGGTTCCCTTTTAAACGGCGAGGCCCTCTCTATACACCGGAGCCTTTCTTTCATTTCATCAAAAGGTATTGTGAACTTGTATAGTTCACATTCTTTGGCTCTACCTATCCATTATAGAGTAAATAGCTCTTTTCACAATAAGAGTTATTCATACAGTGACGGTATTTAATTATGAAAGTTGACTAAGTAGCTGGCCCTTTAGTCCGTTCTTTTAAGATAAAGGAGTAGAAACCTTTTTCTTTTTATTACTATTTCCTCCGCTTAATGGATAACCATTTGCTACCAATGGAGGAATTGCTTCTTGCAATTCCAATCTAGATGATTGGATTTGCACCAAAGGAAACCATAAATTCCATATACCATAGAAATCTAGGATAGAGAAGCTCTATCCTATTCATTGGTACCGATCATGGATACTTCCAAAATTTTCTTATTTGTTTGAACTCATGATCTGAACGAGTCGCACATACACCCTAGCACATGTTCCTCGACGCTGAGGACATCCCTTAAGCGCGGCCGATTTTCTAGCATTTCGTATTGGCTGTCTTGCATTTCTAATAAGTTGTTTAACCGTTGGCATGTCGTATGTATATAGAAAAAACGGATTGGTTTAGATCGATCTTAACCTGATGATTCATCATCATGAAGTATTTCTATTTTCTATAAAATAGCATAAAATCCGAATTTCGGTTTGAAATAAATTTACAAGAAATCCAGCCACTACCAATCCTTAAACATTTCTGGAAACCACACTGGATCAGTATCGCAGTGCTCGTCAATCATTTCATCCCCTACAATATCGACAAGTCCATAAGCTTTGGCTTCGTCTGCTGACATAAAAACATCCCTTTCCATGTCTTCGGATACAACCCAAAAAGGCTTGCCTGTTCTTAGTGCATAAACCCTTGTGATCATTTCGCGAACTTTGTGTAACTCTTCCACTTCTAGTAAAAATTCTGGTGTCCTTGCCCGATAATAAGCACTAGCGGGTTGGTGAAGCATAATCCTAGCGTGAGGGAATGCTATACGCTTGGTGGGTTCTCCTCCAAGCAGAATGAAGGAGGCCATGGACGCGGCTATTCCGAGGCATATTGTATATATATCAGGTGTCACCGTTTGCATCGTATCAAAAATCGCCATTCCTGAGATTAGCCACCCGCCAGGGGAGTTTATAAACAAAAAAATATCGCTAATTCCATCTTCTATACTGAGATATACCATCAAACCTGTAATATGATTCGTGATCTCGCAACGAATCTCTTGACCTAAAAAAAGTGTCCTTTCTCGATACATAACATTGTATAAGTCAACCCAAGTCGCTTCTTCATCTCCGGGAATCCGGTAAGGTACTTTTGGAACACCAATGGGCATATTAGATTAATATTATTAAATTTAAGTAAGAAAACTACACTTTAATACGGAAACGTAAGAATGGAAGAGAAAGAAAGAATCCAGAGTTTATTATCTTCATTTTTTTCTTATTCTATAAGAATACTATAGATTCTATTAATACATAGATTGAAAGATTATACATATAAGGAAAGTAAGACAGATTGAATAAAGAAAAAGGAATCCGTGATTCGAATGATAAACAAAGAGGGATTAAGGATCTATTCTTACTTTTCCCAAATAGCCCAAGCTACCCATTGCATATTGGCACTTATCGAGTATAGAATAGATCTGCTTCTCTTTCTTCTTACAAACAGAATTGGCTTGTTATTTTTAATGGAATGAAATAAATATTTACGCTTTCTGACATAGAATCCCCTCGAAGGGTTAGGTACATAGGATATGTATGGATAGTTTTTTCCAATGCGATAAAATAAAGCGACATCGTGTCTATTTTTCTTTGCTAAAGGGGTATTTCCATGGGTTTGCCTTGGTATCGTGTTCATACTGTCGTATTGAATGATCCGGGTCGATTGCTTTCGGTGCATATAATGCACACAGCTCTAGTTTCTGGTTGGGCTGGCTCGATGGCTTTATATGAATTAGCGGTTTTTGATCCTTCTGATCCTGTTCTGGATCCAATGTGGAGACAAGGTATGTTCGTCATCCCCTTCATGACTCGTTTAGGAATAACCAATTCCTGGGGTGGTTGGAGTATTTCAGGAGGAACTGTAACGAATCCGGGTATTTGGAGTTATGAAGGTGTGGCAGGTGCGCATATTGTGTTTTCTGGCTTGTGTTTCTTGGCAGCTATCTGGCATTGGGTATATTGGGACCTAGAAATATTCTGTGATGAGCGGACGGGAAAACCTTCTTTGGATTTGCCCAAGATCTTTGGAATTCATTTATTTCTTGCAGGGGTGGCTTGTTTTGGCTTTGGTGCATTTCATGTAACGGGTTTATATGGCCCTGGGATATGGGTGTCCGATCCTTACGGACTAACTGGAAAAGTACAAGCTGTAAATCCTGCGTGGGGTGCAGAAGGTTTTGACCCTTTCGTTCCGGGAGGAATAGCTTCGCATCATATTGCTGCGGGTACATTGGGCATATTAGCGGGCCTATTCCATCTTAGTGTTCGTCCGCCGCAACGTCTATACAAAGGATTACGTATGGGCAATATTGAAACTGTACTTTCCAGTAGTATCGCTGCTGTTTTTTTTGCTGCTTTCGTAGTTGCTGGAACTATGTGGTATGGATCGGCAACTACCCCAATCGAATTATTTGGGCCTACTCGTTATCAGTGGGATCAGGGATACTTTCAGCAAGAAATATATCGAAGAGTTAGCGATGGGTTAGCCGAAAATCTTAGTTTGTCAGAAGCTTGGTCTAAAATTCCCGAAAAATTAGCCTTTTATGATTATATTGGTAATAATCCGGCAAAGGGGGGATTATTCAGAGCAGGCTCAATGGACAATGGGGATGGAATAGCTGTTGGATGGTTAGGACATCCCGTCTTTAGAGATAAAGAAGGACGCGAGCTTTTTGTACGTCGTATGCCTACTTTTTTTGAAACATTTCCGGTAGTTTTGGTAGATGAAGAGGGAATTGTGAGAGCGGACGTTCCTTTTAGAAGAGCAGAATCCAAATATAGTGTTGAACAAGTAGGGGTAACGGTGGAGTTCTATGGTGGCGAACTTAATGGAGTAAGTTATTCTGATCCTGCTACTGTAAAAAAATATGCGCGACGTGCTCAATTAGGGAAATTTTTGAATTAGATCGAGCTACTTTGAAATCAGATGGTGTTTTTCGCAGCAGTCCAAGGGGTTGGTTCACTTTTGGTCATGCTACCTTTGCTTTGCTCTTCTTTTTCGGACACATTTGGCATGGGGCTCGAACCTTGTTCCGAGATGTTTTTGCTGGTATTGATCCAGACTTGGATGCTCAAGTTGAATTTGGAACATTCCAAAAAGTTGGAGATCCAACTACAAGGAGACAGGCAGCCTGATACCACATTGCTATGGTATCTTTCACCTCTCTTTTTTGATTTGACATGAGAAACATCTCCTGTCCTTTCTTTGACTCTTTTTCTTTTTTTATATGGGAAATGCTCCCAAATGATAAGTGAATAGGTGTGGAAGTTATAATTGTAAATAAACCAGGATCGAATCTATGGAAGCATTGGTTTATACGTTCCTTTTAGTTTCGACTTTAGGGATAATTTTTTTCGCTATCTTCTTCCGAGAACCACCTAAGGTTCCGACTAAAAAATGAAATAATTTAATTGAAGGAAATAAAAAATTTCATTGAAGTAAGAAGTCCCCCAGAGGGGAGACTTCTTACTTCAATTAGTCCCCATGTTCTTCGAATGGATCTCTTAATTGTTGAGAGGGTTGCCCAAACGCGGTATATAAGGCATACCCAGTAAAGCTTACAAGTAAACCAGATATGGAGATGGCGACTAAAGTTGCTGTTTCCATTTTTATAGAATTTCAAGATTACAATGGATCTATGAAAAGATCGTGTATTTACAACTACAACGGAATAGTATACAAAGTCAACACCAATGATTAAATAGAATTTATGGCTACACAAACCGTTGAAGATAGTTCTAAACCTAAGCCAAAACGGACTGGCGCAGGTAGTTTATTGAAACCCTTGAATTCGGAATATGGGAAAGTAGCTCCGGGTTGGGGGACTACTCCTTTGATGGGGGTCGCAATGGCTTTATTCGCGATATTCCTATCTATCATTTTAGAAATTTATAATTCTTCTGTTTTACTAGACGGAATTTTAACGAATTAGGTTTCTACTAACAAAAACTATGAAGTCATAGTTTTTCCATCCAAAAAAAGCCTTTCTACTTTAAGCTTCACATTTCTAGACATTCTGGTAGTTCGACCGTGGATTTTTTTGTTTCGGTATCTCTGGAATATGAGTGTGTGACTTGTTAGAATTGATCCTATTGATAATACATAGAAAGGGCCTGTTATCTCTATCAAGATGATTCTAATTCGTCGGATATTATTTATTCTAGTATCTGGAACACGAAATACATAGAGTGGATCAAGAAAAAAAAATGGAACTATGATTCATACTCACTATTTAGACCTCGCAACCAGACTGAAAAAAAAATTCAAGTAGTTCTTAATAAAAAAGAAATTTTCTTCCTTCCAATTTTGTTTGCCCAAAACACAATTTTTTTCTCTTTCAATAAATGATGATCAAGCGGTTCTTATTCGAAGAACCCTTGCCTTTTGTTTAGCTTGAGACTCAATCATCGTGGCTCTAGTATGAATCTAAGGTTTTAATTGAACTGATTTATAGGATCACAACAAGAAAATTTCTATAAGAAAACCACTATAAATTTTTATTTGATTTTTTTACTTGTGAAAAAATCAAATAAAAAAAAATAGGGAAGAGAAAAGTCAAGAGGCCTCTAATGATCAACATACGAAAGACAGATGAGCCAACTTGAGATTTTTTGGCATTATCATCACAAAGAAGAAATTCCGGATTTTTCTTATTTCATATCTTCAAGGCAAATCGATCGAATATCGTGGCTGGTGAAGTTTTGAACTTTTTTTTTCTAATATCCGTTGAAAATTTGTGTGTTTCTGCTTGAGCCGTACGAGATGAAATTTTCATATACGGTTCTCGGAGGGGGAGTCGGGCTAGTTACCTATCTCAATAAAGTATATGATTGGTTTGAGGAACGTCTTGAGATTCAGGCAATTGCAGATGATATAACTAGTAAATATGTTCCTCCTCATGTAAACATATTTTATTGTTTAGGGGGAATTACACTTACTTGTTTTCTAGTACAAGTCGCTACCGGTTTTGCTATGACTTTTTACTATCGACCAACCGTTACAGAGGCTTTTTCCTCCGTTCAATATATAATGACGGAGGCCAACTTTGGTTGGTTAATCCGATCAGTTCATCGATGGTCAGCAAGTATGATGGTTCTAATGATGATCCTGCACGTATTTCGTGTGTATCTCACAGGTGGATTTAAAAAACCCCGTGAATTAACTTGGGTCACAGGTGTGGTTTTGGCTGTATTGACTGCATCATTTGGTGTAACTGGTTATTCTTTGCCTTGGGATCAAATTGGTTATTGGGCAGTCAAAATTGTGACAGGTGTACCTGAAGCGATTCCAGTAATAGGATCCCCTTTAGTGGAATTATTACGTGGAAGTGCTAGTGTGGGCCAATCCACTTTGACTCGTTTTTATAGTTTACATACCTTTGTACTACCGCTGCTTACTGCCGTATTTATGTTAATGCACTTTCCAATGATACGTAAGCAAGGTATTTCGGGTCCTTTATAGGGAAAGCATATCATAGAGAATTCTAATTCTCATATATCATCTAGGGTAGGTTGTGGTATTTCATTGCTACAAACATATCTTATTTTACAATAAGACATGTCATTTGGACACTTCTCTTCAACTTCGAAGTATTTTGATACAAATAGTTATAGTTGAAGTTAATTTTACGAAAGAAAATAAGGCGGATTATGGGAGTGTGTGACTTGAATTATTAATTTGGCCATGCAGATAGAGAATTGGATCTGCCACATTAGAATTCACGACCAAAGGTGTCTCCGCATCCAATCAACACGTAAGTCCCCCATTTAGGAAGGATAGGCTGGTTCACTCGAGGAGAATATTTTCTATGATCATACCCCAACCATGTCATTCATGAGCAGGCTCCGTAAGATCCCATAGAGTATAAATGGAATAAGTCATGTGATATGACCCAATTCTATATTTATTACACATACTTTTTATTATAGTATGGAAATGCATTCATTTTCTTTGCATCGATTTCGATCCGCAATACTATCGGAGTAAAAGAAGGGATCTAAGGAAGAACGTAGGCTAAACTTTTTTTTATTAGTAACAAGTAAATACTTTGTTTGGATGTAAGAAACTTGCGATATTGAGGGGATAAACACCAACTAATCAAGAGACAATCCACAAAGCAATTGATCATGATCAAATTTGTAAGCCCACTTGGATATTGAGCATTTACGCATAAGAATAGGATTGAGTAGTTATAGGCGCAACTTGGGAAAAGATAATCTGATAAAGCTTTTCTTGCCTTGAGTCATTGAGTCATTATATACCCCTATTCTATTGTGGATTCTCCACGGTCTTATTTCTTTCATTCTTGCTCGAGCCGGATGATGAAAAATTCTCATGTCCGGTTCCTCTGGGGGATGGATCCTAAAGAATTCACCTATCCCAATAACAAAGAAACCTGACTTAAATGATCCTGTATTAAGAGCAAAATTAGCTAAAGGGATGGGACATAATTATTACGGGGAACCCGCATGGCCCAACGATCTTTTATACATTTTTCCAGTAGTAATTCTAGGTACTATTGCGTGTAATGTAGGTTTAGCGGTTCTCGAGCCGTCAATGATTGGTGAACCGGCGGATCCGTTTGCAACTCCTCTGGAAATATTACCCGAGTGGTACTTCTTTCCCGTATTTCAAATACTCCGTACAGTACCCAATAAGTTATTGGGCGTTCTCTTAATGGTTTCTGTACCAACGGGCTTATTGACAGTACCCTTTCTAGAGAATGTCAATAAATTCCAAAATCCATTTCGTCGCCCGGTAGCTACGACCGTTTTTTTACTCGGTACTGCAGTAGCTCTTTGGTTAGGTATTGGAGCAACATTACCCATTGATAAATCCTTAACTTTAGGTCTTTTTTAGGGATTTTTCGAGTTGATTCATTCAACCGCGAAGCCCCCCGCATGGGTATCTAGGAAATAGTTACTTCCAAGTGAATCTTCCCTAGATACCTAAAATCTATTTTATTATGATCCATTTCGCAAAAATATAGATTGTGCCAAAGATGCAAAATTGCTTTTTTTTTCTTTTTATTCTAATTCAAAAAAAAAAGAGTAAAAAATTGCAATGGATTTAAAGCGAGAACTTGTTCTTAGGTAAATCAATTGGGAGATGCTTCTCGAGAGTGTCCCATATAAGTTTTCCATCTTCCATACAAAAACTGTCAATTCGCATAAGATCCTCTTCAGTCTTACTCAAAAGGTCCAATAGTGTATGTATATTGGCCCTTTTGAGACAATTATACGTTCTAGAAGGCAATTCTAATTGATCAATAAAAATACAATTCAATGGAATTCCTTTTTTGTTTTTCTTTAGAGTAGTGAATCTTTTTTGAAAGGTTAAAAGGGGTGGAGTAAATCTGTTTTTATTTTCTTCGAAACTAGTGCCCTCTTCCTCGGCGTGTAGAAAAGGAAGAAATAAATCAATCAAATTACGAGAAGCTTCATAAAGCGCTTCTTTAGGAGTTAAACTTCCATTCGTCCATATTTCTAGAAAAAGTATCTCGTGTTTTTCATTTCCATTCCCACAAGAAAAAATACTATAATTCACATTTCGAACAGGCATGGATACAGCATCTATAGGATAACTTCCATCTTGAGAGTTCTTTCTGAGTTCCGTATGATATCCGCGATCTCTCTTGATCTGTAACTCAATATATAAATCAATCGGCTCTCTTAAGTTAGCTATAGGTTGTGTCGTATCAACGATTTCTACGGAAGGCGGTAAGATTATATCTTGAGCGGTTATGTATCTAGGACCTTTGACACAAATTGATGCGTCTCTAACTCCATAGAGATTACTTCTCAATACAATTTCTTTCAAATTTAGTAAAATTTCTTGTATGGATTCTTCAATACCTACTATTGTAGAATATTCGTGTGCTACGTTCCCAAATTTGGCGCGTGTGATACACGTTCCTTCTATTTCTCCAAGTAAAGCTCTTCGCAAGGCAATACCGACAGTATCCGCTTGACCTTTTCTAAGCGGGGACAGAATGAAACGACCATAATAAAGACGCTTACTATCTACTCTTGATTCAACACACTTCCACTCTAGTGTTTGGGTGGATCCTGTTACCTCCTCTCGAACCATAACGGACTAGTATTATTATTTGATCATTGAATCGTTTATTTCTCTTGAAAGCGGGTTAATTCTTTTACAGACGTCTTTTTTTAGGAGGTCGACATCCATTATGCGGCATAGGTGTTACATCGCGTATACAACTTAACCGTACACCACTTTTAGCAATGGCTCGTAATGCGGCGTCTCTTCCGCTACCAGCACCTTTTACCATAACTTCTGCTCGTTGCAAACCCACTGTACGAATAGCATCTACTGCTGTTCTTTGACCAGCATAGGGTGATGCTTTTCGTGAGCTTTTGAATCCACAAGTACCTGCGGAGGACCAGAAAACCACCCGACCTTGTGGGTCTGTAACGGTTATAATGGTATTGTTGAAACTGGCTTGAACATGAATAACCCCTTTTGTTATTCTACGTGCACTCTTCCGTAAACTAAAACGGGCATTCCTACGCAAACCAATACGTACTTTCTTACGTGAACCTATTTTTGGTATAGCTTTTGTCATATTTTATTATCTCATAAATATGAGTTAGAAATAACAAAAAGAAAAAAAGATACAAAGATATCCGTTTCAGGGGAAAATATAGATATCCGTTTCAGGGTAAAATATATCCTTTACTTTCATTTTTTTATTTGGAATTTGGACATTTCCGTAGGTACTTTTTTTACTTTTTAGAAGGAAAAGCTCCTTTTTCGAAAGATTACCCCTGTCTTTGTTTATGCTTCGGATTGGAACAAATGACTCTAATTCGTCCACGCCTCCGAATCAGTCGACATTTTGTACAAATTTTTTACGAACGGAAGCTCTTATTTTCATATATAGGTATTCCTTTCTTAAACTATGAATCTATTTTTTTGGAAAAAATGAGTCTCTTCACTTAAATTTTGAAACTTGGAAGTTATTACCCTAGAAAAACCTAATCCTTTGGATCTTTGGTATCCTTCAAATCTTCAGTATCCTTCGAGTCTTCGGTACGCTTCGAATCCTTATGGGGAAGTCTATAAATTATACGCCCCTTGCTGGAATCATAACGACTTACTTCAATTTTGACCCTATCCCCCATCAGTATTCGTATAGAGCTAGACCGGATCTTTCCGGAAATATAGCCCAGGATGATGGTGTCATTCTCTAGGCGAACGCGGAACATTCCGTTGGGTAGGGCTTCCGTAACTAAACCCTCGAAAGTGATTTTTGTTTCTTTGGGTTTTTTTTTTTTTTTTTTTTTTTTTTTTTTTTTTTTTTTTTTTTTTTTTATTAAGATGGTTATTGATAGAGTTTGGTTGTGTTTTTAGGTGGGGCCATTACCATATATAACATAAGACTTCTCCCCCAATTCTGTTTAGTCGAGCTTCTCGATCTGTCATTATACCTCGAGAGGTAGAAAGAATAGCAATTCCCATTCCGCCCAAAACCTTAGGAAAATTCCTTGATAAGTTGACATAGAATTCCTTCGCTAAACCAAGGTCATTGTGTGATACGCTAAGGGTTCTAGTTCTATATGTTCACTAGTTTTTCTCTTGTAATTAATACTTGAGATTGAAATCCAAGAAATATCTGGTACTTTCCTGATGTTTCCGAACACTTTCAATAAAACCTCTCATGATATTTTGTAATGTTTTCAGTATGTTGTGGATACTACTCGAACAGTTCCTTTTTATTCATGTCTGCGTTTACTATAGAGGTTAGTAAATCAGCAATAGTGTCCTTGCCCATAAGACTCTAATTCTGGGTTCCTCCTAATTTTTCTATAATCAACATGTTTTCCTTTTTCTTTTTCATTTTAGATTTTAAAGCATATACGTGAGACACAATCTACTTATTTTTTTTTCTTTGATCTATATCTCGTCTACTAGTGTTTATAATACTTCAGGGAGCTAATGAAACTATTTTGTTAAAATTCAGAAAATTCTCTCAATTCTTCGGCAATCGCGCAAAAACTCGAGTTCATACAGATGATTCTCGAAGAACTCCATGACCTTCATCAGAAAGATTGACATCATCTGGTTTTAATTGTCGCGATGGGAAATCGGAGGGTCTCCAATCTGAGCAGAGCTTCCTAAGAAGTGGCACCAAAGTATTGATATCAATTCTTTATTGGACCCATCCAAACCCACTACTTGAGAAGACCTTCCTGCAGGCATTTATCTGGGGAGACCAACTCTCTTTGGGACTCAACTTCTCTATTAAAGACTACAAGACTCACTCTTCTGCTTTGTATTAACACCACCTACACGCCATCTCCTACTCACCTCTTATTCCATGGTATGGCTAAGAGGGATGGGAGCACCTCATTTATAGGTGCCCATGATCATTTGGTGTTGCCATAGCCCCCATCAACAACTTCACACTCTTTCATACAATCAGTCATTTAACCCTAGAAATTTCTCTCATTCTTATCCTACCATATAAATACTTACTTCTAAGGTTTTCATACTTGCGAGCTATAACAAGGGGAGGCTTCCTTAGATCATGTAATCCTCTCCATTCTTCTAGAACATTATTTACATTGTCATGATTAATTCTTTATTTTTTTATGGTAATGTTGGTGTGTTCCACAACCTTCTGAGAATATTTATAAAGTATACATTGCTTTTATTCAGGTCATATGGCTTGGCTACATGATTTATCAATGGAGAAAGGAGCACCAAGCCTTGGCAATTGGGGAGGCCATTGTCGGTGCGGAATGTGGTCACGACACTAACCGGTAATAAGCGCCGAGGTCTATCCCTCAATGGTCGATGCTAAGCAATAAAAGACACGAGTTTATCCCGGTTCCGGCCGGGGGCCGTACGTCCGGCGGTGGTGTGCTCAAGGCACTATATTTCTCGGCACGGGGGTGCTGTAGTGGGGCTGCTACAAGCAAGGCGGGGAGAGGAAGCGCGGCTTCCAAGTCCCTGGTGTTGTGGCTGAAGATGTTGTGGGAGAATTGGAGAGCAAGTGCGCGGTGCGACTTGTCTCGTGTCGGGCTCTGTAGTTTGTGTGTTGTGTGTTGCGTGTTGTCGTCCGTCTCCCCTGCGGCGAGGGGGTTCGTCCTCCTTTTATAGACCAAGGAAGGAGCGAATCACATGCGCGCCGCGCTATTTAGCTACGTGTGGGAGTGTGATGTGCTACGCTGTAGAGTAGGCGGCCGCCCAGGCGATCCTTGCAGCGATCCGGCCATCATGGCGTATCTTGTACCCGAACAGTGGTGTCCTCGAGGGTAGAAGGGCGGCGAACGACGGTGATGTCTTCAGATAGGCTGGAGGGAGTCGCTGACGTCGGTCCGTACGGGGTACAGCGGCACGTAAGGTGGCATCCCGTTCCCACGCGCTCCACAGTGCTGGAGTCGTTGCCACAGCGCCTAGCGTGCGCCCGCACTGGCGGGGGCGGCAGCCATACCGTTAACAGTGGCAGGGATGGCGTCCCACCGGCCCTAGCGTCTCCACCCAACCCCGTAAAGTCACAAGAAAGCAAATCGAGGGTGCGGCGGCCCCCCTTCGAGGGTTCGGCGCGTTAGCCGTCCCGGAGCGAGTGCACGGTGTCACGGGACGGTCCCGGCCGCGCCGCACGCTCCCCCCCTACGGTGATGGGGATGGGCTCCCTCTGGGGAGTTGATGCGGCGGCACGGGGCGCGTGCCCCGGCGCATGATGGCGCCGTCCCGTCGATGTCGGGGCATTTAATGCTGCGCGCGCGGGAGCGAGCGCGCGCGTGCGGGGGCGCCCTCGAGCGAGGGCGGATCCCGTTCGAGGGCGGGGGCGGACCCTCGAGCGGGCGGACCTCGCTCGAGGGAGGCGCACCCCCTCGACCGGGGCGGAATCCGCCCGAGGGAGGCGCGCACCCTCGAGCGAGGCGATACCTTATTCGAGGGAGTCTTCGAGTGGGCCGCCTGGTGGGCCGCCGGGGCCTTCGCGGCGTGGGCCATGTCCTGCATGGTTAAGTAAGGTGTATTTGGCTTTGTTGCGGGTTTTAAGTGGGGATTTTCCAGCTGTTTAAGGGGACCCCTAGGGCTGTCCCCGACAGTAGCCCCCGAGCATCTGTGGGTTTGCCATTGAGGCTCCCGCAGATGCTGGAACCTACTGATAGGACGTTCTTCCCTCCTGGCCTTGCGAACGCTTTCCGTGGGGCCGCGTCGGCGGACCCGCGGGTCCTAGCCCCGAAGCCTGGGGGAGCATAGGCGCTCTGTAGGGGTTGACTGCGAGGTGGACGAGAGGGCGTGGTACATGTTTCAGCCGGCGTCGGCAATGTCTCGGCGGCTTCGGTGACGCACGCGCTGCTGGCACTATCCCCGGCGGGTGCAATCCAGGAGGTGTAGCCGTGCGTCAAGCCCCCGAGCCCGGGCCCATCAAGGCGATCGGGTAGAGCTTTACGACTTATCTTTCAACGCGCCCTCGCCGTCCCTCCGCGGGACGAAAAGTGAGGTTTCCGTAACCCCCATCGGTCGGGTCGCGAATTGCGGATTCCTCGTCGAGCTGTTAGTGGGTGGTTCGAGTGGACGCCCTTGCCCCGTTCGATAAGGGTAGGCTGCGCGGTCTAGAGAAACGTCCATTGAAGCGCTTGCGTGGGTTTGCTAGGTGGGGCTCGGTCCCGTTCGCTAGGGACCGAGGGCGCGGAAGCTCTCCCTCGGTGGGATCCCCCCGGCTAGGCGCCCTCGGCGGCTCTCGAACACGACATGTGGGGCACCCTCGGGCGGCGAGGGCTCGAGGAACGGCTCGAATGCGCATGCCCTCGTCGTCCACGACTCTAGTGATGCGGGGCGCTGTTCGAACCCGTCGAGGGTCGGGCTTCGAACCCACGATCGGTAGGGCCGTGCGGGGGTGGCGCCCGGGCGGCCCCGTCTTTGCATCCCCCGCGCTCCATCGAGGGGCACGGGCAAGCCGGCCCTCGGGCGCCGATCGGAAGGTAGTGCGGGGCGGCGCCCTAGCGCTCCCGGCCGGCATCCGCGCTCCTTCGAGGGGCACGGGGCGAGCCGGCCCTCGAGGTGCTGATCAGTAATACAGCGTGGCATGGGTGCTTTGCGGTGCCTGTTTTGTTTCAAACGGGCCCCGAGGCGACCTTCTCACGCCTGTACCCTTTCGAGGGTTGAAGTTTCCTCGAGCCAGGAGCCCGTGCTGCTCGAGGGTTCTCCTTACTTCGTAAGGAACCGGGCCATTAAATGCTCCACAGTAGAGGCTGCGGTTTTGCGTCGCGAGCGCGCTTTTTTAGGCGTTGCAGCCGCGCGCGCGCGTAGTGGGCGGTGTGGGCAGGCGGATGTGACCACCTGCCACGGTCCCTGCTATTCTTCGCCGTGATGATGGCCCGTTCGCGGTGATGTGGCCGCTGCGGTCGTGGTGGGGCCCGCCCGTCAGCGAGAAGAAAAGATTCCCTGCAGTTAATGCGCGCGGGACGTCCGCCCCGGAGAGCATGCCCGCGGCTTATAAATCTGAGGGGGAGGGAAGACGGCGGTTTTTTACCTTAGCGCTCCGCCGTTCTTCCCCCTTGAGCTCTTGCCTTCGTTTTGCTCTCGCCACCGTGCGCCTTCGCCATTAGAGCTCTTCTCCTTCTTCTTGTCCTCCGCTCTCGCATTCCTTGTTCTCTCTCATGGCGCCGCTTCCGCCCCTCACGATCCTTGACCCGTACGCCTGGGAGCGGTCGACGGTCAACCGGCTGGCCCTTGGCGAATTGGTCTCCGCCGGCCAGTTGGCGGCGAACGAGGAGGGCCGGCCGGCGGAGTGGATTGTGCCGCCGGCGGGGGACCACGCGCCCAACCCACCGGAGGGCTACGTGGTGAGCTTCATCCGCTTCCATGAGCGCGGCTTCGCCACGCCGGCGAGCCGCTTCATGCGGGCGCTGTGCCACCGCTACGGCGTGGAGTTGCACAACTTCGCACCGAACACGATTTCGCAGGCGGCCACGTTTGTGGGCGTTTGTGAGGGGTATCTAGGGATCCCAGTCAACTGGGAGCTCTGGATAGACCTCTTCCGAGCGGAGCTCTTCACGCAGCCCACGACAGAGCCGAGGACCCGCCGCGCAGTGCGCGCCGGCGGGATGTCGCTCGCCCTGCGAGCGTAGTTCAAGGACGACTACATCCCCTGCACCATGACGACGAACAACGCCGGCTGGGAGCGGGGATGGTTCTCCCGCGCAACGCCGAGCCCGGCCTCCCCGCCTACACGGGTGCGGTGCTCCGGGGAGAAGCCCAACTCACGGGGTCACGGGGTGTCCACGGGCCCGGCACCGGAGGCGGCTAGACTCGGTCTGGCCGCCACGAAGGACACGGCGACGCGCGGGCTGACCGCGGCGGGCGTCCTCGCCTTCCTCCACCACCGGCGGGTTGTGCCTCTGATGGAGAGGCCGCTCTGCATCTACGAGATGACAGAGGAGGCGGACCCCATCGCGCTGGCGAGATCGCAGATGCTCCCAACCCCCCTCGAGCGGGTGTATGCACTCACCCGGGCGCGGAACGCCGTCGTCACCCGGATGTTGCAGCGCCCGGATCGGTCCCCGTGGGACCTCGAGATGCTCCCCACCGGCCCGCTGGTGAGTGTGATTCTTGGCCCTGTCTTTGTTCTCAATGTTTCCCTTGGCCCCTGACGCGCTTTTGACGTTCTCGCATGCAGTTGGTGAACTTCAATGCCGCGAAGTCCGTTCCGCCCACCCCTGACTCCCGCGCGCTTGGTTGGGTGGCGCAGCAGCGGGAGTAGGAGCGGGCGGCGTGCAAGAGGGAGCGCGCGAGGCAGCACCGCGAGCGCCGCGAGTGGCGGAACGAGGAGTACCAGCGGCGCGAGGAGCTGGGGCTTTCCTCCTCGGGGACCAAGGAGTACTCGTCCTCGGAGGAGGACGAAGAGGAAGAGGCTGAGGGGCAGGGCCCCTCTGATAGGTGGGAGCCTGCGCCCCCGTCGCCGGAGCCGGCTCCGGCTGCAAGGGCGGCGTCGCCTGGGGGCGGCGCGCGGCGGCGCCCGCCACCGGGCAATCGACAATGGGGGCGGCGCGAGCCGCGGAGGTGCCGGCGCGCGCGCGGAGGTGCGCGCGCGCGGGCGCGCGCGCGCGCGCGGGCGGGGCCCGCGCGCGCGGCGGTGACATCGGGGGAGGCGCGGCGGCGGGCGCGTCGGCCGCGCCGGCCTCATCCACCGAGGCCTCGAGGAAGAGGAAGCGCGCCTTCTCCTCTTCGAGGTAAGGGACTTGCCTTTCCGTGAGGTTTGATTTTTTGGCGGCCAGGCGTTTTGATTTTTTGCTTGTGCTTGTGCAGGGTGGTGCCAACCGTGCCTCCCCTCGCGCCGGCTAAGGTGCGAGGGCGGACACGTCCGTTCCCACCGGCGGCGCTCGTCGAGGGCGCCGCGGGCGGGGGCGAGCACGGCGGCGGCGGGCGAGAGCTCGGCCGGCGGATCGGCCGCCGCGGCGCGGCCGGCGGTCGTCGAAGAGCGGCGGGCGCCGGTCGCGGCGGTGGCCGCGGCCCGCGGCGGCGGCTGCGGTGGAGATGCGGCCCAAGGTGGGCGCCGCGACGGTGGCGCGGTCCGTGGCGCCGGCCGGCGGCGGGGCGGCGCGGGCGGCGGCGGCGGTGAGGAGGGCGGTCGGGCGCCGTGGTCGCGGAAGCGCGGCCGGAGGCGGTGGCCGCGGCGCCGCGTCGGCGCCCGCGGCTACGGAGGCGGAAGCGGAGGCGCCGGCGGAGGTGGCGCGAGGGCCGGCGCCGCCGGCGGTTCCCGGGCGGCGGTGGTGGAGATCCCGGACGATGACTCCCCGCCGCCGGGTGGGATCGGTGGGCGGCTCCACGCTCTCCCCGGGGTCCCGGGGAGGGCGCCCTCGTGAGGCGGCGCGAGGGCCACATGGTGGCGGGGGGCCGAGGGTACGGCGCCGAGGCCTCGTCTTCCCACGCCGACCACTCCGCCCCGAGGTGGAGGGGGGCCGGCGGCGACCCGCCTGCGTTCGCGCGACGCCCGGGGGGAGCGAGAGCTGCGGGGAGAGCTCCGCAGCCACGGCGCCACGCTTGACCGTGCGTTGAACGAGGCGCTGAGGGTCCATGGCGGCCCCGCGTGGCGTGTCTTCCAGGTAGGGTGCCATTGCTTGCTTCCCTTTTTCCATGTTTCTGCGCGCTTATCTTCGCGACATGGCGTTTACGGGTTTTGATTTGTGGGTGCCAGGAGCTCGAGCGCCGCACCCGCGACAAGTACGGCGCCTTCGATCGGGTGAACGCCGAGCTCCACCAGCTCCGGGAGCGATGCGGCGCCTTCGACGCGCTCGCCGACGCCCTCATGACTCCGGATGGCTGGTTGTCGTACCGGGCCGTGGCCTTGCGCGATGAACTCCCCGAGAGCACGAGGCAGGACCCAGTGCGTCGCTCTAGCCTCGAGCGGGTCTGCACAGCCCTCATCGACCGTGATGAGGCGTTGTGGCAGGCGCGCTTGGACCTGGAGAAGATGCGCACGCTGGCGACCAACTGGGAGGCGGAGGTGGCCAGCGTCCGCAGCGAGAACCGGGGGCTCCGCTCGTCCCTCGAGGGGCGCGCAGCGCGGCGCCGCCGGCCGAGGAGCGGGCGCGCGCGCTGGAGCGAGAGGGGTCCAAGGAGGCCGACGACTTGAAGGCCGCCCTCGACGCCAAGGCCGCGGCGCTCGCCGTAGCCGGGGACCGGCTCCGCAAGAGCGCACCGCCCGTCAAGGAGGGCCGAGGGGCGGCTCCGGCGAGAACGAGGCCGCCCTCGTCGACGCCGGTCGGCCCCCGGAGCGGGAGCGCGGCGCTCGTGAGGTGGCGCGGATGTCCACCGGAGGACCGGAACACCGAGTTCTACAGGGTCGAGGGCGAGCTGATAGTGCTCAGCATTACGAACGCGAACCAGGAGCTGGCCCTCCAGGAGCAAGGCGAGACCGTCCGGGGCCTCGAGCAGACGGTCGAGGCCGAGCGCCGCGCCCTCGAGGTGGAGAGGAAGCAAGTCGAAGGTGAGACGCTGTTTGACTCCTGCGTTGTTGGGTTTTCCTTAGAGGGTTCGCGCTCTTTTCCTAACTTCTTTCTCGTCTGGCGACCCCAGGCTTGAGCACCGCACTGGGGCACGCGGTTGAGTAGGCCGAGGCGCTGCAGGCCTCCTACAACTCCTCCGAGCAGGAGCTGCAGGAGTTGCGCGATGCGGCCCTCGAGACCTGCCGATCCGTGGAGGAGGGCGAGGCGCAGGCCGGAAGCTCCCTGGCCAGCCGCCTGCGCGCCCTTAGCGGTCACGTCGCCGAGCGCATGCGCCGGGCGCTGCATCTTGGTGTCCAGAAGGCCCTCGGAGTGGTACGGTCCCACTACAAGGTTAACTTCGAGGTGCTGGCGGAAGGCTACGTCGTTCCCGAGGGTGTCGAGGACGAGGTGGCGATGGAGCGCGTGGACGCACTCGCTGCCGACGCCGCCGGGTCGCTCACTGAAGCCTTCGAGGAGTTCCTCTTCCCGGACGCTGCTGACGCCGCCGCTCCTCCCTCCTGAAGACAGTTGGGCGCTAGGCCCGTTTTTGTTTGTGTATCAGTATTCTGGCCGCATGGCCTTTGTAAATAAACAAGTTGTTTTGGTCATGAACATTTGTTGATGTGAAATGAAGTCTTTCTTTTACTACTCTTTTTGTTTCTACTTCTTCCTGAGTAGATTCTAGTTAGGGGAGTTCAATTTTCGTGGGTGGCTTGCTGGGTTGGAGGTGAGAGAGAAGGGCCGTATCCTCGCGGAGGCGTAGGCTATCTCTGGCTCGCGCGCTCCTTCCGCTAGGCTACCCACGCCCTGTTCGAACTGTTGCTCGAGGCCGAAGTAGAAAACAAACTTAGCGCGCGTGATTTATTTCGTTTTTGCGCGAAAATGGGACCATTTTGGGGGGGGGGATGCCCCCCGTAGTAGCCCCCGAGGGTAACTTGGGTTTCGGGGGAAAGCCGAGTTGCCCTTTTCATTAGACTTATGGCGTTTACATGGTTATCACAAACTGGGGCGTTGGTCGTGTGGTTTTTACAACAAAATGCTAGGAAATCCTAGCTAGGGGTAGAAGCGACGTAGTTGTTGGATGTTCCAGGCGTTGGTGAGCTCTTCACCGTCCTCGTTGGCCAGCTTGTACGTGCCGGGCTTGAGCACCTTCACCACGACGTAGGGTCCCTCCCACGGAGGCGATAACTTGTGGCGTCCTCGGTTGTCCTGGCGCAGCCTTAGGACCAGATCCCCTTCGCTGAAGTCCCGCCGGCGTATCTTGCGCGCTTGGTAGCGCCTGAGGGACTGCTGATACCTCGCGGAGTGCATCAAGGCCACGAGGCGTGCCTCATCCAGCTGGTCCAGCGAGTCCTCGCGAGCTCGGCCCGGTTGGCATCCTCGTCGTAGCCTCGAACCCTGGGCGATCCGTATTCTAAGTCCGTGGGGAGGACGGCCTCCGCGCCATGGACTAGGAAAAACGGGGTGAACCCGGTGGCTCTGCTCGGGGTGGTCCTTAGGCTCCACACGACTGCTGGTAACTCTTGGAGCCATTTTCGGCCAGATTTGTTTAGCTGGTCGAAAATTCTAGGCTTAAGGCCTTGTAAGATCATGCCGTTGGCACGCTCTACTTGGTCGTTGGTCTGTGGGTGTGCCACAGCTGCCCAATCCACACGGATGTGGAACTTGTCGCAGAACTCCAAGAATTTCCCCGCCCGTGAAGCGGGACTGTTGTCGGTGATGATGGAGTTTGGCACTCCGAAGCGGTGGACGATGTCGGTGAAGAATGTTACCGCTTGCTCCGCCACGAGATTCGTAATGGGGTGCACCTCCACCCACTTGGAGAACTTGTCGATCGCAAGCAACAGGTGGGTGAAGCCCCCGGCGCCTTCCGCAAGGGCCCGACGATGTCCGGCCCCCCACACGGCGAACGGCCATGTTATGGGGATGGTGCGGGGGCATGGGCGGGTAGGTTGGACTTGCGGGCGTAGAAGCGGCACCCTTCGCGGTGCGTACGATCTCGGCGGCGTCCGCGACCGCGGTAGGCCGATAAAAGCCTTGGCGGAAAGCGTTGCCAACTAGGGTGCGAGGCGCGGCGTGATGGCCACAGATCCCGGCGTGGATGTCCCGTAGGAGCTCGCACCCCTCGGGGATGGGCACGCACCGCTGTAAGATGCCGGAGGCGGCGCGCTTGTACAGCTCGCCGTCGACGAGGGCAAAGGACTTGGCCATCCTGGCGATGTGCCTGGCCGTGGCCCGGTCCGATGGGAGCTCTCCTCGAGCCATCCAAGCGATGTATTTGTCGCGCTAGTCAGCCTTGACAGGAGCTGGCTCGATGTCCATCACGTCGGCCTTGTAGGAGCCATACCCCTCGAGGAGGGAGAGCACGTACGCCTCGTTCGAGGGGTCCTCATCCATGGGTTCCGCACCCGCCGGATTCGAGGGAGCCCCCGAGGGTTCTGCGTGGCTCGAGGGGTGAGGCTCGAGGACGACCGAGGGCTGGGCGATGTCGCGGGCAAAAACGTTCGGGGGGACGGTGATCCGCCCGGACGCGATCTTGGCCAGCTCGTCCGCCTCCTCGTTGTACCGGCGGGGCACGTGGTTGAGCTCGATGCCGTAAAACTTATCTTCGAGGGCTCGCACGGCCTTGCAGTAGGCCTTCATCTTGTCGTCATGGCAGCTCACGTTCTTCATGACTTGATCGATTACGAGTTGTGAGTCCCCCCGCACGTCGAGGCGCTTGACGCCTAACTCAATGGCGATTTTGAGGCCGCAGAGGAGGGCCTCATATTCAGCCATGTTGTTAGACGCGGGGAAGTGGAGACGCACCGCGTACCGCATGTGCTCTCCGAGGGGTGACACGAAGAGCAGGCCCGCGCCCGCCCCTGTTTTCATCACCGATCCGTCGAAATACAGAGTCCAGCACTCTGCTTGGATCTGTGGTGGCGGCAACTGCGTATCCGTCCACTCAGCGACGAAATCCGCCAGGATCTGGGACTTGATGGCCTTGCGCGGGGCGTAGGCGAGCGTCTCGCCCATCAGCTCCACGGACCACTTGGCGATCCTGCCCGCCGCGTCGGGATTACGGATGATCTCCCCTAGCGGGAAGGAGGAGACCACCGTGAAGGGGTGGGCCTCGAAGTAATGGCGGAGCTTGCGCCGCGCGAGGACTACCGCATACAGCAGCTTCTGGACCTGAGGATAGCGCGTCTTGGTGTCAGACAGGACCTTGCTGATGTAGTAGACCGGCCGCTGGACCGGCAGGGCGTGCCCTTCCTCCATGCGCTCCACCACGATCACGGCGCTGACCACCTGGGTGGTTGCGGCCACGTAGAGCTGCAGGGGTTCGCCATCCTGCGGCGGCGTGAGGATCGGGGCGTGCGTTAAGGACGCCTTCAGCTTGTCGAGCGCATCCTGGGCCTCGAAGGTCTAGGAGAAGCTCTCGTGCTTCTTGAGGAGGCGATAGAGGGGCAGGCCCTTCTCGCCGAGCCGCGAGATGAAGCGGCTCAAGGCGGCAAGGCACCCCAACACCTTTTGTACCCCTTTGAGGTCCCGGATCGGGCCCATTCGCTCGAGGGCCGCGACCTTCTCAGGGTTGGCCTCGATTCCCCGTTGGGAGACGATGTACCCCAGGAGCATGCCCCGCGGCACTCCAAAGACACATTTTTCGGGGTTTAATTTGACCCCATTGGCCCGTAGGCAGCCGAACGCGATGCCAAGGTCGCCAACCAGGTCGTCCGCCTTACTGGTCTTAACGACGATGTTATCTACATACGCCTCGACCGTCCGCCCGATGTGATCTCCGAAAACGTGTTGCATGCAGTGTTGATACGTTGCGCCTACGTTTCGGAGGCCAAACGGCATCGTGACGTAGCAGAACATCCCAAACGGCGTGATGAACGAAGTCGCAAGCTGGTCGGACTCCTTCATCTTTATTTGATGATACCCGGAGTAGGCATCAAGGAAGCAAAGTAATTCACACCCAGCCGTTGAATCAACGATTTGATCAATACGTGGAAAAGGAAAAGAACTTTAGGACATGCTTTATTAAGACTGGTATAGTCTATACACATCCGCCACTTCCCATTCTTTTTCTTTACAAGTACGGGGTTTGCTAGCCACGTTGGGTGGAACACCTCCTTGATGAACCCGGCCTCGAGAAGCTTTCGCAGCTCCGCTCCGATAGCCCGTCGCCACTCCTCATCGAAGCGGCGGAGCCGTTGTTGCACGGCGCGGGAGTGAGGCAGGATGTCAAGGGAGTGCTCGGCGACCTCCCTCGGGATGCCTGGCATATCCGAGGGGCTCCACGCGAAGATGTCGGGGTTGGCGCGGAGGAAGTCGACGAGCACCACTTCCTATTTGGGATCGAGGGTGGAGCTGACCCTCGACGCCTTGCCCTCGGGGGCCGCGGGGTCGAGGGGTACCTCCTTGGTCTGCTCCGCGGCCTCGAAGGTGCCGGTGTGCTTGGAGGCGGAGTCGAGGTCCTCGTTGACCATCTTCTCCAAAGTGGTCACTAGCGCTTCATCCAGCGCCAGGGCCTCTGCGTGCTCCACGCACTCGACGTCGCAGTCGAATGCGTGCTCGATGGACGAGCCTACGGTGATGACGGCGTTTGGTCCTGGCATCTTCATCTTCAAGTAGGTGTAGTTGGGGACCGCCATGAATTTGGCGTAGCAGGGCCGCCCAAGCATAGCGTGGTAGGCGCCCTTGAATCCCACCACCTCGAAGGTGAGCGTTTCCTTGCAGAAGTTCTTCGCGGTGCCAAACCAAACCGGCAGGTCGATCTGCCCGAGGGGCTGGACCTGCTTGCCCGGCGCAATGCCATGAAATGGCTTCGTGCTGGGCCGCAGCTGGTCCAACCCGATCCCCATCAAGCGCAGCGTATGAGCGTAGAGGATGTTGAGGCTGCTGCCTCCGTCCATCAGGACTTTTGAGAACCGTGCGTTCCCGATGATTGGGTCGACCACCAGTGGGTACTGACCCGGGTTGGGGATGCGGTTCGGGTGGTCTTCCCGGCTGAAGGTGATGGCGTCCTCCGACCAATTGAGGAAGGAGGGAGGCGCCTTCTCCGCGGCGAGGACCTCGTGCCGCTCCCGCTTGCGCTGGCGAGTCGACATGTCGACGGTGGGTCCCCCGAAGATGAGGAACACGTTCTCCATGGTGGGGAAGCCGCCGACGTCGCCATCTCCTCCGTCTTTCTTCGCCTCCGCCTCCTTCGAGGCGGCGCGGCCATAGAACTTCTTGAGCATGTCGCACTGCTCAAGGGTGTGGTTTACTGGGGTCTTGTGGTAAGGACATGGCTTCTTCAGCATGTCATCAAACACCCCCGGGCCTCGAGGGGCCGGTCGAGGGCCCCGTCGAGCCGGGTCGACAGCAAGGGCCTCGGCCTCACTGCCGTCGCACCCCTGCTCTCGCGCCTTGCGGCGCGGCTTCTTTCCCTTCTTACCCCGCTTGTCCTTGCGGTGGGGCTCCCAGGACTTGCTGCCCTCCGCGGGCGCATCGTCCGAGCGTCTGCCCTTCTTGCCGTCAAAGATCGCCCCCACGGCCTCCTCTCCTGAGGCGAAGCTGGTGGCGATGTCGAACAGCTCGTTGGAGTCCGCGGGCGGGCTGCGTCCCAGCTCACGCACGAGGTCCCGGCACGTGGTGCCCTCGAGGAAGGCGTGGACAATTTCGGACTGCGCCACGCTGGGGAGTTTTGTGCAGCGCTTGGAGAAGCGTCGTATGAAGTCCCGCAGCGACTCGCCCGGCTTCTGAGTACAGGAGCGCAGGTCCCAGAAATTTCCAGGGCGCACGTACGTGCCCTGGAAGTTGCCCACGAACATGCGAACCAGATCGTCCCAGTTGTGGATCTGGCTGGCGGGCAGGTGCTCGAGCCATGTCCGAGCCGAATCCCCGAGGTGCAGGGGCAAGTTGCGGATGATGACCTCGTTGCTGGTGGCTCCGCCCAGCTGGCACGCCAAGCGGTAGTCGTTGAGCCATACGCGGGGATCTGTCTCCCCATTGTACTTGACGATGGTCGAGGGTTGGCGGAAGCGCTGGGGGAAGGCCGCCGCGCGGATCTCCCGGCTGAACACACGGTTCCCTGGGGGCTCCGGCGTCGGGGAGCGGTCTTCGTCGCTGTCGTAGCGTCCGCCCCCGTCGAGGGTGGTAACCCACCGCCGCTCGGGCGTCCGCCCTGCTCGTGCGGCGGGCGTTGATGACGTTGCGGGCGTCACCGTCCAGCGCCCTGCGCGTGTCAAGGAGCCGCTCCTTGGCCGCCGCGCAGCTTCTCCCGCGTGGACCGAGGGTTCGCCCCCCTGAGCGGCCCTGTCGCCTCGCACATCCCCCTGCTGGCGGATACGTGAGGCTGAGCTTTTGGCCTGCTGGACGGCCGCTTGCTCGATGAGAGCCTGCACCTCGCGCTGCAGGTTCCGTGCCTCAGGGGTCGAGGGTGCCGGCATAGCTCGCAGCAGCGTCGCGGCGGCAACGAGCTTCTGACTTGCCCGTGGAGGCGCGTCAGGGTTGTCGGCGTTGATACGGTCGCGCGCCTGTCTGCCCAGCTCCCGCACGCGTTCGCCGCGAGTGGAGGCTTCCCCGCCCATCGAGGCGCGGAGCGGCCGCACCGTTCGGTACTCCTCCGCCGGCTTAGCCTCGAGCTCGCGGGCTTGGGCTAGCGCGCGCGTCGGCGTCGGCCCCGGCGGGGAGTGCTTGGCCCCGCGGCTTGGCGCGGAGCGATCTCGGGGGCGGCGTGACCTCCCCGTCCCCAGCGCCCACAGCGCCGGTGGCGTTCGCTGGGTCATTGGCGACGACGACACAGCACTCCCGCATGGGATCGTAGCTCCCGGTGCTGGAGTCGTCGGAGCAGCCGAACCAGTAGTCCGTAGCGTCAAGGAAACGCCTGAACATGACTGGGTCCGGCACGCCGGAGAAGTCCCACTCCGCATACCCGTGAAGGATGGCGGGCGGCAACGCGTCGAGGGAACCCATGGACGATTCGTCACCCGCTGAGGCGCCGGGATCCCTGGCGACGAAGACGTGACGGCCAGGCGGGACCCTGCGCATCGTGGTGTTGACGTTGGTGGTGAAGGCCGTCGTGGCACCACGCAGCCCAATGGGAAAGCGCGGTCCGGAGACCATGCGCTATCCTGCTGGGGTGGCGGTTGTCGTGGCGGCAGGCACGTCGCGCTGAGAGGCGGTGCGGTCAGCTTGCCGTCGCTCGGACCGCGCTTGGCGTGAACGGCGGCCGAGCGGCGGCGGCGTCGTGGCGGCCGACGGACCTGCGGCATCCGTGCCGGCGGGTGTCCGCGCCGTGGTGGTGCGCGCAGCGGGGACCGGGGCGGACCCGGCCTGGCGTCGCGCGCGGAGCTCCTCACGGTTGGTGAGGCGCATGAGGTAGCCGTTCCCCGTGGCCTGAAAGTTCAGGCCCCCGAACCGGATTTCGAACCCGGCGGGGAGGGGGTCTGAGCTGCCCATGCAGTAGCGCGTACCGCGGTACTCGGTGCGGATCACCATGGAGGGAGTTGATGATTGACCTTAGGCGCTCGATTGCCCCACGGTGGGCGCCAACTGTCGGTGCGGAATGTGGTCCCGACACTAACCAGTAATAAGCGCCGAGGTCGATCCCTCAATGGTCGATGCTAAGCAATAAAAGACACAAAGTTTATCCTGGTTCCGACGAGGGGCCGTACGTCCAGCAGTGGTGTGCTCAAGGCACTATATTGCTCAGCACCGGGGGTGCCTGTAGTGGGGCTGCTACAAGCAAGGCAGGAGAGGAAGCCTGGCTTCCAAGTCCCTGGTGTTGTGGCTGAAGATGTTGTGGGAGAATTGGAGAGCAAGTGCGCGGTGCGACTTGTCTCGTGTTGGGCTCTGTAGTTTGTGTGTTGTGTGTTGCGTGTTGTCGTCCGTCTCCCCTGCGGCGAGGGGGTTCGTCCTCCTTTTATAGACCAAGGAAGGAGCGAATCACATGCGCGCCGCGCTATTTAGCTACGTGTGGGAGTGTGATGTGCTACGCTGTAGAGTAGGCGGCCGCCCAGGCGATCCTTGCAGCGATCCGGCCATCATGGCGTATCTTGTACCCGAACAGTGGCGTCCTCGAGGGTAGAAGGGCGGCGAACGGCGGTGATGTCTTCGGATGAGGCCGGGAGGGAGTCGCTGACGTCGGTCCGTACGGGGTACAGCGGCAGGTAAGGTGGCATCCCGTTCCCACGCGCTCCACAGTGCTGGAGTCGTTGCCACAGCGCCTGGCGTGCGCCCGTACTGGCGAGGGCGGCAGCCATACCGTTAACAGTGGCAGGGATGGCGTCCCACCGGCCTAGCGTCTCCACCTAACCCTGTAAAGTCACAAGAAAGCAAATCGAGGGTGCAGCCGGCCCCCCTTCGAGGGTTCGGCGCGTTAGCCGTACCGGAGCAGGTGCACGGTGTCACGGGACTGGTACCGGCCGCACCGCACAGTCCCCCCCTACAGTGATGGGGATGGGCTCCCTCCTGGGGAGTTGGTGCGGCGGCACCGGGGCGCGTGCCCCGGCGCATGATGGCGGCTGTCCCGCCGATGTCAGGGCATTTAATGCCCTGCGCGCGGGGAGCGGCGCGCGCGCGTGCGGGGCGCCCTCGAGCGAGGCGGACCCCGTTCGAGGGCGGGGGCGGACCCTCGAGCGAGGCGGACCTTGCTCGAGGGAGGCGCACCCCCTCGACCGGGGCGGAATCCGCCCGAGGGAGGGCGCGCACCCTCGAGCGAGGCGATACCTTATTCGAGGGAGTCTTCGAGTGGGCCGTCTGGTGGGCCGCCGGGGCCTTCGCGGCGTGGGCCATGTCCTGCATGGTTAAGTAAGGTGTATTTGGCTTTGTTGCGGGTTTTAAGTGGGGATTTCTCAGCTGTTTAAGGGGACCCCTAGGGCTGTCCCCGACAGAGAGCAAAAAGCTTTGGCGAGAGTCTTCCCATGGGCTCTCGGCGAAGAACTCTTCACCGAGCTCGGAGAAGACAAAAACTCTCGGTGAAGAGTTCTTCGCCGAGAGCAAACAGGCTAGCTCTCGGTGAAGAATTTCTTTACCGAGAGTTTTTTTTCTCTCGGCGAAGAAATTTTTTAAAAAAAATCACTTTTTCACGTTCAAACTTTTTCTACCATCAACATGCACTTATACAAGGGATATGTTCAAATTTGAGGCAATTGTATTTATGTTTGCTATTTTTAAAAAAATTACTTCATTCTAGGTAATTTTTCGAAGACTCCGATATGAACTGTAAGTGCATGAAATCATATAGTAAAATTGTTGGAAAAATGAGATTCATGTTCGTGAGACATCTCTAAGGACATGTACACGAAATAAAACTAGATTTCAAACATTTTGTTCTCTGATCATGATGAAGATCGTGTCATAGAAAGGTTTTAAAATTGTATAAAATTCAAATGAAGTTTGCAAATCATGAATTTTGTCGAGGGCTCATTATATCATATGTTGAGGTTGTGGTAAAAAGTTGAGAACATTTTGAGCACTCTGACACGTACGCTGTGTAGAAACCGGAACATCTCACGAGAAGTTTCAGAGAATTTGAACTGATGTCACTAGGTTTGGTACATTAGAGAAATTTAAATTTGAGTTTTAACACAACAACTTTTTTATAAGCAATACACAACATATCTAGTGTCATGTTAAGTGTCGGAAAAATTTCAGATCTATTTACTATTTTTATAAGCAATACACAACTTTTTTTTTGATGAAAGCGGCTTCGCCGAGAGCTTTACACTCGGCAAAGGGGTCTCTTCGCCGAGAGCCGGTTGGTGGGCTCTCGGCGAAGCCCCACCATTCCACTCCCCCGCCGGCCCATCTATTCGCGGCTCGCGGCCCATCTGAATCGCCGACCCATCAAGCCCACTTACTTCCCTATATAACGCGGGCGCCCCTCCCCCAACCCTAATTTTTCTCCCTCCTGCCGCCACATCCCCTCATCCTTTCCTCCCCTCCTCCAGCGGCCGGCTACCTCCCCTCCTCCGGCGGCCGGCCGGCCACCTCCCCTCCTCCGGCGATCGGGCCACCTCCCCTCCTCCTCCTTCTATGCCCGCGCCACCTCCCCTCCTCCTATGCCTCCCCTCCCCTTCCCCCTCCGCTCGCCCCTCACCAGCGGTGAGGAGCGGTGGCGGGGGTGAGGTGCGGCGGCGGCACATCTAGAGGAGCGCAGGCGGTGGTGGATCTCGAAGATCTACGTCGGCAATGGCGCGGACTCCTCCTCCACAGGATCTGCGGCGGCGGCGAGCGGATCTGGTGGCGGCGGCCTCATCTGTCTCCTCCCTGTTTTGTCCCACAGGTGCTACGGTAGCCGGGCGCTGGTGGCGTCCCTATGGCGGATCCGGCCTCCGAACGGCGCTGGGAGCATCTGTGCCGGCGGGTGCCTACGGTAGCCGGAGCGGCGGCGGCGTCGTGGCGCCGACGGACCTGCGGCATCCGTGCCGGCGGGTGTCCGCGCGTGGTGGTGCGCGCACGGCGGGGACCGGGGCGGACCCGGCCTGGCGTCGCGCGCGGAGCTCCTCACGGTTGGTGAGGCGCATGAGGTAGCCGTTCCCCGTGGCCTGAAAGTTCAGGCCCCCGAACCGGATTTCGAACCCGGCGGGGAGGGGGTCCGAGCTGCCCATGCAGTAGCGCGTACCGCGGTACTCAGTGCGGATCACCATGGAGGGAGTTGATGATTGACCTTAGGCGCTCGATTGCCCCACGGTGGGCGCCAACTGTCGGTGCGGAATGTGGTCCCGACACTAACCAGTAATAAGCGCCGAGGTCTATCCCTCAATGGTCGATGCTAAGCAATAAAAGACACAGAGTTTATCCCGGTTCCGACGAGGGGCCGTACGTCCGGCCAGGTGGTGTGCTCAAGGCACTATATTGCTCGGCACGGGGGTGCTCGTAGTGGTCTTGCTACAAGCAAGGCGGGAGAGGAAGCCTGGCTTCCAAGTCCCTGGTGTTGTGGCTGAAGATGTTGTGGGAGAATTGGAGAGCAAGTGCGCGGTGCGACTTGTCTCGTGTTGGGCTCGTAGTTTGTGTGTTGTGTGTTGCGTGTTGTCGTCCGTCTCCCCTGCGGCAAGGGGGTTCGTCCTCCTTTTATAGACCAAGGAAGGAGCGAATCACATGCGCGCCGCGCTATTTAGCTACGTGTGGGAGTGTGATGTGCTACGCTGTAGAGTAGGCGGCCGCCCAGGCGATCCTTGCAGCGATCCGGCCATCATGGCGTATCTTGTACCCGAACAGTGGCGTCCTCGAGGGTAGAAGGGCGGCGAACGGCGGTGATGTCTTCAGATAGGCTGGAGGGAGTCGCTGACGTCGGTCCGTACGGGGTACAGCGGCAGGTAAGGTGGCATCCCGTTCCCACGCGCTCCACAGTGCTGGAGTCGTTGCCACAGCGCCTAGCGTGCGCCCGCACTGGCGGGGGCGGCAGCCATACCGTTAACAGTGGCAGGGATGGCGTCCCACCGGCCTAGCGTCTCCACCTAACCCTGTAAAGTCACAAGAAAGCAAATCGAGGGTGCAGCCGGCCCCCCTTCGAGGGTTCGGCGCGTTAGCCGTACCGGAGCAGGTGCACGGTGTCACGGGACTGGTACCGGCCGCACCGCACAGTCCCCCCCTACAGTGATGGGGATGGGCTCCCTCCTGGGGAGTTGGTGCGGCGGCACCGGGGCGCGTGCCCCGGGCGCATGATGGCGCTGTCCCGTCGATGTCAGGGCATTTAATGCACCGCGCGCGGGAGCGAGCGCGCGCGCGTGCGGGGCGCCCTCGAGCGAGGCGGACCCCGTTCGAGGGCGGGGCGGACCCTCGAGCGAGGCGGACCTTGCTCGAGGGAGGCGCACCCCCTCGACCGGGGCGGAATCCGCCCGAGGGAGGCGCGCACCCTCGAGCGAGGCGATACCTTATTCGAGGGAGTCTTCGAGTGGGCCGTCTGGTGGGCCGCCGGGGCCTTCGCGGCGTGGGCCATGTCCTGCATGGTTAAGTAAGGTGTATTTGGCTTTGTTGCGGGTTTTAAGTGGGGATTTCCCAGCTGTTTAAGGGGACCCCTAGGGCTGTCCCCGACAGAGAGCAAAAAGCTTTGGCGAGAGTCTTCCCATGGGCTCTCGGCGAAGAACTCTTCACCGAGCTCGGAGAAGACAAAAACTCTCGGTGAAGAGTTCTTCGCCGAGAGCAAACAGGCTAGCTCTCGGTGAAGAATTTCTTTACCGAGAGTTTTTTTTCTCTCGGCGAAGAAATTTTTAAAAAAATCACTTTTTCACGTTCAAACTTTTTCTACCATCAACATGCACTTATACAAGGGATATGTTCAAATTTGAGGCAATTGTATTTATGTTTGCTATTTTTAAAAAAATTACTTCATTCTAGGTAATTTTTCGAAGACTCCGATATGAACTGTAAGTGCATGAAATCATATAGTAAAATTGTTGGAAAAATGAGATTCATGTTCGTGAGACATCTCTAAGGACATGTACACGAAATAAAACTAGATTTCAAACATTTTGTTCTCTGATCATGATGAAGATCGTGTCATAGAAAGGTTTTAAAATTGTATAAAATTCAAATGAAGTTTGCAAATCATGAATTTTGTCGAGGGCTCATTATATCATATGTTGAGATTGTGGTAAAAAGTTGAGAACATTTTGAGCACTCTGACACGTACGCTGTGTAGAAACCGGAACATCTCACGAGAAGTTTCAGAGAATTTGAACTGATGTCACTAGGTTTGGTACATTAGAGAAATTTAAATTTGAGTTTTAACACAACAACTTTTTTATAAGCAATACACAACATATCTAGTGTCATGTTAAGTGTCGGAAAAATTTCAGATCTATTTACTATTTTTATAAGCAATACACAACTTTTTTTTGATGAAACTGGCTTCGCCGAGAGCTTTACACTCAGCAAAGGGGTCTCTTCGCCGAGAGCCAGTTGGTGGGCTCTCGGCGAAGCCAGCCCACCATTCCACTCCCCCGCCAGCCCATCTATTCGCAGCTCGCGGCCCATCTGAATCGCCGACCCATCAAGCCCACTTACTTCCCTATATAACGCGGGCGCCCCTCCCCCAACCCTAATTTTTCTCCCTCCTGCCGCCACATCCCCTCATCCTTTCCTCCCCTCCTCCAGCGGCCGGCTACCTCCCCTCCTCCGGCGGCCGGCCGGCCACCTCCCCTCCTCCGGCGATCGGGCCACCTCCCCTCCTCCTCCTTCTATGCCCGCGCCACCTCCCCTCCTCCTATGCCTCCCCTCCCCTTCCCCCTCCGCTCGCCCCTCACCAGCGGTGAGGAGCAGTGGCGGGGTGAGGTGCGGCGGCGGCACATCTAGAGGAGCGCAGGCGGTGGTGGATCTCGAAGATCTACGTCGGCAATGGCGCGGACTCCTCCTCCACAGGATCTGCGGCGGCGGCGAGCGGATCTGGTGGCGGCGGCCTCATCTGTCTCCTCCCTGTTTTGTCCCACAGGTGCTACGGTAGCCGGGCGCTGGTGGCGTCCCTATGGCGGATCCGGCCTCCGAACGGCGCTGGGAGGCCGTGGTGTCCCACCTCCGGCGAGCAACGGCGGCGGAGACCGAAGCTCCCGGCGGCCACAACAGATCTGGCGGGTGAGGCGTCCTCACCATGGGTCCTCTCCGGCCCGGCGGCGGGCGTGACCTCCCTCTCCTCTCTGTGTATGTGTGGCGCGGCGTGGTGGTGGCGGCGGCGCGGTGTGGTGGTGGTAGACGACAGAGTGGTGGTGTGGTGGTGGTGGCGGTGGCGGTGGCGGGGGCAGCGGTGGGCGGCGGTGGTGGGGCCAGGGCAGCGGTGGGGCTGGCCGGCCGGGCTTTTTTTTGTTTTTTGAAAATCCCTTCACCGAGAGGGACCCCACGTGCTCTCGGCGAAGAGCTCTTCACCGGTGGAGTGGCGCCGTGAGGCCGTCGCCGAGAGCTTCCTCTCAGTGAAGCCTTCACCGAGAAGAAAGGGCCCTTCGCCGAGAGGAACCCCGCTCTCGGCGAAGGCCCTGAATTCAGTAGTGTCGCGTGCAGCGGCTGGGGACAAAACGACCACGACTGGGAGCTCACAGAAACGGAGCATCATTAGCGGGCCGTGGCGCCGCGCGAGGTCCCACGGGGTGTGGTGCGGCGGCACACCGCCGGCGAGGTGGTGCAGGTGGCCGATGACCAGCAGCGCCCATGGCCCCGGCGGGAGCCTCAGCCGCTGCAGGTGACGAGCATCCTTTCGGCGGGACAGTGCGAAGAAGACGAGCAGTAAGGCTAGGAGGAGAAGCAAGTATGGTGGGACTGGGAGCTCGACAGACACCATGTCAAGCTCGATCTCCGATTTTGAGTCAAGAACACGCTTATTGTTCGCGAGAGCAGGACACAGAACGATCACCAACAGGCAAGGCCTGCCTCTGTGAGCATCATCTCCGAAATGGCAAATGCCAGGAACATCGCCATGGACTGGAGTGTCAAAGCTGAACAGAGCGTGTGGTTTATAGAGAAATGAAAGAGTGGATCATGAATCATCATCCATCTTCACAAAGCTGCAGAGAAGATCTCCACTAGTGTTGAAGTATTATCAGCTCCTCCAACTAACCAAGTCCCTACCACGCTGAAGAGGCAATGCAGACGGTGAAAAATTGTGGGATGCAAGAGTAATCAGCTCTAATCCATACAACCACCTTTCTAATTATCAAGCTTGAATTTAGGATTGAGCACTTGCTCGAGAGGCGCATGTAGAAGCTCTAAGTTATTTATTTCAGGTGTTGTATTGTGAGAACCATTTATTTTGCTTCTGTTACTTGAGAACCATTTTAAATAATGTTGCATGTACTGTAAAAGATTATTTGCTTGAGCTATTGCTATCATGTTTAGAATCATTTATTCGGCTGTGCCAAAGCAGTCCACATTTTGGCTCTTCTTTTGTTGTCTAGATTTTTTTTACTGACATTGATGTCCACATTTTGCTTCTGTCATTGATGTCCAGTTTCGATTCTACATATCATAGCATTCGTAATTATTGATATATTAATCTCTTTTGTAGATGGCTGACAGCATGGAAGATTTCACAAAAATGGTCAAAAGGGTCCACTGCCTTTTGCTGAACTGTCCAGGCTGCCATTATTGGTGAAATGGGTTACCAGTACAATGAGCGGTATTTGCACAAAAAGAAGAATACAAGGAAACACCAGAAATTGGACTTCAATGGGTTATGAGGTGCATAGATCGTCCAAGGTACTTCTACAATTAAGATATTTAGAATGATCACTGATCTATTCATGGCACTGCATGACTTGCTAATCTCGAACTACGGCTTATCATCAAGTAATAATATTTCATCAATGGAGTCATTGGTAGTGTTTTTTGTGTATTGTTGGAAGAGCCCAATCATTTCCACGAGCTAAAAATCATTTACCCCGGTCATTGTGGAGAGTTCACATAAAAGTTCATGAAGTACTGAATTGTTTGCGGAAGTTAGCAAAACACAGTATCAAGCCAAGAGATCCTAATTTTCCTACAATGCATGATAAGGTCAAGGAGGCATGTTTTTTGCCCTTTTTTCTCAAAGGAGCTATGAGCTATTAACGATTCATATGTTCTAGTAATTGTGCTGGTAGAGGAAGTAGTGAACCACACATGCCGACATGGCTATACATCTCACAATGTGCTAGCTGGTTGTGATTTTAACATGAGGTTTATCTTCGTGGTTGCTGATTGGCTGGGTTCTGCACATGATACATAAATCATGCTCTAGCAAACTTTCCTTCATTTCCCTTGCCTCCTAAAGGTATACATATGTGTTACTATTATCAATACTTCTATTGTCATTTTGTCTTTGCTGATTTCATTTTGTAGGTAAATATTATCTTGTGGACTTTGGTTATCCAAACCGACCAGGGTATATTGCCCCCTTTAAAGGAAGCATATACTATATACTAGAGTTTTGACTTCGTAATGGTCATGCTCCTCAAGGGAAGTATGAGGTGTTCAATTTTTTTACATTCATCTCTTCAAACTGTCATTGAGCGGTCTTTCAAAGTCTTGAAGTAGAAGTGGTGTATTTTGAAGAAAACTTACAGTTTTCCTACTCGTCCTCAGAAGCACGTAATTCTAGCTTGTATGGCATTGCATAATTTTATTCATGAGGACACTTGCAAGATAGGGAGTTTCATAAAGTGATGTTGATGAGGAGTACCTACTACAACAACCACTTACCATGGCACAAACATAAGGAGATGACAATGATGACAGAGAGAATGAGGAAACCACGAATACCGTACCATTTGCAATAGGATAGCTAACACTTTGGTTAGTGCGAGGGGCAGATAATATGTTAAGAACGGACAAAGTTATATAAATTGTTGTTGACATAAAATCAGCACCTCACGCCAAGCACACAACAAGCCGGATTAGCTAGCTTCAACACGTGACCCGGGCGTTTGAATCCGGAAGCGTGCTAGTCAATTTTCCCTGAAACTGACAAAGGATCAAAAAGATTAGTAAAACATGGAACTTCCTGGGTGGTACCAGACAGTTCCGTATTTACGGCCATGAAGCCAATCCAAATGACATATACCTACAAATAAGCTATCTGCCGACAATTTGAATATCATTCGAGAAACAATAAAGCATGTAAGAGGACACTGCCGAATGAATGATGTAAGCATGATGAAAGATCGGTCTTTGTATAAACAATATTACAGCATATGACCAGGACCGATTATCAAGGATAAAGCGTGATAAATAAAATAGAAGCGAAGCATGATCATGAATTGTCTGTAAACAAGCATGCATAGGCCAAAAGCACTAGTCTACTGCGTGTCGAGGCACCTTCAAACCCGTCGAGCATGACATCAAGCGAAGTTAATCCACCGCATGATACAACTTGTTTGAAATCATACCACCAACCAAGAATAGATCAATCCACCGCATGATACAATCTATACATGGAAGGCTAAAGCATACATTACTTAAAGCAAACTCGTGAACATGATTCACCCGTGAAGAAAATTGCCGAATACAGCTGTACAGCCGAATCGGGTTCTGTGGAGAAGGAACAAACATTGAAAAGTCAACAAGCTTGAACCCGCAACACATGACAATCTAGATTGATCTAAATTCGGCTATTGAGAGCACGTGATCCGCTTGCCATATATAAAACCAAAGATTTGAAAGGTGTACCACTTGGATCATAAAGAGATAAAGCCGAACCTAATCAATCTAGATTGGGCAAAAGAGTGTTACATGAATTAAACATAAAAAGTAAAATTCAAAGCAACACAAGGTAACTTAATGAATCTATTAGATCTTGCCAAATCTAATAGAGCCGATAACTAGCTCCAAGCTAGATCTTAGTCTACCGCATGACTCATGATCCAATAAGGAAACCTTCTTGAACCAAGCTTAAATCCACCGCATGATACTAAGCATGGTACAAGACTACTTGCATCAAGGTCTAAATCCACCGCATGATACTGGACATGATACAAGGTTGCCGGTACTTACGGAGGTCGATGGATCGATGGATCCTCTCGAAGAACTCGACGACACGACTAGAAGGACTCGAAAGTTGGCACGGGGCCGGTTTGTTGTGAAATTGTTCGATCCCTATTACAAACACTAAGGGTTTATATTTATACCCTGTCCCTAACACGACTCCTAGTCGACTATGATTACAATATTTATTGCCTAAAACTCACAACATGGCGTCATGTCGGTTTCGTATCCATCATCAACTTGTCTCTTTCTTTATATTTAGTCCACATCATCACGCATTCCCGAACGTTTCCGCCTTCAACCGTGGAACAACCTTTGCCGAATGATGATACACTCCCGACCGCAGACGCTTCTTACCGAATGCGTTGAAGGCAACTCCTGTCGAATGATACTCTCCTGCCAATTTCGGCCCACATGTCAGTTTCTTCCTGTACCAATTTTTTGGTGTTAACATATGCCCCTTCAATACGGGGAAAAAGTGATTTTATTCCGGAATTGACCATAAATACTCAACACCCTCAGGCCGAATCGGCTCAACACCCGTTCTTATCTCCTTCAAACCGTTGGAGTGCTCGCCCAGATCCGAACCCTAGTTCTTCAACTTCTCCAGGCTTCAATCCTCAAATGGCGAATCAAGACCAAGCTCTCCAGGTAAATCTTATCCTTCTCAAGCACATTCAGTATTACCGTTTTCGAATCCAATCTTGAATTTACCGTTCTGCCCCCTTTCGTTCCTGATAGGCCCTAGCTGCCGAAACTTTGATTCCTGTTGAAGACCAAGCAACATCGTATTTCCTAGGCCCCGTTGGAGTCTCTGACCCTTTTGAGTTCATTGCTGTAGAATCCCAAAGGATCCCCTTCAAGGCATCACTGTCGAGACCCCATGAGTGGCAGGACAGTTTCAAGAACTGGCCTTTGCCCCCAATTGCAGGTTGGAGAAACTGGTATAAGAGAATGCTTGATGATGACAGCTCCAAAACAACCAATTGGGACAACCTTCGCATTGCTCACTGTTTAGAATTGTCCTTGGCCGAAACACCTAAAAACGAGAATCTTCTCATTGAAGCCTGCCATTTTTGGTCAAATGGAGCAAATGCCTTCCTTTTTGTCCATGGGCCAATGTCCCCCACTCTTGCCGATGTGTACATGATAACTGGCCTGAAAGTTACAGGATCTGTGTATCCATACAAGTACAAGGGCTCCTCCAGGCAAACAGGAGCGAAAACAGGAGTTGGATACAAGAGATATATCCAAAATTATATGTCTGACGGCCCTTTGTCTGATGTTGAATACAGAGCCTTTCTGAATATGTGGTTATGCAGATTCATCTTCTGTGGCAAAGCCAAAGAGCCAACCCTAAACCACATTGTAATGGCTGAGGAATTGGCTACTGGTACTCCTATTCCCCTCAGGAAATACCTTCTAGGAAGTGTTTACCACATGCTTCATCAAACCACCTACAAGATGCACACCAGCCAAAAGATTCCCTGTGTTAATGGCCCTTGGTGGTTCATTCAGATGTGGTTGCAATTATATATGCATCAGATTGTTGGCATTAACCTCAACAATCAACACTTCCCTTCAACTAACTACAAGGAAGGAGAAACCCAGAGTAAAAAAGGCTGCCAAACTTATGGAGAAGCTGCTTCCCTTGTATCCATCAACCAAAACATTGGCCAACTTTTTAAGCTCTTCTTCAGAGGATTTGCCAACCCTCTTTGGTTTCCATATTCAGACAATGACAACTTGACTCTTCCTTGTGAGTTCAGTTTTGAAACTGGATGCAATGATGTACACTCCATAGAAATCATCAATACCTTCATTCATCCATGTATCCTGCCAGCAGAATTTTGTGGAGGAAGGCAGGTTCAGAGTACCTTTGAGTACTATCAGCCAAACATAATGGCCAGGCAGTTAGGATGTGGCCAAGTGCCCCCAGGATTATTCCTTCATGAATTTCTCAAGCCCAGAGAAGATGTCAAGGAATCCATACAAGTAAAAAGGATTTTTGAGTACAAGTGCACCACCACCATTTATACACCTAGGCCCTTTGTACCAATAACACTTGCTCATCCTTCTTTCACTTCTTGGTGGAAAGAATTTCATGATCATATCTTCAATGTGCCAATGCATCTTCTCTGTCTTACACTAATGCCTGACTTTCAACCAACTTCAGAGATAATATGTTCATCTCCCTTTCACATCTGCTTTCAATCATATTCCTCTTTACTGATCATGATTCTGTCATTTTCTGCAAGATATAGAACCTGCCCCTCTTGCTTGGACAATCTCCCACAATATTATAGGCCCAATTTTTGCCCTGGGGTATCAATCTCCTACTCTGGCCCAACTGATGTCTAGATATGCTATGCTAGATCCAATTCTCATCAATTCGGCTTCCGACAAAAGGAAGGCTCCATCTCTGATTGCTCCTCCAGCTGTCAAGAGAAAAAGAACAAACAAAAAACTACTCATTCAGGTTAGAATACCTTGCTCTCCTGAATATAATGCCATTCTTTACTCTGACCATTTTATTCCTGCATGACTTCACACTAGAGCACAGCAACCAGTGGCTATCACAGATCCTGCCAATGCTGCATCAACTGGTAAGATCTTCACCATCTTACTCTCTATTCATTTTCTTTATCGGCATTCATCCCTTACTGGCCAATTGCAGAATAAACTTTGACAGATCAAGCTGTGGGAAGCTCTTCTCCACCTCAGGATCCAGTCCCAGCTTCACCAAGAATTCAACCGGCCTCTCCTCAACCAGAGGTTTCAGTGTTACCAGATCATCTAGCTTCCCCTCAACCATCTATACAAGAACCATCTACTGAGCTTGAGAAGTCTCCTTCCCCTACTCGGGAAGCCAGAAATGATGTAAGCATGAGAATCCACTCTTCTATTTTTCATTCAATAGTTCACCACTAATTCTGCAAGCTTTTCTTTCTAGGAGAGAGCTGTGTCATTACCCAGTTTTTCCTTTGCTGCGGATGACCTGACTGCCGAAAAAGGAGATGAAGCATCCTCTGGTCAAGCTTTATCAGAGGAGAATCAAGCAAAGCTAAAAGAAATCCTCTCCTTGCTGCAAAGGGATATCCAAGATCAAGTTAGGGATGCTGATCTTCTACAAGAAGTGCTCGAATCCATCAACCAAGACCTTCTTGTCGACATCAAAGCTTCCTTAGAACCTCTCTCACAATTGGATGATTACTTTGCAGCAGTGAAGCGGGCTTTGAAGAAGCAATCCTCCCGACCAGCCTTGGAACAAAAGAGAACCACGACCAAGCAATTCGTGAAAGACTCATATGCTCAAATTCAGAACAACAAGGAATTGCTGCCGAATTGCAGCCTGCACTCGAGCTAAAGAAAATCAGAAAAGCTGCACTAGAGGCCGAACTGAGGAACTTGACAGCTGAAATCGAGGCTGATGAGAAGAAGATAGCCGAACTTCCTGAATCAACAAAGAAAATCCAAAAGGAAGCTTCAGTAGCTCTGGCTGAATCAAAAGAACTCAAGGCAAAGCTTCTTTCTTTGTCTAACACCCAAAAAGCCGATCAGAAATTGTTGGAAAATATTAGCAAGATGATATCAGACGCCTCCAATGCAATATCAAAGTACTTGGGTATATAATTGTAACAACAATTTGTAGTCGAATGCTTCATCAGCTCTGTATCTTTGCTCCCCATTAGTCTTTATTTTTCCATATTTGTCCTGCTTTAGTTTGACGAGCAGCCCCTGAATAACTCATTCAGCAACTCTGACCAAGTGTCAGACCCGAAAATCAACCCGACCGTAACTCAGCCGAATCTCAACAAGTCAAACCGAATATGACTCAATACGAATCCCAAAGGATCCCCTTCAAGGCATCACTGTCGAGACCCCATGAGTGGCAAGACAGTTTCAAGAACTGGCCTCTGCCCCAAATTGCAGGTTGGAGAAACCGGTATAAGAGAATGCTTGATGATGACAGCTCCAAAACAAGCAATTGGGACAACCTTCGCATTGCTCACTGTTTAGAATTGTCCTTGGCCGAAACACCTAAAAACGAGAATCTTCTGATTGCAGCCTGCCATTTTTGGTCAAATGGAGCAAATGCCTTCCTTTTTGGCCATGGGCCAATGTCCCCCACTCTTGCCGATGTGTACATGATAACTGGCCTGAAAGTTACAGGATCTGTATATCCATACAAGTACAAGGGCTCCTCCAGGCAAACAAGAGTGAAAACAGGAGTTGGATACAAGAGATATATCCAAAATTATATGTCTGAAAGCCCTTTGTCTGATGTTGAATACAGAGCCTTTCTGAATATGTGGTTATGCAGATTCATCTTCGTGGCAAAGCCAATGAGCCAACCCCCGAACCACATTGTAATGGGCGAGGAATTGGCTGCTGGTACTCCTATTCCCCTCAGGAAATACCTTCTAGGAAGTGTTTACCACATGCTTCATCAGACCACCTATGAGATGCACACCAGCCAAAAGATTCCCTGTGTTAATGGCCCTTGGTGGTTCATTCAGATGTGGTTGCAATTTTATATGCATCAGATTGTTGGCATTAACCTCAACAATCAACACTTCCCTTCAACTAACTACAAGGAAGGAGAAACCCAGAGTAACAAAGGCTGCCAAACTTATGGAGAAGCTGCTTCCTCTGTATCCATCAACCAAAACATTGGCCAACTTTTTGAGCTCTTGTTCAGAGGTTTTGCCAACCCTCTTTGGTTTCCATATTCAGACAATGACAACTTGACTCTTCCTTGTGAGTTTAGTTTTGAAACTGGATGCAATGATGTACACTCCATAGAAATCTTCAATACCTTCATTCATCCATGTATCCTGCCAGCAGAATTTTGTGGAGGAAGGCAGGTTCAGAGTACCTTTGACTACTATCAGCCAAACATAATGGCCAGGCAGTTAGGATGTGGCAGAGTGCCGGCCCCAAGATTATTCCTTCATGAATTTCTCAAGCCCAGAGAAGATGTCAAAGAATCCATACAAGCAAAAAGGATTTTTGAGTATAAGTGCACCACCACCATTTATACACCTGGGCCCTTTGTACCAATAACACTTGCTCATCCTTCTTTCACTTCTTGGTGGCAAGAATTTCATGATCATATCTTCAATATGCCAATGCATCCTCTCTGTCTTGCACTAATGCCTGACTTTCAACCAACTTCGGAGGTAATATGTTCATCTCCCTTTCACATCTACTTTCAATCATATTCCTCTTTACTAATCATGATTCTGTCATTTTCTACAGGATATAGAACCTGCCCCTCTTGCCTAGACAATCTCCTACAATATTATAGGCCCAATTTCTGCCCTGGGGTATCAATCTCCTACTCTGGCCCAACTGATGTCTAGATATGCTATGCTAGATCCAATTCTCATCAGTTCGGCTTCCGACAAAAGGAAGGCTCCATCTCTGATTGCTCCTCCAGCTGTCAAGAGAAAAAGAATAAGCAAAAAACTACTCATTCAGGTTAGAATACCTTGCTCTCCTGAATATAATGCCATTCTTTACTCTGACCATTTTATTCCTGCATGACTTCACACTAGAGCACAGCAACCAGTGGCTATCACAGATCCTGCCAATGCTGCATCAACTGGTAAGATCTTCACCGTCTTACTCTCTATTCATTTTCTTTATCGGCATTCATCCCTTACTGGCCAATTGCAGAAGAAACTTTGACAGATCAAGCTGTGGGAAGCTCTTCTCCACCTCAGGATCCAGTCCCAGCTTCACCAAGAATTCAACCGGCCTCTCCTCAACCAGAGGTTTCAGTGTTACCAGATCATCCAGCTTCCCCTCAACCAGCTATACAAGAACCATCTACTGAGCTTGAGAAGTCTCCTTCCCCTACTCGGAAAGCCAGAAATGATGTAAGCATGAACATCCACTCTTCTATTTATCATTCAATAGTTCACCACTAATTACGCACGCTTTTCCTTCCGGGAGAGAGGCGTGTCATTGCCAAGTTTTTCCTTTGCTTTGGGATGACCGACCGCCGAAAAAGGAGATGAAGCATCCTCGGTCATGCTTTATCGGAGGAGAATCAAGCAAAGCTAAAACAAATCCTCTCCTTGCCGCAAAGGGATATCCAAGATCAAGTTAGGGATGCTAATCTTCTAGAAGAAGCGCTCAAATCCATCAACCAAGACCTTCTTGTCGACATCAAAGCTTGCTTAGAACCTCTCTCACAATTGGATGATTACTTTGCAGCAGTGAAGCGGGCTTTGAAGAAGCAATCCTCCCGACCAGCCTTGGAACAAAAGAGAACCACGACCAAGCAATTCGTGAAAGACTCGTGTGCTCAAATTCAGAACAACAAGGAATTGCTGCCGAATTGCAGCCTGCACTCGAGCTGAAGAAAATCAGAAAAGCTGCACTAGAGGCCGAACTGAGGAACTTGACAGCTGAAATCGAGGCTGATGAAAAGAAGATAGCCGAACTTCCTGAATCAACAAAGAAAATCCAAAGAGAAGCTTCAGTAGCTCTGGCTGAATCAAAACAACTCAAGGCAAAGCTTTTTGCTTTGTCTAACACCCAAAAAGCCGATCAGAAATTGTTGGAAAATATTAGCAAGATGATATCAGACGCCTCCAATGCAATCTCAAAGTACTTGGGTATATAATTCTAACAACAATTTGTAGTCGAATGCTTCATCAGCTCTGTATCTTTGCTCCCCATTGGTCTTTATTTTTCCATATTTGTCCCGCTTTAGTTTGACGAGCGACCCTCGAATAACTCATTCGGCAACTCGACCAAGTGTCAGACCCGAAAATCAACCCGACCGTAACTCAGCCGAATCTCAACAAGTCAAACCGAATATGACTCAATACGAATCCCAAAGGATCCCCTTCAAGGCATCACTGTCGAGACCCCAGGAGTGGCAAGACAGTTTCAAGAACTGGCCTCTGCCCCAAATTGCAGGTTGGAGAAACCGGTATAAGAGAATGCTTGATGATGACAGCTCCAAAACAAGCAATTGGGACAACCTTCGCATTGCTCACTGTTTAGAATTGTCCTTGGCCGAAACACCTAAAAACGAGAATCTTCTGATTGCAGCCTGCCATTTTTGGTCAAATGGAGCAAATGCCTTCCTTTTTGGCCATGGGCCAATGTCCCCCACTCTTGCCGATGTGTACATGATAAGCGGCCCGAAAGTTACAGGATCTGTATATCCATACAAGTACAAGGGCTCCTCCAGGCAAACAGGAGTGAAAACAGGAGTTGGATACAAGAGATATATCCAAAATTATATGTCTGAAAGCCCTTTGTCTGATGTTGAATACAGAGCCTTTCTGAATATGTGGTTATGCAGATTCATCTTCTGTGGCAAAGCCAATGAGCCAACCCTGAACCACATTGTAATGGCTGAGGAATTGGCTGCTGGTACTCCTATTCCCCTCAGGAAATACCTTCTAGGAAGTGTTTACCACATGCTTCATCAGACCACCTATGAGATGCACACCAGCCAAAAGATTCCCTGTGTTAATGGCCCTTGGTGGTTCATTCAGATGTGGTTGCAATTTTATATGCATCAGATTGTTGGCATTAACCTCAACAATCAACACTTCCCTTCAACTAACTAAAAGGAAGGAGAAACCCGAGTAACAAAGGCCGCCAAACTTATGGAGAAGCTGCTTCCTCTGTATCCATCAACCAAAACATTGGCCAACTTTTTGAGCTCTTGTTCAGAGGTTTTGCCAACCCTCTTTGGTTTCCATATTCAGACAATGACAACTTGACTCTTCCTTGTGAGTTTAGTTTTGAAACTGGATGCAATGATGTACACTCCATAGAAATCTTCAATACCTTCATTCATCCATGTATCCTGCCAGCAGAATTTTGTGGAGGAAGGCAGGTTCAGAGTACCTTTGACTACTATCAGCCAAACATAATGGCCAGGCAGTTAGGATGTGGCAGAGTGCCCCCAAGATTATTCCTTCATGAATTTCTCAAGCCCAGAGAAGATGTCAAAGAATCCGTACAAGCAAAAAGGATTTTTGAGTATAAGTGCACCACCACCATTTATACACCTGGGCCCTTTGTACCAATAACACTTGCTCATCCTTCTTTCACTTCTTGGTGGCAAGAATTTCATGATCATATCTTCAATGTGCCAATGCATCCTCTCTGTCTTGCACTAATGCCTGACTTTCAACCAACTTCGGAGGTAATATGTTCATCTCCCTTTCACATCTACTTTCAATCATATTCCTCTTTACTGATCATGATTCTGTCATTTTCTACAGGATATAGAACCTGCCCCTCTTGCCTAGACAATCTCCTACAATATTATAGGCCCAATTTCTGCCCTGGGGTATCAATCTCCTACTTTGGCCCAACTGATGTCTAGATATGCTATGCTAGATCCAATTCTCATCAGTTCGGCTTCCGACAAAAGGAAGGCTCCATCTCTCGATTGCTCCTCCGGTACTCGTCAAGAGAAAAAGAATAAGCAAAAAACTACTCATTCGAGTTAGAATACCTTGCTCTCCCGAATATAATGCCATTCTTTACTCTGACCATTTTATTCCTGCATGACTTCACACTAGAGCACAGCAACCAGTGGCTATCACAGATCCTGCCAATGCCGCATCAAGCGGTAAGATCTTCACCGTCTTACTCTCTATTCATTTTCTTTATCGGCATTCATCCCTTGCGGCCAATTGCGAAGAAACTTTGACAGATCAAGCTGTGGGAAGCTCTTCTCCACCTCAGGATCCAGTCCCAGCTTCACCAAGAATTCAACCGGCCTCTCCTCAACCAGAGGTTTCAGTGTTACCAGATCATCCAGCTTCCCCTCAACCAGCTATACAAGAACCATCTACTGAGCTTGAGAAGTCTCCTTCCCCTACTCGGAAAGCCAGAAATGATGTAAGCATGAACATCCACTCTTCTATTTATCATTCAATAGTTCACCACTAATTCTGCACGCTTTTCCTTCCAGGAGAGAGCTGTGTCATTGCCAAGTTTTTCCTTTGCTGGGATGACCTGACTGCCGAAAAAGGAGATGAAGCATCCTCTGGTCATGCTTTATCAGAGGAGAATCAAGCAAAGCTAAAACAAATCCTCTCCTTGCTGCAAAGGGATATCCAAGATCAAGTTAGGGATGCTAATCTTCTAGAAGAAGCGCTCAAATCCATCAACCAAGACCTTCTTGTCGACATCAAAGCTTGCTTAGAACCTCTCTCACAATTGGATGATTACTTTGCAGCAGTGAAGCGGGCTTTGAAGAAGCAATCCTCCCGACCAGCCTTGGAACAAAAGAGAACCACGACCAAGCAATTCGTGAAAGACTCGTGTGCTCAAATTCAGAACAACAAGGAATTGCTGCCGAATTGCAGCCTGCACTCGAGCTGAAGAAAATCAGAAAAGCTGCACTAGAGGCCGAACTGAGGAACTTGACAGCTGAAATCGAGGCTGATGAAAAGAAGATAGCCGAACTTCCTGAATCAACAAAGAAAATCCAAAGAGAAGCTTCGTAGCTGCGTCGAATCAAAACAACTCAAGGCAAAGCTTTTTGCTTTGTCTAACACCCAAAAAGCCGATCAGAAATTGTTGGAAAATATTAGCAAGATGATATCAGACGCCTCCAATGCAATCTCAAAGTACTTGGGTATATAATTCTAACAACAATTTGTAGTCGAATGCTTCATCAGCTCTGTATCTTTGCTCCCCATTGGTCTTTATTTTTCCATATTTGTCCTGCTTTAGTTTGACGAGCAGCCCCTGAATAACTCATTCGGCAACTCTGACCAAGTGTCAGACCCGAAAATCAACCCGACCGTAACTCAGCCGAATCTCAACAAGTCAAACCGAATATGACTCAATACGAATCCCAAAGGATCCCCTTCAAGGCATCACTGTCGAGACCCCGGGAGTGGCAAGACAGGTTTCAAGAACTGGCCTCTGCCCCAAATTGCAGGTTGGAGAAACCGGTATAAGAGAATGCTTGATGATGACAGCTCCAAAACAAGCAATTGGGACAACCTTCGCATTGCTCACTGTTTAGAATTGTCCTTGGCCGAAACACCTAAAAACGAGAATCTTCTGATTGCAGCCTGCCATTTTTGGTCAAATGGAGCAAATGCCTTCCTTTTTGGCCATGGGCCAATGTCCCCCACTCTTGCCGATGTGTACATGATAACTGGCCTGAAAGTTACAGGATCTGTATATCCATACAAGTACAAGGGCTCCTCCAGGCAAACAGGAGTGAAAACAGGAGTTGGATACAAGAGATATATCCAAAATTATATGTCTGAAAGCCCTTTGTCTGATGTTGAATACAGAGCCTTTCTGAATATGTGGTTATGCAGATTCATCTTCTGTGGCAAAGCCAATGAGCCAACCCTGAACCACATTGTAATGGCTGAGGAATTGGTCGTCGGTACTCCTATTCCCCTCAGGAAATACCTTCTAGGAAGTGTTTACCACATGCTTCATCAGACCACCTATGAGATGCATACCAGCCAAAAGATTCCCTGTGTTAATGGCCCTTGGTGGTTCATTCAGATGTGGTTGCAATTTTATATGCATCAGATTGTTGGCATTAACCTCAACAATCAACACTTCCCTTCAACTAACTACAAGGAAGGAGAAACCCAGAGTAACAAAGGCTGCCAAACTTATGGAGAAGCTGCTTCCTCTGTATCCATCAACCAAAACATTGGCCAACTTTTTGAGCTCTTGTTCAGAGGTTTTGCCAACCCTCTTTGGTTTCCATATTCAGACAATGACAACTTGACTCTTCCTTGTGAGTTTAGTTTTGAAACTGGATGCAATGATGTACACTCCATAGAAATCTTCAATACCTTCATTCATCCATGTATCCCGGCGAGAATTTTGTGGAGGAAGGCAGGTTCAGAGTACCTTTGACTACTATCAGCCAAACATAATGGCCAGGCAGTTAGGATGTGGCAGAGTGCCCCCAAGATTATTCCTTCATGAATTTCTCAAGCCCAGAGAAGATGTCAAAGAATCCGTACAAGCAAAAAGGATTTTTGAGTATAAGTGCACCACCACCATTTATACACGGGCCCTTTGTACCAATAACACTTGCTCATCCTTCTTTCACTTCTTGGTGGCAAGAATTTCATGATCATATCTTCAATGTGCCAATGCATCCTCTCTCGTCTTGCACTAATGCCCGACTTTCAACCAACTTCGGAGGTAATATGTTCATCTCCCTTTCACATCTACTTTCAATCATATTCCTCTTTACTGATCATGATTCTGTCATTTTCTACAGGATATAGAACCTGCCCCTCTTGCCTAGACAATCTCCTACAATATTATAGGCCCAATTTCTGCCCTGGGGTATCAATCTCCTACTTTGGCCCAACTGATGTCTAGATATGCTATGCTAGATCCAATTCTCATAAGTTCGGCTTCCGACAAAAGGAAGGCTCCATCTCTGATTGCTCCTCCAGCTGTCAAGAGAAAAAGAATAAGCAAAAAACTACTCATTCAGGTTAGAATACCTTGCTCTCCTGAATATAATGCCATTCTTTACTCTGACCATTTTATTCCTGCATGACTTCAGACTAGAGCACAGCAACCAGTGGCTATCACAGATCCTGCCAATGCTGCATCAACTGGTAAGATCTTCACCATCTTACTCTCTATTCATTTTCTTTATCGGCATTCATCCCTTACTGGCCAATTGCAGAAGAAACTTTGACAGATCAAGCTGTGGGAAGCTCTTCTCCACCTCAGGATCCAGTCCCAGCTTCACCAAGAATTCAACCGGCCTCTCCTCAACAAGAGGTTTCAGTGTTACCAGATCATCCAGCTTCCCCTCAACCAGCTATACAAGAACCATCTACTGAGCTTGAGAAGTCTCCTTCCCCTACTCGGGAAGCCAGAAATGATGTAAGCATGAACATCCACTCTTCTATTTATCATTCAATAGTTCACCACTAATTCTGCACGCTTTTCCTTCCAGGAGAGAGCTGTGTCATTGCCAAGTTTTTCCTTTGCTGGGATGACCTGACTACCGAAAAAGGAGATGAAGCATCCTCTGGTCATGCTTTATCAGAGGAGAATCAAGCAAAGCTAAAACAAATCCTCTCCTTGCTGCAAAGGGATATCCAAGATCAAGTTAGGGATGCTGATCTTCTAGAAGAAGCGCTCAAATCCATCAACCAAGACCTTCTTGTCGACATCAAAGCTTCCTTAGAACCTCTCTCACAATTGGATGATTACTTTGCAGCAGTGAAGCGGGCTTTGAAGAAGCAATCCTCCCGACCAGCCTTGGAACAAAAGAGAACCACGACCAAGCGATTCGTGAAAGACTCGTATGCTCAAATTCAGAACAACAAGGAATTGCTGCCGAATTGCAGCCTGCACTCGAGCTGAAGAAAATCAGAAAAGCTGCACTAGAGGCCGAACAGAGGAACTTGACAGCTGAAATCGAGGCTGATGAGAAGAAGATAGCCGAACTTCCTGAATCAACAAAGAAAATCCAAAAGGAAGCTTCAGTAGCTCTGGCTGAATCAAAACAACTCAAGGCAAAGCTTTTTGCTTTGTCTAACACCCAAGAAGCCGATCAGAAATTGTTGGAAAATATTAGCAAGATGATATCAGACGCCTCCAATGCAATGTCAAAGGACTTGGGTATATAATTGTAACAACAATTTGTAGTCGAATGCTTCATCAGCTCTGTATCTTTGCTCCCATTAGTCTTTATTTTTCCATATTTGTCCTGCTTTAGTTTGACGAGCAGCCCCTGAATAACTCATTCAGCAACTCTGACCAAGTGTCAGACCCGAAAATCAACCCGACCGTAACTCAGCCGAATCTCAACAAGTCAAACCGAATATGACTCAATACGAATCCCAAAGGATCCCCTTCAAGGCATCACCGTCGAGACCCCATGAGTGGCGGGGACAGTTTCAAGAACCGGCCTCTCGCCCCAAATTGCGGGTTGGAGAAACCGGTATAAGAGAATGCTTGATGATGACGGCTCCAAAACAAGCAATTGGGACAACCTTCGCATTGCTCACTCGTTTAGAATTGTCCTTGGCCGAAACACCTAAAAACGAGAATCTTCTCGATTGCGTACCGCCATTTTTGGTCAAATGGAGCAAATGCCTTCCTTTTTGGCCATGGGCCAATGTCCCCCACTCTTGCCGATGTGTACATGATAACTGGCCTGAAAGTTACAGGATCTGTGTATCCATACAAGTACAAGGGCTCCTCCAGGCAAACAGGAGTGAAAACAGGAGTTGGATACAAGAGATATATCCAAAATTATATGTCTGAAAGCCCTTTGTCTGATGTTGAATACAGAGCCTTTCTGAATATGTGGTTATGCAGATTCATCTTCTGTGGCAAAGCCAATGAGCCAACCCTGAACCACATTGTAATGGCTGAGGAATTGGCTGCTGGTACTCCTATTCCCCTCAGGAAATACCTTCTAGGAAGTGTTTACCACATGCTTCATCAGACCACCTATGAGATGCACACCAGCCAAAAGATTCCCTGTGTTAATGGCCCTTGGTGGTTCATTCAGATGTGGTTGCAATTATATATGCATCAGATTGTTGGCATTAACCTCAAGAATCAACACTTCCCTTCAACTAACTACAAGGAAGGAGAAACCCAGAGTAACAAAGGCTGCCAAACTTATGGAGAAGTCGTGCTTCCTCTCGTATCCATCAACCAAAACATTGGCCAACTTTTTGAGCTCTTGTTCAGAGGTTTTGCCAACCCTCTTTGGTTTCCATATTCAAACAATGACAACTTGACTCTTCCTTGTGAGTTTAGTTTTGAACCGGATGCAATGATGTACACTCCATAGAAATCTTCAATACCTTCATTCATCCATGTATCCCGCGACAGAATTTTGTGGAGGAAGGCGGGTTCGAGTACCTTTGACTACTATCGGCCAAACATAATGGCCGGGCGGTTAGGATGTGGGAGAGTGCCCCCAAGATTATTCCTTCATGAATTTCTCAAGCCCAGAGAAGATGTCAAAGAATCCGTACAAGCAAAAAGGATTTTTGAGTATAAGTGCACCACCACCATTTATACACCTGGGCCCTTTGTACCAATAACACTTGCTCATCCTTCTTTCACTTCTTGGTGGCAAGAATTTCATGATCATATCTTCAATGTGCCAATGCATCCTCTCTGTCTTGCACTAATGCCTTACTTTCAACCAACTTCGGAGGTAATATGTTCATCTCCCTTTCACATCTACTTTCAATCATATTCCTCTTTACTGATCATGATTCTGTCATTTTCTGCAGGATATAGAACCTGCCCCTCTTGCCTGGACAATCTCCTACAATATTATAGGCCCAATTTCTGCCCATGGGGTATCAATCTCCTATTCTGGCCCAACTGATGTCTAGATATGCTATGCTAGATCCAATTCTCATCAGTTCGGCTTCCGACAAAAGGAAGGCTCCATCTTTGATTGCTCCTCCAGCTGTCAAGAGAAAAAGAATAAGCAAAAAACTACTCATTCAGGTTAGAATACCTTGCTCTCCTGAATATAATGCCATTCTTTACTCTGACCATTTTATTCCCGCATGACTTCAGACTAGAGCACAGCAACCAGTGGCTATCACAGATCCTGCCAATGCTGCATCAACTGGTAAGATCTTCACCGTCTTACTCTCTATTCATTTGCTTTACCGGCATTCATCCCTTACTGGCCAATTGCAGAAGAAACTTTGATAGATCAAGCTGTGGGAAGCTCTTCTCCACCTCAGGATCCAGTCCCAGCTTCACCATGAATTCAACCGGCCTCTCCTCAACCAGAGGTTTCAGTGTTACCAGATCATCCAGCTTCCCCTCAACTAGCTATAGAAGAACCATCTACCGAGCTTGAGAAGTCTCCTTCCCCTACTCGGGAAGCCAGAAATGATGTAAGCATGACCATCCACTCTTCTATTTTTCATTCAATAGTTCACCACTAATTCTGCACGCTTTTCTTTCCAGGAGAGAGCTGTGTCATTGCCAAGTTTTTCCTTTGCTGGGATGACCTGACTGCCGAAAAAGGAGATGAAGCATCCTCTGGTCAAGCTTTATCAGAGGAGAATCAAGCAAAGCTAAAAGAAATTCTCTCCTTGCTGCAAAGGGATATCCAAGATCAAATTAGGGATGCTAATCTTCTAGAAGAAGCGCTCGAATCCATCAACCAAGACCTTCTTGTCGACATTAAAGCTTCCTTAGAACCTCTCTCACAATTAGATGATCACTTTGCAGCAGTGAAGCGGGCTTTGAAGAAGCAATCCTCCCGACCAGCCTTGGAACAAAAGAGAACCACGGCCAAGCAATTCGTGAAAGACTCGTATGCTCAAATTCAGAACAACAAGGAATTGCTAGCCGAAATGCAGCCTGCACACGAGCTGAAGAAAATCAGAAAAGCTGCACTAGAGGCCGAACAGAGGAACTTGACAGCTGAAATCGAGGCTGATGAGAAGAAGATAGCCGAACTTCCTGAACCAACAAAGAAAATCCAAAAGGAAGCTTCAGTAGCTCTGGCTGAATCAAAACAACTCAAGGCAAAGCTTTTTGCTTTGTCTAACACCCAAGAAGTCGATTAGAAATTGTTGGAAAATATTAGCAAGATGATATCAGACGCCTCCAATGCAATCTCAAAGTACTTGGGTATATAATTGTAACAACAATTTGTAGTCGAATGCTTCATCAGCTCTGTATCTTTGCTCCCCATTAGTCTTTATTTTTCCATATTTGTCCTGCTTTATTTTGACGAGCAGCCCCCGAATAACTCATTCGGCAACTCTGACCAAGTGTCAGACCCGAAAATCAACCCGACCGTAACTCATCCGAATCTCAACCAATCAAACCGAATATGACTCAATACGAATCCCAAAGTGTCGGGGACAGCCCTAGGGGTCCGCTTAAACAACGGGGAAATCCTCACTTAAAACCTGCAACAACGCAAAACACGCTTAGCCTAACCATGCAGGTGCCTAACCCTGCAGGAAACGGACCACGCCGCAGGGACCCCGACGGCCCATCAAGGCGGCCCTCTTAGAGATCCCCTCGAGCAGGCTCCGCCTCGCTCGAGGATGTGCGCCCCCTCGGGCGGGCTCCGCCCCGTTCGAGGGGCAGCACTTCCCTCGAGCGGGCTCCGCCTCGCTCGAGGGCTCGCTCCCCCTCGAGCGGGTTCCTCCTCGCTCGAGGGTACGTCCCGCCGTCGACCGGGGTCCGCCACGCTCGAGGGCGCCCCTCACACGTGCGCCGGCCCCCGTACACGGGCATTTAACGCCCGACACCGGCGGGACGGCGCCATCATGCGCCGGGGCTCGCGCCCCGGTGCCGCCGCACCAACTCCCCAGGGAGGAGCCCATCCCCATCACTGTGGGGAGGGACTGTGCAGCGCGGCCGGTGTCAGTCCCGTGATACCGCGCGCCTGCCCTAGTACGGCTAACGTGCCGAGCCCTCGAAGGGGGGCCGGCTGCACCCTCGATCCACTTTCTTGTGACCCTACAGGGTTAGGTGGAGGCGCTAGGCCGGTGGAACGCCATCCCTGCCAGCGTAACACAGCATGGCCGCCGTCCCCGCGCGTGCAGGCGCACGCCAGGCGCTGTAGCAACAACCCCAGCACTGTGAAGCGCGTCGGGAAGGGACGCCGTCTTACCTACTCCTGTGCCCCGTACAGGCCAACGTCAGCACCTCCCTCGAGCCTATCAGAGGACATCGCCACCATCCGCCGCCCTTCTACCCTCGAACCGCCACTGTTCGGGTACAAGGTAGGCCATCATGGCCAGATCGCTGAGAGGATCGTCCGGACGGCCGCCCACTCTACAGCATAGCATGTCGTGTTTCCCCACGTAGCTAGATAGCGCGGCGCGCATGTAATCCGCCTCACCCTTGATCTATAAAAGGGGGGGGGGGCGAACCCCCCAGCTGCAGGGGGGACACACCCAGGAGCATACGACACAGACGCAGACAGGAACACATCGCACACCACGTACTCATCCTCCAATTCTCCCACAATATCTTCAGCCACTCCTCCAGGGACTTGGAAACCACGCTTCCTCTCCCGCCTTGCTTGTAGCAGCCCCACTACAGGCACCCCCGGTGCTAAGTAATATAGTGCCTCGAGCACGCCACTGCTGGACGTACGGCCCCCTCGGCCGGAACCAGGATAAAAACTCTGTGTCACTTGTTACTTAGCATCGACCATTGAGGGATAGACCTCGGCGCTTTCTCTACCGGTTAGTGTCGGGACCATATTCCGCACCGACAGTTGGCGCCCACCGTGGGGCTCTCGAGCGCCTAAGGTCATTCCGTCAACTCCCTCCATGGTGATCCGCACTGAGTACCGTGGTACACGCTACCGCATGGGTAGCTCGGACCCCCCTCCCCGGCGGGTTCGAAATTCGCTTCGGAGACCTGAACTTTCGGGCCACGGGGGAACGGCTATCTCATGCGCCTCACCAACCGTGAGGAACTCCGCGCGCCGCGCCGGGCCGGGTCGGCTCGCGGCCCCCGCCGCACGCACCACCACGGCGCGGGCGCCCGCGGGCATGGATGCCGAGGGCCCGTCGACACCACGACGCCGACGTCGCTGCGGGACGAGCGTTCGCGCGAGGCGCGGTCCGAGCGGCCGGCGCAGCCGAGCGCGCCGCCACTCGGCGCGGCGCGCCCGCCGTCACGACCGCCACCACCCCGGCGGAACGGCCGCGCGGTCTCCGGACCGCGCATCCCCATCGGGTTGCGTGGCGCTACGTCGGCCTACAACGCCAACGTCAACACCACGATGCGCAGGGTTCCGCCTGGCCGCCACGTCTTCGTCGCCAGGGACCCCGGCGCCTCAGCAGGGGACGAGTCGTCCCTGGGTTCCATCGACGCGTTGCCACCCGCCAACCGCCACGGGTACGCGGAGTGGGACTTCTCCGGCGTGCCGGACCCAGTCATGTTCCGGCGTTTTCTCGACGCCACGGATTACTAGTTCGGCTGCTCCGACGACTCCAGCACCGGGAGCTACGACCCCGCACGGGAGTGCTGCGCCATCATCACCAACGACCCAGCCAATGCCGCTGGCGCGGTGGGCGCCGGAGACGGGGAGATCACCCCTGCCCCAGGGGTCGCCACGCGCCTGGCCGCGGGGCCAAGCGCTCCCTACGGGGGCCGACGCCGACGCGCAGCTGGCCCAAGCCCGCGAGCTCGAGGCCAAGCCGGCGGAGGAATACGGACGGTGCGGGCCGCTCCGCGCCTCAATGGCAAGGGAAGCCTCCGCGCGCGGCGAACGCGCACGGGAACTGGGCCGACAGGTCCGCGACCGCATCAACACCGTCCCCAACGCTGACAACCCTGACATGCTGCCGCGGGCAAGTCAGAAACTCGTAGCAGCCGCAACGCTGCTGCGGGCCATGCCGGCACCCTCGACCCCTAAGGCTCGAGACCTGCACCGCGAAGTGCAAACTCTCATCGAGCAAGCGGCCGTCCAGCAGACCGAGAGCTCGGCCTCACGCATCCGCCAACAGGGGGATGCGCGGGACGACGAAGCTGCACCGGGAGGCGAACCCTCGGTGCACGCAGGGGGACCGGCGGGGCGACCCGCCGACCAAGGACGCACGCCGGCCAAGGAATGGCTCCTTGACGCACGCAGGGGCGCCGGACGGCGACGCCCGCAACGTCATCAACGCCGGGCGCACGAGCGGGGGCGGACGCACGAGCAGCAAGGGGCTACCACCCTCGACGGGGTGGACGCTACGACAGCGGCGAGGACCGCTCCCCGACGCCGGAGCCCCCAGGGACCCGTGTGTTCAGCCGGGAAATCCGCGCGGCGGCGTTCCCCAGCGCTTTCGCCAACCCTCGACCATCGTGAAGTACAACGGGGAGACGGACCCCCGCGTGTGGCTTAACGACTACCGCTTGGCTTGTCAGCTGGGTGGGGCCACCAGCGACGAGGTCATCATCCGCAACTTGCCCCTGCATCTCGGCGACGCGGCCCGAACATGGCTCGAGCACTTGCCCGCTAGCCAAATCCACAACTGGGACGATCTGGTCCACACGTTTGTGGGCAACTTCCAGGGCACGTACGTGCGCCCCGGAAATTCGTGGGACCTGCGCTCCTACACACAGAAGCCCGGCGAGTCGCTGTGGGACTTCATACGGCGCTTCTCCAAGCGCTGCACGGAGCTCCCCAGCGTGGCGCAGTCCGAGATCGTGCATGCCTTCCTCGAGGGCACCACGTGCCGGGACCTCGTGCGGGAGCTGGGACGCAGCCCGCCCGCGGACTCCAACGAGCTGTTCGACATCGCCACCAGCTTCGCCTCCGGAGAAGAGGCCGTGGGGGCGATCTTCGACGGCAAAAAGGGCAAGCGCTCGAAGGACGCACCCGCTGAGGGCAGCAAGTCCAAGGAGCCCCACTGCAACGACAAGCGGGGCAAGAAGGGGAAGAAGCCGCGCCGCGAGGCGCGCGAGCAGGGGCGCGACGGCGGCAATGCCGAGGCCCTTGCTGTTGACCCGGCTCGACGGGGCCCTCGACTGGCCCTTCGAGGCCCGGGGGTGTTCGACGACATGCTGAAAAAGCCATGTCCTTACCACAAAACCCCAGTGAACCACACCCTTGAGCAGTGTGATATGCTCAAGAAATTCTATGGCCGTGCCGCCGCGAAGGAGGCAGAGGCCAAGAAAGACGGAGGCGATGGCGACGCAGGCGGCTTCCCCGCCGTTGAAAATGTGTTCCTCATCTTTGGGGGGCCAACCGTCGACATGTCGACCCGCCAGCGCAAGAAGGAGAGGCACGAGGTCCTCGCCGCGGAGAGGGCGCCTCCGTCCTTCCTCAATTGTTCAGAGGACGCCATCACCTTCAGCCGGAAGGACCACCCGAACCGCGTCCCCAACTCGGGCCAGTACCCGCTGGTGGTCGACCCGATCATCGGGAACGCCCGGTTCTCGAAGGTCCTCATGGACGGGGGCAGCAGCCTCAACATCCTCTACGCGCATACGTTGCGCCTCATGGGGATCGGGTTGGACCGAGGTTGCGGCCCGGAAGACGAAGCCGTTCCACGGCATCGCGCCCGGCAAACGAGTCCGCCCCTTGGGCGCATCGACCGCCGGCTTGGTTTGGCACCCGAAGAACTTCCGCAAGGAGATCCTCACCTTCGAGGTGGTGGGGTTCAAGGGGGCCTACCACGCTATACTTGGGCGACCCTGTTACGCCAAATTCATGGCGGTCCCCAATTATACTTATTTGAAGATGAAAATGCCAGGACCAAACGGCGTCATCACCGTCGGCTCATCCATTGAGCACGCGTTCGACTGCGACGTCGAGTGCGTGGAGCACGCAGAGGCACTGGCGCTGGATGAAGCGCTGGTGAACACGTTGGAGAAGATGGTCAACGAAGACCTCGACTCCGCCGCCAAGCACGCCGGCACGTTCGAGGCCGCGGAGCAGACCAAGGGGGTCCCCCTCGACCCGTCAGCCCCCGAGGGCAAGGCGTTGAGGGTCAGCTCCGCCCTCGACACCGAATAGGAAGTGGTGCTCGTCGACTTCCTCCGCGCCAACGCCGACATCTTCGCGTGGAGGCCCTCGGATATGCCAGGCATCCCGAGGGAAGTCGCCGAGCACTCCCTTGACATCCTGCCAAACGCCCACGCCGTGCAAAGAACGGGCCGCGCCGCTTCGACGAGGAGCGGCGACGGGCAATCGGAGCGGAGCTGCGGAAGCTTCTCGAGGCCGGATTCATCAAGGAGGTGTTCCACCCAATGTGGCTAGCAAACCCTGTGCTTGTAAAGAAAAAGAATGGGAAGTGGCGGAGGCGTATAGACTACACTAGTCTTAATAAAGCATGTCCTAAAGTTCCTTTTCCTCTGCCATGCATTGATCAAATCGTCGATTCAACGGCTGGGTGTGAATTGCTTTGCTTCCTTGATGCTTACTCCGGGTACCACCAAATAAAGATGAAGGAGTCCGACCAGCTCGCGACTTCGTTCATCACACCATTCGGGACGTTCTGCTACGTCACGATGCCGTTTGGCCTCAGAAACGCGGGTGCAACATACCAGCGTTGCATGCAGCACGTTTTTGGGGATCACATCGGACGGACGGTCGAAGCATACGTGGACGACATCGTCGTAAAGACCAGGAAGGCGGACGACCTGGTTGGCGACCTCGGCGTCGCGGTCAACTGCCTACGGGCTAATGGGGTCAAGTTAAACCCCGAAAAATGTGTCTTTGGAGTGCCACGAGGCATGCTCCTGGGATACATTGTCTCCCAGCGGGGAATCGAGGCCAACCCTGAAAAGGTTGCGGCCCTCGAACGAATGGGTCCGATCCGGGACCTCAAAGGGGTGCAGAAGGTGCTGGGGTGCCTCGCCGCCTTGAGCCGCTTCATCTCGCGGCTCGGCGAGAAGGGCCTGCCCCTCTACCGCCTACTTAAGAAGCACGAGCGCTTCTCCTGGACCACCGAGGCCCAGGATGCGCTCGACAAGCTGAAGGCGTCTCTAACGCACGCCCCGATCCTCACGCCACCGCAAGATGGCGAACCCCTGCAGCTCTACGTGGCCGCAACCACCCAGGTGGTCAGCGCCGTGATCGTCGTGGAGCGCACGGAGGAAGGGCACGCCTTGCCTGTACAGCGGCCGGTCTACTACATCAGCGAGGTCCTGTCAGACACGAAGACGCGCTACCCCCAGGTCCAGAAGTTGCTGTACGCGGTAGTCCTTGCGCGGCGCAAGCTCCGCCACTACTTCGAGGCCCACCCCGTCACGGTGGTCTCCTCTTTTCCGCTAGGAGAGATCATCCGCAACCCTGACGCCTCAGGCAGAATTGCCAAGTGGTCCATCGAGCTGATGGGCGAGACGCTCGCCTACGCCCCACGCAAGGCCATCAAGTCGCAAATCCTGGCGGATTTCGTCGCTGAGTGGACAGATACGCAGCTGCCGCCCCCGCAGATCCAAGCGGAGTGCTGGACTCTGTTCTTTGACGGCTCGGTAAGGAAAACAGGAGCGGGCGCGGGCCTGCTCTTCGTGTCACCCCTCGGGGAACACATGCAGTACGTGGTGCGCCTTCACTTCCCCGCGTCAAACAATATGGCTGAATACGAGGCCCTCCTCAGCGGCCTCAAAATCGCCATTGAGTTAGGCGTCAAGCGCCTCGACGTGCGGGGGGACTCGCAGCTCGTGATCGATCAGGTCATGAAGAACTCAAGCTGCCACGACGACAAGATGGAGGCCTACTGCAAGGCCGTGCGGGCCCTCGAAGACAAGTTCTACGGCATCGAGCTCAACCATGTGCCCCGCCGGTACAACGAGGAGGCAGATGAACTGGCCAAGATTGCGTCCGGGCGGATCACCGTTCCCCCGAACGTTTTCGTCCGCGATGTCGCTCAACCCTCGGTCGTCTTCGAGCCCTACCCCTCGAGTCACGACTGTTGACGGTTAATAATTGTATCAAAGTTCGTTCATGACTCGCAAGCGTACAAGTCTCCCGTCGTAGTCAAGGGACCCTTCTTCCCTCGAGTGGTGAACCCAAGGTATCGAATCCGTGGAACAAATGTGTGACGCAAGACTTAATCTATTAAAGCCAAATAACTGCAATCTTCAATAAAGAACCTAATGCATCTAAGTAAAAGACACAAAATGAATCTAATCTACTAAAAACCGGAGAAAACAAAGTAAGATTGGGTAGATAAACCGATCTAGAGGGATCGGGGTAAGCCTTTTGTTGAAGTTCCAAGCAAGAGAAGAAGTAGCAAATCGAATCTTAATAGAAGCCTCTTTAAATCGTGGTTTCCGTACAAATCCGAAAACATCCGCCTTTCGAGACCCCCGTTCGTCACAACGTATCCCTATTCATGCGGGGAGCTTAGGGCGAGTCAAAAGACAAGTCGAGATTCTTTCGGAAGATCCGGCGTGTACCTCTAGCCACCGCGGCTACAAGAACACCCTATGTAATCTATCTCGAGAATAGAATTGGAATAAGCAAAGCCGATCGAAAAACGAAATCTTCGAGGAAACACTTGATCGCTAGGAAAAGATTCAACTTGATAATTCAACTATAACAATGATACATACACAAGATCACCACCGGGATCCTTCCTTGATCTTGCTTCTAGCTCCGGGAACTTCGACGTGGTCTTCTGTGCAAGGTTCCCACGTCGGCTAGGGGAACCCTAGTCAACTAGCTCGACCCTCTCCTCTCTGAGATGGTGTCCCTCTCTTCTCTGCTTCTCGGCGGCCGAAGACGAAATCTTCTCTGCGTGGCTCTCGGTCAGGGGACTATAAATAGCCCGATTGGCGGCTTGGGCAAAGGAGAGCGGATTTGGGCCCAAAATGGGCCTGGGCCGGCCTGGGCCCATTTAGGCCCAGCCCGTGGGCTCCTTTGCCCCACGTCGGTTCCCTTGCTTCCTGGATGTTTCCCCCTTCTGCATGTAGGTCCATGTCGTCGGTTTCTCTCCGAATTGGACTCAACTCCTTGTCTTGCAAGATTCAGCACTTTTCTGGTCAGGTCCCTGGAGTCTGTCGTCTTCTCGGATCAAGTCCCCGACTTCTTGGAGTTAAGTTTGCTTCATTGCATGACTTGTTCAGGGCTTCAAGGTCTTGTCATGAGGTGCTTGATGAACTTATCCCGAAAGTCTTGCATTCAACACTAAAACCCTGCATAAACATTAAACTCCAAAACCGACATGCACACGTGAACTTGTTATACCACGGGGGTTAGTACCAATGGATAAGGTATAAAACTCATGCCAACACCGAAGGTAAACTCATGGCTAGGTTGACGGATTTTCACCGTCAACATCTCCCCCATGCTTAAACCTTGCTCGTCCTCGAGTAAGCCTTCGATGGATATCATCATTGCTAAACAATGTTTAAACTTTGCACTTGATTACACATGAGAAAACATAATGCTCTCAAAATTTTAATTCATTAAAGTTCCATAATGTGCTAGCCTTCATCTCTACGGAGGGTAGATTCTTATTAAGCTTATCCCACAAGTATTAACATGCTCACAAAGTTTTAAATAGATCTCAGAATTTTTGAAATAAAGAACGAGAATAAGAAAAGCTAAACCAAATTCACAAATTTAAATCATCTTGTATATTGCTCATGAACTCTCATCTCACTTGTCTCTCAAGCCTATATATTCTACTCCTTTCCCTCTCATATATATGTGGTAGGCTTTATATGGAGCTTTGGGAAAGTTTAGTCCTAACAAGATTTTATAAATGAGGTGTTGTCAAAACAAGACAAGCTTCTCATGGTCTTACCGAGACTCGTCAAAAAGGTCATTGGAAAATAATGTTAAATCAAGGAGGGGAAAGAGAAAAATACACACACTTTTAGATAAGTGGACATGTGCAAATGGCAAAGAGTGATCCCAAGGCACAAAGGAAGTCCTTGTTATCGGATTGCACATGGTTGGAAAAATGAGAATGGATCTTTTTAACTTGAAGCCTTGAATGCACTTTTAGAGAGCCGGGGAGTTCACTTTACGCACATTTTTTTTTCTTTCTCATATTTCTCATTCTTTTCTTTCTTTCATTCATTCATTTTTTTTGTCATATATTCAGTCCATGACTTTCACAATGAAGTTTTGATTTTTTCTTATCTTGAAAGTCATGAGTATCACTGGATTTTTTTTTCTTTCATCATCATTTTTTTAAATATTCCCCTTTGAACTCTAAAACTGCACCATACCTACCTCCTCCCCCATGCTTAGACGTTGCTCGTCCTCGAGCAAAGAGGCGAAAAATAAGGTAGGTACCGGAATATTTTTCCTTGGAGAGATACTTGAAATTTTCAACGTTGGCACCGTCTTGCGATCTTCCTTGAATTGATGATCCATTCTCAACAATAGGTTGTGGTCAAGGAGGTAATCACAAAAAATGATATTTGGTTTAAGGGTGGATATCCGGCGAAGTTTGTGAGATCACCGATGCGGGAATACACAATGCACGGATAAAAGGCTAGCAAAAAGATAGATACGCAAAAATGGAATGACCAGCTTCTCAGTCTCGGGCCAGAGAAATCATGGCCTGCAATAACTCACTCAAAAATAAATCTTGTACACTAAGGTTCATGCACTCAAATATGTATAAGGCTTTGGATAGGTTGAGCAACACACAAGTGATATTTGTGACAAGGTTAGCAATATTTTTGAGCATAAAAGACATCTTTAATCTATTCATAACTTGAGAGCACATAAAACACTATGGGTCTTTATTTTAATCATAACCTCCGCTGAAAATTAAGCTAGCATTTAAATAAATTCAGATTTGTATTTTTAAGAGAGCACTAGCTTAAACATGCATAAATCAATTACAAAGATGAACAAAGCTGCAATTTTAATCATATATCAACATGGCACGAATTTTGTAACTTTTCCAATGATATAATCAAGGTGGTGTCTTTATTAATGATGACATCAAGTTGAAATACATACTGAAAATAAACAAACATGCTTTCTGAAATTTAAATAAAAAACAGAAAATACTACGCAAACACACATAAGCAAAAGCTGAAAATTACAGAGAAAAAGAAAAGAAAAGAAAACTAAAGTTCCTAAATCTTCTAGTCCTCCGCCGGTGGTTGATGTTGATAATCTTGATAATAATACCCTTGCTCATAATACGATTGGACGCTTTCTCCGACGAATTGATTTGGCTCCACAAGGTGAAGGCGTCCAAGTTCAAAGGCAATATTAGCGTTGCCTTCACCGAGTTGAGCTGCGTTAGATTGGATGGCTGCGATGTTTTGAGCATTTCTTGCAGCATACCCTCCAATAATGGCCATGCTTTGTTGTGGTTGGGGATGATAAGCGTAGGACTCCGCGAAGTTAGCGTTGGGCACAACATAATTTTGTGGGGGTACCGGTGCACCACCCCCCCATGCTTGTCCTTGTGACCCTCCGTAATAACTTGGCGGAGGAGGGACCCCGCCGAATGGTTGCACATTGGGTTGTGCTCCACTCGCTTGTGCGGAGGATGTTCCCTCCTCTACGATTCTTCCTCTTTTGTTCTTCCTTGCGGGGACAAGTAGTCCCTCTTCCAACCAATCTTCCCTTCCTTCGGTGAAAAGCCTAAGCCTCTCATTCGGAAGGGGTAGGTTCACTATGGCCAACCGATAACCTCCTCTCTCATCTCCACTAATGTATTTGCCTTGCCGCAAATACTCAAAACCGAGAGAGGTACCACGCAAAAGGTGAGCGGGGTTTCTTGCGATCCCCGGCCGCAAGGAAAAGGCCAACATGGAGAGGTAACACCCCGAACCAATATTACCCGCCCCCGATGTTGCTTCACAACACCAACGGTTGATCATGAGGTAAGAGGGGTCTATTGGCTGCCCGGCAATTAAAGCCGAGTATAGCCAATTCAACTCGTGTCGGTCACCTTTGTTTCCTTCATCCTCCCCAATATCCTCTTGCACATCCAAGAGTGAAATATCCGGATAATGGGGTTGCGGATGCAATTGCGTTGTTGATGGGCTTCTCCGGAGATCATGTTCCAAAATCCCGCCAACGTGCCGGGTGGCACGTCAACTTTCTCCGGAGCTCCCTTGTGGAATCCAAGCAGCTCCCTAACGTGCTCGTAGGGAACCACTTGTTCGATTCCCTCCAAACGGAATGACAAGCTTTGCACCCCATCATCATCAACGATGGGTGCAATAGTCATCAAAATTTCCAAGGCGTAACCCAAATGGGTGTCCACCGATATTCCGTTGGAGAACCGCACCCATCCGAGTTGCCCCAACATATAGTATATGTCGGTGCAAAAACCCAAGGTGTAGAGTGCTTGGTCGTCGAACTCGACGTTCGGCACAAGCCTCTTCTCAAGATTGGCGAGCCTCTCCTCCTCCTCCGCCGACAAGATGATGAAGCCGTACGAAGAGTGTGTCGGGGTGTAAGGAGGTGGTGAGGTTGAGCGAGTCGATCGTCGTGGTGGCGCGGGCTGCTCCTCCGTGTGCCCACGAGGTTCGGTGAACCTCATGGAAGTGCTTCTCGCAGCCCTCATACCACCAAGGAGGAGAGCGTCGTTCCTCCTCGGTGGTGCCGTGTCCGTCTCCATGCTCCGGGGAGACTCGGAAACCGAGTGCGTCCTCGAAGACGTGGTTGATGACGGCTTGGACGACGACGAACTCTTCTTCTTGGAGAAGAGACTTGTGGTCTTCTTCCACATGGTTGCTGCACTCTTTTCTTCAACTAAAATTCCGGGTTGCAACCGGTAAACTAGGCACTTAAACTCTTTGCTTCGGATCTGGACTTTGAGTGGATTAAGGATGTGGATTTTTTCTTGAGCTATCAAGCTTGGGAAGGTTGGCTATGTCTACGGAGGTTCTGAGCACACAAACTTGAACACACAAACAAGGGAAGGAGAGGGAAGCTTGCCTGCAGAAAACGGGAGCCGGGGGCTCCTTAAGTAGGTGAGGCCGGCCGGCCCAGGCCGGCCGGCCCGGGGGCCTCCCCGGCTCCTCCCCGCCGCGTCTTTCTCCCGGCAAGACGATCATTTCGCCTCCGCAACTTTCCCTGCCCGCGTGCTCCACGAGTTGCACCGCCCAAACGCTCTCGTCCACTCCTTTTCTTGAATTATTGGTCCTCCCACTTGATGCTCCATGCTTTGGGTCATGTCCATGCTCCCTAGCTCCACTTGCTTCACATGCCACCATGAAAATCCTGCAAAGTTGATGCTTGCTGCCCACCATGCTTGTCCTTTACATGTGGAATTGGTGAAAGTTGATAAAAGGGAATCCAATGGTGCATGCATGATTAATTCAAACTAGATTGCCTCCATTTAGGTGTGTTTAAGGTTAAGCACTCCTCTAATTCGAAATTTAAAATATTTTTCAGAGCCATGCAAGAGCTCAAGCATAATTTTAGAGAAGTTTTTAAACCATTAAAAACAAATGTAAGTCGAAAATATTTTTCGACTACGTCGATTTCGGTCTCACCGGTATAGTTTGCTTTCATCGGTTGAGAGCAGACATTTCCCGGCTTGATCATGGGGGCATAGGTTTAGGTTCTAATTTTGGCTAAATAAGAAAGATTTTGAATAAAACAAAATTAGAATGGGCTTAGAAAAATTCTAATCCTAGAGAAACCAAGGATAAAGATTTTTAAAACCAACCAAAAGCTTTGATTTCTAGGTTCACGCGAGTCCTACCACGTGCTGAATTTTATTAACACTTAAACATAAATCGTGGCTCTACTCGTGTGGTTTTAGCATGAAAAATAAGTCAACCTCAGCACCATAATGAGGGTGAAAGGTTGAGTTAAGGTTCTGAAATTATTTGGTTGAGGGTTTCTCGAAAAGAAAAGAATCAAACAAGCACATAGGAGGGTTCATGCAAAGGGTTTATGATAAAGCAAACATTCAATCAAGAATTATGTCTCTAATATTGTTCAACCACTTCTAAGTCTAATGTCTTTGCGTAATAAAACTCAAAAACTAAATTATTAAAAATACTCGAAGAACCCGGAATCGGGTTGTCCTCCCGTAGCTTATTCTTGACTCGACGAAACGGGTTGCCTCCCCGCCTAGCGCTTCGTTTATAGTCTATAGCTAGACTTCTTCACTTGATTACTCCGGATCAACGCTCTTTGCGGGCGTTGCAATCTTGGGTACCCACTTCCGCACCATCTTGGGCGCGGGCTTGACTTCCGGCTTAGTTGGCTTAGTCATTTTTTTGGTCTTCACGAGCGGCTTCTCTTCCTTTGTCTTGACGGATGCAACACCTTCTTTGATTTTCGTTACGTTCATTTTTTTCGGCTCCTTCTTCTTTTTCAGCCCCTCCGTTTGTTTTGGTTCTCCCTTCACTCCAATCATGTTGCATGCCTCAATCCTTGGACGGAACTTGAAGGAACTCCTTTCTCCGTTGATATCGAACATGATCTCTCCCTTGCCAACATCAATAGTAGCTCCCACGGTCTTGAGGAACGGCCTCCCTAGGATGAGTGGCGGCTTCTCCCTCTCTCCCATCTCGAGCACAACGAAGTCGACGGGGATGAAGTGGTGTCCAATCTTCACGGGTACATCTTCAGCAATGCCCAAAGGATAGCGAATGGAGTTGTCTCCCAACTCCAAACATATTCCCGTAGGCTCCATCGGTAGGCGTAGCTTCTCGAACACATCCCTCGGCATGACACTCACACTAGCTCCAAGGTCGCATAACGCCTTCTCGAAGTTGAAAGAACCAACTGAACATGGAATTGTAGGGCACCCGGGGTCTTTTTGCTTCTCTAGCCCATAAGCAATAGCCGCACTACACTCCTCGGACATTTTGACATGATCTACCCCGAGTGTTGCTATCTCATATTTATTTGCAAGTATATCTTTAAAGTAACGAGAATATGTAGGTACTTGTAGGGCATCTAGTAATGGCATGTTGATGCTAAGTCTACGCACAACTTCCACAAACTTCTCAAAGTGGTTGTCAAGTTTACCTCGGAAGTAGCGTGGCTTGAGTTGCGGTATCCTCGTGTCATCCTCCGGCATCTCGAATTCGGGTTCCTCGGTGACGATCCCCGTAACCTTCTCTTTAGCAGCTCCTTCCACCTCGGTGGATGGTTTAAGCTTCCTTGCTCCCGCGGAACGTTCCGGATCTTCGTTCTCCTTCCCCGAACGTGTTTGAATGGCCTTCGCCGATTCGGGACATTTGGGTTGTCCCGGAAGCTTCCCTTCATCATTAGTGAGGCGCCCCGCAAGTTGTCCAACTTGCGTCTCGAGCATCTTCATCATGTTGAGCACTTGATGATTGGAACTTCCGACCTCCGTCACTTTGCTATCGATGTTCTCCAACACCTTGTCTATGGTCTTGAACTTGGTGACGGTGTCCTTGTTGATCTTAGCTTGCTCATCCATGAACTCCTTCAATTGTATCCGAAGCGGAACCGCGTTAGGAATAGATGAGCTTGCATTAAATTGAGGCCTACCTTGCCCGTAGCGGAAGTTCGGCAATTCTCCCTTCCTCATGTAGTCGAGCACTTTGGCTTCCTCCGGACAATCTTTGTGGACATGGCCATACTCTCCACATTCTTCGCATGTGGACCTTGCTTCGGCGGCCTTCAAGTCTTGAGCCTCTTTCTTTTCCATCTCCATCTTCTCCAACCTCCTCATGAGCGAGTCGATCTTGCCCTCAAGTATGTCTTCCTTCTCCACTTGCAAGACTCCTTTGACGTTCCCCATGGGTTGAGCCGGATGTAGGCGCCGGATGACGCCCACGTGTCATTATCCGCGACCTTCTTGAATAGCGTGAAAGCTTCCGTCGGTGTAAGCTCGATGATAGATCCTCCCGCTGATGCATCGATGATCGTCCTTGACGCCATGGTGAGTCCTTGATAGAACTTTTGCACGAGGTCTTCTTTCGGGAACTTGTGATGTGGAACCGCCCGGTGTACTCGTTGAAGCGCTCGAATGCCTCCGAGATAGTTTTCGTAGGATATTGAACAAAGGTGGCAATCTTATTACGCAAACTTTGAGTTTTACCGGTGAGTAGTATTCCTTCATGAAAGCCTTCATCAACGTGTTCCAATTTTGCACCGTCTCCGCCGGTTGAGAGTGGAACCATTGCAAAGCCTTCCCGAGTAGTGAAAACGGAAAAAGCCTTGCCCTCATTTGATCTTGAGTCGCCCCATCCATGTTGAAAGTCTGACATAGTTGAATGAATGCTTGGAGGTGAAGGTTCGGATCCTCTTTGCCGGTGAAGGGTGAATGTTGCACCATGCGGATTGTTGAGGTCTTGATCTCGAACGGTCTTCCGATCTCCTCGAGGTTCAAGATTGGTAGGTCGATGATGTCTGGGGTGCATAGCTCCCCAATCTTGCGTTCTTCCGGTGGTTGGTCACCCATTGGTGGAAGTCGATTCTCCCGCGGACTTTGAGGTGGTGAATTCTCCGGAGATTCCTGCGATCCTTTTTCTTCCGACTCCGAATCTACAAAATCCAGCTTTTTAGCTTGATGTGCTTCGCGTCTCCTTAGCCTGTAAAGTTTTTCTGGATCATCCACAAAATTATTGGGTTTGTTGGAGAGGTAGCCGTCCATCTCTCGTTAGGGTTAGCAATAAACAAAGTATGCAAAAAAAACTAGAAAACAAAACAAATCTATAAAGACTAGAGTTAGACAAACTAGATTAGATGTATTTTGAGGATGATCAAAATTTAATAGATGCAAAAATAAAACAAAATCAGTACTGAAAATTACAAAAAAAAGCAATAAAAAATCAAATCTTGATCACTTGTTACCCGGCAACGGCGCCGGAAAAAAGGGGCTTGTTGACGGTTAATAATTGTATCAAAGTTCGTTCGTGACTCCCAAGCGTACAAGTCTCCCGTCGTAGTCAAGGGACCCTTCTTCCCTCGAGTGGTGAACCCAAGGTATCGAATCCGTGGAACAAATGTGTGACGCAAGACTTAATCTATTAAAGCCAAATAACTGCAATCTTCAATAAAGAACCTAATGCATCTAAGTAAAAGACACAAAATGAATCTAATCTACTAAAAACCGGAGAAAACAAAGTAAGATTGGGTAGATAAACCGATCTAGAGGGATCGGGGTAAGCCTTTTGTTGAAGTTCCAAGCAAGAGAAGAAGTAGCAAATCGAATCTTAATAGAAGCCTCTTTAAATCGTGGTTTCCCGTCCAAATCCGAAAACATCCGCCTTTCGAGACCCCCGTTCTGTCACAACGTATCCCTATTCATGCGGGGAGCTTAGGGCTAGTCAAAATACAAGTCGAGATTCTTTCGGAAGATCCGGCGTGTACCTCTAGCCACCGCTGCTACAAGAACACCCTATGTAATCTATCTCGAGAATAGAATTGGAATAAGCAAAGCCGATCGAAAAACGAAATCTTCGAGGAAACACTTGATCGCTAGGAAAAGATTCAACTTGATAATTCAACTATAACAATGATACATACACAAGATCACCACCGGGATCCTTCCTTGATCTTGCTTCTAGCTCGGGAACTCCGACGTGGTCTTCCGTGCAAGGTTCCCACGTCGGCTAGGGGAACCCTAGTCAACTAGCTCGACCCTCTCCTCTCCGAGATGGTGTCCCTCTCTTCTCTGCTTCTCGGCGGCCGAAGACGAAATCTTCTCTCGCGTGGCTCTCGGTCAGGGGACTATAAATAGCCCGATTGGCGGCTAGGGCAAAGGAGAGCGGATTTGGGCCCAAAATGGGCCTGGGCCGACCGGACTGGGCCGGTCGGCCTGGGCCCATTTAGGCCCAGCTCGTGGGCTCCTTTGCCCCACGTCGGTTCCCTTGCTTCCTGGATGTTTCCCCCTTCTGCATGTAGGTCCATGTCGTCGGTTTCTCTCCGAATTGGACTCAACGCCTTGTCTTGCAAGATTCAGCACTTTTCTGGTCAGGTCCCTGGAGTCTGTCGTCTTCTCAGATCAAGTCCCCAGCTTCTTGGAGTTAAGTTTGCTTCATTGCATGACTAGGTTGACGGATTTTCACCGTCAACAACGACGAACCCTCGGGGGCTCCCTCGAATCCAGCGGGTACGGAACCCATGGATGAGGACCCCTCGAACGAGGCGTACGTGCTCTCCCTCCTCGAGGGATACGGCTCCCACGAGGCCGACGTGATGGACATCGAGCCGGCTCCTGCCCAAGAGGACTGGCGCGAAAAATACATCGCCTGGATCGCTCGAGGGGAACTCCCCGCGGACCGGGCCGCGGCCAGGCGCATCGCCAGGATGGCCAAGTCTTTTGCCCTCGTTGACGGCGAGCTGTACAAGCGTGCCGCCTCGGGTATCCTGCAGCGGTGCGTGCCCATCCCTGAAGGGCGCGAACTCCTGCGGGACATCCACGCCGGGACTGCGGCCATCACGCAGCGCCTCGCACCCTCGTTGGCAATGCGTTCCGCCAGGGCTTTTACTGGCCTACCGCGGTCACGGACGCCAGCGAGATCGTGCGCACCTGCGAAGGGTGCCAGTTCTACACCCGCAAGTCCAACTTGCCCGCCCATGCCCTGCAAACCATCCCCGTGACATGGCCATTCGCCGTGTGGGGGCCGGACATCGTCGGGCCCCCGCGGAAGGCGCCGGGGGGCTTCACCCACTTGCCGGTCGCGATCGACAAGTTCTCCAAGTGGGTGGAGGTGCGCCCGGCACGAATCTAGAAGGGGAGCGGGCGGTAACATTCTTCACCGACATCGTCTACCGCTTTGGAGTGCCAAACTCCATCATCACCGACAATGGGTCCCGGTTCACGGGCGGAAGTTCTTGGAGTTGCTGCGACAAATTCCACATCCGTGTGGATTGGGCGGCCGTGGCACACCCACGGACCAACGGCCAAGTAGAGCGTGCCAACGGCATGATCCTACGGGGCCTTAAGCCCAGAATTTTCGACCAGCTCAACAAATCTGGGCGAAAATGGCTCCAAGAACTACCAGCGGTTATGTGGAGCCTAAGGACCACCCCGAGCAGAGCCACTGGGTTCACCCTGTTTTTTCTAGTCCACGGCGCGGAGGCCGTCCTCCCCACGGACTTAGAATACGGTTCGCCTAGGGTTCGAGGCTATGACGAGGATGCCAACCAGCGGGCCCACGAGGACTCGGCCGGATCGGGGCCGGACGAGGCACGCCTCGTGGCCTTGATGCATTCCGCAAGGTACCAACAATCCCTCAGGCGCTACCAAGCACGCAAGATACGCCGGCGGGATTTCAGCGAAGGGGATCTGGTCCTAAGACTGCGCCAAGACAACCGAGGGCGCCACAAGCTATCGCCCCCATGGGAGGGACCCTACGTCGTGGTGAAGGTACTCAAGCCCGGCACGTACAAGCTGGCCAACGAGGCCGGTGAAGAGCTCACCAACGCTTGGAACATCCAACAGCTACGTCGCTTCTACCCCTAGCTAGGATTTCCAAGTATTTTTGTTGTAAAATCACATGGCCAACGCCCCAGTTGGTGACAACTATGTAAATGCTTCAAGTCTAATGGAAAGGGTAACTCGGCTTTCCCCTGAAACCCAAGTCACCCTCGGGGGCTACTGCGGGGGGCACCCCCCCCCCAAAATGGTCCCATTTTCGCGCAAAAATAAAAACAACTCACACGCGCTAAGTTTGTTTTCTACTTCAACTACGAGCAACGATTCGAACAGGGCGCGGGCGGCCCAGCGGGAGGAGCGTGCGAGCCAGAGATAGCCTACGCCGCGTGGATATGGCCCTTCTCTCTCGCCTCCAACCCAGCAGGCCCCCCACGAAAATCGAACTCCCCTAACTAGAATCTACTCAGGAAGAAGGAGAAACAAAAAGCGTACAAAGCAAATGACTTCATTTCAGCAAATGTTTATCTCGAAAAACAACTTGTTTCTGTACAAAAGGCCACGAGGCCAGAATACTGATACACATAAAAATGGGCCTAGTGCCCAGCTGTCTTCAGGAAGGAGGAGCGGCGGCGTCGACGGCGTCCGGGAAGAGGAATTCTTCGAAGGCTTCAGCGAGCGACCCGGCGGCGTCAGCAGCGAGTGCGTCCACTCGCTCCATTGCCACCTCGTCCTCGACGCCCTCGGGAACGATGTAGCCCTCCGCCAGCGCCTCGAAGTTGACCTCGTAGTGGGACCGCACCACTCCGAGAGCCTTCTGGACGCCCAGATGCAGCGCCCGGCGCATCCGCTCGGTGACGTGACCGCCAAGGGCGCGCGGGCGGCCGGCCGGCGAGCCGCCGCCCGTGCTTCGCCCTCCTCCACGGCACGGCAGGTCTCGAGGGCCGCACCACACAGCTCCCGCAGCTCCCGCAGCTCCTGCTCGGAGGAGTTGTAGGAAGCCTGCAACGCCTCGGCTCGTTCAGCTGCGTGCCCCAGAGCGGTACGCAAGCCTGGAGCCACCAAGACAAGACTGGAATCAGAAAGGGGAGCACGAATTCCCAAACGAAAAACCAACCAAATAGAAGCCAAGCAGCAGCTCACCTTCGACTTGCTTCCTCTCCGTCTCGAAGTCGCGGCACACGGCCTCGACTGTCAGCTCGATGCGCTTGACGGTCTCGCCCTGCTCCTGAAGGGACAGCTCTTGGTTTGCGCTCGCAATGCCGAGCATAATGAGCTCGCCCTCGGCCTTGGAGAGCTTGTCGTCCCGCTCCGCCAATGACTTCTGCGCCGCCTCGTGAGCGACGCGCTCCTGCTCCAGCGCCGTCCGGGCGTCGACGAGGGCGGCTCGCTCCCCGCCGGGAGCCATCCCTCGGCCCCTTGGCGGGCGGTGCGCTCTTGCGGGAGCTGCTCCTTAGCGACGACGAGCGCCGCGGCCTTGCCGTTGTGGGCGGCCTTCAAGTCGTCGGCCTCCTTGGCCGGCTTGCTCCCGGCCGCGCGCCCGCTCCTCGGCCGGCGGCCGCGCTTGCGCCCCCTCGAGCGACGAGCGGAGCTCCCGGTTCTCGCCGCGGACGTTGGCCACCTCCGCCTCCCGGTTGGTGGGCCGGGCGTCCGCATCTTCTCCAAGTCCGAGCGCGCCCCCCACGAGCCTCATCACGATCGATGAGGGGCCGCGGGACCCGCTCGAGGCTCTGAGCGGCGCGCGCGGGTCATGCCTCGAGCTCTCGGGGAGCTCGTCGCGCCACGCCATGGCCCGTCCCCCCGCCCGTGACCGTCCGACGTTCTGAGGGCGTCAGCAAGCGCGTCGAAAGCGCTGCACCGCTCCCGGAGCTGGTGGACCTCGGCGTTCACCCGGTCGAAGGCGTCGTACTTGTCGTGGGCGCGGCGCTCGAGCTCCTGGCACCCATAAATCAAAACCCATAAGCGCTACGACATGGAGGCAGCACACAAAAACGAGAGATGGAAGAAAAACGAACAACCACGCCCTACCTAGAAGACGCGCCATGCAGGGCCGCCATGGACCCGCAGCGCCTCGTTCAGCGCGCGGTTGAGCGTGGCGCCGTGGCTTCGGAGCTCTCCCCAAAGCTCCTGTTCCCCCCTGGCGTCGGCAAACGCGGGGGGGATCGTCGACGGCCCCCCCCCCCCCCCCGGGCGGGGTGGCGGCGCGGGAGGACGAGGCCTCGGCACCGTGTCCTCGGTCCCCCGCCACCATGTGCCCCTCGTGCCGCCTCACGAGGGCCCCCTCCTGGGGCTCGGGGGAGCGAGTGGGGAAGCTAGCCCACTGATCCCACTCGGGCGGCGGGGAGTCATCCGAGACCTCCACCACCTCCGCCCGGGAACCGCCGGCGGGCACCGACCCTTGCGCCGCCTCCACCGGCGCCTCCACTTGCGCCTCCGCGGCCGCGGGCGCCCGACGCGGCGCCGCGGCCACTACCTCTCGGCGCGCCTCGCGACCACGGGCGCCGCACGGGTCGCACCCGCTCCGCCTCCTCCGCAGCCGGCGCCACGGACCGCGCCTCCGCAGCGACCACGACCTCCGCGGGCGGCGCCTCCGCCACCGCCGTCGCGCGCGGCGCCTCGCGTCCCCACAATGGCCGACGGCGGTCGCCCCCTCGGTGACCGCCGGCCGTGCCGCGGCGGGCTGATCGCGGGTCCCGCGCCGAGGCCCTCGGGGCCCAAGACGCGCCCGTGAGCTCTCGCCCGCCGCCGCCGTGCTTGCCCCCGCCCGCGACGCCCTCGACGAGCGCCGCCGGGTGGGGATGGACGCGTCCGTCCTCAGCACCTTGGCCGGTGCGAGGGGAGGCACGGTTGGCACCACCCTGCGCAGGCACAAACAGAGGGTTAGAACGCCTGATCATCAACAAATCAAACCAAGCCAAGCGAAAAGCGAAGCCCCTTACCTCGAAGAGGAAAAGGCCCGTTTCCTTTTCCTCGAGGCGTCGGGCGGATGAGGCCGCGCGGCCGGCGCGCGCGCGCGGCCGCGCCTCCGGACGACGCCCGCGCGCGCGCGGCCCCCGCCCGCGCGCGGGGGCACGCTTGTCGCGCGCGCGCGGCACGCTTGCCGCGCGCGCGCGGGCCCCCCCCGCGGCGCGTGCCGCCCTTGTTGTCGATTGCCTTGCGGCGGGCGCCCGCCGCGCCCGCCCCAAGCGATGCCGCCCTTGCCGCCGGCGCCGGCTCTGGCGACGGGGGCGTAGGTTCCCACCTATCAGAGGGGTCCTCCCCCTCAGCCTCTTCCTCTTCGTCCTCCTCCGAGGACGAGTACTCCTCGGTCCCCGGGGAGGAGAGCCCCCGGTTCTTCGCGCCGCGCGCGACTCCGCGTTCCGCCGGTCGCGGCGCTCTTGATGTCGCCTCGCGCGCTCCCTCCGCGCGCCGCTCGCTCCTCGCTCCTCTGGCCGCGCCGCCCGGCCGAGCGCGCGGGAGTCGGGGGTGGGCGGGACGGACTTCGCGGCGGTAAAGCTCACCAGCTGCATACAGAAACATCAAGGACGCGTCGGGAGACAGGAGCAACACCAAGAACTAAAACAAAATCAAGAGTCACACTCACCAGTGGGCCGGTGGGAAGCATCTCGAGGTCCCATGGGGTCCGGTCCGGATGCATCTGCATCCGGGTGTCGACGGCGCTCCGCGCCCGGGTGAGCGCATACGCCCGCCCGAGGGGGTCGGGAGCATCCGCGACCTCGCCAGATCGACGGGGTTGGCCGCCTCTGTCATCTCGAAGATGCAGGAGCGGCCTCTCCATCGGGGGCACGACCCGCGGTGATGGAGGAAGGCGAGGACGCCCATCGTGGTCGGCCCTCGCGCGCGGATTGCTCTTCGGTGGCGGCCATGGACCGAGTCCTGCCGCCTCCGATCGCCTCTGGGGCGTGGACACCCCGTAGCCCCAAGAGGCCGGGCTTCTCCTTGAACACCCGACGGAAGGGGGTGTGGGGGGGAGGCCGGTGCTCGGCGTTGCGCAAGTAGAACCATCTCCGCTCCCGGCCCGGCGTTGTTCGTCGTCATGGTGCGGGGGATGTAGACGTCCTTGAGAGCGCCCCCGCAGCAAGCGACATCCCCCGGCGCGCCCGCGCGGCGGGTCCTCGGCTCTGTCGTGGGGGCTGCGTGAAGAGCTCCGCGCGGAAAAGGTGTACCCCGAGCTCCCGCCTGATCCGGGATCCCCGGAGTGTACCCTTCGCAGACGCCCACGAACGTGGCCGCCTGCGAAATCGCGTTGGGCGCGAAGTTGTGCAACTCCACTTCGTAGTAGTGGCACAGCGCCCGCATGAAGCGGCTCGCCGGCGCGTTGAAGCCTCGCTCGTGGTAGCGGATGAAGCTCACCACGTAGCCTTCGGCGGGTTGGGCGCGCGGTCCCCGCCGGCGGCACTATCCACTCGCGCGGGGCGACCATCCTCGTTCGCCGCAGCTGGCCGGCGGTGACCAGCTCGCCAAGGGCCAGCCGGGTCACCGACGACCTCTCCCAGGCGTACGGGTCCAGGATCGTGAGGGGCTGAGGGGGCGCCATGAGGAAGGACCAAGGATGCGAAGAGCGGATGACGAGAAACGGAAGAAGAGCTCTAATGGCGACACCGCGCGGTGGCAAAGGCGAGGCGAAGACGAAGGCGCAGGGGGCTGAAATGGTGAGGCGTTAAGGTAAAAAACCGCCGTCTCCCCCTCCCCTCAGATTTATAAGCCGCGGGCGAGCTCTCCGGGGCGGATGTCCCGTGCGCATTAACTGCAGGGAATCTTCTCTTCACGCCGACGAACGGGCCCCACCCCCCCGCAGCGGCCACATCACCGCGGACGGGCCATCATCACGGCGAAGACTTGCAGGGACCGAGGCAAGCGGTCACGTCCGCCTGCCACGCCGCCCACTACTGTTGACAGTGAAAATCCGTCAACCTAGCCATGAGTTTACCTTCGGTGTTGGCATGAGTTTTATACCTTATCCATTGGTACTAACCCCCGTGGTATAACAAGTTCACGTGTGCATGTCGGTTTTGGAGTTTAATGTTTATGCAGGGTTTTAGTGTTGAATGCAAGACTTTCGGGATAAGTTCATCAAGCACCTCATGACAAGACCTTGAAGCCCCGTACAAGTCATGCAATGAAGCAAACTTAACTCCAAGAAGCGGGGACTTGATCCGAGAAGACAACGGACTCCGGGGACCCGACCGAGAAAAGTGCCGAATCTTGCGAGACAAGGAGTTGAGTCCAATTCGGAGAGAAACCGACGACATGGACCTACATGCGAAGGGGGAAACATCCGGGAAGCAAGGGAACCGACACGGGGGCAAAGGAGCCCTCGGGCCGGGCCTAAATGGGCCCGGTGCCGGCCGGCCCGATCCGGTTGGCCCGTGCCCATTTTGGGCCCAAATCCGCTCTCCTTTGCCCTAGCCGCCAATCGGGCTATTTATAGTCCCCCGACCGAGAGCCACGAGGAGAAGATTTCGTCTTCGGCCGCCGAGGAGCAAGAGAAGAGAGGGACACCATGTCGGAGAGGAGAGGGTCGAGCTAGTTGACTAGGGTTTCCCTAGCCGACGTGGGAACCTTGCATGGAAGACCACGTCGGAGTTCCCGGAGCTAGAAGCAAGATCAAGGAAGGATCCCGGTGGTGATCTTGTGTATGTATCATTGTCATAGTTGAATTATCAAGTTGAATCTTTTCTTAGGGATCAAGTGTTTCCTCGAAGATTTCGTTTGTCGATCGGCTTTGCTTATTCCAATTCTATTCGTACGATAGATTACATAGGGTGTTCTTGTAGCCGCGGTGGCTAGAGGTACACGCCGGATCTTCCGAAAGAATCTCGACTTGTCTTTTGACTCGCCCTAAGCTCCCCGCATGAATAGGGATACGTTGTGACGAACGGGGTCTCGAAAGGCGGATGTTTTCGGATTTGGACGGGAAACCACGATTTAAAGAGGCTTCTATTAAGATTCGATTTGCTACTTCTTCTCTTGCTTGGAACTTCAACAAAAAGCTTACCCCGATCCCTTTAGATCGGTTTATCTACCCAATCTTACTTTGTTTTCTCCGGTCTTTAGTAGATTAGATTTATCTTTGTTTTGTGTTCTTATTTAGATGCATTAGGGTTTCTCCTTTACCAAAGATTGAAGTTACTTGGCTTTACTAGATCAACTCTTGCGTCACACATTTGTTCCACGGAGTCGATACCTTGGGTTCACCACTCGAGGGAAGAAGGGTCCCTTGACTACGACGGGAGACTTGTACGCTTGCGAGTCACAAACGAACTTTGATACAATTATTAACCGTCAACAAGCCCCTTTTTCTGGCGCCGTTGCCGGGGAACAAGTGATCAAGATTTGGTTTTTTATTGCCTTTTCGTAATTTTCAGTTTTCTTTTTGTATTTCTTTTTGCATCTACTAAACTTTGATCATCCTCAAATTACATCTAATCTAGTTTGTCTTACCCTAGTTTTCATAGATTTATTTTTCCTTTCTAGTTTTTGCATACTTTGCTTATTGCTAACCCTAACCGGAGATGGTTGGCTACCTCTCCAAGAAACCCAAACTTTTTTTGTGGATGATCCAGGAAAACTTTACAGGCAAAGGTGACATGCAACACAAGCTAAAGGGGTGGAAACCCTAGATTCAAAAGTTGAAGTCGAAGGACCGTCGAAATCTCCAAGGGAATCACCACCTCCAAGTCCAAAGGAAGATCAACCTCAACCACCGGAGCGCCGCGCACCCGGACATCGTTGATCTACCTATCATAAACCTTCAAGACGCGGGAGGCCGTTCAAGATCAAAGTCTCAACTATACGCATGACGATTGCGAGAGCTGAATGCATACGAGTCGGATTCCTTGAGTGGCATATCGGTTTACTTAAGAGGAGGATGGAGAAGATGGAGATGGAGAAAGAAGCTCAACACCTAAAGGCCGCCGAAGCAAGATCCTCATGCAAGGAGTGTGTGGAGTACGACCATGTCCAAGGACGCCGTCACTAAGTTCGAGGCTATGGAGAAAATATTGAAGAATTTAGATGGCAAGGTGACGGAGGTCGGAAGCTCTATACGTGAAGTGTTCATCGTGATGAAGATGCTAGACGCAAGTGGGACAACTTGCGGGCGCCCGATGGGTAACGAAGAAGAATATCCGAGACAACTCCAAAGTCCCAAGACGGCGAAGGCTACTCAAGCTCATTCGGGAGAGATGAAGGATCACACTAGAGACCATGAAGATCACGACCGAAGGACCGGAGTTTGAGATGCCGAGCCACAAGGAAGTTGTTGCATCCGTCAAGACCAAAGGACAAAGCTAGCCTGTGAAGACCAAAAAAATTGACTAAGCCAAAGCGGGTACCCAAGATTGCAACGCCCACAAAGAGCGTTGATCCGAAGTAATCAAGTGAAGAAGTCTAGCCATGGACTATAAACGAAGCGCTAGGCGGGAGGCAACCCGTTTCGTCAAGTCAAGAATAAGCTACGGGAGGACAACCCGATTCCGGGTTTTTCGAGTATTTTTAATAATTTAGTTTTTGAGTTTTATTACGCAAAGACATTAGACTTAGAAGTGGTTGAACAATATTAGAGACATAATTCTTGATTAAATGTTTGCTTTATCATAAACCCTTTGCATGAACCCTCCTATGTGCTTGTTTGATTCTTTTCTTTTCGAGAAACCCTCAACCAAATAATTTCAGAACCTTAGCTCAACCTTTCACCCCCATTATGGTGCTGAGGTTGACTTATTTTTCATGCTAAAACCACACGAGTAGAGCCACGATTTATGTTTAAGTGTTAATAGAATTCAGCACGTGGAAGGACTTGCGTGAACCTAGAAATCAAAACTTTTGGTTGGTTTTAAAAATCTATATCCTTGGTTTCTCTAGGATTAGAATTTTTCTAAGCCTATTCTAATTTTGTTTTATTCAAAATCTTTCTTATTTAGCCAAAATTAGAACCTAAACCTATGCCCCCATGATCAAGCCGGGAAAATGTCTGCTCTCAACCAATGAAGGCAAACTATACCGGTAAGACCGAAACCGACGTAATAAAAAAATATTTTCGACTTGCATTCGTTTTTAATGGTTTAAAAACTTCTCTAAAATTATGTTCGAGCTCTTGCATGGCTCTGAAAAATATTTTAAATTTCGAATTAGAGGAGTGCTTAACCTTAAACACACCTTAATGGAGGCAATCTACTAATCATGCATGCACCATTGGATTCCCTTTCATCAACTTTCACCAATTCCACATGCAAAGGACAAGCATGGTGGGCAGCAAGCATCAACTTTGCAGGAGTTTCATGGTGGCATGTGAAGCAAGTGGAGCTAGGGAGCATGGACATGACCCAAAACATGAAGCATCAAGTGGAAGGACCAATAAAAGGAGTGGACGAGAGCGTTTGGGCGGTGCAACTCGTGGAGCACGCGGGCAGGAAAGTTGCAGAGGTGAAATGATCGTGCTGGAAGAAAGACGAGGCGGGGAAGAGCACCGAGGCCGGCCTCCCCTACATAAGGAGCCCCCCCGGCTCCCGTTTTTCGCGAGCAAGCTTCCCTCTCCTTCCTTTGTTTGTGTGTTCATGTTTGTGTGCTCAAAACCTCCGTAGACATAGCCAACCTTCCCAAGCTTGATAGCTCAAGAAAAAAAAATCCACATCCTTAATCCACTCAAAGTCCACATCCGAAGCAAAGAGTTTAGGTGCCTAGTTTACCGGTTGCAACCCGGAGTTTTAGTTGAAGAAAAAAGTGCAGCAACCATGTGGAAGAAGACCACAAGTCTCTTCTTCAAGAAGAAGAGTTCGTCGTCGTCCAAGCCGTCATCAACCACGTCTTCGAGGAGGCACTCGGTTTCCGAGTCTCCCGGGAGCATGGAGACGGACACGGCACCACCGAGGAGGAACGATGCTCTCCTCCTTGGTGGGATGAGGGCTGCAAGAAGCACTTCCATGAGGTTCTCCGAACCTCGTGGGCACACGGAGGAGCAGCCCACGCCATCACGACGATCGACTCGCTCAACCGCACCACCTCCTTACACCCCGACACACTCTTCGTACGGCTTCATCATCTTGTCGGCGGAGGAGGAGGAGAGGCTCGCCAATCTTGAGAAGAGGCTTGTGCCGAACGTCGAGTTCGACGACCAAGCACTCTACACCTTGGGTTTTTGCACCGACATATACTATATGTTGGGGCACCTCGGATGGGTGCAGTTCTCCAACGGAATATCGGTGGACACCCATTTGGGTTACGCCTTGGAAATTTTGATGACTATTGCACCCATCGTTGATGATGATGGGGTGCAAAGCTTGTCATTCCGTTTGGAGGGAATCCAACAAGTGGTTCCCTACGAGCACGTTAGGGAGCTGCTTGGATTCCACAAGGGAGCTCCGGAGAAAGTTGACGTGCCACCCGACATGTTGACGGGATTTTGGAACATGATCTCCAGAGAAGCCCATCAACAACGCAATTGCATCCGCAACCCCATTATCCGGATATTTCACTCTTGGATGTGCAAGAGGGTATTGGGGAGGATGAAGGAAACAAAGGTGACCGACACGGAGTTGAATTGGCTATACTCGGCTTTAATTGACAGGCAGCCAATAGACCCTTCTTACCTTATGATCAACCGTTGGTGTTGTGAAGCAACATCGGGGGCGGGTAATATTGGTTCGGGGTGTTACCTCTCCATGTTAGCCTTTTCCTTGCGGCCGGGGATCGCAAGAAACCCCGACCACCTTTTGCGTGGTACCTCTCTCGGCATTGAATATTTGCGGCAAGGCAAATACATTAGTGGAGATGAGAGAGGAGGTTATCGGTTGGCCATAGTGAACTTACCACTTCCCAACGAGAGGCTTAGGCTTTTCAACGAAGGGAGAGAAGATTGGTTGGAAGAGGGACTACTTGTCCCTGCAAGGAAGAACAAGAAAGGAAGAATCGTAGAAGAGGGAACATCCCCCGCACAAGCGAGTGGAGCACAACACAATGTGCAACCATTCGGCGGGGTCCCTCCTCCGCCAAGTTATTACGGAGGGCCACAAGAGCAAGCATGGGGGGGGGGGGGGGTGGTGCACCGGTACCCCCACCAAATTATGTTGTGCCCAACGCTAACTTTGCGGAGTCCTACGCTCATCATCCCCAACCACAACAAAGCATGGCCATTATTGGAGGGTATGCTGCAAGAAATGCTCAAAACATCGCAGCCATCCAAGCTAACGCAGCTCAACTTGGTGAAGGCAACGCAAATATTGCCTTTGAACTTGGACGCCTTCACCTTGTGGAGCCAAATCAATTCGTCGGAGGGAACGTCCAATCATATTATGAGCAAGGGTATTATTATCAAGATCATCAACATCAACCACCGGCGGAGGACTAGAAGATTTAGGAACTTTAGTTTTCTTTTCTTTTCTTTTTCTCTGTAATTTTCAGCTTTTGTTTATGTGTGTTTGCGTAATATTTTCTGTTTTTATTTAAATTTCAGCAAGCATGTTTGTTTATTTTCAGATTGTATTTCAACTTGATGTCATCATTAATAAAGACACCACCTTGATTATATCATTGGAAAAGTTACAAAATTCGTGCCATGATGATATATGATTAAAATTGCAGCTTTGTTCATCTTTGTAATTGATTTATGCATGATTAAGCTAGTGCTCTCTTAAAAATACAGATCTGAATTTATTTAAATGCTAGCTTAATTTTCAGCGGAGGTTATGATTAAAATAAAGACCCTTAGTGTTTTATGTGCTCTCAAGTTATGAATAGATTAAAGATGTCTTTTATGCTCAAAAATATCGCTAACCTTGTCACAAATATCACTTGTGTGTTGCTCAACCTATCCAAAGCCTTATATATATTTGAGTGCATAAACCTTAGTGTACAAGATTTATTTTTGAGTGAGTTATTGCAGGCCATGATTTCTCTGGCCCGAGACTAAGAAGCTGGTCATTCCGTTTTTGCGTATCTATCTTTTTGCTAGACTTTTATCCGTGCATTGTGTATCCCCGCATCGGTGATCTCACAAACTTCGCCGGATATCCACCCTTAAACCAAATATCATCTTTTGTGATTACCTCCTTGACCACAACCTATCGTTGAGAAGGGATCATCAATTCAAGGAAGATCGCAAGACGGTGCCAACGTTGAAGATTTCAAGTATCTCTCCAAGGAAAATTATTTTCGGTACCTACCATATTTTTCGCCTCTTTGCTCGAGGACGAGCATCGTCTAAGCATGGGGGAGGAGGTAGGTACGGTGCAATTTTAGAGTTCAAAAGGGAGTGTTTTAAAAAAATAATAATAATATAATGATGAAAGAAAAAATTCGGCGATGTACGTGACTTCCAAGGTGAAGAAAGAAAAAAAAATATATATATATAAGAAAGAAAAGAATGAGAAATATGAGAAAGAGAAAAAAATTTTGTGTGTAAAGTGAACTCCCCGGGTCTCTAAAAGTGCATTCAAGGCTTCAAGTTAAAAAGATCCATTCTCATTTTCCAACCATGTGCAATCCGATAACGAGGACTTTCTTTGTGCCTCGGGATCACTCTTTGCCATTTGCACATGTCCACTCATCTAAAAGTGTGTGTATTTTTCTCTTTCCCCTCCTTGATTTAACATTATTTTCCAATGACCTTTTTGACGAGTCTCGGTAAGACCATGAGAAGCTTGTCTTGTTTTGACAACACCTCATTTATAAAATCTTGTTAGGACTAAACTTTCCCAAAGCTCCATATAAAGCCTACCACATATATATGAGAGGGAAAGGAGTAGAATATATAGGCTTGAGAGACAAGTGAGATGAGAGTTCATGAGCAATACACGAGAAGATTTAAATTTGTGAACTTGGTTTAGCTTTTCTTTATCTCGTTCTTTATTTCAAAAATTCGAGATCTATTTAAAACTTTGTGAGCATGTTAATACTTGTGGGATAAGCTTAATAAGAATCTACCCTCCGTAGAGATGAAGGCTAGTACATTATGGAACTTTAATGAATTAAAATTTTGAGAGCATTATGTTTTCTCGTGTGTGATCAAGTGCAAAGTTTAAACCATTGTTTGGCAATGATGATATCCATCGAAGGCTTACTCGAGGACGAGCAAGGTTTAAGCATGGGGGAGATGTTGACGGTGAAAATCCGTCAACCTAGCCATGAGTTTACCTTCGGTGTTGGCATGAGTTTTATACCTTATCCATTGGTACTAACCCCCGTGGTATAACAAGTTCACATGTGCATGTCGGTTTTGGAGTTTAATGTTTATGCAGGGTTTTAGTGTTGAATGCAAGACTTTCGGGATAAGTTCATCAAGCACCTCATGACAAGACCTTGAAGCCCCGTACAAGTCATGCAATGAAGCAAACTTAACTCCAAGAAGCCGGGGACTTGATCCGAGAAGACAACAGACTCCAGGGACCTGACCAGAAAAGTGCTGAATCTTGCAAGACAAGGAGTTGAGTCCATTTCGGAGAGAAATCGACGACATGGACCTACATGCAGAAGGGGAAAACATCCAGGAAGCAAGGGAACCGACCTGGGGCAAAGGAGCCCTCGGGATGGGCCTAAATGGGCCCAGGCCGGCCGGCCCAGTCCGGTCGGCCCAGGCCCATTTAGGGCCCAAACACCCTCTCCTTTGCCCTAGCCGCCAATCGGGCTATTTATAGCCCCCTGACCGAGAGCCACGAGGAGAAGATTTCGTCTTCGGCCGCCGAGGAGCAGAGAAGAGAGGGACACCATGTCGGAGAGGAGAGGGTCGAGCTAGTTGACTAGGGTTTCCCTAGCCGACGTGGGAACCTTGAAGACCACGTCGGAGTTCCCGGAGCTAGAAGCAAGATCAAGGAAGTATCCCGGTGGTGATCTTGTGTATGTATCATTGTCATAGTTGAATTATCAAGTTGAATCTTTTCTTAGCGATCAAGTGTTTCCTCGAAGATTTCTTTTTTCGATCGGCTTTGCTTATTCCAATTCTATTCGTACGATAGATTACATAGGGTGTTCTTGTAGCCGCGGTGGCTAGAGGTACACGCCGGATCTTCCGAAAGAATCTCGACTTGTCTTTTGACTCGCCCTATGCTCCCCGCATGAATAGGGATACGTTGTGACGAACGGGGGTCTCGAAAGGCGGATGTTTTCGGATTTGGACGGGAAACCACGATTTAAAGAGGCTTCTATTAAGATTCGATTTGCTACTTCTTCTCTTGCTTGGAACTTCAACAAAAAGCTTACCCCGATCCCTTTAGATCGGTTTATCTACCCAATCTTACTTTCTTTTCTCCAGTCTTTAGTAGATTAGATTTATCTTTGTTTTGTGTTCTTATTTAGATGCATTAGGGTTTCTCCTTTACCAAAGATTGAAGTTACTTGGCTTTACTAGATCAACTCTTGTGTCACACATTTGTTCCACGGATTCGATACCTTGGGTTCACCACTCGAGGGAAGAAGGGTCCCTTGACTACGACGGGAGACTTGTACGCTTGCGAGTCACAAACGAACTTTGATACAATTATTAACCGTCAACAACTACGCGCACGCGCGCGCGGCCGCAACGCCTAAAAAGGCGCGCCCGCGCTGCAAAACCGCAGCCTCGACTGTGAGGCATTTAATGCCCTGGTCCCTTGCCAAGCAAGGAGAACCCTCGAGCGGGGCGAGCCCTTGGCTCAAGACGATGACAGCCCTCGAAGGGACATCGGCGTGAGAAGGCCGCCCGGGACCTGCTTGATGTAAAGCAGGCACCGCGGGCACCCATGCCACGCAAAACCCTCGAGCGGCACGAGCCCTTGGCTCAAGACGATGACAGCCCTCGAAGGGACATCGGCGTGAGAAGGCTGCCCGGGACCTGCTTGATGTAAAGCAGGCACCGCGGGCACCCATGCCACGCAAAACCCTCGAGCGGCACGAGCCCTTGGCTCAAGACGATGACAGCCCTCGAAGGGACATCGGCGTGAGAAGGCCGCCCGGGACCTGCTTGATGTAAAGCAGGCACCGCGGGCACTCATGCCACGCAAAACCCTCGAGCGGCACGAGCCCCTGGCTCAAGACGATGACAGCCCTCGAAGGGACATCGGCGTGAGAAGGCCGCCGGGGCCTCGCTTGATGTAAGCGGGGCACCGCGGGTACCCATGCCACGCAAAACCCTCGAGCGGCACGAGCCCCTGGCTCGAGACAATATCGACTCTCTAAAAAGGGCACATGCGTGAGAAGGTCGCCGGGGCACCGCTTGAAGTAGGCGAGGTGCACCGCAAGCACCCATGCCGCGCTATGCTACCAACCAGCGCCTCGAGGGCTGGCTCGCCCAGACCCCTCGACGGCGGCGAACGCAAAGACGGGGCTGCCCAGGCGCCGCCCCGCACGGCCCTACTGATCAGAGGTTCGAAGCCTGACCCTCGACGGGTTCGAACAGGCGCCACAGATCGCAGAGTCAGGGACGACGAGGGCACGCGCATTCGAGCCGCTCCGCGAGCCCATTGGCTCGAGGGTGCCCCACATGTCGTTTTCGAGAGCCAGCGAGGGCAGCTAGCCGGGGTTTCCCACAGAGGGAGAGCTTCCGCGCCCTCGGTTCCTATCGAACGGGACCGTCCCACCTAGCAAACCCACGCAAGCGCTTCAATGGACGTGTCTCTGGACCACGCAGCCTACCCTTATCGAACGGGGCATGGGCGTCCACTCGAACCACCCGCTAGCAGCTCGACGAGGAATCCGCAATTCGCGACCCGCTCGATGGGGGTTGCGGAAACCTCACCCTCCGTCCCGCGGAGGGACGGCGAGGGTGCGTAAGAAAACAAGTCGTAAAGCTCTACCCGATCGCCTCGAACGGGCCCAGGCTCGGGGGCTTGACGCACGGCTACACCTCCTTGAAATTGCACCCGCCGGAGACAGTGCCAGCAGCGCGTGCGCCACCGAGGCCGGCTGAGATATTGCCGATGCCGGTTGAAACATGTGCCACGCCCTCTGACCAGTTCTCACGGTTAACCCCTGCAGGAGCGTCCATGCTCTCCGCGGGGCTCGGGGCTAGCCCGCGGGTCCGCTGACGCGGCCCCACGGAAAGCATTCGCGAAACAAGGAGGGAAGAACGTCCTATCAGTAGGTTCCAGCATCTGCGGGAGCCTCAATGGCAAACCCGCAGATGCTCGGGGGCTACTGTCGGGGACAGCCCTAGGGGTCCCCTTAAACAACAGGGGAAATCCTCACTTAAAACCTGCAACAAAGCAAAACGCGCTTAGCCTAACCATGCAGGTGCCTAACCCTGCAGGAAACGGCCCACGCCGCAAGGACCCCGACGGCCCATCAAGGCGGCCCTCTTAGAGATCCCCTCGAGCAGGCTCCGTCTCGCTCGAGGATGCGCGCCCCCTCGGGCGGGCTCCGCCCGTTCGAGGGGCGGCCACTTCCCTCGAGCGGGCTCCGCCTCGCTCGAGGGCTCGCTCCCCCTCGAGCAGGTTCCGCCTCGCTCGAGGGTACGTCCCGCCCTCGACCGGGGTCTGCCACGCTCAAGGGCTCCCCTCACGCGTGCGTCGGCCCCCGTACACGGACATTTAACGCCCTCACATCGGCGGGACGACGCCATCATGCGCTCGGGGCTCGCGCCCCGGTGCCGCCGCACCAACTCCCCAGGGAGGAGCCCATCCCCATCACTGTGGGGAGGGACTGTGCAGCGCGGCCGGTGTCAGTCCCGTGATACCGCGCGCCTGCCCCAGTACGGCTAACGCGCCGAGCCCTCGAAGGGGGGCCGGCTGCACCCTCGATTCACTTTCTTGTGACCCTACAGGGTTAGGTGGAGGCGCTAGGCCGGTGGAACGCCATCCCTGCCACTGTAACAGGATGGCCGCCGTCCCCGCGCGTGCAGGCGCACGCTAGGCGCTGTAGCAACAACCCCAGCACTGTGAAGCGCGTCGGGAAGGGACGCCGTCTTACCTACTCCTGTGCCCCGTACAGGCCAACGTCAGCACCTCCCTCGAGCCTATCAGAGGACATCGCCACCATCTGCCGCCCTTCTACCCTCGAACCGCCACCGTTCGGGTACAAGGTAGGCCATCATGGCCGGATCGGCCGCGAGGATCGTCCGGACGGCCGCCCACTCTACAGCATAGCACGTCGTGTTTCCCCACGTAGCTAGATAGCACGGCGCGCATGTAATCCGCCTCACCCTTGATCTATAAAAGGGGGGGCGAACCCCCCAGCCGCGGGGGGGGGGGGGGGAGGGACACACCCAGGAGCATACGAGACAGACGCAGACAGGAACACATCACACACCACGTACTCATCCTCCAATTCTCCCACAATATCTTCAGCCACTCCTCCAGGGACTTGGAAACCACGCTTCCTCTCCCGCCTTGCTTGTAGCAGCCCCACTACAGGCACCCCCGGTGCTAAGTAATGTAGTGCCTCGAGCACGCCACTGCTGGACGTACGGCCCCCTCGGCGGAACCGGGATAAAACTCGTGTCACTTGTTACTTAGCATCGACCATTGAGGGATAGACCTCGGCGCTTTCTACTGGTTAGTGTCGGGACCATATTCCGCACCGACACAAAGCATCCCCTTCAAGGCATCACTGTCGAGACCCCATGAGTGGCAGGACAGTTTCAAGAACTGGCCTCTGCCCCCAATTGCATGTTGGAGAAACCGGTATAAGAGAATGCTTGATGATGACAGCTCCAAAACAAGCAATTTGGACAACCTTCGCATTGCTCACTGTTTAGAATTGTCCTTGTCCGAAACACCTAAAAACGAGAATCTTCTGATAGCAGCCTGCCATTTTTGGTGAAATGGAGCAAATGCCTTCCTTTTTGGCCATGGGCCAATGTCCCCCACTCTTGCCGATGTGTACATGATAACTGGCCTGAAAGTTATAGGATCTGTGTATCCATACAAGTACAAGGGCTCCTCCAGGCAAACAGGAGTGAAAACAGGAGTTGGATACAAGAGATATATCCAAAATTATATGTCTGACAGCCCTTTGTCTGATGTTGAATACAGAGCCTTTCTGAATATGTGGTTATGCAGATTCATCTTCCGTGGCAAAGCCAATGAGCCAACCCTGAACCATATTGTAATGGCTGGGGAATTGGCTGCTGGTACTCCTATTCCCCTCAGGAAATACCTTCTAGGAAGTGTTTACCACAGGCTTCATCAGACCACCTATGAGATGCACACCAGCCAAAAGATTCCCTGTGTTAATGGCCCTTGGTGGTTCATTCAGATGTGGTTGCAATTATATATGCATCAGATTGTTGGCATTAACCTCAACAATCAACACTTCCCTTCAAGTAACTACAAGGAAGGAGAAACCCAGAGTAATAAAGGCTGCCAAACTTATGGAGAAGCTGCTTCCTCTGTATCCATCAACCAAAACATTGGCCAACTTTTTGAGCTCTTCTTCAGAGGTTTTGCCAACCCTCTTTGGTTTCCATATTCGGACAATGACAACTTGACTCTTCCTTGTGAGTTTAGTTTTGAACCGGATGCAATGATGTACACTCCATAGAAATCTTCAATACCTTCATTCATCCATGTATCCTGCCAGCAGAATTTTGTGGAGGAAGGCAGGTTCAGAGTACCTTTGACTACTATCAGCCAAACATAATGGCCAGGCAGTTAGGATGTGGCAGAGTGCCCCCAAGATTATTCCTTCATGAATTTCTCAAGCCCAGAGAAGATGCCAAGGAATCCATACAAGCAAAAAGGATTTTTGAGTATAAGTGCACCACCACCATTTATACACCTAGGCCCTTTGTACCAATAACACTTGCTCATCCTTCTTTCACTTCTTGGTGGCAAGAATTTCATGATCATATCTTCAATGTGCCAATGCATCCTCTCTGTCTTGCACTAATGCCTGACTTTCAACCAACTTCAGAGGTAATATGTTCATCTCCCTTTCACATCTGCTTTCAATCATATTCCTCTTTACTGATCATGATTCTGTCATTTTCTGCAGGATATAGAACCTGCCCCTCTTGCCTGGACAATCTGCCACAATATTATAGGCCCAATTTCTGCCCTGGGGTATCAATCTCCTACTCTGGCCCAACTGATGTCTAGATATGCTATGCTAGATCCAATTCTCATCAGTTCGGCCTCTGACAAAAGGAAGGCTCCATCTCTGATTGCTCCTCCAGCTGTCAAGAGAAAAAGAACAAGCAAAAAACTACTCATTCAGGTTAGAATACCTTGCTCTCCCGAATATAATGCCATTCTTTACTCTGACCATTTTATTCCTGCATGACTTCAGACTAGAGCACAGCAACCAGTGGCTATCACATATCCCGCCAATGCTGCATCAACTGGTAAGATCTTCACCATCTTACTCTCTATTCATTTTCTTTATCGGCATTCATCCCTTACTGGCCAATTGCAGAAGAAACTTTGACAGATCAAGCTGTGGGAAGCTCTTCTCCACCTCAGGATCCAGTCCTAGCTTCACCAAGAATTCAACCGGCCTCTCCTCAACCAGAGGTTTTAGTGTTACCAGATCATCCAGCTTCCCCTCAACCAGCTATACAAGAACCTTCTACTGAGCTTGAGAAGTCTCCTTCCCCTACTCGGGAAGCCAGAAATGATGTAAGCATGAACATCCACTCTTCTATTTTTCATTCAATAGTTCACCACTAATTCTGCAAGCTTTTCTTTCCAGGAGAGAGCTGTGTCATCGCCCAGGTTTTCCTTTGCTGCGGATGACCTGACTGCCGAAAAAGGAGATGAAGCATCCTCTGGTCAAGCTTTATCAGAGGAGAATCAAGCAAAGCTAAAAGAAATCCTCTCCTTGCTGCAAAGGGATATCCAAGATCAAGTTAGGGATGCTGATCTTCTAGAAGAAGCGCTCGAATCCATCAACCAAGTCCTTCCTGTCGACATCAAAGCTTCCTTAGAACCTCTCTCACAATTGGATGATCACTTTGCAGCAGTGAAGCGGGCTTTGAAGAAGCAATCCTCCCGACCAGCCTTGGAACAAAAGAGAACCACGGCCAAGCAATTCGTGAAAGACTCGTATGCTCAAATTCAGAACAACAAGGAATTGCTAGCCGAATTGCAGCCTGCACTCGAAGCTGAAGAAAATCTAAAAAGCAGCACTAGAGGCCGAACTGAGGAACTTGACAACTGAAATCGAGGCTGATGAGAAGAAGATAGCCGAACTTCTTGAATCAACAAAGAAAATCCAAAAGGAAGCTTCAGTAGCTCCGGCTGAATCAAAACAACTCAAGGCAAAGCTTTTTGCTTTGTCTAACACCCAAGAAGCCGATCAGAAATTGTTGGAAAATATTAGCAAGATGATATCAGATGCCTCCAATGCAATCTCAAAGTACTTGGGTATATAATTGTAACAACAATTTGTAGCCGAATGCTTCATCAGCTCTGTATCTTTGCTCCCCATTAGTCTTTATTTTTCCATATTTGTCCTACTTTATTTTGACGAGCAGCCCCTGAATAACTCTTTCGGCAACTCTGACCAAGTGTCAGACCCAAAAATCAACCTGACCGTAACTCAGCCAAATCTCAACGAGTCAAACCGAATATGACTCAATACGAATCCCAAACGACTCGGCGACGATTTGGCTTAGAAAGTCTCTCCACTTCTCAAATTTCTTGGGATATGCGCCACGATCTCCGGCCACGATCTCTTCACCAGTCCCATAAATAAGAAACTCGGGTACCCTTAGCCTTTCACCAAGTCTTCTGTCTTTAAGCCATTGCCAACCCAAGCTCTCTGTTTCCAGTACTAGTACTCCCAGGAACTCCATGGCGAATAGCAGCAACAGGCGTCCGGCCACCGACGAGGCCGAAGGAAGCCGCACTGGTGCCCGTCGGAGGCGGTGATTGTCTACCTCTTCACAACTCCCTGTTCTTAGATCTGTTTTCATCCTGATAATCTCCTTCGTGTTTTCCAGGCTCATCCAGTGGAATCCTGCCCCTGTTCCAACCACAACTCCGGCCATGGCGAGCGATTCCTCAGGATCGTCCAGCCGTCCCCACTCTTCGAGCTCGCGCTACACTGATCGTGACGCCCGCAGATTCAAAGAAGAACGCGATGCAACTCGGCTCGAGTTGGAGACTATCTCCAAAGAAGCGGGGATCGCCGAGCTTGAGTGGGAACATCAATGCAAGCAGCTGTTGGAGGCCATCGACGGTGAATCCTGTAACCCGCTTAATCTCAACTTAATCTTGGACTAACCGTCGTTGATCCGTGATTCCTGCAGACTGCGACGCCGAGCTCAATCAGCTGAAGGCGCTGGTTAAGAAACTGGCGAACAAGGTGAACGCCCCCGGAGACACACCGGAAGCTCGCCTTGGCGCGGTGGAAAACCGCGTTGATGAGGTGGCCCTTCACGGCGTTCGCCTGGGCACCACCCTAGGCCTGGCCGCCATGTCGACGCACACTGGCGTCGACTACTCTGCACGGCTGCGCGGCTTCTACGGCGTCTCGCCAGACGACTTCGACGACATCGAGGCTGCCATAGAACGCCTCGACGGCCACAGCGTCGCCATTACCGATCCCATTCACCCGCAGTCTGTTCTGAACACACTATTTGATTAGTTTGTACTAGGGGCTATGGAATTTCGGCAACAATAATGAAAATTTATCCCTTGCATTCATCTTGTGAGAACTTCTTCAATCTGTGTATATGAATTTCCATTGTTTCGAACGCATTCAGGAACTTTTCATCTAGCCGAATACGCACAAACACTTGCCCCTTAGTGCAGAATCCGCAGAAAATCTTCATTCAGGAATCATGAACACTGTTTTGTTGAAAAGACCTTTTGCCACCCAAGGAGGAAAACCCCGTCGTTTGGTATTCCCATCAATGCGCACTGGCCAGTCATCACTCCCGATGCACCTCACTGCTAATAAAAATAACCCTTCGGTGCTCTGAAAATCCACTCGTTCACACTTCCATCATTTCTCTTCCTCTCGTCTTCCTCCTCCAAGAAAACCCCCAAAGCCATGGCAGACAAGGGGAAGAAACCATGCGAAGAGAACAACCCTCCACCAAAGAGACGAACCGCCCGAGAGTAATCTTCTTCCCTCATCTATTTCTATTGATTCTAATTGCAATCTCGTGATTCATCCGTCTTTGATTTCAGCCTCAACCTGCTGCCAGAGGAAATCTTCGGTACCGAAGAGTTCCCTGAGCACATCTGCTCCGATTCCTCATCTGAAGAAGAAAACGCCACGCACGAACAGAAGACCAACCATCAGTTGCGCCGTCGCATCCGACATCTAGAGCATGATCTGCGGGACATCACCGCCCGTTGCAGTGCCGAACGCGAACGCCGTTTGAGCTTGGAGGAGCTGGTAGGCGGTAAGATCTTCACCCTCATTTGATTCCCACGTTCAAGTTCAAACTTCGCGTCTAGTGACAATCTGTTCTTCTTCTTTAGATGTGTCCGACAGGTACAACAACCTGAAGGCCGCTTGGGACAGCCTGATGGAAGCTGCAGAACACGCCAGCCCCAAGGTTTCCACGCCGCCATCACGGTGGTCTTGGAGCGGCTGAAGAAGGACAAGCTCAAGAGGAAAAGCGCTGAGCCAAAGCAATGAAGATACTTTCGCTTCTTCCTCCAGGCACTCTGCTTCCTGCAGGCTTTCTTTTGTAATCTTAGGCAGATGTGCTATTAGAAAAACCCGCAAGAACACTTGTAATGTAAAATATTTTTGTGCTAAGGGCAATACACTTTAGTATTGGCCATTTTCCTTCTTATTGGAATTTCGTTCTGAAGGCGGCTTCCTCCCGAATGCCGGCTATCTCTGTTTTCTCTGATGCCTGGAATAGCAATCAATGATTAACTTCGATACTAGGATAATATTTCTTCAAATATATTCTGTTTATAGCAGCAATGAATTCTTCTCCAGTAAAGTTTTCAAGATGTATGAATTTCCAGGCGTGCATCTAACCACTCGTAAAGGACCTTCCCAATTTGGAGACCACTTGCCGAATGCACTGTACTTAGTTCCAATCGGCAATAGCGCTTTCCAAACCAAATCTCCTTCTGCAAATTGCTTGACTTTCACCTTCTCGTTATAATACTTAGCAACTCGCATTTTATTTTTCTCAATGTTCTCCAAGGCCCTAAGACGAATCATATGCAAATCTTCTAATTCGTCCATCATCAAGTCATTGTAATCCTTGGAACTTAAGTCCTTTTGCAATTTTATTCTCCTTGAATCTAACTGCATTTCCCATGGTAAAACAGCATGATGTCGATAAACCAACTCATAAGGAGATGTCTGTGTAGCTCCATGAGGAGCCATTTGGTAAGCCCATGTTGACGGTGAAAATCCGTCAACCTAGACATGAGTTTACCTTCGGTGTTGGCATAAGTTTTATACCTTATCTATTGGTACTAACCCCCGTGGTATATCAAGTTCACTTGTGCATGTCGGATTTGGAGTTTAGTGTTTATGTAGGGTTTTAGCGTTGAAAGCAAGACTTCTGGGATAAGTTCATCAAGCACCTTGTGACAAGACCTTGAAGCCCCGTACAAGTCATGCAATGAAGCAAACTTAACTCCAAGAAGCTAGGTACTTGATCCGAGAAGATGACAAACTCCGACGACCTAACCAGAAAAGTGCCGAATCTTGCAAGACAAGGAGCTATGTCCAATTCGGAGAAAAACTGATGACAAAGGCCTACATGCAGAAGGGGGAAGGATCTAGGAAACTCGGGAACCGACACCACGCAAAGGAGGCTGGGAACTGGGCCTGGATGGGCCCAGGCCGGTCGGCCCAGGCCGGCCGGCCCAGCCCAGGGCCCAATTCCCTCCCCCTTTGACCTAGCCGCCAATTGGGATATTTATAGCCCCCGGGGTCAAGAGCCACACATCAAGGAATTCGTGATCAGCCGCCGAGGAGCAGAGAAGAGAAGGACACCATCCCGGAGAGGAGAGGGTCAAGCTAGTTGACTAGGGTTACCCTAGCCGACATGGGAACCTTGCACGGAAGACCACGTTGGAGTTCCCAGAGCTAGAAGCAAGATCAAGGTAGGATCCCGGTTGTGATCTTGTTTATGTATCATTGTAATGGTTGAATTATCAAGTTGAATCCGATTTCTAGCGATCAAGTGTTTCTTCGAAGATTTCATTTTTCAATCGGCTTTGCTTATTCTAGATCTATTCTCGAGATAGATCTCATAAGGTGTTCTTGTAGCCGCGGTGGCTAGAGGTACATGCCGGATCTTCCGAAAGAACTCGACTTGTCCATGGACTCGCCCTAGACTACCCGCATGAATAGGGATACGTTGTGACAGAACGGGGGTTCCAAAAGGCGGGTGTTTCCGGAGTTGGACGGGAAACCACGATTTAAAGAGGCTTCTAATGAGATTCGATTTACTACTTCTTCTTTGCTTGGAACTTCAACAAAAGGCTTAACCCGATCTCTCTAGATCGGTTTATCTACCCAATCTATCTTTCTTACCTCCGGTCTTTAGTAGATTAGATTTGTTCTTGTTTTGTGTTCTTTATCTAGATGCATTAGGTTTTCTCTCTACCGAAGATTGAAGTTACTTGACTTTACTAGATCATCTTTTGCGTCACACATTTGTTCCACGGATTCGATACCTTGGGTTCACCACTCGAGGGAAGAAGGGTCCCTTGACTACGACGGGAGACGTGTACGCTTGCAAGTCTAAACGAACTTTGATACAACTATTAACCATCAACAGCCCACATGGCTTCATTAAGTATCGAATGCCACCTTCTTGGCTTCTGATCAATCTTCTTCTGTATAATCTTGATCATGATCTTGTTAGAAGCCTCTGCCTAACCATTAGCCTGGGCATAATAAGGAGAAGATTTAATAGTTTGATCCCCATACTTTCAGCAAAATCTCTGAACTCTGAAGATGTAAATTGAGTTCTTTGATCTGTTGTAATTGTTTGAGGAATTCCAAAACTGTAGATGATATGCTCCTTAACAAACTCAATCATATTTTCTGATGTTACCTTTTTCAATGGAATTGCCTCAACCCACTTAGTGAAATAATCTGTTGCTAAAAGCACAAATTGATGCCCCTTGCTAGATGGAGGGTTTATCTGGCCAATCAAATCTATTCCCCAACCTCTGAATGGCCATGACTTAATGATAGGATTCAGAGCTGATGCCGGAACTCTTTGAATATTTCCAAACTTCTTACAATCTTGACATCTCTTGTAATATTCAAAGCAATCTTCCAGCATAGTTGGCCAATAACATCTAGTTTTCCTAATGACCCATTTCATTCGGTAAGCCGACTGATGCGCTCCACGCAGCCCATCGTGCACCTCACTCATCATCCTTTTTGCTTCTTCCTGACCTAGGCATTGTAACAATACCCCATCCATGGATTTGTAATATAAACGATCATCAAGAAGAACAAATTTTATGGCTTTGTACCTGAGCTTCCTAGAGACCTTTCGGGATGGATTCTCCAAGTAATCAGCAATTTCTTTTCCCCAATCATCTTCTGCCAGATTACTCCCAAAAGCATATACATCATTGGCAAACACTTCTTGATTCTCTCTATAACCCGAAGCACTTTGAGCTAGCCTATTTGCCTCTTCATTATTTTCTCTAGGAATATGTTGCAGAATTACTAACTGAAAACTTTTCAGGATTTCTTTGCACTCCTCGTAGTAATTCCTCAGGATATCATTTCTGCACTCATACTGGCCATTCAATTGTTTTATGACTAGCTCTGAATCTCCAAAAATCTCAACTGAAATAGCCTTTGCCTCCTTCAAGTATTGAATCCCTCTGAGCAATGCCTCGTACTCAGCTTGATTATTTGTGACAGTAGGTTGAATAGGAATAGCAAACTCAAACATTTCCCCTTTGGGCGAAATTAATAAAATTTCTACTCCACCACCTTTACCACATGAAGACCCATCAAAAAACAAAGCCCAAGGAGTAATCTCAAGCAAATTAATTGATGATCCATGATGTCCGGTAATGAAGTCAGCAATAATTTTCCCTTTACTAGCTTTTGCCGATTCAAACCTCAATTCAAACTCAGACAAGGATAAAATCCATTTGCCGATCCTTCCATTTAAAATCAGCATAGACAACATGTGTTTAATTACATCAAATTTTGAATACACAACACATTCGACACTCAACAGATAGTGCCGAAACTCGGTACATGAGTAATAAACACACAAGCAAAGTTTCTCTGCGGCTGAATATCTTGTTTCAGGATCAAGCAATTTTCGGCTAAGATATGCAACCACTCTTTCCTTTCCTTCAAATTCTTGTATGAGGGCCGATCCAATGGTTTGGGTATCGGCCGCCACGTACAACTTAAAAGGCTTGTTCAACAGTGGAGGTACCAATACTGGTGGTTCCTTCATGTACTCGTTGATTTCATTGAAAGCCTTTTGTTGTTCGTCACCCCATACAAACTTCTGATATTTCTTGACTCTTAACAGTGGAGAAAAAGGCAACACCTTTTGTGATAAATTTGATATGAATCTTCTCACAAAATTGATCATGCCAAGCAGTGATTGCAATTCCTTAAGGTTGGTTGGAGGAACAACTTCATCAATAGCCTTCATGCTTTTCTTACCAACTTCTATTCCTCCCTCATGCACCAGAAATCCCAGGAATTCTCCGGACAAAACTCCAAAAGCACATTTGTTCGGGTTCATCTTAAGCCCATGCTTCCTAGTGCATTCCAGAGTTTTTCTCACATTAACCAAATGTGATTCATGATCCAATGACTTGATCACGACATCATCAATATATATCTCCACAATTTTGCCGATCAACTCATGAAAGATATAATTCATGGCTCTCTGATAAGTTGCACCAGCATTCTTTAACCCAAATGTCATGACAATCCACTCAAATAATCCAACATGCCCAGGACATCAGAAGGCTGTCTTTGAAATATCCTCCACTACCATAAAAATTTGGTTGTACCCTGCATTGCCATCCATGAACCTAATAACTTTATGCGCAACAACAGCATCAACCAACAAATCAGCAACAGGCATTGGATATCCATCCCTGGGTGTAGCTCTGTTCAGATCTCTAAAATCTATGCAAACTCTCATCTTCCCGTTTTTCTTGTAGACACGAACAATGTTAGAGATCCAATCAGCATATCTGCATGGCCGAATGAAATTTGCTTCTATTAATCTTTCAACTTCCTTTTTCACGTCGGCCAATACTTCATCCTTGTAAATCTTTCGGGGAGGTTGCTTGTAAGGTCTAAAACCAGACTTGATTGGCAACCGATGCTCAACAATGGAATGATCCAAACCAGGCATCTCCAACTAATCCCAAGCGAAGCAATCTCTATACTCTTTCAGCAGTTTAATCAATTCCTCTCTGAAAACTGGATCCAAGTTAGTACTGATGAATGTCGGCCTTGGCTTGTCACCATTTCCAATATCTATTTCTTCCAATTTATCAGCCGACATAAATCCACGTCCTAACTTCCCATCAGTTCAATCAATTGGATTTTCCATTAAAAATTACTATAAGAGCCGACTGCTTGAATCGGCTGTTGATCACTGCTGACTGGTTCAACAGGACATTCTCCCCAGTCCTTGCTTGAGAAGCAATCTATCCTTTGATACTCCCAGAAGGCTGGTTCCACATTAGCTACGCTTGCCGAATCATCTGCTTGAACGATTTCCACTTCATCATCTACCCATTGAACAAGCTGTTGATGCATGGTAGATGGAATGCAGCAGTTTGCATGGATCCAGTCCCTTCCAAGTAGCAAGTTGTATGCTCCTTTGCTTTCAATGACAAAGAAGGTTGTAAGCAAAGTCTTGGACCCGATCATCAGATCCACATGTACGCAGCCCTTGGTGTCTGAAGGATTCCCAGCAAAATCATTCAGAACTATGCTTGTTGGCATCAAATCTCCAAGGCCCATGCCAAGCTTTCTAAATGTTGTATACGACATCACGTTGATGGCAGCTCCACCATCAACAAACATTTTAGTCAATGGCTTCCCATTGACGTATCCTCTCAAGTACAGCGGTTTCATGTGCCGATTCTTGATTGGCTTGTCAAAAGTAGCATGCTTGGTCAACATCAACTGTGCCATTAATCCGGCCTGCTCAGCTTCATCAATATCCAGCAATGCTTCCTCCTGCACAATTTGATTAGCTGGAGCCATGAATTCATTCGGCAAGAAGCATACCATGCACATATTAGTCGAACGACCAGATTCATCGGGTTTGTCCTTTGGGCGCCACAATTGTCTCCGCTTGATTCCTGCTCGTTTCAGCTCCTGATTCCTCAAGCGTTGAACCCTTCTCTTCTGGCTTTTCCTTAAACCAGGTGGGAACCATTGCCCCTTTTGCTAGACATACCCGTGATCCTCTTCTTCTTCATGCCCAACCCATCTCTGACCAGCATATCTTTTCCTTGGTTGATCATCAATCTCATTTATTTTTAAGCGCCGACCATCACTAGAATTTATCCTTCCAATTCTCTCATGGACGGATCGGCGATTGGAAGTACCTTGCCTGTACTTAGTGTATTTGTCGCTGCATTCAGGACAATTGTTCAATGTTGGAAGCTTCAATCCTTCATTCCAGCAGTGCCTGAAGATAGCACATCCCCAGTGCGCACGCTCTTGCTCTCGTGCATATTCTTCCTGTTCTTTCCTGCGCATCTCTTCCTCATACCTCCGCTTCTCCTCTTCATACTTGTGTTTCTAGTAGCGCTCTTTTTCTTGCTGACGATGCCACTTGTTGAGGAGAAATTGCGAAGTCACCCTGGATTTGGAAGATTCGCCCACTTCAATTTGACTCTTCGGAAAGCGAGACTCTTTGTGAATTTGCTCAAGCGTGACTTGTCTAGCAGGATCGACTGAGCCACCTTGCTTTGCCTTTTCCGAAGTTAAATTTTCGTCTTCCCTTTTTCTTTAGGCTCAGCAACATTCACCATGTTAACTGAGAACCCGATCATACTTTGAGGGAAGGGATTGCCATCCAATTTCATCTAATTGTCAAACTTTAAATGCCCTTCTTGGATGGCCTTCTGGATCCTTGCTCTAAAGACCCTACATTCATTAATGGAGTGAGAATTTCTGTCATGAAACCCACAGTATTTTTTGTCTTTCACTCCATCAGGCCGAAGCATAGAATGCCCTTCTGGCAACTTGTTTTGGCCTTCTTTGACCAGGAACTCAAAGATCTTATCCGCCTTGGTCACATTGAAATCATAGGTGCCTTTAGCTTGTTTGATCCATCTTTGGTTCACTGTCACTGGCTCCTTGCCCCACACAATTTCTGCTGCAACTATTTCTTCCTCATCATCACATTCCTCTCCTTGATTTGCTCGTTCGAGGAACTGATTATAAATCTCAGCTATGTCATTGTGTTTGACAAACCTGGAGTCTTTCTTGAAACCATATGTCTGGTTGCTCATCAATGACAGCTGGTGTGACAGTTGGCCAAAGTCTTCAAACTCCATCCCGGATAGCTTTTCCCGAACGGCCGGCAACATCCCTGCTACAGCCATGCCAGCCAACTAATCATCCGGAATGTTCAAAGAGAAGCACATGCTCTTCGTTTCTCTGAACCTTCTGAGGAACTCCATTGGTGTTTCACTATTCCTCTGCCTCAGTGTAGTCAGATCAATAAGCTTCTTCTCATTGCTGCCAGTGTAATAATGGGAATGGAACTTTTGTTCCAAATCCTTCCAAGAGCAGATAGAATGAGCAGGCAGAGAAGTGAACCATGTAAATGCTGGGCCCGTCAAGGACAGAGGAAAATATCTGATTCTGAAAGTTTCATCAGCAGAAGCTTCCCCAAGCTACATCAGATATCGGGCTATGTGCTCCACAGTGCTGGTGTCATCTTGCCCTGAAAATTTGGTGAATTCCGTGGGGACTTTTACCCTGTTCGGCAGTGCAACCATGTGGTACCACTTTGGGAAAGGAGATGTATACACATGCCCTTGATTCTTGGGTTTAAGACCGAATTGATTTTGTAACACATCGGTCATTTTCTGCACCAAAAGATCAACGTTAGTTTCCTGATTCCCTGGCCTTCCAGTAGGCATCCCTGTAGCTGCACCATATCCAAGATTCGGGAAAGCATCAATGGCACTGTAATCCATGAATTCTGAATAGCCGGTCCCATACATGTTCTTTTGCAGCCTATTATTTGATGGGGCTATCCTGTAAGTGGAGCCAGGTGGAACTCCAGAAGTACCGAATGCCATCTCTCCATATGTGGGTGGATTCAGCATTGCCTGATAAGGGTTCTGCTGCTGGATCGGCTGGATACCCATACTCTGCTGAGGCGGCCGAGCACTTGCATCTTGGACTGGTTGGCCATTAACAGCAGCACTTGATTCTCCTGTCTCACCATTAGGCCCTTGAGGTGATGTTCGACTAAGCACTTTCTCCATGCCTAGGTCAAAGATACTAATCATCATCTGCTGGAACAGATTCAAGAATGGAGTATTGTGTTTGGCCATTATATCTTCCATAGATCTCTGTATCATCTCGTAAGCTTCCTGTTTCTCAGCAGTAGCAGCAATATCATCAGTCTCCACCGGCATCAGCACTCTTGGCATGTCCGTCTTGAGGAATGGCACACCACTCCTATTCTTGGAGAAAGATAGCAGACACTTGTGTTGGAACTGATCTACAGCTTCTTTAAGTACCAGTTGCTGATCCATAGACAGCTCTTCCAAAGTGACATCCAGGACATTCTGAATCTCAGGCATCTTGATCAGTTTGGTTGTCCCACCGAGCGTGCCAAAAAGTGTGTTGACGTAAAATCAGCACCTCACGCCAAGCACACAGCAAGCCGGACTAGCTAGCTTCAACACGTGACCCGGGCGTTTGAATCCGGAAGCGTGCCAGTCAATTTTCCCTAAAACTGACAAAGGATAAAAAAGATTAGATAAAACATGGAACTTACCGGGTGGTACCAGACAGTTTCGTATTTACGGCCATGAAGCCAATCCAAACGACATATAGCTACAAATAAGCTATCTGCCGGCAATTTGAATATCATTCGGGAAACAATAAAGCATGTAAGAGAACACTGCCGAATGAATGATGTAAGCATGATGAAAGATCGGTCTTTGTATGAACAATATTACAGCATATGACCATGACCGATTATCAAGGATAAAGTATGATAAATAAAATAGAAGCGAAGCATGATCATGAATTGTCAGTAAACAAGCATGCATAGGCCAAAAGCACTAATCTACTGCGTGTCTAGGCACCTTCAAACCCGTCGAGCATGACATCAAGCGAAGTTAATCCACCGCATGATACAACTTGTTTGAAATCATACCACCAACCAAGAATAGATCAATCCACCGCATGATACAATCTATACATGGAAGGCTAAAAGTATACATTACTTAAAGCAAACTCGTGAACATGATTCACCCGTGAAGAGAATTGCCGAATATAGTTGTACAACCGAATCAGGTTCCGTGGAGAAGGAACAAACATTGAAAAGTCAACAAGCTTGAACCCGCAACACGTGACAATCTAGATTGATCTAAATTCGGCTATTGAGAGAACGTGATCCGCTTGCCATATATAAAACCAAAGATTTGAAAGGTGTACCACTTGGATCATAAAGAGATAAAGCCGAACCTAATCAATCTAGATTGGGCAAAAGAGTGTTACATGAATTAAACATAAAAAGTAAAATTCAAAGCAACACAAGGTAACTTAATGAATCTACCATGACCGATTATCAAGGATAAAGCGTGATAAATAAAATAGAAGCGAAGCATGATCATGAATTGTCAGTAAACAAGCATGCATAGGTCAAAAGCACTAGTCTACCGCGTGTCTAGGCACCTTCAAACCCGTCGAGCATGACATCAAGTGAAGTTAATCCACCGCATGATACAACTTGTTTGAAATCATACCACCAACCAAGAATAGATCAATCCACTGCATGATACAATCTTTACATAGAAGGCTAAAAGCATACATTACTTAAAGCAAACTCGTGAACATGATTCACCCGTGAAGATAATTGCCGAATACAGCTGTACAGCCGAATCGGGTTCCATGGAGAAGGAACAAACATTGAAAAGTCAATAAGCTTGAACCCACAACATGTGACAATCTAGATTGATCTAAATTTGGCTATTGAGATCATGTGGTCCGCTTGCCATATATAAAACCAAAGATTTGAAAGGTGTACCACTTGGATCATAAAGAGATAAAGCCGAACCTAATCAATCTAGATTGGGCAAAAGAGTGTTACATGAATTAAACATAAAAAGTAAAATTCAAAGCAACACAAGGTAACTTAATGAATCTATTAGATCTTTCCAAATCTAATAGAGCCAATAAGTAGCTCCAAGCTAGATCTTAGTATACCGCATGACTCATGATCAAACAAGGAAACCTTCTTGAACCAAGCTTAAATCCACCACATGATACTAAGCATGGTAACAAGACTACTTGCATCAAGGTCTAAATCCACCGCATGATACTAGACATGATACAAGGTTGCCGGTACTTACGGAGGTCGACGGATCGATGGCTCCTCTCGAAGAACTCGACGGCACGACTAGAAGGACTCGAAAGTTGGCACGAGGCCGGTTTGTTGTGAAATTGTTCGATCCCTATTACAAACACTAAGGGTTTATATTTATACCCTGTCCCTAACACGACTCCTAGTCGACTACGATTACAATATTTACTGCCTAAAACTCACAACATGACGTCATGTCGGTTTCGTATCCATCAGCAACTTGTCTCTTTCTTCATATTTAGTCCACGCCATCATGCACTCCCGAACGTTTCCGCCTTCAACCGTGGAACAGCTCTTTGCCGAATGATGATACACTCCCGACCGCAGGCGCTTCTTACCGAATGCGTTGAAGGCAACTCCTGCCGAATGATACTCTCCTGCCAATTTCGGCCCACATGTCAGTTTCTTGCTGTACCAATTTTTGGTGTTAACAATTGTATGTCATTTTGTAGACTTCCTATCATGGTATTTAAGTGGATCATGGATCATGTGTTAGCGATGATTACAAAACTTCAAAAAATTAACATCATTTTCCTAAACTAGTAACATCATGTGTTACTACTGGAATAACTCTGCATTGTTCTGATCAAACATCTTCGTGACACATGGATAATTTTCCACAACCTTAAAGAACACCTTTGAGACTTTGATTTGGCACTCCTGCTACAAACAGAACAAACGTGTCGTTGATGTGTAACCGCCATGTTGAAAGCAATGCAAAATGCATACAACAGAGCATCAAATTCTCATGTAAAACATTTTCTAAGGATTGGAAATAACAAAAAACGCAATATGATATGACCTTTGTAGGTGTTGCAATGATACCAAAACTTTCAGGATTTTCTTTAAGAAGTTTGCAAAAGAAGATTCATTAAAAAAGTCAAACATGAACCAACACATAGACTTTGGATTTCTTACAAGGAACAAGAGCACTAATTGTTACACATTTCACACCAAGGATATATATGAAGCATCACATCTCACATGCCAAATCGATTTCATTTGATCATAGTCTCTTGACCACATCAACTATTGAGATATCTACATATCAATTCAACAAAAATTACACTAGAGAGCATGCTAGGTGTAGTATGTGTTTCCTCATTCTCCTCACGCTGACTAATATCTGGATCTTCTATTTCTTATGGCACCGGGTTATCTAGTTCATAGAATATTTTCTATTGGGCCCAACATTTTTTCCGTTCCTTTCCCTCAGGTGTTACTATACAAGCTAAGGACACCGCATTGACATATGAGAGACTAAAATATGAAGAAAAAATTATAGGACCCGAACAATCTTGGGTCAAACAAAGTTCATACAGCTAATTCCTATTGATACATAAGGGGAAAAAGTAAGAAAAGGCCTCACAACAAATCCACAATTATATAGCATTTGATGGTCACAAAACACAACATGAGTTATACACAAAATTATATAAGCATATAAAGCAAAGATATGGTGCACATAAAAAACTCTAAATGTAAGCATAAACATTAGAATCATATATGTATTAACAAACTAATTTCACAAGATTGTCGCGCATTTTGGGTCCTTTGTTATTGCACTAACATTTGAGGTGCTTGCATCTATTGAAGCTAAAAGAACACATAAGTGTAGTTTAAGATAGGGTGTGGTACTATCTTTCTAAAAGTATACATTGCAAGTACTGAGTAGAAACTACTGGTCCACCCATGTAAAAACTACGGGAATTAAAACAAATTAGGCAGGCAGAAGGATCTCCGGAACAACAATCGCTTCATCCCCCGTGTCGCCTCCTAGGCGAAATAGGCGGAAGTGCTCCAGCGTGTGCGCTTGTCGCCGCCGCCGCCATAGTCTTGGCCCCCCCTCTCCGGCCTCCTAGCCGGTGGCAAGGGGAGTGGCGGTAGATCGAGTCCCAATCGAGTCCATCTAGGTCTAGGGTTTGCTCGCCGTCGATGCTCGGCGGTGGAGTTAGGTTTTGCCAGTGGAGCGTGGCTCCTCTCCGGCTTGGTTTTCTTGGCGGTTTCAGCGATACGGAAGTGACATGCAGAGGAATATTTTTTCCCAGCATCTTCCACTCTCCGATGGCGATCTACTCCGATGTCAATGGAGAGGCTGGGGAGACCTGTCCAGGAGTCAAGGGCCGACATATCATCGCCTTTTTCAGGTGATGATGTTATTGATCCTGTTAATCTCGAGGAAGATGATCTTTGGTGAAAATCTGAGCTTTGCTTGGGTTGTCAGCAGTGGAATCAAAGGATGCGTCATGGGTACCGGAGTTGGCCGATGCTCCTGGGAGGCAGTGTACTCGGCTGATTTGCCTAGAAGTAAGCCCTCCTCTGCGGCCTCCACCTTGTGGAGATTGGATCTGGTGCCCGATGACGATTGGGAAGCGGCTTCGGTGGTGGTGACGAACGAATCTGTGAAGGCTCCAAGGAAGATGAACAAGAGTTTTGAAGTTCTTTGTAATTTTCCTTTTCTTTAGGGTCCTGTTTGTAAAAGGGGCATGTGTAATGCGCTAAGATCAATGCATTTCTGTCACACTCGACCCAATTTGGATGGCCCATGAGTGGCCCATGAGCACAGGTGCGCATGTAGTGCCACATTGCTAGTTGACCAAAGGAGGAACCAACTTATAAATCTTTGTCCACCAGCCATAACACCCTCGGGTTAACCCTTTTACACGAAGCGAGGACAAACGTGTAAGTAGGGTACAATGTGTACACGTGCCCACCCCTACGGAAGGGTTGGGCGGTGCGGCTTTGGTGGGCAGGGTGTTACAAATGGTATCAAAGCTGACCCTCGCAGTTGTGTGTACAGGTTAGTGTGCGAGCATAGGGCGCATGACTCGTGTGGGCCTTATATGGGACACAAGACATGCATGGCATATGGGTCGGCACTGGACGTACGACCATGCACTAAGAGGGAACATTCCTAGACATTTGCTCAGGTCAGTGTGCGGACATATGCATGTGTATGTGGGCCTAGGATGGGATGCACGACATGACGTATGGGTCGGCACTAGACGGGTGAGTTGGACCGACGAGGACATCATGTTCTTTGAGGGGGGTGAATGTCACACTTGGGCCAATTTCGATGGCTCATGAGTGGCCCATGAGTGCAGGTGCGCATGTAGTGCCACAGTGCTAGTTGAGTAAGGGTGGAGCCAACTTGTAAACCTTTGTCCACCAACCATAACACCCTCGGGTTAAATCTTTTACACGAAGCGAGGACGAAAGTGTAAGCAGGGTGTAATGTGTATGCGTGCCCGCCCCTACGGAAGGTGATGCGGACATCCCCACTGACCGTACTATTACACAAGTGGATGAACACAACACACCAATAAATATAAACCAAGGACCAATTACACGAAGTCGTACCAAGAAAAACTACAACAAGACGTGAACTCTCTCATAGCTGAAATTGACTTTGGCATATTTGAGAACGTTATACTACCTAAATGTTCTACATTGGTTGTACTTAGGTATATATGTGAGAGGGGTGGTGCAACTATACACGAAGAAGAAGCAAAGAAGAAGAAACAAGTGGATCAGTTCAGACCAAGGATGATCCAGCAGAGTTCAGTTTGGACCAGTTCACACAGATCAGTTCGAACAAGTTCGGACCTGCATAATGATTTGATCACAACTCTTAAATCCCGATAGCTCTGGAGCTCTATGAGTACTTCATGGAACTGTATCGAAGTTAACTTCCAATGCAAGAAACCGCATGTCCATTAGACTTTCCAATAAAGAGTTATGATCGATTTAGTGAAGACTTCACACGAAGCCAACAGTCACACGAGGTTGTTCCGAATTTCAGTTCGTGGTGGCTTTTCACGTAGCATAACTCCGGAAACTCAAAGGTCCATTCACACCCAACAAGGAGGGTTGTTCCTTGTATAAATATCCTATGTGTCTCTGAAATAATAAAGACTTGATAATGAAACAGAACCCCTTTGTTCAGCTGTGTGCTAACAAATTCAGAAAGTGATTCTCTACCCCTTTGCTCTTGTGACTTCCCTGTGGGATAACATCGGCGACCACTTCATCAGCACCCAATCCGTGCTCCTGGTACTTCATGTTAAGGTTGCGTAGGTTGGTTCTTTGAGAGTGTGATTGGGCGAATCCTTGATTCAGGCTGCCGCGTATAGACGGTGGTTTGCTTCTTGTGCACGTCGTTAGGTTGCACTACCTATCTGGCTGCTCGCATGTGACGCCCCAGGTTTTCGGCAGGGTTCATTAACCCTAATGATCCGGTCAACCAAGTTGACTTTGGTCAAACGACAGTCTACCTGGGCCATCACCTCGAAAACCTCACCAACAACCCCTAATGACCCACCTTGGTCAACCCTTTGTCAAGAATGGTCAAAACCCTAGTCAAAAACCCCTAAACCCCCTTTGACCCTCATGTGTCGACGAGAACTTTTGCCGCGTTCTCCAAATTTCACCTAAACACTTCAAATTCTTCCAATGTAAAAGTTGTGTAGTTTGTTGAGGGACACAACTTTCATGTTGAGTGGCATTTGAGATTTGGAGTGGAAATGCGTGAAAAAGCTTGGTCAATGCCTCTTGGCACTATTCATCGGCGCTCAGAAATCTGCCAACTTGGCATACAGTTTGTGCAAGACTGGTTGAGAAAAAGGCCATACACCCTTTCTAAAAGTAGTAGGGGATCAAAAGATCTACAACTTTCCTATTCATCACTTGGACCACTTTTGTCGCAAAAGTTGGAGGAAAACTCGGTCAAACGTTGCCAAACAGTTTGAACCGCGTGTTCGCGCCCACTCGTGACGTCACGCGCGCCTGGCCGCGCCGCCCCCGCCGCCGACCGACCGGGCACAAACGCCGGTGCACCGCTGCGACCGCCGGTCCCACGGCCCCGCACCGACGTCCACAACCAATGCCTCGATGCCACGTGCCGCACATCCGCGCAAACCGACCTTGCCGCCACCCAACCAACTGCGCCCCGGCGTACACACCGCACGTCACCACCTGTCGGGGACAGCCCCGAGGGTCCCCTAAAACAACTGGGGAAATCCCGCTTAAAACCTGCAAAAAACCAAAGCTAAACGCATCCCGCTTAAGCGCACACACGAGGCACGGCCCACGCTGACGGTGGCCCCCGCGGCTCACCAAGGTGGCCCACTCAAAGGTCCCCTCGAGCAGGCTCCGCCTCGCTCGAGGGTGCACGCCTCCCTTGAGCGGGCTCCGCCCCGCTCGAGGGTGCACGCCTACCTCGAGCGGGCTCCGCCTCGCCAGAGGGTGCTCCCCACGCGCACGCCCGTTCCCGCACGCGGGTACGGGCATTTAATGCTCTGACAACAGCGGGGCGGCGCCATCATGCGCCCGGGACTCACGTCCCAACCCTGTTGTACCAACTCCCAAGGAGGAACCCATCCCCGCCACTGTGGGGGACTGTGCGACATGGCCGGTGTCAGCCCCGTGACGCCGCGCCGCCTACTCCCGTACGGCTAACGTGCCGAGCCCTCGAAGGGGGGCCGGCCACACCCTCGAAATGCTTTCTCGTGACCTTGCAGGGCCAGGTCGTGACGCTAGGCCGGCGGGGCGCCATCCCTGCCACTGTTAATTGCAGGCAGCCACCCCCGTGTGTACGACACCACGCCGGGCAGTGTGGTAACAGCTCCGGCGCTGTAAGGCATGCGGGAACGGGACGCCGCCACGCCTGCCACTGTATTCCGTACGGATCGTCGTCAGCGACCTCCTCGAACCCACCTGGGGACATCACGGCCAACCCCTGCGCCCCTACCCTCGAAGCTACCACTGTTCGGGTACAAGATACGCCATGATGGCCAGATCGCGGCAAGGACCGTCAAGGCGGCCGCCTACTCTACGGCGTTGCACACCATACTTCCCCATGTAGCTGAATAGTGCGGCATGCTTGTAATTCGCCCTCTCCTTGGCCTATAAAAGGAAGGTGAATTCCCCCGCCGCAGGGGACACAACACAGAGCACAAGACAACATACAACATACAACACACCACACACACGCTCCCCAATTCTCCCACAACATCTTCAGCCACTTCACTAGAGACTTAGAGGCCACGCCTTCTCTCCCGCCTTGCTTATAGCTGCCCCACTACAGGCACCCCGGTGCTGAGCAATATAGTGCCCTGAGCACACCACTGCTGGACGTACGGCCCCCGGCCGGGACCAGGATAAACCTTGTGTCCTTGATTGCTTAGCATCGACCATTGAGGGATAGACCTTGGCGCTTATTACTGGTTAGTGTCGGGACCACATTTCGCGCCGACAGTTGGCGCCCACCGTGGGGCACACGAGCGCCTAAGGTCAATCCACCGTCAACTCCCTCCATGGTGATTCACACCGAGTACCGCGGTATGCGCTATTCTATGGGCAGCTCGGACCCCCTCCCTGCCGGGTTTGAAATCCGGTTCAGGGGCCTGAACTTTTAGGCCATGGGGAACGACTACCTGATGCGCCTCACCAACCGCGAGGAGCTCCGTGCGCGGCGCCAAGCCGGGCCCGCCCGGTCGCCCGCCGCGCGCGTCGCCACGACGCAAACGCCCGCTAGCACGGACGCCGCGGGCCCGTCGGCGTCTCGGCGTCGCCGCCGCTCCGGTCGGCACTCACTCCGGGCGTGGTCGAGTGACGGCAAGCTAAACGCGCCGCCTCCCAACGCGGTGCGCCCGTCGGCCGCGACGACCGCCGCCCGGTGGGGGAGCGCGCGGTCTCCGGGCCGCGCTTCCCCATCGGTCCGCGCGGCGCCACGACGGCCTACAACGCCAACGTCAACACCACGATGCGCGGGGGTTCCCCCGGCCGTCACGTCTACGTCGCCGGGGACCCTAGCGCCTCCCCGCCGGCGACGAGTCGTCCCTAGGCTCCCTTGACGCGTTGCCACCCGCCAACCTGCACGGGTACGCGGAGTGGGATTTTTCCGGTGTACCGGACCCGGTAATGTTCAGGTGATTGCTCGACGCCACGGACTACTGGTTCGGCTGCTCCGACGACTCCAGCACCGGGAGCTACGACCCCGCGCGGGAGTGCTGCGTCGTCATCGTCAACGACCCAGCAAACGCCACCGGCGCAGCGGGCGCCGGCGACGGGAAAGTTACGCCCGCCCCAGGGATCGCTTCGCGCCTGGCAGCGGGACCAAGCGCCCCTGCTCCTTCACCCCCGGTTGGCGCCGACATCGATGCGCAGTTAGCCCAAGCCCGCGAGCTCGAAGCCAAGCTGGCGGAGCCGCGGAGGAGTATCGGACGGTGCGGTTGCTCCGCGCCTCTATGGCGAGGGAAGCCTCTGCGCGCGGAGAACGCGTGCGGGAGCTGGGCATACAGGCCCGCGACTGCATCAACGCTGATTTCAATGTCGACAACACGGATACGCCTCCGCGAGCGAGCCAAAAGCTCATCGCTGTAGCAACGCTGCTGCGGGCCATGCCCGCTCCTTCAACGCCCGAAGTGCGGAACCTGCACCGTGAGGCGCAGGCGCTCATCGAGCAAGCGGCCGTCCAGCAGGCCGAGAGCTCGGCGTCCCGCATCCGCCAGCAGGGGGATGCGCGGGGCGACGAGGGCGCGCGGGGGGCTGAACCCTCGGTGCACGCGGGTGGAGCGACGGAGCGCCCCGCCAACCCGGGATGCACGCTGGCTAAAGAACGGCTCCTCGACACACGCGGGCAAGCATGGGACGGCGACGCCCGCAACGTCATCAACGCTCGGCGGACGAGCAAAGTGGTTGCACGAGCGGCGGCAGGCTACCACCCTCGGCGGGGTGGATGCTACGACAGCGATGAAGACCGCTCGCCAAGGCTGGAACCCCCGGGGACCCGTGTGTTCAGCCGGAAGATCCGCGCAGCGGCCTTCCCCCAGCGCTTCCGCCAGCCTACGACCATCGTCAAGTACAACGGGGAGACGGATCCCCGCGTGTGGCTCAACGACTACTGCCTAGCATGCCAGCTGGGCGGGGCCACCAGCGACGAGGTCATCATCCGCAACCTCCCCCTGCACCTCGGCGACTCGGCTCGGACGTGGCTCGAGCACCTACCGGCCAGTCAAATCCACAATTGGGATGACTTGGTACGCACGTTCGTCGGCAACTTCCAGGGCACATACGTGCGCCCTGGGAACTCCTGGGATTTGCGCTCCTGCACCCAGAAGCCCGGCGAGTCGCTCCGGGACTTCATACGGCGCTTCTCCAAGCGCTGCACGGAGCTCCCAAACGTGGCACAATCCGAGATTGTGCACGCCTTTCTTGAGGGCACCACGTGTCGGGACCTCGTGCGCGAGTTGGGGCGCAGCCCGCCGGTCGATTCGAACGAGCTATTCGATATTGCCACCAGCTTTGCCTCAGGCGAAGAGGCCGTGGGGGCAATCTTCGACGGCAAGAAGGGAAAACGCACGGATGACGCGCCCGCGGAGGGCAGCAAGTCCAAGGAGCTCCACCGGAAGGATAAGCGGGGCAAGAAGGGGAAGAAGCCGCGCCGCGAGGCGCGCGAGCAGGGATGCGACGCCGACGATGGTGAAGCCCTTGCTGTTGACCCGGCTCGACGGGGCCCTCAACCGGCCCCTCGAGGTCTGGGGGTTTTCGACGACATGCTGAAAAAGCCATGTCCTTACCACAAGACGCCAGTCAACCACACCCTCGAGCAGTGGGATATGCTCAAAAAGTTTTATGGCCGCGCCGCTGCGAAGGACGCTAAGGCCAAGAAGGACGGAGGCGATGGCGACGCCGGCGGCTTCCCCGCCGTGGAGAATGTGTTCCTCATCTTCGGGGGGCCAACCGTCGACATGTCGAGCCGCCAGCGCAAGCGGGAGCGGCACGAGGTCCTCACCGCGGAGAAGGCGCCTCCCTCCTTCCTCGACTGGTCGGAGGATGCCATCACCTTCAGCCGTGAAGATCATCCGAACCACATCCCTAAACCGGGCCAGTACCCACATGTGGTCGACCCAGTCATTGGGAACGCACGGTTCTCAAAGGTCCTGATGGACGGAGGCAGCAGCCTCAACATCCTCTACGCGCACACGCTGCGCCTGCTGGGGATCGGGTTGGACCAGCTGCGGCCCAGCACAACGCCGTTCCATGGCGTCGCGCCGGGCAAGCGCGTCCAGCCCCTCGGGTAGATCGACCTGCCCGTTTGGTTCGGCACACCGAGCAATTACCGCAAGGAGATGCTCACCTTCGAGGTGGTGGGGTTCCGGGGCGCCTATCACACCATACTTGGGCGGCCCTGCTACGCCAAGTTCATGGCCGTCCCCAACTACACCTACCTCAAAATGAAGATGCCGGGACCAAACGGCGTCATCACCGTGGGCTCGTCCATCGAACACGTGTTCGACTGCGACGTCGAATGCGTAGAGCATGCGGAAGCGCTGGTGACCACCTTGGAGAAGATGGTCAACGAGGACCTCGACTCCACCACCAAGCACGCCGGCAACTTCGAGGCCGCGGAGCAGACCAAGGAAGTGCCCCTCGACCCTGCTGCCCCCGAGGGCAAGGTGTTGAGGGTCAGTTCTACCCTCGACCCGAAATAGGAAGTGGTGCTCGTCGACTTCCTCCGCGCCAACGCCGACATATTCGCGTGGAGCCCCTCGGACATGCCAGGCATCCCGAGGGAGGTCGCCGAGCACTCCCTTGATATCCTACCTCACTCCCGCGCCGTGCAGCAACGGCTCCGCTGCTTCGACGAGGAGCGGCGGCGGGCGATCGGAGCGGAGCTGCGGAAGCTTCTCGAGGCAGGGTTCATCAAGGAAGTGTTCCACCCTACCTGGCTAGCCAATCCTATACTAGTAAAGAAAAAGAACGGGAAGTGGCGGATGTGTGTAGACTACACCAGTCTTAATAAAGCATGTCCTAAAGTTCCTTTTCCTTTGCCACGTATCGATCAAATTGTTGATTCAACCGCCGGGTGTGAGCTACTTTGTTTCCTTGATGCCTATTCCGGGTACCACCAAATCAAGATGAAGGAGTCCGACCAGCTTGCGACTTCATTCATCACGCCGTTCGGGATGTTTTGCTACGTCACGATGCCGTTCGGCCTCCGGAACGCGGGTGCAACATACCAACGGTGCATGTAGCACGTTTTCGGAGACCATATCGGCCGGACTGTCGAGGCGTACGTAGATGACATAGTCGTGAAAACCAGGAAGGCGGACAACCTGGTTGGCGACCTCAGCATCGCGTTCGGCTGCCTACGAGCCAACGGGGTAAAATTGAACCCCGAAAAATGTGTCTTTGGCGTGCCGCGGGGCATGCTACTAGGATACATAGTCTCCCAGCGAGGCATCGAGGCCAACCCCGAAAAGGTTGCACCCCTCGAGCAAATGGGTCCAATTCGGGACCTCAAAGGGGTACAAAAGGTGTTGGGGTACCTTGCCGCCTTGAGCCGCTTCATCTCGCAGCTCGGCGAGAAAGGCTTGCCCCTCTACCGCGTTCTCAAGAAGCACGAGCGCTTCTCCTGGACCACCGAGGCCCAGGAGGCGCTTGACAAGCTGAAGGCATCCTTGACTCACGCCCCGACCCTCACACCACCGCAAGAGGGCGAGCCTTTGCAACTCTACATGGCTGCGACCACCCAGATGGTCAGCGCCGTAATCGTGGTCGAGCGCACGGAGGAGGGGCATGCCTTGCCGGTTCAGCGGCCGGTGTATTACATCAGCGAGGTCTTGTCCGATACCAAGGCGCGCTACCCCCAAGTCCAAAAGCTGCTCTACGCAGTGGTCCTCGCACAGCGCAAGCTCCGCCACTACTTCGAGGTTCACCCCATCACGGTGGTCTCCTCCTTCCTGCTGGGAGAAATCATCCGCAATCCGGACGCGGCGGGAAGAATCGCCAAGTGGTCGGTGGAGCTGATGGGCGAGACACTCGCCTACGCCCCGCGCAAGGCCATCAAGTCTCAGATCTTGGCAGATTTCATAGCCGAGTGGACGGACACGCAGCTACCGCCGCCGCAGATCCAGGCAGAGTGCTGGACTCTGTATTTTGACGGCTCGGTGATGAAGACCGGGGCGGGCGCGGGCCTGCTCTTCGTGTCACCCCTTGGGGAGCACATGCGGTACGCAGTACGCCTCCATTTCCCCGCGTCAACAACATGGCTGAATACGAGGCCCTGCTCTGCGGCCTCAAAATCGCCATCGACACAGGCGTCAAGCGCCTCGACGTGCGGGGAGATTCGCAGCTCGTGATTGACCAAGTCATGAAAAACGCAAGCTGCCACGATGACAAGATGGAAGCATACTGCAAGGCCGTGCGGGCCCTCGAAGACAAGTTCTACGGCCTCGAGCTGAACCACGTGCCCCGCCGGCACAACGAAGAGGCGGACGAGCTGGCCAAGATCACGTCGGGGCGGATCACTGTCCCCCCGAACGTCTTTGCTCGAGATATCGCCCGGCCGTCCGTCGCCCTCGAGCCGCACCCCTCGAATCACACGAAACCCTCGGGGGCTCCCTCGAGTCCAATAGGAGCAGAGTCCATGGATGAGGACCCCTCGAACGAGGCGTACGTGCTCTCCCTCCTCGAGGGGTACGGTGCCAGTGAGGCCGAGGTCATGGACGTCGAGCCGGCCCCCAGTAGGGCGGACTGGCGTGACAAATACATCACCTGGATGGACCGAGGGGAACTCCCCACGGACCGATCCGAGGCCAGGCGCGTCACCAGGATGGCCAAGTCTTTCGCCCTCGTCGACAGCGAGCTGTACAAGCGCGCTGCCTCCGGCATCCTGCAGCGATGCGTGCCCATCCCCGAGGGGCGCGAGCTCCTCCGGGACATTCACGCGGGCATCTGCGGCCACCACGCCGCGCCCCGCACCCTCGTAGGCAACGCGTTCCGCCAGGGCTTTTACTGGCCCACCGCGGTCACGGATGCCAGCGAGATCGTACGCACCTGCGAGGGGTGCCAGTTCTACGCCCGCAAATCCAACCTCCCCGCGCACGTCCTGCAAACCATCCCCATTACATGGCCTTTCGCCGTGTGGGGGCTGGACATCGTCAGGCCCCTGCGAAAGGTGCCCGGGGGCTTCACCCACTTGTTGGTCGCAATTGACAAATTTTCAAAATGGGTGGAGGTGCGCCCCATCACGAACCTCAGAGCGGAGCAAGCGGTGACGTTCTTCACCGACATCGTCCATCGTTTTGGAGTGCCGAACTCCATCATCACCGACAACAGGTCCCAGTTCACGGGTAGGAAATTCCTGGAGTTCTGCGACAAATTCCACATTCGTGTGGACTGGGCGGCCGTGGCACACCCACAGACCAACGGCCAAGTAGAACGTGCCAACGGCATGATTCTACAAGGCCTCAAGCCCAGAATTTTCGACCAGCTGAACAAGTCTGGTCGGAAATGGCTCCAGGAACTGCCTGCGGTCGTGTGGAGCCTAAGGACCACCCCAAGAAGAGCCACTGGGTTCACCCCTTTCTTTCTAGTCCATGGCGCGGAGGCCGTCCTCCCCACGGTGATATGCACACGCCAGCGTCATCGACCACTCCAACCACTTTGCCGACCTCATCGACTACATTGCCGACCTCTACACCAACACCTACAGGACCAATCACACGTAGCCGAGCTAAAAAGATACAAAAAGAGGTGCACGCGCTACTTTGTGAATTTAAACTCAATTCTAATGATAAATTTATGCTACCTAAGTCTTGTATGTTGATACTTCTCAGGTACGTTGAAGAGAATCATCAAGACGAAGGTCACGAAGCTAGAATCGGCAAAGTTCTCGTCATTCAGCAAGGCCATTCAGCAATTTCCCAATCCATTCGGCAATCCATTCGGCAGTTTCCTAAAGCATAACTTCGGGCATTAAACTGTATCAATCTACGAAGTTTCCCATAGCATGCTATACACCGTTGGAAAGATAATCGAGTTAGCTTTCCAACGCATCTAGTCCCACGTCATTTGAAGATTCCTAGAAGAAGTTATGATCAAAACATTGAAGACTGCTCAGCAGTCAAACAGCCACGCGGAAACAACTCAAAAGGTCATCTCGGGAGATCCTTTCACATTGGCGACGTAATTCAGTTTGTTTTCGTGTTTCCACCCACCTAGGAGGGTTGTTCCTAGTATAAATACCCCCCATATGTAAGGTAAAAACAACTTTTGATGAATTGAGATAATCCAAGTGATTTCGTAGCCGAGCTGCCTGAGTGCCTTACTCACACCCTTGTTCTTCCTTGTTCTACTTGGACTTGTGAAGAGATCTCTCTGAGGTCCACTAGTTCGTGCTCTGTGAGTTCCAGTACGGCTGCCTCACCTTGTGTGGATTAGCTCCGGTTGTGGTTCTGCGGTCGTTTGAAGATCGAGTCGAAGTCCTCGTGGTTTCGGTGTCTCTCTCCCCGTCGTTTGGGTCGCATCCAACCTTGGCTAGGTATAAAGCTAGTTATCCGCTGATCTTCAGCAAGTTCTCATCTAATTTCAGTAAGTTATCATCCTCTTTCCGCTACCCCATCGTCGTTCTTCAAGTTCAAGACCTACTGCCGTGAAGATCGGGCCATCCTCGTTCTAACGCCGGGTTAGAACCTATCATCTGGTATCAGAGCTTTCGTTGACACGGTAGGTCTTACCATCGTCATATATTTATCCCTTGATCATTTATCACATATATTTTGTTTTATCCTACAGTCCAGAGCCATAAAAATTACCTATAACCCTTTGGCGGTACTGTTTTTCCTTGTGTTTGTGTTCATCTAGTTGCTAGTCAGCATCATTTATATATATATTGTGTTGTTCATTTGTTTTTCTTTCGCATCCCTGTTAGTATTATAAAAAAAAGAAGAGAGTTCTGAAAAAAAAGAAGAGAAAGTAAAGATTCAAAAAAAAGAAAGAAGAAGAAAAAAAGTTTGACGGGGAATCGTGTTGCTGTGTGTTGCTGAAATTTTCAGATTGCATATTTTTAGTGGTATTCTTGATAGCAGCAATTCATATATTTTGAGCACATTATTTCACTTGGTTGACAGTACCGTAAGCCCTTCTTGTTTAGCCACCTATAGCTCCACTTCAAATCTGAAACCAGGACATCTCAAATCGTAATCCTTACGACCTCACTACCACCTCCGTGAAGCTGCCAACACTAGCACAATCAGTCCTTGAGGGCAGGCAGAACTTGGGTAAGTAAGCGGTGAGTTTGAGTGTTTCCACAAATACTTCATATTCCACATATTTCTTGCTGCCCCTAACATGGCAGGGTCAGATTCTAGTGTTCATGGTGAGCGCCATGAAGAGGATGAACGCCCAGTTTCTCGGGCTGAGATGCGTCGCATGGCGGACTCACTTATGGAGGCAATGGGAAGGATGTTCGATGCCCGCCTTCCAGCAGCAGGGGGACGTGGACCACGTCATGATCAAGAAGACCATCATCGGGAGGAGTCCGGAGATGAGAATTCTGGTTTCGACCATGGATTTGACCGGTTTGGTGATGGCCGAGGAGGACATGGTGGTGGTCGTCGTGCTGATTTCGATAATCAGCGAGGTGGTCACCGTGCTGACTTCCATAATCAGCGTGGCGGACGTCGTGCACACGAACGTCATGTGAGATTTGAAGACGAAGAGTTCGAAGATCATGAGGAAGGGTCTAATGATGAAAATCCCTTTGGTCGTGGTGGGAGATTTGACCGGCGTCATCATCATCGACGTGCTGATTATGAAGATAGGGGATTTCACCGCGGTCGCCGTCAATATGACGACCCCGATAATATTGCTCGTGTCAAGCTGAATATCCCTAAATTCACTGGAAAGGAGAATGCAGATGAGTTCCTCGAATGGGCTGAACGATGCGATCAGATTTTTAGGGTGCATAATCTCTCTGATCAGCGCCGTGTTGATTTAGCCTCAGTGGAGTTCTCTGGATATGCTCTGACTTGGTGGAATCAAGTGCAAGAGAATTAGCTTGAGTTGGGTCTTGGATACATCAATACTTGGGAAAGAATGAAGCAAGTAATGAGAAGGAGGTTTGTTCCATCTAGCCATCAGCGTGATCTTCGAAACCAATTGCAGATGTTGAAGCAAGGAAAGAGGACTGTTCATGAATATTTCAAGGAGATGGAGTTGTTGTTGGTACGGGTGGAATCGAGAGAAGATGCAGAGTCCAAGATGGCAAGATTTTTGGGAGGTCTTAATGAAGATATTGCTGGTTTTGTTGAGATGTTTCAGTATCGTACTTTCCAAGATCTAGTTGATCAAGCCATGCGTACGGAGAAGAAAATTCAGCAAGAGTCTCGGGGAAAATCTTATGGCAGTCAATCTATCGCTGCCCCATGGCGCTAGCAGCAGTCCGGCACTTCTTATGGCGGACACCGATCCCAAGGGACTTCGGCTAAACCTTCTACATCTCATGGTGCATCAAAGATGGCTGTTTCTAGCGCATCTTCACCTGCAAATCAGCAGCGACCTGTTGCCAGTTCAGCAGCCCCAACTCATGCTTCAGCCGCTACATCATCTACCTGATGCAGGGAAATTGTATGCCATAAGTGCCACGGGCGTGGCCATATTGCTGCTCAATTTCCTAGTAGGAGGACAATGTTGCTGAATGACAAAGGAGAATGGGAGTCTGAAAGTGATCCGGAAGATGAGGGTCCAAAATTTGATGAAGAAATTGAAGAAGAGGAGAATGAAATTCAGCCCGACGAAGGGGAACATAATTGTTTTATTTCTCTTCGTGTGCTTAGTGTCACCGCGAGAAGGAAAATAATGGACAACGACACAATCTATTCCACACCAGAGGCATGATCAAGGACAAGCTTTGCCGCATCATTGTTGATAATGGAAGTTGCAATAATATTGCTAGCCAAGAATTGGTGGACAGATTGGGGCTGAAATCAAGACATCATCCCAGTCCATATAAGATGCAATGGCTGAATGATTGTGGTGCGCTGCGTGTCAGTCACGTGGTGAATGTTCCTTTCTCTGTTGGAAAGTATATGGTATCAGAGCCAACAAGGGAAGACAGAAGATGATCTTTTCCACGCGGAAACAACTCAGAAGGTCATCTCGGGAGATCCTTTCACATTGGCGACGTAATTCAGTTTGTTTTCGTGTTTCCACCCACTTAGGAGGGTTGTTCCTAGTATAAATACCCCCCATATGTAAGCTAAAAACAACTTTTGATGAATTGAGATAATCCAAGTGATTTCGCAGCCGAGCTGCCCGAGTGCCTTACTCACACCCTTGTTCTTCCTTGTTCTACTTGGACTTGTGAAGAGATCTCTCCGAGGTCCACTAGTTCGTGCTCTGTGAGTTCCAGTACGGCTGCCTCACCTTGTGTGGATTAGCTCCGGTTGTGGTTCTGCGGTCGTTTGGAGATCGAGTCGAAGTCCTTGTGGTTTCGGTGTCTCTCTCCCCGTCGTTTGGGTCGCATCCAACCTTGGCTAGGTATAAAGCTAGTTATCCGCTGATCTTCAGCAAGTTCTCATCTAATTCCAGTAAGTTATCATCCTCTTTCCGCTACCCCATCGTCGTTCTTCAAGTTCAAGACCTACTGCCGTGAAGATCGGGCCATCCTCGTTCTAACGCCGGGTTAGAACCTATCACACGGACTTAGAGTATGGGTCGCCCAGGGTGCGAGGCTACGACGAGGACACCAACCAGCGAGCCCGCGAGGACTGACTGGATCAGCTGGATGAAGCGCGCCTCGTAGCCTTGATGCACTCCGCGAGATACCAACAGTCCCTAAGGCGCTACCAGGCACGCAAGATACGCCGACGAGACTTTAGCGAGGGGGATTTGGTCCTAAGGCTACGCCAAGACAAACGAGGACGCCACAAGCTATCACCTCTGTTGACGGTTAATAATTGTATCAAAGTTCGTTCGTGACTCGCAAGCGTACAAGTCTCCCGTCGTAGTCAAGGGACCCTTCTTCCCTCGAGTGGTGAACCCAAGGTATCGAATCCGTGGAACAAATGTGTGACGCAAGACTTAATCTATTAAAGCCAAATAACTGCAATCTTCAATAAAGAACCTAATGCATCTAAGTAAAAGACACAAAACAGATCTAATCTACTAAAGACCGGAGAAAACAAAGTAAGATTGGGTAGATAAACCGATCTAGAGGGATCGGGGTAAGCCTTTTGTTGAAGTTCCAAGCAAGAGAAGAAGTAGCAAATCGAATCTTAATAAAAGCCTCTTTAAATCGTGGTTTCCCATCCAAATCCGAAAACATCCGCCTTTCGAGACCCCCGTTCTGTCACAACGTATCCCTATTCATGCGGGGAGCTTAGGGCGAGTCAAAAGACAAGTCGAGATTCTTTCGGAAGATCCGGCGTGTACCTCTAGCCACCGCGGCTACAAGAACACCCTATGTAATCTATCTCGAGAATAGAATTGAAATAAGCAAAGCCGATCGAAAAACGAAATCTTCGAGGAAACACTTGATCGCTAGGAAAAGATTCAACTTGATAATTCAACTATGACAATGATACATACACAAGATCACCACCGGGATCCTTCCTTGATCTTGCTTCTAGCTCGGGAACTCCGACGTGGTCTTCCGTGCAAGGTTCCCACGTCGGCTAGGGGAACCCTAGTCAACTAGCTCGACCCTCTCCTCTCCGAGATGGTGTCCCTCTCTTCTCTCGCTTCTCGGCGGCCGAAGACGAAATCTTCTCTGCGTGGCTCTCGGTCAGGGGACTATAAATAGCCCGATTGGCGGCTAGGGCAAAGGAGGACGGATTTGGGCCCTAAATGGGCACGGGCCGACCGGACCCGGGCCGGCCGGCCCGGGCCCATTTAGGCCCGGCCCCGTGGGCTCCTTTGCCCGACGTCGGTTCCCTTGCTTCCTGGATGCTTCCCCCTTCGCATGTAGGTCCATGTCGTCGGTTTCTCTCCGAATTGGACTCAACTCCTTGTTTTGCAAGATTCCGCACTTTTACGGTCGGGTCCCGGAGTCCGTCGTCTTCTCGGATCAAGTCCCCGGCTTCTTGGAGTTAATTTTGCTTCATTGCATGACTTGTTCAGGACTTCAAGGTCTTGTCATGAGGTGCTTGATGAACTTATTCCGAAAGTCTTGCATTCAACACTAAAACCCTGCATAAACATTAAACTCCAAAACCGACATGCACACGTGAACTTGTTATACCACGGGGGTTAGTACCAATGGATAAGGTATAAAACTCATGCCAACACCGAAGGTAAACTCATGGCTAGGTTGACGGATTTTCACCGTCAACATCTCCCCCATGCTTAAACCTTGCTCGTCCTCGAGTAAGCCTTCGATGGATATCATTATTGCTAAACAATGTTTAAACTTTGCACTTGAATACACATGAGAAAACATAATGCTCTCAAAATTTTAATTCATTAAAGTTCCATAATGTACTAGCCTTCATCTCTACGGAGGGTAGATTCTTATTAAGCTTATCCCACAAGTATTAACATGCTCACAAAGTTTTAAATAGATCTCAGAATTTTTGAAATAAAGAACGAGATAAAGAAAAGCTAAACCAAATTCACAAATTTAAATCATCTTTTATATTGCTCATGAACTCTCATCTCACTTGTCTCTCAAGCCTATATATTCTACTCCTTTCCCTCTCGTATATATGTGGTAGGCTTTATATGGAGCTTTGGGAAAGTTTAGTCCTAACAAGATTTTATAAATGAGGTGTTGTCAAAACAAGACAAGCTTCTCATGGTCTTACCGAGACTCGTCAAAAAGGTCATTGGAAAATAATGTTAAATCAAGGAGGGGAAAGAGAAAAATACACACACTTTTAGATGAGTGGACATGTGCAAATGGCAAAGAGTGATCCCGAGGCACAAAGGAAGTCCTCGTTATCGGATTGCACATGGTTGGAAAATGAGAATGGATCTTTTTAACTTGAAGCCTTGAATGCACTTTTAGAGAGCCGGGGAGTTTACTTTACGCACATATATTTTTTCTCTTTCTCATATTTCTCATTCTTTTCTTTCTTTCATTCATTCATTTTTTTTTCTTGTCATATATTCAGTCCATGACTTCCACAACGAAGTTTTGATTTTTTTATACCTTGAAAGTCATGAGTATCACTGGATTTTTTTTCTTTCATCATCATTTTTTTTAAAATATTCCCCTTTGAACTCTAAAATTGCACCGTACCTACCTCCTCCCCCATGCTTAGACGTTGCTCGTCCTCGAGCAAAGAGGCGAAAAATAAGGTAGGTACCGGAATATTTTTCCTTGGAGAGATACTTGAAATCTTCAACGTTGGCACCGTCTTGCGATCTTCCTTGAATTGACGATCCATTCTCAACGATAGGTTGTGGTCAAGGAGGTAATCACAAAAAAATATATTTGGTTTAAGGGTGGATATCCGGCGAAGTTTGTGAGATCACCGATGTAGGGATACACAATGCACCGATGTAGAGTGCTTGGTCGTCGAACTTGACGTTCGGCACAAGCCTCTTCTCAAGATTGGCGAGCCTCTCCTCCTCCTCCGCCGACAAGATGATGAAGCCGTACGAAGAGTGTGTCGGGGTGTAAGGAGGTGGTGCGGTTGAGCGAGTCGATCGTCGTGGTGGCGCGGGCTGCTCCTCCGTGTGCCCACGAGGTTCGGTGAACCTCATGGAAGTGCTTCTTGCAGCCCTCATACCACCAAGGAGGAGAGCGTCGTTCCTCCTCGGTGGTGCCGTGTCCGTCTCCATGCTCCGGGGAGACTCGGAAACTGAGTGCCTCCTTGAAGACGTGGTTGATGACGGCTTGGATGACGACGAACTCTTCTTCTTGGAGAAGAGACTTGTGGTCTTCTTCCACATGGTTGCTGCACTCTTTCTTCAACTAAAATTCTGGGTTGCAACCGGTAAACTAGGCACTTAAACTCTTTGCTTCGGATGTGGACTTTGAGTGGATTAAGGATGTGGATTTTTCTTGAGCTATCAAGCTTGGGATGGTTGGCTAAGTCTACGGAGGTTCTGAGCACACAAACTTGAACACACAAACAAGGGAAGGAGAGGGAAGCTTGCCTGCAGAAAACGGGAGCCGGGGGGCTCCTTAAGTAGGTGAGGCCGGCCGGCCCAGGCCGGCCGGCCCGGGGGCCTCCTGGCTCCTCCCCGCCGCGTGCTCCACGAGTTGCACCGCCCAAACGCTCTCGTCCACTCCTTTTCTTGAATTATTGGTCCTCCCACTTGATGCTCCATGCTTTGGGTCATGTCCATGCTCCCTAACTCCACTTGCTTCACATGCCACCATGAAAATCCTGCAAAGTTGATGCTTGCTGCCCACCATGCTTGTCCTTTGCATGTGGAATTGGTGAAAGTTGATAAAAGGGAATCCAATGGTGCATGCATGATTAATTCAAACTTGATTGCCTCCATTTAGGTGTGTTTAAGGTTAAGCACTCCTCTAATTCGAAATTTAAAATATTTTTCAGAGCCATGCAAGAGCTCAAGCATAATTTTAGAGAAGTTTTTAAACCATTAAAAACAAATGTAAGTCGAAAATATTTTTCGACTACGTCGATTTTGGTCTCACCGGTAAAGTTTGCTTTCATCGGTTGAGAGCGAACGTTTTCCGGCTTGATCATGGGGGCATAGGTTTAGGTTCTAATTTTGGCTAAATAAGAAAGATTTTGAATAAAACAAAATTAGAATGGGCTTAGAAAAATTCTAATCCTAGAGAAACCAAGGATAAAGATTTTTAAAACCAACCAAAAGCTTTGATTTCTAGGTTCACGCGAGTCCTACCACGTGCTGAATTTTTATAACACTTGAATATAAATCGTGGCTCTACTCGTGTGGTTTTAGCATGAAAAATAAGCCAACCTCAGCACCATAATGAGGGTGAAAGGTTGAGTTAAGGTTCTGAAATTATTTGGTTGAGGGGTTTCTCGAAAATAAAAGAATCAAACAAGCACATAGGAGGGTTCATGCAAAGGGTTTATGATAAAGCAAACACTCAATCAAGAATTATGTCTCTAATATTGTTCAACCACTTCTAAGTCTAATGTCTTTGCGTAATAAAACTCAAAAACTAAATTATTAAAAATACTCGAAAAACCTGGAATCGGGTTGTCCTCCCGGTAGCTTATTCTTGACTCGACTTGACGAAACGGGTTGCCTCCCGCCTAGCGCTTCGTTTATAGTCTATAGCTAGACTTCTTCACTTGATCACTCCGGATCAACGCTCTTTGCGGGCGTTGCAATCTTGGGTACCCACTTCCGCACCATCTTGGGCACGGGCTTGACTTCCGGCTTAGTTGGCTTAGTCATTTTTTTGGTCTTCACAGGCGGCTTCTCTTCCTTTGTCTTGACGGATGCAACACCTTCTTTGATTTTCGTTACGTTCATTTTTTCGGCTCCTTCTTCTTTTTCAGCCCCTCCGTTTGTTTTGGTTCTCCCTTTACTCCATTTATGTTGCATGCCTCAATCCTTGGACGGAACTTGAAGGAACTCCTTTCTCCGTTGATATCGAACATGATCTCCCCCTTGCCAACATCAATAGTAGCTCCCACGGTCTTGAGGAACGGCCTCCCTAGGATGAGTGGCGGCTTCTCCCTCTCTCCCATCTCGAGCACAACGAAGTCGACGGGGATGAAGTGGTGTCCAATCTTCACGGGTACATCTTCGGCAATGCCCAAGGGATAGCGAATGGAGTTGTCTCCCAACTCCAAACATATTCCCGTAGGCTCCATCGGTAGGCGTAGCTTCTCGAACACATCCCTCGGCATGACACTCACACTAGCTCCAAGGTCGCATAACGCCTTCTCGAAGTTGAAAGAACCAACCGAACATGGGATTGTAGGGCACCGGGGTCTTTTTGCTTCTCTAGCCCATAAGCAATAGCTGCACTACACTCCTCGGACATCTTGACATGATCTACCCCGAGTGTTGCTATCTCATATTTATTTGCAAGTATGTCTTTAAAGTAACGAGAATATGTAGGTACTTGTAGGGCATCTAGTAATGTCATGTTGATGCTAAGTCTACGCACAACTTCCACAAACTTCTCAAAGTGGTTGTCAAGTTTACCTCGGAAGTAGCGTGGCTTGAGTTGCGGTATCCTCGTGTCATCCTCCGGCATCTCGAATTCGGGTTCCTCGGTGACGATCCCCGTAACCTTCTCTTTAGCAGCTCCTTCCACCTCGGTGGATGGTTTAAGCTTCCTTGCTCCCGCGGAACGTTCCGGATCTTCGGTTTCCTTCCCCGAACGTGTTTGAATGGCCTTCGCCGATTCGGGACATTTGGGTTGTCCCGGAAGCTTCCCTTCATCATTAGTGAGGCGCCCCGCGAGTTGTCCAACTTGCGTCTCGAGCATCTTCATCATGTTGAGCACTTGATGGTTGGAACTTCCGACCTCCGTCACTTTGCTATCGATGTTCTCCAACACCTTGTCTATGGTCTTGAACTTGGTGACGGTGTCCTTGTTGATCTTAGCTTGCTCATCCATGAACTCCTTCAATTGTATCCGAAGCGGAACCGCGTTAGGAATAGATGAGCTTGCATTAAATTGAGGCCTACCTTGCCCGTAGCGGAAGTTCGGCAATTCTCCCTTCCTCATGTAGTCGAGCACTTTGGCTTCCTCCGGACAATCCTTGCGGACATGGCCATACTCTCCACATTCTTCGCATGTGGACCTTGCTTCGGCGGCCTTCAAGTCTTGAGCCTCTTTCTTTTCCATCTCCATCTTCTCCAACCTCCTCATGAGCGAGTCGATCTTGCCCTCAAGTATGTCTTCCTTCTCCACTTGCAAGACTCCTTTGACGTTCCCCATGGGTTGAACCGGATGTAGGCGCCCGGACGACGCCCACGTGTCATTATCCGCGACCTTCTTGAATAGCGTGAAAGCTTCCGTCGGTGTAAGCTCGATGATAGATCCTCCCGCTGATGCATCGATGATCGTCCTTGACGCCATGGTGAGTCCTTGATAGAACTTTTGCACGAGGTCTTCTTTCGGGAACTTGTGATGTGGAACCGCCCGGGTGTACTCGTTGAAGCGCTCGAATGCCTCCGAGATAGTCTCTGTAGGATATTGAACAAAGGTGGCAATCTTATTACGCAAACTTTGAGTTTTACCCGGTGAGTAGTATTCCTTCATGAAAGCCTTCATCAACGTGTTCCAATTTTGCATTGTCTCCGCCGGTTGAGAGTGGAACCATTGCAAAGCCTTCCCGAGTAGTGAAAACGGAAAAAGCCTTGCCCTCATTTGATCTTGAGTCACCCCATCCATGTTGAAAGTCTGACATAGTTGAATGAATGCTTGGAGGTGAAGGTTCGGATCCTCTTTGCCGGTTAAGGGTGAATGTTGCACGATGCGGATGGTTGAGGTCTTGATCTCGAACGGTCTTCCGATCTCCTCGAGGTTCAAGATTGGTAGGTCGATGATGTCTGGGGTGCATAGCTCCCCAATCTTGCGTTCTTCCGGTGGTTGGTCACCCATTGGTGGAAGTCGATTCTCCCGCGGACTTTGAGGTGGTGAATTCTCCGGAGATTCCGCGATCCTTTGTCTTCCGACTCCGAATCTACAAAATCCAGCTTTTTAGCTTGATGTGCTTCGTGTCTCCTTAGCCTCGTAAAGTTTTTCTCGGATCATCCACAAAATTATTGGGTTTGTTGGAGAGGTAGCCGTCCATCTCCTCGTTAGGGTTAGCAATAAACAAAGTATGCAAAAAAAACTAGAAAACAAAACAAATCTATAAAGACTAGAGTTAGACAAACTAGATTAGATGTATTTTGAGGATGATCAAAATTTAGTAGATGCAAAAATAAAACAAAATCAGTACTGAAAATTACAAAAAAAAGCAATAAAAAATCAAATCTTGATCACTTGTTCCCCGGCAACGGCGCCGGAAAAAGGGGCTTGTTGACGGTTAATAATTGTATCAAAGTTCGTTCGTGACTCGCAAGCGTACAAGTCTCCCGTCGTAGTCAAGGGACCCTTCTTCCCTCGAGTGGTGAACCCAAGGTATCGAATCCGTGGAACAAATGTGTGACGCAAGACTTAATCTATTAAAGCCAAATAACTGCAATCTTCAATAAAGAACCTAATGCATCTAAGTAAAAGACACAAAACAGATCTAATCTACTAAAGACCGGAGAAAACAAAGTAAGATTGGGTAGATAAACCGATCTAGAGGGATCGGGGTAAGCCTTTTGTTGAAGTTCCAAGCAAGAGAAGAAGTAGCAAATCGAATCTTAATAAAAGCCTCTTTAAATCGTGGTTTCCCGTCCAAATCCGAAAACATCCGCCTTTCGAGACCCCCGTTCTGTCACAACGTATCCCTATTCATGCGGGGAGCTTAGGGCGAGTCAAAAGACAAGTCGAGATTCTTTCGGAAGATCCGGCGTGTACCTCTAGCCACCGCGGCTATAAGAACACCCTATGTAATCTATCTCGAGAATAGAATTGAAATAAACAAAGCCGATCGAAAAACGAAATCTTCGAGGAAACACTTGATCGCTAGGAAAAGATTCAACTTGATAATTCAACTATGACAATGATACATACACAAGATCACCACCGGGATCCTTCCTTGATCTTGCTTCTAGCTCCGGGAACTCCGACGTGGTCTTCCGTGCAAGGTTCCCACGTCGGCTAGGGGAACCCTAGTCAACTAGCTCGACCCTCTCCTCTCCGAGATGGTGTCCCTCTCTTCTCTCGCTTCCCGGCGGCCGAAGACGAAATCTTCTCTCGCGTGGCTCTCGGTCGGGGGACTATAAATAGCCCGATTGGCGGCTAGGGCAAAGGAGGACGGATTTGGGCTCTAAATGGGCACGGGCCGACCGGACCGGCCGGCCGGCGGCCCGGGCCCATTTAGGCCCGGCCCCGTGGGCTCCTTTGCCCGACGTCGGTTCCCTTGCTTCCCGGATGCTTCCCCTTCGCATGTAGGTCCATGTCGTCGGTTTCTCTCCGAATTGGACTCAACTCCTTGTTTTGCAAGATTCAGGCACTTTTCCGGTCGGGTCCCCGGAGTCCGTCGTCTTCTCGGATCAAGTCCCCGGCTTCTTGGAGTTAATTTTGCTTCATTGCATGACTTGTTCAGGACTTCAAGGTCTTGTCATGAGGTGCTTGATGAACTTATCCCAAAAGTCTTGCATTCAACACTAAAACCCTGCATAAACATTAAACTCCAAAACCGACATGCACGCGTGAACTTGTTATACCACGGGGGTTAGTACCAATGGATAAGGTATAAAACTCATGCCAACACCGAAGGTAAACTCATGGCTAGGTTGACGGATTTTCACCGTCAACAACCTCCATGGGAGGGACCCTACATCGTGGTGAAGGTGCTCAAACCCGACACATACAAGTTAGCTAACGAGGACGGCGAAGAACTCACCAACGCTTGGAACATCCAACAGCTACGTCGCTTCTACCCCTAGCTAGGATTTCCAAGTCTTTTATTGTAAATCACGTGCCCAACACCCCAGTTGGCGACGACCATGTAAACATCACCAGTTCAATAAAAAGGGCAACTTGGCTTTCTCCTGAAAACCAAGTCACCCTCGGGGGCTACTACGGGGGGCATCCCCCCCCCCTAAAAAATGGTCCCATTTTTTCGCAAAAAACCCTCGCGCGCTAAGTATGTCTCGATCTTGGCCTCGAGCAAAATTCGAACAGGGCGCAGACAGCCTAGCGGAAAGGACGCGCAAGTCAGAGATAGCCTACGCCTCCGCGAGGATACGGCCCTTCTCTCTTGCCTCTGGCCCAGCAGGCTGCTCGCGAAACTCGAACTTCCCTAACTCGAATTTACTCAGGAAGAGGAAGAAACAGAACAACGCCATAAAAATAACGACAAACATCATTTGCTCCATCAAATGTTTGAAACAAAGTGATTCGTTCATTTACATGGCCACGCGGCCCATACACTAACACACAAACAAAAAGGGCTTGGCGCCCGGCAATCTTCAGGCTGGCGGAGCGTCGGCGTCGGTGGCATCCAGGAACAGGAACTCCTCGAAGGCCTCAGCGAGCGCATCAGCAGCGTCGGCGGCTAGCGCGTACGCGCGCTGCATCGCCATCTCGTCCTCGACGCCCTCTGGGATGATGTAGCCTTCCGCCACGGCCTCAAAGTTGACCTCGTAGTGGGAACGCACCACTCCGAGAGCCTTCTGGATGCCAAGGTGCAGAACCCGGCGCATGCGCCCGGAGACATGCCCGCCGAGGGCGCGCGAGCGGCTAGCCGCCGAGCTCCCGCCCCCGCGCCTCGCCCTCCTCCACGGCCGGCGGGTCTCGAGGGCCGCGAACGCAGCTCCAACGGCTCCCCTCGGAGGAGTTGTAGGAGGCTGCGCGCCGCCTCGGCCCGGTCGGTCGCATGCCCAGCGCGGTGCGCAAGCCTGAACGTTGCCAGCAAGAGAGAAATCAGAAGGAGAAGCGAACCCTCTAAGGGAAGACCAGCGAAACAAGAGACAAAACAGTGACTTACCTTCGACCTGCTTCTTCTCCACCTCGAGGGCGCGGCGCTCGGCCTCGACCGCCTGCTGAAGACCGTTGACGGTGTCGCTCTGCTCCTTGAGGGCCTGCTCCTGGCTCGCACTCGTGATGCTGAGAACCAACAGCTCGCCCTCGAGCTTCGAGAACTCGACGTTCCGCTCCTCCAACGACTTCTGCGCCGCCTCGCGAGCGGTACGCTCTCGCTCGAGCGCCGACCGGGCGTCAGCAAGAGCGGCCCGCTCCTGTTGGAGCTGCCCTTCAGCCCCCTGGTGGGCGGTACGCTCCTGCTGAAGCTGGTCCTCCGCCGTGGCGAGCGCAGCAACCTTGGCGTCGAGGGCGGCCTTCGGCTCGTCGGCCTCCTTGGCCTTCTGCTCAGCCGCACGTGCCCTCTCCTCAGCCTGGCTCAGCAAGGCCTGCGCCTCTCGGAGCCACGTGCGGACCTCCTGGTTGTCGACCCGGACGGTGGTCACCTCCGCCTCCCAGTTGGATGCCAACGTGCACATCCCCTCGAGGTCCGACCGTGCCTGCTGCAGCGCCTCATCCCAATCGATGAGGGCCGTGCAAACCCGCTCGAGAGTGGAGGGGCGCGCCGCGTCCTGTCGTTCGCACTCTTGGAGCTGGTCGCGCAGGGCCTCAGCCCGGTACGACAGCCAGCTGTCCGGGGTCCCCAAGGCGTCAGCGAGCGCGTCCAAGCCGTTGCACCGCTCCCGGAGCTGGCGAAGTTCGGCGCTCATCTGGTCGAAGGCGCCATACTTGTCACGGGCGCGGTGCTCAAGCTCCTGCCACCAGCAGACCAAAACTAGTGAGTGCCGCCTCGCGAGGAACAAGCATGAAGACGAAAAAGCAAAGAAAAATGGGCAACAACGCCTCACCTGAAAGACGCGCCACACCGGGCCGCCATGAATCCGCAACGCCTCGTTCAACGCTCTGTTGAGCACGGCGCCATGGTCGCGGAGCTCCCCCCACAGCTCCTGCTCCTCCTGCGCGTCGGCAAAGGCGGGCGGACTGTCAACGCGCCCCTCTCTCGGAGCAGAGCGGCCGACGTGGGAAGAAGAGGCCTCGGCACCGTACCCTCGGCCTCCTGCCACCATGTGGCCATCCCGCCGCCTCACAAGTGCCCCCCTCTGGGACTCAGGGGACGGCGTGGGGAAGCTCGCCCACTGGTCCCACCAGGGCGGCGGGGAGTTGTCGTCCGGAATCTCCACCACCACCGCTCGGGAGCTGCCGGCGGGTGCAGGCCCCTGCTGCGCCTCCACCGACGCCTCCGCTCGCGCCTCCGTGGTCGCGGGCTCCCGCCGCGGCGCCGCGGCCACCGCCTCCGGCCGCGTCTCTACAACCGCGGGCGCCGGGTGGCCCTCCACGGCGCACGCCGCCGGCGGCGCCACCGCAACCGCCGCCGCCGGCCGCGCCTCCAACACGACCGGCGCCCGCCGCTCCTCGACGACCGCCGGCCGAGGCGGCGGGGGCGGAACCACCGCCGCGAGGCTCGAGGCCTCGCCGCACCTTGTGAGCTCTCGCCCGCCGCGGCCGCCGCGCGCTCGCCCCCGCCCGCGGCGCCCTCGACGAACGCCGCCAGGTGGGGATGGACGCGTCCGCCCTCAACACCTTGGCCAGTGCGAGGGGAGGCACGGTTGGCACCACCCTGCGCAAGCACGAGCAAACCGTCAGGTCCCCGCCTATCAGACACGCAACCTCTCGAAAGGACAAATCTCTCACCTCGAAGAGGAGAAGGCACGCTTCCTCTTCCTCGAGGCCCCGGCCGAAGACGCTGGCGCGGCCGGCGCGGTCGCCGTCGCGCCTCTAGCCGTCTCCACCGCGCGCACGGGCCCCGCCCCGCGCGGGCGCACCCGTCGCGCGCACCTCTAGGGCGTGCAACGGCGCCTCTGCGCCCGCCCCAGGCGATGTTGCTCCAGCCACCGGAGCCGGCTCCCGTGATGGGGGTGCAGGCTCCCACCTATCGGGGAGACCCTGCCCCCCAACCTCTTCCTCTTCTTCCTCCTCGTCCGACGACGAGTACTCCTCGGTCCCCTGTGAGGAGAGCCCCTGCTGCTCGCGCAGCCGGTACTCCTCACTCCTCCGCTCGCGACGCTTCCGATGTCGCGTCACGCGCTCCTTCTTGCGTGCCGCCCGCTCCCACTCTCGCTGCTGCGCCGCGCGACCGAGCGCGCGAGAGCGGGGAGTGTGCGGATCGGACTTTGCGGCGCTGATGCTCACCAGCTGCGAGCAAAGCAGCAAAGTGCGTCAACAACCCGAGGTATTGGCAAAATCGAAAACGGAATCAAGAACTCCACTCACCAGCCGGCCGGTGGGGAGCATCTCAAGATCCCACAGGGACCGGTCGTTGCGCGCTGACTTGGGGTCGATGGCACTCCGTGCCCGGGTAGCCGCGTACTCCCGCAGGAGGGGGCTCTACAGCATCCGCGACCTCGCCAGCGCGATGGGGTCCGCCGTCTCGGTCATCTCGAAGATGCGGAGCGGCCTCTCCATCAAGGGGACGATCCGCCGGTGGTGGAGGAAGGCAAGGACGGCCTCCGCAGTCAGCCCACGGCCCGCCAGATTCCTCAGCGCGGCCAGAAGCGAGTCCAACCGATCCCGGTGCTGGGGGGGACACCCCGTGGTGCCAGGAGGCGGGCTTCTCCCGGAGCACCAGACCGGTGTAGGGCGAGATACCGGGCTCATCGTTGCGAAGGTAGAACCACCCCCGCTCCCAGCCTGCATTGTTGGTCGTCATGGTGCAGGGGATGTAATCGTCCTTGCGCTGACCCCGCAAAGCGAGCGACATGCCGCCGGCGCGCACCGCGCGGCGGGTCCTCTGCTCCGACGTCTGCTGCATGAACAGCTCCGCGCGGAAGAGGTGAATCCAGAGATCCCAGTTCATCGGGATCCCTAGGAAGCCCTCGCAGACGCCAACGAACGTGGCCGCCTGCGAGATCGCGTTCGGCGCAAAGTTGTGAAGCTCCACGCCGTAGTGGTGGCAGAGCGCCCGCATGAAGCGGCTCGCCAGCGCCGTGAAGCCTCGCTCGTGGAAGCAGACGAAGCTAACCACGTAGCCACTCGGAGGGTTGGGTGCGTGGTCCCTTGTCGGCGGCACGATCCACTCGGCCGCCCGTCCATCCTCATTCGCCGCCAGCTGGACGGCGGTCACCAGCTGGTTCAGGGCCAGCTGCATCATCGTCGAGTGCTCCCACGCAAACGGGCCGATGATGACGAGAGGCGGTTGGGGCGCCATGCGGGAAGACGAAGGGGCGAGGGACGAAGAGCAGGAAAGAGGAACTCCGAGAGGAGAGAAATGCAATGGCGAGAGCAGCTCGGATGCAAGAGCGCAAGAGGCAAGAATGGCAAGTGCTAAAGGCGAAGGTAAAAACCGCCCGTTCCCCTTCAATTGGATTTATAGGCCGCGGGCGTGCCCTCCGGATCGAACGCCCCGCGCGCATTAATTGCAGCGGAAATATTCCTACGTGGACGGACGGGCCCCACCACGACCGCGGCGGCCACGCAACCGCCCGCAGGCCATCATCACGGCGCGGTAACCGCGGGGGCCGTGGCGGCGGTCACATCCGCCTGCCCACTCCGCCCACTACACGCGCGGCCGCAGCGCCTGAAAAGGCGCACCCGCGGCGCAAGGTCTCAGTCGCGACTGCGAGCATTTAATGGCCCTGTCCCTTACTGAGTAAGGTAGACCCTCGAAGCGGCCCGAGCCCCTGGCTCAAAAATTAACACAACCTTCGACAGGTGCAGACATCGACTGGTGGCCTCGAACGCCGTACGAAGAAGCGGGCGTTACATGTACCCTCGATTCACAAAAGGCTACTGATCAGCGGCTCAGGGGGGCTGGCACGGCCATGTACCCTCGAAACCCGCAGATGCGGAAGACGGGGGCGGCAAGCCGCCACCCCGCACCACCCTACTGATCAGCGGTTCGAGGGCTAACGCAATCAGGGGCCCTCGAAACCAGTAAATGCGAAAGACGGGGGCGGCAAACCGCCACTCCGCACGGCCCTACTGATCAGGGGTTCGGAGCCTGACCTTCAACAGGTTCGAACAGGCGCCCAGATCACCCGAGTCAAGGACGACGAGGGCACGCGCATTCGAGCCTTTCCTCGAGACCACCGGCTCGAGGGTGCCTCACATGTCGTGTTCGAGAGCCAGCAAGTGCAGCTAGCCAGGGGGATCCCACCGAGGGAGAGCTTCCGCGCCCTCGGTCCCTAGCGAATGGGACCGAGCCCCACCTAGCAAACCCACACAAGTGCTTTAATGGACGCGTCTCCGGACCGCACAGCCTACCCTTATCGAACGGGGAATGGGCATCCACTCGAACCACCCACCAACAGCTCAACGAGGATCCGCAATCCGCAACCCGATCGATGGGGGTTGCGGAAACCTCACCCTCCATCCCGCGGAGGGACGGCGAGGGTGCGTTAAGAACAAGTCGTAGAGTTCTCCCCGATCGCCTTGAACGGGCCCAGGCTCGGGGGCTCAGCGCACGGCTACACCTCCTGGGTTGCACCGGCCACGGATAATGCTAGTTGCGCGTGCGTCACCGAAGCCGGCTGAAACATCGCCGACGCCGGTTGGAATATGTACCACGCCCTCTGACCAAATCCCACGGTAAAACCCCTCGGGGAGCACTCGCGCTCTGCGGGGGCTTCGGGGGCTAGACCCGCGGGTCCGCTGACGCGGCCCCACGGAAAGCGCTTGCGAACCAGGGGGAGGACGTCCTATCAGTAGGCTTCAGCATCTGCGGGAGCCTGGCCGGCAAACCCGCAGATGCTCGGGGGCTACTGTCGGGGACAGCCCTGAGCGTCCCCTAAAATAACTCGGGAAATCCCGCTTAAAACCTGCAAAAAACCAAAGCTAAACGCATCCCGCTTAAGCGCACACACGAGGCACGGCCCACGCTGACGGTGGCCCCCGCAGCTCACCAAGGCGGCCCACTCAAAGGTCCCCTCGAGCAGGCTCCGCCTCGCTCGAGGATGCACGCCTCCCTCGAGCGGGCTCCGCCCCACTCGAGGGTGCACGCCTACCTCGAGCGGGCTCCGCCTCGCCCGAGGGTGCTCCGCACGCGCACGCACGTTCCCGCACGCGGGTACGGGCATTTAATGCTCTGACAACGGCGGGGCGGCTCCATCATGCGCCCGGGACTCACGTCCCGGCCCTGTTGTACCAACTCCCAAGGAGGAACCCATCCCCAACACTGTGGGGGACTGTGCGACATGGCCGGTGTCAGCCCCGTGACGCCGCGCCGCCTACTCCCGTACGGCTAACGTGCCGAGCCCTCGAAGGGGGGCCGGCCACACCCTCGAAATGCTTTCTCGTGACCTTGCAGGGCCAGGTCGTGACGCTAGGCCGGCAGGGAGCCATCCCTGCCACTGTTAATTGCCGGCGGCCACCCCCGTATGTACGACACCACGCCGGGCACTGTGGTAACAGCTCCGGCGTTGTAAGGCATGCGGGAACGGGACGCCGCCACGCCTGCCACTGTATTCCGTACGGATCGTCGTCAGCGACCTCCTCAAACCCGCCTGGAGACATCACGGCCAACCACTGCGTCCCTACCCTCGAAGCTACCACTGTTCGGGTACAAGATATGCCATGATGGCCAGATCGCGGCAAGGACCGTCAAGGCGGCCGCCTACTCTACGGCGTTGCACACCATACTTCCCCATGTACCTGAATAGTGCGACATGCTTGTAATTCGCCATCTCCTTGGCCTATAAAAGGAAGGTGAATTCCCCCGCCGCAGGGGACACAACACAGAGCACAAGACAACAAACAACATACGACACACCACACACACGCTCCCCAATTCTCCCACAACATCTTCAGCCACTTCACCAGGGACTTGGAGGCCACGCCTTCTCTCCCGCCTTGCTTGTAGCTGCCCCACTACAGGCATCCCGGTGCTGAGCAATATAGTGCCCTGAGCACACCACTGCTGGACGTACGGCCCCCGGCCGGAACCAGGATAAACCTTGTGTCCTTAATTGCTTAGCATCGACCATTGAGGGATAGACCTTGGCGCTTATTACTGGTTAGTGTCGGGACCACATTCCGCACCGACACCACCACCTTCCACCGTACTCCGGCCATGCCGCGGCCCATACCACGACTTGGTTGCCTTAGCGCGCAAGGAAGCACCCCCCACCGCCTTGTGCTCAGCTATAAAGCCCTCTGGCCTGCTTCCTCGCATGACTCCGAGCCCGCCGCCGCCCTGCATTGGCACTCCTCGATGCGCTCAACTCCAGTGCCGCCTAAGCACACCTAGCCCTTCCCCTCGCACCACTTGAGCTTGCACGCCCGCGTGTTGGCCTGACCGACCCGCCTACTCACCGGGGAATGGTTGCCCTCGTCCGCAGCCCAGCACCGCACGGTGTCACACCTGTTTTTCCAAAGAAAAACAAGTGCAAACCTATATGCATGCCAGGATCAAGTTTCATGCATATAGTGACATATAAGTGTATACCGAAACAGTATCACGTAAAGAAAGAGAAAGATTATCGGAGTATCACGCTTAATCGTGAAAACGAAGGCTCCAAACATCACAGACAGTCGACTGGGGGTTGCATACGCCTAGCACTGCAACATCTTCACAAGACTTCAGAGCAGCTTCCTCCTTCTGAGCAACATTGTTTATAGCAAGGGTGAGCACTTGTCGTACCCAGCAAGTGTGGGGAAAGTATGAATGCAAAGGCTCTATAGTTGACTGAGCTCTGAGCATTTAGCATTTTAGTTGGTCAAGTTTTATTAGCACCTAATTACTAATAAAAGTAAAAGTTTATACCAACCCACATGAAGCATAAAGATAAGATACACCATAAGAATATGGCAAGAATAACCAGAGAGCACGATTTAAGTCCCTCTTCAAGTTCAATTATCATGTGAGGGTCCAGGCCTCTCTTGACCGTGAGCACGGCTAATCGATTAGTTTTACACTCTGCAGAGGTTGTACATCTTTACCCACAAGTCATGTAAAAGTTCTAGGAACTTTAAACCCAACCATGTGGTTCTAGCTAGGCACCATACCACACTACCGAGGTGTGATTGCATTGGGACGCTACGAGGCCTTTACAAAGAGTCCTCTCATGTGTATTAGTCCATAGTAGCACGCTATAGAGGCCATCTTTCGTACAACACCTCTACCCACAGACTAGGTAGACATAGAAGAGAACTTCTGTACCAAAACCTATCCGGAGTAGAAGAGCCATAAAAGCATTCCTCCGTACCCAAGCTACCACAACTAATCCCCACACAAGACTTTTCCTGGGTGGTCGCTCCATGTTCCGATTAATGCATAGTGATCTTGTATTAACCAGAGGTATAACATATAACATCCAAGTAGATCAAGTTTAACATTAATGTTCATATTAACCACCATAACCCAAGTGTAGCAACTAAGCAATTACTACCCAACAAAAAAGGTAAACCCAGGTTGACAAGGAATGATAATAAAGACTAGGAAAACCCTTAATAGGACCCATCAAATTAAATGCAAAGCATATGCAATGGTAATTAAATATAGTTATTGGGACAAAAGAACAAGGGCACACTTGCCTTTAACCACAGAGTAGTTGTTGCTCAGAATGTCTTCACTTCTTGCTCTTCAAAGCACTCAAACCACGTTCATTCTACTCGCATCAATCATCAGGCACAAGCATACATAAAGCAAACAAACAAGCAAACTAAGAACAATGCACCACTCGAAAGTAAAGCTTTTAAAAGGAACACACTAAAAGATAGAGATCGACTTTAAGGATCACCAAAGCACACAAACCGTGCTTTGAAGGGGAAGGTCTGATTAGATGCACATGGTTGAGCTAACACTGGAAAGATAAAGAACATCTAACGATTGATTTGCACTTATGAGAGAACAAGACTATGAGCTATGTTTATTTTAATTAGCAAAACATATGCATAGGATATTTCATAAAGAAAAGTATCCTAAGTTGGAATTAATTCAAATTAAACTTTATTTGCAAAAATCAATGTAAAGAACTAGTCAAGTTTTATTTATAAATGTTTATGTATAAATTATACCAATTAAACATTTAACTTAGAAAAGGTTAGAATAACTAATCGAATTGAAACATATGTCATGTTGAGCTAAACAATCTTTATTTAGAAACATATGTATGTTGACATTAGTCCAGTTAACATTTATTATAAAAGACTGTGTAAAAGCCTAATCAAATTTTAATTAGAAAAGTTAATTAACTATTAAAGAAGTGAGCATTTGGTTTACGAAAACCGAGAGAAAGATCTAATTAGCTTTTATTCAGAAAACATGTGAAATAGACATTAATCAAATTAACATTAATTATGAAAAACGGTGTATGGCACTATATTGCTTTTATTTAGAAAAACATGTTTAATAAGGCATTATAAAAATTAATATTAAATAAATTTTCAGAAAACAAACATGATGAAAACACACTACTAACAAGTTCTTTACTTTATTATGGATCTAATGCAACTTGAACGAATTAAAACGGAGCTAAAACATAGAAACTATGGAGAAAACAAGATGATAAGGACCTGTTTGTGATTAACTATAGATTTGGAGGGCTAGCGAGAAAAGATTCTCGAGACACATCAAATAGTGCTCGCAAAACTGGCATAGCTCAGGGTTAGATCTGAAACAGTCTTAGGTGGGCTTTATGTGTGAAAGGTGGGATCTTTCTAGGGGTTATCTGCAGATTTGCCAAAACACAAGAATTAATCTACGAATTACATCTATCTCCAGGGGTCAAAACGCAAAATAGAAGGTCTTCTTCTTCCTGTAGGCGCACGGACAGAACCTAGCGGACAGAGGTCTACCAGTTCCAATCGTCGGGGCTCCGGGTGGCTAGGGACTTGGCTGAGGCGCGAAACGGAGAGAGGAGGACGGGGGAAACTCAAAGGGGTGCTCGCCGCGGGTGGAGACAGATGGAAGCGGTCGGAATCAACAGCAAACCTCGACGGCGTCCGGCTCGGTCGCCGTACAGGGGACAGCGTTCTAGTGAACCTCCGAGGGTGCAGAAGAACTCCCTGGATGTGGCTCGTCGACGCGAAGATTCTGGTGATGTCGGACTGCTCTGGTCTTGCCCTTGGATGACGAATCGTGCGGAGCAGCGAAGGAATGGGACGACGGCTGTCAGCTCGAATCTTCATGGACGGTGGTGCTCCGGTGAACTTCCGTCAATGGGAACCATCGGCGGAGCTGCGGCTTCACGTCCTGGTGGCGTCGCCTTGCTCCGGGGACGACGAATTGGCGACGTCCCGCGACAGCGCTCGACTCCACAGCGTCGGCGATGTTGTGCGAGGCGATGCAGGGTGGCGGTGCTGGGCACAAGGGCGAGGCGCAGCTAGGGCACGCGGGGACTCGGCCTCGCCTTAAATAGGCACGGAGCCTGAGGCTTCCGTGGCGTGCACGCCAAGAAAGGGCGCCGCTGCCGCCGTGCGTAGCAACAGCTCGCTGCTTCGCGTCCAGACCCAGATGGTTGAGCTCGCGGGCCGGAGCGGGTGCGGGTCGGGCCTTCGGGCTCGGCCCAAACCGAAAGGATAGGATTTTTTTCCGAAATTATTTTAAATGCGAAAACAATTCAAAATCTAGAAATTGTTATAAAGGCATGAAAAATACTCAGAAAATTCTAAAAATTCCAGGAAAATTCCCAGAGATAGATTGAGACATGAACAATCCAAATAAAGTATTCAGAGTTCATGAAAAAGGATTTAGAGCCTTCTAATAAATAGAACAAGCTCAGGGAAAATGAGAATAAATTCCAGAAAAATATAGAAAATTCTCGGAAGGGTTTGGTCAGCACCTAAATGTATTTTTGAAACCTTTTGCACTCAAGAAGCACCAAGATGCATCGGCATGAATGCAACACTCACAACCATTTATTTAATTTTAGAATATCAAGCAAGGCTTTTTCCTATCTTTATTTCCTGTAAAGAAAATAAATGTTGGATTTTTTTTGAAAATTATGAGAAAATTGTTATTTAATTATTCTTTCTATTCACATCCTGAAATTGGAAATTTTAGGGTGTGACACACGGTGAGCTCCACCCTTCGCTTGATCCCCGAGCCAGCAACCCATCTCAACCCCTCCACTAGACCGCAGGGGAGCTACCCGTGCAACAAGTTGATCATCACCTCCCCTGTCCTCGCCGGGAATCGAACTCCCACAGCCGCTCCGCCATTGCTCCGCCACCACGGTTCGTCGGCGTTCTCCCCGAACCCACCACTGCCTCCAATAGCCCCGAGGTGATCCCAATCTCTCTCCCGTGCCGCTTGTTGGCTAGCTCTGGCGACCCCTCACCGGCGACGAGCCCCCCTGCGCCGTCGGGACCTCTGTGCAGCGATTGCTTTCTTGCAGGGACTTGAGAGTAAAGACCGAGGGTATGGTTGTGAAGAGTTGAAAATCCCAGGGACCTGTGTGTCAAGAGATTCTTCTCTTTTAGTGTGTGTTGCCTGCAACTTGGAAAATTCATATAAAATCGTAGAAAAATCCAAAAATTAAAAAACCAATTTTGCTGTACTCCTTGTGCCAAAGCCCACAACTTTGTGAAGCTTGTATATACTTTTGAGCTGTAGTGTTTGCATGAAAAATAGAAATCCCTTTTACCTAGATCTATTGTTCTGCAAAATCCACACATGTTCATGAGCTGATTTTTGGATATGTTGTGAGCACTAGCATGTGTAGCTCTTGTGCAAAAAATTGCACAAAGTTACTGAAGGGATCATTTATTATGATTTACCTTGCATTTATGACTTTTCTGCCTAGATGATGTTTGTAGCAAAAAGTAAATAAATTTTTGAGCTATACTTCTGGGACTAGTCATGAAATGTCCAAATACACCTTCACTGAATTAATCATGAGTTTTAGACTACTAGAAATATTTATCCCTGATTTATGCTTGTGTTTAATCATAAATGTGTAGATCAAATTCTATGATGGCTATAGATGTGTTTGTTGGTTTCCTAGGCTTGTTTTAGACCAGAGAGTGTGTAGGAGAAAGTTTGGCTCCAGAAGTGCTTTATTTATTTTTATATGCATTTATCTTGTTTGTGGTAAATAGAAATGCTATATTTGGTGTATTTATTTTTATTGCTAAACCAAATATGCATGTGTGCTCAGTGGCTTGTTTTAGACTTAATGAGCTCAAGGAACACCACTCTTGGTGTTCTATAATTTATTTTGTTGAATAAAGATGGAGAAGCCATTGTAGGTTGAATATTGAAATTAATTGGAAAATCACAAATCACACCTAAGGATCATGTGCATGTGTGGAGAAACTTGCTAACAAGTTTATAACCAACCCCTTGCTGTTTGTGGTAATTAAATTAATTTACTTGTATATATATGTACACAGTCACTATTAAAAAGAGTGGATAATAAAGCATCTCATATTGTCCTTTATAGGAAGAGTATGCTAAATGTACTATTATCTAGGTGAATGTGGTCAACCATGCACCCCATGGTTGTTATGTGTTGTTTTGTGATTAATTAAATCAAACCATTAATTAAGTCTTGGATTTGCATTCTCCGTGTAGAAGTCCCCGACGGTAGCTACACGTTCGTGCCAGCTGACGAGTACGAGGAAGCAGGAGGAGACGTGCAATACGTCACCGTAGAGCAAGGCCTAGACCGAAGTCTTGAAGGGCCAAAGGCCAGCTCTGCCAATGAAGGGAATCGCCGGTTTATCATTAACCAATGTTTTATTTAAATTATGCAACTATCTTTGTTATTCTATGTGCATTTACGTTCAAGAGTTGAATGGAACCCTAGTTGCATGATCCCTAGGTGCCTATGTTCCTTTACTAGTATGCTAGGTCATTAGATGCTATGCTCTAAGGACACGGTAAAAGTCGAGTGATGTTCGTCACTCGCGAGAATAGGATCTCCTTTATGGAATCACCCTATTTATAAATGGATTGCTCATGTGGTAAGAGCATGGGATTTGGGCTCCGGTCCAGTGGCTTTGTGGGCTAAGCTTTTGAACGTACTAAGAACTTGTCGGGAATGGGACCGGTAAACCTAGTACCTTAATGAGACGGCACAGAATTTTACGACTACTACTCTTGATTCATCTCCTGCCCGGCTTGCAACCGGGAGGAGGGTACTTGTGTGAGGCTGGGTGTACTAGGTGGGGCATGCCATATAGCCTTGTACCCGGGACTGTAAGCTATTATCCTAACCTGAGGATTTTTGGGAACCGTTTGGTCGGTGTCGGCTCTGTTGGGGCACCGCTCCATGTGTTTAGGTCAACCTTGCAAAGTTTTGAATCAATCGATTATCGGCCTCTCACCGTTATCTGAGACTGCTTAATCAACTGGCCATGATATCCCTTAATGATGGAACTATGTGAAATCTCCTGCGTGAATTAATTGTATTGTACAATTCTTGATTGTATTAGTTGCTCACTATAGTAATGGTAATCTTACTAGAATCTGGGCTAAAATAGTGAAAGTAAGGATCCATGATCCTAGTTGCTTTTTGGCAAAACAAACCCACCAGCCAAAAGCCCTACATGTCTAGAGGTAACTTTTGTCGGGTAAGTCTTGCTGAGTATTAGTATGCTCAGCCTTGCTATAATTGTTGCTTTCATGTGAAGTTGTTTGGCCTGTTGAGATTCCACCTGGCTGGGAGCTGGAATGGGTGGATGATGACGCCGAATGATGGCATCACGGATGGCCTCCTGTGATGTCGTATCGTATCGCTATTAGTACTTCCACTGTTTTAATAAAACTCTGAACCTTTTATTTCCATGTCAAGGAGCATGGTTTGTAATAATGTACCCTACGGGGAGATTGTATTAAGTTGTAAGGAATTCTGGACTCTCCTTCGTGGGAGTTTTAATGCATACATTCGATCCTCTGTGTTTTCAAGTGATTTACCGGGTGTAAACCCGGCAACGCTCAACGGGATGATTCTTTATTATCGCTTAATGACCAAATGGAGTGGTTTAGGCGATAGTACGGAATTATCTCGGATGGGGTTGTCACAACGCAGCTATTTATCTTGGCTAATTTATCCGCTAGTTATCTTGTTCAAGATCCTACGTCGTGAAGATCGGGACAACATCCGTATCATCTGGTATCAAAGCCATCGTTGCCACGGTAGGATTTTTTTTACCTTAGCTACATATATTTTTGTCGTCGTCCTATCCACCAAAAAGCCAAAAAATCTATCATAGCCTTTTCTTTACAATCTATTTTTCTAGTGAGTTTGGTTAAGTTTCAGTCCATTAGAGTCATTGTTTAGTTGCTGATCATATCATCCTTTGCATGTACTTTTGTGCCTTTCCATATATTTGAAAATCCCCATAAAAAGTAAACCATTTCTATCCTTTGTGAAAACTTTTGTCCTATTAAGATAGCTGCTGGTTATATTTGGTTATATCATCTTAAATTTGTGCAAGTGTTATATCTGATCTTGTTTTGTATTATGCAAACAAAAGTGTCAAAAAAAGAAGAAAGAACACTGAAAAAAGTGTTGAGAAAGTTAAAAAAAGAGAAAGTGTTGGAAAGAAAGAAGAAGGATCAGATTGTTGGTATGCACAAGTGTTTGAACCTTCATATCAATTTGTGTAACCAAGTTGCTATCATCATTTTGCACAAGTGATTCTCTTTAAATCAATCATCACTAGCATATTCCTTGTTTGCATCAAATTTGAAATCTGTCTTTTGTGTGTGTGTTGTTACTTCACATCTTTCATACCTTGTGATCAGATGTAGGCATTGAATCTCTAGTTTGGATAGTTACTTATCTTTACAACAACTAGAATATAATTCAGGTTGCTCCTTGTGCTGTATACCCTACCAAGCTCCACATAAAAGCCATCGTGTACAGTTTTTTCTGATCTTGTATTCGCTCAATTATCACTGCTCTTTACCACCAACGGATTGCCTTAGTAACTTGCAGGGAAGAATGAGAGTAATGGTTGGTAAGAGAAGGTGAGGTTGTGAGTTCCACATATTGTCCTATTCCACATAAATGCTTGCTCTTTTGTAGACATTAACCATGACAGGTCGAATGTACACAAGACTTCCATTCTATGGAAGTACTAATCCGGAGGAATTTCTTGATTGGAAGGAACAAATGGTGTATGAGCTTGAACTCCAAGATTTTCCAAAAGTAAAGAAGGTGTCACAAGTTGTACTTGAGTTTGAAGATTATGCTCATGAATGGTGGAAGAAGTATCTACATAAGCGCTTCATCAAGTGTTGGAAATATTTGAAGAAAGCCATGAGAAAAGAATTTGTTCCACATGAGTATGAAATGATTTTACTTCGTCATTTGAAGTGCATCAAGCAAGGAAGTAAATCTGTCCAATCATATCATGACAAGCTATCTTCTGCTATGCATCAAGCAAATATTGTTGATGACATGGTTACAAAAGAATACTTCATGAGAGGTCTCAATGCTAATATTGTTGCTGCAATCAAGGGAAAATATGCAAGAAGTGTGCACAATCTTTTGGCATATGCACTCAAAGAAGTGAGAAAAATTAAAGAGCCGCATCAATATAATATTTCAAAGTGTATTAATTTGTTCAAAGACATTGCTACAAGGTTACAGGATGAGTTGAAGCCCAAAGTGCCATTTGTTGTCGGAAATAACAAAGCAACAATTCCATGCAAGAAGAAACGATCTATTGTCACCATGCGTGAATCAATGGATGCTAATGTTAAGTATGTTGAAAACAAGAGCATTGTTGTGCAGCAAGAAGACAAGTGTGTGCCACAAGTTGACATGAGAAGTAATGTGGTGATTGATCTTTCTACCAATTCTAGTGGTACAACTTATCCTAGTGTTATGGTTGTCCAGAATTTTAGTTCGGACTCTAACTTTGAGAAGACTGAAGTCAATGAAGTCCTCTCCAATGATTGCTTGAAATCTGAGCACGAACCATTTGGAGATATTGATGCACATACCGTGCAAGATGAGAATGGACAGTGCCACAATCATTTGCAAATAAGAGAGATAATTGAAAAAAAGAAAGAGGCGATTGCTGCTGATTTTCAAAGTGAAGGTGCTTATTTTGTTCAGCAAGAACATGGTAAAACATCTTCTCAGGTTTAGATTCTAAGAGCTAATGTTCCTAGAAGTTCTTTGCCTTTTTCAAGTGCCATTTTTGATGAAATTAAGTGCCGCAATGTTATTGATAGTTGTGATATGCAGCAAGGTGGTGAATCAGTGTCACTACAATGTTCAGAGTATGTTTAGACACCCATTTTTAGAGTTGCATATAATCTAAATGAAAAGAGAGACCAAATGTTTGGTTTGAGGGAAGATTTGGAGAAGAAATTTGTTGCTAGTGCATCACCAAGTGTGATTGATGAATCTGTCCAGAAGCAAATTGAACATGTTCCACCTTATCAATGGTTGCAACATGATGTTGTTCCATGCTTGAAAGAGATGTCAACATGTACTACACCATCAACTGTAGTATGTGAGGAATTATTGGACAGAGATGCTGAAATTAAGTGTGCTAATATGCCTCATGAAGTGCAAATTGAAGGCATAACTAATATTAATAACTCCACTAAAATTGTTGGTGTTCCATTACCACTGGAACTTGTTAAAGTTGGTGTTCCACTTTGACCTTTGCTGGTCAATGTTTAGTTGAGGAATTCACGAAGGAAAGTGACCATGCAGTTGCTGCTCCAAATATAGTTATGAAGGCTTTGCATCAAAACCTATGTGAGATAGAGAGCCACATAGCCAAAATGAGTGCAAGGGAAAATAAAAGCGAATTGTGTAATTCCACAAAATGTGAGATTGAGAGCATCCACAATGAGTGCGAGGGATATACACCACATAAAAAGACAGAGCTTGATTACAAGATGTGTGAGGATGTTTATGATTCTAACCCACTCATCCGTACTTCTTGTGTTGTCTCTCAAAGTGTGCAGGTTAGCAAAGAAACTGAGAAAGAGGTGATTTCTCATCACACAACACCACTTGTTGAGAGAGGTGAGAATATTGTTGTTGAACAAAATCAATTTGTTGCTGCCATAAACATGAAGCATGAAGATGAAGGAGGTAAAAATTCAGTAGAGCAACCCATTGTATATATACAAACATCAAAACTAAAAAGTAATGAAAATAATTCTTATCTGAATTTGCAAGGTACATTGTTGAGTAATCATGATAAAACATCTACTGCAAATTTAATTGATTTTACTCAAAGGTTTCATGTTGATTCAACTCATTCAAAAGTAAATTCATGTGCTGAAATTTTGCAAGTTGTTAAAGTTGTTATAGTTTGCATAACTCTTATTTTATTTTGAAACCTTGTAATAATTTAAATGCTAATAAACTTCACTATGTTCAGTTCATTACCCATGTTAAATTATTTGCAAAGATATCCCCCATTAATTATTTGAGTTATATCATATTTGATAAACTTGTTGAGATTGATCAAATGCTTGATAACGTGTCTATGATAACATCCATGAGAGCTTTTAATAATGTTCATAACTGCAAGCTTACTTTCAATTTGATTATTGAACATGTTGTTGATAAGTTCTTTGTAAGTTCTATGTGCATAACATGTGACAAGCTTGCTGAATTTAAATTGAACATGTTGGACGACAATCATTGTGTGTCATACTTTTCTGGTCATAAAGTGAATAAATTGTTTAATACTTATGATATTGAGAGAAAAATATTATTATCATGATCATATTGTTTATAAAAAGAAAGAGACCTTGTGCAAAGAACAACAAGCTCTTCGTCCAATTTTTTCTATCCACATCAAAGAGCAAATAATTTGGAAGGTATGCATCTAAACCTTCAAAAGAACTATACAAAAAAATAATTATGAGAATGACAAGAGATCAATGTTTTCTTCAAATTTTGAAATGTTCAATGTTGCAATGATGAAATTAGAGATTTTGAATAATTGTGTCGCTTGCAAAAAATTGTTGTTCTTCCATCTACGAAGTTGTTTGCAGGATTACAAACACCAAGAAAACATTTTCAATGTGAGTTTAGAAAAATGAATTTGATGTTTCTAGCTCGTCCAAATAAAGTGCATAACTCATATATGTCATGCTATCATTATGCATCAATGAATATGCATGAGAAAGGAAGCAATGAGGGATCTAACTTGATTGATCATGAAAAATTCTATATATATCCACCCTCTACCTTTTATAAATTGATTTTAGGTCAACAAAAGCTGAGGACAGCTTTTCTTCAAGGAAGGGAGGATGATGCGGCCCGGTCGAAGACTTCAACAAATACTATCAATATTGAACATTCATACAAGGTGAAAGCTATACTTAATTCCAAATCTTACTATTTTCATTTAGCAAGGATACTACTTGGCTTGTATGATTACAGACTCAAGCACATTGCTATATTCGACTGCAACAATGATCATCACATGACCAAGCCCACAATAATCAAAGTCGAGGATGACTCCTTTTTCAAGAGAGGGAGGATGATGCGGACATCCCCACTGACCGTATTATTACACAAGTGGATGAACGCAACACACCAATAAATATAAACCAAGGACCAATTACACGAAGTCGTGCCAAGAAACTACAACAAAAGGTGAACTTTCTCCTAGCAGAAATTAACTTTAACATATTTGAGAATGTTATACTACCTAAATGTTCTACACTGGTTGTACTTAGGTATATATGTGAGAGGGGTGGTGCAGCTATACACGTAGAGGAAACGAAGAAGAAGAAACAAGTGGATCAGTTCGGACCAAGGATAAACCAGCAGAGATCAGTTCGGTCAAGTTCGGACCTGCATAATGATTTGATAATAACTCTTAAATCCTGATAGATATGGATCTCTATGAGTACTTCATGGAACCATCTTGAAGTTAACTTTCAAATGCAAGAAACCACATGTCCATTAGACTTTATAATAAAGAGTTATGACCGATTTAGTGAAGACTGCGCATGAAGCCAACAATCACACGAGGCTGTTCGGGATTTCAGTTTGTGGTGGCTTTTCACGTAGCATAACTCTAAAAACTCAAAGGTCCATTCACACCCAACAAGGAGGGTTGTTCCTTGTATAAATACCCTATGTATCTCTGAAATAATCAAGACTTGATAATGAAATAGAACCCTTTTGTTCAGTTGTGTGCTAACAAATTCAGAGAGTGATTCTCTACCCCTTTGCTCTTGTGATTTCGTATGGAATAACATCGGCAGCCGCTTCATCGGCACCCAATCCGTGCTCTTGGTACTTCATGTTCAGGTTGCGTAGGTTGGTTCTTTGAGAGTGTGATTGGGCGAATCCATGATTCAGGCTCTCATATAGAGACAGTGGTTGGCTTCTTGTGTGTGTCGTCAGGTTGCACTACCTATCCAGCTACTCATAGCTATTTATCTTGGATGATTTATCAGCTAGTTATATTGTTCAAGATCCTACATCATGAAGATCGGGACAACATCCGTATCAGAAGGGCTGGGCGGTGCGGCTTTGGTGGGCAGGGTGTTACAGTTTCCCTTCTAAAAACAGATTAGGGAGTAGTGTCTAATCAAGCTAGTTGTAGCATAAGAAACACGCCTGATGGCACTATCCCTCTCAACTTTACTAATCTCTTCATGCTTCTCAACACCCTAAAGACCATAACAAGGATAATCACTTATTACTTTCTACATATTCCAACTTGAAGCTCGAAGCATATAAAAAAGCAAGGTTAACCAATAAAGCATCTCCAAGGGTTCCATAAATCTTTTCCTAATAATTGATTTTTAGGTAGATGGGTGTGACAACCCGCCCAGGAAAATACCGTACTATCGCCCAAGACCGATCCACTTTTGGTCGTTAAGCCATAGTAAAGTATCTTCCCGTCGTTAGTTGCCGGGTTAACGCCCGGTGAATCACTTGAACATTGAACAGAGGATCGACACATGCATTAAAACTCACGCGAAGGCGAGTCCAGAGTACAACACGAGTTAACATAATTTATTACAAACCATTGTTCATGTCATGGAGTAAAGGTTCAGAGTTCGAAAATACAGCGGAAATAAAATAAACTAGTGCAACGGTAGACATCATAGGAGGCCATCCGTGATGTCATCACTTGGCGTCACCCGTCCGATCAATCACACCTGCAACAACAGTTTTAAAGCAAGGCTGAGTATACTAATACTCAGCAAGACTTAACCGTCGGGTGACAACTACATCACCAACCTCTAGACATGAAAGGCTTTTGGCCGGTGGAGTTTCTCTTGCTGAACAGCTACTAAAAGTAGATCCTTACTTTCAATCTTTTAGCACAAGTTCTAGTTGATTACCATTTCTAAATATGCCAACTAATTCAATCCAGAATTGGACAAGCAATTAATTCATACAACAATATTCCTCGAGTTCCATCATTATGGGATATCATGGCCAGTTGATTAAGCAGTCTCGGGTAACGGTGAGAGGCCGACAATCGATTGATTTAAACCTTGCAAGGTAGACCCAAACACACGGTAGGCTGTCCCCGCAAGGACAACTTTCCCAGGCCGTTTCCGTCGATCTTCGGCTCGGGAGCGGAACCTACATTCCTTGGTACAAGGTTTACTGGATCGCTCCCACACGAACGTCCAGACTCACTCGGGTACCACACTATTGCAAGCAGGGGGACACAAGTGCCCCAGGTGTAGTAGGGAAAGGTTCCCTTACCGCGTCAATCGGGTACTAGGCTTACCGGTCCCATACCCGGCATATGTTTAGTACGTTCAAAAGCTTAGCCCACGAAAGCCACTGGACCGGAGCCCAAATCCCATGCTCTTACCACATGAGCAATCCATTTAAGGATATCTTATGATTCCTATCTAGGAACCTAATCTCGCGAGTGACGAACATCACTCGACTTCTATCGGTCCTATAGCATAGCAGCTATCGACCTAGCATACTAGTGATAGAGCATAGGTACCTAGGGATCATGCATCTAGGGTTTCAAATCAACTCCTGAAACGTAAATGCACAATCGTAGCAATCATAATTGCAAAATTTTTAAAAGATGGGTCAATGATCCGGGGCTTGCCTTCGATGGCAAGGTTGGCCTTGGGCCCTTCTGGACTTGGTCCAGGTCTTCTCTATAGAGACGTGGTGCACGTCTCCGTCAGCTCCTCCGTCTGGCACACGCGTACAGCTACCGTTCGGGAGATCTACACGAGGATGCAAGTGCAAGATTTATTTGATGATTTTAATTTAATTAAACACAAACAATAAATGATAACCATAGGGTGCATTAGTTGGACACATTCACCTAGATAAGAATACATTTAGCATACTCTTCCAAAAAGGAACAATATGCAATTCTTTATTAAACATTTGAATAAAGGTTCTTATTCTACTTATCATTTCATGTGAAAGCTTCATTTCCTTTTATCTTCTCCAATAAAGTGTAATTAATATTTTTATCCATGAATTATTTTCTGATCAGTGATGATATTTAATTATCTTTTAATTATTTTAAATAATATCTTCAAAAAGGAAAAAGAATTAATTAGGGATTTTTCTTTATTTAATCTCCCTTTAATATTAAAAGGGCATTTTAAGATTTTTATTAAACAATTAAATTACCAAAAATTAAAGTAGTGTTTCTTAGGCCTACTAGCATCTATACTGGTCCATTGGACCCACATTCAAGTGTTGGATGCTAGGAAATTAATTATTATTGAAAATATCAAAGGCTAGCTAGTGATTCCATTTTAAATGCATACAAAAATAAATAATCACAAAAATGATCCAAACTATCTTGTGCATGATCTCTGGTCCTAAACAAGTCTAAAAAGCCAGCATGTTTACATGGAATCTCTACTGAACTTGGTTTATTAATTTACAAAGGAAAACATGCATAATTCAAGAATAATTATTTCCTTTAATCCAAAAAACATTATTAATTCACAAGATGTGTACTTTGGTATTATAAGACAGTGTGCACAAGTTGGGGTCAAAAACATAAATATATTTAACATGAAAAATCATTTATGCAGTTCTTCCAGAGATAGAAAAACATTTTTATAAAAAGATTTACATGATAACTTTGTGCAATGTTTGGCATAGGAGCTTGTCCTGACCTAACACACAACATATCAAAAATTTAGCTACAGAGGTTTCATGGTTTTTGAGATATCGCAGATCTAGGGTTTTCACATTTGTATTTTTAATGCAAAAACTAAAATGAATTAGCTCAGGCCAGAATAACAAAAGTTGTAGAATAATTCACAACGGATCCAGAAAAATTGGTTTCACATTTTTCTGAATTTTCTGTGATTTTCTACGTAATTTACAAGAAACAGCCACTCACTTTTAGTATTGGAGTTGCACTTTTGCAGTCAGGCCCCTGAAATTAACTTCTCCTTTGCAATGTGGTCCCTGGGCGGCCGGGCAGCGGCGGTCCGGCCAAATTCCGGCGAGCCGCCGCCGGGCTTGGCCAGGAAAGGGCGTGGGGAGGGGCTAAGGGTCCTAGGGGACCGGTTTGTGGGTTGCTTGGAGCTAGTGGTGGCCGGGGGGAGGGGGCGCGCGGCGGTCGGGGGGCACCGGCCGCCGCGGCCGGGGCGTGCCGGCGAGGGGGGTGGGGCACCGGCGGTGGCCGGGTGTCGGCGAGCTGTGGTGGAGCTAAAGGAGGCGTTGGGGAGGCCTTGGGTGGCACCGGGGGCGGCGGAGGAGGGCCGCCCCGCGGCGAGCGCGGCCGGGCGGCCTTGCGGGCGGTGTCCTCGGTCGCCACTGCGCAGGGGAGCCCAGCAGTGCCTAGCCACCACTGCGGCGCCGGACAGCGGCTTTAAGGCCGCGGTATCTTGCCCTCGCCACGAAGGAACCTGCCCTTAATTGCGTAGTACGGCGCGACGTGACCGGGGATGGAAATCCGCGCCGCGCGCGCGTTCGGCGCGACGCGTGGCTGCGCGGCCGCGCGGTCGAGGCTCCGCCTCGGGAACCGGCGTGGGCGACGTCCGCACGGCCCGTGCTCGCACCCGGCGGTTGGCAGGCCGCCTCGGCGTCCGTACGGCGCGGCCGGCGTGAGGCAGCGCCCGCGGCGCGCTCTGGAACGTGGCACGACGTCGCGGGCGCGACATACCCAGCACAGCACGTCTTAGCCCTCTTGATCTCCGTTTTTCTCAAAATTTTGCAACTAAAGTGCACTGAGCAATGAATAGGAAAGTTGTAGATCTCACTACCCCCTACAACTTTCGTAAAGGCCGTCTAGTGATTTTCTCAACGGATTTTGCAGGAACGTCGTGCCAACGTTGAATGTCGGCCTGTTCTGAAAATCAGGAGGTACTGCCAGTCGATCTAGTTTTTCGCTAATTTCCACACAAAATTTGAAATGCCAATCTACACGAAAGTTGTGTCCCTCAACAAGATGGACAACTTTCATAAAGGTAGATTTTGAAGTGTTTAGGTGAATTTTGGGGAACGCGGCAAAAGTTCCGGACGACATTCGCTGACGTCGACAGTTAAGCGGGGTTTGACCGTGTCTTTGACCACGGGTTGACCACGGGTGTGTGTAGGCTCGGTCAAGGGGTTCAATAGGGTTCAATGGCAAGGTTTTCGGGTGACGGCCCAGGTTGACCTAGGTTTGACCGATGTTTGACCGGTTTGACTCGGGTGATCCGGTCATTAGCGTTAATAACGTTAATTAGAAAACTGAGGCGTCACAATGGGGGGAAATACCTCTTCAATAATTCCTAACCTATCCTCCTAATCTTTTAGAACTTGGAAAAATGATCATGTTCTGCGTATAGTTACGTGCTTTTGAGTCAGCACATACCTTCACCTAATCCGTGGAAGGGCGAGAAAAGAATAAAGAGTATAAAAGAGTTTCTGATGCAAAATGTACAAGAGAGAAAGCATATATAAAATTGGTTAGAATTTATATAAGAGTTACAACATGTACAACCGACGGTTTTTCTGTTGAACTAGCAGTTTTTCTACCGTGTCAAAAACTAGCTGATGAAATGAAGGTGGTTGAGTGCTGTATTTGCAAACAAAAATCCTAACCGGAGAAGACTCTCCCGTTAGACTTACACGGAGACCCCTCAACATCTACGTCAGTTTGAGATCGGACGTGCGAACCACCTGGTGGAAATAAACGAGTGGATGAGGGGCTGTAGAAAACCAGTGATTGTCGACTTCTCCAAAAAATCACTGTTGGCTTGGCTTTGCTTTCTCTCCTTGCACCGGGGAACACAGCCGCTGATCCACTCTCGATCCCTTCCCCCTTCCCACCGCCCGATCCCACCAAATCCGTGCCCGTGCTGCCCTCAATTGGATTGCCTACCTCCCGGTCGTTGAGGACCGGAGCGTCCGAGGACCGGTGGATGATCGCTCCTGGTTGTGATGAGTGATTGACAACGTAGTGTGGACTGACTCTTGGCCAAGTATTACAGGTGCAGGTTGCGGCTTGATTTGCGTTGGTGCAGGTGAAGAGTGGGTGCGAAAGGTCTATGCCTTGTGGGGCCTCTGAGGAGTGGAGAGACAAGTAGGCCTGACTCGAGGTGGCCAGCGGGGTCAAGTGCGGGCCGCATGGTGGCAAGAAAAGCAAGACAAAGTCATCAACCGGAGTCGGTGCAGGGTAGTGGCTCACAACCGGAGTCTGCACATGGGGTTTGCGGCGGTTCACCACAAAACCGTCGGGTTACTTGGTTGAGCCACAAAACCATGACCGGAGGCTCAGCGGGCGGAGACGGGATCCGGGCGCGTTGAGAAGCTTCGATGTTGGCAGACGCATGGCGGGATCGCAGGGCTTGCATCGGGAGGACTCGGTCTGCGGCGATGGCATGGCCGTGCGATGAAGAGAAGTGCTACATGACTTATTTGCCCCTGAGGGGTTTGTATCACAACTTAAGTGCTAGGGGTAGTGTGGTCTTTTTCCTGGCCCGGAGGGGACTCATATATATTAGCTCTAGGATTTCCAGGCAAACTATCCATCCAGTCTGCTTCTCATTTCCTTGCTCCATAGGGTTAGATTTTTCCTCCGTTTGTAAAGAATCTGACCTCCGAGTGAATGGAAGCTTTCATGGTTGCGTCGATTTCCCACTTGTAGCTTGTTGTTTTTTCGTGCCTTTTTCGAGCTATTTTTGTCGGTTTTTCGTGCGTGGCTTGTTCCTTCGATTCTGAGGTGTTTGGGTTCGAATTTGTTGGTGGGGATCATGGATAGTTGCCTCGTGCATCTTTGTGCTTGATCTTGACCTCCCCAAACTTCGAATTTTCGGCCTCTGATTGAAGGATTTCGGTTGGACCCTAGGTTTTTGATTGAGCTCAGTTTCGATTCGATTCCTAGCGATTTAGTTCATTTGAGGACCCAAGTTTTGGGGCATAGCATCCCCTAGGGACGCTTCACTTCTCCCCCAAATCTTTCCTCAAGAGCTCAAGCCGTTTGGGAGAACCATGGTGGGATAGGGGAGGTTGACTTCTCGATTTTCACCTTGAGCTGTTCTGTTCGAGGGCTGGCGGACTGTCTGCCTGTAGCCCGCGGACAGTCCGCGAGGTGAGAGTTCTTCGCGTGTTCGTCCAGTTCGTGCAAGCTCGCGCGTAGATCTTTCGAGGTGCCAAAGTTCTGTGGCAAGAGATTTGGTGGGCCGTCCGCCCGAAGGTCCCGGACCGTCGACGCGACACAAGTTTCTTTCAGACAGTCCGTGGGTGGGGTGCGGACCATCCGCATTTCGGGGTGCGCTTCTGGTGGTTATGTTGCATTTAACGGACTGGCCACTCGAGAGTCGCGGACCGTCCGCCCGGCGTCCGCGGACTGTCCGCCCCAGCCTCGTGGACCGTCCGCCTGGTGCTGTGCAGAGTTGCTAAGTCCTTTGCTTCTTGAGTTTTGCTTTCGCTTTGGGATTGTTTGGGGTTTGTTCCTAGGGTTGGTAGGTCCGTTATGACTATCTGACCTTGGCAAACTTGTGTGGGAATTCTTGGTTGTGAATTTGGGGCATAGGCCGAGTTCTCTCTTTGGAGAAGAATTTTTATCGACTCTTATTCACTCCCCCTCTCTGGTCGCCTAATCGGTCCTTCAATTGGTATCACAGCCAGTTACGGATCTTCATGATTCTAACCACTGTAAGATCCAAAGATGGCGTACCAAGAACGGGGTTCGAGTCCTCCACACTTTGATGGTAAGAGCTACCATATGTGGCAAAGGCGGATGGCTGCTTTCCTTTGCGGCCAGGGTTAGATCCTGTGGAATATCACGGTGAACACAGCTTATGTTCATCCGTTGAACTTACTTGCTCCAGGATCGAGGGACATGTTCAATGCCAACAACAAGGAGGTCGACTACCTATACCGTTCTTTGTGTGAATCCGAATTTGAACGGGTTCGGACAGAGGATTTGGCGTGCAGAATTTGGGAGCAGTTGAAGAATGCTCATGCCGGGAACACTCAGGTTCAAGCGCGGCTCTTTGCGACCTACCGGAGAGAGTACGAGAACTTCACTCATCTCCCCGGTGAGTCCATAGATGCCATGTTTCAGCATTTCATGGTGATTGTGAACAACATGAGGGCTAATGTGGTCGTGCTCCCGTATGATGACCATTACAGGGCTGTTAAGCTCTTGCATTCTCTGGATCGTACCGTGTGGAGTGGGAAGGTCGAGGCCATCCTAGAGTCGGAAAAGTATGAGACCCTCACGGTGGACGAGTTGTTTTCCAAGCTCAAGTCGTCTGAGGTGGATCAGTGGATTTGGCGTGCAAAGATCGAGAACCCGACTGATCCCCATAGTCTAGTTCTCGTATCTGGTTCAAGGACTAATGCTAACATGTCTTTGAGACATTTTTCTTTGTCTTGCCTTGTGTCCATGCCAGATGAGGAGTTCGACATGTTGGGCGAGGAGGACCTTGCGTTGTTGAGCAGGCAGTTCGAGTGCATGTACACGAACCAGAAGAAGGCTCAGAGGAGCTCGGGCATGTGCTACCGGTGCGGGAAGCATGGGCATTTCATCGCCGAGTGCCCGAAAGACATGGAGGTCAAGCCCGAGCACAAGCACCATCCGAGGACCGACCACAAGCACCGCTAGAGGGAAGACTACAAGGGCAAGAACAAGTCCGAGCGGAGACCAAGAAGGAGTGGTGGTCACAAGAAGAAGGAGCAGGCGATGGTGGCCGGCGCGAGCGACATCGACTCAAGCTCCTATTACTCTTCATCGAGCTCAAGTGATGAAGAAGAGAACCGGCACAAGGGCAAGCGGTCGGGTAAGAACATCAACGGCTTGTGCTTCGCGGCCCAAGGCTTTTGTGGCATGGTACATAGCTCTGCAAGCAAGAAGAGCAACAAGGAGGACTCGGGCTCTGACTCTGAGGAAGAGGTAAACAATGATCCATCTTTCTTGATAGCGGAGAATGCTTGGTTGAATGACTTGCTTGACAACCGTGATTATGTGCTTAGAAAGACCAAGAAGGAGAATGCTAGGCTAAGGAGAAGGTGGTTGAGCTAGAATCTTTGCTTGATGATGCTAAGGCTCAAATAGATTCTTGTAAGTCTGCTCCTATTGTGACCAATGAACCTGAATGCACTGATTGTTCCACTTTTCTTAGTGAATTGATTATGCTTAAGGAGAAGTATGCCTCCAACGTCAAGGAACTAGATGTGCTTAGGGTTGAGCTAGATGAGATGGAATCTAGGCCCTCCTTGCTTGGTGCTTGCACTTCTTGTTCTATTTTGCATGAGAAGCTAGATGTCTCGCTTGTTTATGCTAGATCTTTAGAGGCTCAGCTGAAAGCTTCTATTCCTACAATCTGTTCTACTTGTGAAATAAATGCTGTGAAGAACATGGAGCTTGTACATTATGTTGACCGTTTGCAGGATGAGAATGATGAGTTGAGAAAGTTGATGGGTTGGTTGTCTGGTCATGAGCCTCAGTTGAGGATAATGATCGAGACATACAAGCGCTAGGATGGGGAAGCGCTTGGGGCAAACAAGGTTGGTGAGGGAAGTGGTGAGAATAAGGGGAAGATCGGAGATGTCCCAGAGCCACCAAAAACCCACCACAAAAATGCCTTTGTTCCTAAACCGAATCATCTTAGGAACTGACTAAACACAACCCTAGCTCCACCCGTGTTTCCTCCACAAACCTACAACTTCCAGAAACCCATCAAGTTCAAGAGTGTCTTGGGTAATGAGTTCCTTGGGAAGAAGGGAGAGAAACCGAGTGAGGAGAAACCAGAGCCCAAAGAGAACCGAAAACCAAAGCCAAAACCGAAACCCTTCCATTGTAAGAATTGTGGGAGGGATGGGCACCTTGCTGAGTTTTGCTTTAGGAGGAAGCGTGAGGAGAGGTTGGCTAGAGAGTTGGTCAACAAGGACAGGTACCGCCCTTCTCGTGGTGTGCCTGAGCATAGGTTGGTGCCGAGAGGTGAGGGTATAGTGCGTACCATTGACCCTCGAGAGAGGCGTGAGTTTGTGCCTTGTGGAGAACCACCACATAGATAAGGTGGTAGGTGTGTTGGGTTTGGGCATGGTGAGTTTGCTGGATGTTCCTTTGCTCGTGGCCAATACGAGTATGGGGGGAATGATCACAGTTTTAGGTCCCAGAAGAGCTACGAGCCACGGTCTCCCCTTCGTGGTACACGTAGTCCTCCAAGGGGACGTGTGGGTGTTCTATCTAGGAGAGATAGGATGGATTTTGCTAACACCACATTTGAGTAAATGGCGAGGCACTGGTTTGATTTGTTTTGTACTAATCTCAGTGCTGAGTCTTTTGTTCACTCTCGCTCTCGTTTTTGATTTTGCAAGTGGGAGGCATGGAGGGATTTTGGTTGATCGACTTCGGTTTCTCTCAACACATGACCGGAGATCGACGGTGGTTCTCCAGCCTCACCCCTGTGATGACCAAAGAGTACATCACTTTTGGAGATAATGGAAAAGGTAGAGTGCTTTCAGTGGGCACGGTGAACGTGAGTGAGTCTGTGACTCTTCGACGTGTTTCTCTTGTCAAGTCTTTGGGGTACAATCTTCTCTCTTTTTGCCAACTTCTTGATGAGGATTTTGAAGTCCGTTTCAAAACGGGTTGTTCTCGTGTTTTGGATTCTCGAGGTGATCTCGTGTGCATGATCGTCCTCGAGGGTCAAATTTTCAGAGCTGATTTTTCTTAGTGTGTTGGCTCTTCTCGTTGTTTGGTTGCTGGTGTTTTGGCGGAGCTTTGGTAATGGCATAGGAGACAAGGTCACTTGAGTTTTGACTTGTTGTCACGCTTGAGTGGGCTAGGATTGGTCCAAGGATTGCCAAAGTTGAAATACCAAAAGGATTTGGTATGTGCTCCGTGTAGGCATGGCAAGATGCTCGCCGCCTCTCATCCGCCTCTGACATCCGTTATGACAGAGAGGCCATGCGAGCTGTTCCATATGGACTTGGTTGGTCAACCTCGTGTGTGCTCGGCGGGTGGGAAATGGTATGTCTTTGTGATCGTGGATGACTATTCTCACTATGCTTGGGTCTTCTTTTTAGCTGACAAGGGGGAGATGTTTCGTTTTGTGAGGGATCTAATCTTGGGGTTGAAGAACGAGAGACATGGAGATGTTGTTCGAGCTATTCATAGCGACAATGGCAGTGAATTTAAAAACTCTCATTTCGAAACCTTTTGTTGTGATTTGGGTCTCGAACATCTATTTTCTTCTCCCTATGTGGCTTGTCAGAATGGTGTGGTTGAGAGGAAAATCGTTCCCTTTGTGATATCGCTCGGACGATGCTTGATGAGCATAGGACTCTGAGGAGATACTGGGCGGAAGTGGTGAATACCTTGCCATGTTGGGAACCGGATTTTTCTGATGGCCTTCTTGAACAAGACGTGCTATGAGCTTATGCACGGGCGAGCACCCAGATGAGCCATTTCAGGGCTTTTGGTTGTCGGAGCTTCATTCTCAAAAAGGGTTGGCTTGATAAGTTTGAGTCGAGGTCTTCCGATGGGATTTTCTTGGGTTATGCTAGCCATTCTAGAGCATTTTGTGTACTCAACCTTGATACTAACCTAGTCATGGAGACTTGCGAAGTGACCTTCGACGAGACACAACCATGCAATTCGTCTGTCTTTGAGTGTGCAGGTGACGATGAAGTTGGCAAGAAGATCTTTGAGGACAAGGAGGAGGATGCTGGAGAGGATGATGGTGAAGCTCCAGCCGCGCATCTACCCTCTACTTCCACTACAACGACTACGGTGCAGGATGGTCCATCCCCTACACCGCCTACGATCCAGCAAGATCAAGTGGAAGCAGCTGCTGAGGGGGAGGTTGTCTCTAGGTGAGAGGCACCGAGGCGCGTTCAAGTTGATCATCCACCCTCAAGAATCATCAACGACATCAATGAGCGTATGAAACGGTCGAGGTCCAGAAATGCTTCTCACTTTGCCCATTAAGCTTTTGTTGCTACCTTTGAGCTGAAAGAAATTGGACACGCTCTATCTGATCCTAATTGGGTGAATGCCATGCATGAGGAGTTAGAGACTTTTGAGAGAAACCAAGTGTGGGAGTTAGTGGATCCACCACCAAATTGCAAACCTATTGGGACAAAATGGGTGTGGAAAAACAAAGAGGGAGAAAATGGTGAGGTGGTGAGGAACAAGTCAAGGTTGGTTTCTCAGGGTTATAGTCAGAAGGAGGGGATAGACTATGAGGAGACATTTGCTCCTGTAGCTCATTTGGAGGCAATTAGGATGCTTCTAGCCTTTTCTGTGGCTAAAGGGTTCAAGTTGTACCAAATGGATGTTAAGAGTGCCTTCTTGAATGGGTTCTTAGAAGAGGAAGTTTATGTGAAGCAACCACTAGGCTTTGAGAGTGCTGAGTTTCCTCACAAGGTGCATAGGCTGAGAAAGATGTTGTATGGGCTGAAACAAGCTCCTCGTGCTTTGTATGGCCGTTTGAGGGGGTTCTTGTTTAGCAAGGGGTTTGAGATGGGCAAGGTTGATAAGACTCTTTTTCTCCTCAAGCACGGTGATGATATCCTAATTGTTTAGGTATACATGGATGATATTGTCTTTGGCGGCTCGTCTCACTCTTTGGTTGTGAGGTTTGCAGAGGATATGAGCAAAGGATTCGAGATGTCTATGATGGGAGAATTGCAGTTCTTTCTCGGGCTTCAGACAAGCAGGCGAAGGAGGGAACCTTTGTGCATCAAGCCAAGTACAGGAAGGACATTCTCAAGAAGTTCAAGATTGATGACTCGAAGCCCCTGTCGACACCTATGAGTACGACTACAGCGCTCGACGCGGACGAGGACGGAGAGCCCGTGAACCAGAAGGAGTACCGGAGCATGATTGGCTCCCTCTTGTACTTGACGGCGACGAGGCCGAACATCCAGTTTTTTGTGTGTCTGTGCGCCCGTTTTCAGGCATCGCTGAGGACTTCACATCGACAGGCTGTCAAGCGAATCTTCAGGTATCTTCGATACACTCCTGATCTCGGTCTTTCGTACTCGGCGTCCTCTTCCCTTTCGCTTCTTGGTTTTTTGGATGCTGACTTTGCAGGGTGTCTAGTCGATCGGAAATCGACTTCGGGTACTTGCTAGTTTTTGGGTTCCTCGGTTGTTTCTTGGCCTTCTTGCAAACAGTCTAGTGTAGCTCAGTCTACCATAGAAGCCGAATATGTTGTTGCCGCTAGTTGTTGCTCACAGCTGCTTTGGATCACATACACCCTGAGTGACTTTGATGAGGAGTGTTCCCATGTACCTCTCATGTGTGATAGCACGAGTGCCATTAGTGTTGCCAAAAATCCCGTGCTTCACTCCAAAACCAAACACATAGAAGTGAGGTACCACTTTCTAAGAGATAATGTTGAGAAGGGAAACATAGACCTCATCCATGTACCTACACAAAAGCAGCTTGCCGATATCCTAACCAAGCCATTGGACCAAGCTACATTTGCTCGTTTGCGAGGAGAGCTTGGAGTTGTTTTTCCTTTTGAGCTTCGATTGGGAGGGTTGATGTACATATGCATGTTGCATTTTTATTTATGTATCATATCATGTTTGCAACTTTGTATCATAGACTGCATTTGTAACATATGCCATAGAGATGTGCTTCTCTCATATGCTTTGCTCACCATGATATGCTTGATATGAGGTTATGACTTTGCTTGTGATGCTCATGAGATGTATAGCTATGCTCTTGGTAGCTTTGGGATATATATGCTTGTGGATGGCTTCTTTTTATAAGTATTCTATATAATCCTCTCTTGTGAGTAGAATGCCTCTCATGTTCAATTTGGGTGCGTATGGCTACATCTTTCTTAATTTGTGCTTGAAACCATGTTCTTTTCATTTAGGATCAAAGATCCATTTATCATCATGAATGTTTAGCCTACATGCTACCTTGTGGAGAAGCCTAAGCTTCTTTTTGCTGCAAAGGCACTTCATGTACCATGTTTAACTTGTAAATCATGAAGATGGTATGTGAGATGCCTATGCTTGAAAAAAGTGCTTCCATGTCATAAATTCTTTAAATTCCTTATCTTGGGTGCTAAACCGTTGCATGATGTTCACCAATGAGAAGTCTCATATCTAGAAGTGGACACATGGCTCGGTGGCTTTGACATGACATGAGATAGATTGTAGGTGTTTGTGATGATCTTGTGATGAGAATGTATGACCTTGCATAAAGTTTGTGAGTTATATGTTGTTTGTGCTCAGTTTGATCATGCTTAGGTCCTATGCTCATGAGAGGGAATATTTGTGAAAATGCATCATTTTAATCATGGCTACATCACTTCTTGTATGTCCCTTTCTATCTCGTTGGCGATGCTTGTGCTCAAATTGTGGCTATCTTGCTTGTCTATGTGTCAATTTTAGCATGTTGTAGTGCTCTTTGTATATTTGAGAAGCACCTACTTGCACGTGTAGACTTGATTCATGCATTACCAACAAGGGGGGAGGAAAGTACCCAATTCATGTTTCCAGGGGGAGTTTTGCATCAAGGAAAGAAAAAATTGGGAGAAATGCATTTGTTCAGGGGGAGCTTGCATTCATGCATTTGGGAGCTCCTTTTCGCTTGAATTTTAGTTGTGCTCTTTTGCCGATGGTGCCGAGCCCTTTTGCCTCACCTTGAGGGGTCGGCAATTTTGGAGCCTTTTATCTCTGTTGTGTCGAGTTGTTGCCCTTGCCTTAGGGGGCCGAGATTTTTCTCTCTCAAGTGATCCTTTCTTGGCTTTTGTTTGGCTTTTGATCACTTGCTTGAGTTTTTCTTTAGTTTCTTTTCTTTTTCTCTTCTCTCTGAATTGGTTACTTGTGTGTGTTGTCAATGCGCTCATCAAGGGGGAGATTGAGGACCGGAGCGTCCGAGGACCGGTGGATGGTCGCTCCTGGCTATGATTAGTGATTGACAACATGGTGTGGACTAACTCTTGGCCGAGTATTGTAGGTGCAGATTGCGGCTTGATTTGCGTTGGTGCAGGTGAAGAGTGGGTGCAAAAGGTGTATGCCTTGCGGGGCCTCCGAGGAGTGGAGAGACAATTAGGCCTGACTCGAGATCCGGGCGCGTCGAGAAGCTTCGATGCCGGCGGACGCGTGGCGGGATCGCAGGGCTTGCGTCGGGAGGACGAGGTCTGCGGTGATGGCGTGGCCGTGCGATGAAGAGGAGTGCTACATGACCTATTTGCCACTGAGGGGTTTGTATCACAACTTAAGTGCTAGGGCTAGTCTGGTCTTTTGCCTGGCCCGGAGGGGACTCATATATATTAGATCTAGGGTTTCCAGCCAAACTATCCGTCCGAACTGCTTCTTATTTCGTTTCTCCATAGGGTTAGATTTTTCCTCTGTTTGTAAAGAATCTGACCTCCGAGTGAATCGAAGCTTTCATGGTTGCGTCGATTCCCTGCTTGTAACTCGTTGGTTTTTCGTGCCTTTTTTGAGCTATTTTTGTCGGTTTTTTGTGCGTGGCTTGTTCCTTCAATTCTGAGGTAGTTGGGTTCAAATTTTGTTGGTGGGAATCATGGATAGTTGCCTCGTGCATCTTTGTGCTTGATCTTGACCTCCCCAAACTTCGAATTCGGCCTTCGATTGAAGGATTTCGGTTGGATCCTAGGTTTTTGGTTGAGCTCGGTTTCGATTTGATTCACGGCAATTTAGTTCATTTGAGGACCCAAGTTTTGGGGCATAGCATCCCCTAGGGACGCTTCACTTCTCCCCCCAAATCTTTCCTCAAGAGCTCAAGCCGTTTGGGAGATCCATGGTGGGATAGGGAAGGTTGACTTCTCGGTTTTCACCTCAAGCTGTTCTGTTCGAGGGCTAGTGGACTGTCCGCCTGTAGCCCATAGACCGTCCGCGAGGTGAGAGTTCTTCACATGTTCGTCCAGTTCTTGCGAGCTCACATATAGATCTTTCGAGGTGCCAAAGTTTTGTGGCAGGATGTTTGGCGGACCGTCTGCCCGAAGGTCGCGGACCGCCCGTGCGGCACAAGTTGTTCTCAGACAGTCCGCGGGTAGGGTACGGACCGTCCGTATTTCGGGGTGCGCTTTTGGTGGTTCTGTTGCGTTTAACGGACTGCCCGCTCGAGGGTCACGGACTGTCCACCCGGTGTCCGCGGACCGTCCGCCCCAGCCTCGCGGACCATCCGCCTGGTGCTGTGTAGAGTTGCCAAGTCTTTTGCTTCTTGATTTTCGCTTTCGCTTTGGGATTGTTTGGAGCTTGTTCCTAGGGTTGGTAGGTCCGTTGTGACTACGTGACCTTGGAAAACTCGTGTTGGAATCCTTGGTTGTGAATTTATGGCATAGGCCGAGTTCTCTCTTTGGAGAAGAATTTTTATCGTCTCCCATTCGCTCCCCCCTCTCTGGTCGCCTAATCGGTCCTTCAATCATCCGCGGCGCAAGTTGTTTCTGGTTTGATTGGATAGGGTTGGATCCCAATGAGGAGTGTGGATCCCTAATTTAGCGGCCACGTGCGTGCGGGAGGATTGTGCTAGGATTTCAGTGGGCGCGATCACCGTCTAGCTTGGTGGGCGGGCTGGCGAGCGGGCGGTAGGGTTTTGCCACGGTGAAGAAAGGCTGCCTCAAGCGGCTCCAGAAGGAGTACGCACCTTGCAAGGTGAGCTCCAATTGGATTTTGATTAGCACGGACGGGTCCAATTAGGATACTTCTGTGGCTCGATTTTTTATGGTTGTTTTTGGTTTCGTTGGGTTGCAGGAGCCACTAAAGCAGATCGTGCCTCGCCTACTACCCAATGACTGGTGTAAGTAGCCTCCCCCTGACCCCTACCAGTAGGTTTTGTGCCTTTTTCAGTCATTAATGATTTGAACTGGTTGTTATTGCACTGTTTTCTCATAAGTGTGTGCATGACGCGTGTCGCTTATGTTTCATGTTGTGGTGGCAAGCACTTTTTGAGCTTGGTTTGTCGCAAGTGATGTCGTAGGTGTAATGCGTGTTGCATATAGTTCATGTTATGGTAGCAATCAGTTTTGTATGTTTCTGTATACGAGAGGTTGCTCCACACATTGCATGACATACTCATAGAAATTTACGATTAAAAGTTAAAAGGTTAAATCATGGGATGTGAACCAGAAATAGTTCTGTGTAGTGTGTTGAATTGAGTTTGAGCATATGACAAATGGTAATTCCTGTCAGAATTGATTTCTTTCATTCATTCCATGAAAATTAGTTGATAAGTTCAACCTTTTTTAAGCTCATAGTAGAAATGGCAGGCTAAGGTTATGCCCATAGAATTTAAGCTCTACTGCTTGGCACCCTATTTTCAAAAGTCTACATCAACTTTATTTATATGTTTAAAGCATATCACAATATCTATTTCTATCATCAATCAGTGCTTGGAACATACATCATCTTACCATGATCCCTGCAACTATACCATATTGATACTCATAGCATTTTGGTATGTCAATATGATACTAATGCATCTGTTGTTTAACTCTTAGTGAATGCCCATATTACAATGCTTATGAAACATTTTGCACACGATCTTTCGATCGTACTTACTTTATTTGACCTATATTGTTGTATATTGTCATTTGTTTTCATTTTAAGATAATAAGTAATGGTCTACTACAAATATGGGATAGGAGGTAACTTATCCGCATGAGATAGGAACTACTTTTCCACTGAATTGGAATAAACAAGAAGTAACTAGTCACATATTTAAATTAGATAGGAAGTAAATTTCCTTAGTTTAAGTACATAGGAAATAACGAATCTCTGTTTACATTTGTATAGGAAGTAACGATCCCCTGATTTTGTGAAGTAATGTAGCAATTGCCTCTATCACAAGGTTTTTATGTAGTGTGGTGTTAGTGGAGGCAAGGATGGGCGCTTGTCCCATGCTGTTGATAGGTGAAACTCGTATGAGGTTTCGATCCGTAGGCGTACAGATCTCCTATGCCCTTCTTCGCCTACAGGAGATCCCAAGGTTCTTGTCAACCCAAGGAGCAAGGGGATTACTAGCGTTTAACCTATCACTAATCTAGTTGATTGAAGACTTGTGATAGAAAGATTAATCTATAAAGTAAAGACAAACTAACACTAAATTATGTTAAAGAGAGATGAAAGGTGCACAAGTATGAAGAACGTATGCCCATGGAGTTTAGGCACTTGAAGATGCAATCACCCAAAACATTATAAACCGTCGATCCAATCTAAGAGTGTGTGATCAAGAATTAGACATTTCCCTTCCCTCGTACATGTCAATATGCGAAGGTAATCGGTACTAACCCTAACAAGCACGATATGTTGACGTGATCTACGGGAGCAACCCCGAAAGCATGGTAGCTAGCCTTAAGCATTAAGCATCATCAACAAAAGATATGATAGACATATGATCCAAAAAAGATAGGTGACTACACTTGAAGTTCTGTTATAGCTCTGTGAACAAACGAAAGACTTTACCCCATCATGGTGCTAGGCATGGTATTGTTGAGATGGTGGATGCCTCCGATGAAGATGGATCCTCATTGTCCTTCAACTTCGGCGGCGTCGTCGCAAGCTCTCGATGTCCTCCTTCCTCGTGGCGACCTCCCTCGGGCTTGGCGATGATCTCTTTTGAGTGTCCTCCCCCAAGAGTCTCTCTTGTAGTCGATCTTCTCTTTCTTGGTGGATCTGAGGAACTAGATGGTGTCTCTGGCGAATGGCGGCTTCACCCCGTGATTAGGGTTCCACGTACTTAACACCAAAGAAAGGGGCCCGAATCACCACAGAAGAGGGTGGGACGACCGGCTTGGGCCTTTCTAGGCTTAGTTTCGGCCCATCTTGTGACACGCTTCGTCTTTTGCATTTTGGATCATTTGCACCTTCAATTGTGGGCTTTGGACGTCATTATCTCCGCGACCAAGTTGAGAGTTTTGTATGCATGAACTTCTAGTCTTTTCATCTCGGTCTTCATTGAAGCACATTGGTCCTTGCCACCTTTGGAGGCAAGTTTGCACACAGTCGGAGCTCCTTGATTAACTTGCAAAACGTCCTCCAAACTAGTTGCATCTTCCCTCATTTAATACATGAATTCCTGCAAAAAAACTATACTAGAAAATGCACATCCAATGGTAAACTTGTTATATCATTAGTATGGCTAGTGGCGGTTTAGTTCCATAATGAAGTCCAAACCATAACATAACAAGTGTGTTCTTGGTTGATGGAAATCGACCGCCAACACATGCCTCCTCCACCGGTGCCTTTCAATGTTTCAGGACCAATACATTGTTGTTGCTAGCCTTCTTTCTTATAAAAATGATGTTATGGTTATTAGTGGTTTGCATGAGATTAGAAGTAACTAATGACATAGGACGTAACTAATATGATGAAACCATCTCCTATTTAATTTGAAACATGCATGATCCAAGTAGCCATTTATTTACATGACATATCAAGGAATTCAAGTTCCCTCTTACTTTTTATGATTTTTGCAGTTGCATCCAAAGCAACATCAACGCATATTTTTTTGTGCCAGCTGTGAGTTAGCAACAACTTGAGTTTGACATAAGTAGCTTTTAGTTTTTTTTGAGAAGGTGCACATTTTTCCCTTAGTGTGATTTAGTTACCATATCACTTTAGTTCAAGTAAATTAATTTTATCATGAAGCTCACATACTGTAATTTTTGGAAGTAACTAATTCTGAAGTTATATAACACAAGAAGTAACATACTATATACTTTGTGACACACGAAGTAACAAGTACTAAATTTTTATTATGTAGGATGTAACATATGTTTGATACTACCATCTTTATTCAAGCATATTCAACACATGCTTATAGCACAATGCAGTTCTATGTGTTATATTACCGTGTAGATATTGCAACAAACCCAAAATGATTTTTTTGCCATTAGCTTTTACATCTGGTTCTCCATACTATTTTTTAAATGTAGCATATGTGTACATATTTTCAAAGCAACTCAGAATTGTTTATTGCGATTTGTTCATTTTTGCATTATTATTTTTGGTCCATATTTTTCCCCTAATCTTGAACATCCAGGAAGTAACTAGGCATGGATTTAATCATATTTTGAGTCTAAAATTACATATTGAGTAGTGTTGTTTTGAAAGCTATGTAATAATTCTCATTGTTTGCTACTAGATATTTTTGAGTGTACATATTCATCCTCCCTTTTTAACTGTTAACCTAATTATTTGTTTCCACTCTTTGATAATGGTCCATTTAATTATGATGCAAGCTACTGGTGGTTTGAGATCTTAATGAAATTTTTATGGTCTATTAAGGTTCTTATTAATTAGTAAAATAATATGTTTAAATATCTGTATATAAATGATATGTAGGTATACCAGATGTGGTAGGAATTACAATTAGATTGTTTTTTGTCTCATGAATAGTTTGGAAATTTAAAATTATCTCAGTTATTTGGTCTGCTGGTGTTACACTCTTATTCTTGTATCGGAACTAATAAACCATTTTTAGCTCTCTAATCTAACTTTATTGCATCATACTTTGGTCTGGTGGTTAGCTTACTTTACCACAGGAAGTAACTAATTTTGAGTTAGGAAGTAACCAATCACCAAAAAATCTGGTCCAGGAAGGAACTCGTTATTTATTTACATGAGATTGCAAATAACTGATTATTGGTCCACATGATAGATAAAGTAACTTATTTTGTTCAATAATAGGATGTAACTTATCCCTTATTTGAAACTCCTTGTTGGGGGGTCCAAAAATCGGAGGTAGTCCCTGAACACAGAGGTTCAAAACTCAAATAGCACAAGTCACAAAAGTTGCAAGAAGGAGACAATGAATCTCCGAAAGTATGCGCTCCCCTCAAAAGTTGTGAACCCCTTTACATGTGCCCTCGCGCCCCCTTTTATAGGGAGACGAAGGGACTTTTTACATTCCGAAAATACCCTCAAATCTAGATAATATTCCAAGTGTGAACACGTACAAAAATGTCTTTTACATCCCGTGATTTGCGGGACTGATTTCATACATTTACAAGCCTGCCACTAGCTCACACGTCAAACCCGGACTTTTCAAGGTAGCGTCTTTGACTTGACTTCTTTCTGATTTCTGAACTTCCCATCCGTGATTTTCGAATTTCGGGGATTCGAACCCACAATTTCGCAGGTCTGAGATTCCGGATCTTCGCAGGTTCATGGTTCCAGATCTTCGCAGGTTCATGGTTCCAGATCTTCGCAAGTTCATGATTCCAGATCTTTGCAGGTTCATGGTTCCAGATCTTCGCAGGTTCACGATTCCAGATCTTTGCAGGTTTCAATCTTCGTGAAATAGACAGTAGATTCACGCGAAGGAGCCAGATTTGGCTGATATTTTCACAAATTACCCAAAAACTTATCTCATGAACTTCGACAAAACCGACGTTTCATGGGTGTAAGGTTTTCTCCCGAATTCCCCAACACTAGCCCCTCGGGGAAGCGAGTTGACTCCGACGATCCGTTTCCATGAAAACACTTGAATTCTGGTGAAAAACGTCACCCTCGGAATGTTGGAGGAGACACATCCTCCGGAAAACTCGCTGTTGAAGGTGAAAATCCATCAACCTAGCCATGAGTTTACCTTCGGTGTTGGCATAAGTTTTATACCTTATCCATTGGTACTAACCCCCGTGGTATAACAAGTTCAAGTGTGGATGTCGGTTTTGGAGTTTAGTGTTTATGCAGGATTTTAGCGTTGAATGCAAGACTTTAGGGATAAGTTCATCAAGCACCTTATGACAAGACCTTGAAGCCATGTACAAGTCATGCAATGAAGCAAACTTAACTCCAAGAAGTCAGGGACTTGATCCGAGAAGATGACAAACTCCAAGGACCTAACCAGAAAGTGCTGAATCTTGCAAGACAAGGAGTTATGCCCAATTCGGAGAGAAACAGACGACATGGACCTACATGCAGAAGGGGGAAACATCCAGGAAGCAAGGGAACCGACGTAGAGCAAGGGAGGCCGCGGGCTGGGCCTGGATGGGCCCAGGCCGGCCGGCCCAGGCCGGTTGGCCCAGCCCTGTCCAGGGCCCAGTGATGCCCTCCTTTTCCCTAGCCGCCATTCGGGCTATTTATAGCCCCCCTGGTCGAGAGCCACGAAGAGGAGAATTCGTCATCGGCCGCCGAGGAGTAGAGAAGAGAGGGACACCATCTCGGAGAGGAGAGGGTCGAGCAAGTTGACTAGGGTTTCCCTAGCCGACGTGGGAACCTTGCACGGAAGACCACGTCGGAGTTCCCGGAGCTAGAAGCAAGATCAAGGAAGGATCCCGGTGGTGATCTTGCGTATGTATCATTGTTATAGTTGAATTATCAAGTTGAATCTTTTTCTAGCGATCAAGTGTTTCCTCGAAGATTTCGTTTTTCGATCGGCTTTGCTTATTCCAATTCTATTCTTGAGATAGATTACATAGGGTGTCCTTGTAGCCGCGGTGGCTAGAGGTACACACCGGATCTTCCGAAAGAATCTCGACTTGTCTTTTGACTCGCCCTAGACTCCCCGCATGAGTAGGGATACGTTGTGACAGAACGGGGGTTCTGAAAGGCGGATGTTTTCGGATTTGGACGGGAAAGCACGATTTAAAGAGGCTTATTATAAGATTCGATTTGTTACTTCTCTTGCTTGGAACTTCAACAAAAGGCTTAACCCGATCTCTCTAGATCAGTTTATCTACCCAATCTTACTTTGTTATCTCTGGTCTTTAGTAGATTAGATTAGTTTCATGTCTTTTATCTAGATGCATTAGGGTTTCTTTTACCGAATATTGGAGTTACTTGGCTTTTCTAGATCAACTTTTGCGTTACACATTTGTTCCACGGATTCGATACCTTGGGTTCACCACTCGAGGGAAGAAGGGTCCCTTGACTACGACGGGAGACTTGTCCGCTTGCAAGTCATAAACGAACTTTGATACAACTATTAACCGTCGACAAGCCCCTTTTTCTAGCGCCGTTGCCGGGGAGCAAGTGATCAAGATTTGATTTTTTATTGCCTTTTCTTGTAATTTTCAGTTTTCTTTTTGTTTTTTCTTTTTGCATCTACTAAATTTTGATCATCCTCAAAATACATCTAATCTAGTTTGTCTAACCCTAGTTTTTATAGATTTGTTTTTACTTTCTAGTTTTTGCATACTTTGTTTATTGCTAACCCTAACAGGAGATGGACGGCTACCTCTCCAACAAACCCGATAATTTTGTGGATGATCCAGAAAAACTTTACAGGCTAAGGAGACGCGAAGCACATCAAGCTAAAAAGCTGGATTTTGTAGATTCGGAGTCGGAAGACAAAGGATCGCAGGAATCTCCGAAGAATTCACCACCTCAAAGTCCACGGGAGAATCGACTTCCACCGATGGGTGACCAACCACCGCAAGAACGCAAGATTGGGGAGCTATGCATCCCAGACATCATCTACCTACCAATCTTGAACCTTGAGGAGATCGGGAGACCGTTCGAGATCAAGACCTCAACAATCCGCATGGTGCAACATTCACCCTTCACCGGTAAAGAGGATCCGAACCTTCACCTCCAAGCATTCATTCAACTATGTCAGACTTTCAACATGGATGGGGTGACTCAAGATCAAATGAGGGCAAGGCTTTTTCCGTTCTCACTACTCGGGAAGGCTTTGCAATGGTTCCACTCTCAACCGGCGGAGACGGTGCAAAATTGGAACACGTTGATGAAGGCTTTCATGAAGGAATACTACTCGCTGGGTAAAACTCAAAGCTTGCGTAATAAGATTGCCACATTTGTTCAATATCCTACGGAAACTATCTCGGAGGCATTCGAGCGCTTCAACGAGTACACCCGGGCGGTTCCACATCACAAGTTCCCGAAGAAAGACCTCGAGCAAAAGTTCTATCAAGGACTCACCATGGCGTCAAGGACGATCATCGATGCATCGGCGGGAGGATCCATCATCGAACTTACACCGACAAAAGCTTTCACTCTATTCAAGAAGGTCGCAGATAATGACACATGGGCGTCATCCGGGCGCCTACATTCGGTTCAACCCACGGGGAACGTCAAAGGAGTCTTGCAAGTGGAGAAAGAGGACATACTTGAAGGCAAGATCGACTCGCTCATGAGGAGGTTGGAGAAGATGGAGATGGAAAAGAAAGAGGCTCAAGACTTGAAGGCCTCCGAAGCAAGGTCCACATGCGAAGAATGTGGAGAGTATGGCCATGTCCGCAAAGATTGTCCGGAGGAAGCCAAAACGCTCGACTACATGAGGAAGGGAGAATTGCCGAACTTCCGCTACGGGCAAGGTAGACCTCAATTTAATGCAAGCTCATCTATTCCTAATGCGGTTCCGCTGCGTATACAAATGAAGGAGTACATGGACGAGCAAGCTAAGATCAACAAGGACACCGTCACCAAGTTCAAGACCATAGACAAGGTGTTGGATAACATCGATAGCAAAGTGATGGAGGTTAGAAGTTCCAATCATCAAGTGCTCAACATGATGAAGATGCTCGAGTCGCAAGTTGGACAACTTGCGGGGCACCTCACTAATGATGAAGGGAAGCTTCTGGGACAACCCAAAAGTCCCGAATCTGCGAAGGCCATTCAAACACGTTCGGGAAAGGAGACCGAAGATCCGGAACGTTCCACGGGAGCAAGGAAGCTTAAACCATCCGCCGAGGCGGAGGAAATCGCGAAGGAGAAGGTTACGGGGATGGTCACCGAAGAGCCCGAATTTGAGATGCCGGAGGAAGACACGAGGATACCGCAACTCAAGCCACGCTACTTCCGAGGTAAACTTGACAACCACTTTGAGAAGTTTGTGGAAGTTGTGCGTAGACTTAGCATCAACATGCCATTACTAGATGCCCTACAAGTGCCTACATATTCTTATTACTTTAAAGACATACTTGCAAATAAATATGAGATAGCAACACTCGGGGTAGATCATGTCAAGATGTCCGAGAAGTGTAGTGCCGCTATTGCTAATGGGCTAGAGAAGCAAAAGGACCCCAGGTGCCCTACAATTCCATGTTCGGTTGGTTCTTTCAACTTCGAGAAGGCGTTATGCGACCTTGGAGCAAGTGTGAGCGTCATGATGAGGGATGTGTTCGAGAAGCTACGCCTACCAATGGAGCCTACGGGTATATGTTTGGAGTTGGGAGATAACTCCATTCGCTATCCGTTGGGCATTGCCGAAGATGTACCCGTGAAGGTCGGACACCACTTCATCCCTGTCGACTTCGTTGTGCTCGAAATAGGAGAGAGGGAGAAGCCGCCGCTCATCCTTGGGAAGCCTTTCCTCAAGACCGTAGGAGCTACTATTGCTGTTGGCAAGGGGGAGATCATGTTCGATATCAACGGAGAAAGGAGTTCCTTCAAGTTCCGTCCAAGAATCGAGGCATGCAACATGATTGGAGTGAAGGGAGAACCAAAGCAAAAGGAGGGGCTGAAAAAGAAGGAGCCGAAAAAAATGAACGTAAAGAAAATCAAAGAAGTTGTTGCATCCATCAAGATAAAGGAAGAGAAGACGCCTGTGAAGACCAAAAAAATGACTAAGCCAGAAGACAAACCCGTGCCCAAGATGGTGCGAAAGTGGGTACCCAAGATTGCAACACCCGCAAAGAGCGTTGATCCGGAGTAATCAAGTGGAGAAGTCTAGCTATAGACTATAAATGAAGCACTAGGCGGGAGGCAACCCGTTTCGTCAAGTCAAGAATAAGCTACCGGGAGGACAACCCGATTCCAGGTTTTTCGAGTCTTTTTAATAATTTAGTTTGAGTTTTATTACACAAAGACATTAGACTTAGAAGTGGTTGAACAATATTAGAGACATAATTCTTGATTGAATATTTTGCTTTATCATAAAACCTTTGCATGAACCCTCCTATGTGCTTGTTTGTTCTTTTCTTTTCGAGAAACCTCAACCAGATAATTTCAGAACCTAAATCAACCTTTCACCCTCGTTATGGTGCTGAGGTTGACTTATTTTTCATGCTAAAAACACACGAGTAGAGCCACGACTTATATCTAGGTGTTAATTAAATTTCAGCTCGTGGTAGGACTCGCGTGAACCTAGAAACTAAACTTTTGGTTGGTTTTAAAAATCTATATCCTTGGTTTCTCTAAGATTAGAATTTTTCTAAGCCTTATTTAATTTTGTTTTATTCAAAATCTCTCTTATTTAGCCAAAATTAGAACCTAAACCTATGCCCCCATGATCAAGCCGGGAAAAGTTCGCTCTCAACCGATGAAGGCAAACTATACCGGTGAGACCGATATCAACGTAGTCGGAAAATATTTTCGACTTACATTTGTTTTTAATGGTTTAAAAACTTCTCTAAATTTATGCTTGAACTCTTGCATGGCTCTGAAAAATATTTTTAATTTCGAATTAGAGGAGTGCTTAACCTTAAACACACCTAAAGGGAGGCAATCTAGTTTGAATTAATCATGCATGCACCATTGGATACCCTTTCATCAACTTTCATCAAGACCGCATGCAAAGGACAAGCATGGAGGGCAGCAAGCATCAACTTTGCAGGAATTTCATGGTGGCATGTGAAGCAAGTGGAGCAAGGGAGCATGGACATGACTCAAAGCATGAAGAATCAAGTGGAAGGACCAATAATGCAAGAAAAGGAGTGGACGAGAGCGTTTGGGTGGTGCAACTCGTGGAGCACGCGGGCAAGAAAGTTGCAGAGGAGAAATGATCATGCTGGAAGAAAGACGAGGCGGGGAGGAGCCAGAGGCCACCCAGGCCGGTCGGCCCAGGCCGGCCGGCCTCCCCTACTTAAGGAACCCCCCGGCTCCCGTTTTCTGCAGGCAAGCTTCCATCTCCTTCCTCAGTTTGTGTGTTCAAGTTTGTGTGCCCAGAACCTCCGTAGACATAGCCAACCTTCCCAAGCTTGATAACTCAAAAAGTCCACCACCTTAATCCACTCAAAGTCCACATCCCGAAGTAAGATTTTAAGTGCCTAGTTACCGGTTGCAACCCGGAGTTTTAGTGGAGAGAAGAGTGCAGCAACCATGTGGAAGAAAACCACAAGTCTCTTCTCCAAGAATAAAGGTTAGTCGTCATCTAAGCCGTCGTCGACGACGTCTTCGAGGAGGCACTCGGTTTCCGAGTCTCCCCGGAGCATGGAGACGGATACGGCACCACCAAGGAGGAACGATGCTCTCCTCCTTGGTGGTATGAGGGCTGCAAGGAGCACGTCCATGAGGTTTACTGAACCTCAAGGGCACACAGAGGAGCCGCCCGTGCCACCACGACGTCAACCTGTTCGACCGTGCCACCTCCGTACACTCCGATATATTCTTCATATGGCTTCATCATTTTGTCGGAAGAGGAGGAGGAGAGGCTCTCTCGTCTTGAGAAGAGACTTGTGCCCAACGTCGAGTTCGACGACCAAGCACTCTACAACTTGGGTTTCGGCACCGACATATACTACATGTTGGGGCACCTTGGATGGGTGCAATTCTCCAACGGAGTATCAGCGGACACCCATAAGGATTTCGCCTTGGAAATCTTGATGACCATTGCACCTATCCTTGATGATGGGGTGCAAAGCTTATCATTCTGTTTGGAGGGAGTCCAACAAGTGGTTCCCTACGAGCACGTTAGGGAGCTACTTGGATTCCATAAGGGAGCTCCGGAGAAAGTTGACGTGCCACCCGGCATGTTAGATGGATTTTGGAATTTAATCTCCGGAGAAGCCCACCAACAATGCAATTGCATCCGCAACCCCATTATCCGAATATTCCACTCTTGGATGTGCAAGAGGGTATTGGGGAGGATGAGGGAGACAAAGGTGACCGACACGGAGTTGAATTGGCTCTACTCGACCTTAATTGCCAAGCAGCCAATAGACCCCTCCTACCTTATGATCAACTGTTGGTGTTGCGAGGCAACATCGGGGGCGGGACATATTGATTTGGGGTGCTACCTCTCAATGTTGGCCTTCTCCCTACGGCCGGGGATCACAAGAAACCCCGACCATCTTTTGCGTGGTACCTCTCTCGGCATTGAGTATTTGCGACAAGGCAAATACATTAGTGGAGATAAGAAAGGAGGTTTTCATTTGGCCATGGTGAACCTACCCCTTCCGGATGCAAGGCTTAGGCTTTTCATCGAAGGGAGGGAAGATTGGTTGGAAGAGGGACTCCTTGTCCCGGCAAGGAAAAACAAAAGAGGAAGAATCGTAGAGGAGGGAACATCCTCCGCACAAGAGAGTGGTGCACAACCCAATGTGCCACCATTCGGCGGGGTCCCTCCTCCGCCAAGTTATTATGGAGGGCCACAAGACCAAGCATGGGGGGTGGTGCACCGGTACCCCCACCAAATTATGTGGTGCCCAACGCTAACTTCGCGGAGACCTATGCACAATATCCCCAACCACAACAAAGCATGGCCATAATTGGAGGGTATGTTGCGAGAAACGCCCAAAAGGTCGCAGCCATCCAAGCCAACACGGCTCAACTTGGTGCGGGCAATGCAAATATTGCCTATGAGCTTGGACGCCTTCACCTAGTGGAGCCGAATCAATTCGTCGGAGGGAATGTCCAACCCTACTACGAGCAAGGGTATTACTATCAAGATCATCAACACCAACCACCGGTGGAGGACTACGAAGATTAAGGAACTTTAGTTTTCTTTTCTTTTCCCTTTTCTCTATAATTTTCAGCTTTTGTTTGTGTGTGTTTGCGTAATATTTTCTGTTTTTATTTAAATTTCAGCAAGTGTGTTTGTTTATTTTCAGTTTATATTTCAACTTGATTTCATCATTAATAAAGACACCACCTTGATTATATCATTGGAAAAGTTACAAAAATTTGTGCCGTGATGATATATGATTATAATTGCTGCTTTGTTTATCTTTGTAATTGATTTATGCATGTTAAAGCTAGTGCTCTCTTAAAATATGAATCTGATTTTATTTAAATGCTAGCTTAATCTTTAGCAGAGGTTATGATTAAAATAAAGACCCATAGTGTTTTATGTGCTCTCGAGTTATGAATAGATTGAAGATGTCTTTTATGCTCAAAAATATCGCTAACCTTGTCACAAATATCACTTTTGTGTTGCTCAACCTATCTAAAGCCTAATATATATTTGAGTGCATAAACCTTAGTGTACAAGATTTATTTTTGAGTGAGTTATTGCAGACCATGATTTCTTTGGCCCGAGACTAAGAAGCTGGTCATTCTGTTTTTGCGTATCTATCTTTTTGCTAGCCTTTTATCCGTGCATTGTGTATCCCCACATCGGAGATTTCACAAACCTCGCCGGATATCCACCCTTAAAACCAAATATCATCTTTTGTGCTTACCTCCTTGACCACAACCTATTATTGAGAATGGATCATCAATTCAAGGAAGATCGCAAGACGGTGGCAACATTGAAGAATTCAAGTATCTCTCCAAGGAAAAATATTTCCGGTACCTACCTTATTTATCGCCTCTTTGCTCGAGGACGAGCAACGTCTAAGCATGGGGGAGGAGGTAGGTACGATGCAATTTTTAGAGTTCAAAGGGGAGCATTTAAAAAAAGAAAGTTCAAAAAGGGTGTAAATTAAAAATCAAAACTTCGATGTGAAAATCTCGTGACCGAATGTATGACAAGAAAAAAAATGAATGAATGAATGAATGAATGAATGAATGAATGAATGAATAAATGAATGAATGAATGAATGAATGAATGAATGAAACAAAAGAAGGAGAAATATGAGAAAAAAAAATATGAGTATGTGTAAAGTGAACTCCCCGGTTCTCTAAAGTGCATTAGGAAATTCAAATCTTCAAGATTAAAAGATCCATTCTCATTTTCCAACCATGTGCAATCCGATATCGAGGACTTCCTTTGTGCCTCGGGATCACTCTTTGCCATTTGCACATGTCCACTCATCTCAAGTGTGTGTATTTTTCTCTTTCCCCTCCTTGATATGACATTATTTTCCAATGACCTTTTTGACGAGTCTCGGTAAGACCATGAGAAGCTTGTCTTGTTTTGACAACACCTCATTTATAAAATCTTGTTAGGACTAAACTTTCCCAAAAAGCTCCATATAAAGCCTACCACACATATATGTGATGAGAGGGAAAGGAGTAGAATATATAGGCTTGAGAGACAAGCGAGTTGAGAGTTCATGAGCAATATACAAGATGATTTAAATTTGTGAACTTGGTTTAGCTTTTCTTTATCTCGTTCTTTATTTCAAAAATTCTGAGATCTATTTAAACTTTGTGAGTATGTTAATACTTGTGGGATAAGCTTAACTAAGAATCTACCCTCCGTAGAGATGAAGGCTAGTACATTATGGAACTTTAATGAATTAAAATTTTGAGAGCATTATGTTTTCTCATGTATGATCAAGTGCAAGGTTTAAACATTGTTTGGCAATGATGATATCCATCGAAGGCTTACTCGAGGACGAGCAAGGTTTAAGCATGGGGGAGATGTTGACGGTGAAAATCCGTCAACCTAGCCATGAGTTTACCTTCGGTGTTGGCATAAGTTTTATACCTTATCCATTGGTACTAACCCTCGTGGTATAACAAGTTCACGTGTGCATGTCGGTTTTGGAGTTTAGTGTTTATGCAGGATTTTAGCGTTGAATGCAAGACTTTAGGGATAAGTTCATCAAGCACCTTATGACAAGACCTTGAAGCCCTGTACAAGTTATGCAATGAAGCAAACTTAACTCCAAGAAGTCAGGGACTTGATCCGAGAAGACGACAGACTCTGAGGACCTGACCACAAAGTGCTGAATCTTGCAAGACAAGGAGTTATGCCCAATTCGGAGAGAAACTGACAACATGGACCTACATGCAAAAGGGGGAAACATCCAGGAAGCAAGGGAACCGACGTAGAGCAAAGGAGGCCGCGGGCTGGGCCTGGATGGGCCCAGGCCGACCGGCCCAGGACGGTCGGCCCAGCCCTGTCCAGGGCCCAGTGATGCCCTCCTTTGCTCTAGCTGCCATTTGGGCTATTTATAGCCCCCCTGGTCGAGAGCCACGAAGAGGAGAATTCGTCATCGGCCGCCGAGGAGCAGAGAAGAGAGGGACACCATCGCGGAGAGGAGAGGGTCGAGCTAGTTGACTAGGGTTTCCCTAGCCGACGTGAGAACCTTGCACGGAAGACCACGTCGGAGTTCTCGGAGCTAGAAGCAAGATCATGGAAGGATCCCGGTGGTGATCTTGCGTATGTATCATTGTTATAGTTGAATTATCAAGTTGAATCTTTTCCTAGCGATCAAATGTTTCCTCGTAGATTTCGTTTTTCGATCAGCTTTGCTTATTCCAATTCTATTCTCGATATAGATTACATAGGGTGTTCTTGTAGCCGCGGTGGCTAGAGGTACACGCCGGATATTCCGAAAGAATCTCGACTTGTCTTTTGACTCGCCCTAGACTCCCCCCATGAGTAGGGATACGTTGTGACAGAACGGGGGTTCCGAAAGGCAGATGTTTTCGGATTTGGACGGGAAACCACGATTTAAAGAGGCTTCTTATAAGATTCGATTTGTTACTTCTTCTCTTGCTTGGAACTTCAACAAAAGGCTTTACCCGATCTCTCTAGATCGGTTTATCTACCCAATCTTACTTTGTTATCTCCGGTCTTTAGTAGATTAGATTAGTTTCATGTCTTTTATCTAGATGCATTAGGGTTCATTTTACCGAAGATTGGAGTTACTTGGCTTTACTAGATCAACTTTTGCGTCACACATTTGTTTCACGGATTCGATACCTTGGGTTCACCACTCGAGGGAAGAAGGGTCCCTTGACTACGACGGGAGACTTGTCCGCTTGCAAGTCATAAACGAACTTTGATACAACTATTAACTGTCAACACTCGCAATGGTCGAATCGAGGCGATTTCATGAAACTACCCCATCGCCCCTATAAATAGAGAGCTCACTCTATAAAAAAAATGTCACCGCTCCGTTGCTTTCTTCGAACTTTTGCTCGCGTTTTCGCAGAAAAGTTCTTCGCGATAAAGAGTTCGAGGCTTTGAGACTTCCTCAATTTTCGAAGATATTGCTTCCCTTGTACTTCTATTATCGTCTTTTACCTTTCATCATTTGGTTTCGTGAATTTTTTGTGCATTTTTGCTTGCGAAACTTATCTTAGACTTTTCCTTGCGTTATTTTCAATTAGGTGGCCCGTGTAAAAAGTACCGCCAGACCCATGACGACTGAAGAGTTGGCTGCGCTGGCATTCCACCCGCTGAGCAAGAAATTCAAGAACCCGAGATTGCTCAACTTCCAGAAGATAATACATCCCCTGCTGCTAGTGGATCTGGGAACCGTGAAGACAGGGAGATTAGATCAGAGGGGGGGATATCAGAGATGTCGATGATGATCTGAAAGATCTTGTTACAGCAAAGTGATCAAAAACTCTCCCTGCATCCTTTGTTTTCAAGGAATCTAAAGTCACGGCCGACTTGATCATGGAATACGAGGCTGTTGGGTTCTTTCCTGCTGGCAGTGGTCGCGCTCCCCTAGATGAAGAAATTCCTACTCCCGAAGCCGACGAAATTGTCGTATTTCGTGACTTCTTCACTTGCGGGTTAAGGTTCCCTTGCGATCCCCTTCTACATGTAATCTTGGACAACTTTTCTGTGAAGATTCACAGCTCTCACGAACTCATTCCTGGAAGTTTCCAAGTTTTTCTAGATAATGAAGACTTTCGGGTGTAACTTTAGCGCCGATGTTTTCGCCTGATTTTTTGAGTTAGTCATCATGCCAGACATCATCAAGCTCAACGACAGTCAATATTACGAGGCTCACTACACCTGTTGCACTTTCAATACTCGCAAGCAGAATACACGAAAGGGTCTTACGCGAATTTAGATCGCGCCCTGCTGCAAGACAAATTTCGCGAAAGATTGGAGCTCTTACTGGTTTTATGTGAAGGTAGACATGTCTACGATTCCTGGCTATGACGGACCAGCTAATCTTTTTTCCACGCCTATTGAATCATTGACTGCTATTAGCACCGCCTAGTACAATCACCGAGCGGCGGGTATCAGGAATTGCGAAAGTATGTTCCATCTTGCCAGCACCATCGTCGGTGGACGTGATCTTATTGAGGAGTTTGTTGCTACTAACATCTGGCCGATTTTTCATGGATGGGCCCCTAGAGAAATCATGAATTTCAACGTCAACTAGGCAACACAGGAGGTTCCCTTTCCCTTGTTCGGCCTTCATTTGAGAGACTTCTAGAGCACCAAAGATTTCGTGGTTGAAGTTGAGAAAAATGTGAATGACATGATCGGCGAGTATATCATGAATGAATACAAGGCATATAAGAATCTAGTGAAACACAAGAGAAGGATAAACCGAGTGTTTTCTGAGATTTGCGGAGAAAAATCCTTCCGCTCTCGTCATCCAGGCTCTCCTGTGAAGATGCCATGTGTTCTTGTGGCTAGCTGCTCGGCCGCGCCTCTGAAAGCCTTAAGGAGGAGATTTTCGAAGAAGAGCAAAGTGAATACTGATGAGACAACATCTTCCAGTGTGCAACCTACGAAGACTAAGTCTCTTGAATCAACCAAGCGGAAGCGCAAATCTTCCGAACAAGTTTCGGACGTCGAGCTTCAAGCAGCCTCTAGCCTTGCTCAGATGAGCTGAAGGAAGGCTAAGAAAGCTGTTAAGAAGATTGTTGCTACCGAAGTTCGACGAGTTCCTTCTGCTTTCGATGATGACATCTTCGCGGAACCTAGCCAGAAAGGTTTTTCCTCTTGGCCTTTCTTAAGATTCAATTTTCATGCACAGTGCACTCTGAGTTCTGAAAATGAGTTCGTGGATATTGACTCTTCTTCAAATGTTGTCGCCGAAGTTGCCAAAGAAATGGAAACATCTGTTGCCGCCGTTGAGACTGCAGATTCTCGACCTGTTGATCGTCAAGACGAGGTGTTCACGAAGGAGCTTGACATGACAGTGCGTAAAGATGAACATCCTGCTCCTGAAGTTCCCGTTGTTGAAACTCGCGAAAACCTTCCCGAGGACCAGGACCCTTCGCCTTCTATGATTGCTTTCAACAAAAGCTTCGGTACGTCTTATCGGGGTGAACTGCTAAGTATTGGTTATGAACAAGCTGATGCAAGAGATGGCACTCCTAAGCTTCTGACATTGTGGAAATCATCTAAAATCATGGGTGAAATAAAAGAAGGACCCTCAAAGCAAGAACCGCCAGTCCTCGGAACTCCTGAAGATTTGCCTGCTACTTCCTCAGGTCCGGCACCTCCTAGTCGAGTTACTGTTGAGATGATTACCCAAAAAGGTTCATGAATTTGATTACTTCTTTTATTTGTGTTTTTATCTTTAGCCTTGCGACTTCTTACTTAGTTTTGTTTTGATGAATTTACCAGATTTCGAGAAACTCCTTCAGAAATATCCTGCTGATAAGATTGAAAAGTACCAGAGAGATTACTCGCTGAAAGCTTCTCTTCTTGGAAAAGTTGCCTCCCAACGTTTGGTGGAACAAGGGAAAATAAACAAAAAGTTACTTGAGGACTCTAAGAAGCGAAGCCGTGACTTCAAGTTGTCTCGAGCTGCGAACTCAAACCTGGAGAAAAAGGTTTCTGAACAAGCTGAGGCTCTGAAGAAGTGTCAGGATGAGAAGAAGATCGTAGAAGAGGCTTTTGCAAATTCAAGAAAAGATCTCGACAAACTTGAGAAGACTCATGATGATGATCTGAAATTAATCGAGAATCTTTGTAAAGATCACGCCAAATCCTCAAAGGCTGCTGAAGATCTTCGAAACTAACAATGCAGATCTTGCCAAGACACTGAGCAGCAGGGAACAGAAGATCCATGACCTTGAGAAGGCACTAGCTGACCAGAGAGAAGCTTCGAGGAAAAATATTTCTGAAATCAACGATAAGCTGAAGCTTTTGTTCAAGGAATATGAAAAATCTTTGATGAATTTTGGTGTTCGTCCCGCTCCACTTCCTGCTGACATAGGAATCTCTGATTTCATGGAATGGATCGACACTGAATTTAAAGCACTTCTTGATGTCATCTCTGGTGCTAGTGATTTCGCTGCAATCTTCTCGGTCGAAAGTATTTTATGATTTTGACTGTGCGGATCTTGTGAAGTTTCGCGGGAAACTTCCACAATTTCCCGACGCTTCGAGCACTTCAAGACTTTGTCCCGATGAAGATGTCCAAGATATCAAGGCTAAAGTCACAAGAGAATTCTGGCTTGCCAGTGGAAAGGAAGCTGCCAAGAACATCGCTCGTGCTAAACTTGACCAGGTTGATTTCTAGAAGACATTGTTGATTTTTGCCAATTCACGAAATTTTGTCTTTTGGTTTTTCTTAGATTTCTTCCTTTGCTCTTTTTAGTTAATCGAAGAGGAGAAGCAAGGAAAAAGCATCGCACTGCCAGAGTCTTCTTCCAAATATGAGGGTGATGAAGGCACTGACACAGATAGGGGAGATTCTGGCGATAATGGTGGCGACAGCAGCGGCAGTGGCAGTGATGCTGAAGAAAATTCTGATCAAGAGGAAGATTCCCCAAAGGTTGACATCACCAGCTGAGATTGCCGAAACACTAGCCCTTTGTGGCGATTTGTATAAATATGTAAATTCATGGGGTTGCGATATCTGAACAATTTGCTTTGTAAACTTTAACCTGTGCAGGTCCTGCAAGTTGGGCCTGTGCAGGATGTGTTGCCGTTACAAATTCATCATGGAATTGTGATTGTTAGTGGCGAAGCATGGCGATTGTTCAAGGAAACTCACCTGGAATGAAATTTCTCCGATTTTTGGCTTGAAGTCTCGCATAAATTTTCAATGAATTGTTTCGATCTTTCTTCGTTCTTCCTTCTTCGTGAAGATGAGAGTTCCACTGCTGCGAATTCAAGTTCTTTGAATATTCTGAAGACGGAGCCCCTTAGCCCAATCACCACTGGACTCAACTTCGCCTACGCTAGTGACGTTGCATAGAATAATAGCCGCGATCCAAGACATATTGTTGAAATATCGTTCTTGAGATTGTGGATTCCTGATGTAGTTGTAATAACACTTTATCGAACATTTTATGCAACTAAGGCAATAGAGACGTGTTCTCGAGAAAAAACATCACTCTTCCCCACCTTGCCGTTTTGCATGAAAACTTCGAGGCAAGTTAAGGAAGTTAAAGTTCTCTGTTAATGTTTTGACTGTCGGAACTTTGTGAATTGTTCACGAGTTTTGAAATCACAAGTAAAGTAATGCAAGTCGACAAAATTTGTTTCATGAATTTTGTGGACTTAACTTGCTTGGCACACTTGCCCTGGTTGATATTGCAACCCTCAGTTGCTTCAACCATTATTATTTACGAATCTTCACTCGAGCCCCTTGCCTCTTCAACGTAAAATATTCATCGTAAAAGTAATTTATGAACTTTACAAAAAAATCTTTAACAAGAACATATACATTCGACTGGTCGCAATTCTCATTAATTTTCGAAATTTTTGGCGAAACATCCCTTCATGGTGGAAATTAGGCCACAACTTATTGCTGTCTCGGGCCTTTCGGTGGGAATCCCTTTGACGGTGGGATTTAGGCCACAACTTGTTGTTGTCTCAGGCCTTTCGGTGGGAATCCTTTTTGATGGTGGGATTTTAGGCTTTTACGGAGCCTATGGCTATCACAAAGCCCTTTCACAACCTTCTCCTCTTTCACGATTGAATTTCGGCTATCACGGAGCCTTTCACATGAACTTTTCTTTTTCACGATGGAATTCTGGCTATCAAGGAGCCTTTTCACGATTTTTTTCTTTTTCACGATGGAATTCTGGCTATCAAGAGCCTTTCACGAATTTTTTCTTTTTCACGATAGACTTCTGGCTATCACGGAGCCTTTCACACGAACTTTTCTTTTTCACGATGGATTTCTGGCTATCAAGGAGCCTTTTCAGGAACTCTTTTTCTCACGATGGAATTCACAAAATGCATGATTTGGGGGAAGACTCTTTTCATATATATCACAAAGAGTATTTACATAGGATCCGCCTCGTTAAAAACCTTGCCTCTTGATTTAGAGCCCCCTTTGCAAGGAAAATAGTATGGTCCTCCTTATTGTAATGAAATTGCAGAAAAGAAAGCAACTGTTTTTGTTCCCGAAATCACTTATAAATTCGTGATTCAGATTTTGTTTTTCTAGAATGTAAACCTACGAAAAAAGGAAATGCTTCAAAATAAATCTATCTAACTTTGGAATTCTCAAGGGTAGTACCTTTTCAGGATGTCAGCATTCCACGAATATGGTAACTCTTCGCCAGTTTGCTCTAGCAGACAAAACCCCCTGGCATCTCTGTTTCCTTTGCTATGTACGGCCCTTCCCAAGATTCATAAAGTTTCCCAGGGTTTTCCCAGTTCTTCTTTCTTTTTAAGACCAAATCGCCAGTTTTGATGTCCTTTCTAACCACATTTTTGTTTTTCCATGCTTTAGTCTTGTTAACACCAAAAATTGGTACAGGAAAGAGACTGATTTGTGAGTCGAGTTTGGTAAGAGAACACCATTCGGCAGGAAATTTTCCTCAAAGCATTCGGTAAAGGTGCCTGCGGTCGGGAGCGCGCCATCATTCGGCAGAAGGGTTGTTTTGCGCTTGGAAGAGGAAGCATTCGGGAATACATGATGACGTGGCTTGAATATAAGGAAGGGACGAATTGATGACGGGTGCAAGATGGACATTGGCACCGGGGCATTGATTTAGGCAATAAATGTTGTACTCGTGGTCGACTAGGAGTCGTGTTAGGACAAGGGTATAAATATGAACCCTTAGTGTTTGTAATAGGCATCGAACAATTTCACAACAAACCGGCCCCGTGCCAACTTTCGAGTCCTTCTAGTCATGTCGTCGAGTTCTTCGAGAGGAGCCATCGATCCGTTGACCTTCATAAGTACCGGCAACCTTGTATCATGTCTAGTATCATGCGGTGGATTTAGACCTTGATGCAAGTAGTCTTGTTACCATGCTTAGTATCATGCGGTGGATTTAAGCTTGGTTCGAGAAGGTTTCCTTGTTGGATCATGAGTCATGCGGTAGGCTAAGATCTAGCTTGGAGCTAGTTATCGGCTCTATTAGATTTGGCAAGATCTAATAGATTCATTAAGTTACCACATGTTGCTTTGAATTTTACTTTTTATGTTTAATTCATGTAACACTCTTTTTCCCAATCTAGATTGATTAGTTTCGGCTTTATCTTTTTCGTGATCCATGTGTTATACTTTCAAAATCTTTGGTTTCATATATGGCAAGCAGATCACGTGCTCTTAATAGCCGAATTTAGATCTATCTAGATTGTCACGTGTTGCGGGTTCAAGCTTGTTGACTTTTCATTGTTTGTTCCTTCTCCATGGAACCCGATTCGGCTGCACAGCTGTATTTGGAAATTCTATCACGGGTGAATCATGCTCACAAGTTTCCCTTTAAATAATGTATGCTTTTAGCCTTCCATATATAGATTGTATCATGCGGTGGATTGATCTATTCTTGGTTGGTGGTGTGATTTCAAACAAGTTGTATCATGCGGTGGATTAACTTGCTTGATATCATGCTCGACGGGTTTGAAGGTGCCTAGACATGTGGTAGACTAGTGCTTTTGACCTATGCATGCTTGTTTACTGAAGATTCATGATCATGCTTTCAATTTTATCTATTTATCATGCTTTATCCTTGATAATCGGTCATGGTCATATGTTGTAATGTTGTTTAAACAAAGACCGATCTTTCATCATGCTTACGTCATCCATTCAGCAATATTTTATTCATATGCTTTATTGTTCCCGAATGGTATTCAAGTTGTTGGCAGATAGCTTGTTCCTAGCTATATGTCATTTGGATTGGCTTCATGGCCGTAAATACAAAACTGTCTGGTACCACCCGGTAAGTTCCATGTTTTATCTAATCTTTTTCATCCTTTGTCAGTTTCAGGGAAAATTGATTGGCACGCTTCCGGATTCAAACGCCCGGGTCTCGTGTGAAGCTAGCTAATCCGGCTTGCTGTGTTCTTGGCGTGAAGTGCTGATTTTACATCAACACACTTTTTGGCTATTCAGAATTCATGGATTACAGTGCCATTGACGCTTTCCCGAATCTTGGATATGGTGCAGCTACAGGGATGCCTGCTGGAAGGCCAGGAAATCGGGATGCTAACGTTGATCTTCTGGTGCAGAAAATGACTGATGTCTTGCAAAATCAATTCGGTCTAAAACCCAAGAATCAAGGGCATGTGTATACATCTCCTTTCCCAGAGTGGTACCATAGGGTTACACTGCCGAATAGGGTGAAAGTTCCCACAGAGTTCACCAAATTCTCGGGACGAGATGACACCAGCACTGTGGAACACATAGCCAGATATCTGATGGAGCTTGGGGAAGCTTCTGCTGATGAAGCTTTTAGAATCAGATATTTTCCCTTGTCCCTGACAGGCCCAGCCTTTACATGGTTCACTTCTCTGCCTGCTCATTCTATTTGCTCCTGGAAGGATTTGGAACAAAAGTTCCATTCCCATTACTACACTGGCAGCAATGAAAAGAAGCTAATTGATCTAACTACGTTGAGGCAGAGGAATAGTGAAACACCATTGGAATTCCTTAGAAGGTTCAGAGAGACAAAGAGTATGTGCTTCTCTTTAAATCTTCAAGATGATCAATTGGCTGGCATGGCTGTAGCAGGGATGTTGCCAGCCATTCGGGAGAAGCTGTTCGGGATGGAATTTGAAGATCTTGGTCAGCTGTCACATCGGTTGTCATTGATGAGCAACCAGGCTTATGGCTTTACTAAGATCGTGCCCGTGCGTTGCCACGGACAATAAAGTTTGTCATGAGAAAAACATTTATTCTAAAGCACAGTGCACAATTCTGTTGAAACATTAGGTGTAGATGTGCATGACAAGCAAACCACACAAATCAAGAATCAAATGTAACAAGATAAATAAAAAATGCTCTTAACTATCATAAATAACAGAGTACTTGATGTTCATCACTATACATGATTGTGTTGGTGTTCCAGTATCCTAAAAAGAGGACAGTACCTGTTGGTAAAGAGAAGACATGGTGTAATCCGTAACAAAAGTTTATTTCAAGATAAAGAAATAAGGCAAACCAAAATATAAATAACTATTCTACTAAACCCCAACACATCATATAGCATTCTTAAAGAACACACTCAAGTATTCACCACCATGTATCTAGCATCTCATATACATATGTTATAAATATAATGTGTATATCAAGCTTCCCATATTTAACAATAAAAAGTCATACAGATAAGAAGTTAAAAGTTCCATGATGACAGACTTGAAGAGGTCATTGTCAACAGTAGGGCATCATGTGTTCTTTAGCAACACCTACATATTTTACAACTGTAGATTATCTAACCCTGGGATTACTTACCAAAAACAAAGAAATTGATAAATTGACAAGCTAACACAATCAGTAGAATACAACAAAGGCATCGCTGGCAGAACCCTCGCCTTGTTGCGTGGTGGCTAGCATGAACTTGGAGGCAGAACAAGCCCTGGTGAGAATTATTTACTATGTTATCACACATATGCAAATTAGAAATTAGCAAGGAAATGAAATCTCACAGGAAGATGAGTACCTTTGCAATAATGTTTTCAAGGAGTTTCTGAGTTGGATTTTGTCTAGGAGAACCACTGAACTTCCAACTTCATAACATAACACCATGATTATGAACTATGAAATGGCAATATTTTTCCAAAAGCAGAGTGTTGACACCAACTAATACGCAGAATCAAGCTGGGAGTAGCCATATCATGGAGTTGTAAAAACTCACCAGATGAGAATAAAATATTTATTTCTTATTCATCTACCTATTTTTTCAGATATAATAGCTCCAGCTCCACCAGATGGACATGAATATAATTAGAAAATTAGCATGTGCATTCAGCAACTACAATTGATAACATACTAGAGCCACATTGTCGGCTAGTGTGTGCCTCCACCGGAAGCATAGAATTAGCAAATCAATAAGGAAACCCCAAATTGCAACAGCTCTGTGGTACTCTACAATTAAGTTAAGATATAGGGCCAATAAAGTATAAAATAGAATTCCACAAACTTGTATACATAGAAGACCAAGTATGAAAGTACCTGAAGGACCAAGTACCTGAATCAAAATGCATATTCACCAATGTGTGGATGACGAATTATTGGTCCTTCTTGGAAAGTTGTCTGTTAACCAAATAATTTCATGAGAAATCCTGTGCAAAATACATAAAGCTTCTGATCACGTATGCAGCAAGTCCTGGAATCAACGAGACTATATATATCAAGTGTTCTGAGCCTACGAGGATGAGCAGTTTACCTATGTAGGATGGCTGCATTTCGAGAACAATTTCAGGAGATCCAGCAGCTGCATTTTCAGAATATTTGGTACGAAAGTAAAAGCTAGAATATAAATAAATTGTACCTGAGACGACATTTTGTTCCAGGTCCATGAGTCCTCTTGGTCTTGGAGCCAAGTTAACAATTCTAGATAAGAACACCAATTCCCAGATCTATGTAGCAATACAATGCCATTGAAGTAAATACAAATATATGTGCAAAAGAAAGATGCAATAATATTTCTTTTTAAAAAGTAGGTAGTAATACTTCTTTCATAAAACCATAGCTAGGAAATCTGTGGTGTTTCGTTTGTCTGCCCACCACATGTAGATAGAGAAATAGGGTTTCAGGTAACACTTGTCATAATCCAAACACACTAATTTATTGATTCAGTACTAACATACTAATTAAAAGACTTTGCTAGCATAAGGATAGGTACCAGCATATCTCCTCTAACTGCGGTCCAACAACCATGCATGGATCTCATCAGCGAGCAATAAAGAAATAGCAGTCATCAGGAAGCAATAAGCAATAATCAAATACAAAGTATAGGTGAGTCATAACGTGTGCACTTGACTAAACGGAAATGACTTTGCATGAAAAAGTACAATGGTAAATAAGAACCAGATTATATACCCCTTTCAGCAATAGGACTCTCGAAGTCCAGGAGGAGGCGCTCGGTGTCGGGGGTGCCTGACGCTGCTCCATATGAAAACAACATATACATCACCTAGGTCCCAATCTCATATCAGTTTTTTTTTTGCAAAATATACAGGGAAAAAAATCTGTGGCCAGCTAGTTACCTTAAAATGAATATCATGTACAATTTTCCATTGCAGGAGGCTGAACTTACTGCTGCCTCTTTGCATTGCCTGACTGCAATATGTCCTCATCAATGGTCATGGCATAATTGCCAAACAACAAAAAATTAGAGGCCAGAATCAATTATATAGTAAAGCAAATGTATATCCTAGGCACCTAAAGAATTAATCTGTACTTCAAGCTGAGCTGTTAATCGAGAAAGCACCAAGCAGGGACAAAAACTTCAAGATCTACCTTGGGATGTGGCATGTGCTGACATCTGAATTCTCTGAATATACAGGAAAAAAATTTGTGACCAGCTAGTTACCTTATACTGAATATACATTTTGAAACCATATCGTTTGGTCGTCACAAGACTACCGACGCCGACGTCGGAACAATGGTCCTGATGGTTGATGGTTCCATAAATTGTTGCTGAACTTCTCAAAAAACGCCTGAGATGCTCAATATTCAGAAGAATCTATGCATGGAAAGCTGGCTTTGACATGGTACCTGAGAACCAACCTCTGTCATCTCCTTCCATATTCACATGCGAACCAACCAATTTTGCTTGGATCCCAAATTCCATTCACTTTGTCGTGCAGATTAAGGCAACTCGCAACGCTGTCGCAAGAACAATTCCGGTCTCTCTTGCGCTACCTGCGCCACTCTTTCCCAGTTTCCAGACTCCTATCAGTGGCATCTTGTTTGCAGTCTGATCGAGCGATGTCTTTTCCTTGTGTGCTCGGATGATGGCGAAGGCTTCAAGACAGCAGGACAGGGAGCGAGGCGTTCTTGGCGGAGGCGCAGACGGGGCACGCGTCCACGCCGGGCTCGCACGAGAGGCAGAGGCACAGGTGCCAGCACGGAAGCAGCAGCACGCACGCGTCCCTACCGCCGCACGCCCCGCACGACGCCGACAACGCCGCGGTCCCGGACGCCGGCGCCTCGAGCGCATGACTGCGTGTCCTCGGCGTCACCCTCGCATGCACCGCTAATCGCGCCGGCGGCTGCGCGCAGAGGGCGACCGCATCGGAGCGGTCGAGCGTGGCGCGGAGGCCGGCGGCGACGGCCTCGTGGCTCCGGGCGAGGCCCATCCACGCCCGGCACTCGGCCGCCATCCGCCGGGCCTTCTCCTCGGGCTCCGCGTTGCGGCGGAGCGCGCGCTCCGGCTCGTCCTCCGCCGTGCGCGGCCGGCCCGACGCGCATGCTCCACGGCGGCCAGCAACGCCGGGGGCGTGCCTGCGTCACGCCCCCTCCAGCAACGCGCGCATCCTTTCGCTCTGCAGGAACATGAATCACAGCCACGCCGATCGGAAAACAATCGTTCCAGCTTAAGAACTCGATTCCACATCAGAGTTAAAATCGTCGATACGAAACCCCCCTACGTACCTCGAGTGTTAGGAGCGCGTCGATCTCGGCGTCCTGGTGGTAGCTCAGCATCGACAGGAATAGATGGGGCTGGGGCCACCAGGCGATGGCAGCACTGTCCCTACTGTCTGTCCCGTGACCCCGCACGATGGGGAGAGGCGGCGCCTCCCTTGGTCCGGTGGAAAACTCCAGCGGATGAGGTCGACGACGGCAGTGACAGAAGGTGGCAGCGCCACGTCGGGGGCGGAGGGGATGGGGTGGGACGACACGGAGGAGGCGCGACCAGGGGAAGGGAGGAGAGGTGGCGGCGGCGCAGAGGATGGCTGGAACCCTAGCCTCCCGGCTCCCGGGTGTTTGGCCTGCGGCGCAGGATAGCGAGGATGGGGGAAGGCGCAGAGGAAAGCGGCGGTGGTTTCGTCGGGCGACGAGAATAACGAAAGGTGTGCCGACACTGGGCGGGCTTGCGAGCGGACTATCGTGGGGTGCGGGTGCGGCTTTCGCGGGATTGCGGGAGGGAGCCGCGGAGAGGCGGACGCGGACGCGCGGGGTGGGAGGCGGACGCACAGCCGCACCCTCAAAAGTACTAACGAGTTTTTTCTCCACTTCGTACTTTTTAGGAGTAGAGAAAGAAGGATTCCAGGTTTTTCAAACACAATGACATTGCTGAGATATACAATCAGTTCCTCGAACGAGCAGATCAAGGAGAGGAATATGATGATGATGAAGAAATAGCTGCAGCAGAAATTGTGTGGGGCAAGGAGCCAGTGACGGTGAACCAGAGATGGGTCAAACAAGCCAAGGGCACCTACGATTTCGACTTGACCAAGGCTGATAAACTTTTTGAGTTCCTAGTCAAAGAAGGCCGAATCAAGTTGCCGGAAGGGCATTCTATGCTTCGGCCTGAAGGAGTGAAGGACAAGAAATACTGCGGGTTTCATGACAGGAACTCTCACTCCATTAATGAATGCAGGGTTTTTAGAGCAAGGATCCAAAAAGCCATCCAGGAGGGATATTTAAAGTTTGACAACAAGATGAAATTGGATGGCAATCCCTTCCCTCAGAATATGACTAGGTTCTCGATTAGCATGGTAAACATTGTTGAACCTAAGGAGAAAGGGAAGATCAAGGTTTTAACTTCGGAAAAGGCGAAGCAAGGTGGCTCGGTCGATCCTGCTAGACAAGTCACGCTTGAGCAAATTCACAAGGAGTATCGCTTTCTGAAAAGTCAAATTGAAGTGGGCGAATCTTCCAGATCCAGGGTGACTTCACGGATCCTCCTCAATAAGTGGCAGCGCCAGCAAGAGAAAGAGCGTTACCAACAGCACAAATATGAAGAGGAGAAGCGGAGGTATGAAGAAGAAATGCGTAAGAAAGAAAAAGAAGAATATGCACGAGAGCGAGAGCGTGCGCATTGGGGATGTGCTTTCTTCAGGCACTGCTGGAATGAGGGTTTGAAACTTCCAACATTGAACAATTGTCCTGAATGCAGTGATAAATATACAGAGTACAGGCAGGATACTGTCAATCGCCGATCTGTCAATGAAAGAAATGGAAGGATAAATCCTAGTGATGGTCGGCATTTAAAAATAAATGAAGTTGATGATCAACCAAGGAAGAGATATGCTGATCACAGATGGGTTGATCATGAAGAAGAAGAGGATTACGGGTATATCTGGCAAAAGGGGCAATGGTGCCCACCTGGTCTAAGGAAAAGTCAGAACAGAAGGGTGCAACGCTTGAGGAACCAGCAGTTGAAACAAGCAAGAATCAAGCGGAAACAAGTGTGGCGCCCAAAAGATAAACCCGATGGATCTAGTCGTTCGGCTAATACATGCATGGTATGCTTCTTACCGAATGAGTTCATGGCTCCGGCTAATCAGATTGTGCAGGAAGAAGCATTGACGGAGGTTGATGAAGCTGAGCAGGCTGGGTTGATGGCACAATTGGTGTTGACCAAGCAAGCCACTTTTGACAAACCAGTCAAGAATCGTCACATGAGACCGTTGTACCTGAGGGGATACATCAATGGGAAGCCATTGACCAAAATGTTTGTTGATTGTGGGGCTGCTGTCAACGTGATGCCGTACACCACATTTAGGAAGCTTGGCATGGGCCCTGGAGATCTGACGCCAACAAGCATAGTTCTGAATGATTTTGCTGGGAATCCTTCAAACACAAAGGGCTGCGTGCATGTGGATCTGATGATCGGGTCCAAGACTTTGCTTACAACCTTCTTTGTCATTGAAGGTAAAGGAGCATATAGCTTGCTGCTCGGAAGGGACTGGATACATGCAAACTGTTGTGTCCCATCTACTATGCATCAACAGCTTATTTAGTTGGTAGATGATGAAGTAGAGATCGTCCAAGCGAATGATTCAATAAGCTTGGCTAATATGGAACCAGCCTTCTGGGAATATCAAGGCATAGATTGCTTCTCAGGCAAGGACTGGGGTGAAGGTCCAGTTGAACCAGTCAACAATGATCGACAGCCGATTCAAGCAGTCGGCTCTCATAGCAATTTTTAATGGAGAACCCAATTGATGGAACTGACGGGAAGTTAGGACGTGGGTTTATGTCGGCTGATAAGTTAGAGGAAATTGACATCGGAGATGGTGACAAGCCAAGGCCGACATTCATTAGTGCTAACTTGGATTTAGGGTTCAGAAAAGAATTGATCAAGTTACTAAAGGAATACAAAGATTGCATCGCTTGGGATTATTCGGAGATGCCTGGTTTGGATCGTTCCATTATTGAGCATCGGTTGCCAATTAAGCCTGGTTTTAGGCCCTACAAGCAACCTCCCCGAAAGATTTACAAAGATGAAGTATTAACCGATGTGAAAAAGGAAGTTGAAAGGTTGATAGAAGCAAATTTCATTTGGCCATGTAGATATGCTGATTGGATCTCTAATATTGTTCCTGTCTACAAGAAAAACGGGAAGATGAGGGTTTGCATAGACTTTAGAGATCAAAACAGAGCTACGCCCATGGATGGATATCCAATGCCTGTTGCTGATTTGTTGGTTGATGCTGCTGCTGGGCATAAAGTTATTAGCTTCATGGATGGCAATGCAGGGTACAACCAAATTTTTATGGCAGTGGAAGATATCTCAAAGACAGCCTTCAGATGTCCTGGGCATATTGGTTTATTCGAGTGGATTGTCATGATATTTGGGTTGAAGAATGCTGGTGCAACTTATCAGAGAGCCATGAATTACATGTTTCATGAGTTGATCGGCAAAATTGTGGAGATATACATTGATGATGTCGTGATCAAGTCATCGGATCATGAGTCACATTTGGCTGATGTGAGGAAAACTCTGGAATGCACTAGGAACCATGGACTTAAGATGAACCCGATGCTTTTGGAGTTTCGGCCGGAGAATTCCTTGGATTTCTGGTGCACGAGGGAGGAATAGAAGTTGGTAAGAAAAGCATGAAGGCTATTGATGAAGTTGTTCCTCCAACCAATCTTAAAAAATTGCAATCACTGCTTGGCAAGATCAATTTTGTGAGAAGATTCATATAAATTTGTCACAAAAGGTGTTGCCTTTTTCTCCACTGTTAAGGATCAAGAAAGATCAGAAGTTTGTATGGGGTGACGAACAACAAAAGGCTTTTAATGAAATCAAGGAGTACATGAAAGAACCACCAGTATTGGTACATCCACAGTTGAACAAGCCTTTTAAGTTGTACGTGGCGGACGATACACAAACCATTGGATCGGCCCTCATACAAGAATTTAAGGAAAGGAAAGATTGGTTGCATATCTTAGCCGAAAGTTGCTTGATCCTGAGACAAGATATTTAGCCGCAGAAAAGCTTTGCTTGTGTGTTTATTATTCATGTACAAAGTTTCGGCACTATCTATTGACTGTCGAATGCGTTGTATAATCAAAATTTGATGTAATTAAACACATGTTGTCTATGCCGATTTTGAATGGAAGGATCGGTAAATGGATTTTAGCCTTGTCTGAGTTTGAATTGAGGTTTGAATCGGCAAAAGCTATTAAAGGACAGATTATTGCTGACTTCATTACCAAACATCATGGATCATTAATTAATTTGCTTGAGATTACTCCTTGGGCTTTGTTTTTCGATGGGTCTTCATGTGGTAAAGGTGGTGGAGTAGGAATTTTGTTAATTTCGCCCAAAGGGGAGATGTTTGAGTTTGCTATTCCTATTCAACCTACTGTCACCAATAATCAAGCCGAGTATGAAGCATTGCTCAGAGGACTTCAATACTTGAAAGAGGCAAAGGCTATTTCAATTGAGATCTTTGGAGATTTGGAACTAGTCATAAAGCAATCGAATGGCCAATATGAGTGCAGAAATGATATCCTAAGGAATTACTACGAGGAGTGCAAAGAAATCCTGAAAAGTTTTCAGTTGGTAATTCTGCAACATATTCCTAGAGAGAATAATGAGGAGGCAAATAGGTTAGCTCAAAGTGCTTCAGGTTATAGAGAAAATCAAGAAGTGTTTGCCATTAATGTATATGCTTTTAGGAGTAATCTGGCAGAAAATGATTGGAGGAAAGAAATTGTTGATTATTTGGAGAATCCATCCCGAAAGGTCTCTAGGAAGCTCAGGTACAAAGCTATAAAATTTGTTCTTCTTGATGATCGTCTATGTTACAAATCTTTGGATGGGGTATTGCTACAATGCCTAAGTCAGGAAGAAGCAAAGAGGATGATGAGTGAGGTACATGATGGGTTGTGTGGGGCACACTAGTCGGCTTACCGAATGAAATGGGTCATTAGGAAAAATGGATGTTATTGGCCGACTATGTTGGGAGATTGATTTGAATATTACAAGGGATGTCAAGATTGCCAGAAATTTGGAAATATTCAAAGAGTTCCAGCATCAGCTCTGAATCCTATCATCAAGCCATGGCCATTCAGAGGATGGGAAATATATTTGATTGGCCAGATAAATCCTCCATCTAGTAAGGGGCATAAATTTGTGCTTTTAGCAACAAATTATTTCACTAAGTGGGTTGAGGCAATTCCAATGAAAAAGGTGACATCAGAGAATATGATTGAGTTTGTCAAAGAGCATATCATCTACAGATTTGGAATTCCTCACACAATTACAACAGATCAAGGACCTCAATTTACATCTGCGGAGTTTAGAGATTTTGCTGAAAGTATGGGGATCAAGTTATTAAATTCTTCTCCTTATTATGCCCAAGCTAATGGTCAAGTAGAGGCTTCTAACAAGATCATGATCAAGATTGTACAAAAGAAGATTGATCAGAAGCCAAGAAGGTGGCATTCGGTACTCAATGAAGCTTTGTGGGATTACCGACTGGCTCCTCATGGAGCTACACGACATCTCCTTATGAGTTGGTTTATGGACATCATGCTGTTTTACCATGGGAGATGCAATCAGACTCAAGGAGAATAAAATTGCAAAAGGATTTAAGTTCCAAGGATTACAATGACTTGATGATGGATGAATTAGAAGATTTGCATATGATTCGTCTTAGGGCCTTGGAGAACATTGAGAAAAACAAAATGCGAGTTGCTAAGTACTATAACAAGAAGGTGAAAGTCAAGCAATTTGCAGAAGGAGATTTGGTTTGGAAAGCGCTATTGCCGATTGGAACTAAATACAGTACATTCGGCAAGTGGTCTCCGAATTGGGAAGGTCCTTTTCAGTAGTCAGATGCGCGCCTGGAAATGCATACATCTTGAAAACTTTACTGGGAGAAAAGTTTACTGCTTCTGTAAACGGAAGATATTTGAAGAAATATTATCCTAGTATTGAAGTTGGTCATTAATTGTTGTTCCAAGCGTCGGAGAAAACAGAGATAGCCAGCATTCGGGAGAGAAAGCCATCTTCAGAACAAAAATTCCAATAAAAGGAAAATGGCCAATACTAAAGTGTATTGCCCTTAGCACGAAAATATGTTTAAATCACAAGTGTTCTTGCAGGTTCTTCCTGACCGCACAGATTACAAAAGAAGACTTGCAGGAAACAGAGTGCCTAGAGGAAGAAGCGAAAGTATCTTCATGGCTTTGGTTCGACGCTTCTCCTCTTGAGCGCGTCCCTCTTCAGTCATTCTAGGACCACCATGACGGCGACATACAAGCTTCGGGGGTTGCCATGCTCAGCAGCTTCCATCAAGCTGTCCCAGGAAGCTTTCAGGTTGTTGTACCTGTCAGAAACATCTGAAGAAGGGGAACAGATTCTCGTTGAACATGGGATCTAAAACTTAAGCATGAGAATCACATAAGGATGAGGATCTTACCCCCTACCAATGCCTCCAAGCTCATGCGGCGTTCGCGTTCGGCACTACAGCGGGCGGTGATGTCCCGCAGGTCGTGTTCTAGATGCCGGATGCGACGACGCAGCTGGTGGTTGGTCCTCTGTTCTGGCATGGCGTCTTCTTCTTCAGTAGAGGAATCGGAAAGGATGTACTCAGGAACCTCTTCAGTACCAAAGATTTCCTCTGGTAGCAAGTCGAGGCTGAAAACAAAGGAAGGTGAATCATGAGATTGCAATCAAGAACAAGAGAAAGGGTTGAAAAGAAAGGATTACTCTTGAATGATTCGTTTCTTTGGTGGGAAGATGTTCTCCTCGACTGGTTGTTTCCCCTTGTCCGCCATTGCCTTGGGTTTTTTTTGAAGAAGGAGGACGAGAGAACGTGAAGTGATGGAAGTGTATGCAAATGGATTTGCAGACCACCAGGGGGGCTATTTTATTAGTCGTGAGAGCGCATCGGGAGTGATGATTGGCTGGCGTGCATTAATAGGAATACCAAATGGTGGGGGTTTCTCCCCAAATGCGAAGGATTTTTTCCATTGAACAGTGTTCATGGTTCCCGGATGAGGATTTTCTGCGGATTCTGCGCCAAGGGGCGAGAGTTTGTGCGTATTCGGCTAGAGTAAAAGTTCCCGAATGCGTTCAAAACAGTGAAGGTTCGCATGCACAAATCAAAGGAAATCGTCACAAGACAAATACAAAAGATAAATTTCATATTTATTAATGAAATTCCAACATTCCCAGTACAAACTAGTCAAACAGCCTGTTCAGCACAGACTGGGGGTGAATGGAATCGACAATGGCATCGCCGTGGCCGTCGAGGCGCTCCGGGGTGGCCTCGATGTCGTCGACGTCGTCTGGCGTGCCGTTGTAGAAGCCACGTGGCTGTACAGAGTAGTCGACGCCGGTGTGCGTCGCCATGGCGGCCAGACCCAGGGTGGTGCCCAGACGGACGCCGTGAAGGGCCACCTCATCAACGCGGTTTTCCACTGCGCCAAGGCGAGCTTCCGGAATATCTCCAAGGGCATTCACCTTGTCCGCCAGTTTCTCAACCAGCGCTTTCAGCCGATTGAGCTCGGCGTCGCGGTCTGCAGGGATCACAGCTCAATGACGGTTAGTCTAAGATTGAGTTGAAATTAAGCAGGTTATAGGATTCACCGTCGATGGCCTGCAGCAGCTGTTTCCGTTGATGCTCCCACTCGAGCTCATTGATCCCGACTTGTTTGGAGACGGTCTCCAACTCAAGCCAAGTTGCGTCGTGCTCTTCCTTGAATTTGCGGGCGGCGAGATCGTCGTAGCGCGAGCTCGAGGAGTAAGGGTAGCTGGATGATCTCGAGGAATCGCTAGCCATGGCCGGAGTCGTGTTTGGAGCAGGAGCAGGATTCCATTGGATGAGCCTAAAATGGAAAAAAGGAAACACAGAGGAGATTGTCAGGATGAAAATGGATCTAAGAATAGGAAGTTGTGAAAAGATAGACAATCACCGCCTCCGACATGCACCAGCGCGGCTTCCTTCGGCCTGGTCAGCGGCCGGACGCCTATTGCTGTTGTTCGCCATCGAATTCCTGGGAGTGCTAGCACTAGAAACAGAGGTCTTGGGTTGGCAAAGGCTTGAGGACAGAGGATTTGGTGAAAGGCCAAGACCACCTGAGTTTCTTATTTATAGCGCTGGTAAAGAGATTGTGGCCGGAGATCGTGGAGCATATCCCAAGGAATTTGGGAAGTGGAGAAATTTTCTATGTCGAACCGTCGCTAAGTCGTTTGGGATTCGTCTTGAGTCATATTCGGTTTGACTGGTTGAAATTCGGCTGTGTTGCGGTCGGGCTGTTTTTCGGGTCTGATGCTTGGTTAGAATTGCCAAATGAGTCATCCAAGGACTGTTCATCAAAATAAGGCAAGGCAAATATGGAACAAATAAAGATTAATGAGGAGTAAAAGTTACAGAGCTGATGGGGCATTCGGCTACAAACTGTTTGTTATAATTATATACCCAAGTACTTTGAAATTACATTGGAGGCGTCTGATATCATCTTGCTGATATTCTCCAACAATTTCTGATCGGCTTCTTGGGTGTTAAAAAAGCGGAAAGCTTTGCCTTGAGCTATTTTGATTCAGCCAGAGCTACAGAAGCTTCCTTTTGAATTCTTTCATTTGACTCAGGAAGTTCGGCTATCTTCTTATCAGCCTCGATTTCAGCTGTCAAATTCCTCAGTTCGGCCTCTAGTGCAGCTTTTCTGGTCTCCTTCTGTTGACGCAAAATCCACACCCCGCGCCAAGCACACAGCAAGCCGAACAAAGCTGGCTTAACACACGAGCAGATTCCAAAGCGTGCTAGTCAATTTTCCTGAAATTAACAAAAGGATAAAGCAGTTAAATACCAAAGCTTGGAACTTGCCGGGTGGTACCAGACAGTTCCATATTTGCGGCTAGAAAGCCATGTAAGATGACATATAGCTATGGAAAGCTATCTGTCAACAGATTGAAAATCATTCGGGACCTTGAAAACATAAAATGAAAAATAGCCGAATAGATGACGTGAGCATGACAAAAGATCGGTCTTTGTTTAAATAACGTTGCTCGTGCATAATCATGATCGATTTTTGATGATAAACAACAAATAAAATAAATAAAGTAAAGCATGATCATAAATACAAGATAAAAAGCATGCATAGGCCAAAAGCACTAATCTACCGCATGTCTAGATACTTTAAAACCCGTCAAGCACGAAACCAAACAAGTTAATCCACCGCATGACACAACTTGTTTGAAATCACACCACCAACCACAAAAAGATCAATCCACCGCATGATACAATCTAAATGTGGAAAGCTAAAAGCATGTATTATTTAAAACATAACTTATAAGCATGTTTTACTCGTGAAGGCACAACCAAATGCAGTTGTACAGTCGAATCGGGATCCATGGAGAAGGAGCAAACATTGGCAAAAATGATAAAACCTATCAGATTGAATCGAAATCTAATCCACCAGATGATTAGCTCTAAAACAACCCAAAAACCTGCATCTACCACATGATACTCAGTTCTGTCAAGATTTACACAAGATTAACAAGCTTGAACCCGCAACACGTGACAACTTAGATTGATTCGGTTTCGGCTATTGGAGAACACGTGATCCACATGCCGTATTGAGACAAAGATATGAGCATGTTGCATAAGGATCACCGAACAAGATAAAGCCGATTCAAACCAATCTAAATTGGGCAAAAGAGTGTTACATAAATTTAAACATAAAGTAAAAACTCAAAGCAACGCATGATAACTTAATGAATCTATTAGATCTTGCCAAATCCAATAGAGCCGATAACTAGCTCCAAGCTAGATCTTAGCCCACCGCATGGCTCATGATCTAACAAGAAACCCTCTTGAACCAAGCTTAAATCCACCGCATGATACTAAGCATGGTAACAAGACTACTTGCATCACGATCTAAAATCCACCGCATGATACTAGACATGATACAAGGTTGCCGGTACTTACGGAGGTCGACTGATCGATGAACCCTCTCGAAGAACTCGACGACACGACTAGAGGACTCGAAAGTTTGGTGTAAAGCCGGTTTGTTATGAGAATGTTCAATTACAATTACACACATCCAGTGTTCATATTTATACCCTGTCCTAACATGACTCCTGGTGGACTACGAGCATAATATTTGATACCTAATTTAATGCCCAAGTGTGAATGCTTATCCATCCATTCGTCCCTTCCTTCCGTTCGGGCCACGTCACCACGCGATCCCGCGAATCCAGCGCAAACAGTCCTTTTGCCGAACGGAAACAAACTGCCGACCGCAGGCATTTCTGCCGAATCCTCTGAAGAAATCTTTCCCTACCGAACGGGATTTGTTACCAAGTTTGGTCCACAAATCAGCCTCCTTCCTGTACCAATTTTTGGTGTTAACACCTTCAGCTCGAGTGCAGGCTACAATTCGGCTAGCAATTTCTTGTTTTTCTGAATTTGAGCATACGAATTTTTCACGAATTGCTTGGCCATGGCTCTCTTTTGTTCCAGGGCTGGCTGGGAGGATTGCTTCTTCAAAGCCCGCTTCACTGCTGCAAAGTGATCATCCAATTGTGAGAGGGGTTCTAAAGAAGCTTTGATGTCGACAGCAAGATCTTGGTTGATGGATTCAAGCACTTCTTCTAGAAGATCAGCATCCCTGACTTGATCTTGAATATCTCTTTGCAGAAAGGAGTGGATTTCTTTTAGCCTTGTTTGATTCTTCTCTGATAAAGCTTGACCAGAGGATGCCTCATCTCCCTTTTCGGCAGCCAGGTCATCAGCAGCAAAGGAGAAACTGGGTGATGATGCAGTTCTCTCCTAGAAAGAAAAAGCTTGCCAAATTAGTGATGAACTATTAGATAAAATGGAAGGGTGGATTTTCATGCTTACATCATTTCTGGCTTCCCGAGTAGGAGAAGGAGATTTTTCAGGCTTGGCAGAGAGTTCTTGTATAGCTGGTTGAGGGGAAGCTGGATGATCTGGTGACACTGAAACTCCAGTTGAGGAGAGGCTAGTTGAGCTCTTGGTGAAGCAGGGGCTAGATCTTGAGTTGGAGCAGAGCTTCCCATAGCTTGATTTGTCAAAGCTTCTTCCGCAATTGGCCAGTGAGAGATAAATGCCGATGACAAAATGAATAGAAGGTGAGATGGTGAAAATCTTACCAGCTGATGCAGTATCGGCAGGATTTGTGACAGCCACTGGCTGTTGTGTTCTAGTCTGAAATCATGCAGAAATAGAATGGTCAGACTAAAGGATGGCATTATATTCAAGAGGGCAAGGTATTTTAACCTGAATAAGTAGTTTTTTGCCTGTTCTTTTCCTCTTGGCACCTGGAGGAGCAATCAGGGATGGAGCCTTCCTTTTGTCAGAGGCCGAACTAATGAGGATTGGATCTAATGTGGCATATCTAGACATTAGTTGGGCCAAAGTAGGAGATTGGTACCCTAGGGCAGAAATTGGGCCTGCAATGTTATAAGAGATTGTCCTGGCCAGAGGGGCAAGTTCTATATCCTGCAGGAAAATAATGAAGTCATGATCAGTAAAGAGGAGTATGATTGAAAGCAGATATGAAAGGGAGATGAACATATTACCTCTAAAGCTGGTTGAAAGTCAGGCATTAATGCAAGATAGATAGGATGCACAGATACATTGAAGATATGATCATGAAACTCTTGCCACCAAGAAGTGAAGGAAGGATGAGCAAGTGTTGTTGGTACAAAAGGCCTAGGTGTATAAATGGTTTTACTGCATGTATACTCAAAGATCCTTTTGGACTGTATGGATTCCTTGACATCTTCTCTAAGCTTGAGAAATTCATGAAGGAATAGTCTTTGGGCACTTGGCCACATCCTAGCTGCCTGGCCATCATGTTTGGCTGATAGTACTCATAGGTACTTTGAACCTACCTTCCTCCACAAAATTCTGCTGGCAGGATACATGGATGAATGAAAGTATTGAAGATTTCTATGGAGCGTACATCATTGCATCCAGTTTCAAAACTGAACTCACAAGGAAGGGTTAAATTGTCATTATCTGAATATGGAAACCAGAGAGGGTTGGCAAAACCTTTGAAGAAGAGCTCAAAACGTTGGCCAATATTTTGGTTGATGGATACAAAGGAAGCAGCTTCTCCATAAGTTTGGCAGCCTTTGTTAATCTGGGTTTCTCCTTCCGTGTAGTTGGTTGAAGGGAGGTGCTGGTTGTTGAGGTCAATGCCAACAATCTGATGCATATATAATTGCAACCACATCTAGATGAACCACCAAGGGCCATTAACACAAGAGATCTTTTGGCTGGTGTGCATCTGGTAGGTGGTCTGATGAAGCATATGGTAAACACTTCCTAGAAGGTATTTCCCAAGAGGAATAGGAATACCAGCAGCCAGTTCCTCAGCCATTACAATGTGGTTCAGGGTTGGCTGATTGGCTTTACCACAGAAGATGAATCTGCATAACCACATATTCAGGAAGGCTCTGTATTCAACATCAGTCAAGGGGCCGTCAGACATATATTTCTAGATATATTTCTTATATCCAACTCCTGTTTTCACTCCTGTTTGCCTGGAGGAGCCCTTGTAATTGTATGGATACACAGATCCAGTGACTTTCAGGCCGGTTATCATATACACATCGGCCAGAGTGGGGGACATTGGCCCATGGCCAAAAAGGAAAGCATTTGCTCCATTTGACAAAAAATGACAGGCTGCAATCAGAAGATTCTCATTCTTAGGAGTTTCAGCCAAGGATAATTCTAAGCAGTGGGCGATGCGAAGAGTGTCCCAGTTGCTTGTTTTGGAGTCGTCATCAAGTATTCTCTTATACCAGTTTCTCCAACCTGCAATTGGAGGCAAAGGCCAGTTCTTGAAACTGTCCTGCCACTCCTGAGGCTTCGACAGTGCTGCCTTGAAGGGGATCCTTTGAAATTCGACTTCAATAAACTCCTACGGGGCCTAGGAAATACGATGCTGCTTGGTCTTCGACAGGAATCAAAATTTCGGTAGCTAGGGCCTATCAAGAACAAAAGGGGGTGGAACGATAAAATCGAAATTCGAAGAAGGTAATACTGATTGCACTTGGAAAATATGAGATTTACCATGAGAGCTTGGTCTTGATCCGCCATTTGAAGATTGGAGTCTTGAGAAATTGAAGAACTAGGGTTCGGATCTGGGTGAGCGCTCCAACTGTTTGGGGGAGAAAAGAACGGGTGTTGAGCCAATTCGGCCTGAGGGTGCCGGGTATTTATGGTCAATTTTGGAATAAAATCACTCTTATCCCGTAATTGAAGGGGCATATGTTAACACCAAAAATTGGTACACGAAAGAGACTGATTTGTGGGCTGAGTTTGGTAAGAGAACACCATTCGACAGGAAATTTTTCTCGAAGCATTCGGTAAAGGTGCCTGCGGTCGGGAGCGCACCATCATTCGGTAGAAGGGTTGTTTTGCGCTTGGAAGAGGAAGCATTCGGGAATACATGATGACGTGGCTTGAATATAAGGAAGGGACGAATTGATGACGGGTGCAAGATGGACAATGGCGCCAGGACATTGATTTAGGCAATAAATGTTGTACTCGTGGTCAACTAGGAGTCGTGTTAGGACAAAGGTATAAATATGAACCCTTAGTGTTTGTAATAGGCATCGAACAATTTCACAACAAACCGGCCTCGTCCCAACTTTCGAGTCCTTCTAGTCGTGACGTTGAGTTCTTCGAGAGGAGCCACCGACCCGTCGACCTCCGTAAGTACCGGCAACCTTGTATCATGTCTAGTATCATGCGGTGGATTTAGACCTTGATGCAAGTAGTCTTGTTACCATGCTTAGTATCATGCGGTGGATTTAAGCGTGGTTCGAGAAGGTTTCCTTGTTGGATCATGAGTCATGCGGTAGGCTAAGATCTAGCTTGGAGCTAGTTATCGGCGCTATTAGATTTGGCAAGATCTAATAGATTCTTTAAGTTACCACGTGTTGCTTTGAATTTTACTTTTTATGTTTAATTAGTGTAACACTCTTTTGCCCAATCAAGATTGATTAGTTTCGGCTTTATCTTTTTCGTGATCCATGTGTTATACTTTCAATATCTTTGGTTTCATATATGGCAAGCAGATCAAGTGCTCTTAATAGCCGAATTTAGATCTATCTAGATTGTCACGTGTTGCGGGTTCAAGCTTGCTGACTTTTCAATGTTTGTTCCTTCTCCACGCAACCCGATTCAGCTGCATAGTTGTATTCGGCAATTCTATCACGGGTGAATCATGCTCACGAGTTTCCCTTTAAATAATGTATGCTTTTAGCCTTCCATATATAGATTGAATCATGCGGTGGATTGATCTATTCTTGGTTGGTGGTGTGATTTCAAACAAGTTGTATCATGCGGTGGATTAACTTGCTTGATAACATGCTCGACGGGTTTGAAGGTGCCTAGACATGCGGTAGACTAGTGCTTTTGACCTATGCATGCTTGTTTACTGAAGATTCATGATCATGCTTTCGCTTTTATCTATTTATCATGCTTTATCCTTGATAATCGGTCGTGGTCATATGTTGTAATGTTGTTTAAACAAAGATTGATCTTTCATCATGCTTACATCATCCATTCGGCAATGTTTTATTCATATGCTTTATTGTTCCCGAATGGTATTCAAGTTGTTGGAGATAGCTTGTTCGTAGCTATATGCCATTTGGATTGGCTTCATGGCCGTAAATATGGAACTGTCTGGTACCACCCGGCAAGTTCCATCTTTTATCTAATCTTTTTCATCCTTTGTCAGTTTCAAGGAAAATTGACTGGCACACTTCTGGATTCAAACGCCCGGGTCTCGTGTGAAGCTAGCTAATCCGGCTTGCTGTGTGCTTGGCGTGAGGTGCTGATTTTACATCAACAAGTCTCCTTCTGATATTTCTCAATGTTCTCAGCAGCTTCAAGAATTGTTAGCTCAATCATGTCTTTATCTACCTTCTGGTCAGCCTCTTCGATTTCCTTTGCTTTCAGCAGTCTCATGCTTTTATTCTTGATTTCTTCTAGTGTCATTGCTTCAGTGCCGAAGAGTTTACGAAAAGGCGTGAAACCTGTCGCTCTTGATACAGTGGTGTTGTGGGACCAGATTACTTTTGGCAATTCATCGGTCCATTTGCCTTTCTTCTGATCAAACAAGCACTTCTTGATTCCTGAGAATATTAGCCCATTTGCCCTTTCAACTGCTCCGTTAGACTGCGGATGATACACTGATGAGAATTTCGCATGAGTCCCTAGGGATTTAAAGTGTAACAGTCGAATTGTTTCCCATTGTCAATAGTCAGTTCTCTCGGAACTTCAAATCTGCAGATTATATTTTGCCAGAAGAACTTCTGAGTTGTTGGTGCCTTGATGTTCGCGAGTGGTTTTGCTTCCACCCATTTCGTGAAATAGTCCACAGCGACAGCTGCAAATCTGCAGTTTCCTTGAGCTGTTGGTAGTGGTCCAACTAGATCCATTCCCCACCTTTGCAAGGGCCATGATGGTGGAATTAGATGGACTGGCATGGAAGGTAGGTTTTGTTGATTCGTCGTTTTCTGACATGCTTCACATTCTCGAACTAATGTTTTCGCATCTATGTTTATGGTAGGCCAATAGAACCCTTGTTTTATTGCCTTGCCTACCAGGGCCCTTGTGCCTATGTGTGCACCGCATAATCCACTGTGAATGTCTTTGAGAAGTTCGATGCCTTTTTCGGAGGTTATGCACCTTAGCCACGGCTCAGTAACTCCTGATTTGTTGTACAGCTCTCCATTGACTACTGCATAGCCCCTGGCCCTTTGCTTCAATCTCTTTTCTTCCAGTTAGATTTGCGGTTCATAATGACCCCTCAAGAATGCCATGATTTCTGCTCTCCAATCGGGAATTTCCACAACACTTACGATTTTCGCCTTTTCTTCCTTGATAGATGGTTCTTTGATGATTTCGAAGAACACATCTGGAGGCATTTCTTGATTCCTGGCTGCTGCTTTGGCTAGCCTATCCGCTTCATTATTGTCATCTCTTGAAATGTGGTGTACTGTGTAACCCTTGAAATACCTTTCCATTTCCCTGACCTTTTCAGATACTTCATCAAAACAGGGTTTTTTGCTTCGCTTTCTTTCTCAATATGTTCTTGGATAACTTTGGAATCTATTCTGATGATAAAGTTTTGCTGGCTAAGAGCTTTCATTTTTCTCAATGCCAAGAGGAAGGCTTCATACTCCGTTGTGTTGTTCATGGAATGTTCCTCTTTCGCGAAAATGAGCGGGCTGCATATCTTTTCACAACCCCCGTTGGAGATGTTACGATCGCTGAAATTCCAACTCCCTTGTGACACCAAGCTTCGTCACTGTAACAACCCAGGAATTTAGGTGTGTAATTTTTGCGAAAAATTAAAACTTTTTGACTGAACTTGAGTGCTATCAATTTTCTAGCCAAATTGCTAGCCCTCCTCTGAATTCTCCACCAGATTAACCCATGTATAAGAGCATATTTTCAAAATATGGCAAATTAGTGATTTGGTCTTTTCTGGTTTTATTGGATTTTATTGTGTGTTGTTTGAATTTGGAAGTAATCCAAATTCACACTTAATCCCTAGTTTCTAAATTCAAAATCCAATCTCAATGTTTTGAAACCTTAGTTGGGCCGGCCAACGCTAAAGCACCGAATGCAGCCCACCTAAACCCGCCGGCCCAGCACCGAATGCAGCCCACCAGAACCCCCGTGGCTATAACCCAGCCGCTCTCGCTGCCAGGTGGGGCCCGCTTGGCAGCCACCGCGTCCCTTCTCCTCTCTTCTCCTTTTTCCTCTACACCTTTCCCCGGCGTTGGTCAACCGCGCCGCATCGCGCCGCGGCACGCGATGGGACGGCTGCACCAGCCAGGTGGTCCGCACGCCGATGACCGGCGCGTGCGCGCGGGGTTGGGTTCGACCGCGGGAAAGGCTAAAGACTCATCTGCCCCTTCACCGAGCATCCGAGGCGCACCCGGGCATCGGCCTCGAGCGCCACCTGCCCTGCCCGGCGAACGGCCAAGGGTATGGGGGGCTTTTCCTCCTCGAGCTGCTCGCAGCTCCGATTCAAAAGGGCCAGGCCGGCGTGGCACGGACGCCAAGCCACCCACCCCCCTCTTGGGGTTTTCTCTTTCACCACCGCCCCGTTTGCACCGGATTGGGGGAAGAAGCGGGCGCGCCGCCACCGCGACACGCCGGGCAAGGGAGGAGCCGGAAGCCGAACCAGAACAGGAGCGCCTACGCCGCCAGGGACGCCGCCGCTCGTGGGAAGGAGAGAAGGTCGTTCGCGTCGGAGGAAGGAGCCGGACCGGAGCAGGGAACCGTACGCCGCCGGGAACGCCTACGACGCCACGCCATCGCCGTTCTCGATCCGGCTTCGACTACACCGCCGCCCCGAAGTGAGCACCACCGCAGCCACCTTATCCCTTTCCTCCCTCCTTGAACTCTACTCTGTTTTGCGCCGACGGCGTTGGGGTGCGCCGTCGTGTCGCCTTGCCTGGTTGCCGGCCTTCGAGCCGCAGGACTGCCGCGTCGCGTTCGTGTGGAGCTCTCGGGCCACTCATGCCCCGGGCCCGCCGACGCCATGCGAGGACCATTTGTGGTTGCGGCCTTCGTGCCGAGCGTGTCGTGCGAGAGCGCGCGTGCCGCCATGTCGCCTCCCGGCGCGCACCGGTTACCGGACGACCGCGCCGGGCGAACGGAGCTTGAACGTGTGAGCTCCATGCCGGGCCACTGGCCAGCCGAGCCGCCAAGGACGCCGCCGCGGCGCGCTGAGTTCACGGGGCATTCCTGACCCGTACTCGCCGCCGACGCGCGTGGCACGTTTGTTTGAGCCGGGCTTCGTCCCGTGTGTGTTTGCAGGTGTGAGGAGGGGCGCCGCGCCGTGACGCGCCGGCGGCGGTGGCAGCGAGCCCGGTTACCGGGTCGACGCGCCGCTCGCCACGCGCGAGGCCACGGACGCGAGCGTCCGCCCGGCCGTACACCCCGGTGCTGCCGAGCCGCGACGTGCGCATCAACCCGATGGTGGTGGTGGCCGGGCGATTGCCACCGGACCGAGCGCCGGCGACGCGCCGCGCGGCCGCTGCGCCATCTGGGCAATTCGTCGAGCACCTGGAGTGCGAGTATGCCCTGAACGTGTTAACCTAAGAGATGGGCCGCCGGCTGGATCTGGGCTCTAAGCCCAGTTAGTTTGCCCTAGCAGGCCGTCGGCCCAGAGCAGAAGAAAACTGGAGGGGGGAAGCCAGACTTCTGAAGTGGATTGTGGTCCGTGATGCCTAGCCCCTTTTATTGGGCCGAAACCCATTTTCGAGCAGAAGCGAGTCCGCTGGGCCACCCACGGCCCAGCAACGATTCTGACCCCTTTTCAGCCTGTTAACCACGGGATGCTGACGTCATGCTGACGTCAGCGGCGTATTTTCTCAAAATCCCCCTTTTCTTTTTTGTTTTAAATTCCAGAAAATGTTTTTAACCTTTAAAAATTCATAACTAATTCTAGGGAGCTCAGAAAAATATAAAATTAATTTCTATAAATCCGTAATTGCGAAACCTTGCTGATTGTAGGTAGTTTGGGTTCTTTTGGATCTTCTAAATTGATTCTTATTTGGAGTTCTTGCTTAGATGTGCACCGTATTCTTATTTTCGCGTCGAATCTCGTGCCGCAGACCCGAGCTTCGACCAGGAGGACGTGGAGGACCCCGAGTACCTCGCTCCGGACGACGGCTCGCTTCAACGGCAACGAAGGTGTCATGTCACTCCCAACCATGTAGATCCCATGTTGTTAAATAGTCGCTAGTGCTTTACTTTAATGCATTGATCTGATGAATTGCATAACCCGTTTAATAGCCATGCCTTGATGCTTTGTTATACCCTGTTTCCTTGTTCTACTACCTGCGGGACTAGCTACAGACCCCTAGCTAGTCCCTTACCTCAACTATCCATACTTTTGTTGCTTGATTATGGATGGTACTCTGGGCTTGGACTGAGATGGGAATATCTCGGTGTGTTTCTAGCGTGCGTTTTCGGTGCGTATCTCCTTGCTGTGTTTTGGCGGGAGCGAGCCGCTTGGTTACTTGTGAACGGCTGCCGAGGGAAGATGCGATCTGGCCTCTTACCCGAGGGTCGTGTCGTGTGGGATGGAGATGGTGAGTGCTCGCTCTCGGCCCCTTAAGGACCGATCGTCAGTTGACCTTGCTTCGGATGACTATTTTCGTACAGACCGCCCGCCTTGTATTGGGCGGGGGTGCGGGGTGAGACTTGTAGTGGATAGCACCCCTCCTGTAGGAGGATCGGTGTGATCGTGTCGGGAGTGGTCTTTCCCTCCTTAGTAGACTTTGCCCGGCGAGGCGAGGCCGGGGAAGGGTTCCACAGCTTCGAGGGACCTCTCGCGGGTAGTATGAGCTCTGCCGCGGAGGCTGGGCCAGGCTCGGAGACGCAGGAGGGTACTATCCACTTACTTGGCCTTCAGCCGTATGGTAGGGTCGGACACCGGTGACGGCCGGTTCCGGTCCTATTCGGGCGGGTACAGTTGTACAACCTCTGCAGAGTGTTTAAACCTATAGCTATAGTCCGTGTCCACTGGTTATGGACAGTCTTTCGATCTCTCACCTGACTAGATACACTTCTCTTGTGCTTCTTCTCTCCCCCGAGTGTGTGAGCCCGGCTTCGGCCGTTGAGATGTGGGGATAGGAGCAGGTGGGCCCCACATCGCAGATGAGAGTTGGGTTCTGGATCGTGGTTGAGATCCGGAGTTTTGGTGTGGATTTCCTTGAGCGGGGTGTGGACCCCTGAGGTGTGGACCTCGGAAGCGGAAGCTTCCCCGAGGTGTGGACCTCCTAGCTGTATTCTGCTTACCTTGTACGTTGCAATGCTGCTTTGCTTAAGCTTTCTACGACGGCATTAGGGATATCTCATGCATAGTAGAATATACACCGCTTTTGCCTCTTTGTTGGGAAGCTGACATGACCTACCCGCTTATCGGGTAGACCCTGGTGCCTCTGACGCAGAGCCGGACTACGACTTCGACAACGACGGTTGGGTGGACTAGAGCTCTTCCTACACTTGAGCTGCTTGCGGATATGGAGTTTCCCGTGCTTTCATGGAGCCGCTGCTAGACGTTTTATTTATGTTTGATTCAGTCCCGATGGACTTGTACCCGGCATGTGCCAAAGAGATGTACTCTGATTAATGTAATAAAACAAATGTTGTACTCTACATTGCTGTTTTTATCTTTTTGTATGGATTCTGGCATCGCTGAGACAGGGATTGCACGTGGTAGCCTTCCTGGGACTACCACCGAGGCGCTAAGAGTCGGGTTTCCGTCCGAGGAAATCCGGGTCGTTTCAGTCACACTGTACTATCCAAGGTGTAGGAATTTCTTTGCCAAAGTTATGTGTCGGCGAAGTCCAATCTACGACAAAATCTGCCAGGACTTGCGATTTTATCGCGCTTCTTCTCTCAAAATCTACGATATATTCTGAGAGTTCAGCACCCCATTTGATGATTCGATGGATGCTTCTTTATTTGCGAATAGATCGTTCAGTAGTTGATTTGTGATAACTCTTATTCTGTGACCCTCGAAGTTGTGTATTAGCTTCCTCGCAGCCATGACGACTGCATAAGCTATTTTCTCAAGCTCAAAATAGAAAATTTTCGAGCCTGAGAGAGCTTGTGAAGCAAAATACATTGGGATCTGCTTGAATTTTCTTTCTTCTTCTTTCTCTTGCACTAGCACAGCACTTATTGCCGAATTTGATGCAGACACATATAACAGAAGTAGTGATCTTGGCTCGAGATGGCACAACTTTGTCATATTGGACTAGTAGTCTTTGAGCTCTTGGAATGCTTGCTTTTGTGTTTCAGACCACTGAAAGTTCTTGGAACTTCTAAGAACTTAAAAGAATGGCAGGCTTCTTTCCGCGGCCCTGGGAATGAATTTGTTGAGCGCGACTACTCTCCCTGTCAGTTTTTGCACATCCTTCACAGAAACTAGGTCTTGCATTTTTATCAGTGCTTTGATTTTGTCAGAATTCGCCTCTATGCCCTTTGTTGAGACTAGACATCCGAGAACTTTCCCTTTGTGAATGTCGAAGACACACTTCTCAGGATTTAATCTCAAGTTCGCTTCTCTTAGGTTCGCGAAAGTTTCTGCCAAATCACTGATATGGTCTCTTCTTTGGACACTTTTGACAACTATGTCATCCACGTATGCCACAATGTTTCTCCGAAGTTGAGGGTGAAGGACTATTGTTATCATTCTCGAAAATGTGCATCCTGCGTTCTTGAGCCCCTCTGGCATTCTCACGAAACAAAATGCTCCGAAAGTGGTGATAAAGCTTGTCTTCTCCTCGTCTTCTCTGCGTACTCTTATTTGGTGATATCCTGAGAACATGTCCAGGAGTGAGAGCATTTCACTGTTGGCTGCATCATCTACGATTTTATCTACCCTCTTCAAGGGAAAATCGTCCTTCTTGCATGCCTTGTTCAAATCTATGAAGTCCACACACATTCTCCATTTTCCATTTTTCTTTCTCACTGGTACAGTGTTGGCCAGCCAGACTGGATATTTCACTTCTCTGATCACTTTTGCATCTTGCAGTCTTTGAACTTCAGCTTCAACTGCTTTTACTTTCTCTTCGGACATTTTCCGAAGTTTCTTCTTTTTCGGCATTACCTTTTCATCTATTTTCCGAAGTCTCTGTCAACACCTTGCAAATCTTTGGCTGACCAGGCGAAGACATCCTTATTCTTGTTCAAGAATTGTATAAGCTTTTCCTCTTCTTCGGGGTTGAGGTGAGCCCCAATTGTGACCACTCTATCGGGCATATCGTTCAAGTACACTTTCTTGGTTTCACCATCAGCCACTATCTCGATCTTTTCTTTGTCTCACTTGGCCTCTTCATATGGTTCTTTTCTTTCTTCAGATGTTTTCAGCTGATACACGCTGGTTTGGTCTGGCCCTTTTCTATGTTTCTGGCCTCTTGCTGATCGCCAAACACTGTGATAACCCCTTTGGGCGCTGGTTCTTCATCCACAAGAACTGTTGTCTTATGACTGCATCGAATTTGTTCATGAAACCTCTGCCGAAAATCGTGAGATATGGATGATAAATGTCAACCACATCAAAGGAGAGGGTTTCTGTTCTGGCATTGTCAAGATCTCTGAAAGATACGGGAAGCGATACTTTTCCAACTGGCTTGATTGGTTTTCCTCCGAAACCTTGCAATGGGTACTCTAGCGGATGCAACATGTGCTGACTCAGGTTCATTTTCTCGAAAGTTAGGATGTCTGCCGAGCTTCCATTGTCCACCAAGATCTTTACGATAACCCATCCAGCTATGTTCACTTCTGTGACCATGGCATCATTATGATTTGCGGATTTCAGTTTGAAATCCTCTTCAGTGAAAGTGATTGGCACCTTGGCCTATTCTGGTCGTGCAGCTAGACCGTCATTGGTGATGGTGTTCACAGACCTGAAGTAATTGTTTCTTTAGTTCTTGGTTTCGAATTCCATGGCTGACCCTCCTATGATTGGCATGATTGTCCCGAAAGATGGCAAGGCTTTCGAGCTCTGAGGTCTTGAACTTGATTCTGAACTTGACGAACTGTCGGGTGGTGGTGGCAATATTTCTCGAATTGGCTGCGGTTCTTGGATTGACTGAATTGCCTGCGACTGAGGGTAGAACTGCTGAGAAGGTTGCCAGGATGGTTGTGGTTGCTAAAATTGCTGCATTGCGACTGGATTTGGTTGAGAGTTCATGAAATGTGTCTGCCAGAAGTTCGGGCGAAGTTGGTTTGGCATTGAGGAGGCGATGCTCATCATTGCCTTCTCTTGCTGAATTCTTGCGATATTTTTCTTGATTTCTGGGCACCCTTTGGTGCTATGTCCTCTTCCATGATACTGGCAGTAGAAGTACGGATCTCTTGGATTGTGATTTGTGAGTCTCGGGGGTCCTCTCCCCCTTCCCCTTCCCCTAGGTGCAAATTCTCCTCTTGTGCTTGGTCTGTTGTTCTGGTTAGGCTAAGGATTTTCCACATTGTTGATATTTTGCGGATTCTGGGGTTGAGGTCTCCATGTCATTTCTCTATTGCCTTGTCACGCTTCATTTCGTTCAGCTACTCTTTTGCGGTGATCGTCATCGGACAATATGTACCCTTCAAGTTCATAAAAAGTTCATCAATTGTCTTGGGTTTCTTTTGTGTCAGATGTGAAGCTGTTGGTCCTGGAGTCAGACCTTTGAATAGTGCCTTGATCGTTGTTTTGTCATCCGCCTCAGAAATCTGTGATCTCTGCTGCATGAATCTTCTCACGAAGTTCTGTAATGGTTCTCTGTCTTTTTGATTGCAGTTGTACAAGTCTGATGATTCGACTGTTGTGTCATGAAACATCTGAAATGCTTGCATGAATTTCGTATTGAGGTCGACCCAACTACAGACTGAATGCAGTTGTAGCAGAGAATACCAGTTTAGAACTGGTCCTTCACAGGCAATGATGAAATATTTGGCCAGTGCAACATCATCTCCTCCTGCTGAATTCACCACCGATTCATACCTCATGAGGAATTGTCTGGAGTTTCCGAAACCATTGTATTTTGGTAGAGATACTGGTTTGAACTTTGAAGGCCATGGTGCAGTTTGCAGGCCTATGGATAGTGGCGACTCTAGATCCACGAATTGTGAGATTCCATTACCCGCGAAAATATTTTCTTTCGGGGTTCCTCTCTACGGACCAGAGTCCTGGTGTGGTGAGTCTTGCCATAGCGAACTTTTCTCTTGTTCTTGCATTTCTTTGATTTCTCTTTGTATTGCCTCAATTTGTTCTTTTACTTGATTGAGTTTTTCTAGCTTTTCTGAGGCCTATCTTTTTGCTTGCAGTTGGTTCGCAAAATTTTCTTTTTCTTTCTGCAACTGTTGTATTTTCTGCTAAACTCTTTCTAGTTCTTTGTCTATGGCCTCGTCATCATCATCATCATCATCATCATCATCATATCATTTTCATGTGCCTGTTGTTCTGTAGGCTGTTCTTGAACGTGTGCTGTCTTCTCAACTCTTGCTCTTTGGAGAGCCTCAAGTTTTGCTCTTTGCTCTTGGTTTGTGATGTTTGAAGGTTCAGGGTGAGAGAGATTCCATTGCCCTCAACATGGTGGTGCTCTTCTGGATCAGTCTCAACAGGGGTGTTCTTCTTCGACCTCTTTTGCGGTGGCATCGTGAGTTGTTTTCCGGCTGAAACGCGGTGGGCGCCAATGTTGGGGGTCCGAAAAATCGGAGGTAGTCCTCGAACACAGAGGTTCATAACTCAAATTGCACAAGTCACGAAAGTTGCAACAAGGAGACAATGAATCTTCGAAAGTATGCGCTCGCCTCAAAAGTTGTGAATCCCTTTACACATGCCCTTGCGCCCCCTTTTATAGGGAGACGAAGGGACATTTTACATTCCGAACCTCGAATCTAGGGAATATTCCTAGTGTGAACACGTTCAAAAATGTCTTTTACATCCCGTGATTTGCGTGATTTCATACATTTACAAGCCTGCCACTAGTTCACACGTCAAACCTGGACTTTTCGAGGTAGCGTCTTTGACTTGACTTCTTTCTGATTTCCGAACTTCCCATCTGTGATTTCCGAATTTCGGGGATTTGAACCCACAATTTCACAGGTCTGAGATTCTGGATCTTCGCAGGTTCATGGTTCCAGATCTTCGAAGGTTCATGATTCCAGATCTTCGAAGGTTCATGATTCCAGATCTTCGCAGGTTCATGATTCCAGATCTTCGCAGTTCATGGTTCCAGATCTTCGCAGGTTCATGATTCCTGATCTTCGCATATTTTAATCTTCCTGAAATAGACTGTAGATTCACGCGAAGAAGCCAGATTTGGCTGATATTTTCGCACATTATCCAAAAACTTATCTCATGAACTTCGACAAAACCGACGTTCCGTGGGTGTAACGTTTCTCCTGAATTCCCCAACACTCCAAGAAAGTAACTAATATTTAATTTACATAAGACAGGAAATAAGTTGCCCTGAATTTGAAACACACAGGAAGTAACCAGTCTTTTTTACATGATATAGGAAATAATCTCCCAATCAATTTTGTTGTGTTGGTACTTACAGCTTTTTAGTAAGTCAATTTGTGTGTAATGCAACCCCTATTTTTAGCTCTTGAAGAATTCTTCCTTGGTTCCAATCCTTATGGGGTGCAATTGATTTACAAGCACATATAATTTTTACATTATCTACCTTCTTTTGATCTCTAGTTATGTGGACAACAAATTTGATTTAGGAAGTAACTTTTACTTTCACTTAAAAGTGATAGAAAGTAACATGTCACTGATTTTAATTGATTTATAGGACATAGGAAGTAACTTTCCTATGGTTTGAAAACATCAGGAAATAACTTATCATAGATTACATGGGACATAACTTGTCCCTGTTTTGAAATGGTTTGGAAGTACCTTATCAGTCAATTACGTAAGACTGAAAGCAACCTTTTTTTGTCCCTCTTCAAAAACATGGTGCCGGAAGTAAACTTCTACCAGTTCACATGATATAGGAAGAAACTTATGGTTGCTAGCAGGAAGTATGAATAGGAAGTAATTCAGGCTCACTAGCTTCAGTAAGTAGCTTGGGCTCATTAGCTTCAAGAAGTAACTGAGGCTCACTAGCTTCTTTCAGCAACTTATTTGCATTTTTAAACACCTTCTATTGCCCAATCAATCTCTGGTGATGCTACATTGAGATCAAACTTTCTCACACTTGCAATTGTACATTTTACAAAACAAAGTGGGAATCAATATGAATGCTAGCTTAGTCAACCAAAATGGTACAAAATGTTGAACCATATGTTACATTTTTCTTAACTATGAATCATAAACTTGTTACATTTTTTTAGTTTTCATTAGTTTAGCCAAACAATATCCATGCAGCATGCATGGATAACATATTCACGTTATTATCCTCATTGCTAGCTTTTTTCCTAGTTATTTACAGTTCATATGATGATAATGGGATCTTAACCATGACTCTGTTTCTTTCTCATTCAGGGAAAGAGACCTAAACCCAATTAGGGAGTGTTGTAGGGTTTGTTTTCTATTTTTTGTTACATAACACAATATGATGCAAGTGCTTCATGTTGAAGGAAGCAAGACAAGATGTTAATGTCGACATGTTGTTGGTGGAGAAATATTCTATGTACATAAATATTGTTTTGCAAGAAATATGTTTTTAGGACATGAATCATCTGTGAGATGTAACTGCTTGTAGTCCAAACTAAGAGGACCATTTGCTAGATGAATCTTGGCACAAATTGGTATCTTTTAGGATGTAAGGTTTGTGTAGCTGTATAAGCTTGTTGTGAGTGATATGGACCTTTTATCTACTCATTTCCCTCTGTTTTCCATTTATTTTGTTTTTTCCATACTAGTGCAATGGCACGTGTGACACACACGTGATATAAAAAGAATTACATAAAACATTTAATTAGTATGTATGTAGAAAAATAAAAAGATATTAAAGTAAATCTAATTATAAAAACATCAATTCATCCTTCATGCAGGTACTTGACATTTATATGAAATTGTCATTTAGAGTTTAAAAAGTGATGAAAAATACACATTATATTAATTCAAGTGTAGTACCACCTAATGCAAGGACTGTAGGGCAAACAAAAATTAGTGCTATGCACTGCACAACAGCTCTGCAAATTATTTTGCTACACCCTTATTAAAATAAAAAATATGAGCCCACCGACTCATGACTGACTATCCAAGTCAATTTCTTTGCTGCCACACTGCAAGATTGTAGCCCACAACACGCGAAAAATTAAGTTTCCTATGCAATTGCTTTGCAACCTTCTTTTGACTTTAGTTTTGAGGTTGAATCTTTCTCACCTAGGTAATAAAATTCAGGGATCATAGAATCCCATTATCTTTGTAGAACTTTAGCAAAAACCGTTTAAATTTGTCAACAACATGTACAATAAAGATAAATTACAAGAACATACATTTGAATATTTCTATCACATATTCATCCAGCAATCGATATATGTACCTATCTCTTCAGTGACACATGCATATTTTACATATTCAAATGTACCTTCCTAAAAAAAGGACTCAAAATTGTTTCTACTTCCAATCAAGACGAAATAAGACAACTACAACATTAGACTTACTCAAATTAGTAATAGTGGATCAATCAAGAATTGCACCAAAAAAAATATTTGCAACGACTTTCTATATCATGTTGTACATAACGTGCAGGATGTCGAGCGAAAATGTGTCCCAAACAGATACATCAACAGTCAAAACATGGAACTAACTACGACATAATGTGATGTGTATAAAAAACTGACCCCACCCACCAGCCATGCACGACAATGCCGCGAGCATTTCTAGTTTACCGATGCCACGTCGTGTTGAGGTCAGCGGACATGCTCATAGGTGCATGTAGCCAATGCTAGGAAGCCTCTGCCACAATGGTGGATGCATGCTCCTTTATTGTACGTGCGATCCAAGGAGACTAACGCCACCCAACCAGAGTTCACCATCTTCATTATCGGATTTTAGTGCTCACGTAGAAAACAAAAAAAAGAGACTACAAAATTGAATGCCCGTGATGTGGGTTTCCAATTACCCTAATCAAATAGAATGCCCTAAATGCATATTTCCACTTATAAAGATACTTGATTGGTATGCGTTAGATCCAACCACACACATTGCACAAACAAATGAAACAACCAGCACACACTATGTTAGATCCAACCACACCCTACCCCAATCGCCCTGGGAAAAGAATAATTAAACCCTAACCCTTTTTTTAGATTAACTCTTTGTCTGACAGTGAGCGCCAATGAAAGTGATAGAGGAGGAGGTTGAGGCAGGGAAGCATACCATGGAGAGGGTTGAGGCGTCGGGCTGCGGAGGAGCTCAGACCTCGGAGGAGGTGAAGAGGGTTGGGTAGGAGGTGGCCTCGAGCACTAGCATGATGAGTTGTGTTGCCGATGAAACCGCCACCGTGTTGACGGTGAAAATCCGTCAACCTAGCCACGAGTTTACCTTCGGTGTTGGCATAAGTTATATACCTTATCCACTGATACTAACCCCCGTGGTAAAACAAGTTCACTTGTGCATGTCGGTTTTGGAGTTTAGTGTTTATGCAGGGTTTTAGCGTTGAAAGCAAGACTTCCGGGATAAGTTCATCAAGCACCTTGTGACAAGACCTTGAAGCCCCGTACAAGTCATGCAATGAAGCAAACTTGACTCCAAGAAGCCCAGGGATCTAACCCGAGAAGATGACAAACTCCGAGGACCTAGCCAGAAAAGTGCCGAATCTTGCGGGACAAGGAGATACGTCCAACTTGGAGAGAAACTGATGACAAGGCCCACATGCAGAAGGGGGAAGGATCTAGAAGACTCGGGAACCGATGCCGCGCGAAGGAGACCGGGAACTGGGCCTGGATGGGCCCAGGCCGATCAGCCCAGGCCGGCAGGCCCAGCCTAGTCCAGGGCCCATTTGCCCCCTCCTTTGACCTAGCTGCCATTCGGGCTATTTATAGCCCCGGGGTCGAGAGCCACGCATCAATCAATTCGTCATCGGCCGCCGAGGAGCAGAAAAGAGAGGGACACCATCCCGGAGAGGAGAGGGTCGAGCTAGCTGACTAGGGTTACCCTAGCCGACGTGGGAACCTTGCAAGGAAGACCACGTCGGAGTTCCCGGAACTAGAAGCAAGATCAAGGTAGGATCCTGGTTGTGATCTTGTTTATGTATCTTTGTACTAGATGAATTATCAAGTTGAATCCGATTTCTAGCGATCAAGTGTTTCTTCGATGTCTTCGTTTTTCGATCGGCTTGCTTATTCTAGATCTATTCTCGAGATAGATCACATAGGGTGTTCTTGTAGCTGCGGTGACTAGAGGTACACGCTGGATCTTCTGAAAGAACTCGACTTGTTCTTGGACTCGCCCTAGACTACCCGCATGAATAGGAGTACGTTGTGACAGAATGGGGGCTCTGAAAAGCGGGCGTTTTCGGTGTCGGACGGGAAACCACGATTTAAAGAGGCTTATAATGAGATTCGATTTGCTACTTCTTTTTTTGCTTGGAACTTCAACAAAAGGCTTAACCCGATATCTCTAGATCGGTTTATCTACCCTATCTATCTTTGTTACCTCCGGTCTTTAGTAGATTAGATTCGTTTTGTGTTCTTTATCTAGATGCATTAGGTTTTCATTTTACCGAAGATTGAAGTTACTTGGCTTTACTAGATCATCTTTTGCGTCACACATTTGTTCCACGGATTCGATACCTTGGGTTCACCACTCAAGGGAAGAAGGGTCCCTTGACTACGACGGGAGACTTGTCCGCTTGCAAGTCTAAACGAACTTTGATACAACTATTAACCGTCAACACACCGCCTGTGCCGAGAACTTCCCGATCATCAGCAACCCACGAATGCTCCACATCGTATCACCCTCGTCCTCTTTGAGAGCAATCGCTATCTCCTGGAAGGGATGATGGAGTAGGACTTAGAGTCACACCTGGGGATTAGGGAAGACAGTGTTCGTCGTCCATCCACTCTGCTGGCCTCCGCGTCATCTCTGCACCATGCCGCATCACCCCTGCCACCTTCAAACAGGGGCGGAGCCAAGGGTGGAGTGGGCAGGAGCCTGCCCCCTCCCCCCCCCCAATGTTGGAATCCTGGCTATGCCCCTGCCTTCAAGATAACTTTGGAGGAGACTGGCCGGGAAGGGCAGTGCGTCACCACCGCCACCTTCAAGGCGAGGATGAGGGTCTGTAGGTCTGGTGGGGGAGCCCGCCCTGAGGCCAACCACATCACCGCTCCCTGTTGGGGGACCTCACCCGCCCACATGCTTGATCCTTGACGGGGGAGCTCGCCACCAACTGACAGGGAAGATGAGGCTGATGGGGAGCAGGAGACCGATGGGAGGAGGGGTTGATGCCCACAAGGAGCCAACATGAGGAGGAGGCCGATGGAGGAGGCATGGGGAGGCGGTAATGGTGCTAGCAGCTCATGGATGATATGAGAATGGGGGTAGAAAGAATTGAGTTTTATAGGGAACGCAGGGTGTAAAAAAGGAAGGAGTGTTGATTGTGTGATTGAGGGCGTTGAACTCAAAAATAGTCAAGGACTCAAAACATAATCTAATTGCATTTGAATGTCATTGAACTGATCACGCGGCGATTCTTTCCTTACTTGATCTTTCCTTATTTTCCCTTTCCTTGCTAACTATTTATGAATGACGTGGCTACCATTGACAAAATGATGCAACAACTCTTTTCTTAGTTCACCTAATCACACAATGATTTTTTCCTTGTTTTTGGTCATGTTTCGCTTGAGCATCAACAGCGGATAGGGGACGACACTACGGCTTGCAGAAAAAACATGGGTTTCTGTTACTTTTTTGGGCTATAAACTCTGGCTTTGTTACTTCACCTTGGTTGGCCTTTTGTTTTTGCACTAGTTCTCTTTCCCGTCAACGGCGCCTACTTTTCCCATCGTTTCTGTTCCCGCTCGTGCTATCTATCCGTTGCCTTGTGGAGAAGGTCCCTTTCCTTTCCATTAAATGGAAACATGCTAAAAATAGGGGCTCTCCACCTAAGACTAAATAAAGAGGGCTCTCTGTATAGCCACCTCCATTTGCAAATTTTAGACACCGACGATTTTTTTTAACTTGAAAGGAAATAAAATAAAAATAAAGAAATTCTGTGGAGGAGACGAGACGCCTAGGTCCGCCCTTCCGCTAGTGCTGGGTTTAGAACAACTCTAGCAGCTTGAGTAAATTGCATCCCCTATGTAAAGCTATTGGGGTGCAGAAAAAATATTTTCATCCCTAAAACTCAATTTGTTATAGTAGTTTCCCTATTCTCCTTCCAAACTCGTAGGTCCCACCATGCCACGTCATCTTCTCCTTCCCCTCCCCAATCTTTGATCTTTGGAAGGTGACTGCAGGGTGACGGCACCGCCGATCCACTGCTCCACATGATCCATCTCCCCCGATCCACCACGTGCCCGGACGCCCCCGACGCAGAGATCGGCCTCCTTCGAATTTGACTAATTGATGGACGAATTTGACGCAGAGATCCACAGTAGCAGCAGCAATGGGCGTCTGCAGCAGGTGAAACGTGGCACCAGACGTGTCGGGGAAACGCGCGCCACTCCGAGATCCGGAGGCACTGCAGCGAGTGGCACTCGAGGATGGCACGGGGAGAAGGTCGAGCCCCACCCACGGGATGTTGAAGACGAGCTCCGCGACGCCCTTGGCGGCGAGCACACGGATCCAGTGGCGAAGGATGCGCTCGTCGGTGTCGCTAAAGTAGCACGTCAGCTTCACGGAGCGGAAGGGGCCCGGATGGGTAGTGATGGCGTCGGAGATGCTGGCAATTACCGCCACCGACGTGGCTGGGGTTGTTGAGGAGGAGGTCGATGTCGTTGAGCACGAGCGGGTTGGACGCCCAGAGATCACGCCATCGGGACGAGAGCGCCGCCGTGCGTGTTGCGTCCTTGATTGGAAGGAGGGATACGATCATGGACAACACGTCATGGGGCAGGCAGCCAATGATGTCCTTGTCGTTGGGATCGGAGACGGTGGTGCCCGCGACATTGCTGGATCTCGCAGGGAAGCAGGTTAGGAACCGCTTCAAGCCTGACGGGATGCTCATGGTGGACGGGCTCGCCGACTGGCTCGGCGCTGAAGAAGAAGCCCGCGCAGGAGGGAGACGCGGCCATGGCGGCGGCTCGATCTGGTGGTGGTGCCAATGGGCCCCACAGAGTAGGGGATGGAGGAGAGATCCCCTCTGTAGAGGGAATGGAGAGAGATTTTTAGTCAATGGAGAAAAGAAGGAAGGGCTATAGGAAATCTACTAGAGAAGGTTTTTGGGCATTTCACTATTGGGGAGGGTCCGAGGGAATAGGGAAGCTGTCAAAAATTGCTCTTAGGCTTCCCTACTTTTCTCTCTCGGGTCTCTCACTCTCGGGCCCTGTGATCCGAAAATTGTGAATCGGGCTTGGTAGGGCCGAATGTAGATGCGGATCGACCGAAAGCCTACTTCGGCCTTTTTGGCTAGTGCGAAAAAGTCCTGTAAATTAGGCATGCACGACGTAAATTTGAGATTAACATCTCAATGTATATAAAATATTAGAAAACAGTAATTGTATCTAAAAAGGTAGTAATTGTAAAGTTATAAACATTAAAATTCTCCATGCGTGGAGGGAGCACCTCAGCTGGCTCGGCTTAGCTCGCCTATGTTGGGCTTTTAGCATTCTAGGCTGGCTCGCTCGTTGAATAGTCCAATGATAGTACGTCCAGTGGGACGCTACCTACCGATGTTCAAATTCTGGTGCTCGCACCTTTTCCTGGATTTATTTCAGGATTTTCCGGCGTTATGCATTAAGTGGTAAGCGACGTTCCCGTCGACGACGAGGCGCCAGTGGTGACTTCGAGAATCTCCAGATTTGTCGGTGCTCAATCCTTCGGAGGTGCTCATAGGGGTAGGGTTTGCGTACGTGTATTCATAGGGGTGAGTGTGCGTGCGTGTTGTGAGCGTCTGCGTTGTTGTTGACGGTGTATTTTGGTGCACCTAGCATGTTCATTACACTTTGGTTTGGATTTGATTATGGAACTAACCCGCCACTAGGCATACTAATCATATAACAAGTTCATCTTTGTGCATGCATTTGGAAGTGTTGTGTTTATGTAGGAAAACATGGACATAAAGGACGGATTCGCAACAAGTTCAAAGGAGCATTTACGGAGTCTTGTTCGTGTTCATGAGCTTGATGAAATCACTTCCAAAGGTGGCAAAGACCGAAGTGCTACGAGGAACACCCCCGAGGATTGAAGCGTAAAAGATTGAACTTCATGTGAAGAGAACCTCCATCTTGGACGCGAGGATAACATCATCAAAATCAGGGGCGGAGTTGGGCCTAGGGCCAGTAGGGCCGTGGCCCTAGGCGTGGCCCAACTCACCCCTTGTACCAGTGTAACACCCTAATTCTATTAAAAACTTGGCGTTATTAAAATTTGCTAGCAACCATTTATTTGCTTAAGGAATATAAGGTTGTTTTATTTAATTTTAGGCATTTAAAACTTTTCTAAAATAAATTTAATGAAATATAGGAATTATTTGTCGCATACATGCTGGAGCATTATTTTTGGTTGCCTGGAATTCAAATTCAAAATTTGAATTCTATTTGCTTGGAGCCTTTTCCATTTTCCCTTAAACCCTTTCCCTTCTAGCCCAGCCCAGCAGCTACAGCAGCAGCCCGCACCGCGTCATCCCTTCCCCGCGCTCGTCCCTGACCCGGGCGCCGCCTGAGTCCGGCTCGGTCACGCTCCCTCCTCCGCGTGACCCGCACGCCAAGGAGGCCCCCGCCCGGCTATTTAAGCCGCCGCCGCCTCCCCGGACCCCCCCACCCGAGCCGCCCTAGCCTCTTGCGCCGCGCCCCTGCCGAAACCCTAGCCGCGCCGCCGTTTCGAGCTCGCCGCCGCCGCCGCCGTCGAGTCCGCCGCCGTCGTCCTTCCGCCGCCAAGGAACCGCCGGGAGCCGCGCAAGGAGGTGAGGAACCCGTCGGCGTTGCTTGTTGTCGATCCCGAGCACCTCGTCGCCCTAGCGCCGTCACCGGAGTCCGCGCCTCTCGCCGCCGCGTCGACCCGCCGCTCCGCCGCATCTCGCCGCGGCCGTTGGCCCCGCTAGCTCCGCATGCTCGCGCGCGCCACGCCTAGACGCCCTCCGCGTCCCAAACCGTGGCCGAAACCCTAGATTGGGGTTCCCGCCGGCGAGTCCGCCGCCGCCCGCCGCCGCTCGCCGCCGCCGGCTTGTGTCCGCCGCCGCCCGTCGCTTGCGCAAGTCCTCGGCCGCCAGATCGTGATCCAGTGGCCAGAATCAAGCCGCGCAGCCGCAAACCGCCGCAACCGTCAGATCTAGATCCAACGGATCTAGATCGGGTCAACCCGAGTCAGCCGGTCAAACCCGCCGCCAGCCCTGGCAATTTTGCAGAAAAGCCCCTGAGTTCTTTTTATTTACAAAAATACCCTCCCACCTTATGACTTTTCTTACAGTTTAGTCCTTTTTCTTTATTTTAGCCCAAAACCTTTTCAAATCTTCGCAGATTAGTCCCTAAACCTTCCCGAAGCCATAACTTAGTCGTTTTAGCTCCGATTTTAGCGTTCTTTATGTCCACGCGTTCGTCTCGAAGCGTAGATTAGTTTTATGCTACTGTTTAGATCTGTTTGATCTGTTTGGTGACTGTTTCTTATTTATTTCTATTGTATGCTTGTATGTGATGATTGTGGACCGTAGAGAGCGATTCGTTCGAGGGATTTGAAGATCAAGTCGTGCAAGAGTTTGAGCAGCAAGGCTTTGTTGAAGGCAAGTATTCCTTGATACATGCCCGCTTGTCCTACATAACATGCATCTAAATTCATTGTTTTTACCTTTTCGCTTGCATTAATTTGATGGGAACCTATTAAGGATCATGCCTAGCTTTTACTACCTTTACCTTGATACTGGGAATTAAATTAATCTTGTGGTAGTTATTGCTTAGCATGCTCAACTGGGAATTGGTATTAATCTACTTGGTTACCTTTTTGTTATTTCATGTTCCGTTTATGATCTTTTACTTTACAAGACTACTTTAATATGATAATCGGAACATGGAGAACCACCCAGGAAAACAGTACAACCACAAGAACTAATGGGCAATGGTCTTGGCTGAATAATTAGGAACTTTAGCTTGGGATGGTCTTACCTGATAAGGACAAGGGATCAGCGGTACTGTGGGGTATGGACTCGCTCTAGCAGGGGGTTGGGTGAGTTATTCTTTTATGGTGGGGTATCGACCTGCTAGGGGACTTTATACCTTGCTAACTGATCCGGACCTTGTGGGTCATAACTTGCTAGGGAACCTTTGTAAAGGCCATGTAGCGTCCCTATGCAATCACACCTCGGTAGTGTGATATGGTGTCTTGCAAACACCGCATGGTTGGGTCTAAAGTTCTTTGGAGCTTTTACGCTACTTGTGGGTAAAGATGTACAACCTCTGCAGAGTGTTAAACTAATCGATTAGCCGTGCTCACGGTCAAGAGCGGCCTGGACACTCACATGATTAAATTATGGAACTTTAATGTTTAATTGTTGTTTATTTCTTTACTTATGATGATTACATCTTATTAATTGGGTTGGTATGAACTTACATCTTTAGTAATCAGGTTGCTAATAAAACTTGACCAACTAAAATGCTAAAGTGCTTGAACCTTAGCCATCCACCATGTGGCCTTGCATGTTATGTTGTTCTCTCTTGTTGAGTACGATATGTGCTCACGCTTGTTTATTCTCTTGCATCTACAATACCCGGATTTGCTGCTCAGACTGGGAGAACTTTGAAGATATTCCAGGAGATTTCCGGGGAGTTCTAGGTGTGCGTAGTCTTCGGTCGGTACCGCCCGTGGAGGCATTTTGTCCGCTGCGAGAACTCGTTTATTTAAGTTTCGTTTAAGACTATGGTTTGTAATAACTATTTATTCGTGTGGCACTGATTTTGGTATTCATAATGTCTAAGTGTGTGTGTAACTTGATCCTGGCGCACACGTGATCAATGCATTCGGTTTTGCCTTTAAAACCGGGTGTGACAGAGTGGTACCAGAGCTGTGTTGACTGTAGGAACGCTAGCCTAGCTAGAAATGGTCGAATTAAGGATTTTATACTCATAGAAGCTTTCTCTTACATGCTTGCTTTATTCTTACTAACCTTACTCTTGCCTTTTTGCCTTACTCTTGAGCTGTCTGCATTCTTTACCTTGTGCTTGCTTTAGCTCTCGTCCTTTTTGCCTTACCATCTTTCTCATTCTGCACTACACTACAGATGGTTCGTAGCTTGGAGACTTCTCAGGCTGGAGCAGTCCATCAGTATGCTCCACAGGAACAGTACCATGATTTGCATGATGGAGATACAGATGAGGAGATTGAGATGGAGCCTGCACCTGTGGTTTTCCCTAACCTTATCATGGTGCCCGATGATGAGGAAGATCCGGAGGAGATGATCCCAGAGGATGATGAGCTAGCTGAACAACCCAACCTAGAGGAGCAAGCGCTAGAAGAAGATGAGGATCACTCAGATCAAGAGATGGAAGAACAAGAGCAAGAGGAGGAAGAGGTGGAAGCGATCTGGGAAGTGTACCACTACAGAGCTGATGGAGTAGGCATTCCCATGGCAGACCACCTGAGAGCAATGGTACTTCGCCTAGGCTATGATAAGGCCCCTGTCTACCATTGTGAGTTGTGGACTCATCCGTGGTTCGAGACCCATTGGGAGGTTGCTGCCATCTTGGAGGAGTACATTCCATGCCGAGGAGTGAAGGAGGTGTCCGAGCATCATGACGTGGCTCACAGGACTACTATGGATGCTGGGATAGAAGAGTCAGCTCGGAGGGCGCTCTATGTGCTCTCTCACAAGGAGCGTGACAGGTTAGAGGATACCCACTGCCGTTACACACCTTTCAGAGCAAGTGGGGAAGCCAAGACTTACATCGCCCCAGCACCAGCTTATGAAGGGACGCTCAACAATGTCCGGAGTCTACTTGCAGCTGTGAACACTGCATTGGATGATGCCAACAACACACTATATGCAGCACAGCAGCAGATTTTCACTCTGGAGACGCAGAGGCGTACCTTAGAAGCTGCACTTCTGAACAGGGAGCAGCCAGAAGCCCATGAAGCCGCAGAAGGATGTACCTCCCCGTCACCTAAGAGGCCACACTACGACTCCCCTGACGCTCGCACAGATGCCATGGCTGAAGATAGTCCTTAAGTTTAAGATTAAGGATAGGATTTCTTTGTAATCGCTAGTAGACGATCGGTAAAGTGTGTTTAGTTTAGAAGTGTGGTTGAATGCTTGATTTTGTGCTTAATGTATGAGTTGGATTTTTGGTTGAGTGCAATGTGTTGTGGAGTGATGACCACAACGACATTGGTTTAGTAGTAAGTTTGTGGGGGTTATCTTTCAGTCTCAATCAGTTATCTATCTTAATCTTTTTGTCCTCTTAAGTTTTCCCTTAATGCAAATTCGAGATCCCAAAAATCTGTTCGCACAGTTTTCTGAGTCAGCAGCACTGTTTTAATTTTGTCTCGGGCTACAGAACTCCGATTGCAGTAAAACTAATTGGAAAAGTTCAAGAATTTTGTGACTGATTTTCTATGAAAAATTCAGAATATTTGGATGGAAAACCAGAGAGTTATGACTAAAACATTACAGCCTCACGAATCTGTTAAACACTGCCGACCTACCTGACTTGTTTATTTTTATAACCAGAGCTACACAACTCCGATTGAGGTGATTCCAGTTGGAGTAGTTTTGTAATTTCATTACCTTTTATCTGTCCAAAATCCATAATTTTTGGTTACCCGTACAGAGAGCTATGCCTGATTGTTTGGAGTCAACAGAATCTGTCTTATCTGAATGTCATTGCTACCTTATCTTCCTAAGTTTAACCCTTGGTGCAATCATCTAAAATAATGTCCCTAACACTCAGATGGTGAACACCAGATCAGGATCAGGTGTTGATCAACCAGCAGGAAGAGCACCCCAGCCAGTACAAATGGATCCCGCTATGCAGCAGTTTCTGGAGGCACAGACCCAGCTCCTCCAGAACTTGACCACCACCGTGACAAACTTGCAATCCCAGGTCAACAACCCACCGGTGCCGCCACCCGCGCCTCGCAACAAGCACCGGGAGTTCATGAGTCATCACCCTCCTGTGTTTACTCACGCCGCTGATCCGCTAGAAGCTGAAGATTGGCTCAAGACAATACTGAAGATGCTCAATACCTGTCAGTGTGACGACAGAGAGAAGGTTCTGTATGCTACAGGACGACTTCAAGGATCTGCAGCCGCTTGGTGGGATGCGTACTCTGCCGCTCATGCCGCCCCAGACACTATCACTTGGGAGGAGTTTACCACCAACTTCAGGAGCCATCACATACCCTCTGGAGTCATGAAGATCAAGAAGAAGGAGTTCCTTTCTCTCGAAGCGAGGGAGGAATGTCGGTGGCCGAGTATAGAGACAAGTTCATCGAGCTATCTCGCTATGCGGTCGAGGAGGTTGCTGAAGGTAGGAAGAAGCAGGAGCCGTTCCCGGATGGGTTAGTTGGTTCGTTGCGGTACCGACCGATGTCCTATCCTTTCCCTAACTTTCGGCGGCTAGTTGATGCCGCCATCCGCTTGGAGCACAAGCGCAAGGAGCTCGGAGAGCGAAGAGGAAGGCCGCCGGCTGCGGGCGGTTTGGGAGTGCGTCTCGCCCGCGCTTCAACCCACCGCCGAACACCCCGTTCCGCTTTGGGGGACCGGGTGTAAACTTTGGGCGGCAGCAGTCCCGGCGTCCGCTCGGCGGTTCCGGCCAGTCCGCTCGGCGGTTTCGGCGTCCGTTCCTCAAACTCCCCGCCCGGCCTTCCCGGCGAGTCGGCGAGAGAGCCCCGGTTGGCACACCCGTAAGGACCGTGGCACCGCCCAATCCTCGCTACCACTACTTGCTTCAAGTGCGGAGAGCTTGGTCACTATGCCAATGCTTGCCCAAAGAGGAACCCTCCACACACCCCCGTACGGAACCGGCAGCGGACAAGGAGCGGAAGCCAAACCCCGCAGTCTAACAAAGGACAACGAGCTATGCACGAGGCAAGGCGATGCACGTTGATGCCGAAGTCGCCCGAGAGAACCCCGCAGTAGTGCTCGGTATGTTTCTAGTTAACTCTACTCCTGCCTCAGTTTTGTTTGATTCTGGAGCATCCCATTCTTTCATTACATCCCAGTTCGTAGCTCAACATAATCTACCTATCAGTCCCATGTCTCGCCACATGTTAGTGTTGACGGTGAAAATCCGTCAACCTAGCCATGAGTTTACCTTCGGTGTTGGCATGAGTTTTATACCTTATCCATTGGTACTAACCCCCGTGGTATAACAAGTTCACATGTGCATGTCGTTTTTGGAGTTTAATGTTTATGCAGGGATTTAGTGTTGAATGCAAGACTTTTGGGATAAGTTCATCAAGCACCTCATGACAAGACCTTGAAGTCCTGAACAAGTCATGCAATGAAGCAATATTAACTCCAAGAAGCCGGGGACTCGATCCGAGAAGACGACAAACTCCAGGGACCCGACCGTAAAAGTGCTCGAAGCTTGCAAGACAAGGAGTTGAGTCCAATTCGGAGAGAAACCGACGACATGGACCTACATGCGAAGGGGGAAGCATCCGAGAAGCAAGGGAACCGACCTCGGGCAAAGGAGCCCGCGGGCCGGGCCTAAATGGGCCCGGCCGGCCGGCCCGGTCCGGTCGGCCCTGGGCCCATTTAGGGCCCAAATCCGTCGCCCTTTGCCCTAGCCGCCAATCGGGCTATTTATAGTCCCCCGACCGAGAGCCACGCGAGAGAAGATTTCGTCTTCGGCCGCCGAGAAGCGAGAGAAGAGAGGGACACCATCTAGGAGAGGAGAGGGTCGAGCTAGTTGACTAGGGTTCCCCTAGCCGACGTGGGAACCTTGCACGGAAGACCACGTCGGAGTTCCGGAGCTAGAAGCAAGATCAAGGAAGGATCCCGGTGGTGATCTTGTGTATGTATCATTGTTATAGTTGAATTATCAAGTTGAATCTTTTCTCGCCGATCAAGTGTTTCCTCGAAGATTTCGTTTTTCGATCGGCTTTGCTTATTCCAATTCTATTCTCGAGATAGATTACATAGGGTGTTCTTGTAGCCGCGGTGGCTAGAGGTACACGCCGGATCTTCCGAAAGAATCTCGACTTGTCTTTTGACTCGCCCTAAGCTCCCCGCATGAATAGGGATACGTTGTGACGAACGGGGGTCTCGAAAGGCGGATGTTTTCGGATTTGGACGGGAAACCACGATTTAAAGAGGCTTTTATTAAGATTCGATTTGCTACTTCTTCTCTTGCTTGGAACTTCAACAAAAGGCTTACCCCGATCCCTCTAGATCGGTTTATCTACCCAATCTTACTTTGTTTTCTCCGGTTTTTAGTAGATTAGATTCGTTTTGTGTCTTTTACTTAGATGCATTAGGTTCTTTATCGAAGATTGCAGTTATTTGGCTTTAATAGATTAAGTCTTGCGTCACACATTTGTTCCACGGATTCGATACCTTGGGTTCACCACTCGAGGGAAGAAGGGTCCCTTGACTACGACGGGAGACTTGTACGCTTGCGAGTCACGAACGAACTTTGATACAATTATTAACCGTCAACAAGCCCCTTTTTCTGGCGCCGTTGCCGGGGAACAAGTGATCAAGATTTGATTTTTTATTGCTTTTTTTTGTAATTTTCAGTACTGATTTTGTTTTATTTTTGCATCTACTAAGCTTCGATCATCCTCAAAATACATCTAATCTAGTTTGTCTAACTCTAGTCTTTATAGATTTGTTTTGTTTTCTAGTTTTTTTTGCATACTTTGTTTATTGCTAACCCTAACAGGAGATGGACGGCTACCTCTCCAACAAACCCAATAATTTTGTGGATGATCCAGAAAAACTTTACAGGCTAAGGAGACGCGAAGCACATCAAGCTAAAAAGCTGGATTTTGTAGATTCGGAGTCGGAAGACGAAGGATCGCAGGAATCTCCGGAGAATTCACCACCTCAAAGTCCGCGGGAGAATCGACGTCCACCAATGGGTGACCAACCACCAAAAGAACGCAAGATTGGGGAGCTATGCACCCCAGACATCATCGACCTACCAATCTTGAACCTCGAGGAGATCGGAAGACCGTTCGAGATCAAGACCTCAACCATCCGCATGGTGCAACATTCACCCTTCACCGGCAAAGAGGATCCGAACCTTCACCTCCAAGCATTCATTCAACTATGTCAGACTTTCAACATGGATGGGGTGACTCAAGATCAAATGAGGGCAAGGCTTTTTCCGTTTTCACTACTCGGGAAGGCTTTGCAATGGTTCCACTCTCAACCGGCGGAGACGGTGCAAAATTGGAACACGTTGATGAAGGCTTTCATGAAGGAATACTACTCACCGGGTAAAACTCAAAGCTTGCGTAATAAGATTGCCACCTTTGTTCAATATCCTACGGAAACTATCTCGGAGGCATTCGAGCGCTTCAACGAGTACACCCGAGCGGTTCCACATCACAAGTTCCCGAAAGAAGACCTCGTGCAAAAGTTCTATCAAGGACTCACCATGGCGTCAAGGACGATCATCGATGCATCAGCGGGAGGATCTATCATCGAGCTTACACCGACGGAAGCTTTCACGTTATTCAAGAAGGTCGCGGATAATGATACGTGGGCGTCGTCCGGGCGCCTACACCCGGCTCAACCCATGGGAAACGTCAAAGGAGTCTTGCAAGTGGAGAAAGAAGACATACTTGAAGGCAAGATCGACTCGCTCATGAGGAGGTTGGAGAAGATGGAGATGGAAAAGAAAGAGGCTCAAGACTTGAAGGCCGCCGAAGCAAGGTCCACATGCGAAGAATGTGGAGAGTATGGCCATGTCCGCAAAGATTGTCCGGAGGAAGCCAAAGTGCTCGACTACATGAGGAAGGGAGAATTGCCAAACTTCCGCTACGGGCAAGGTAGGCCTCAATTTAATGCAAGCTCATCTATTCCTAACGCGGTTCCACTTCGGATACAATTGAAGGAGTTCATGGATGAGCAAGCTAAGATCAACAAGGACACCGTCACCAAGTTCAAGACCATAGACAAGGTGTTGGAGAACATCGATAGCAAAGTGACGGAGGTCGGAAGTTCCAATCATCAAGTGCTCAACATGATGAAGATGCTCGAGACGCAAGTTGGACAACTTGCGGGGCGCCTCACTAATGATGAAGGGAAGCTTCCGGGACAACCCAAATGTCCCGAATCGGCGAAGGCCATTCAAACACGTTCGGGGAAGGAGACTGAAGATCCGGAACGTTTCGTGGGAGCAAGGAAGCTTAAACCATCCACCGAGGTGGAAGGAGCTGCTAAAGAGAAGGTTACGGGGATCGTCATCGAGGAACCCGAATTCGAGATGCCGGAAGATGACACGAAGATACCGCAACTCAAGCCACGCTACTTCCGAGGTAAACTTGATAACCACTTTGAGAAGTTTGTGGAAGTTGTGCGTAGACTTAGCATCAACATGCCATTACTAGATGCCCTACAAGTACCTACATATTCTCGTTACTTTAAAGACATACTTGCAAATAAATATGAGATAGCAACACTCGGGGTAGATCATGTCAAGATGTCCGAGGAGTGTAGTGCAGCTATTGCTTATGGGCTAGAGAAGCAAAAAGACCCCGGTGTCACACCCGATTTTCCGTAGAAAACCGAATGCATCTCATATGTGTGCCAGGATCACAATTTCACACATATGATAGACTCATGAGTGTAATATCACAAGACACTGCTCAAAAACGTACAGAAAAGATTTATTAACTTTTATTACACTCACGATGGTAGACACAAAGGTCTTTACACGAACAACGATAACTATGAAGACGCGACTCCATCTTCATCTTCCACAGGCATCTGACTGGTTGATCGCATCCTCAGAACTCCTCGTAGTCGGTGAAGTACTCCACTCCGGGATTCTTCTCTCGAACGGCGTAAGCAAGGATGAGTACACTTATGGTTGGTACTCGGCAAGGCCACGAAATAACCGGAAAGCAATATTAATCCATCTTTAAGTTCAATTAATCATGTGAGGGTCCGAGCCGCTCTTGACCGTGAGCACGGCCGATCGATCGTTTTACACTGCGAGAGGTTGCACACTTTTCCCACGGTTCGCGTAAAAGTTCCAAAGAACTTTGAACCCAACCACGCATGTGCCGATCGTGCACAATACCACACTTCCGAGGTGTGATTGCATAGGGACGCTACGAAGCCTTTACAAAGATATGCAAAAGACTAACGACCCGCATAGTTACGGATCGGGGCGGACCATAACCCTCCCTAGTGGTCGCACCTTAGCAAAGGTCGCTACCCTCAAAAGGACCGGGCTATACCCCTGCAACCCGGATCCCCCTCTGCTCCTTTCGGAAAAGGGCCATCAGATCAATCGCACACCTAATTAATTGGCTAAGCCAGAGCCATATGGACTGTGGTTGCACTGTTTTCCTGGGTGGTTCTCCATGTTCCGATTAACTTATAGTAATCTTGATTAAAGCATAGGTAGAAGGGTGGTTAGGGTCACTTGCCTTTCTCCAACGATAAGCTACTTTCCTTATCTGCAAAGCTCTGCACTTGAACTTCCTCGAACGGCGCGTTGGCTACGATCATGCAAGAAAACATACAATAAATAAAACAATACATCAAACATTACCAAAAGGCTAAAACAAGCTTTTAGAAATGACGGGCTCGGAGAGACGATCGCGTGGACACCAAGAACGCGTAAAACGGAGCTAGGATGGAAAAGTTATGGCTGAAACAAGGTTCAGGGGCTAAATTGTAAAAGAACTGGAAGTTTAGGGGGTTTTCTGGAAGATTTCAGGGACCTAAACATAAATATGTGTGAAACTAGGAGGTCTAATATGTAAAAGGTTAAGGATAGGCTATCAAACATGAAAACTATGGACTGCAGGGGCCTAAATATAAAAATCAGGACCTAGTTGTAAGGCTTTTATATAGGTGGAAGGGCATATTTGTGAATTCTGAAACCTCGGGGTTCTTTCTGCAAAACTGCCAAAGCAGCCGGCGGTTGAGTCATGGTGGCGACACGTGGCGGCTTGCGGTTGGTGGGTTGGCGCAAGCATGACGTCGGCGATGACGTCAGCGTGACGCAAGGTCTGTGGACCAATGCGGTGGACCTGGTCCATGGTCCACGGTGGACCGGACCCAAGGGGTATATGGCCCTTTTAATCTGGGCCGTGGATTTAGATCGGACGGTCGTGGCGGCCTGTAGGCGATGGCGGCGGCGGCCAGACAGCGGGCGGCCGGCCGGCGGCGGCGCCGCGCGCGCGCGCGCGGCGGGGCTCGCCGGAGGAGGCCATACGGGGCTCCCGGGCACCATTCGCGGCGGGGAAAGCACCAGGAGAAAGAGGAGGAGGCGGGGAACTCACCGGAGGCCTTGGAAGGGAGCTAGGGGCGCCGGCGAAGCGGATCGGGGCGGCGCTCCGGCGGGCGGGCGGTGAGCTCGGGCGGTCTTGCGCGGGCGGGTGGGGAGAGAAGGAGAGGGGTTCGGGTCCGCACTTTATAGGGCGGAGGGGGGAAGTGGAGAGGGCGGCCGAGGCGGTGGCGGCGAGGTCGGTGGCGGCCGCCATTGATGGCGTGCGGGTGCGGTGGGGGCGGCCGCGCACGGGAGAGGAAAGGGCGGGGACGGTTTGAGGGCGGCGCGGTGGAGTGCTTGGGGCACCGGAGGGAAGGGGAGGAGGCACGGGGAGGCGAGGAGGCGCGGGCGGGCGGCGGCCGGCGGCCGGCGCGGTGAAAGGGGGGGGGGGGGGGGGGGGCGCGGCGCGGGCGGGCCGGAGGTAGGGGATGGCCCTGACGTGTGGGCCCCACACGTCAGCGGTCAGAGAGAGAGAGAGGGAGGGAGGCGGGAGGAGCGGGCCGGGTTGGGCTGAAAGAGGGATGGGCCGCGGGTGTTGGGTAGATTGGTAGGTTAGTTTTCTTTTTTTTTTCTTTTTCTTTTCTTTTCTTTTCAAATCCAAATTCAAATTCAAATCTTTTTCAAATCAAATTTTAACACAAATTCACCAACTATTTTAAGACTTTTTAGAAAACTTTTTGAACAAGTTTTCAAACATTTTTTTTAATTCAAACTTTTATTCTTCTTTTTTTTTCAAACTTTTACACCAATTTTACAAAATTTTTTCACAATTATTTTTTTTAAGGACTTTCTCTCAAAAAAATTTTAAGACTTTTCACAAGTATTTTTAAGACTTTTAAAACCACACCACAACCAAAACTCATGCATTTCAACATGATGCACAAACACTTGGGTGATTCTAATTATTAATTGATGTTTAATTTAATTTAAAGGCAAATTTATTTATTCAAATTTATTAAATCCTTAGAAAAATAAAACTAAGCCATGTTGCTAATAATATTTTATTGTGATGGAATTTTCGGGTGTTACAAATCCTACCCCCTTAAAAAGAATCTCGTCCCGAGATTCAGAGGGATTGGGAAACAAGAGGAGATACAAGATGTCTTGAAAGATGACGGTTTACTATCACAGAGCTTGTTCACTTCTCCTTCTTCTTCGGGCTTGTAGCGGCAAACTCAATCCTATCTCCTTGTGGGGTAGTTAAGAGCACCGACTTCTTGGCACACAAAATGATTCCATCATGCTTGCTTAACCAATCCATACCAAGGATCACATCTATTCCATCGGATGTTAGAATCACTAAGTCCGCTTCAAAATCTATCTCTCCGATCTTAAGATTGACCGTGGGCATACATAGGTGGATTTCATTTCACCGTTTGGAGAACTGATTAGCAAATGTGTCTTCATGGAACTCTTGGGTACATCATGCTTTGTCACGAATCGTTCGGTAATAAATGAATGCGATGCCCGGAATCAAATAAAGCTGTTGCGGGTACGAGTTGATAAGAAACGTACCAAGCACAACATCTTTGTCTCCTTGAGCTTCTTCAGCTGTCACATGGTTCACCCTACCATGCATATTGTTCTGTTGACCTCTGTTATCTCTCTGAGGTGTCTGCATATTGCGCTGTGGGCAAATACTGGCATAGTGTCCCAATTCTCCGCAGTTGAAGCATCCACTGGGGTGAACTGGAGTAGTGTTCCTTACTGGTGCACCTGAGCGATTCTGATGAGGATTTGGAGCTTGTGGTGTCATAGGGTTGGATTCTTCGGGTTCATCAAACGAACGATACTGCTGACTCTGTCCATGGCCTCTGCCTGGTGTGCTAGAACGAAACTGAGAGTCTTGCGATGAGTTGTAACGAGGGCGGGTGTTACTGCTAGATTGACCTTGAGGTTGAAACTTGCGCTTCTGTTCACGAAGTTCCTTGCGTTTATTCTCCAAGCCTATAGCCTTATTGAGCAACATCTGAAAGTTAAGAAATGTGTGGCTCGCAAGCGATAGTTAAGTGGACCTATCAATCCATCGAGAAAGCGTTCTTGTCTCTTTGCATCCGTGTTGACTTCATCTGGTGCATAGCGGGACAAATGAGTAAACTGATCCAGATACTCACTAACGGTCATATTGCCTTGCTTTAGAGCTAGAAATTCCTTCTTCTTCAGCTTCTTCACACCAGCTGGGATGTGATGTGTACGAAAACTCTCCTGGAACTCTTGCCAAGTAATGGTGTCGGCAGCAGCATGTGCGACGGTGTAAGCATCCCACCAATCAGCGGCTGCACCTTCCAAACGTCCTGAGGCATACAAAACATTTTCACGATCATTGCATTGGGTGATATTCAGCATCTTGTTGATGGTCTTGAGCCAATCATCGGCATCGAGGGGATCTACAGAATGGGAGTAAGTGGGCGGGTTGTGACTCATGAATTCTCTATGCTTGTTCACTGGTGGTGGAGGTGGTGGGGGTCCTTGAGGTGGTGGCTGGTTCTGCTGTGCCTGTAGATTCTGGACAGTGGCGGTGAGGTTTCGAATCGGCCTGCATCTGTTCCGTAAAGAACTGCTGCATCGCGGGATCCATTGCTAATTCTTGTGAAGGAGGGAACTTGATTCAGCTGATTGATGACGAACGGAATATCCTGTCCAGCTCCTGACCTGACGTTTACCATTTGATTGTTAGAGAGAAAAGTTTTCTGATAGGAAGTTGAATTGATAAAGATGAATCAGAGAGAAGGGGCTAAGATTCAAATTTAACTTTAATTATTTTATTGATGTATTTGTGGCCATCACTCCACAAAAACATTTCAATCATGTCAAAGATCCAAATCATGCATGTTTTCAATCAACAAGCATTAACATCGCACGTCCTCACAAGAACGGCTCTATCGAAACGAAACTGATAGGAGGGTAGGCAACCTAAGAATGTATCCTATAAAACACGTGTGGTAGTTCAAGGTGGAAGAACAAGAATCAGATTCAGTGTAGAAGAAAACAAAAGATTTGATTTTGTTTAGAGAATAAAGAATAAAATATTTTTTTAAGCGTAAATAAGATATTTTGAATGTTAGAAGGGCTTCCTAGAAAGAGAGTCCTTAATATCGTCCATTTCTATCTGAGGCTGCGTCCTACAGTCAGCAATGCTCTGATACCACTCTGTCACACCCGATTTTCCGTAGAAAACCGAATGCATCTCATATGTGTGCCAGGATCACAATTTCACACATATGATAGACTCATGAGTGTAATATCACAAGACATTGCTCAAAAACGTACAGAAAAGATTTATTAACTTTTATTACACTCACGATGGTAGACACGAAGGTCTTTACACGAACAACGATAACTATGAAGACGCGACTCCATCTACATCTTCCACGGAGCATCCGAGCGGTTGATCGCATCCTCAGAACTCCTCGTAGTCGGTGAAGTACTCCACTCCGGGATTCTTCTCTGAACAGCGTAAGCAAGGATGAGTACACTTATGGTTGGTACTCACAGCAAGGCCACAGAAATAACCGGAAAGCAATATTAATCCATCTTTAAGTTCAATTAATCATGTGAGGGTCCAGGCCGCTCTTGACCGTGAGCACGGCCGATCGATCGCTTTTACACTCGCAGAGGTTGCACACTTTTCCCACGGTTCGCGTAAAAGTTCCAAAGAACTTTGAACCCAACCACGCATGTGCCGATCGTGCACAATACCACACTTCCGAGGTGTGATTGCATAGGGACGCTACGAAGCCTTTACAAAGATGTGCAAAAGACTAACGACCCGCATAGTTACAGATCAGGGCGGACCATAACCCTCCCTAGTGGTCAGCACCTTAGCAAAGGCTGCTACCCCAAAAAGGACCGGGCTATACCCCTGCAACCCGGATCCCCCTCTGCTCCTTTCGGAAAAGGGCCATCAGATCAATCGCACACCTAATTAATTGGCTAAGCCAGAGCCATATGGACTGTGGTTGCACTGTTTTCCTGGGTGGTTCTCCATGTTCCGATTAACTTATAGTAATCTTGATTAAAGCATAGGTAGAAGGGTGGTTAGGGTCACTTGCCTTTCTCCAACGATAAGCTACTTTCCTTATCTGCAAAGCTCTGCACTTGAACTTCCTCGAACGGCGCGTTGGCTACGATCATGCAAGAAAACATACAATAAATAAAACAATACATCAAACATTACCAAAAGGCTAAAACAAGCTTTTAGAAATGACGGGCTCGGAGAGACGATCGCGTGGACACCAAGAACGCGTAAAACGGAGCTAGGATGGAAAAGTTATGGCTGAAACAAGGTTCAGGGGCTAAATTGTAAAAGAACTGGAAGTTTAGGGGGTTTTTACGGGAAGATTTCAGGGACCTAAACATAAATATGTGTGAAACTAGGAGGTCTAATATGTAAAAGGTTAAGGATAGGCTATCAAACATGAAAACTATGGACTGCAGGGGCCTAAATATAAAAATCAGGACCTAGTTGTAAGGCTTTTATATAGGTGGAAGGGCATATTTGTGAATTCTGAAACCTCGGGGTTCTTTTTGCAAAACCGCCAAAGCAGCCGGCGGTTGAGTCATGGTGGCGACACGTGGCGGCTTGCGGTTGGTGGGCTGGCGCAAGCATGACGTCGGCGATGACGTCAGCGTGACGCAAGGTCTGTGGACCAATGCGGTGGACCTGGTCCATGGTCCACGGTGGACCGGACCCAAGGGGTATATGGCCCTTTTAATCTGGGCCGTAGATTTAGATCGGACGGTCGTGGCGGCTCGTAGGCGATGGCGGCGGCGGCCGACGGCGGGCGGCGGCCGGCCGGCGGCGCGCCGGCGCGCGCGCGCGCGGGGGCTCGCCGGGAGGAGGCCATACGGGGCTCCCGGCACCATTCGCGGCGGGGAAAGCACCGAGGAGAAAGAGGAGGAGGCGGGGGAACTCACCGGAGGCCTTGGAAGGGAGCTAGGGGCGCCGGCGAAGCGGATCGGGGCGGCGCTCCGGCGGGCGGGCGGTGAGCTCCGGCGGTCTTGCGCGGGCGGGTGGGGAGAGAAGGAGAGGGGCGCGGGGTGGAGAGGGGTTCGGGTCCGCACTTTATAGGGCGAGGGGGAAGTGGAGAGGGCGGCCGAGGCGGTGGCGGCGAGGTCGGTGGCGGCCGCCATTGATGGCGTGCGGGTGCGGTGGGGGCGGCGGGCGACACGGGAGAGGAAAGGGCGGGGACGGTTTGAGGCGGCGCGGTGGAGTGCTTGGGGCACCGGAGGGAAGGGGAGGAGGCACGGGGAGGCGAGGAGGCGCGGGCGGGCGGCGGCCGGCGGCCGGCGCGGTGAAAGGGGGGGGGGCGCGGCGCGGGCTGGAGGTAGGGGATGGCCCTGACGTGTGGGCCCCACACGTCAGCGGTCAGAGAGAGAGAGAGGGAGGGAGGCGGGAGGAGCGGGCCGGGTTGGGCTGAAAGAGGGATGGGCCGCGGGTGTTGGGTAGATTGGTAGGTTAGTTTTCTTTTTTTTTCTTTTTCTTTTCTTTTCTTTTCAAATCCAAATTCAAATTCAAATCTTTTTCAAATCAAATTTTAACACAAATTCACCAACTATTTTAAGACTTTTTAGAAAACTTTTTGAACAAGTTTTCAAACATTTTTTTTAATTCAAACTTTTATTCTTCTTTTTTTTCAAACTTTTACACCAATTTTACAAAATTTTTTCACAATTATTTTTTTTAAGGACTTTCTCTCAAAAAAATTTTAAGACTTTTCACAAGTATTTTTAAGACTTTTAAAACCACACCACAACCAAAACTCATGCATTTCAACATGATGCACAAACACTTGGGTGATTCTAATTATTAATTGATGTTTAATTTAATTTAAAGGCAAATTTATTTATTCAAATTTATTAAATCCTTAGAAAAATAAAACTAAGCCATGTTGCTAATAATATTTTATTGTGATGGAATTTTCGGGTGTTACACCCGGGTGCCCTACAATTCCATGTTCAGTTGGTTCTTTCAACTTCGAGAAGGCGTTATGCGACCTTGGAGCTAGTGTGAGTGTCATGCCGAGGGATGTGTTCGAGAAGTTACGCCTACCAATGGAGCCTACGGGAATATGTTTGGAGTTGGGAGACAACTCCATTCGCTATCCCTTGGGCATTGCTGAAGATGTACCCGTGAAGATTGGACACCACTTCATCCCCGTCGACTTCGTTGTGCTCGAGATGGGAGAGAGGGAGAAGCCGCCGCTCATCCTAGGGAGGCCGTTCCTCAAGACCGTGGGAGCTACTATTGATGTTGGCAAGGGGGAGATCATGTTCGATATCAACGGAGAAAGGAGTTCCTTCAAGTTCCGTCCAAGGATTGAGGCATGCAACATGATTGGAGTAAAGGGAGAACCAAAACAAACGAAGGGGCTGAAAAAGAAGAAGGAGCCGGAAAAAATGAACGTAACGAAAATTAAAGAAGGTGTTGCATCCGTCAAGACAAAGGAAGAGAAGCCGCCTGTGAAGACCAAAAAAATGACTAAGACGACCAAGCCAAAAGACAAGCCCGCGCCCAAGATGGTGCGGAAGTGGGTACCCAAGATTGCAACGCCCGCAAAGAGCGTTGATCCGGAGTAATCAAGTGAAGAAGTCTAGCTATAGACTATAAACGAAGCGCTAGGCGGGAGGCAACCCGTTTCGTCAAGTCAAGTCAAGAATAAGCTACCGGGAGGACAACCCGATTCCAGGTTTCTCGAGTATTTTTAATAATTTAGTTTTTGAGTTTTACTACGCAAAGACATTAGACTTAGAAGTGGTTGAACATTATTAGAGACATAATTCTTGATTGAGTGTTTGCTTTATCATAAACCCTTTGCATGAACCCTCCTATGTGCTTGTTTGATTCTTTTCTTTTCGAGAAACCCCTCAACCAAATAATTTCAGAACCTTAACTCAACCTTTCACCCTCATTATGGTGCTGAGGTTGGCTTATTTTTCATGCTAAAACCGCACGAGTAGAGCCACGATTTATATTCAAGTGTTATAAAAATTCAGCACGTGGTAGGACTCGCGTGAACCTAGAAATCAAAGCTTTTGGTTGGTCTCAAAAATCTTTATCCTTGGTTTCTCTAGGATTAGAATTTTTCTAAGCCTATTCTAATTTTGTTTCATTCAAAATCTTTCTTATTTAGCCAAAATTAGAACCTAAACCTATGCCCCCATGATCAAGCCGGGAAAACGTTCGCTCTCAACCGATGAAAGCAAACTATACCGGTGAGACGAAAATCGACGTAGTCGAAAAATATTTTCGACTTACATTTGTTTTTAATGGTTTAAAAACTTCTCTAAAATTATGCTCGAGCTCTTGCATGGCTCTGAAAAATATTTTAAAATTCGAATTAGAGGAGTGCTTAACCTTAAACACACCTAAATGGAGGCAATCAAGTTTGAATTAATCATGCATGCACCATTGGATCCCCTTTTATCAACTTTCACCAATTCCACATGCAAAGGACAAGCATGGTGGGCAGCAAGCATCAACTTTGCAGGATTTTCATGGTGGCATGTGAAGCAAGTGGAGCTAGGGAGCATGGACATGACCCAAAGCATGGAGCATCAAGTGGGAGGACCAATAATTCAAGAAAAGGAGTGGACGAGAGCGTTTGGGCGGTGCAACTCGTGGAGCACGCGGGCGGGGAAAGTTGCAGAGGCGAAATGATCGTGCTTCGGGAGAAAGACGCGGCGGGGAGGAGCCGGGGAGGCCCCCGGCCGGCCGGCCTGGGCCGGCCGGCCTCGCCTACTTAAGGAGCCCCCGGCTTCCGTTTTCGCGAGCAAGCTTCCCTCTCCTTCCCTTGTTTGTGTGTTCAAGTTTGTGTGCTCAGAACCTCCGTAGACTTAGCCAACCATCCCAAGCTTGATAGCTCAAGAAAAATCCACATCCTTAAATCCACTCAAAGTCCACATCCGAAGCAAAGAGTTTAAGTGCCTAGTTTACCGGTTGCAACCCGGAGTTTTTAGTTGAAGGAAGAGTGCAGCAAGTATGTGGAAGAAGACCACAAGTCTCTTCTCTAAGAAGAAGAGTTCGTCGTCATCCAAGCCGTCATCAACCACATCCTCGAGAAGGCACTCGGTTTCCGAGTATCCCCGGAGCATGGAGACGGGCACGGCACCACCGAGGAGGAACGACGCTCTCCTCCTTGGTGGTATGAGAGCTGCGAGAAGCACTTCCATGAGGTTCACCGAACCTCGTGGGCACACGGAGGAGCAGCCCGCGCCACCACGACGATCGACTCGCTCAACCGCACCACCTCCTTACACCCCGACGCAATCTTCGTACGGCTTCATCATCTTGTCGGCGGCGGAGGAGGAGAGGCTCGCCAATCTTGAGAAGAGGCTTGTGCCAAACGTCGAGTTCGACGACCAAGCACTCTACACCTTGGGTTTTTACACCGACATATACTATATGTTGGGGCACCTCGGTTGGGTGCAGTTCTCCAACGGAATATCGGTGGACACCCACTTGGGTTACGCCTTGGAAATTTTGATGACTATTGCACCCATCGTTGATGATGATGGGGTGCAAAGCTTGTCATTCCGTTTGGAGGGAATCGAGCAAGTGGTTCCCTACGAGCACGTAAGGGAGCTGCTTGGATTCCACAAGGGAGCTCCGGAGAAAGTTGACGTGCCTCCCGGCATGTTGACGGAATTTTGGGGCATGATCTCCAGAGAAGCCCATCAACAACGCAATCGCATCCGCAACCCCATTATCCGGATATTTCACTCTTGGATGTGCAAGAGGATATTGGGGAGGATGAGGGAAACAAAGGTGACCGACACGGAGTTGAATTGGCTATACTCGGCTTTAATTGCCAGGCAGCCGATAGACCCCTCTTACCTCATGATCAACCGTTGGTGTTGTGAAGCGACATCGGGGGCTGGTGATATTGGTTCGGGGTGTTACCTCTCCATGTTGGCCTTTTCCCTGCGGCCGGGGATTGCAAGAAACCCCGCTCACCTTTTGCGTGGTACCTCTCTCGGTTTTGAGTACTTGCGGCAAGGCAAGTACATTAGTGGAGATGAGAGAGGAGGTTATCGATTGGCCATTGTAAACCTACCCCTTCCGAATGAGAGGCTTAGGCTTTTCACCGAGGGAAGGGAAGATTGGTTGGAAGAGGGACTACTTGTCCCTGCAAGGAAGAACAAAAGAGGAAGAATCGTAGAGGAGGGAACATCCTCCGCACAAGCGAGTGGAGCACAACCCAATGTGCAACCATTCGGCGGAGTTCCTCCTCCGCCAAGTTATTACGGAGGGTCTCAACAACAAGCATGGGGGGGTGGTGCACCGGTACCCCCACAAAATTATGTTGTGCCCAACGCTAACTTCGCGGAGTCCTACGCTCATCATCCCCAACCACAACAAAGCATGGCCATTATTGGAGGATATGCTGCAAGAAATGCTCAAAATATCGCAGCCATCCAATCCAACGCAGCTCAACTCGGTGAAGGCAACGCAAATATTGCCTTTGAACTTGGACGCCTTCACCTTGTGGAGCCAAATCAATTCGACGGAGGAAGCGTTCATTCATATTATGAGCAAGGCTATTATTATCAAGACTACCAACATCAACCACCGGCGGAGGACTAGAAGATTAAGGAACTTTAGTTTTCTTTTCTTTTCTTTTTCTCTGTAATTTTCAGCTTTTGCTTATGTGTGTTTGCGTAGTATTTTTCTGTTTTTATTTTAAATTTCAGCAAGCTTGAATGTTTATTTTCAGTGTGTATTTCAACTTGATATCACCATTAATAAAGTCACCACCTTGATTATATCATTGGAAAAGTTACAAAATTCGTGCCATGATGATATATGAATAAAATTGCAGCTTTGTTCATCTTTGTAGTTGATTTTTGCATGTTTAAGCTAGTGCTCTCTTAAAAATACAGATCTGAATTTATTTAAATGCTAGCTTAATTTTCAGCGGAGGTTATGATTAAAATAAAGACCCATAGTGTTTTATGTGCTCTCAAGTTATGAATAGATTGAAGATGTCTTTTATGCTCAAAAATATTGCTAACCTTGTCACAAATATCACTTGTGTGTTGCTCTACCTATCCAAAGCCTTATATATATTTGAGTGCATAAACCTTAGTGTACAAGATTTATTTTTGAGTGAGTTATTGCAGGCCATGATTTCTCTGGCCCGAGACTAAGAAGCTGGTCATTCCGTTTTTGCGTATCTATCTTTTTGCTAGCCTTTTATCCGTGCATTGTGTATCCCCGCATCGGTGATCTCACAAACTTCGCCGGATATCCACCCTTAAACCAAATATCATCTTTTTGTGATTACCTCCTTGACCACAACCTATCGTTGAGAATGGATCATCAATTCAAGGAAGATCGCAAGACGGTGCCAACGTTGAAGATTTCAAGTATCTCTCCAAGGAAAAATATCTCCGGTACCTACCTTATTTTTCGCCTCTTTGCTCGAGGACGAGCAACGTCTAAGCATGGGGGAGGAGGTAGGTACGGTGCTGCCTTAGAGTTCAAAAGGGAGTATTTTTAAAAAAAATATATAATGATGAAAGAGATGTATAGGGTTGGGTAAAAAAAAATCCAGTGATACTCATGACTTTCAAGGTATAAAAAAAATCAAAACTTCGTTGTGGAAGTCATGGGCTGAATATATAAAAAAATGAAGAAAGAAAGAAAAGAATATAAGAGAAAAAATATATTTGTGCGTAAAGTGAACTCCCCGGTTCTCTAAGGGTGCATTCAAGGCTTCAAGATAAAAAGATCCATTCTCATTTTCCAACCATGTGCAATCCGATAACGAGGACTTCCTTTGTGCCTCGGGATCACTCTTTGCCATTTGCACATGTCCACTCATCTAAAGTGTGTGTATTTTTCTCTTTCCCCTCCTTGATTTAACATTATTTCCAATGACCTTTTTGACGAGTCTCGGTAAGACCATGAGAAGCTTGTCTTGTTTTGACAACACCTCATTTATAAATTCTTGTTAGGACTAAACTTTCCCAAAGCTCCATATAAAGCCTACCACATATATATGAGAGGGAAAGGAGTAGAATATATAGGCTTGAGAGACAAGTGAGATGAGAGTTAATGAGCAATACACGAGATGATTTAAATTTGTGAATTTGGTTTAGCTTTTCTTATTCTCGTTCTTTATTTCAAAAATTCTGAGATCTATTTAAAACTTTGTGAGCATGTTAATACTTGTGGGATAAGCTTAATAAGAATCTACCCTCCGTAGAGATGAAGGCTAGTACATTATGGAACTTTAATGAATTAAAATTTTGAGAGCATTATGTTTTCTCATGTGTAATCAAGTGCAAGGTTTAAACATTGTTTAGCAATAATGATATCCATCGAAGGCTTACTCGAGGACGAGCAAGGTTTAAGCATGGGGGAGATGTTGACGGTGAAAATCCGTCAACCTAGCCATGAGTTTACCTTCGGTGTTGGCATGAGTTTTATACCTTATCCATTGGTACTAACCCCCGTGGTATAACAAGTTCACATGTGCATGTCGTTTTTGGAGTTTAATGTTTATGCAGGGATTTAGTGTTGAATGCAAGACTTTTGGGATAAGTTCATCAAGCACCTCATGACAAGACCTTGAAGTCCTGAACAAGTCATGCAATGAAGCAATATTAACTCCAAGAAGCCGGGGACTCGATCCGAGAAGACGACAAACTCCAGGGACCTGACCAGAAAAGTGCTGAAGCTTGCAAGACAAGGAGTTGAGTCCAATTCGGAGAGAAACCGACGACATGGACCTACATGCAGAAGGGGGAAGCATCCAGGAAGCAAGGGAACCGACCTCGGGCAAAGGAGCCCGCGGGCTGGGCCTAAATGGGCCCAGGCCGGCCGGCCCAGTCCGGTCGGCCCAGGCCCATTTAGGGCCCAAATCCGTCGCCCTTTGCCCTAGCCGCCAATCGGGCTATTTATAGTCCCCTGACCGAGAGCCACGCGAGAGAAGATTTCGTCTTCGGCCGCCGAGAAGCGAGAGAAGAGAGGGACACCATCTAGGAGAGGAGAGGGTCGAGCTAGTTGACTAGGGTTCCCCTAGCCGACGTGGGAACCTTGCACGGAAGACCACGTCGGAGTTCCGGAGCTAGAAGCAAGATCAAGGAAGGATCCCGGTGGTGATCTTGTGTATGTATCATTGTTATAGTTGAATTATCAAGTTGAATCTTTTCTCGCCGATCAAGTGTTTCCTCGAAGATTTCGTTTTTCGATCGGCTTTGCTTATTCCAATTCTATTCTCGAGATAGATTACATAGGGTGTTCTTGTAGCCGCGGTGGCTAGAGGTACACGCCGGATCTTCCGAAAGAATCTCGACTTGTCTTTTGACTCGCCCTAAGCTCCCCGCATGAATAGGGATACGTTGTGACGAACGGGGGTCTCGAAAGGCGGATGTTTTCGGATTTGGACGGGAAACCACGATTTAAAGAGGCTTTTATTAAGATTCGATTTGCTACTTCTTCTCTTGCTTGGAACTTCAACAAAAGGCTTACCCCGATCCCTCTAGATCGGTTTATCTACCCAATCTTACTTTGTTTTCTCCGGTTTTTAGTAGATTAGATTCGTTTTGTGTCTTTTACTTAGATGCATTAGGTTCTTTATCGAAGATTGCAGTTATTTGGCTTTTATAGATTAAGTCTTGCGTCACACATTTGTTCCACGGATTCGATACCTTGGGTTCACCACTCGAGGGAAGAAGGGTCCCTTGACTACGACGGGAGACTTGTACGCTTGCGAGTCACGAACGAACTTTGATACAATTATTAACCGTCAACAGTTAGTTACCTCACTTGGGGGGGATTGAAAGCAATCTATAAATGTGATAACGTCCATCTCAAGATTGTGGGCAGAGATTTCCGTGTCAATCTTATAATCTTGGATTCAAAGGGGATCGATGTGATATTGGGAATGGGATGGTTGACCGCGTGTGATGCGGTGATTCAGTGTGCTAAGAGGTCAATCATTCTTACAAGTCCAGCTGGTGAAAGATTTGAGTTTGCAGCAGATCCCGCACCATCAAATGCCAGTGTCGTGAATAAGCTTGACGGAGCAGCCTTGGAAGACATACGAGTAGTGTGCGATTATCCTGATGTGTTTCCCGAGGAGTTGCCAGGTATGCCCCCTGACCGAGATGTTGAGTTCGTTATTGATCTTTTACCGGCGTTCGCTCCTATCTCTAAGCGCCCATATAGAATGTCTAGTGATCAGTTACAAGAACTTAAAGCTCAGATTAAAGAATTATTGGGTAAAGGGTTCATTCGTGCTAGTTCCTCACCCTGGGGAGCACCCGTTATCTTTGTGGGTAAGAAAGATGGCACACAAAGGATGTGTGTTGATTACAGGTCTCTTAATGATGTTACCATCAAGAACAAGTATCCTCTGCCACGTATTGAAGATTTGTTTGATCAGATGAGAGGAGCTAAAGTGTTTTCTAAGATCGATCTGCGATCTGGTTCTCATCAGTTAAAGATTAGGCCTTCAGATATCCCTAAGACAGCTTTTACTACCAGGTACGGACTTTATGAGTACACAGTAATGTCTTTTGGGTTAACCAATGCACCCGCGTACTTTATGTACTTGATGAACAAGATCTTTATGGAGTATCTGGACAAGTTCGTTGTGGTATTCATTGATGACATTCCGATCTACTCCAAGAATGAGGAGGACCATGAGGAGCATTTGAGGCTTGTGTTGCGAAGGCTGAGAGAGCATGAGTTATATGCGAAGTTCAGCAAGTGTGAGTTCTGGCTCAAGGAAGTGTCTTTTCTAGGTCATATCATCAACAACGGAGGTATTGCGGTAGATCCCAGCAAGGTTAGTGATGTATTGAAATGGGAAGCCCCTCGTACAGTGTCTGAGATCCGGAGTTTCCTTGGACTTGCTGGTTACTATCGTCGGTTTATTGAAGGATTCTCCAGGATTGTGAAGCCTCTCACTACATTGCTAGAGAAGGACAGGGAATTCAAATGGACCGGTGCATGTCGGTCAGCTTTTGAAGAGTTAAAGAAGCGGTTAACCACAAGCACTGTTCTAGTAATGCCTGATTTGCGGAAGAGCTTTGACATATATTGTGATGCATCTCGACAAGGTCTAGGATGTGTGTTGATGCAAGAAGGTCATGTTATAGCCTATGCATCTCGTCAGTTGAGGAAGCATGAGTTGAACTATCCTACGCATGATCTTGAGTTAGCAGCAGTGGTTCATGCATTGAAGATTTGGAGACACTACATTATGGGAACTAAGTGTCAGATCTATACTGATCACAAGAGTCTGAAGTATATCTTTACTCAGAAGGATCTCAACCTAAGACAGCGTCGTTGGTTAGAGTTGATCAAAGACTATAATCTAGAGATTCACTATCATCTGGGTAAAGCAAATCTGGTTGCTGATGCTTTGAGTCGGAAAGGCCACACTAATATGGCTATGACCATTCAGTTTCCTGAGGAGTTGGTAAAAGAGTTTGAAAGGCTCAACTTGAAAGTGGTTGCACATGCAGAAGGAGTGACTTTGGAAGTACAGTCCACTCTGGAGCAAGAGATACGTAAGTGGCAGTTAGAGGATGCTGGAATACAAAAGATTAAAGAGAGTATGCAACAAGGAGAAGCCCCAGATTTCACAGAAGATGAGCAAGGAACCGTGTGGTTTAAGAACCGGTTGTGTGTACCAGAGACAGGAGATCTCAGGGAGAAGATCTTGAGAGAAGCCCACGACTCAGCTTACTCTATCCATCCAGGAAGTACTAAGATGTACCAGGATCTCAAGCAGAGGTATTGGTGGTACGGTATGAAGAGAGACGTGGCCGCTCATGTGGCTTTGTGTGACACTTGCCACCGGGTCAAGGCTGAACATCAGAGACCCGCTGATTTGCTTCAACCATTGAAGGTGCCTGAGTGGAAGTGGGAAGAGATCGGAATGGACTTCATAGTCGGTTTACCCCGAACCCGAGATGGTTATGATTCGATTTGGGTTATCGTGGATCGTTTGACTAAGGTAGCTCACTTCATTCCGGTAAAGACTACCTATACAGGAGCTAAGTTGGCAGAACTATACATGTCCAGGATTGTGTGTTTGCATGGTGTACCAAAGAAGATCGTGTCGGACGAGAGGTACTCGGTTTACTTCTCGTTTACGGGGGAAGTTGCATGAATCTCTCGGATACTAAGCTAAATTTCAGCTCGGCTTATCATCCACGAAAGATGGACGGACAGAGAGAACCAATCGGATCCTAGAAGACATGCGAGAGCTTCGTGCGCTTAAGCATGGTTGTAGTTGGGATAAGAGCTTGCTGTATGCTTGAGTTCTCTTACAACAACAGCTACCAAGCTAGTCTCAAAATGTCACCCTTTGAGGCCCTATATGGAAGGAAGTGTAGAACTCCGTTATATTGGAGTGAGACAGGCGAAAGGCAGTTATTTGGAGCAGATATCATCAGAGAAGCAGAGAAACAAGTTCAGATTATCAGAGAAAATTTGAGGATTGCTCAGTCTAGACAGAAAAGTTATGCAGATGGCAAAAGAAGGGATGTGGTCTTTCAGGAAGGCGAATATGTGTACCTAAAGGTGTCACCCATCAGAGGTTTGCGTCGATTCAGAGTTAAGGGAAAGTTGTCACCTCGGTTTATTGGACCTTTCAAGATCATTGAGAGAGTGGGAGAAGTGGCTTACAGATTGGAGTTTCCAGTCCAGCTAGCTGATGTGCATGATGTGTTCCATATCTCTCAGTTGACGAAGGGTTTTGGTTCCCATGACAAGGAGCCGTTACCCTTAGACGATCTAAACGTTAAAGAGGATCTCACTATTGTCGAACACCCCATTCGAATATTGGAAACAATGACAAGGGTCACCAGGAATAGTGTGATTAAGATGTGCAAAGTACAATGGAGTAATCATGCAGAGGATGAGGCAACATGGGAAAGAGAGGATGAACTGAAAGCAGAGTTTCCAGATCTTTTTCCCAATCTGTCCGAATCTCGAGGACGAGATTCTTCTTAAGGGGGGTAGGATTTGTAACACCCTAATTCTATTAAAAACTTGGCGTTATTAAAATTTGCTAGCAACCATTTATTTGCTTAAGGAATATAAGGTTGTTTTATTTAATTTTAGGCATTTAAAACTTTTCTAAAATAAATTTAATGAAATATAGGAATTATTTGTTGCATACATGCTGTAGCATTATTTTTGGTTGCCTGGAATTCAAATTCAAAATTTGAATTCTATTTGCTTGGAGCCTTTTCCATTTTCCCTTAAACCCTTTCCCTTCTAGCCCAGCCCGGCGGCTACGGCGGCCCGGCCGCACCGCGCGGCCCGGCTCGCGCGCGCGCGGGCCGCCCGGCGAGCCTAGCCGGCCCGGCCCGCCCGCGCCCGCCTCCTGCTCTCGATCCGGGCCATCGGATCCGGATCCGACGCACCCCGCCGCGCCGCCCGCGCCCGTGCCGGCCGGCCGCCCGGGCCCACGCGTCATCCCTTCCCCCGCGCTCGTCCCCGACCCGGACGCCGCCGCGCCGCCCGAGTCCCGGCTCGGTCACGCTCCCTCCTCCGCGTGACCCGCACGCCAAGGAGGCCCCCGCCCGGCTGGCCCGAAGCCGCCGCCGCCTCCCCCGGACCCCCCACCCGAGCCGCCCTAGCCTCTTTCGCCGCGCCCTGCCGAAACCCCTAGCCGCGCCGCCGTTTCGAGCTCGCCGCCGCCGTTGTCGATTCCGCCGCCGTCGTCCTTCCGCCACCGAGGAACCGCCCGGGAGCCGCGCAAGGGAGGTGAGGAACCTGTCGGCGTTGCTTGTTGTCGATCCCGAGCACCTCGTCGCCCTAGCGCCGTCGCCGAGTCCACGCCTCGCGCCACCGCGTCGACCCGCCGCTCCGCCGCATCTCCGCCGCGGCCGTTGGCCCCGCTAGCTCCGCATGCTCGCGCGCCGTGCCTAGACGCCCTCCGCGTCCCAAACGCGTGGCCGGAAACCCTAGATTGGGGTTCCCGCCGGCGAGTCCGCCGCCGCCCGCCGCCGCTCGCCGCCGCCGGCTTGTGTTCGCCGCCGCCCGTCGCTTGCGCAAGTCCTCGGCCGCCAGATCGTGATCCAGTGGCCAGAATCAAGCCACGCCGCCGCAACCGTCAGATCTAGATCCGTTGGATCTAGATCGGGTCAACCCGAGTCAGCCGGTCAAACCCGCCGCCAGCCCTGGCAATTTTGCAGAAAAGCCCCTGAGTTCTCTTTATTTACAAAAATACCCTCCCACCTTATGAGTTTTCTTACAGTTTAGTCCTTTTTCTTTATTTTAGCCCAAAACCTTTTCAAATCTTCGTAGATTAGTCCCTAAACCTTCCCGAAGCCATAACTTAGTCGTTTTAGCTCCGATTTTAGCGTTCTTTATGTCCACGCGTTCGTCTCGAAGCGTAGATTAGTTTTATGCTACTGTTTAGATCTGTTTGATCTGTTTGGTGACTGTTTCTTATTTATTTCTATTGTATGCTTGTATGTGATGATTGTGGACCGTAGAGAGCGATTCGTTCGAGGGATTTGAAGATCAAGTCGTGCAAGAGTTTGAGCAGCAAGGCTTTGTTGAAGGCAAGTATTCCTTGATGCATTCCCGCTTGTCCTACATAACATGCATCTAAATTCATTGTTTTTACCTTTTCGCTTGCATTAATTTGATGGGAACCTATTAAGGATCATGCCTAGCTTTTACTACCTTTACCTTGATACCGGGAATTAAATTAATCTTGTGGTAGTTATTGCTTAGCATGCTCAACTGGGAATTGGTATTAATCTACTTGGTTACCTTTTTGTTATTTCATGTTTTATTTATGATCTTTTACTTTACAAGACTACTTTAATATGATAATCGGAACATGGAGAACCACCCAGGAAAACAGTACAACCACAAGAAATAATGGGCAATGGTCTTGGCTGAATAATTAGGAACTTTAGCTTGGGATGGTCTTACCTGATAAGGACAAGGGATCGGCGGTACTGTGGGGTATGGACTCGCTCTAGCAGGGAATTGGGTGAGTTATTCTTTTATGGTGGGGTATCGACCTGCTAGGGGACTTTATACCTTGCTAACTAATCCGGACCTTGTGGGTCATAACTTGCTAGGGAACCTTTGTAAAGGCCATGTAGCGTCCCTATGCAATCACACCTCGGTAGTGTGATATGGTGTCTTGCAAACACCGCATGGTTGGGACTAAAGTTCTTTGGAGCTTTTACGCTACTTGTGGGTAAAGATGTACAACCTCTGCAGAGTGTTAAACTAATCGATTAGCCGTGCTCATGGTCAAGAGCGGCCTGGACACTCACATGATTAAATTATGGAACTTTAATGTTTAATTGTTGTTTATTTTTTTACTTATGATGATTACATCTTATTAATTGGGTTGGTATGAACTTACATCTTTAGTAATCAGGTTGCTAATAAAACTTGACCAACTAAAATGCTAAAGTGCTTGAACCTTAGCCATCCACCATATGGCCTTGCATGTTATGTTGTTCTCTCTTGCTGAGTACGATATGTGCTCACGCTTGTTTATTCTCTTGCATCTACAATACCCGGATTTCTTTGCTCGGAGCGGGAGAACTTTGAAGATATTCCGGGAGATTTCCGGGAGTTCTAGGTGTGCGTAGTCTTCGGTCGACCGCCTGTGGAGGCATTTTGTCCGCATTGCGAGAACTCGTTTATTTAAGTTTCGTTTAAGACTATGGTTTGTAATAACTCTTTATTCGTGTGGCACTGATTTTGGTATTCATAATGTCTAAGCGTGTGTGTAACTTGATCCTGGCGCACACGTGATCAATGCATTCGGTTTTGCCTTTAAAACCGGGTGTGACAACCAGCAGCCTCATTTTTCCTGGTTCGCTATCATTTCTATGCACTAGGCTTTGTGGCCCAGCAAGCCGACGCAGCAACAGAGCTGGAGCAAATGCCCAGGAACGCGCAGCCCATGGCTTGTCTGACCATCGTCGTCTTGTCGACGTCCTCCTGCTACAGAAAAAAACAAAACCAAGCCGGTGGGGGTAAGACCGCCCCACGGTTTTCATTAAGAAGAAGAAACCTTCTCCCGGCTTGGAAAACCCCCGAACCCCAGTTTCACCGGCGAGGGGATTTTTTTTAAAAATCAACCCCATAATTCGCTCCATCGAGGAATCGAACCTGGGTGGTTGTGACCATACCTCAGCTCCACTAGCCAACTAGGACTAGAGGGCTTTGGTGTCCTCCTGCTACAGCAGATTGTGATGCGGCGACGCTCTTGACCTCTCGTATTCCCTTCTCTGCTTCTCCTCCAATCTTCAGGGTTGATCATTCTTAGCAAACTAGAATGGCGGCGGTGGCATGGTTGGCGTTGCGCCATTGTGCGGATCCGTCCCGGAGCAGTGAAGGCCCCAAGACCAGATCGACGGTACCCGGACGCATGGCCGCGGCCGCGTGCTGTGGCCGGCGTGGCGATGTGCAAATCTGCGGCATTGCCGACTTGCCGCGAAGGTTTGGTGATGCTGGGACTCCAGAGCGAGGAGCCGGCCGTTTGTGGTTTGGCAGCTGCAAGTGACAGATGGTCGTTACTCCATCCTTCGTTCGTCTTCGATTTCCCAATCTGAAATTCCCGATTATCATTTTTTCGTTAATCAATAATTGTACTTTGCATATTCCTTGTTTAATTAATTCTTTTGAAATGTCCCACTCGCATGTAGTTTAAAAGTTTCAAGTTCACGTGCTATTATTGATGAAAATATGATAGGCAGAAAATGAACAAATAAGTGGCCCTAGGTGTGAAAATTGGCTAGCTCCGCCACTGATCAAAATCATGCAAGTGGAGGGGGCAAAGTACATAAGTGCATGAGGACCCACGGAGCAAAAGGGGCGACCGAACCGGGCCGAACTGGGCCCAGGCCGGTCGGCCCAGGCCGGCCGGCCCAGCCCTGTTCTGGCACCGGTTCGGTCCCGTTTTCCTTGCCCTCGAAGGATCTTCAACCCTAAAAGCCCCGAGGCGCCGCCAACATGGGGGGAGGAGTCATTCGCACCAGAAGACCATCCACAAGCTAGAGAGAGAGGAGGAGGATCTCCGGCGGGAGATCAACCACCTCGAAGGAAGCACCCTCTCGTGGAGAAGAAGGAAGACACCGGCGGGAGGGAAACCATGATCAACGGTGCCATGATCAGCACCTTGATGGGGTAATCTTCTCATTCGTCCATGGGTTGTAATCGATCTTGAGATGTAATCGCACTTTGTCGGATTATCTATCTATCATCTTGTGTTGAATATACTTTCATGCTTAAGGTTAGCTACCATGCCGTAAAGTGAGTATAGGTCTCAATGCTTCCTTGGATCCATTCAATACACCGTGTCCATCAAAGGTCTAGTCATGAATACCTTCACGCAGTGACAGTACGAGAGGAGGGAAAGGGCGAAACCGTGGTCACAACCCTGATAGATTAGATTGGTTTTCATGTCTTTAAGCGATTGCATGCTCTAGTATCGTAGACCCGTGGGCGAGTGTCTTTTATCTTGATATCTTAATCATTCTCTCTAGTGTAGTTTAGTTGTTTTCTAGCATAATAATAGTTAGGGTTTTAGTAGCTAGTGTGTCGTTGTAGATTGAACGCTTGTAATCCCCTTGCTCGCGGATTGACAAGAACCTTGGGAATCCCGTGGTGAAAAAGGTGTGGGGTCCGTACGCTTGCGGATCGTAGAGGGATACGTCTTTTATCCGTCAACAAGCCCCTTTTTCTGGCGCCGTTGCCGGGGAGCAAGTTAGTTTACATCGTTTGATTTGCATCTAACTTAGTTTTATATTTTAGTTTATCTTTTGTTTGCTATATCTAACATATATTATCTAGAAAAACCTTTGTTTTGTTTTTGTTTTTGTTCTTATCTTATTGTCTAGATGGCGTTTGTTAATCAACCCGTGGAAGAATCGGAGAAATCACTTAGGGATTACGCTAGCCCTCGATGTGAAGACATAAAAGTACAAGAGTCGGATTCGAAGCTCGAAGAGACCAAGTATGAGATTAAATCCAAGATCATCAAGATGGTGGCGGCGAACCCATTTGAAGGGATGGTTACGGAGAACCCATATAGACACATAAGGGATTTCATGACAATATGCAACACGGTGCATCAAGAAGGAGTTCCCGATGAATGGTTCAAATGGAATCTCTTTCCCTACTCACTTGCTGGCAATGCAAAGACATGGTATTCGGTTGCGTCCTTTGAAGTTGAAGGCAATTGGAACAAGTTGACAAAGAAGTTTTGCGAGAAGTTCTTTCCAATTAGCAAGGTTCAACATCTAAGGAGGCAAGTGATCACTTTCATGCAAGGAGAAGATGAAGGGATAGACCAAGCCTGGGATAGGTTTCATGGATTGATCGAACAAGGACCAAAACTCGGCTTCACCAGTGACGTACTCTTGCATACATTTTTCTTTTCCCTAACCCCTAGTTGCATGCAACACGTCGAAATGTGTGCAGGTGGGGATCTCATGGAGAAAACACTCACGGAAGCCGCCCAACTTTTACAAAAAATTAGTAAAGCGGCTGCCCTGCGAAGAGATTGGGAAACAAGACTCGCGGAAGAGCCGGAATACAATTCAAGGAAGAAGAAGTGTGCTGCTTTTTCTAAAGAGGAAACCCCGGAAGTCACAAAAGAGGAACCAATCATGGAAAAGCTTAGAGAAGAACACATCAAGTCAAGAACTACCCCGAGCGTCGACTTCGCCGTACCAAAGGAGACGAACAAGAGAAGCATGTCAAGCGCGAAGCCACTAAGGGAGTTCGAACCAATGGATTGGGTTCCTATTGATTACGGAGAAGTATTCGACAAGAGAAGACCGTTCCCTAATCAAAATGGAATGGCAAGAGCATTGGAAGTGGATTTCCCACCGGAGAAGAAAGCTGAAAATTCATACGACCTTGAAACCACCAGTGAGATTTTTCAAAAGCTCTTTGGAGATGATATAGTGGATCCGGAACATATTGCCGAGGTGAAGAGAATCATGGGGAGTCAAGCCCGAAGCATCACCATACGCTCGCCTCGCTGAAATTTACACGATAGGATCCGAAGAAGAAGAGAAGATGACACCACACTTGAGTTGCGAGATCAACGGGGTTCAATGCAAGGATTTATGCGACATCGGAGCCCAAGTAAGTGTTCTATCTTCTAAAATTTACGATAAAGTTCAAGACCACAACCTAGACTTAGCTCCAACATCAATGAAATTAATTATGGGAGATGGTAGAACTATCAAACCTCTAGGTATTGCTTGCAACATGAAAGTAAAAATCTTTAGAAACTACATACCAACCGATTTCTTTGTTATTGATGCTTACCATAGTAATCATGATCACATAATCTTAGGTAGGCCTTTTCTTAAGTTGGTTGATGCCGTGTTAGATGCCGGAGAAGGCAAAGTAACAATGAACCTTAATGGAACAAAGTACACATATCATTTTCTTCGTGCTTCTAAACACCTTACACCCTTTCCTCCCGAAGATGAAGAAGTAGAAGAGATAGATAGTTTTTGTTTTGTTGAAACCCTTAGAGACCCACTGCAAAGAGCAATAGAAAATCAAATTAGTAATCAACAAGATGAAGAACTAGAGGAAGCAACAAAAGGCTTAGAGCCGCATGATGGTAGTGTGGAGGAAGAGAAATTCGAAGACATAGGAGAAATCAAACCCGAGGAGCCACAAGTGCCCGAGGTAGACCTTAAATCTTTGCCCAAAGGATTAAAATATGAATTTTTGGGCCCAGACAAAACTTATCCAGTCATTGTGAGCGACGAATTGAGTCCCGAAGAAAATGAAGCGTTGCTGATTTTATTAAAAACATAGGAAGGTGATTGGATATTCGATTAATGATCTCAAAGGTATTAGCCCAGCCTTTTGCACTCATCGTATACCAATGGAAGACCAATGTAAGCCCGTAGTGGACCACCAAAGGAGGCTAACTCATGCCATGCGAGAGGTAGTAAAGAAAGAGGTTATCAAGTTACTTGATGCCGGAATCATCTACCCGGTTCCGCATAGCGAATGGGTGAGCCCGGTACATTGTGTACCGAAGAAAGGAGGTTTGACCATGGTGAAGAATGAGAAGAACGAGTTGATACCACAAAGAACCGTGACCGGGTGGCAGATGTGTATCGATTATCGTAAGCTTAACAAAGCGACGAAGAAAGATCACTTCCCCCTACCGTTCATAGACGAGATGCTCGAGAGGTTAGCAAACCACGCTTATTTTTGCTTTCTCGATGGGTACTCGGGGTTCATGCAAATTCCCATTCACCTAGAAGATCAACACAAGACAACGTTTACGTGCCCTTATGGAACGTTTGCATATAGAAGGATGCCCTTCGGCCTATGCAACGCTCCGGCCTCTTTTCAACGTTGCATGATGGCCGTGTTTTCGGAATTCATCGAAGAAATTGTTGAAGTGTTTATGGATGATTTTTCCGTTTACGGGAAGACGTTCATGGATTGCTTAGCAAACTTAGAAAAGGTCCTTACGAGGTGTGCTGAGGTAGATTTGGTGTTAAATTGGGAAAAGTGCCACTTCATGGTTAAACAAGGCATAGTGCTCGGACATGTCATATCCGAGAGAGGAATTGAAGTGTACAAGGCTAAGGTAGAGATGGTTGAGCAACTCTGTCACACCCGATTTTCCGTAGAAAACCGAATGCATCTCATATGTGTGCCAGGATCACAATTTCACACATATGATAGACTCATGAGTGTAATATCACAAGACACTGCTCAAAAACGTACAGAAAAGGTTTATTAACTTTTATTACACTCACGAAGGTAGACACGAAGGTCTTTACACGAACAACGATAACTATGAAGACGCGAATCCATCTTCATCTTCCACGAAGCTTCGTCGGTTGATCGCATCCTCGAACTCCTCGTAGTCGGTGAAGTACTCCACTCCGGGATTCTTCTGCGAACGAGCGTAAGCAAGGATGAGTACACTTATGGTTGGTACTCGGCAAGGCCACGAGAAATAACCGGAAAGCAAAATTAATCCATCTTTAAGTTCAATTAATCATGTGAGGGTCCAGGCCGCTCTTGACCGTGAGCACGGGCCGATCGATCGGTTTACACTCTGCGAGAGGTTGCACACTTTTCCCACGAGTTCGCGTAAAAGTTCCAAAGAACTTTGAACCCAACCACGCATGTGCCGATCAGGCACAATACCACACTTCAGAGGTGTGATTGCATAGGGACGCTACGAAGCCTTTACAAAGATATGCAAAAGCATCAACAACCCACGACGATTCTGACTCGGGGCGGACCATAACCCTCCCTAGTGGTCGGCACCTTAGCAAAGGCTGCTACCCCAAAAGAACCGGCTATACCCCCGCAACCCGGAGCCCCCGTGTTCCTTTCGGATAGGGTCGTCAATACAATCGCACACCTAATTAATTGGCTAAGCCGAGCCATATGGACTGTGGTTGCATCGTTTTCCGGGTGGTTCTCCATGTTCCAATTAATTTATAGTGTTCTTGATTAAAGCATAGGTAGAAGGGTGGTTAGGGTCACTTGCCTTTCTCCAACGATAAGCTACTTTCCTTATCTGCAAAGCTCTGCACTTGAACTTCCTCGAACGGCGCGTTGGCTACGATCATGCAAGAAAACATACAATAAATAAAACAATACATCAAACATTACCAAAATACTAAAACAAGCTTTTAGAAATTACGGGCTCGGAGAGACGATCGCGTGGACATCAAGAACGCGTAAAACGGAGCTAGGATGAGAAAGTTATGGCTGAAACAAGATTCAGGGACTAAATTGTGAAAGATCTGGAAGTTTAGGGGTTTTTCTGCAAGATTTCAGGGACCTAAACATAAATATGTGTAAAAGTAGAAGGTTTTAGATGCAAAAGGACAAAGCTTGGACCTCGGATGGAAAACCTAAGGAGCTCAAGGGCTTAACCGAGAAAAACTGGACCTAACTGCAAGGGTTTTTGGAGGTGGAAGGGTATTTATGTAAATTACGGAATCTCGGGGTCCTTTTTTGCAAAACTGCCAATGCAGCCGGCGGGTGAGCTACGGGAGCGCCACGTGTCGGGCTGTGGTTGGATGACGCTGACGCAAGCGATGACGCAGGCGTGACGTGGCGATGACGTCGGCGGTGGGCCCGCGCGGTGCACCGGGCCCACGGTCCACCGTGGACCAATCCAAGGGTTACGAGGCCTTTTAATCTGGGCCGTTCATTGTAGATGGACGGCTGGCAGTAGTGGGCGGCGGCGGGCAGACGGCGGACGGCGGGCCGCGGCGGCTCGCGCGCGGCGCGCCGGCGGCGCGCGCGCGGTGAGCCAAAAATGCGCTCTCGACCACCAAGTCGCACGGGAAAACTACCGAAGAAAGAGGGGAGTGCGAGGATCTTTACCACGGGCTTGGAACGGTGAGAGGAGCGGCGGAGAAGGAGATCGGGCGGCGCGGTGGAGCTCCGGCGGTGGGCTCCGGCGGCGGCGCGCCGTAGAGGAGTGGAGGAGCTCCGGGGAGCGGTGCGGGGTGGAGGTGAGGCTCGGGCTCGCACTTTATAGGGCGGAGGGGGAAGTGGAGAGGACGGCCGAGGCGGTGGGAGGCGGCGTTCCGGTGGTGGCCATTAATGGCTAGGGCGGCGCTCGGTGCGGCGGTTTCGGGGAGGGGAAGGGGCGGGGAGGTGGTAGGTGAGTGGGGCGGCGCCTTGATGGCGGAGTGGAGGAGGCGGACGGGCGCGGGGAGCCGGGGGAGGCGGCGCCGGGTGCGGGAGGGCGGCGGCGGCGCGGGGGGAAGAAGGGCGGCGGGAGGATGAAGACGAGCCCGACGGGTGGGCCCCCACCGTCGGCGAGAGGGAGAGAGAGGAGAGGGGAGGCGGCTTTGGTGGGCCGGGCTGTGGGCTGATAGCGGATGCGGGCCGCGCTGAAAAAAGAAAAAGGAGGGGGAAGGTGAGGTGGGCCGCGGGTGGGCTGGGCTGGTAGGTTAGTTTGGTTTTGTTTTGTTTTTTTTCCTTTTCTTTTCAAATCCTTTTCAAACTAATTTCAAACCTTGTAAATTCAAATCTTTTTCATGTTTTCAAACTCAAATTTTAACAAATTTATTCAACTATTTTAAGACTTTTAGAAAACCTTTTAAACAACTTTTCAAACATTAAATTCAAACTTTCAACCTTTTTTTTTAATTCAAACTTTTACACCAATTTCCACAAACTTTTTCACAATTATTTTTAAGGACTTTCTCTCAAAAAATTTTAAGACTTTTCACAAGTATTTTTTTAAGACTTTTAAAACCACACCACAACAAAAACTCATGCATTTCAACATGATGCACAAACACTTGATTGTTTCTAATTATTAAATGATGTTTAATTTAATTAAAGGCAAATTTATTTATTCAAATTTATTAAATCCTTAGAAAATAAAACTAAACCTTGTTTCTAGCAATATTTTATTGTGATGGAATTTTCGGGTGTTACAAATCCTACCCCCTTAAAAAGAATCTCGTCCCGAGATTCGGAGGGATCGGGAAACAAGAGGAGATACAAGATGTCTTGAAAGATGACGGTTTACTACTACGAGCTTATTCACTTCTCCTTCCTCTTCGAGCTTGTAGCGGCAAACTCAATCCTTTCTCCTTGCGGGGTAGTTAAGAGCACCGACTTCTTGGCACACAAAATGATTCCATCATGCTTGCTTAACCAATCCATACCAAGGATCACATCTATTCCACTGGATGTTAGAATCACTAAGTCCGCTTCAAAATCTATCTCTCCGATCTTAAGATTGACTGTGGGCATACATAGGTGGATTTCATTTCACCGTTTGGAGAACTAATTAGCAAATGTGTCTTCATGGAACTTTTGGGTACATCATGCTTTGTCACGAATCGTTCGGTAATAAATGAATGCGATGCCCCGGAATCAAATAAAGCTGTTGCGGGTACGAGTTGATAAGAAACGTACCAAGCACAACATCTTTGTCTCCTTGAGCTTCTTCGGACCGTCACATGGTTCACTCTACCATGCATATTGTTCCGTTGACCTCTGTTATCTCTGCGGGGTGTCGGCATATTGCGGCGAGGGCAAATACCGGCGTAGTGTCCTAATTCTCCGCGAGTTGAAGCATCCCTTTGGGGTGAAGCTGGAGTAGTGTTCCTTCTTGGTGCACCGAGCGGTTCGATGAGGATTTGGAGCACGAGGTGTCATTGGGTTGGATTCTTCGGGTTCATCAAACGAACGATACTCGCGACTCTGTCCATGGCCTCTCGCCCGGTGTGCTAGAACGAAACCGAGAGTCTTGCGATGAGTTGTAATGAGGGCGGGTGTTCTTGCTAGATTGACCTTGAGGTTGAAACTTGCGCTTCGTTCACGGAGTTCCTTGCGTTTATTCTCCAAGCCTATAGCCTTATTGAGTAACATCTCGCAAGTTAAGAAATGTGTGGCTCGCAAGCGATAGTTAAGTGGCCCTATCAATCCATCGAGAAAGCGTTCTTGTCTCTTTGCATCCGTGTTGACTTCATCCGGTGCATAGCGGGACAAATGAGTAAAGGCGATCCGGATACTCACTAAGCGTCATGTTGCCTTACTTTAGAGCTAGAAATTCCTTCTTCTTCGGCTTCTTCACACCGAGTTGGGATGTGATGTGTACGAAAACTCTCCTGGAACTCCCCGGAGGTAATGGTGTCGGCGGCACGGCATGTGCGACGGTGTAAGCATCCCACCAATCGGCGGGCGCACCTTCCGGACGTCTTGAGGCATACAAAACCTTCTCACGATCATTGCATTGGGTGATATTCGGGCATCTTGTTGATGGTCTTGAGCCAATCATCGGCATCGAGGGGATCTAGAGAATGAGAGTAAGTGGGCGGGTTGTGGCTCATGAATTCTCTATGCTTGTTCACTTGGTGGTGGAGGTGGTGGGGGTCCTTGAGGTGGCGGGCCGGTTCTGCCGTGCTGTAGATTACGGGCGGTGGCGGTGAGGTTCGAATTAATTGCATCCGTTCCGTAAAGAACCGCTCGCATCGCGGGATCCATCGCTAATTCTTGTGGTGGAGGAGGGAACTTGATTCAGGCGATGGACGATGTGAGCACGAACGGAATATCTGTCCGGCCTCCCGACCTGATGTTTACCATTTGATTGTTAGGGAAAAGGTACTTCTGATAAGATTTTGAATTGATAAGGATGAAGAGAAAGGGGCTAAGATTCAAATTTCAACTTTAATTATTTTATTGATGTATTTGTGGCCATCACTCCACAAAAACATTTCAATCAAGTCAAAGATCCAAATCATGCATGTTTACAATCAACAAGCATTAACATCGCACGTCCTCACAAGAACGGTTCTATCGAACGAAAGCGATAGAAGGGGTAGGCAACCTAAGAATCTATCCTATAAAACACGTGTGGTAGTTCAAGGTGGAAGAACAAGAATCAGATTCAGTGTAGAAGAAAACAAAAGATATGATTTTGATAAAGAATAAAGAATAAAATATTTTTTTAAGCGTAAATAAGATATTTTGAATGTTAGAAGGGCTTCCTAGAAAGAGAGTCCTTAATATCGACCATTTCTATCCGAGGTTTGCGTCCTACGATCGGCAATGCTCGATACCACTCTGTCACACCCGATTTTCCGTAGAAAACCGAATGCATCTCATATGTGTGCCGGGATCACAATTTCACACATATGATAGACTCATGAGTGTAATATCACAAGACAACGCTCAAAAACGTACGGAAAAGGTTTATTAACTTTTATTACACTCACGAAGGTAGACACGAAGGTCTTTACACGAACAACGATAACTATGAAGACGCGACTCCATCTTCATCTTCCACGGGCTTACGGCGGTTGATCGCATCCTCGAACTCCTCGTAGTCGGTGAAGTACTCCACTCCGGGATTCTTCTGCGAACGGCGTAAGCAAGGATGAGTACACTTATGGTTGGTACTCGGCAAGGCCACAGAAATAACCGGAAAGCAAAATTAATCCATCTTTAAGTTCAATTAATCATGTGAGGGTCCGGGCCGCTCTTGACCGTGAGCACGGGCCGATCGATCGGTTTTACACTGCAGAGGTTGCACACTTTTCCCACAGTTCGCGTAAAAGTTCCAAAGAACTTTGAACCCAACCACGCATGTGCTGATCAGGCACAATACCACACTTCCGAGGTGTGATTGCATAGGGACGCTACGAAGCCTTTACAAAGATATGCAAAAGCATCAACAACCCACGACAGTTACGGCTCAGGGCGGACCATAACCCTCCCTAGTGGTCAGCACCTTAGCAAAGGCTGCTACCCCAAAAGAACCGGGCTATACCCCTGCAACCCGGAGCCCCCTGTGTTCCTTTCGGATAGGGTCGTCAATACAATCGCACACCTAATTAATTGGCTAAGCCGAGCCATATGAGGTTGTGGTTGCCTTTGTTTTCTGGGTGGTTCTCCATGTTCCAATTAATTTATAGTGTTCTTGATTAAAGCATAGGTAGAAGGGTGGTTAGGGTCACTTGCCTTTCTCCAACGATAAGCTACTTTCCTTATACGCAAAGCTCGCACTTGAACTTCCTCGAACGGCGCGTTGGCTACGATCATGCAAGAAAACATACAATAAATAAAACAATACATCAAACATTACCAAAAGACTAAAACAAGCTTTTAGAAATTACGGGCTCGGAGAGACGATCGCGTGGACATCAAGAACGCGTAAAACGGAGCTAGGATGAGAAAGTTATGGTCGAAACAAGATTCGGGGACTAAATTGTGAAAGATGCGGAAGTTTAGGGGTTTTTCGCAAGATTTCAGGGACCTAAACATAAATATGTGTAAAAGTAGAAGGTTTTAGATGCAAAAGGACAAAGCTTGGACCTCGGATGGAAAACCTAAGGAGCTCAAGGGCTTAACCGAGAAAAACTGGACCTAACTGCAAGGGTTTTTGGAGGTGGAAGGGTATTTATGTAAATTCTGGAATCTCGGGGTCCTTTTTGCAAAACTGCCAATGCAGCCGGCGGGTGAGCTACGGGAGCGCCACGTGGCGGGCTGTGGTTGGATGACGCTGACGCAAGCGATGACGCAGGCGTGACGTGGCGATGACGTCAGCGGTGGACCGGCGCGGTGCACCCGGTCCACCGGTCCACCGTGGACCAATCCAAGGGTTACGAGGCCTTTTAATCTGGGCCGTTCATTGTAGATGGACGGGGGCGATGAGTGGGCGGCGGCGGGCGGACGGCGGACGGCCGGCCGCGGCGGCTCGCGGCGGCGGCGGCGGCGGCGCGCGCGCGGCGGTGAGCCAAAAATGCGCTCCCGAGCCACCAATTCGCACGGGAAAACTACCGAGAAGAAAGAGGGGAGTGCGAGGATCTTTACCACGGGCTTGGAACGGTGAGAGGAGCGGCGGAGAAGGAGATCGGGCGGCGCGGTGGAGCTCCGGCGGTGGGCTCGCGGCGGCGGCGCCGTAGGGGGTGGAGGAGCTCGGGGAGCGGTGCGGGGTGGAGGTGAGGCTCGGGCTCGCACTTTATAGGGCGGAGGGGGGAAGTGGAGAGGACGGCCGAGGCGGTGGGGAGGCGGCGTTCGGTGGTGGCCATTAATGGCTAGGGCGGCGCTCGGTGCGGCGGTTTCGGGGGGAGGGGAAGGGGCGGGGAGGTGGTAGGTGAGTGGGGCGGCGCGCGATGGCGGAGTGGAGGAGGCGGACGGGCGCGGGGGCCGGGGGAGGCGGCGCCGGTGCGGGAGGGCGGCGGCGGCGCGGGGGAAGAAGGGCGGCCGGAGGATGAAGACGAGCCCGACAGGGTGGGCCCCCACCGTCGGCGAGAGGGAGAGAGAGAGGAGAGGGGAGGCGGCTTTGGTGGGCGGCGTGGGGCTGATAGCGGATGCGGGCCGCGCGCGAAAAAAAGAAAAAGGAGGGGGAAGGTGAGGTGGGCCGCGGGTGGGGACAAGGGTGGTAGGTTAGTTTGGTTTTGTTTTGTTTTTTTTCCTTTTCTTTTCAAATCCTTTTCAAACTAATTTCAAACCTTGTAAATTCAAATCTTTTTCATGTTTTCAAACTCAAATTTTAACAAATTTATTCAACTATTTTAAGACTTTTAGAAAACCTTTTAAACAACTTTTCAAACATTAAATTCAAACTTTCAACCTTTTTTTTTACTTCAAACTTTTACACCAATTTCCACAAACTTTTTCACAATTATTTTTAAGGACTTTCTCTCAAAAAATTTTAAGACTTTTCACAAGTATTTTTTTAAGACTTTTAAAACCACACCACAACAAAAACTCATGCATTTCAACATGATGCACAAACACTTGATTGTTTCTAATTATTAAATGATGTTTAATTTAATTAAAGGCAAATTTATTTATTCAAATTTATTAAATCCTTAGAAAATAAAACTAAACCTTGTTTCTAGCAATATTTTATTGTGATGGAATTTTCGGGTGTTACAAATCCTACCCCCTTAAAAAGAATCTCGTCCGAGATTCGGAGGGATCGGGAAACAAGAGGAGATACAAGATGTCTTGAAAGATGACGGTTTACTACTACGAGCTTATTCACTTCTCCTTCCTCTTCGAGCTTGTAGCGGCAAACTCAATCCTTTCTCCTTGCGGGGTAGTTAAGAGCACCGACTTCTTGGCACACAAAATGATTCCATCATGCTTGCTTAACCAATCCATACCAAGGATCACATCTATTCCTTTGGATGTTAGAATCACTAAGTCCGCTTCAAAATCTATCTCTCAGATCTTAAGATTGACTGTGTGGGCATACATAGGTGGATTTCATTTCACCGTTTGGAGAACTAATTAGCAAATGTGTCTTCATGGAACTTTTGGGTACATCATGCTTTGTCACGAATCGTTCAGTAATAAATGAATGCGATGCCCCGGAATCAAATAAAACTGTTGCAGGTACAGAGTTGATAAGAAACGTACCAAGCACAACATCTTTGTCTCCTTGAGCTTCTTCAGCTGTCACATGGTTCACTCTACCATGCATATTGTTCTGTTGACCTCTGTTATCTCTCTGGGGTGTCGGCATATTGCGCTGAGGGCAAATACTGGCGTAGTGTCCTAATTCTCCGCAGTTGAAGCATCCACTGGGGTGAACTGGAGTAGTGTTCCTTCTGGTGCACACGAGCGGTTCGATGAGGATTTGGAGCCCGAGGTGTCATTGGGTTGGATTCTTCGGGTTCATCAAACGAACGATACTGGCGACTCTGTCCATGGCCTCTGCCCGGTGTGCTAGAACGCAAGCGAGAGTCTTGCGATGAGTTGTAATGAGGGCGGGTGTTCTTGCTAGATTGACCTTGAGGTTGAAACTTGCGCTTCGTTCACGGAGTTCCTTGCGTTTATTCTCCAAGCCTATAGCCTTATTGAGTAACATCCGCAAGTTAAGAAATGTGTGGCTCGCAGGCGATAGTTAAGTGGCCCTATCAATCCATCGAGAAAGCGTTCTTGTCTCTTTGCATCCGTGTTGACTTCATGCGGTGCATAGCGGGACAAATGAGTAAACTGATCCAGATACTCACTAACTGTCATGTTGCCTTACTTTAGAGCTAGAAATTCCTTCTTCTTCGGCTTCTTCACACCAGTGGGATGTGATGTGTACGAAAACTCTCCCGGAACTCCTGCCCGGGTAATGGTGTCGGCGGCGATATGTGCGACGGTGTAAGCATCCCACCAATCGGCGGGCCGCACCTTCCAGACGTCTTGAGGCATACAAAACCTTCTCACGATCATTGCATTGGGTGATATTCAGCATCTTGTTGATGGTCTTGAGCCAATCATCGGCATCGAGGGGATCTACAGAATGAGAGTAAGTGGGCGGGTTGTGGCTCATGAATTCTCTATGCTTGTTCACTGGTGGTGGAGGTGGTGGGGGTCCTTGAGGTGGAGGCTGGTTCTGCTGTGCCTGTAGATTCTGGACAGTGGCGGTGAGGTTCTGAATTAATTGCATCTGTTCCGTAAAGAACTGCTGCATCGCGGGATCCATCGCTAATTCTTGTGGTGGAGGAGGGAACTTGATTCAACTGATGGACGATGTGAGCACGAACGGAATATCCTGTCCAGCTCCTGACCTGATGTTTACCATTTGATTGTTAGGGAAAAGGTACTTCTGATAAGATTTTGAATTGATAAGGATGAAGAGAAAGGGGCTAAGATTCAAATTTCAACTTTAATTATTTTATTGATGTATTTGTGGCCATCACTCCACAAAAACATTTCAATCAAGTCAAAGATCCAAATCATGCATGTTTACAATCAACAAGCATTAACATCGCACGTCCTCACAAGAACGGTTCTATCGAACGAAACTGATAGAAGGAGTAGGCAACCTAAGAATCTATCCTATAAAACATGTGTGGTAGTTCAAGGTGGAAGATCAAGAATCAGATTCAGTGTAGAAGAAAACAAAAGATATGATTTTGATAAAGAATAAAGAATAAAATATTTTTTTAAGCGTAAATAAGATATTTTGAATGTTAGAAGGGCTTCCTAGAAAGAGAGTCCTTAATATCGACCATTTCTATCTGAGGCTGCGTCCTACAGTCAGCAATGCTCTGATACCACTCTGTCACACCCGATTTTCCGTAGAAAACCGAATGCATCTCATATGTGTGCCAGGATCACAATTTCACACATATGATAGACTCATGAGTGTAATATCACAAGACACTGCTCAAAAACGTACAGAAAAGGTTTATTAACTTTTATTACACTCACGAAGGTAGACACGAAGGTCTTTACACGAACAACGATAACTATGAAGACGCGACTCCATCTTCATCTTCCACAGGCTTCTGACTGGTTGATCGCATCCTCAGAACTCCTCGTAGTCGGTGAAGTACTCCACTCCGGGATTCTTCTCTGAACAGCGTAAGCAAGGATGAGTACACTTATGGTTGGTACTCAGCAAGGCCACAGAAATAACCGGAAAGCAAAATTAATCCATCTTTAAGTTCAATTAATCATGTGAGGGTCCTGTTAACACCAAAATTTGGTAAGGAGTATGACATGTGGGCCCGATTCGGAAAAGAGTCCGTCTGGTGGAAGGAAAGATATCTTTAGAGATTTTCGGCAGAAGGATCCGCGGTCGGCTATCTGCTCCAGTTCGGCAAAGGAGCAGTAGAGCTGATTTTGCGGGATTGGACAGTGACGTGGCTCGATCAGAGGAAGCGAATGGATGGATAGGCAATCAAGTTTAGTTAGGTAATGAATCCATTCGCGGTTGTAATCGAGCGAGGGGTATAAATACGATCCCTGGATGTATGTAAAAAACACGTTCATTCTTCAATATACACTGGCCTTACGCCAAACCCTAGAGTCCCTTGTCGTGTCGTCGAGTTCTTCGAGAGGACCAATCGATCCGTCGACCTCCGTGAGTATCGACAACCTTGTATCATGTCTAGTATCATGCGGTGGATTTAGATTTGATGCAAGTAGTCTTGTTACCATGCTTCGTGTCATGCGGTAGATTCAAGCTTGGTTCAAGAGGGTTTCTTGTTAGATCATGAGCCATGCGGTAGGCTAAGATCTAGCTCGAACCTAGTTATCGGCTCTATTGGATTTTGGCAAGATCCAATAGATTCATTAAGTTACCCCGTGTTGTCGTGAGTTTTACTTTATGTTCTAATTCATGTAACACACTCTTGCCCAATCTAGATGGGTATGGATCGGCTTTTTCCCCTTTAGGATCCGTGCACGAGCGGGTTTCGTGTTTTGACACGTGGATCTTGTGCTCTCCGATCGCCGAAACCGAATCGATCTAGGTTGTTACGTGTTGCGGGTTCAAGCTTGCTTTGTTAGTATAAATCTTGAAAGAGCGGGTGTCATGCGGTAGATGCGGGTTTTTGGGTTGCTTTGGAGCTAGTCATCGGTGGATTAGATTTCCAATTCAGCTTGATAGATTTATTCACGTGGTAATGTTTGTTCCTTCTTCATGGACCCGGATCGGTTGTTTAGCCGCATTCGGTTATACCTTCACGAGTAGATCACGTGCGTTATTTGTGTTTTAAAAGACGTATGCTTTTAGCTTTCCATATTTAGGTCGTATCATGCGGTGGATAGATCTATCTGTGGAAAGTGGTGCGTTCTTCCATGCAAAGTCGTATCATGCGGTGGATAGATTTGCTGATAATGTGCTCGACGGATCTTAAAGTAATTAGACACGCGGTAGACTAATACTTTGGATCTATGCATGCTCGTCTTAATACATGATCATGTTCGTGTTTTACTTCATTTAATGTTAATCTTCATGAGGATCGGTTATGTTTTTGCACATGCATCTATATTTATTCGAAGATCGATTTTGTCATGCTTACGTCATCCATTCGGCAATGTCCTTTCTTCCTTTGCGGTTACCCGAATGGTTGTGATTCTTTGACGAGGTAGCTTCGCATAGCTACATGTCGTCTTGCTTGGCTTCTTAGCCGTAAATACGAACCGCCTGGTACCACCCGTGGGTTCCAAGCTTTGGTATTTAACTGTTTTATCTTTTGTTAATTTTCGGGGAAAAAATTGAGCGGCACGTCACTCTCTCTCTGCGCGTGCGAAGCTAAGCTTTTCGGCTTGCTGTGTGATTGGTGCTGAGTACACATTTTGCGTCAACACACCTTTTGGCACGCCCAGTGGGACCAACAGCCGAATCGGTTCAGGATGCCTGAAGTCACAGACCTCCTGGATGTCAACATCGAAGAGCTTTCTCCAGAACAGCATCAGCAGCTCCTGGACGCCGTGAATCAGTTTCAACAGAAGTGTCTTATGTCATTTAAGAAGAATCGAAGTGGTGTACCGTACCTGAAAAGCGGCTTGCCCGCAGTCTTTGTTGGGGGGAGACCGACGCCACAGCCCAACAAGAGAAGGAAGAATGTGCGCGGATCTTCCAAGAGTCAGTAGACAACATGCTCACCAAGCACAACCAAGCTTTCCTCGGGTCGCTCCAGCAGATGATGGCGGCCCTCTTTGGCCCGGGCGCGGGGCAAGCGTTCGGAAAGGCGTACGCCGGAAAGAGCACCGTGGAGCTGGGTGAATCGAGCTCTCAGCCGCCGCCACGGAGCCCGGCGCAGCAGCTTCCTCCTCAGGGCCCCGGAGGCCAAACTTTCCAACCTCCTCCACAGGGAGCTGGGGGGCAGCCGATTCAGTCTTCGTTGCAAACTTCAGGCAGCCAACCAATCCTGCCGCCACCACAGAGCAGCACGGGCCGGCCGGCACGCGGCCCGAATCCGTACCAACCTACGTACGGAGACCTAGCGTTCGGCTCACCAGGGGCCCCTCTTGACCCCAGTCGAAGAATAGCTCCGTCGACCAATTGGCTCCAGAAGAGTTTGTACGGCGGTGGATATCATGAAGTGGGGAATTACGGGGCGTTCGACGCATTCCCGCACCCGGGGTACGCGCCAGCTGCAGGCGCGCAAGAGGATGACGCCCTAGCACGCAAGATGGCCGAATTGATGCAGAATCAGTTCGGCCTCAAGCCAAAGATGCAGGGCCCTACGTATAGGCCGCCGTTCCCGGAGTGGTACTATAACGTGCTCCTGCCGCCAAGGGTGAAGGCGCCGACAGAATTCACGAAGTTCTCCGGGCAAGATGAGACAAGCACGGTCGAGCACATCGCCCGTTACCTCATGCAGCTTGGGGAGTGTTCAGCCGAGGAGGCGTTCAGGGTTCGCTACTTCCCCGCCTCACTGACGGGTCCCAGCTTTTCAGTGGTTCTCATCCCTGCCGCCCGAATCAGTGGCTAGATGGAAAGACTTGGAGCGTAAATTCCACGCTCATTATTTCGACGGCGACTCCGAAAAGAAGGCGATTGATCTCGCCACCGAAACAAAGACACGGCGAAACACCACCGGAGTTTCTTAGAAGGTTCGGGGAGGTCAAGGGCATGTGCTTCTCACCGAACTTGCCGACGACCGCCTAGCCGATATGGCCGCCGCCGGGATGTTGCCGCCCGTGCGCGAGAAGCCGTTCGGGATGGAGTTCGAGAACTCCGGGGGCCGACTGTCGCAAAAGTTATCCCCGATGAGCAATCGTGCATATGGCCTCAAGAAGGACCCCAAGTTTGGTAAGCAAGACGACGTCGCCGATATCTACAATCAATTCTTGGACAAAGCCGATTTGTTCGAGGATTCGACGACGAGTTGGAGATAGGCTGCAGCAGAATCTTGTGGGGTAAAGAGCCCTTAACAATGAATCGGCGGTGGGTCGCGGACCAAAGGAACCTACGACTTTGACATCACAAAGGCCGATAAGTTGTTTGAGCTCTTGGTAAAGGAAGGCCGAATCAAGCCGCCCGAAGGGCACTCTATGCTTCTACTCGATGGAGTCAAAGCGAAACGTTATCGCGGCTTCCACGACAGGGACTCGCACTCCATCAACGATTGCGGTGGTCTTCGTGATGAGGATCCGTAAGGCTATCCAGAAGGGCACCTCAAATTCGATAACAAGATGAAGCCGGATGGCCACCCCTTCCCCGCAGAACATGCTCGGCTTTTCTATCAATGTGGTAAGCACCGAAGAGAAAGGGAAAGTCAAGGTCCCGACCTCGCCCTGAGTCCAAGCAAGATGGATCAGTTGACCCGGAGCATCAGGTGACCCTAGAGCGAGTGCAGGGCGACGCCCCCCGCGTTCTCAAGAGCCACATCGAGATTGGGGAATCGTCCAAGCCTAAGCCCAAGGTGACGTCGCGCATTCTCCTCAACAAGTGGCAGCGTCAGATGGAAAAGGAGCGCTACCAAAAGCATCGTCACGAGGAGGAGGGGCCGCGGGAGGTCGAAGAGGATGCGCGCGGAGTGGAATCGGGGAACAAAGCACGCGCGCGGCAGGAGCGCGCCCACTGGGGATGCGCCTTCTTCGTGCACCGCCGGAATGAGGGCCTAAAGCTGCCCACATTAAGGAACTGTCCTGAATGCAGCGACAGATATGCCGAGCACAGAAGGGTGAAATCGCCAATCGCCGATCCGTCCATGAAAGACTTGGAAGGATTCACCCAAATGGGGATCGGCGGCAAAAAATTGAGGTTATAGATCACCCCAGGAAGCGCCAAGCTGATCTCAGGTGGGATGACCAGGAGGGGGACGAAGATGTACACGTCTGGCAGAAGGGGCAGTGGTGCCCACCCGGTCTACGCAAGAGCCAGAAGAGGCGGGTCCAACGCTTGAGGAACCGCGAGATGAAGCAAGCCGGGGTCCAGACAAGACAGAAGTGGCGACCCAAAGACCAGCCAGAAGGATCGAAGCGTCCGGCCCCTGCATGCATGGTATACTTCCTGCCAAACGAGTTCATGGCTCCCGCTAACCAGGTGATGCAGGAAGAAGCTTCCTTTGACGACGAGCAACCCGAGGAGATGATGGCGCAGGCTCGGTGCTTGCCAAACAGGCCATCTTCGACAAGCCGGCCAAGAATCGCCACATGAGGCCGCTGTACTTGAGGGGGTACGTCAATGGCAAGCCATTGACCAAGATGTTCGTCGACGGTGGCGCGGCTAGGTCAACGTAATGCCGTACACCACCTTCGGGAAGCTTGGCATGACCCCGAGCGATCTGACGCCAACAAGCATCATCCTAAATGACTTCGCCGGAACCCCTCGTACACCAAAGGATGCGCTCACGTGGACTTGATGATCGGATCCAAGACGTTGCTTACTACCTTCTTCGTCATCGAGGGGAAGGGAGCCTACGCACCGTCGCTTGGGCGGGATTGGATCCACGCCAACTGCTGCGTCCCATCCACTATGCATCAACAACTGATCCAGTGGGTGGATGATGAAATCGAGGTCGTCCAGGCGGATGACTCCGTGAGCGTCGCTAACATGGAACCAGCCTTCTGGGACTACCAAGGCATCGATTGCTTCTCGTGGAAGGATCGGGGGAGAAGGTCCCGTTGAACCCGTCGCCAGTGACCAACGGCCGATTCAAGCAGGCTCTTACAGTAATTTTTAATGGAGAACCCCGTGGATGGCACTGATGGCAAGCTGGGACGAGGATTCATGTCGGCCGATAAGCTGGAGGAAGTTGACATTGGAAGCGGTGATAAGCCGAGGCCGACGTTCATCAGTGCGAATTTGCAGCCAGACTTCAGGGGGAACTTAATTGAGCTTCTCAAAGAATATAAAGATTGCTTCGCCTGGGATTACTCGGAAATGCCTGGATTGGATCGATCCATCGTCGAGCACCGGTTGCCAATCAAGCCTGGCTTCAAGCCGTATAAACAACCGCCCCGGAAAATCTACAAGGATGAAGTATTGGCCGATGTGAAGAAGGAAATCGAAAGATTACTTGACGCAAACTTCGTTCGGCCCTGCAGATATGCGGAGTGGATTTCTAACATCGTCCCTGTGTATAAGAAAAATGGAAAAATGAGAGTTTGCATAGACTTCGTGGACCTAAACAGAGCTACTCCCATGGATGGATACCCGATGCCTATTGCCGATTTGCCGATTGACGCCGCCGCCGGGCACAAGGTGATTAGCTTCATGGATGGTAACGCAGTGGTACAATCGGATCTTTATGGCAATAGAAGACATCTCGAAGACGGCCTTTAGATGTCCCGGTCATATAGGCCTATTTGAATGGATCGTCATGACATTTGGGTTGAAAAATGCCGGTGCAACTTATCAGCGGGCAATGAATTACATTTTTCATGAGTTGATCGGCAAGACCGTGGAAATCTACATTGACGACGTGGTGATCAAGTCCTTGAGTCATGGCACCCATCTGGAAGATGTGAAGAAGACCCTGGAATGCACCCGGAAACATGGCCTGAAGATGAATCCAAACAAGTGTGCATTTGGGGTGTCAGCTGGAGAGTTCTTGGGGTTTTTGGTCCACGAAGGAGGGATCGAAGTTGGCAAAAAGAGCATGAAGGCCATTGATGAAGTCGTTCCTCCAACCAACCTCAAGGAATTGCAATCACTGCTCGGCAAGATCAATTTTGTGAGAAGGTTCATCTCGAATCTATCACAGAAGGTGTTGCCATTCTCTCCGTTGCTGAAGCTAAAGAAGGATCAGAAGTTCACATGGGGCGACGAACAACAAAAGGCTTTCGAGGAAATCAAGCAATATATGAAGGAGCCGCCGGTGCTGGTTCCTCCTCAGCTGAACAAGCCTTTCAAGTTGTACGTGGCGGCCGATACCCAAACTATTGGATCGGCCCTTATTCAAGAATCCGAAGGGAAGGAGCGGGTAATAGCTTATCTTAGCCGAAAACTACTTGATCCTGAAACCAGGTATTCGGCTATAGAAAGATTATGTCTTTGCGTATACTACTCGTGTACAAAGTTTCGGCACTACTTGTTGAATGCCGAATGCACTGTATACTCGAAGTTTGATGTGATAAAACATATGTTATCCATGCCGATTTTGAATGGTCGGGTTGGCAAATGGATTTTAGCTCTATCAGAATTCGAGTTGAAGTTCGAATCGGCGAAAGCCATCAAAGGTCAGGTCATTGCCGATTTTATAACTGAACACCGTGACCCTTCGATTGATCTGCTTGAAATTACCCCATGGGCTCTATTCTTTGACGGGTCATCGTGTGGCAAAGGTGGGGGAGTAGGGATCCTGCTAATTTCGCCCAGAGGTGAGATGTTTGAATTCGCTATTCCTATACAACCCACTGTCACAAATAACCAGGCTGAGTACGAGGCATTGCTTCGAGGGCTTCAATATTTGAGAGAAGCCGGGGCCGTTTCAGTTGAAGTCTATGGAGATTCAGAACTGGTCATCAAGCAATTGAACGGCCAGTACGAGTGCAGGAGCGAGGCGCTGAGGAGTTACTACGAGGAATGCAGAGAAATCTTGAAGGGCTTCCCACTGGTAACTCTACAGCACATTCCTAGAGAGCATAACGAAGAAGCAAACAGGCTGGCTCAGAGCGCCTCTGGTTATAAAGAAAGTCAAGAAGCATTTGCTGCAGAGGTGAGTGCGCTAGGGACGGATCTTACAGAAGATGATTGGAGGAAAGAGATCGTTGATTATTTAAGAGATCCATCCCGAAAAGTCTCTAGGAAGCTCAGGTACAAGGCAATCAAGTTCGTTCTTCTGGATGATAATTTATTCTATAAATCATTAGATGGAGTATTGCTACGATGCCTGGGTCCAGAAGAAGCCAAGAACATGATGAACGAGGTGCACGATGGGATATGTGGGGCGCACCAATCGGCCTATCGGATGAAATGGGTTATTAGGCAAGCTGGATGCTTTTGGCCGACGATATTAGAGGACTGCTTTGAGTATTACAAGGGATGTCAAGATTGCCAGCGGTTCGGGAATATTCAAAGAGTCCCTGCATCAGCATTGAATCCCATCATCAAACCATGGCCATTCAGGGGCTGGGGTATAGACTTGATTGGCCAAATTAATCCACCATCTAGCAAGGGGCATAAGTTCGTGCTGTTGGCCACAGATTACTTCACCAAATGGGTCGAGGCGATCCCACTCAAGAAAGTGACGTCAGAAAACATGATCGAATTCGTCAAGGAACACATCATCTACCGATTTGGGATCCCTCAGACGATTACCACTGACCAAGGGGCACAATTCGTGTCGTTGGAATTCAGAGATTTTGCCGAAAGCATGGGAATCAAACTGTTTAATTCTTCTCCATACTATGCCCAAGCTAATGGTCAAGCAGAGGCTTCTAACAAGATCATGATCAAGCTTATACAGAAGAAGATCGACCAGAAGCCGAGGAGATGGCATTCGGTACTCGGTGAAGCGTTGTGGGCTTACCGAATGGCCCCCCACGGAGCTACAAAGACTTCTCCTTACGAGTTGGTTTACGGGCATCACGCGATCCTGCCTTGGGAAATGCAATCAGAGTCAAGGAGAATAGTGCTGCAAAACGATTTAAGCTCCAAGGATTACAGTGGCCTAATGATGGATGAGTTAGAAGATTTGCATATGATCCGTCTCGTGGCCCCGGAAAACATCGAGAAAAAACAAGCCGCGGGTCGCCAAATACTATAACAAGAAAGTAAAGGAAAAGCAATTTGCGTAAGGCGACCTCGGTGTGGAAAGCGCTATTGCCGATTGGAACTAAATACAGTGAATTCGGCAAATGGTCCCCTAACTGGGAGGGGCCTTTTCGCGTGGTCAGATGCGTTCCTGGCAATGCATACATATTGAAAACTTTGCTAGGGGAGGAATTTTCCGCCGCAATAAATGGAAGATATCTGAAGAAGTATTATCCTAGCATTGAAATCGATCGATGATCATACACATCCGACACGAAAGCAGGGCGCTCAAGGATGAAGCCGCCTTCAGAACAAAAATCCATGAACAAAAGAAAATGGCCAGTGCCTGATGCATTGCCCTTAGCTCAATACTACACTACAAATGGTTTCTTGCGGATTACACATAGCAGTCCTGAAGGTCAAGTCCCCTAAGGGAGGGAAGCAGAAGGCGTGGAGAAAGAAGCGAAAGTATGATTCAATCTTTTCTTTACTTCTTCGGCTGCTGCTCCCTCTTCAGTTGTTCCAGGACCACCGTGACAGCGACTTGGAACGCGCGAGGATGACCATGGTTGGCGGCCTCTACCAGGCTATCCCGTGCCGCCTTCGGGCCGCCATACCGTCGAGACATCTGGAGCAAAAGAATCAGGTTAGGGGGCAAGAAATCCAGATGCGTACATGAAGGGGTCGAAGCGTTTACCCCCTACTAGCGCTTCCGGCGCCATGCGCACGCTCGCGCTCGGCTTGGCAACGGACGGACATGTCCCCGAGGCCACGTTCCAAGTGGCGGGCACGGCGGCGCGGTACCGATGAATGGTCCTTTGCTCGGGCGTGGCATTCTCCGCCTCGAAGAAGAATCGGAGGAGATGTACTCGGGGAACATCTTCGGTTCCGATGACTTCTTCAGGAAGCAAATCAAGGCTGAAAGAGGCAGAGAGAAAAATGAAGCGCGAGATCAAGCAGAAGGACAAGGAGCAGATCAAGAAAGAACTCACTTCCGAATCGTACGCTTCCTTGACGAGCCGCTCCCCTGAGGCTGTTTACCCTTGTCCATGGCGTTGGGGTTTTTTCTTCTAGCAGCAGAGGAAGAGACGAGAAGTGATGGAGGAGTGTGCGAGTGGATTTGCAGAGCACCCCACGGGCTATTTTATTGACCAAGGAGGCGCATTGGGAGTGATGATCTGGCCAGTACACACTGTTGGAATACCAAGCGGCAGGGGTTTCCACCAAGTGCAAAGGGTTTTTCTTTTGAACAGTGTTTACGGATTGCCGAATTGGATCCTTTGTGGATTCTGCACCGAGGGGTAGTCGTTTGCGAGCGTTCGGCTAAAGACAGTTCCCAGATGCATTCAAAGAGGACAAATCCACGGATGCAAATGCGAAGGGAAATATCATGGAACAAATGCAGATTCCAAAAGTTCATCATATATTGCCGACATTTACACATCCCTAGTACAATCTAGTCAAAAAGTCCGTTCGGCACGGATCGGGGATGGGTAATTTCGGCAATGGCGTCGCCGTGGCCGTCGAGGCGCTCCAGATGAGCTCGATCTCGTCGATATCCTCCGGCGCGCCGCCCGGAAGCCACGCGGCTCGGTGGAATAGTCGACGTCCGTATGCGTCGCCATCGCAGCCCGTGCCCAAGGTGGTGCCCAAGCGAACGCCATGGACGGCCACCTCGTCGATGCGGCGCTCCACCGCGGCCGGGCGCTCCGCCGGCGTGTCGCCGTGAGCGTTCACCTTCTCCTCCAGGTTGCTCTACCGCGCCTTTAGCAGGTTGAGCTCAAGCATCACGGCCGCAAAAGACAAACAAAAAGGGATTAGCATCAAAGGCTGGGCTGAATCAAGAATCAGAGCCATACCATCGATGGCTTCCAGCAGCTGTTTCCGCTGGTCCTCCCATTCTAGTTCGGCCACGCCCGCTTTTTTGGAGACCTCCTCCAGCTCAAGACGGGACGCCTCTAGCTCCTCCTTGAAGCGAATAGCGTCTGCTTCCCCGTACGGCACCGGGGAGTGGCCATCGGACTCCGAAGAGTCGTCGGGGAGGGGCTGATTGGTCGGCGCGCGGGGCGGATTCCACTGAATCAACCTGAAAAGGGGAGATGATTGTCAAGACAAAAGAAGATCAAAAAGGAAGATCGATGAGGAGGAATTGATGATCATCACCGCCTGCGCGCATTAGCGCTGCTTCCCTCAGCCTCGTCGGAAGCGCGGCGGCGGTTGAGGCGGCGCACCATTGCGGTTTGGGGATGTGCACTGTTTACAAGAAGACCAAAGATTGGCAAAGATTCGAGAGCTAAAAGGCCTGATGGAGAGCTAGGGGCACCTATGGCAACATTTATAGGCCTGGCAGGGTAATCGTGGCTTCGAGTCGTGGCTGTCGATTGTGGCGCACGTCCCAATAAAATCGGAAGGCGGAGAGGTTTCCTTGACCAGCCCGCCGGCGGGTCGTTTGGAGTTCTAAGCCGGGCCGTGCGTAAGTCGATTGGTTCGGCTAAAGGAACTCAAGGCATCGTTCGGGAGTTAGCGTTTCACTACCGAATGGGTCGTTCGGCATCACATCTCAAAGTACGCCAAGGAAAGGAAACGAATCGCAAAGGAAATGTTACAAGAGCGACCAGTTCGGGTGTACATCAATAAGAACAGTCAAGCATTGAGGAGTTTTGCGAGTGTGTGACGAACATTGGATACTATCAAGTGGGAATTGTCCAAGATCTCCTGATAGTCCTTTTGGGCATCGGATAAGTCGCAAGCTCGCATCACATTGCTTTACTGCGGCAATGTACCGATTCTGTCTCCGCTTCGGTCTTTGCTATTAATCCAGAGATATCGGCTATTTTCTTCTGGTCAATCTCCATCTCCGTTGACAGTTTTCTCAATTCCGTCTCTAGAGCAGCCTTTCTGGCGACTTTCAGATCGTAAGAAGCTTGCAGGTCAGCCAAGGCATCCTTATGGTTTTTTGCTTGGGATTGTATCCCGTTCATGGCCTGTTCAGCATCGGTTTTCTCTTTTTCAATGGCCGAACGGGAGCGCAATTTCCTCCAAGTGCGCCTCAAGGGAACATAAAAGGGCTCTAAGTCGTAGATGGATGATAGGAAAGCTCGATGTCATCGGAAGCCTTCGACTAATGGGTTCAAACATCTCTTCAAAATGGCGAAGATCGTTGAGTTGATCCCGGACATCTTTTTCTAGCCAAGCCGCGATTTCTTTGAGTTTGAGCAACACTTCATCCGGGCAAAATGGGCCGGTTTATTTCTTTCATCACCTCGGTGGTTGATGGGTCCTCCGATGGCGGTGCTCGATGACGACGGAGCGGGACCCGAAAAGTAACATTACCGAGGTGAGAATGTTAGCATCAAGGTATCGAAATTAAGAGCGGAATTGGGTACCTCATGAGTGGTTTCTTGAGCGGGAGCAATCGCAGACGGAAGAGGCGTCCCGAGTAGAGCCGAAACTTCCAAGTCGGGAGATGCTGGTGCAGCAATCAGCGACTCGTAAGTTTCTGGCTGGGAAAGAATTTGATCTTCCTCTGTTGGGTTGGTCATTGCTGCTTGGCTGATAGGCGATGGCATCCCGGGGGAATTCGATGGCTCCAGCTGAGTTGGGAGATTCATCTCTGGAGAACGTACTGCTTCTGCAGAAGGTGATGAAGATGAGATCTCTACTGGGATGGACAATTCAACCCGGGAAGGGCTCGCTTGTTGAACCACTGGAACATCTACAAGTGGTTCTCCCACAGTTTCTTCTGCAAATGTCCAATTAAAGGGATAAGTGCCAGTGCTCATCCTTGAGAACGAACAGCAAAAGTCATACCAGTGGATGGGGCATCGGCAAGTGCCGGTTCTGAAGAGTGTTGGGCTCTGGTCTGAAATACATAATGACGTGATCCATCAAGAACAGAGTAACCCAGAAATCAAGAAGGTAAAGGAGTTTACCTCAACCAATACTTTCTTGACAGTTCTCCTCCTTTTAGCGCTCGGGGGGGGAACCAGATGCAGACCTTGCCTCCTGTCAACAGCAAGGCTAGAAAGGCTGGGATCAGTGGTAGCATACCTGTCCATCAGTTGGCGCAGGGTTGTGGATTTAAACCCCAGTGCTGAAATTGGACCTTCGGCATTATAAGTTATTACCCTGGCTCGAGGGGCAGGAACTGTGTTCTGTGGACAGAAGATGAAGGTCAGGACCATGAATAAAAGAGGGGAAAGTCTGATCAAGGGGCTCATTGTGTTACCTCTGAACTCGGCAGGAAATCGGGCACCAATCCTGCACAGAACACATGAACGGGTTCACTGAAGATGTGGTCATGGAATTCTTGCCACCATGAGCTGAAGGTGGGGTGAGCTATAGATGCGAGGCACAAAAGGACATGTGTAGACAGGTGGGACCGCACACATAGTTGAAAACTCGCTACACTCGCATCGCTCTTTGATTTCCTCCCTGGGCTTGAGGAATTCATGCAGAAACAATCTTGGGGGCAGCTGGCCACATCCAAGTTGCCTGGCCATTACGTTAGGCTGGTAGTACTCATAAGTGCTGGTGTTCTGCCTCCCTCCATTGAACTCGGCCGGTAATATACATGGGCGGATTATGATATTGAAGATTTCCAGGAATCTCCCATCTTGATGGCCGAGCTCAAAGGAGAACTCGACAGGGAAGGTCAGGGTGTCATAGCCTAGATAAGGGAGCCAAAGAGGATTGGGGAAGCCTTTGAAGAACGACTCGAAGAGTTGGGTGATGTCCCGTCGAATGATGACGAGTTGAAGCCGCTTCTCCATAGCTTTGGCATCCTCTGGTGACTTGAAGCTCTCCTTCAGGGGGATTGGACCAGGGGAAGAACCTGGAGTTCAAGTCGATGCCTACAATCTGGTACATGTGAAGCTGCAGCCAAATTTGAACAAACCACCAAGGGCCGTTGACGCACGTTATCCTCTGGCTGGTATACATTTGGGTAACTGTCTGATGAAGAATATGGTATACACTGCCCAAGAGGAATTTTCCTAGAGGAAGGCGATTACCACTGGCCAGATGGATCGCCATTGCGATATGATTCAAAGTGGGTTCGTTGGCCTTGCCACAGAAGACAAATCGCATAACCACATGTTCAAAAAGGCTCGTATTCAACTTCGCCAAGGGTATTATCTCTCATGTGCTTCGAAATATAATTCTTGTAGCCATTCCCTGGTTTTACCCCTGTCTGGCGTGAGGAATTTTTGAAATTCCATGGCTGAACAAACCCGGTGATGTCAAGGCCGGTGATCATGTACACATCGGCCAAAGTTGGAGACATTGGGCCATGCCCAAAAAGGAAGGCGTTGACGCCATTTGACCAGAAGTGGCACGCGGCTATTAGAAGATCTTCATTCTTGGGCGTTTCAGCTACGGATAACTCCAGACATTGAGCGATGCGGAGAGTATCCAGATTGGTCAATCCACTCTTATCCGCAAGAATCCTACGGTACCAAGTCTTCCAGCCTGCGATTGGGGGCAAAGGCCAGTTCTTGAACGCATCTTGCCACTGAGGAGGTGGAGATAAAGCTACCTTGAAAGGGATTCTCTGAGATTCGGCGGCAATAAAATCTCGAGGGTCGGGATTCCCTTCGGGACCAAGATAATAAGACCGCGAATTGGCCTCAATAGGAATCAAAAGAGCAGTAGAAGGTTCCTGGAAGAGATGCGGAAGAAGGAAATCTCAGGTAAAATTGAAAACCTAATGCCGAACAAAGGTTTGGAGGGGTGAGTTCACCGAGCGACTTGGTTCTGAGTTGCCATTGGAGATTCGAGCTCGGAACGAAGGGGATCTAGGGTTTGAACGAAGAATCCGGCGGATTGCGAAGAACAAGGTGTTGACGAGTTTGGCTCAAGGATTCGTGGTTGGAGTCAATTGTGGAACAAAATTACTTTTATCCCACAATTGAAGGGGCATGTGTTAACACCAAAATTTGGTAAGGAGTATGACATGTGGGCCCGATTCGGAAAAGAGTCCGTCCGGTGGAAGGAAAGATATCTTTAGAGATTTTCGGCAGAAGGATCCGCGGTCGGCTATCCGCTCCCGGTTCGGCAAAGGAGCAAAGAGAGCTGATTTTGCGGGATTGGACAGGTGACGTGGCTCGATCGGAGGAAGCGAATGGATGGATAGGCAATCAAGTTTAGTTAGGTAATGAATCCATTCGCGCTTGTAATCGCAGGGTATAAATACGATCCCTGGATGTATGTAAAAAACACGTTCATTCTTCAATATACACTGGCCTTACGCCAAACCCTAGAGTCCCTTGTCGTGTCGTCGAGTTCTTTGAGAGGACCAATCGATCCGTCGACCTCCGTGAGTATCGACAACCTTGTATCATGTCTAGTATCATGCGGTGGATTTAGATTTGATGCAAGTAGTCTTGTTACCATGCTTCGTGTCATGCGGTAGATTCAAGCTTGGTTCAAGAGGGTTTCTTGTTAGATCATGAGCCATGCGGTAGGCTAAGATCTAGCTCGAACCTAGTTATCGGCTCTATTGGATTTTGGCAAGATCCAATAGATTCATTAAGTTACCCCGTGTTGTCGTGAGTTTTACTTTATGTTCTAATTCATGTAACACACTCTTGCCCAATCTAGATGGGTATGGATCGGCTTTTTCCCCTTTAGGATCCGTGCACGAGCGGGTTTCGTGTTTTGACACGTGGATCTTGTGCTCTCCGATAGCCGAAACCGAATCGATCTAGGTTGTTACGTGTTGCGGGTTCAAGCTTGCTTTGTTAGTATAAATCTTGAAAGAACTGGGTGTCATGCGGTAGATGCGGGTTTTTGGGTTGCTTTGGAGCTAGTCATCCGGTGGATTAGATTTCCAATTCGGCTTGATAGATTTATTCACGTGGTAATGTTTGTTCCTTCTTCATGGACCCCGGATCGGTTGTTTAGCCGCATTCGGTTATACCTTCACGAGTAGATCACGTGCGTTATTTGTGTTTTAAAAGACGTATGCTTTTAGCTTTCCATATTTAGGTCGTATCATGCGGTGGATAGATCTATCTGTGGAAAGTGGTGCGTTCTTCCATGCAAAGTCGTATCATGCGGTGGATAGATTTGCGATAATGTGCTCGACGGATCTTAAAGTAATTAGACACGCGGTAGACTAATACTTTGGATCTATGCATGCTCGTCTTAATACATGATCATGTTCGTGTTTTACTTCATTTAATGTTAATCTTCATGAGGATCGGTTATGTTTTTGCACATGCATCTATATTTATTCGAAGATCGATTTTGTCATGCTTACGTCATCCATTCGGCAATGTCCTTTCTTCCTTTGCGGTTACCCGAATGGTTGTGATTCTTTGACAGGTAGCTTCGCATAGCTACATGTCGTCTTGCTTGGCTTCTTAGCCGTAAATACGGAATCGCCCGGTACCACCCGTAGGTTCCAAGCTTTGGTATTTAACTCGTTTTATCTTTTGTTAATTTTCGGAAAAAAATTGACCGGCACGTCACTCTCTCTCTCGCGCGTGCGAAGCTAAGCTTTTCGGCTTGCCGTGTGATTGGTGCCGAGTACACATTTTGCGTCAACGAGTCCGAGCCGCTCTTGACCGTGAGCACGGCCGATCGATCGTTTTACACTCGCAGAGGTTGCACACTTTTCCCACAAGTTCGCGTAAAAGTTCCAAAGAACTTTGAACCCAACCACGCATGTGCCGATCGAGCACAATACCACACTTCCGAGGTGTGATTGCATAGGGACGCTACGAAGCCTTTACAAAGATATGCAAAAGCATCAACAACCCACGACGAGTTATAGCTCGGGCGGACCATAACCCTCCCTAGTGGTCGGCACCTTAGCAAAGGTCGCTACCCCAAAAGAACCGGGCTATACCCCCGCAACCCGAGCCCCCCGTGTTCCTTTCGGATAGGGTCGTCAATACAATCGCACACCTAATTAATTGGCTAAGCCGAGCCATATGGACCGTGGTTGCACCGTTTTCCGGGTGGTTCTCCATGTTCCAATTAATTTATAGTGTTCTTGATTAAAGCATAGGTAGAAGGGTGGTTAGGGTCACTTGCCTTTCTCCAACGATAAGCTACTTTCCTTATCTGCAAAGCTCTGCACTTGAACTTCCTCGAACGGCGCGTTGGCTACGATCATGCAAGAAAACATACAATAAATAAAACAATACATCAAACATTACCAAAAGACTAAAACAAGCTTTTAGAAATTACGGGCTCGGAGAGACGATCGCGTGGACATCAAGAACGCGTAAAACGGAGCTAGGATGAGAAAGTTATGGCTGAAACAAGATTCAGGGACTAAATTGTGAAAGATCTGGAAGTTTAGGGGTTTTTCTGCAAGATTTCAGGGACCTAAACATAAATATGTGTAAAAGTAGAAGGTTTTAGATGCAAAAGGACAAAGCTTGGACCTCGGATGGAAAACCTAAGGAGCTCAAGGGCTTAACCGAGAAAAACTGGACCTAACTGCAAGGGTTTTTGGAGGTGGAAGGGTATTTATGTAAATTCTGGAATCTCGGGGTCCTTTTTGCAAAACTGCCAATGCAGCCGGCGGGTGAGCTACGGGAGTGCCACGTGTCGGGCTGTGGTTGGATGACGCTGACGCAAGCGATGACGCAGGCGTGACGTGGCGATGACGTCAGCGGTGGACCGGCGCGGTGCACCGGGCCCACCGTCCACCGTGGACCAATCCAAGGGTTACGAGGCCTTTTAATCTGGGCCGTTCATTGCAGATGGACGGCCGGCGCAGTGGGCGGCGGCGGGCGGACGGCGGACGGCCGGCCGCGGCGGCTCGCGGCGGCGCGCGGCGGCGGCGCGCGCGCGAGCGGTGAGCCAAAAATGCGCTCCCGACCACCAATTCGCACGGGAAAACTACCGAAGAAAGAGGGGAGTGCGAGGATCTTTACCACGGGCTTGGAACGGTGAGAGGAGCGGCGGAGAAGGAGATCGGGCGGCGCGGTGGAGCTCGGCGGTGGGCCCGGCGGCGGCGCCGTAGAGGAGTGGAGGAGCTCCGGGGAGCGGTGCGGGGTGGAGGTGAGGCTCGGGCTCGCACTTTATAGGGCGGAGGGGGAAGTGGAGAGGACGGCCGAGGCGGTGGGAGGCGGCGTTCCGGTGGTGGCCATTAATGGCTAGGGCGGCGCTCGGTGCGGCGGTTTCGGGGAGGGGAAGGGGCCGGGGAGGTGGTAGGTGAGTGGGGCGGCGCCTTGATGGCGGAGTGGAGGAGGCGGACGGGCGCGGGGAGCGGGGGAGGCGGCGCCGGGTGCGGGAGGCCGGCGGCGGCGCGGGGGAAGAAGGGCGGCCGGAGGATGAAGACGAGCCCGACAGGTGGGCCCCACCTGTCGGCGAGAGGGAGAGAGAGGAGAGGGGAGGCGGCTTTGGTGGGCCGCTGTGGGCTGATAGCGGATGCGGGCCGCGCTGAAAAAAGAAAAAGGAGGGGGAAGGTGAGGTGGGCCGCGGGTGGGCTGGGCTGGTAGGTTAGTTTGGTTTTGTTTTGTTTTTTTTCCTTTTCTTTTCAAATCCTTTTCAAACTAATTTCAAACCTTGTAAATTCAAATCTTTTTCATGTTTTCAAACTCAAATTTTAACAAATTTATTCAACTATTTTAAGACTTTTAGAAAACTTTTTAAACAATTTTCAAACATTAAATTAAAACTTTCAACCTTTTTTCTCTTTTTTTTAATTCAAATTTTCACACCAATTTCCACAAACTTTTTCACAATTATTTTTAAGGACTTTCTCTCAAAAAATTTTTTTAAGACTTTTCACAAGTATTTTTTTAAGACTTTTAAAACCACACCACAACAAAAAGTCATGCATTTCAACATGATGCACAAACACTTGATTGTTTCTAATTATTAAATGATGTTTAATTTAGTTAAAGGCAAATTTATTTATTCAAATTTATTAAATCCTTAGAAAATAAAACTAAACCTTGTTTCTAGCAATATTTTATTGTGATGGAATTTTCGGGTGTTACAAATCCTACCCCCTTAAAAAGAATCTCGTCCCGAGATTCGGAGGGATCGGGAAACAAGAGGAGATACAAGATGTCTTGAAAGATGACGGTTTACTACTACAGAGCTTATTCACTTCTCCTTCCTCTTCGAGCTTGTAGCGGCAAACTCAATCCTTTCTCCTTGCGGGGTAGTTAAGAGCACCGACTTCTTGGCACACAAAATGATTCCATCATGCTTGCTTAACCAATCCATACCAAGGATCACATCTATTCCACTGGATGTTAGAATCACTAAGTCTGCTTCAAAATCTATCTCTCCGATCTTAAGATTGACCTGTGGGCATACATAGGTGGATTTCATTTCACCGTTTGGAGAACTAATTAGCAAATGTGTCTTCATGGAACTTTTGGGTACATCATGCTTTGTCACGAATCGTTCGGTAATAAATGAATGCGATGCCCCGAATCAAATAAAGCCGTTGCGGGTACGAGTTGATAAGAAACGTACCAAGCACAACATCTTTGTCTCCTTGAGCTTCTTCGGTACCGTCACATGGTTCACTCTACCATGCATATTGTTCGTTGACCTCTCGTTATCTCTCCGGGGGTGTCGGCATATTGAGCCGAGGGCAAATGCGGCGTAGTGTCCTAATTCTCCGCAGTTGAAGCATCCACTCGGGGTGAACCGGAGTAGTGTTCCTTATCGGTGCACCCGAGCGGTTTCCGATGAGGATTTGGAGCCCGAGGTGTCATTGGGTTGGATTCTTCGGGTTCATCAAACGAACGATACCGCCGACTCTGTCCATGGCCTCTGCCTGGTGTGCTAGAACGAAACTGAGAGTCTTGCGATGAGTTGTAATGAGGGCGGGTGTTACTGCTAGATTGACCTTGAGGTTGAAACTTGCGCTTCTGTTCACGGAGTTCCTTGCGTTTATTCTCCAAGCCTATAGCCTTATTGAGTAACATCTGCAAGTTAAGAAATGTGTGGCTCTGCAACTGATAGTTAAGTGGCCCTATCAATCCATCGAGAAAGCGTTCTTGTCTCTTTGCATCCGTGTTGACTTCATCTGGTGCATAGCGGGACAAATGAGTAAACTGATCCAGATACTCACTAACTGTCATGTTGCCTTACTTTAGAGCTAGAAATTCCTTCTTCTTCAGCTTCTTCACACCAACTCGGGATGTGATGTGTACGAAAACTCTCCCGGAACTCCCGCTGGTAATGGTGTCGGCAGCAGCATGTGCGACGGTGTAAGCATCCCACCAATCAGCGGCTGCACCTTCCAGGCGTCTTGAGGCATACAAAACCTTCTCACGATCATTGCATTGGGTGATATTCAGCATCTTGTTGATGGTCTTGAGCCAATCATCGGCATCGAGGGGATCTACAGAATGAGAGTAAGTGGGCGGGTTGTGGCTCATGAATTCTCTATGCTTGTTCACTGGTGGTGGAGGTGGTGGGGGTCCTTGAGGTGGCGGCTGGTTCCGCTCGTGCCCGTAGATTCCGGGACGGTGGCGGTGAGGTTCTGAATTAATTGCATCTGTTCCGTAAAGAACTGCTGCATCGCGGGATCCATCGCTAATTCTTGTGGTGGAGGAGGGAACTTGATTCAACTGATGGACGATGTGAGCACGAACGGAATATCCTGTCCAGCTCCTGACCTGATGTTTACCATTTGATTGTTAGGGAAAAGGTACTTCTGATAAGATTTTGAATTGATAAGGATGAAGAGAAAGGGGCTAAGATTCAAATTTCAACTTTAATTATTTTATTGATGTATTTGTGGCCATCACTCCACAAAAACATTCCAATCAAGTCAAAGATCCAAATCATGCATGTTTACAATCAACAAGCATTAACATCGCACGTCCTCACAAGAACGGTTCTATCGAACGAAACTGATAGAAGGGGTAGGCAACCTAAGAATCTATCCTATAAAACACGTGTGGTAGTTCAAGGTGGAAGAACAAGAATCAGATTCAGTGTAGAAGAAAACAAAAGATATGATTTTGATAAAGAATAAAGAATAAAATATTTTTTTAAGCGTAAATAAGATATTTTGAATGTTAGAAGGGCTTCCTAGAAAGAGAGTCCTTAATATCGACCATTTCTATCCGAGGGTTGCGTCCTACGATCGCAATGCTCGATACCACTCGTCACACCCGATTTTCCGTAGAAAACCGAATGCATCTCATATGTGTGCCGGGATCACAATTTCACACATATGATAGACTCATGAGTGTAATATTACAAGACACTCGCTCAAAAACGTACGTAAAAGGTTTATTAACTTTTATTACACTCACGAAGGTAGACACGAAGGTCTTTACACGAACAACGATAACTATGAAGACGCGACTCCATCTTCATCTTCCACAAAGCTTCGACCGGTTGATCGCATCCTCGAACTCCTCGTAGTCGGTGAAGTACTCCACTCCGGGATTCTTCTCTCGAACAGGCGTAAGCAAGGATGAGTACACTTATGGTTGGTACTCGGCAAGGCCACGAAATAACCGGAAAGCAAAATTAATCCATCTTTAAGTTCAATTAATCATGTGAGGGTCCGGGCCGCTCTTGACCGTGAGCACGGGCCGATCGATCGCCTTTACACTGCGGAGGTTGCACACTTTTCCCACGGTTCGCGTAAAAGTTCCAAAGAACTTTGAACCCAACCACGCATGTGCTGATCGTGCACAATACCACACTTCCGAGGTGTGATTGCATAGGGACGCTACGAAGCCTTTACAAAGATATGCAAAAGCATCAACAACCCACGACGATTCTGACTCGGGGTGGACCATAACCCTCCCTAGTGGTCGCACCTTAGCAAAGGTCGCTACCCCAAAAGAACCGGGCTATACCCCCGCAACCCGGAGCCCCCCGTGTTCCTTTCGGATAGGGTCGTCAATACAATCGCACACCTAATTAATTGGCTAAGCCAGAGCCATATGGACTGTGGTTGCACTGTTTTCCTGGGTGGTTCTCCATGTTCCAATTAATTTATAGTGTTCTTGATTAAAGCATAGGTAGAAGGGTGGTTAGGGTCACTTGCCTTTCTCCAACGATAAGCTACTTTCCTTATCTGCAAAGCTCTGCACTTGAACTTCCTCGAACGGCGCGTTGGCTACGATCATGCAAGAAAACATACAATAAATAAAACAATACATCAAACATTACCAAAAGACTAAAACAAGCTTTTAGAAATTACGGGCTCGGAGAGACGATCGCGTGGACATCAAGAACTCGTAAAACGGAGCTAGGATGAGAAAGTTATGGCTGAAACAAGATTCAGGGACTAAATTGTGAAAGATCTGGAAGTTTAGGGGTTTTTCTGCAAGATTTCAGGGACCTAAACATAAATATGTGTAAAAGTAGAAGGTTTTAGATGCAAAAGGACAAAGCTTGGACCTCGGATGGAAAACCTAAGGAGCTCAAGGGCTTAACCGAGAAAAGCTGGACCTAACTGCAAGGGTTTTTGGAGGTGGAAGGGTATTTATGTAAATTCTGGAATCTCGGGGTCCTTTTTGCAAAACTGCCAATGCAGCCGGCGGGTGAGCTACGGGAGCGCCACGTGTCGGGCTGTGGTTGGATGACGCTGACGCAAGCGATGACGCAGGCGTGACGTGGCGATGACGTCAGCGGTGGACCGGCGCGGTGCACCCGGTCCACCGGTCCACCGTGGACCAATCCAAGGGTTACGAGGCCTTTTAATCTGGGCCGTTCATTGCAGATGGACGGCTGGCAGTAGTGGGCGGCGGCGGGCGGGACGGCGGACGGCCGGCCGCGGCGGCTCGCGGCGGCGCGGGCGGCGGCGCGCAGGCGGTGAGCCAAAAATGCGCTCCCGACCACCAATTCGCACGGGAAAACTACCAGAAGAAAGAGGGGAGTGCGAGGATCTTTACCACGGGCTTGGAACGGTGAGAGGAGCGGCGGAGAAGGAGATCGGGCGGCGCGGTGGAGCTCCGGCGGTGGGCTCCGGCGGCGGCGCCGTAGAGGAGTGGAGGAGCTCCGGGGAGCGGTGCGGGGGGTGGAGGTGAGGCTCGGGCTCGCACTTTATAGGGCGGAGGGGGAAGTGGAGAGGACGGCCGAGGCGGTGGGAGGCGGCGTTCCGGTGGTGGCCATTAATGGCTAGGGCGGCGCTCGGTGCGGCGGTTTCGGGGAGGGGAAGGGGCCGGGGAGGTGGTAGGTGAGTGGGGCGGCGCCTTGATGGCGGAGTGGAGGAGGCGGACGGGCGCGGGGAGCCGGGGAGGCGGCGCCGGTGCGGGAGGGCCGGCGGCGGCGGGGGGAAGAAGGGCGGCGGGAGGATGAAGACGAGCCCGACGGGGTGGGCCCCACCGTCGGCGAGAGGGAGAGAGAGGAGAGGGGAGGCGGCTTTGGTGGGCGGCCGTGGGTCGATAGCGGATGCGGGCCGCGCCGAAAAAAGAAAAAGGAGGGGGAAGGTGAGGTGGGCCGCGGGTGGGCTGGGCTGGTAGGTTAGTTTGGTTTTGTTTTGTTTTTTTTTCCTTTTCTTTTCAAATCCTTTTCAAACTAATTTCAAACCTTGTAAATTCAAATCTTTTTCATGTTTTCAAACTCAAATTTTAACAAATTTATTCAACTATTTTAAGACTTTTAAAAAACCTTTTAAACAACTTTTCAAACATTAAATTCAAACTTTCAACCTTTTTTTTAATTCAAACTTTTACACCAATTTCCACAAACTTTTTCACAATTATTTTTAAGGACTTTCTCTCAAAAAATTTTAAGACTTTTCACAAGTATTTTTTTTAAAAATTTTAAAACCACACCACAACAAAAACTCATGCATTTCAACATGATGCACAAACACTTGATTGTTTCTAATTATTAAATGATGTTTAATTTAATTAAAGGCAAATTTATTTATTCAAATTTATTAAATCCTTAGAAAATAAAACTAAACCTTGTTTCTAGCAATATTTTATTGTGATGGAATTTTCGGGTGTTACAAACTCCCACCTCCTACGGATGTTAAGTCCTTAAGGAGCTTTTTAGGCCATGCCGGATTTTATAGAAGATTTATTAAGGACTTCTCGAATATCACTAAGCCTTTAACGCATCTTCTTCAAAAGGATGTGGCTTTTGACTTTGACGACAAGTGCCTAGCGGCATTCCGGACCTTGAAAAATGCGTTGGTGAGTGCTCCCATCGTCCAACCTCCGGATTGGAGCCAACCTTTCGAGATCATGTGTGACGCAAGTGACTACGCAGTAGGCGCGGTTTTGGGTCAAAGAAAGGAAGGCCGAGTTCACGCCGTTTACTACGCTAGCAAAACTCTTAGTGGGGCGCAATTAAATTATGCCACTACGGAAAAGGAGTTGCTAGCGGTGGTATTCGCTTTCGAAAAATTCAGATCTTACATCGTGAACTCGAAGGTCATCGTTTACACCGATCACGCAGCCATCAAGTATCTCCTGGCTAAGAAGGAAGCTAAACCACATTTGATTCGTTGGATCCTTCTTCTCCAAGAGTTTGATGTTGAAATTCGTGATAAAAAGGGGGTGGAAAATGTTGTGGCCGATCATTTGTCTAGGATGAATCGTGGACAAGATGATAAAGAGCCCATAGAAGATAAGATGAGAGATGACCACCTCTATAGAGTGCTTGATAAAGATACTTGGATGATCGTTATCATTCGAGCAATTCGAAAGATGCCTCTCGACCATCTAGATAAAAACACTCAAAGAAAGATAATCTCCGAAAGTAAGAAATATTTTTGGGATGCACCATACCTCTTCAAACTTGGCAATGATAGAGTAATGAGAAGATGTGTGCCAAGAGAAGAAAGGGTAGAGATTCTAAGGAAGTGTCACTCGGCGGAGTACGGTGGACACTATAGCCATTTTCGAACCCAAGCAAAGGTATGGTCGAGCGGATTCTATTGGCCGGAGATGCATGAAGATACTAAAACATATGTTGCATCATGCCCCGAATGCCAAAGAACCGGAAACATCTCTCAAAGAAATTCTATGCCTTTGAAATACAACCTACAAATCGACATATTCGATGTATGGGGTATAGACTTCATGGGGCCTTTTAAAAACTCATTTGGATTTGAGTATATCCTAGTCATGGTTGATTATGTATCCAAGTGGGTAGAGGCAATACCATGTCGTAAAGCTTCCACGGAGGAGTCCATTACTATGATCAAGAACGTGAATTTTCCCCGTTTCGGTACACCGAGAATCTTGATAAGTGATGGAGGAACTCACTTCACCGGGAAGAATTTCAAAAAGTGCTTGTCCAAATTGGGAATTGAGCATAGGGTCTCTACGGCTTATCACCCACAAACCAACGGACAAGCGGAAACGTCAAATAGGCAATTAAAAAGCATACTCAGCAAGAACATAGAGAAGGGAGGCAAAGATTGGTCAAAGAAATTATACGGAGCTTTATGGGCTTATCGAACGGCGTTTAAAACACCGATAGGTATGACCCCTTATCAATTCGTCTATGGAAAAGCTTGCCACCTTCAGGTTGAGTTGGAACATAAAGCCTATTGGGCGATTAAAGAGATGAACCTTGATCTCGACGCCGCGGTGGTGAAACGAAGAATCCAAATAAGCGAGCTAGAGGAGTTGAGGTTGAAAGCATATGAAAACGCAAGCATATACAAGGAGAGAATCAAAAGGTGGTATGATAAAAGATTAAAGAAAAAAGAATTTAAAGAAGGAGATAAGGTCCTCCTCTACAATTCGAGGTTTAAAACCTTCGGAAAGGGGAAATTGCAAAGCAAGTGGGACGGACCTTATGTTGTGCATTCGGTGTTCTCCAACGGAGCGGTAACCATTATGGATATAAACGGCGATCAATTTGTGGTGAATGGTCAGCAGCTTAAGGTTTACTACGAACCCAACGTCGTGCCCCTTCACCATGTTGACGTCTTCACCATGGAGGAAGAGCCCGAACGTCCCGCCTAGGACGAAAAACAAGGCATCAACTTTTGTAAATAGTTTTTCTTTTTAATTTTCTGGAGTTTTTCGTGAAGATTTCTCGGGCCAACTTTTTCCCATGGGCTAAGGAAGAAAAAAATAGGGCGGTGTGCAAAAACCGGACCGGTCCGGCCCCCGAGGCGGGGGTGGGCCGGCCGGCCCGTGCCGACCGGCCCGAGAGGGTCCCGGCGGCCGATGACGCCGAATTTTGCTCGAATTGCTCCTTTTTGACTTCCTTGTTTGGTCGAAAATTTTAAGGGAAGTGTAAAAAAGGAAAATAAGGTTCCCGGGGCTTTTCTCTCAGGACTATTTATTTGGCCGAATTGGGAGCTCGAGGATCAAACCTTTCAAGCAATATTTTGCACCCTTGTAGCAGCCATTGTGCCCCCAAGAAGCTTAGAGTTGAAGCTAGAAGCCAAGAAGCCATCGATAGAGGAGGCGATGCGATGCGAGCTCAAGCTACCCGTCAAGAGGACCGCCTGCATCCATTGCGGAGGGCGTGTCCCGATTGGAGCGCTTGCATCTCGCAACCCCGTCGAAGGAGACGATCGTAGCCCGAGCTCGTGGGCGGCTGTTGAAGATAACGACCTCTACATTTGGGATGAGCAGCCCAAAGAGAGGACTCCCGAAGGCCCCAACGGCGACGGTAACGATGGCAACGAGAGCGGCAACGACAATGGAGGTGGCGACGACGGTGGTGACGACGGTGGAGACAATGGCGATGAAAACCCCTTCGGATTGCATTCGATGTGTTGTCGAACTTGCCGTCAATCCATCGGGGATCTCTACACGTCGGCCGATGAATGTCTCCAAGCCATGGAAGCGATGAAGCAGCGTATGGAGGATTTGGAGCACGTAGTTGGAAAAAATTTCAAGTTCCTTAACCGTAACGTGCGCAAACTTTTCGGCATGGTTGGAAACATGAGAGGCAAGTGGTGCATTACTTGCTTGAAGTACCACTAGATCTAGTTTTCCCCTTAGGATTTTTGTAAGATACGACGAGGACGTCGTATGTTTTAAGCGTGGGGGAGAGCTAGCTCGCTAGCCTTAGCTTTTGAACTTCAAGTTTAGGTTCGGTTTAATCTTCGTGTGTGAGTCTTGGTGTTTTAATGAGTCTTTAGTTTTTGAGTGTGTTTTAAAATTTTTGCAAGTGTCTTAAATTAGTGTTGAGTCAAAGAAAATCTAATAAAAAGAGTCTATATATATATATCTTTGTGTTTTATGTATTGCTTATCTTTATTCACTTGTTTGTTTAATCTTCGATTCTTGATATATGAACATAAGTATGTGGTTTGAAAAACGTTTACCGTGGTGCTTAGTGGAATTGCTACTACTTAAAGTACCCATACCACACTTCGATCTTGAGCTTCACTTGTTAGTTGTGCTATGTTCAATGCTAAAAGTTGGAGGATTTCAGTTCTGAAAATTATTTTAAAACCCTTGTAATAAAGGTTAGCAAAACCTCTTTTTCCAAGTTGAGAGTAAGAAAAAAAATTCCTATCCAAAGCCAAATTTATTTTTTCGCTCCACCATAAGTGTGATTAGCACGATGAGTTAGGCTAGGACCTTTCTCTCTTGGTAAGTTTTAATTTTGAGCAATGATCATGTTCTTGTGCTTATCTTTTGTTGCTAGCCTCGTCATATATTCGGTTACGTGACCTTCATAACGGAAGTCACGTACATCACCGAATTCCATACCGAACCCTATACATCTCTTTTGTACATCGTATTCCTTGAACACAACCTATTTTCAAAGTTTCATCTCGTCTCTAGCATGATTTATTTAAAATTTCAGATTGTATGCATGCGAGGAAAGAGAGAATTGAAAGCTTTGAAAAGTTGTCAAGAGAGAGAAAAATAAAGAGAAAAAGTATGAGTATGGAAAAGAAAGAAAGTAAGGAAGAAAGAAAGAAAGAAAATTATATGTGAATGAAAGAAGAAAAAGAAAAAGAAAAAGATGAGGTAGCAATAAAGATATGAGAGGGATGGATCAAGTGAAAGAAAAGAAAAAATAAAGTGTAACGAAGGGTGTCACGTTCATTGTGAGACGAAACTTTTACTCTATTTCCAACCATGTGCAATCTGACAACGAGGACATCATTGGTTCCTTGTAGTCACAATTTTCTTTTGCCCTTGCACATGTCCACCATTCTAAATCTTCTCATCCTTGATATCCGTACATATGGTTAATTCTCATGATCATTGGCTTTGAAAGGTAGACAACCATTAGAGGAAGTTCTTAGTTTGACAATACTTGTGTTGATTGCGCTAGCCCTACCTATAGATCCACTTTACATGATATATGAGAGATTAATGGGAGGTGAGAGTTTTATAAATTTGGTTAGGATAGCCACTTCATATGAGCGACTTGAGAGAGCTTGGAGAAAGGTTTTTGTCTAATACTTGTTGCAGGAATTTTGTTTTTAAAATCATAAAAACCCCCCGATGGAAGCAAAGAAGTAAGCATGGCTGAAATTGAAGACTTCGAGTGAAGAGTTTGAGTTGTGGGGTAAAACTTGACGTGGTAAAAATTCTAAACACCCATGTTTATGTTTAATTATCATTACTTTGTGTTTATGTATTAAAGATGAAGGGATTGACTAACTTGTGAAGAAGGATAAGTGGTATATGATTACAACACCTTGGACGAAGTTCTTTTACGAGTACTTGCTCGAGGACGAGCAAGAGCTAAGCGTGGGGGAGATGTTGACGGTGTATTTTGGTGCACCTAGCATGTTCATTACACTTTGGTTTGGATTTGATTATGGAACTAACCCGCCACTAGGCATACTAATCATATAACAAGTTCATCTTTGTGCATGCATTTGGAAGTGTTGTGTTTATGTAGGAAAACATGGACATAAAGGACGGATTCGCAACAAGTTCAAAGGAGCATTTACGGAGTCTTGTTCGTGTTCATGAGCTTGATGAAATCACTTCCAAAGGTGGCAAGGACCGAAGTGCTACGAGGAACACCCCCGAGGATTGAAGCGTAAAAGATCGAACTTCATGTGAAGAGAACCTCCATCTTGGACGCGAGGATAACATTATCAAAATCATGCAAGTGGAGGGGGCAAAGTACATAAGTGCATGAGGACCCACGGAGCAAAAGGGGCGACCAAACCGGGCCGAACTCGGCCTAGGCCGGTCGGCCCAGGCCGGCCGGCCCATCCCTGTTCTGGCACCGGTTCGGTCCCGTTTTCCTTGCCCTCGAAGGATCTTCAACCCTAAAAGCCCCGAGGCGCCGCCAACACGAGGGGAGGAGTCATTCGCACCAGAAGACCATCCACAAGCTAGAGAGAGAGGATGAGGATCTCCGGCGGGAGATCAACCACCTCGAAGGAAGCACCCTCTCGTGGAGAAGAAGGAAGACACCGGCGGAAGGGAAACCATGATCAACGGTGCCATGATCAGCACCTTGATGGGGTAATCTTCTCATTCGTCCATGGGTTGTAATCGATCTTGAGATGTAATCGCACTTTGTCGGATTATCTATCTATCATCTTGTGTTGAATATACTTTCATGCTTAAGGTTAGCTACCATGCCGTAAAGGGAGTATAGGTCTCAATGCTTCCTTGGATCCATTCAATACGCCGTGTCCATCAAAGGTCTAGTCATGAATACCTTCGCGTAGTGACGAGACGAGAGGAGGGAAAGGGCGAAACCGTGGTCACAACCCCGATAGATTAGATTGGTTTTCATGTCTTTAAGCGATTGCATGCTCTAGTATCGTAGACCCGTGGGCGAGTGTCTTTTATCTTGATATCTTAATCATTCTCTCTAGTGTAGTTTAGTTGTTTTCTAGCATAATAATAGTTAGGGTTTTAGTAGCTAGTGTGTCGTTGTAGATTGAACGCTTGTAATCCCCTTGCTCCGCGGATTGACAAGAACCTTGGGAATCCCGTGGTGAAAAAGGTGTGGGGTCCGTACGCTTGCGGATCGTAGAGGGATACGTCTTTTATCCGTCAACAGTTGTACTGTGTAATTCCAAAAAAAGAAAATCCGAGTAAAAACAGCTGCTCGATACTTGTTAAAAAATTGTCCAGGCCAATCTAGGAAGGAGCCCAGCTAGCTCATATTCCCTCCGGTTCGAGAAATGGAGACGTTAAGGACGACACCATGGTTCTTTAACTTCTTATTTTTATAAAAATATTTATAAAAACTAAAATATGTGTACTTTAATGAAAATATTTTGCAAGATAGATCTATTCAGGTAGTTTTCACATTTCCAAACTCAACGACTTGAAATTATTCAAGATTTATATTCTTAATGTTTAACTCAAACCTTGTTCAACGACTCCTGTTGACGTAAAATCAGCACCTCACGCCAAGCACACAGCAAGCCGGATTAGCTTGCTTCATACAAGACCCGGGCGTTCGAATCCGGAAGCGTTTCAGTCAATTTTCCCTGAAACTGAGAAAGGATGAAAAGATTAGATAAAACATGGAACTTGCCGAGTGGTACCAGACAGTTCCGTATTTACGGCCATGAAGCCAATCCAAATGACATATAGCTACGAACAAGCTATCTGCCAACAACTCGAATACCATTCGGGAACAATAAAGCATATGAATAAAACATTGCCGAATGGATGACGTAAGCATGATGAAAGATCGGTCTTTGTTTAAACAACATTACAGCATATGACCATGACCGATTATCAAGGATAAAGCATGATAAATAGATAAAAGCGAAAGCATGATCATGAATCTTCAGTAAACAAGCATGGATAGGTCAAAAGCACTAGTCTACCGCATGTCTAGGCACCTTCAAACCCGTCGAGCATGATATCAAGCAAGTTAATCCACCGCATGATACAACTTGTTTGAAATCACACCACCAACCAAGAATAGATCAATCCACCGCATGATACAATCTATATATGGAAGGCTAAAAGCATACATTATATAAAGGGAAAGTCGTGAGCATGATTCACCCGTGATAGGATTGCTGAATACGGTTGTGCAGCCGAATCAGGTTCCATGGAGAAGGAACAAACATTGAAAAGTCAACAAGCTTGAACCCGCAACACATGACAATCTAGATAGATCTAAATTCGGCTATTAAGAGCACGTGATCTTCTTGCCATATATGAAACCAAAGATTTTGAAAGTGTAACACATGGATCACGAAAAAGATAAAGCCGAAACTAATCAATCTAGATTGGCCAAAAGAGTGTTACATGAATTAAACATAAAAAGTAAAATTTGAAGCAACACGTGGTAACTTAATGAATCTATTAGATCTTGCCAAATCTAATAGAGCCGATAATTAGCTCCATGCTAGATCTTAGCCTACCGCTTGACTCATGATCCAACAAGGAAACCTTCTCGAACCAAGATTAAATCCACCGCATGATACTAAGCATGGTAACAAGACTACTTGCATCGAGGTCTAAATCCACCACATGATACTAGACATGATACAAGGTTGTCAGTACTTATGGAGGTCGACGGATCGATGGCTCCTCTCGAAGAACTCGACGACTCGACTAGATGGACTCGAAAGTTGGCACGGGGCCGGTTTGTTGTGAAATTGTTTGATGATCCCTATTACAAACACTAAGGGTTTATATTTATACCCTTGTCCTAACACGACTCCTAGTCGACCACGAGTACAACATTTATTGCCTAAATCAATGCCCCAACACCAATGTCCATCTTGCACCCGTCATCAATTCGTCCCTTCCTTATAATCAGGCCATGTCATCATGTATTCCCGAATGCTTCCTCTTCCAAGCGCAAAACAGCCCTTCTGCCGAATGATGGCGTGCTCCCGACCGCAGGCACCTTTACCAAATGCTTCGAGGAAAATTTTCTGCCGAATGGTGTTCTCTTACCAAACTCGGCCCACAAGTCAGTCTCTTTCTTGTACCAATTTTTGGTGTTAACATATGCCCCTTCAATTACAGGATAAGAGTGATTTTATTCCGGAATTGACCATAAATACTCAGCACCCTCAGGCCGAATCGGCTCAATCACTCGTTCTTTTCTCCCCCAAACCGTTGGAGCGCTCGCCCAGATCCGAACCCTGGTTCTTCAATTTCTCCAGGCTCCAATCCTCAAATGGCGGATCAAGACCAAGCTCTCAAGGTAAATCTCATCCTTTCCAAGCGCATTCGGCATTACCTTTTTCGAATTCAACCTCGATTTTACCGTTCCACCCCTTTTTGTTCTTGATAGGCCTTACCTGCTGAAATTTTGATTCCTGTCGAAGACCAAACAGCATCGTACTTCCTAGGCCCCGTAGGAGTTTCCGATCCTCTTGAGCTCATTGAAGCTGAATCCCAAAGGATCCCCTTCAAGGTAGCACTGTCGAAACCTCATGAGTGGTAGGACAGTTTCAAGAACTGGCCTTTGCCCCCAATCGCAGGTTGGAGAAACTGGTATAAGAGAGTACTCGACGACGGCTCCAAAACAAGCAACTGGGACACTCTTCGCATCGCCCACTGCTTAGAATTATCCTTGGCTGAAACTCCTAAGAATGAGAATCTTCTGATTACAGCCTGTCATTTTTGGTCAAATGGAGCAAATGCTTTCCTTTTTGGCCATGGGCCAATGTCCCCCACTTTGGCCGATGTGTACATGATAATCGGCCTGAAAGTTACAGGATCTGTGTATCCATACAATTACAGGGGCTCCTCCAGGAAAACAGGAGTGAAAACAGGAGTTGGATATAAGAAATACATCCAAAAATATATGTCTGATGGCCCCTTGTCTGATGTTGAATACAGAGCCTTTCTGAATATGTGGTTATGCAGATTCATCTTCTGTGGTAAAGCCAATGAGCCAACCCTGAACCACATTGTAATGGCTGAGGAACTGGCTGCTGGTACTCCTATTCCTCTTGGGAAATACCTTCTAGGAAGTGTTCACCATATACTTCATCAGACCACCTACCAGATGCACACCTGCCAAAAAATCCCCTGTGTTAATGGCCCTTGGTGGTTCATCCAGATGTGGTTGCAATTATACATGCATCAGATTGTTGGCATTGACCTCAACAATCGGCACTTCCCTTCAACCAACTACAAGGAAGGAGAAACCCAGATTAATAAAGGTTGCCAAACTTATGGAGAAGATGCCTCCTCTTTACCCATCAACCAAAATATTGGCCAACTTTTCGAGCTCTTCTTCAAAGGCTTTGCCAACCCTCTCTGGTTTCCATATTTAGATAATGACAATTTAACCCTTCCTTGTGAGTTCAGTTTTGAAACTGGATGCAATGATGTACACTCCATAGAAATTTTCAACACTTTCATTCATCCATGTATCCTGCCAGCAGAATTTTGTGGAGGAAGGTAGGTTCAAAGTACCTTTGAGTACTATCAGCCAAACATGGTGGTCAGGCAGCTATGATGTGGCCAAGTGCCCAAAGACTATTCCTTCATGAATTTCTCAAGCCCAGAGAATATGTCAAGGAATCCATACAGGCCAAAAGGATCTTTGAGTATACATGCAGTAAAACCATTTATACACCTAGGCCTTTTGTACCAACAACACTTGCTCATCCCTCCTTCACTTCTTGGTAGCAAGAATTTCGTGACCACATCTTCAATGTGTCAGTGCATCCTCTCTGTCTTGAACTAATGCCTGACTTTCAACCAACTTCAGAGGTAATGAGTTCACCTCCTTTTCACATCTGCTTTCAATCATATTCCTTTTCACTGATCATGACTCTGTCACTTTTCCTGCAGAATATAGAACCTGCCCCTCTGGACAAGACAATTTCTTATAAAATTGTAGGCCCAATTTCTACCCTAGGGCATCAATCTCCTACTTGGGCCCAACTGATGTCTAGATATGCCACACTAGACACAATCCTCATCAGCTCGGCCTCTGACAAAAGGAAGGCTCCATCTCTGATTGCTCCTCTAGCTGCCAAGAGAAAAAGAACAAGCAAAAAACTACTCATTCAGGTTAGAATACCTTGCCTTCCTGAATGCAATGCCATTCTTTAGTCTGATCATTTTATTTCTGCATGATTTCAGACTAGAGCACAACAACCAGTGGCTGCCACAAACCCTGCCGATGCTGCATCAACTGGTAAGATTTTCACCATCTCATCTTTTATTCATTTCTCATCGGCATTTATCTCTCACTAGTCAATTGTAGAAGAAGCTTTGACAGATCAAGATGCGGGAAGCTCTGCTCCACCTCAAGATTTAGCTCCAGCTTCACCAAGAGCTCAACCAGCCTCTCCTCAACTGGAGGTTTCAGTGTTACCAGATCATCCAGCTTCCCCTCAACCAGCCATACAAGAGCCTTCTGCCGAGCCTGAAAAATCTCCTTCCCCTGCTCGGGAAGCTAGGAATGATGTAAGCATGAAAATCCACCCTTTTATTTTTATTCAATGATTTCAACACTAATTCGGCAAGCTTTTCCCTCCAGGAGAGAATTGCATCATCACCCAGTTTCTCCTTTGCTGCTGATGACCTGACTGCCGAAAAAGGAGATGAGGCATCCTCTGGTCAAGCTTTGTCTGAGGAGAATCAAGCAAAGCTAAAAGAAATCCATTCCTTTCTGCAAAGGGATATTCTAGATCAAGTCAGGGATGCTGATCTTCTAGAAGAAGTGCTTGAATCCATCAACCAAGATCTTCCTGTCGACATCAAAGCTTCTCTAGAACCCCTCTCACAACTGGATGATCACTTTGCAGTAGTGAAGCGGGCTTTGAAGAAGCAATCCTCCCGGCTAGCCCTGGAACAAAAGAGAACCATGGCCAAGCAATTCGTGAAAGATTCATATGCTCTAATTCAGAAAAACAAGGAATTGCTAGCTGAATTGCAGCCTGCACTCGAGCTGAAGGAAAGCAGAAAAGCTGCACTAGAGGCCGAACTGAGGAATTTGACAGCTGTAATCGAGGCTGATAAGAAGAAGATAGCCGAACTTCCTGAAGCAACCGAGACAATTCAAAAGGAAGCTTTAGTAGCTCCGGCTGAATCAAAACAGATCAAGGCAAAGCTCTCCGCTTTTTCCAACACCCAAGAAGCCGATCAGAAACTGTTGGGGAATATCAGCAAGATGATATCAGACGCTTCCAATGTAATTTCAAAGTACTTGGGTATATAATTGTAACAAACAATTTGTAGCCGAATGCCCCATCAGCTCCGTAATTTTACTCCTCATTAATCTTTATTTGTTCCACATTTGCCTTGCCTTATTTTGGCGAGCAGTCCCTGGATGATTCATTCGGTAACTCTGACCAAGTATTGGACCCGAAAAACAGCCCGACCGCAACACAGCCGAACCTCATCCAGTCAAACCGAATATGACTCAATAAGAATCCCAAACGACTCGGCGACGGTTCGGCTTAGAAAGTCTCTCCACTTCCCAAATTTCTTGGGATATGCATCACGATCTCCGGCCACGATCTCTTCACCAGCCCTATAAATAAGAAACTCGGGTGGCCTTAGCCTTTCACCAAGTCCTCTGTCTTCAAGCCTTTGCCAACCCAAGCTCTCCATTTCTAGCGCTAGCACTCTAAGGATTTCCATGGCGAACAGTAGCAACAGGCGTCCGGCCGCCGACGAGGCCGAAGGAAGCCGCTCTAGTGCCCGTCGCAGGCGGTGATTGTCTATCTTTGCTCAACTCCCTATTCTCAGATCCGTTTTCATCCTGACAATCTCCTCTGTGTTTCCCTTTCTTAGGCTCATCCAATGGAATCCCGCTGCTGCTCCAACCACAACTCCGGCCATGGCGAGCGATTCCTCGGGATCGTCCAGCTACCCCTACTCCCCGAGCTCGCGCTACGACGATCTCGCCACCCGCAGATTCAAGGAGGAGCACGGCGGAACCCGTCTCAAGTTGGAGACTGTCTCCAAACAAGCCAGGATCAATGAGCTCGAGTGGGAACATCAGTGGAAACAGCTGTTGCAGGCCATTGACAGTGAATCCTATAACCCGCTTATTCTCAACTCAATCTTGAACTAACCGTCATTAAGTTGTGATTCCTGCAGACCGCGATGCCGAGCTCAATCGGCTGAAAGTGCTGGTTGAAAAACTGGCAAACAAGGTGAATGCCCCTGGAGATACGCTAGAAGCTCGCCTTGGCGCGGTGGAAAACCGCGTCGATGAGGTGCCCTTCACGACGTCCGTCTGGGCACCACCCTGGGTCTGGCCGCCATGGCGATGCACACCAATGTCGACTAATCCACGCGGCCGCGCGGCCGCGCGGCTTCTATGGTGGCACGCCAGAGGACGTCGACGACTTCGAGGTCACCCTAGAGGGCCTCGACGGCCACGGCGATGCCATTGCCGATTCCATTCACCCCCAGTCTGTGCTGAACAGGCTGTTTGACTAATTTGTACTAGGGATGTTGGAATTTCGGCAATAAATATGAAATTTTATCTTTTGCATTTGTCTTGTAATGATTTCCTTTGATTTGTGCATGCGAATCTTCACCGTTCTGAACGCATTCGGGAACTTTTACTCTAGCCGAATACGCACAAACTCTTGCCTCTTGGCGCAGAATCCGCAGAAAATCCTCATCCGGGAACCATGAACACTGTTCAATGAAAAAACCCTTCGCATTCGGGGAGAAACCCCCGTCGTTTGGTATTCCCATTAATGCACGTCAGCCAGTCATCACTCTTGATGCGCTCTCACGGCTAATAAAAAAGCTCCTCTGGTGTCCTACAAATCCATTCGCATACACTTCCATCACTTCACGTCCTCTCGTCCTTCTCCTCCAGAAAAAACCCCCGAGGCCATGGCGGACAAGGGGAAATAGCCAGTCGAAGAGAACAGCTTCTCACCAAAGAAGCGAACCATTCAAGAGTAATCTTTTCTTCTCAACCCTTTCTCTTGTTCTCGATTGCAATCTCATGATTCACCTCCCTTCGTTTTCAGCCTCGACTTGCTACCAGAGGAAATCTTTGGTACTGAAGAGGTTCCTGAGCACATCCTTTCTGATTCCTCTGCTGAAGAAGAAGACGCCACGCCGGAACAGAGGACCAACCACCAGCTGCGTCGTCGCATCCGGCATCTAGAACATGACCTGCGGGACATCACCGCCCGCTGCAGTGCCGAACGCGAATGCCGCATGAGCTTGGAGGTGTTGGTAGGGGGTAAGATCCTCATCCTTATGTGATTCTCATGCTTAAGTTTCAGATCCCATGTTCAACGAGAATCTGTTCCCTTTCTTCAGATGTTTCTGACAGGTAGAACAACCTGAAAGCTTCCTAGGACAGCTTGATGGAAGCTCCTGAGCACGGCAACCCCCGAAGCTTCTATGTTGCCGTCACGGTGGTCCTGGAGCGGCTGAAGAGGGAAGAACTGAAGAGGAAAAACACGGAGCCAAAAAAATGAAGCATACTTTCGCTTCTTCCTCCAGACACTCTGCTCCCTGTAGGCTTTTCTTTGTAATCTTAGGCATCTTTGTTGTCAGTGAAGAAACCTGCAAGGATGTTTGTAATGTAGAACGTTTTCGTGCTAAAGGCAATACACTTTAGTATTGGCCATTTTCCTTTTATTTGAATTTTTGTTCTGAAGACGGCTTCCGCCCGAATGCCGGCTATCTCTGTTCTCTCTGACGCTTGGAACAACAATCAACGATCAACTTCAATACTAGGATAATATTTCTTCAAATATCTTCCGTTTATAGCAACAGTAAACTCTTCTCACAGTAAAGTTTTCAAGATGTATGCATTCCCAGGCGTGCATCTGACTACCCGAAAAGGACCTTCCCAATTCGGAGACCACTTGCCGAATGCACTGTATTTAGTCCCAATCAGCAATAGCGCTTTTTAGACCAAATCTCCTTCTGCAAATTGCTTGACTTTCACCTTTTTGTTATAGTACTTAGCAACTCGCATCTTGTTCTTCTCAATGTTCTCCAAGGCCCTAAGACGAATCATATGCAAGTCCTCTAATTCGTCCATCATCAAGTCATTGTAATCCTTGGAACTTAAATCCTTTTGCAATTTTATCCTCCTCGAGTCTGATTGCATCTCCCATGGAAAAACAGCATGATGTCGATAAACCAACTCATAGGGAGATGTCTGTGTAGCTCCATAAGGAGCCATTCGGTAAGCCCACAAGGCTTCATTGAGTACCAAATGCCACCTTCTTGGCTTCTGATCAATCTTCTTCTATATAATCTTGATCATAATCTTGTTAGAAGCCTCTGCCTGACCATTAGCTTGGGCATAATAAGGAGAAGAATTTAATAATTTGATTCCCATACTTTCTGCAAAATCTCTGAACTCTGAAGATGTAAACTGAGTTCCCTGATATGTTGTAATTGTCTGAGGAATTCCAAATCTGTAGATGATATGCTCTTTGACGAATTCAATCATATTTTCTGATGTCACCTTTTTCAATGGAATTGACTCAACCCACTTTGTGAAATAATCTGTTGCCTAAAGCACAAACTTATGCCCCTTGCTAGATGGAGGATTTATTTGGCCAATCAAATCTATTCCCCATCCTCTGAATGGCCATGGCTTGATGATAGGATTCAGAGCTGATGCTGGAACTCTCTGAATATTTCCAAATTTCTGACAATCTTAACACCCCTTGTAATATTCAAAGCAATCTTCCAGCATAGTCGGCCAATAACATCCAGTTTTTCTAATAAACCATTTCATTCGGTAAGCCGACTGATGCGCCCCACACAACCCATCATGCACCTCACTCATCATCCTCTTTGCTTCTTCCTGACCTAGGCATTGTAGCAATACCCCATCCATAGATTTGTAATACAAACGATCATCAAGAAGAACAAATTTTATAGCTTTGTACCTGAGCTTCCTAGAGACCTTTCGGGATGGATTCTCCAAATAATCAGCAATTTCTTTTCTCCAATCATCCTCTGCCAGATTACTCCCGAAAGCATATACATCAATGGCAAACACTTCTTGATTCTCTTTATAACCCGAAGCACTTTGAGCCAACCTGTTTGCCTCTTCATTATTTTCTCTAGGAATATGTTGCAGAATTACCAACTGAAAGCTTTTCAGGATTTCCTTGCACTCCTCGTAGTAATTCCTCAGGATATCATTCCTTCACTCAAACTGGCCATTCAATTGTTTTATGAGTAATTCTGAATCCCCAAAGATCTCAACTGAAATAGCCTTTGCCTCTTTCAAGTATTTAAGCCCCCTGAGCAAAGCTTCATACTCTGCTTGATTATTGGTAACAGTAGGTTGAATAGGAATACCAAACTCAAACATCTCCCCTCTGGGCGAAATTAACAAAATTCCTACTCCACCACCTTTATCACATGAAGACCCATCAAAAAACAAAGCCCAAGGAGTAATCTCAAGAAAATTAATTGATGATCCACGATGTTCGGTAATGAAGTCAGTAATAATCGGTCCTTTAATAGCTTTTGCCAATTCAAACCTCAATTCAAACTCAGACAAGGCTAAAATCCATTTACCGATCCTTCCATTCAAACTCGGCATAGACAACATGTGTTTAATTACATCAAATTTTGAATATACAACGCATTCGGCAGTCAATAGATAGTGCCGAAACTTTGTACATGAATAATAAACACACAAGCAAAGTTTTTCTGCAGCTGAATATCCTATCTCAGGATCAAGCAACTTTCGACTAAGATATGCAACCACTCTTTCCTTTCCTTCAAATTCTTGTATGAGGGCCGATCCAATGGTTTGGGTATCGGCCACCACGTACAACTTAAAAGGCTTGTTCAACTGTGGAGGTACCAATACCGGCGGTTCCGTCATGTACTCCTTGATTTCATTAAGCCTTTTGTTGTTCGTCGCCCCATACAAACTTCTGATCTTTCTTGATCCTTAACAGTGGAGAAAAAGGCAACACCTTTTGTGACAAATTTGATATGAATCTTCTCAAAAAAATTGATCTTTCCAAGCAGTGATTGCAATTCTTTAAGATTGGTTGGAGGAACAACTTCATCAATAGCCTTCATGCTTTTCTTACCAACTTCTATTCCTCCCTCGTGCACCAGAAATCCAAGGAATTCTCCGGCCGAAACTCCAAAAGCACATTTATTCGGGTTCATCTTAAGCCCATGCTTCCTAGTGCATTCCAGAGTTTTCCTCACATCAGCCAAGTGTGACTCATGATCCAATGACTTGATCACGACATCATCAATGTATATCTCCACAATTTTGCCGATCAACTCATGAAAGACATAATTCATGGCTCTCTGATAAGTTGCACCAGCATTTTTTAACCCAAATGTCATGACAATCCACTCAAATAATCCTATATGTCCAGGACATCTGAAGGTTGTCTTTGAGATATCTTCCACTGCCATAAAAATTTGGTTGTACCCTGCATTGCCATCCATGAAGCTAATAACTTTATGCCCAGCAGCAGCATCAACCAACAAATCAGCAACAGGCATTAGATATCCATCCATGGGCGTAGCTCCGTTTAGATCTCTAAAGTCTATGCAAACTCTCATCTTCCCGTTTTTCTTGTAGACAGGAACAATATTAGAGATCCAATCAGCATATCTGCATGGCCGAATGAAATTTGCTTCTATCAATCTTTCAACTTCCTTCTTCACATCGGCCAATACTTCATCTTTGTAAATCTTTCGGGGAGGTTGCTTGTAGGGCCTAAAACCAGGCTTAATTGGCAATCGATGCTCAACAATGGAACGATCCAAACCAGGCATCTCCGAATAATCCCAAGCGAAGCAATCTTTATATTCTTTTAGTAACTTGATCAATTCTTTTCTGAACCCTGAATCCAACTTAGCACTGATGAATGTCGGCCTTGGCTTGTCACCATCTCCGATGTCAATTTCCTCTAACTTATCAGCTGACATAAACCCACGTCCTAACTTCCCGTCAGTTCCATCAATTGGGTTCTCCTTTAAAAATTGCTATGAGAGCCGACTGCTTGAATCGGCTGTTGATCGTTGTTGACTGGTTCAACAGGACCTTCACCCCAGTCCTTGCCTGAGAAGCAATCTATGCCTTGATACTCCCAGAAGGTTGGTTCCACGTTATCCACGCTTATTGAATCATCTGCTTGGACGATCTCCACTTCATCATCTACCCACTGAATAAGTTGTTGATGCATAGTAGATGGGACGCAGCAGTTTGCATGTATCCAGTCCCTTCCAAGCAGCAAGCTATATGCTCCTTTACCTTCAATGACAAAGAAGGTTGTAAGCAAAGTCGTGGATCCGATCATCAAATCCACAAGCACGCAGCCCTTTGTGTCTGAAGGATTCCCAGCAAAATCATTCAGAACTATGCTTGTTGGCATCAGATCTCCAGGGCTCATGCCAAGCTTTCTAAATGTGGAGTACGACATCACGTTGACAGCAGCCCCACCATCAACAAACATTTTGGTCAATGGCTTCCCATTGACGTATCCCCTCAGGTACAGCGGTCTCATGTGCTGATTCTTGACTGGTTTATCAAAAGTGGCTTGCTTAGTCAACACCAATTGTGCCATCAACCCGGCCTATTCAGCTTCATCAACCTCCGGCAATGCTTCTTCCTGCACAATCTGATTAGCCGGAGCCATGAACTCATTCGGTAAGAAGCGTACCATGCATGTATTAGCCGAACGACCAGATTCATCGGGTTTATCCTTTGGGCGCCACACTTGTTTCCGCTTGATTCCTGCTTGTTTCAACCCCTGGTTCCTCAAGCGTTGCACCCTTCTCTTCTGACTTTTCCTTAGACCAGGTGGGCACCATTGCCCCTTTTGCTAGATATACCCGCAATCCTCTTCTTCTTCATGATCAACCCATCTGTGATCAGCATATCTCTTCATTGGTTGATCATCAATCTCATTTATTTTTAAGCACCGACCATCACTAGGATTTATCCTTCCAATTCTCTCATGGACGGATCGGCGATTGGCAGTATCCTGCCTGTACTCAGTGTATTTGTCACTGCATTCAGGACAATTGTTCAATGTTGGAAGCTTCAAACCTTCATTCCAGTAATGCCTGAAGAAAGCACATCCCCCAATGTGCACGCTCTTGCTCTCGTGCATATTCTTCCTTCTCTTTTCTGCGCATTTCTTCTTCATACCTCCTCTTCTCCTCTTCATATTTGTGCTGTTGGTAATGCTCTTTCTCTTGCTGGCGCTGCCACTTATTGAGGAGAATCCGTGAAGTCACCCTGGATCTGGAAGATTTGCCCACTTCAATTTGACTTCTCGGAAAGCGAGACTCCTTATGAATTTGCTCAAGCGTGACTTGTCTAGCAGGATCGACTGAGCCACCTTGCTTTGCCTTTTCTGAAGTCAGAACCTTCATCTTCCCTTTCTCCTTAGGTTCAACAATATTTACCATGTTAACCGAGAAACCGGTCATATTCTGAGGGAAGGGATTGCCATCCAATTTCATCTTGTTGTCAAATTTCAAATGTCCTTCCTAGATGGCCTTTTGGATCCTTGCTCTGAAAACCCTACATTCATTAATGGAGTGAGAGTTCCTGTCATGAAACCCGCAGTATTTCTTATCCTTCACTCCTTCAGGCCGAAGCATAGAATGCCCCTCTGGCAACTTGATTCGGCCTTCTTTGACCAAGAACTCAAAAAGTTTATCATCCTTGGTCACGTCGAAATCGTAGGTACCCTTGGCTTGTTTAACCCATCTCTGGTTTACTGTCACTAGCTCTTTGCCCCACACAATTGCTGCTGCAGCTATTTCTTCCTCATCATCGTATTCCTCTCCTTGATCTGCTCGTTCGAGGAACTGATTGTATATCTCAACAATGTCATTGTGTTTGACAAACCTGGAATCCTTCTTAAAGCCATAAGCCTGGTTGCTCATCAATGACAACTGATGTGACAGCTGACCGAGATCCTCGAACTCCATCCCCAACAGCTTCTCCCGAATGGCTGGCAACATCCCTGCTACAGCCATGCCAACCAATTGATCATCTGGAAGGTTTAAAGATAAGCACATACTCTTTGTCTCTCTGAACCTTCTAAGGAACTCCAATGGTGTTTCACTGTTGCTCTGCCTCAACGTAGTTAAATCAATCAGCTTCTTTTCATTGCTGCCAGTGTAGTAATGAGAATGGAACTTTTGTTCCAAATCTTTCCAGAAGCAGATAGAATGAGCAGGCAGAGAAGTGAACCACGTAAAGGCTGGACCTGTCAGGGACAAAGGAAAATATCTGATTCTAAAAGCTTCATCAGCAGAAGCTTCCCCAAGCTGCATCAGATATCTGGCTATGTGTTCCACAGTGCTGGTATCATCTTATCCTGAAAATTTGGTGAACTTTGTGGGGACTTTCACCCTATTCGGCAGTGCAACCCTGTGGTACCACTCTGGGAAAGGAGATGTATAAACATGCCCTTGATTCTTGGGTTTCAGGCCGAATTGATTTTGCAAGACATCGGTCATTTTCTGCACCAAAAGGTCCACGTTAGCATGCTGATTCCCTGGCCTTCCAGTAGGCATCCCTATAGCTGCACCATATCCAGGATTCGGGAAAGCGTCAATGGCACTGTAATCCATGAATTTTGAATAGTGCCCCCATACATGTTCTTTTGCAGCCTGTTGTTTGATGGGGCTATCCTGTAAGTGGAGCCAGGTGGAACTCCAGAAGTACCGAATGCCATCTCTCCATATGTGGGCGGATTCGGCATTGACTGATAAGGGTTCTGCTGCTGGATTGGCTGACTACCCATACTCTGTTGAGGGGGTTGAGCACTTGCACCTAGAGTTGGTTGGCCATGAACAGCAGCACTTGATTCTCCTGTTTCACCATTAGGTTCTTGAGGTAATGTTCGTTTAAGCATTTTCTCCATGCATGGGCCAAAGACACCAACCATCATCTGTTTAAACATATTCAAGAGTGCAGTGTTGTGTTTGGCCATTATTTCTTCCATAGATCTCTGGATCACCTCACAAGCCTCCTGTTTCTCAGCAGCAGCAGTAGCATCGGACTCACCTGGCATCAGCACTCTTGGCATTTCTGATTTGAGGAAAGGTACGCCACTTCTGTTTTTAGAGAAACACAGTAAGCATTTATGCTGGAACTGATCCATAGCCTCTTTAAGCACCAGCTGCTGATCCGTAGACAGTTCTTGAAAAGTGACATCCAGGACGCTCTGAATATCAGGCATTGTTGATGAAATTGATTTGTCCCACCAGGCGTGCCAAAAAGTGTGTTGACGTAAAATCAGCACCTCACACCAAGCACACAGCAAGCCGGATTAGCTAGCTTCACACAAGACCCGGGCGTTCGAATCCGGAAGCGTGCCAGTCAATTTTCCCTGAAACTGACAAAGGATGAAAAGATTAGATAAAACATGGAACTTGCCGGGTGGTACCAGACAGTTCCGTATTTACAGCCATGAAGCCAATCCAAATGACATATAGCTACGAACAAGCTATCTGCCAACAACTCAAATACCATTCGGGGACAATAAAGCATATGAATAAAACATTGCCGAATGGATGACGTAAGCATGATGAAAGATCGGTCTTTGTTTAAACAACATTACAACATATGACCATGACCGATTATCAAGGATAAAGCATGATAAATAGATAAAAGCGAAAGCATGATCATGAATCTTCAGTAAACAAGCATGCATAGGTCAAAAGCACTAGTCTACCGCATGTCTAGGCACCTTCAAACCCGTCGAGCATGATATCAAGCAAGTTAATCCACCGCATGATACAACTTGTTTGAAATCACACCACCAACCAAGAATAGATCAATCCACCGCATGATACAATCTATATATGGAAGGCTAAAAGCATACATTATATAAAGGGAAAGTCGTGAGCATGATTCACCCGTGATAGGATTGCTGAATACGGTTGTGCAGCCGAATCAGGTTCCATGGAGAAGGAACAAACATTGAAAAGTCAACAAGCTTGAACCCGCAACACGTGACAATCTAGATAGATCTAAATTCGGCTATTAAGACCACGTGAACTGTTTGCCATATATGAAACCAAAGATTTTGAAAGTGTAAAACATGGATCACGAAAAAGATAAAGTCAAAACTAATCAATCTAGATTGGGCAAAAGAGTGTTACATGAATTAAACATAAAAAGTAAAATTCGAAGCAACACGTGGTAACTTAATGAATCTATTAGATCTTGCCAAATCTAATAGAGCCGATAACTAGCTCCAAGCTAGATCTTAGCCTACCGCATGACTCATGATCCAACAAGGAAACCTTCTGGAACCAAGCTTAAATCCACCGCATGATACTAAGCATGGTAACAAGACTACTTGCATCGAGGTCTAAATCCACCACATGATACGAGGTTGTCGGTACTTACGGAGGTCGACGGATCGATGGCTCCTCTCGAAGAACTCGACGACTCGACTAAATGGACTCGAAAGTTGGCACGGGGCCGGATTGTTGTGAAATTGTTCGATGATCCCTATTACAAACACTAAGGGTTCATATTTATACCCTTGTCCTAACACGACTCCTAGTCGACCACGAGTACAACATTTATTGCCTAAATCAATGCCCCGACACCAATGTCCATCTTGCACCCGTCATCAATTCGTCGCTTCCTTATATTCAGGCCACGTCATCACGTATTCCTGAATGCTTCCTCTTCCAAGCGCAAAACAGCCATTCTGTCGAATGATGGCGTGCTCCCGACCGCAGGCAACTTTACCGAATGCTTCGAGGAAAATTTTCTGCCGAATGGTGTTCTCTTACCAAACTCGGCCCACAAGTCAGTCTCTTTCTTGTACCAATTTTTGATATTAACAACTCCATTTACCAAACCAGAGCGAATATTTCTATATTTCTGGCTAAGTGTCGAGTCCTAGTGTCATATCGTCATTCGGTGACAGTGAAACTGATAGATGCCCAAAACACGGCATGGTGCAGTTGCACTTATGGAGCTTATGAACCAAATGTTTATGCTAAAGCGAATGGGTTTGTAGTCCAATGGTAGGACGGTTCAGTGGGACGCTACCCACTATGGTTCAAATCCTGGTACTCGCACCTTTTTCTAGATTTATTCTGGAATTTTCCGGCGTTATGCGTTAAGCCCTTGTTTAGTTTGCTAAAGTTTCTAACAATAAATATGCCAAAAGACATGTTCGGAGTATTAAATATAGGTAAAAAATAACTAATTACACAGTTTTGATGTACTTCGCGACACGAATCTTTTCAGCCTAGTTAGGTCATGGTAGGATAATATTTACGACAAACAAACAAAATGTGCTACAGTGTGCTACAGGAGTTTGAAACGTTGAAAAGGCAAATTTTTCAACAACTAAACAAGGCCTAAGTGGTAAGCGGCGTTCCCGTCGACGACGAGGCGCCAGTGGTGACTTCGAGAATCTCCAGATCTGTCGGTGCTCATAAGGGTAGGATTTGCGTATGTGTATTCATAGGGGTGAGCGTGCGTGCGTGTTATGAGCGTTTGTGTTGTACTGTGTGAATCTAAAAAAATGTTTAGGCTAAAATAATGGGAAACTTATTCAATCAATCCGCCTAACACATGGATGTAGCAGTACTCAAACACTTTGATGTTGCCAGACATTAAACAATAAACACGGGCGATGATGTACCACTGGAATATAACACATAAGCCTGCCATTGGGGAGGGTATGGACAAATCCACTCTTATTCATACCCAAATCCAAATAATTATTATCCACTTCTTACCCTCCCCATTCCCACCCATACCCAATGGATAACTAGTTTTGTACTAGATTCTATACATACCCAATCGATTATTTGCACCCTCCCCACACCCTACCCTCCCCATTTCTTCAATGGATAATTATTTTCTACTCATACCCTCCCCATTTGAGGTGGGTGTGGATTTGAATATGTACAATGGATAAAAACAACAAGCATAATAACACACAACGTTCCGATGAGGTTAAGAATAGATGCGACCATGCGAGGACACAGTGCTAGTGTACTACGACTACGTACATGGCAAAGTTCACTGGATTTCAACTGAACTTGAAATTAAAATAAATGAACAAGATATACATCATTTCCACTTTCACGACAAATTTTCAACACGTACGGCGCCATCAATCTAGCAACATCATGTGCCGTGTGAATGTGTGATCGACTCATCACAATATGCATGTGACGGCTGCGGCAAGAGTTGGAATATTAATAAGTCAGCCGTCAGCGCGACACGGCCGGAAGATCAATCATATCACCTCACCACATTCGATTATTATTGTTTTGTACTCTTTTCGTCTCAAAATATTTGTCGTTTTGACTTTTCTAAATACTTCTTTTCATTATGTACTAACAAGCGCATAATTAAAAAATATCTGAAAAGTCGACAATTAATTTAGAACGGAGGCAACAGTTTTTTTCCAAGGAACAATCATCAAGATGACGAGGAGCGTCAATCGTGCAAATCACTTGCTTAATTGCCTCTGCAATTATAATTTGTATGCGTGTAGGACAGTAGGAGTAGCGCCTAACCAAATATTGTTGATTTCTTGTGTCATTGTGTGCTAGCGCTAATCGTGATGGCCAAGGCTGGATTTGGTGGTGGGACAGACTCCTTTCTTTTTCTTGTTTTTTTTTTGTTTTCTTCTTTGCATTTTGCTTTGTGTGTAGGCAAGAGAGACCAATTAGCAGTCAAAATCAACACTCACTAGAGTAATATCTCCTGGCAGGTTTTGTTTGCCCTGTCATCATCACCACGACACTGACCGATGAGCGTCTTGTAAATGTAATTGTGGATTCTAAACGTTATCACCAAGTTAATTTCAAAACAAAATGATAGACATTCGTTGAAAGCCATTCGCACACCTAGTAGCTTGTTAATTTTGCGAGCGCAAAGTATGCATCAATTCATGATGGTATGTGGGGCGTCGAGCATGAAAACCATTTCTTAATTGCTTGGCACGACATGCATAGACTATCCGCAGCAGCCACACTCATAGGCACCTTCAAATCCACCATATGAGGGAGGAGAGAGAGAGGAATCTCATCCCCCAAAGAGCAACCCCATAGCAGTCCACACCCATCCCCTCCTCCATCCTACCGTTGGCTCGCGGGACAGGGCCGCGGCAGCCACGTTGGCGCGCTCTTGCTCCGCTTGCGGCCCTGCTCTGGCGGCCTGGGGCGGCGGAGAAGGAACGAACGGAGGCACATAAGTGGGCGGCGCCCGGGGTGAGCACGGAGAAGGCGGCGACCGGGGCGAGCACGGCGAGGGCGGTGACCCGGCGAGCACGTCAAGGGCGGCGGCCGACATCGAGTGCGGCGGTCTCCCATGGTGGTCGGCGCGTCTCCCCTACCTCGCCGGTGGCTCCCCCCACGGGCGGATCGAGCGGTGGCGCGGCGTTGACCCACGGGGAGGCCACCCGCCGTTCGTCGATCCGCCACCCGGCGAGGAAGATGAGGAGGAGGTGGTGGCGGGGAGGTGCGGAAGGCGAGGAGACGGCCGGGACCTCACCTGTCGCCGTCGGATCCGCCGCCGCAGAAGGAGGCGGGCGCGGATCGAGGGTGACGGGCGCAGGGGTGGATCGAGAGGAGGGAGGTTGGGATGGGGGAGAGGAGAGAGATACCTGGAGATGGGGAGAGGAGAGCTGGATACCCTAAATGGGGATGGGGTGAGTAACCTGCTGGAGGTGCTACAATTGCCAAAGTTTCCTCATTTTGAAGGTGAGGGAAGGGGATGGGGGGCCTGCTGTGGACGGTCTTGGTGCCTAATCTAAACGGAGGCCAGCGATAGTTGATTGTCGAGTTCCTGGCTTGCTGCTCGTGATGCCTTCCGTCCCTGGATTTTAGTGGGGGGGGGGGGCACACTCGCATTGCATCCGCTCCTTGCTCCTTTGTTTCGTCCTCTTTCCCTTTTGCTTTGTGCTGTGGAGTGCAGACAAGACCAAGCAACGGACAAGAGTAATCAATCACTAACTTGTTTCTAGAAGGTTTTGATTTACTCTCTGCACCATCACTTTTACAAAACTTTCTTAAAACGAATGAAATGGTTTCATAAAGAAAAACGAATGAAATAGAAATTGTGACCTCTCCGGCACAAATAAACAACCGAAATATCCAACACTAGTAGTATGCAGCAATGGTGGACCAACACGAGCCAATGTTGTTAAGGCGGAATTTTAAAAAGTCACATTATCTCCTCCGATTTTCCCACTTCCATTCAGATTGATACTATTGACTATACCAACAATCCCCTGTGGCTAACACCAAGATCCAAAATTTCTCCACGAAAACCTGTAGTAGCGACGTAGCGTCCTCACTTGTTTACTTTGAAAATCCCAAGGAAGGAACTTTGAAATGGTCAAGAACAGCGAGCATTTCAAAATTCACATGAATTTCTGTCGTAGAGTATAGTACAGTGCTCAGCCGCTATCTTAGCAAAAGTCTCCCGCGAGGATCTTTTCTTTTGGTCAAACGTAGCCATCACCCAACAACCGGGCCCGCAGCCGCGTCCGGATCCGGCAGCACAAACCGCCGGGGGCGGGGCCCACGCGCACCGGCGCCAGGTCATCACCACCGGGCCTACAGCTCAGTGGCCGCCGGACCCGGTCCCCCTCACCCGCCCCGTGACGTTACCCCTCCGGTTCAGAACCGACCGTTACCGCAGCCGGTTCAAAACCGACCAACCGTGCGTCGCCACGTGGGCGCGGCGGTCCCGGCGACCGGCGGCCCGCAGGTGACCCGACCGCGCCCGCGGCCCGCCTGGCTTTGCGTACGCGGGTGGGGGAGTGGTGGTGCGCTCAGCCGACAGACACGGACACCCCCCTGAGAAGAAGACTCCTCTCCCCCCGCTAGGCCGCCGACCCTCTCCTTCCACTCCTCCCCGCTGCTGTCCCGAGGGGCGTGGCCGTCGCCGGCGGTCGGGAGGAGGCGGCGTGTGGGTTTCTGAGGCGGACGAACGAGGGCCGTCGGGGGAGCTAGGGGACGCCGCGGCTCGTGCTGATTCGGAGGGGTTCTGGAGACGCTGCTGCTGGCGGTCGGGTGAGCGGGCGATGGGGTGGGCTTCCTGCTGCAAGCGGTCGGACGGGTGAGTTGTGCTTGTGATTTTTGCTCTTGGAATTGAGGTCTGCATGCGGGGGTGGTGGTGTGATCTGGGTTTGTTCGGTTTGGGGAAGAAGGGGGCGGGACGATTCGGGAATGGAGGTTTTGGGGTATCGTGAAATGGTTGTGACTTTTTTTTTTCACTTGCTTATTTGGTTTGTGTCTCTGTTGGAGACTCGGATTCAGGATCGGGGAAGCCAGTTGCGCAACGCTTCAGCTTTATATCTGCTTATTACACAGAAAAATTGGTGTATTTGGGTGATGACTTTGGTAGAAATTGATTTTAACATTTTATTGTCTGAGAAAGGATGAGATGTGAGATGGTTATGTGAGCTTGATGTATTTATTGTTTGGTTATTTAGCACTGTACTTCGTTGTTATAGTAAGTAATCACATCTCGATTCGATTGAATGGAAGGGCAACGATTAGGCATCTGAACTTACTCCAGTAGTCCAGTTCAAATTTCACTGTTTCCATTGCGCATATTGTCTTGGACTGCAGGCAGTTTTAATTGGTGATCTCCAATCAGATTGAAAATGGCATAATTTTAGATTTATGTAGTTCGTTCAGAATGTGCTGCATTTAGGGGAAGGGGAAGAGTTGGGTTGGGTGAAGTGTAGGATGACCTTAGGGGGCTCCATCAGTACCTTTGCTTTTATCACAGTGCAGTCTGCTAGTAAAGTTTTTCACTTCATTGTTGTGTTCTTAGGGCCCAACCGGGTAGGAGGAAGAAGAAGAAGGACACAGCGTGGCGGGTTTTCTCGCTGAAGGAACTCCAGTCGGCGACGAACAATTTCAATTATGATAACAAGCTCGGTGAGGGTGGGTTCGGCAGCGTCTACTGGGGCCAGCTCTGGGACGGATCACAGGTGCTGTCTTTCTCTGGAACTGAACTATGAACCACAGGAATCCTGCATTCTGCTGTGTGCAACCATTTTCCCCTTGCAGGCTGCACTTTTAGCTTCCGTTGTTGTTGGTATTGTTGTTAGGAAGAGGACAATGCAATGGTGGTGTTGATGATTGTATCTTAGTGATTTAATTTCACTTGTACCATTTTCTGCACTTTTCTGCACTTTTTCTAGTACTTTTCAGAGCTGTTCTGTGAATATTCTTTTGAAGGCACGTACATCGGTACATCCAAACTATAGCTTAGCTTGAGACCATGCCAACTACGACCTTTCTGTTTCTATGATTTTCTCTTTATATGCCACATTTACTTTTACACTATCATTTAGCTAGATAGTATCATAATTGTTATGTGGAACACCATTGAGGGATAATGGAACCACAATTACAGGCCTCAAAGAAGGCAGTCAACAACCAGCCAATCATAGTCTTGACAAATTCAGACAACTATCATACTTTTGGTCTCTCAATATTTTGTTCTGTCCTATTCATTACCTAATATTCTCAAAAGTAGGAAAGCCAAATAACATGGTATGATATTTGGATGAAAGAAAAATAACTTGGGAACTGGGAAGGATTTGACCATTGAAGTCCTGCTGTTGGATTTATCTTGAATACAAGATAACATATGAAACTAAATATGATAAGCATGGTGATATTTTCATGTAATCATGTTCATCATTGAGGGGATGGAGTTGGGTTGTGATGCACTAACAGTGATATCACACCTAACTAGGTTTTGGTGTGATGGCGTAACCCGGAACTGCTATATTGTACTTGTTTGTGACTTCTTGTTTGCCAGAAAAAAACATCCAGACATATTATTGGTGTTATATCCTTGTATATGCTTGATCTTTTTAGTCAATCATATTGCTCCACTGCCAGATTGTAGCCAAGCAAACTACTATTGCACATCGGTGTGCCTGTATCTTAAGTTTGCAGTCCATTCACATATGGACCACTTCAGCTGGTTGTTTGTGCTCTATAGCAAACCTAGTTCTTGTAAAAGCTTGCATTATTCTTGCTATATGTGCCGAGACTATTTCCATTATGGTAATGGCTATGTAAAATATCAAGGTTCCTGTCACATGTGTATATGCTCTGTTGCAACAATCTGTCTACTTGAAATTTCATTTGCACCTGTTTGGTAGTCTAAATCAAAACAAAACCCCTAAATTGGAGTTTTGATTCCTTCTGTATTTTCGAAATTGTTTACAAATGTAAGTGGTTTGTGCTGATTTGGACATGCTGACATGTGACAATAGTTTACTTGCATGATGTAACATAAGTTTAATATTTTTTGGTGAGATTTTTAGCTATGTTGTCCTTGTGGGTTCTTTGGCATATTTTTCTTACACTTTTTATTCTTTGTTCCATTAGTAATTTCATTAAGGGACCAATTAGGTTGTATTTACTATTACCTCCATGAATGGGATTTCATTTTCTCCAACTTACGATTCATCACTCATTAATGACACATGAACAGATTGCAGTAAAAAGGCTGAAGAGTTGGAGCAACAAGGCTGAAACTGAATTTGCTGTCGAGGTGGAGATTTTGGCACGAGTGAGGCACAAAAGCCTTTTGAGCTTGCGTGGATATTGTTCTGAAGGTCAAGAACGCTTGATAGTCTATGATTATATGCCAAACCTGAGCATACATTCTCAACTTCATGGACAGCATGCAGCCGAATGCAATCTGGGTTGGGAAAGAAGAATGAAGATTGCCATAGATTCTGCAGAAGGGATCGCGTAAGCCTCGCAACATCAGTTTATCATGTTCATCAAACCGCAGTAACTTTAACATTTAAAATTGTTTCATCTTGCAGTTATCTTCATCACTACGCAACACCGCACATCATTCATAGAGATGTCAAGGCGAGCAATGTCCTCCTGGACTCGAATTTCCAAGCTCGGGTTGCTGATTTCGGGTTTGCTAAGCTCATTCCAGATGGTGCAACACATGTCACCACGAAGGTAAAAGGCACACTGGGTTACCTTGCACCAGAGTATGCGATGCTTGGGAAGGCCAACGAAAGCTGCGACGTCTTCAGCTTTGGAATCATGCTCCTAGAGCTCGCCAGCGGGAAGAGGCCAGTCGAGAAGCTAAACCCCACCACAAAACGAACCATAGCTGAGTGGGCTCTTCCTCTAGCTCGCGACAAAAAGTTCATGGAAATCGCTGATCCGAAGTTTAATGGTAACTTCGTCGAGGATGAGCTGAAGCGAATGGTGCTCGTGGGACTCGCATGTTCTCAGAACAAGCCAGAGCAGAGACCGATAATGACTGAAGTTGTTGAGTTGCTCAAAGGAGAATCTGCTGAGAAGCTGTTGAACCTGGAGAATGATGAGATGTTCAAGCCTGAACAGACCAACTCGTTCCAAGGCTCATCCGGGCCTAATAGTTCGGATTGCATCACGGAGGAGAAGAGCTCCAAAGCAGATGCCATAGAGGCAGCAGTTGATTCAAGTGAAACAATCCCCTCAGCAAGGTAGTAGAGATGCAGAGTCAGCAGGTGTCCTGAGCTCCCTGCCTGGGAGAAAAAGTGTTTTATGAGTGCATTTTCATGGTTATTCTCTGTTACTAGGAGGTTAATTTGGTGCTTCGTTGCCCAGTTCACAGATATGCTTATCTGTGTTTTGTCAATTTGTGTTGGTATGATTTTCCTATGGCTTGTAAAATTCTGCACATCTGGGGCTGATTCTGACAGTAAAGCTTGCGTTTAGCTACCTCAACCCATGAGTGATTTGTGTGCCACTGCCAGTCCGTAATTCATGAGGTACTTACAAGGCATTCATATGTAAGGGGAAAAGCCTGTACTTTCATCATGTAGAACTATCGTGCGTTTCGTATGTATTTAGCAAACGACAATGGCCACAAATGAAAGACTGGTTTATTCACTCGGCAAGAAATCTGTGCAATGAATTAAACAAACGCAACAGCCTCCCACGGCTAAAACAACCTGCCGCCAATCATGCTAGTCCACCAACCTTTCCCAGGAAAGAATCAGAAGCTGGAGAAACATGATTGTCTCAATAAACGATCAAAGAAGTATGTGTGGGCCATACCCATATGACAATAGTACAATACATACACCCCTAAGGCCGTAACTGAGAGAATTGCTAGAAGAAATGCTACATTACTGCAAGTAAGAATGAAAGAGCAGCAGCACAAAAAACAGTTAACACTTAACAAGTAGGAAACAAAGCATATAATCTGGCACAATCACCCGCCATCCATCTGCTAGAGCAAAAGGGACATTCTTGTGAATAGTCTTTCGAATACTCCTATCCTACAACACAGCAAAAAATGCATGGATGACACGAGTTCAATCATACGCAGTGCCGGACATTTTTACCAGCAAGGTCCCAAACAAGCATTCCCTAGCCTGATCCAGCTCAACCAAGCCTCGGCTACAAAAATTAAAATGGATTCTGAGCAAAAATCATAACTCCCAAAGATGCATAGTTCTGATAATTGCATAAATAATCAGCAAACTAACACAATGAAAACAGTGCTGCCACATGGAAATATGGCAAATTGTAGAGCAACGGTAATTAAGTTATTAAATAACTAACTGCAGTATCTCAAGTTCAGGTGTGCATCGAGGAATCTGCTAAACAGTGGCAAATTTACCAGTAGTGTACTAGTGTCTAACTTGACTGTTTATTTACTGTGTTTGAGTTCTAAACTAGGCAGAGAAACGGATCATTGCACTTTAAATCAGAACCCGCTGTCAGACACCAAGCGCTGCCTCCTCCTGCACCACACTGGGAAAGCAAGTACCCCACTTTGTTGCTCCCGCTTGCCCACCTTGCATTCTCCAGAGCCTTCATTTTGGCCATAAGATCTTCTGGCGCGGAGGGCATTCGAAGTTCCATGACAAGAACCATTGCTTCCAACACCCGAGCATTTTCCGCGATGAACATAAGGAAGGCGAATTCATTGTCCTCACCATGAAACTCACGGAAAACTAGCCTCTTGAGGTGCGACTGGACACAGTTAATGGGGCCGGTCTCCTGCCAATACTTCAAATTCAGCTTGCCACTAGGCTCACTTGTTTCTTTAGACTGAAAATTTAAGCCAGCAGACAGTTCAGCTATATAGTGATGAAAGAAATGGATTTATGCAGGAAGAATGTAATGCTACAAAGTGTTTAGTGATGATGACAATTGACAACATCCACACAAATGTCAAATAAAGAGAGAGGCCCGGTTCAAGAAAAATTAAGAGAGATGTACCTGGATGCAGAGCGTTTCAACATTGGGAAAGCATCTGAGGAAGCTTGGAAGCATTTTTACTTCACTGCAGACTTTGAAATGCAGATGCAGCGCCAGCATCTGCACGCTTGGAACAGTGGTCTTTGGACTTGGCTTTGTTCCAGACTGCAACACACAAAACAACAGATTCAAGAAGCACCATCACGTTAAGCTCCTCAGTTGGCCAATATTTCTAATGCAAGCATGCCAATTATGGACAGAGAGAGCGATCGAAAAGGAAATTGACTAATGAGACCTTGATGACGGTGTTTCCAATCTCCAATGCATGCACACCGGGTTGTAAGTAACCCAGCATGCTCAGCCGAGGAGCACAGCCAATCCTGATCCTCCCACCACGATGTGGGTGCAGGCACCACCAGAAGAAGAGCCGCTCAAGGGATGGGGCGTCCAATATGGCCACTTCTTCATGGGTAGCCAAGCAAAATTGTGCGCAGCGAAGGCTCTTGCTAGCAAGACGAGCGTTCAATTTGTGCACGCTTCCAACGATAGCGAGGATCTCAAGCACGGGGCTCGTAGCGAGCAGGAAGTCGAGGTCACTATCCTCCAGGGCGACGGCGCCGAGGACGAGCTCCTGCAGCCTGGGGAAGGAGGCACCGCGCGGGAGGGTGGAGGTGTCGACGAACCTCCACGCGCCGAGGTACAGGCGGCGGAGGGACGCGCAGCTGAAGAGCGCGGGGGGGAGGCGCAGCTTTTCGAAGGGCCAGGGGCGGTTGACGAAGACGAGCTCGTCGACGCCCTTGGTGGCGAGGTGGTGGAACCAGCGAGCGAGCACGTCGCGGTCCCTGTCGACGGCTTTCATGAACCCGCAGGAGAGGCTGACGAAGGGGAACGGCCCGGGGTGCGCGCGGAGGGCGGCGTCGACGGCGCGGCGCACGGCGTGCGAGCCGGGGCCAGGGCCAGGGCGCGGGGGCCGGCCCTTGGTGCCGCCGCGGGGGACGAATTGGGTGTCGACGAGGACAAGCGGCGCCGACCGCCAGAGGCCGCGCCAGCGCGTGGAGAGCGCGGCGGTGCGGGCGCCGTCCTTGGCGGGGAGGCGGGAGAGGATGCGGCGGAGGAGGATGTCGGGGAGGCCGCTGATGCGATCGATCCCTTCGCCTTCTTCGGCGGCGGCGGCGCCGGAGAGGGCGGCGGCGGTGGAGACCGGCGGCTTGGGGATGTAGGCGTAGAGGAAGCCGAGCACCGTGTCCTGGTAGACGTCCAGCGTCGCCGGGTCCAGCCCGTGACGCATCGCCGCGGGCGTCGTGCCGGTCGTGCTGAGGGTGTGGCCGGGGGGCGGCCAGCAGAACTTGGCAGGGATGGTGAACGCCATGCCCTCCGCCGCGAGTGGAGGCGGCCGCGGAGTAGGGTTTCGACGCGTGGAAGGGAGTGGTTGCTGTAGCAGGCGGCCGCCGCGCACCACTCTCTGCGGGTGCCCGTGGTGAGGAACTCTCTGAGGCCTTGTTCGGCAGGGAGGGGTAAAACCCCCCAGTGGAATTAATACAGGGAGGGATTGAGTTTGATCCCTCCCTTGCCACTCGATCCCTTTGGGGTTATTTCCCTTAATCCCCTTACCCCTGGGAACATGTTCGGCAGGCAGGGAATTATAAGGTGTGGGAAAATTCAGCAAACTGAGCAGAAAATAAATCCATATATGCTGTATAAACTAAAATTCCTGCTTCAAAAAATAATGCAGTCATTGGTCATGCATACACTGCAAGGCATCATGTATGTGTCCAAGGGGCTCTCACTGTAAGCTCCATCATCCAATCACAGAAACAAAATTCACTACCTTGCAGATAAGCTCCATTAAGCTTTACACCATCTCGAAAGCTACTGAGGACTCAGTACTTTAGATCTCGTACTTTAGATACAGAAAGCTTGAAAGCAAAGCACCACACACTATCAGCAAATAAGTTAGAGGTCCTTGAGTTATCCTATCACGGAATCCAGATATGAAGTTGAAGATCTTATTGAAACAACACTTGAGCCTCTCATGCATCCACACCTGGTCCGTCTCCGTCACCTTCAACGGCGATTCTCATTACTGCCAGAACATAGTAATATGAAAGTAACATCAGCAAATTGAGGAATTTAATTGCAGTTAACATACCCTTATTTCTCAAGGGCAAAGACCAACTAATTGCAGCAAATGGTTAACATACTCTTTTTTATTTCACAGCCTACTGAAAAATATCCTGGCATATTTTCCAAAGATTCAGTTTTTGCCAGGTAAATCATCCAAGCACAACTATAATCCATTACTAATTGCTAGGAATATACACAAACACAAAGACAATTATCATCAAAAGATGGCCTTTCCTGATTTAATAATTTATTAAATTTATGTTGCACACCTAGAGCTTTATATTTGTCTAAACCATCAACGCATAAGTGATCTACACCAGCTAAGAATTGAAGTGACCCAATTGTTAGAAGTTCATGGATAAATATGAGGACTATACAGCTAACACAGATGGCTTACAAAACAGAACCGTAACCTGAACAAGCATATTCTGCAGACATATATATACATAAGTCCATAACTGCATCCGAATAATCAACTTACCGCTGTGTTTATTACCAAACCAAAAAGAGAGAACAAGATAAAGTAAATGAACGCTTGGCAATCAGATTTTTGTTCGTAAAGCCAGAATCCAGATGTTCAGAGCTGTAGGGAATTTACAAACGACAGTGGACCACACCACGCGTGTGTGATATGTTCATATTCAACTGTTCAGATGAACCAGAGCAAAGACCGGCACATGAAAACAAGGACAATAATGTGCTTTGAGAAAAGTAATCTGTACTATGCTGTAAGGAGGCGTGTGTGTGAAACTTCATTTCATTAATTCTCGAATGTACTGATACAAATGTAACTGAAGCCATAAACAAGTAAAACAACTAATTCCATGACAATGGAGAAGTTAGGTCTTGAGGATAAAAAAATTCCTCAGGGCCCTACTGTCTAGATGCAGTAGCCAACAAATATACTACTTCGGAACTGGATGCCACCAGCATTTAAATGGCACTAATTTCAGAAATCAGTTAATTTCTAGGAAAGACATACCCTAAAGAGTGTTTGTAGAACTAGGATTAAAGTGCACCATAAAAGAATTTCAGACCGGTATATGCTCAGCATTATCTCTGCAGTCTCAGTGTAGCATTGCAATAACAGAGAGACCTGACCACTCTACGCTTCATCCATCATTCAGAATTGAGCAGGGTAATTCAGGCCGACCTTAACAGCTATAAATAATCCTAAATGTCAAAGACAAAGCAAAGACAAAGCAAAGACAAAGTCACTAAAATACTTGTATTACATTGGGTGTGTTGCCACCACTCAGCCCACCATGGCTGGCTGTGTGGCCATCAGTGAGTTGTGTCCACTACAACAATTCTCTTTGGGGGAAGAGTGAGCAGAGGATATCTTATTGCTAAGCGCCAACGTCTATTGGTTCAATGCATTGCAGGTTGCAACCAACAGTTTCGTGTCCTACAGTAATTTCAGATATAACATCACAAAGGATAAATTCAATGCTATGCTGTAGGAACCTGAGATCAGAGGCCAAAACAAGCAGCAACCCGGCCGTGTTTACAAAATCATCTATTAGCAACAAAGAAAAGAGAAGGGCGAGGATGCAATCACCGGCGAGAAGGTGGCCACCGAAGGCGCTGGGTGAGAAGACCGCGCCACCGCGGACCTGACGGGCGTCACTGCCGCCGCCGCTGACCTGCCGTGCGTCGCCGTCGCGGTCGTAGGGATCTCGGGAGAGGCCCTGCTGCTGCTTCACCCGATCTGCTTCGTGCCCTCCCACTTGGTCAGCCTCACCTTGGAATTCCCCACCTGCAAGTACTGAAACACAATTCAGCACAACATTTCAGGTTAGGCTCTTGAACTGCGGCAGACCAGCATCAAGTGCAATATAGCAGAGCAACTGGTTTCTCCTAGCAATAGTTTCTAACTATCACAGTAGGTTACCAGTAGACAGTTAATCTACACAAGCAATGGCCAATAACTAAAAGTTTCAAAGACTTGTTCAAATGTACTGCTGACTAGTGAGCAACAAACCTAGCTCCTCTCTTTGTCCTTGCTAAAACGTTTATAATCTGGAGAAAAATGTGCACAATGTAATAAAGGACCAGCATGTGGAAGAGAGTACAAGTGTGTGCATTCTTGCCTTTACAAATGAATAGGCACTACTAGTGGCTGGTACTTGTGTCGCATAACAAGCCTGGCTAATTTAAGTAGTATTTCATACTTTTAATCCACTAACAACAATGGTTGCATTTCTGTAGTGTACGTGTGGTATGTAAAATGCCCAAACTGTATCTGATAAGACACTGGATGCAATTAGGAGAGCAGGTGACTAATCCTGTATTTCGTTTCATATTTCTTTTGGTTTGATTAATTGCCAAAAAATTTTTATATATAATGGTGCAGATGAGCCCTTTTTTAATTGAAACGGAGTTGCTGCACATCTACCATGCAGAGCTCCATCTTGAATCCGATGAGTGCATAAGCCTAGCTAACAAGAAAATGTTCAGGCGAACGACAGGATTAGTCACCTTGCAAAGGCTGTGATCCAATATTCAGGCGAATCACCACCGGTTCTTTTACAGAAAGGGTTTTCGGTTTTTCCCCATTGCCTCAGTAAGAGAACATTGTTCATGATTTAGAAATGGATCAAAGGAAAAGACAGTTCGAAAGGAGGAACTAGAAAAATAAGCTACACGACCTCACATCTTGGGCATTCGGAGGCCTTTTACCAGACAAAACTACCAGTCAAACGCAGCAAACGAAGCTGTTTCTTGACGAAGAAGAGCTCCGGATGCTCCCCGGAGCCTTCCTTGCAAACAGTTCACTCCCCCAAGTCGCTTTTAATCGGCTTATGCATCATTTTGGCACTAGTTGCTACAATAAAATTGAGCATAACCCAAGAACAAAATTGAGCGACAGAGCTGGTACAATAACGCATCGAATCATTTTGCCACTACGACTCAAGCTATCGCTACTACACATTCGAGAGAATAGAAGTCATATATTTTCAACATAGGACAAAAGTTAACAGATTGCACAATTTCAATTCCTCCTAATTATCGGCTCTTGTTAGCGAGGCTAGCAAGCCACGGCTTGTTCAATGGACCACAAAAGGCGGCTTACAATGGAATCCCATATTATTATCAACTACAAGATCAAATAGATCAAGAAAGAAGAGACTTCATCCAAAAAAAAGTACTATGTATCAGCTGCTATAGGATCAAGAAAGGAAAACCGAAAATGTGCCTGACTACGATTTGGATATCTAGATCTGGGCATGTGCCTCAAGAACCCTAGCCTGTAAAGAGAGAAAGGGGTGAAGGGTGAGCAGGATTGACTCACCGGCGAGAAGGCGACTGCTGGAAGGGACGAGGAAGAAGACAGCACCGGCGTCGCCACCAACGTCGTCGGAAGGAGCTGTAGCCGGGAGGAGCTGTCGCCGGGAGGAGCCGCAGCCGTCGTGGGGGTCGTGCAACAGGCGAAACACCCTGCTGCTTGACCTGTTCCGCCGCCACCAATCGGAGATGTTGCAGAGCCACGCCGGTAGCCCGCCACCCACCAGAGTCGCTCCGCCGCCACCAGAGCCGCCTCGCGTCTCCTCCCCCTCGCGGCGAGGGTTTGTTCCCACGAGGAGACCGACGACTTTTGGATCTCGTCGGATTTAGGACGATGGGAGGGGTTGTGGGCCGGGAACCAAAACTCACCGGGCCTAAACGAATGCGATTTTTTAGATGGGCCGGTGTTTGACCCCAGGCCGGGATACCCCCGTGGATCAGGCCGTGTTCCCGGCCGGGTAGGGTGTAAACTGTCGGGGACAGCCCTAGGGGTCCCCTTAAACAACGGGGAAAACCTCACTTAAAACCCGCAACGAAACCCAAATGCGTTTAAGCCTAACCATGCAGGTACCTAACCATGCAGGGTACGGCCCACAGAGACTCCGACGGCCCATCGAGGCGGCCCACGTAAGAATCCCCTCGAACAGGCTCCGCCTCGTCCGAGGGGCAGCACTCCCTTCGGGCGGGCATCGCCCCGCTCGAGGGGCAGCACTTCCCTCGAGCAGACTCTGCCTCGCTCGAGGGTCCGCCCCGCCCTCGACCGGGGTCCGCCACGCTCGAGGGTACCCCTCACGCGTGCGCCGGCCCCGTACACGGGCATTTAACGCCCGACGCCGCGGGACGGCGCCATCATGCGCCGGGGCTCGCACCCCGGTGCCGCCGCACCAACTCCCCGGGGAGGAGCCCATCCCCGCCCGCGTGGGAGGGTGCGTGTGCGGTGCGGCCGGTGTCGGCCCCGTGACACCGCGCGCACGCCCCGAGACGGCTAACACGCCGAGCCCTCGAAAGGGGGCCGGCGCACCCTCGATGTACTTTCTTGTGACCCTACAGGGTTAGGTGGAGGCGCTAGGCCGGTGGACTGCCATCCCCGCCACTGTAACGGCGTGGCCACCGTACCCGCGCGTGCAGGCGCACGCCGGGCCCTGTAGCAACGACTCCAGCCCCGTGAAGCGCGTCGGGAAGGAACGCCGTTCTGCCAACTCCTGTGCGCCGTACGGGCCTGCGTTAGCACCTCCCTCGAGCCTATCAGAGGACATCACCGCCATCCGCTGCTCTCCTACCCTCGAATCGCCACTGTTCGGGTACAAGTCAGGCCATGATGGCCAGATCGCTGCAAGGATCGCCCGGACGGCCGCCCACTCTACAGCATAGCACGTCGTGCTTCTCCACGTAGCTAAATAGCGCGGCATGCATGTAATTCGCCTCCCCCTTGATCTATAAAAGGGGGACGAACCCCCCAGCCGCGGGGGGAAGAGGACAGAGAACAGCGACACGCTCAAGGCCATAGACCAAGAGCACGCCGTGCACTCACTCTCTTATTCTCCCACAACATCTTCAGCCACTCCACCAGGGACTTGGAAGCCACGCTTCCTCTCCCGCCTTGCTTGTAGCAGCCCCACTACAGGCACCCCCGGTGCTGAGCAATATAGTGCCGTGAGCACACCCCTGCTGGACGTACGACCCCCTCGGCCGGAACCAGGATAAAACCTTGTGTCACTTGTTTCTTAGCATCGACCATCGAGGGATAGACCTAGGCGCTATCTACTGGTTAGTGTCGGGACCATATTCCGCACCGACAGTTGGCGCCCACCGTGGGGCAAACGAGCGCCTAAGGTCATTCCGTCAACTCCCTCCATGGTGATTCGCACTGAGTACCGTGCTACACGCTACTGCATGGGTAGCTCGGACCCCCTCCCAGCCGGGTTCGAAATCCGCTTCGGGGACCTGAACTTCCAGGCCACGGGGAACGGCTATCTCATGCGCCTCACCAACCGTGAGGAGCTCCGCGCGCAGCGCCAGGCCAGGTCAGCTTTGGCCCCCGCCGCGCGCACCACCACGGCGCAGGCTCCCGCGAGCACGGATGCTACGGGCCCGTCGGTGCCATGACGCCACCGTCGCTGCGGGCGGCGTTCGCGTCGGGCGCGATCCGGCGGCGGCGAGCCGAGCGGGCCGCCGCTCGGCGCGGTGCGCCCGCCACCACGACCGCCACCGCCCCGGCGGGGCGGCGCGCGGTCTCGGGACGGCGTATTCCCATTGGGCCGCGTGGCGCCACGACGGCCTACAACGCCAACGTCAACACGACGATGCGCAGGGTTCCGCCTGGCCGCCACGTCTTCGTCGCCAGGGACCCCGGCGCCTCGGCCGACAGATGAGTCATCCCTGGGCTCCGTCGACACGATGCCACCCGCCAACCGCCACGGGTACGCGGAGTGGGACTTCTCCGGCGTGCCGGACCCAGTCGCGTTCCGGCGTTTCCTCGACGCCACGGACTACTGGTTCGGCTGCTCCGACGACTCCAGCACCGGGAGCTACGACCCCGCGCGGGAGTGTTGTGCCGTCATCACCAACGACCTGGCCAATGCCGCCGGTGCGGGGGGCGCCGAGACGGGGAAGTCAAACCCGCCCCAGGGATCGCCGCGCGCTTGGCCGCTGGGCCAAGCGCTCCGCCGGGGCCGACGCCGACGCACGGCTAGCCCAAGCCCGCGAGCTCGATGCCAAGCTGGCGGAGGAATACCGAACGGTGCGGTTGCTCCGCGCCTCAATGGCGTTTAAGCCTCGCGCGCGCGGCGAACGCGCACGGGAGGCCGGGCCGACAGTCCGCGACCGCATCAACACCGTCCCCAACGTCGAAAACGCGGACGTGCCACCGCGGGCGAGCCGGAAGCTCGTCGCCGCCGCGACGCCGGCTCGCGGGCTATGCCGCACCCTCGACCCCCGAGGCTCGAGACATGCACCGCGAGGTGCAAACCCTCATCGAGCAAGCGGCCGTCCGGCGGGCCGAGAGCTCGGCCTCACGCATCCGCCAACGCGGGGGGGATGCGCGGGGGCGATGAAGCTGCACCGGGAGGCGAACCCTCTGTGCACGCGGGGGGACAAGCGGGGCAACCCACCGAGCAAGGGCGCACGCCGGCCAAGGAGCGACTCCTTGACGCGCGCAGGGCGCTGGATGGCGACGCTCGCAACGTCATCAACACCAGGCGCACCAGCAAGGCGGACGCACGAGCGGCAAGGGGCTACCACCCTCGACGGGGTGGGCGCTACGACAGCGGCGAGGACCGCTCCCCGACGCCGGAGCCCCCGGGCACCCGCGTGTTCAGCCGGGAGATCCGTGCGGCAGCGTTCCCCCAACGCTTCCGCCAACCCTCGACGATCGTCAAGTACAACGGGGAGACGGACCCCCGCGTGTGGCTCAACGACTACCGCTTGGCTTGCCAGCTGGGCGGGGCCATCAGCGACGGGGTCATCATCCGCAACCTGCCCCTACACCTTGGCGATGCAGCCCGGACATGGCTCGAGCACTTGCCCGCCAGCCAAATTCATAACTGGGACGACCTAGTCCACACGTTCGTGGGCAACTTCCAGGGCACATACGTGCGCCCTGGGAACTCATGGGACCTGCGCTCCTGCACGCAGAAGCCCGGCGAGTCGCTGCGGGACTTCATACGACGCTTCTCCAAGCGCTGCACGGAGCTCCCCAGCGTGGCACAGTCCGAAATCGTGCATGCCTTCCTCGAGGGCACCACGTGCCGGGACCTCGTGCGGGAGCTGGGACGCAGCCCGCCTGCGGACTCCAATGAGCTGTTCGACATCGCCACCAGCTTTGCTTCTGGGGAGGAGGCCGTGGGGGCGATCTTCGACGGCAAAAAGGGCAAACGCTCCGAGGACGCGCCCGCGGAGGGCGAGCAAGTCCAAGGAGCCGCACCGCAACGACAAGCGGGGCAAGAAGGGGGAAGAAGCCGCGCCGCGAGGCGCGCGAGCGAGGGCGCGACGGCGGTAACGCCGAGGCCCTCGGCCCCGTCGACCGGCTCGACGGGGCCCTCGACCGGCCCCTCGAGGCCCGGGGGTGTTCGATGACATGCTAAAGAAGCCATGTCCCTACCATAAGACCCCAGTGCACCACACCCTCGAGCAATGCGACATGCTCAAGAAATTCTACGGCCGTGCCGCCGCGAAGGAGGCAGAGGCCAAGAAAGACGAAGGCGATGGCGACGCCGGCGGCTTCCCCGCTGTCGAAAATGTGTTCCTCATCTTCGGGGGACCAACTGTCGACATGTCGACACGCCAACGCAAGAAGGAGCGGCACGAGGTCCTCGCCGCTGAGAGGGCGCCTCCGTCCTTCCTCAATTGGTCGGAGGACGCCATCACGTTCGGCGGGAGGACCACCCAAACCGCGTCCCCAACCCGGCCGGTACTCGGCGGTGGTTGACCCCATCATCGGGAACGCCCGGTTCTCAAAGGTCCTCATGGACGGAGGCGGCGGCCTCAACATCCTCTACGCGCATACGCCGCGCCCGATGGGGATCGGATTGGACCGAGTTGCGGCCCGGCACGAAGCCGTTCCACGGCATCGCGCCCGGCAAGCGGGGTTCAACCCCTCGGGCGGATCGACTTGCCGGTCCGGTTTGGCACCCCTAAGAACTTCCGCAAGGAGACCCTCACCTTCGAGGTGGTGGGGTTCAAAGGGGCCTACCATGCTATACTTGGGCGACCCCCGCTATGCCAAATTCATGGCGGTTCCCAATTATACCTATCTAAAGATGAAGATGCCCGGCCCGAACGGCGTCATCACCGTCGGCTCGTCGATCGAGCACGCGTTCGACTGCGATGTCGAATGCATGGAGCACGCAGAGGCACTAGCGCTGGACGAAGCGCTGGTGAACACGCTGGAGAAGATGGTCAACGAAGACCTCAACTCCGCCGCCAAGCACGCAGGAACCTTCGAGGCTGCGGAGCAGACCAAGGGGGTCCCCCTCGACCCTTCGGCCCCCGAGGGCAAGGCGTTGAGGGTCAGCTCCACCCTCGACCCCAAATAGGAAGTGGTGCTCGTCGACTTCCTCCGCGCCAACGCCAACATCTTCGCGTGGAGCCCCTTGGACATGCCAGGCATCCCGAGGGAAGTCGCCGAGCACTCCCTTGACATCCTGCCAAATGCTCGCGCCGTACAGCAACGGCTCCGCCGCTTCGACGAGGAGCGGCGACGGGCAATCGGAGCGGAGCTGCGAAAGCTTCTCGAGGCCGGATTCATCAAGGAGGTGTTCCACCCAATGTGGCTAGCAAACCCCGTGCTTGTAAAGAAAAAGAATGGGAAGTGGCGGATGTGTATAGACTACACTAGTCTCAATAAAGCATGCCCTAAAGTTCCTTTTCCTTTGCCACGCATTGATCAAATCGTTGACTCAACGGCTGGGTGCGAGCCGCTCGTTTCCTTGATGCTTATTCCGGGTACCACCGGATAAAGATGAAAGAGTCCGACCGGCTCGCGACCTCGTTCATCACACCGTTCGGGACGTTCGCTACGTCACGATGCCATTTGGCCTCAGAAACGCGGGTGCAACATACCAACGTTGCATGCAGCACGTTTTTGGGGATCACATCGGGCGGACGGTCGAAGCGTACGTGGACGACATCGTCGTGAAGACCAGGAAGGCGGATGACCTGGTTGGCAACCTTGGCGTCGCGTTCAACTGCCTACGGGCCAATGGGGTCAAGCTAAACCCCGAAAAATGTGTCTTTGGAGTGCCGCGAGGCATGCTCCTGGGATACATCGTCTCCCAACGGGGAATCGAGGCCAACCCTGAAAAGGTCGCAGCCCTCGAACGGATGGGTCCGATCCGGGACCTCAAGGGGGTGCAGAAGGTGTTGGGGTGCCTTGCCGCCTTGAGCCACTTCATCTCGCGGCTCGGTGAGAAGGGCCTGCCCCTCTACCGCCTACTCAAGAAGCACGAGCGCTTCTCCTAGACCACCGAGGCCCAGGACGCGCTCGACAAGCTAAAGGCGTCACTGACGCACGCCCCGATCCTCACGCCGCCGCAGGACGGCGAGCCCCTGCAACTCTACGTAGCCGCAACCACCCAGGTGGTGAGCGCCGTGATCGTTGTAGAGCGCACGGAGGAAGGGCATGCCTTGCCTGTGCAGCGGCCAGTCTACTACATCAGCGAGGTCCTCTCGGACACGAAGACGCGCTACCCACGAGTCCGAAGGCGCCGTACGCGGTGGTTCTTGCGCGGCGCAAACTCCGCCACTACTTCGAGGCCCACCCGGTCACGGTGGTTTCCTCCTTCCCACTAGGAGAAATCATCCGCAACCCCGACGCCGCGGGTAGGATCGCCAAGTGGTCCGTGGAGCTGATGGGCGAGACGCTCGCCTACGCCCCGCGCAAAGCTATCAAGTCCCAAATCTTGGCGGATTTCGTCGCCGAATGGACGGACACGCAGCTGCCGCCGCCACAGATCCAAGCGGAGTGCTCGACCTTGTTCTTCGACGGCTCGGTGATGAAAACGGGAGCGGGCGCGGGCCTGCTCTTCGTGTCACCCCTCGGGGAACACATGCGGTACGCGGTGCGCCTCCACTTCCCCGCGTCTAACAACATGGCCGAATACGAGGCCCTCCTCTGCGGCCTCAAAATCGCCATTGAGTTAGGCGTCAAGCGCCTCGACGTAAGGGGCGACTCGCAGCTCGTGATTGATCAAGTCATGAAGAACGCGAGCTGCCACGACGACAAGATGGAGGCCTACTGCAAAGCCGTGCGAGCCCTCGAGGACAAGTTCTACGGCATCGAGCTCAACCATGTGCCCCGCCGGTACAACGAAGAGGCGGACGAGCTCGCCAAGATCGCGTCCGGGCGGGTCACCGTCCCCCCGAACGTTTTCGCGCGCGACATCGCTCAACCCTCGGTCGCCTTCGAGCCCTACCCCTCGAGCCACAACGAACCCTCGGGGGCTCCCTCGAATCCAGCGGGTGCGGAGCCCATGGACGAGGACCCCTCGAACGAGGCGTATGTGCTCTCCCTTCTCGAGGGGTACGACTCCCACGAGGCTGACGTGATGGACATCGAGCCGGCCCCCGTCCAGGCGGACTGGCGGGAGAAATACATTGCCTGGATCGCTCGAGGGGAACTCCCTGCGGACCGGGCCGCGGCCAGGCGCATCACCAGGATGGCCAAATCGTTCACCCTCGTCGACGGCGAGCTGTACAAGCGCGCTGCCTCTGGCATCCTACAGCGATGCGTGCCCATTCCCGAGGGGCGCGAGCTCCTGCGGGACATCCACGCGGGGATCTGTGGCCACCACGCCGCGCCCCGCACCCTCGTCGGCAACGCGTTCCGCCAGGGCTTCTACTGGCCCACTGCGGTCGCAGACGCCAGCGAGATCGTGCGCACCTGCGAGGGGTGCCAGTTCTACGCCCGCAAGACCAACTTGCCCGCCCACGCCCTACAGACCATCCCCGTAACATGGCCGTTCGCCGTGTGGGGGCTGGACATCGTCGGGCCCTTGCGGAAGGCGCCCGGGGGCTTCACCCACTTGTTGGTCGCGATCGACAAATTCTCCAAGTGGGTGGAGGTGCGCCCCATCACGAATCTAAGGGCAGAGCAGGCGGTGACATTCTTCATCGACATCGTCTACCGCTTTGGAGTGCCAAACTCCATCATCACCGACAACGGATCCCAATTCACGGGCAAGAAGTTCTTGGAGTTCTGTGACAAGTTCCACATCCGTGTGGATTGGGCAGCTGTGGCGCACCCACAGACCAACGGCCAAGTGGAACGTGCCAATGGCATGATCTTACAAGGCCTAAAGCCCGAATTTTCGACCGCCTGAACAAATGCGGGGCGGAAATGGCTCCAAGAACTACCAGCGGTTGTGTGGAGCCTAAGGACCACCCCGAGCAGAGCCACTGGGTTCACCCCGTTTTTTCTAGTCCACGGCGCGGAGGCCGTCCTCCCCACGGACTTAGAATACGGGTCGCCCAAGGTTCGAGGCTATAACGAGGATGCTAACCAACGAGCCCGCGAGGACTCGTTGGATCAGCTGGACGAAGCGCGCCTCGTGGCCTTGATGCATTCCGCGAGGTACCAGCAGTCCCTAAGGCGCTATCAAGCACGCAAGATACACCGGCGGGATTTCAGCGAAGGGGACCTGGTCCTAAGGCTACGCCAAGACAACCGCGGGCGCCACAAGCTATCGCCCCCATGGGAGGGACCCTACGTCGTGGTGAAGGTACTCAAGCCCGACACATACAAGTTAGCCAACGAGGACGGTGAAGAACTCACCAACGCTTGGAACATCCAACAGCTACGTCGCTTTTACCCTTAGCTAGGATTTCCAAGTATTTTTTGTTGTAAAAACCGCACGGCCAACGCCCCAGTTGGTTGCAACTATGTAAAAGCTTTAAGCTCAATAAAAAGGGCAACTCGGCTTTCCCCTGAAACCCAAGTTACCCTCGGGGGCTACTGCGGGGGGCACCCCCCCCAAAATGGTCCCATTTTTTCGCGCAAAAAACGCAGCAACCCATACGCGCTAAGTTTGTTTCCTACTTCAACCTCGAGCCACAATTCGAACAGGGCGCAGGCGGCACAGCGGAAGGAGCGTGCGAGCCAGAGATAGCCTACGCCGCGTGGCTATGGCCCTTCTCTCTCGCCTCCAACCCAGCGGGCCCCCTGCGAAAATCGAACTCCCCTAACTAGAATCTACTCAGGAAGAAGGAGAAACAAAAAGCGCGATAAAACAAACGACTTCATTTACAGCAAATACTCATGTTCATAAAACAACTTGTTTTATTTACAAAGGGATACAAAGCCAGAATACTGATACACATGAACAAAATACGGGCCCAGCGCCCAACTGCTTTCAGGCGGGAGGAGCAGCAGCATCGGCGACGTCCGGGAAGAGGAATTCTTCGAAGGCCTCGGCGAGCGACCCGGCGGTGTCGGCAGCGAGCGCATCCACGCGCTCCATGGCCACCTCGTCCTCGACACCCTCGGGAACGACGTAGCCTTCCGCCAGCGCCTCGAAGTCAACCTCGTAGTGGGATCGCACCACTCCGAGGGCCTTCTCGGGACGCCCGAGTGCGGCGCCGGCGCATCCGCTCGGTGACATGGCCACCAAGGGCGCGCGGGCGGCCGGCCGCCGAACCGCCGCCCGTGCCTCGCCCTCCTCAACGGTGTGGCAGGTCTCGAGGGCTGCATCGCGCAGCTCCCGCAGCTCCTGCTCGGAGGAGTTGTAGGAGGCCTGCAGCGCCTCGGCCCGCTTTGCCTCGTGCCCCAGAGCAGTGCGCAAGCCTGGTGTTGACGGATAAAAGACGTATCCCTCTACGATCCGCAAGCGTACGGACCCCACACCTTTTTCACCACGGGATTCCCAAGGTTCTTGTCAATCCGCGGAGCAAGGGGATTACAAGCGTTTGATCACCAACGACACACTAGCTACTAAAACCCTAACTATATTAAACTAGAAAACAACTAAACACACTAGAGAGAATGATAAACGATCAAAGAAGAAGACACTCGCCCACGGGTCTACGATACTAGAGCATGCAATCGCTTAAATACATGAAAACCAATCTAATCTATCGGGGTTGTGACCACGGTTTCGCCCTTTCCCTCCTCTCGTACTGTCACTACGCGAAGGTATTCATGACTAGACCTTTGATGGCCACGGCGTATTGAATGGATCCAAGGAAGCATTGGAGCTCTTACTCCCTCTACGGCACGGTTGCAAGCCTTAAGCATTAAAGTATATTCAACACAAGATGATAGATAGATAATCCGACAAAGTGCGATTACATCTCAAGATCGATTACAACCCATGGACGAATGAGAAGATTACCCCATCAAGGTGCTGATCATAGCGCCGTTGATCATGGTTTCCCTTCCGCCGGTGTCTTCCTTCTTCTCCATGAGAGGGTGCTTCCTTCGAGGTGGTTGATCTCCCGCCAGAGATCCTCCTCCTCTCTCTCTAGCTTGTAGATGGCCTTCTGGTGCGAATAACTCCTCCTTCTGTGTTGGCGGCGCGTCGGGGGTTTTTAGGGTCGAAGATCCTTCGAGGGCAAGGAAAACGGGACCGAACCGGTGCCCGAAGTGGGCTGGGCCGGCCCGCACGGGCCGGCCGGCCGGCCGGGGCCCGGCCCGGCCGGTTCGGTCGCCCTTTTTGCTCCGTGGGTCCTTGTGCACTTATCTACTTTGCCCCCTCCACTTAGATGATTTTGACGCTGTTATCCTCGCGATCAAGATGGAGGCTCTCTTTGCATGAAGTTTGATCTTTTACGCTTCAATCCCCGGGGGTGTTCCTCGTAGCACTTCGGTCCTCGCCACCATTGGAAGTGATTTCAGCGAGCTCATGAACACGAACAAGACTCCATGAATGCTCCTTTGAACTTATTGCGAATCCGTCCTTTATGTCCATGATTTCCTACATAAACACAACACTTCCAAATGCATGCACAAAGATGAACTCGTTATATGATTAGTGTGCCTAGTGGCGGGTTAGTTCCATAATCAAATCCAAACCAAAGTGTAATGAACATGCTAGGTGCACCAAAATACACCGTCAACATCTCCCCCACACTTAGCTCTTGCTCGTCCTCGAGCAAGTACTCGTAAAAGAACTTCGTCTAAGGAGTGTAATCGTGGACCACTTATCCTTCTTCACAAGTTAGTCAATCCTTTCATCTTTAATACATAAACACAAAGTAATGGTAATCAAACATAAACATGGGCGTTTAGAATTTTTACCACGTCAAGATTTACCCCACAACTCAAACTCTTCACTCGAAGCCTTCAAATTCAGCCATACTTACTTCTTTGCTTCCATCGGAGGGTTTTTATGATTTTCAAAACAAAAATTCCTGCAACAAGTATTAGACAGAAACCTTTCTCCAAGCTTTCTCAAGTCACTCATATGAAGTGGCTATCCTAACCAAATTTTATAAAACTCTCACCTCCCATTAATCACTCATATATCATGTAAAGTGGAGCCATAGGTAGGGCTAGCGCAATCAACACAAGTATTGTCAAACTAAGAACTTCCTCTAATGGTTGTCTACCTTTCAAAGCCAATGATCATGAGAATTAACCATATGTAAGGATGAGAAGATTTAGAATGGTGGACATGTGCAAGGGCAAAAGAAAATTGTGACTACAAGGCACCAATGATGTCCTCGTTGTCGGATTGCACATGGTTGGAAAAAGAGTAAAAGTTTCGACTCACAATCAACGTGACATCCTTCCTTACACTTATTATTATTTTTTCTTTTCTTTCACTTGATCCATCCCTCTCATATCTTCATTGCTAACTCATCTTTCTCTTTTTTTTTTATTCAACACATGATTTTTTTTCTTTCTTTCTTTCTTTCTTTCTTTCTTTATTTTTCTCTCTCTTGACAACTTCTCAAAGCTTTCAATTCTCTCTTTCCTCGCATGCATACAATCTGAAATTTTTAAATAAATCATGCTAGAGACGAGACGAAACTTTGAAAATAGGTTGTGTTCAAGGAATACGATGTACAAAAGAGATGTATAGGGTTGGGTATGGAATCCAGCGATGCACATGACTTTCGTTGTGAAAGTCATGAACTGAATTTATGACGAGGCTAGCAACAAAAGATAAGCACAAGGACATGATCATTGCTTGAAATTAAAACTCACCAAGAGAGAAGGGTCCTAGCCTAACTCATTATGCTAATCACACTTATGGTGGAGCGAAAAAAATAAACTTGGCCTTGGATAGGAATTTTTTCTTACTCTCAACTTGGAAAAAGAGGTTTTGCTAACCTTTATTACAAGGGTTTTAAAATAATTTTCAGAACTGAAATCCTCCAATTTTTAGCATCGAACATAGCACAACTAACATGTGAAGCTCAAGATCGAAGTGCGGTATGGGTACTTTAAGTAGTAGCGATTCCACTAAGCGCCACGGTAAACGTTTTTCAAACCACATACTTGTGTTCATATATCAAGAATCGAAGATTAAGCAAACAAGTAAATAAAGATAAACAATACATAAAACACAAAGATATATATAAAGACTCTTTTTATTTGGTTTTCTTGACTCGACACTAATTTAAGACACTCGAAAACTAAAGACTCATTAAAACGCTAAGACTCTCATACGAAGATTAAACCGAACCTAAACTTGAAGTTCAAAAGCTAAGGCTAGCGAGCTAGCTCTCCCCCACACTTAAAACATACGACGTCCTCGTCGTATCTTACAAAAATCCTAAGGGGAAAACTAGATCTAGTGGTACTTCAAGCAAGCTTTGCACCACTTGCCTCTCATGTTTCCAACCATGCCGAAAAGCTTGCGCACGTTGCGGTTAAGGAACTTGTAGTCATCTTCAACTACGCGCTCCAAGTCCTCCATACGCTGCTTCATCGCTTCCATGGTTTGAAGACATTCGTCGGCCGACGCGTAGAGAGCCACGATGGATTGACGGCAAACTCGACAGCACACCGGATGCAATCCGAAGGGGTCGTCGTCGCCATAATCTCCACCGTTGTCACCACCGTCGTCGCCACCTCCATTGTTGTTGCCTTCGCCACCGCCGTTGCCGTCGCCGTTGGGGCCTTCGGGAGTCCTTTCATAGGGCTGCTCATCCCAATCATCATCATCTCTACCGGCGGCCGCCCACGAGCTCGGGCTACGATCGTCGGAGTAGTCGCTATCCCCATAATCCTTAGGCTCCGGCAACACCTCCTTGTAATCCTTGCGCTTGATGCCTTGGAGGCGTGCCGACCTTTGCACGGGTGTAGGGACCTTCTCTCCTTTGACGGGGTTGCGAGATGCAAGAGCTCCGGTCGGGACACGTCCTCCGCAACGGATACGTGCGGTCCTCTTGACGGGTAGCTTGAGCTCGCATCGCATCGCCTCCTCCATCGATGGCTTCTTGGCTTCTTGCTTCAACTCTAAGCTTTTTGGAGGCTCAATGGCTGCTACAAGGGTGCAACACATTGCTTGAAAGGTTTGATTCTCGAGCTCCCAATTCGGCCAAATATATAGTCCTGAGGGGAAAAGCCTGGGAACCTTATTTTCCTTTTTTACACTTCCCTTAAAATTTTCCGACCAAACAAGGAAGTCAAAAAGGAGCAGTTCGGGCGAAATTCGGGGTCATCAGGTGTTGACGGATAAAAGACGTATCCCTCTACGATCCGCAAGCGTACGGACCCCACACCTTTTTCACCACAGGATTCCCAAGGTTCTTGTCAATCCGCGGAGCAAGGGGATTACAAGCGTTCGATCTACTATGACACACTTAGCTACTAAAACCCTAACTACTATTATACTAGAAAAACAACTAAACTACACTAGAGAGAATGATAAACGATCAAGGAAGAAGACACTCCCCCACGGGTCTACGATACTAGAGCATGCAATCGCTTAAAGACATGAAAAACCAATCTAATCTATCGGAGATGTGACCACGGTTTCGCCCTTTCCCTCCTCTCGTACTGTCACTACGCGAAGGTATTCATGACTAGACCTTTGATGGCCACGGCGTATTGAATGGATCCGAGGAAGCATTGGAGCTCGTACTCCCTCTACGGCACGGTTGCAGGCCTTAAGCATTAAAGTATATTCAACACAAGATGATAGATAGATAAACCAACAAAGTGCGATTACATCTCAATATCGATTACAACCCATGGACGAATGAGAAGATTACCCCATCAAGGTGCTGATCATAGCACCGTTGATCATGGTTTCCCTTCCGCCGGTGTCTTCCTTCTTCTCCACGAGAGGGTGCTTCCTTCGAGGTGGTTGATCTCCAGCCGGAGATCCTCCTCCTCTCTATCTAGCTTGTAGATGGCCTTCTGGTGCGAATAAACTCCTCTCTCTCTGTTGGCGGCGCGTCGGGGGTTTTAGGGTCGAAGATCCTTCGAGGGCAAGGAAGACGGGACCGAACCGGTGCCCGAAGGGGGGCTGGGCCGATCCGGCCGGGCCGGCCGGCCCAGCCCGGTTTCGGCCCGGTTCGGTCGCCCTTTTTGCTCCGTGGGTCCTCGTGCACTTATCTACTTTGCCCCTTCCACTTGGATGATTTTGACGCTGTTATCCTCGCGATCAAGATGGAGACTTTCTTTGCATGAAGTTTGATCTTTTACGCTTCAATCCCCGGGGGTGTTCCTCGTAGCACTTCGGTCCTCGCCACCATTGGAAGTAATTTCAGCAAGCTCATGAACACGAACAAGACTCCATGAATGCTCCTTTGAACTTGTTGCGAATCCGTCCTTTATGTCCATGATTTCCTACATAAACATAACACTTCCAAATGCATGCACAAAGATGAACTTGTTATATGATTAGTGTGCCTAGTGGCGGGTTAGTTCCATAATCAAATCCAAACCAAAGTGTAATGAACATTTTAGGTGCACCAAAATACACCGTCAACATCTCCCCCACACTTAGCTCTTGCTCGTCCTCGAGCAAGTACTCGTAAAAGAACTTCGTCCAAGGTGTGTAATCGTGTATCACTTATCCTTCTTCACAAGTTAGTCAATCCCTTCATCTTTAATAAATAAACACAAAGTAATGATAATCAAATATAAACATGGGCGTTTAGAATTTTTACCACGTCAAGATTTACCCCACAACTCAAACTCTTCACTCGACGCTTTCAATTTCAGCCATACTTACTTCTTTGCTTCCATCGGAGGGTTTTTATGATTTTTAAAACAAAAATTCCTGCAACAAGTATTAGACAAAAACCTTTCTCCAAGCTCTCTCAAGTCACTCATATGAAGTGGTTATCCTAACCAAATTTTATAAAACACTCACCTCCCATTAATCTCTCATATATAATGTAAAAGTGGAGCTATAGGTAGGGCTAGCGCAATCAACACAAGTATTGTCAAACTAAGAACTTCCTCTAATGGTTGTCTACCTTTCAAAGCCAATGATCATGAGAATTAACCATATGTAGGGATATCAAGGATGAGAAGATTTAGAATGGTGGACATGTGCAAGGGCAAAAGAAAATTGTGACCACAAGGCACCAATGATGTCCTCGTTGTCGGATTGCACATGGTTGGAAATAGAGTAAAAGTTTCGTCTCACAATCAACGTGACATCCTTCCTTACACTTTATTTTTCTTTTCTTTCACTTGATCCATCCCTCTCATATTTTCATTGCTAACTCATCTTTCTCTTTTTTTTCTTTTCTTCTTTCATTCACATATGATTTTCCTTTCTTTCTTCTCCATACACATACTTTTTCTCTTTATTTTTCTCTCTCTTGACAACTTTTTCAAAGCTTTCAATTCTCTCTTTCCTCGCATGCATACAATCTGAAATTTTTAAATAAATCATGCTAGAGACGAGACGAAACTTTGAAAATAGGTTGTGTTCAAGGAATACGATGTTCAAAAGAGATGTATAGGGTTGGGTATGGAATCCAGTGATATGCACGACTTTCGTTATGAAAGTCATGAACTGAATAAATGACGAGGCTAGCAACAAAAGATAAGCACAAGGACATGATCATTGCTTGAAATTAGAACTTACCAAGAGAGAAGGGTCCTAGCCTAACTCATCGTGGTAATCACACTTATGGTGGAGCGAAAAAACAAACTTGGCTTTGGATAGGATTTTTTTTTTCATACTCTCAACTTGGAAAAAGAGGTTTTGCTAACCTTTATTACAAGGGTTTTAAAGTGATTTTCAGAACTGAAATCCTCCAATTTTTAGCATCGAACATAGCACAACTAGCATGTGAAGCTCAAGATCGAAGTGCGGTATGGGTACTTTAAGTAGTAGCGATTCCACTAAGCACCACGGTAAACGATTTTCAAACCATATACTTGTGTTCATATATAAAGAATCGAAGATTAAACAAACAAGTAAATAAAGATAAACAATACATAAAACACAAAGATATATATATAAAGACTCTTTTTATTTGGTTTTCTTGACTCAACACTAATTTAAGACACTTGCAGAAAATTTTAAAACAGACTCAAAAACTAAAGACTCATTGAAACACTAAGACTCTCACACGAAGATTAAACCGAACCTAAACTTGAAGTTCAAAAGCTAAGGCTAGCGAGCTAGCTCTCCCCCACACTTAAAACATACGACGTCCTCGTCGTATCTTACAAAAATCCTAAGGGGAAAACTAGATTTAGTGGTACTTCAAGCAAGCTTTGCACCACTTGCCTCTCATGTTTCCAACCATGCCGAAAAGCTTGCGCACGTTGCGGTTAAGGAACTTGTAGTCATCTTCAACTACGCGCTCCAAGTCCTCCATACGCTGCTTCATCGCTTCCATGGTTTGAAGACATTCGTCGGCCGACGTGTAGAGATCCGCGATGGATTGACGGCAAACTCGACAGCACACCGGATGCAATCCGAAGGGGTCGTCGTCGCCATAATCTCCACCGTTGTCACCACCGTCGTCGCCACCTCCATTGTTGTCGCCTTCGCCACCGCCGTTGCCGTCGCCGTTGGGGCCTTCGGGAGTCCTTTCATAGGGATGCTCATCCCAATCATCATCATCTCTACCGGCGGCCGCCCACGAGCTTGGGCTACGATCGTCGGAGAAGTCGCCATCCCCATAATCCTTAGGCTCCGGCGACACCTCCTTGTAATCCTTGCGCTTGATGCCTTGGAGACGTGCCGACCTTCGAACGGGTGTAGGGACCTTCTCTCCTTTGACGGGGTAGCGAGATGCAAGAGCTCCGGTCGGGACACGTCCTCCGCAACGGATACGTGCGGTCCTCTTGACGGGTAGCTTGACCTCGCATCGCATCGCCTCCTCCATCGATGGCTTCTTGGCTTCTACCTTCAACTCTAAGCTTTTTGGAGGCTCAATGGTCGCTACAAGGGTGCAACACATTGCTTGAAAGGTTTGATTCTCGAGCTCCCAATTCGGCCAAATATATAGTCCCGAGGGAAAAGCTCGGAAACCTTATTTTCCTTTTTTAGACTTCCCTTAAAATTTTTTGACCAAACAAGGAAGTCGAAAAGGAGCAATTCGGGCGAAATTCGGGGACATCGGGCGTCGGGCCCCCCCGGGCCGATCCGATCGGGCCGGCCGGCCCACCCCTCGGGGGCCGGGCCGGTCCGGTTTTTTTTGCACACCGCCCTATTTTTTTTCGTCCTCGGCCCATGGGAAAAAGTTGGCCCGGTTAATCTTCGCGAAAAACTTCGAAAGCTAAAAGAAAAATTATTTACGAAGTTGGTGCCTTGTTTTTCGTCCTAGGCGGGACGTTCGGGCTCTTCCTCCATGGTAAAGACGTCAACATGATGAACGGGCACGACATCGGGTTCGTAGTAAACCTTAAGCCGCTGTCCATTCACCACAAATTGATCGCCGTTTATATCCATAATGGTTACCGCTCCGTTGGAGAACACCGAATGCACAACATAAGGTCCGTCCCACTTGCTTTGCAATTTCCCCTTTCCGAAGGTTTTAAACCTCGAATTGTAGAGGAGGACCTTATCTCCTTCTTTAAATTCTTTTTTCTTCAATCTTTTATCATACCACCTTTTGATTCTCTCCTTGTATATGCTTGCGTTTTCATAAGCTTTCAACCTCAACTCCTCTAGCTCGCTTATTTGAATTCTCCGTTTCACCACCGCGGCATCGAGATCAAGGTTCATCTCTTTAATCGCCCAATAGGCTTTATGTTCTAACTCAACCGGAAGGTGGCAAGCTTTTCCATAGACGAATTGATAAGGGGTCATACCTATCGGTGTTTTAAACGCCGTTCGATAAGCCCATAAAGCTCCGTCTAATTTCTTTGACCAATCCTTGCCTCCCTTCTCTATGGTCTTGTTGAGTATGCTTTTTAATTGCCTATTTGACGTCTCCGCTTGTCCGTTGGTTTGTGGGTGATAGGCCGTGGAGACTCTATGCTCAATTCCCAACTTGGACAAGCACTTTTTAAAGTTCTTCCCGGTGAAATGAGTTCCTCCATCACTTATCAAGATTCTCGGTGTACCGAAACGGGGAAAAATCACGTTCTTGATCATAGTGATGGACTCCTCCGTAGAAGCTTTACGACATGGTATAGCCTCTACCCACTTGGATACATAATCAACCATGACGAGTATATACTCGAATCCAAATGAGTTTTTAAAAGGCCCCATGAAGTCTATGCCCCATACATCGAATATGTCGATTTGCAAGTTGTATTTCAAAGGCATAGAATTTCTTTGAGAGATGTTTCCGGTTCTTTGGCATTCGGGGCATGACGCAACATATCTTTTAGTATCTTCATGCATCTCCGGCCAATAGAATCCGCTCGACCATACTTTTGCTTCGGTTCGAAAATGGCTATAGTGCCCACCGTACTCCGCCGAGTGGCACTTCCTTAGAATCTCAAGCCTCTCTTCTCTTGGCACACATCTTCTCATCACTCCATCATTGCCAAGATTGAAGAGGTATGGTGCATCCCAAAAATATTTCTTACTTTCAGAAATTATCTTCCTTTGAGTGTTTTTGTCTAGATGATCGAGGGGCATCTTTCGAATTGCTCGAATGATGTCGATCATCCAAGTATCTTTATCAAGCACTCTATAGAGGTGGTCATCTCTCATCTTATCTTCTATGGGCTCTTTATCATGTTGTCCACGATTCATCCTAGACAAATGATCGGCCACAACATTCTCCACCCCCTTTTTATCACGAATTTCAACATCAAACTCTTGGAGAAGAAGGATCCAACGAATCAAACGTGGTTTAGCTTCCTTCTTAGCCAAGAGATACTTTATAGCTGCGTGATCGGTGTAAACAATGACTTTCGAGTTCACGATGTAAGATCTGAATTTTTCGAAAGCGAATACCACCGCTAGCAATTCTTTTTCTGTAGTGGCGTAATTTAATTGTGCCCCACTAAGAGTTTTGCTAGCGTAGTAAACGGCGTGAACTCGGCCTTCCTTTCTTTGACCCAAGACCGCACCTACGGCGTAGTCACTTGCGTCACACATGATCTCGAAAGGTTGGCTCCAATCCGGAGGTTGGATGATGGGAGCACTCACCAACGCATTTTTCAAGGTCCGGAATGCCGCTAGACACTTCTCATCAAAGTCGAAAGCCACATCCTTTTGAAGAAGGTGCGTTAAAGGCTTAGTGATCTTCGAGAAGTCCTTTATAAATCTTCTATAGAATCCGGCATGGCCTAGAAAGCTCCTTAAGGACTTAATATCCGTAGGAGGTGGGAGTTGCTCAACCGTCTCTACCTTAGCCTTGTCCACTTCAATTCCTCTCTCGGATATAACATGTCCGAGCACTATGCCTTGCTTAACCATGAAGTGGCATTTTTCCCAATTTAAAACCAAATCTACCTCCGCACACCTTGTAAGGACCTTTTCTAAGTTTGCTAAGCAATCCATGAACGTCTTCCCGTAAACGGAAAAATCATCCATAAACACTTCAACAATCTCTTCGATGAATTCTGAAAATACGGCCATCATGCAACGTTGAAAAGAGGCGGAGCGTTGCATAGGCCGAAGGGCATCCTCCTATATGCAAACGTTCCGTAAGGACACGTAAACGTTGTCTTATGTTGATCTTCCGGTGAATAGGAATTTGCATGAACCCCGAGTATCCATCGAGAAAGCAAAAATAAGCGTGGTTTGCTAACCTCTCGAGCATCTCGTCTATGAACGGTAGGGGGAAGTGATCTTTCTTCGTCGCTTTGTTAAGCTTACGGTAGTCAATACACATCCGCCACCAGGTCACGGTTCTTTGCGGTATCAACTCGTTCTTCTCATTCTTCACCACGGTTAAACCTCCTTTCTTCGGCACACAATGTTCCGGGCTCACCCATTCGCTATGCGGAACCGGGTAGATGATTCCGGCATCAAGTAACTTGATAACCTCTTTCTTTACTACCTCTCGCATGGCATGGGTTAGCCTCCTTTGGTGGTCCACTACAGGCTTACATTGGTCTTCCATTGGTATACGATGAGTGCAAAAGGCTGGGCTAATACCTTTGAGATCGTTAATTGAATATCCAATCACCTTCCTATGTTTTTTTAATAAAATCAGCAACGCTTCATTTTCTTCGGGACTCAACTCGTCGCTCACAATGACTGGATAAGTTTTGTCTGGGCCCAAAAATTCATATTTTAACCCCTTGGGCAAAGGTTTAAGGTCTACCTCGGGCACTTGTGGCTCCTCGGGTTTGATTTCTCCTATGTCTTCGAACTTCTCTTCCTCCACGCTACCATCATGCGGCTCTAAGCCTTTTGTTGCTTCCTCTAGTTCTTCATCTTGTTGATTACTAATTTGATTTTCCGTCGCTCTTTGCAGCGGGTCTCTAAGGGTTTCAACAAAACAAAGACTATCTATCTCATCTATTTCTTCATCTTCGGGAGGAAAAGGAGTAAGGTGTTTAGAAGCACGAAGAAAGTTATATGTGTACTTTGTTCCATTAAGGTTCATTGTTACTTTGCCTTCTCCGCATCTAACACGGCATCAACCAACTTATGAAAAGGCCTACCTAAGATTATATGATCGAATTACCATGGTAAGCATCAATAACAAAGAAATCGGTTGGTATATAGTTTCTAGAGATTTTTACTTTCATGTTGCAAGCAATACCTAGAGGTTTGATAGTTCTACCATCTCCCATAATTAATTTTGTTGATGTTGGAGCTAAGTCTAGGTTGTGGTATTGAACTTTATCGTAAATTTTAGAAGATAGAACACTTACTTGGGCTCCGATGTCGCATAAAGCTTTGCATTGAACTCCGTTGATCTCGCAACTCAAGTGCGGCGTCATCTTCTCTTCTTCTTCGGATCCGATCGAATAAATTTCAGCAAGGCGAGCGTATGGTGATGCTTCGGGCTTGATCCCCATGATCCTCTTCACCTCGGCAATATGTTCCGGATCCACCACGTCATCTCCAAAGAGCTTTTCAAAAATCTCACCGGTGGTTTCAAGGTCGTATGAATTTTCAGCTTTCTTCTCCGGTGGGAAATCGACTTCCAATGCTCTTGCCATTCCCTTTTGATTAGGGAACGGTCTTCTCTTGTCGAATACTTCTCCGTAATCAATAGGAACCCAATCCATTGGCTCGAACTCCCTTAGTGGCTTCGCGCTTGACATGCTTCTCTTGTTCGTTTCATTTGGTGCGACGAAGTCGACGTTTGGTGTAGTTCTTGACTTGATGTGTTCTTGTTCATGCTTTTCCATGATTGGCTCCTCTTTTGTGACTTCCGGGGTTGCCTCTTTAGAAAAATCAGCAAGCTTTTTCTTCCTTGAATTGAATTCCGGCTCTTCCGCAAGTCTTGTTTCCCAATCTCTTCGCATGGCAGCCGCTTTACTAACTTTTTGTAGAAGTTGGGCGGCTTCCGTGAGTGTTTTCTCCATGAGATCCCCACCCGCACACATTTCGACGTGTCGCATGCAACTAGGGGTTAGGGAAAAGAAAAATGTATGCAAGAGTACGTCACCGGTGAAGCCGAGTTTTGGTCCTTGTTCGATTAATTCATTAAACCTATCCCGGGCTTGGTCTATCCCTTCCTCTTCTCCTTGCATAAAATTGATCACTTGCCTCCTTAGATGTTGAACCTTGCTCATTGGAAAGAACTTCTCGCAAAACTTCTTTGTCAACTTGTTCCAATTGCCTTCAACTTCAAAGGACGCAACCGAATACCATGTCTTTGCTTTGCGGCAAGTGAGTAGGGAAAGAGATTCCATTTGAACCATTCATCGGGAACTCCTTCTTGACGCACCGTGTTGCATATTGTCGTGAAATCCCTTATGTGTCTATATGGGTTCTCCTCAACCATCCCTTCAAATGGGTTTTCCGCCACCATCTTCATGATCTTGGATTTAATTTCATACTTGGTCGCTTCGAGCTTCGAATCCGACTCTTGTACCTTTATGTCTTCACATCGAGGGCTGGCGTAATCCCTTAATGATTTCTCCGGTTCTTCCACGGGTCGATTAACGAACTCCATCTAGACAATAAGATAAAAACAAAAAACAAAAAGAAACAAGTGTTTTTCTGATAATATATGTTAGATAAAGCAAATAAAGGATAAACTAAATTATAAAACTAAGTTAGATGCAAATCAAACGATGTAAACTAACTTGCTCCCCGGCAACGGCGCCAGAAAAAGGGGCTTGTTGACGGATAAAAGACGTATCCCTCTACGATCCGCAAGCGTACGGACCCCACACCTTTTTCACCACGGGATTCCCAAGGTTCTTGTCAATCCGCGGAGCAAGGGGATTACAAGCGTTCGATCTACTATGACACACTTAGCTACTAAAACCCTAACTACTATTATACTAGAAAAACAACTAAACTACACTAGAGAGAATGATAAACGATCAAGGAAGAAGACACTCGCCCACGGGTCTACGATACTAGAGCATGCAATCGCTTAAAGACATGAAAAACCAATCTAATCTATCGGAGATGTGACCACGGTTTCGCCCTTTCCCTCCTCTCGTACTGTCACTACGCGAAGGTATTCATGACTAGACCTTTGATGGCCACGGCGTATTGAATGGATCCGAGGAAGCATTGGAGCTCGTACTCCCTCTACGGCACGGTTGCAAGCCTTAAGCATTAAAGTATATTCAACACAAGATGATAGATAGATAAACCAACAAAGTGCGATTACATCTCAATATCGATTACAACCCATGGACGAATGAGAAGATTACCCCATCAAGGTGCTGATCATAGCACCGTTGATCATGGTTTCCCTTCCGCCGGTGTCTTCCTTCTTCTCCACGAGAGGGTGCTTCCTTCGAGGTGGTTGATCTCCGCCGAGAGATCCTCCTCCTCTCTCTCTAGCTTGTAGATGGCCTTCGGTGCGAATAAACTCCTCTCTCGTCCGTTGGCGGCGCGTCGGGGGTTTTAGGGTCGAAGATCCTTCGAGGGCAAGGAAGACGGGACCGAACCGGTGTCCCGAAGTGGGCCGGGCCGATCCGCCCGGGCCGGCCGGCCCGAGCCCGGTTTCGGCCGGTTCGGTCGCCCTTTTTGCTCCGTGGGTCCTCGTGCACTTATCTACTTTGCCCCTTCCACTTGGATGATTTTGACGCTGTTATCCTCGCGATCAAGATGGAGACTTTCTTTGCATGAAGTTTGATCTTTTACGCTTCAATCCCCGGGGGTGTTCCTCGTAGCACTTCGGTCCTCGCCACCATTGGAAGTAATTTCAGCAAGCTCATGAACACGAACAAGACTCCATGAATGCTCCTTTGAACTTGTTGCGAATCCGTCCTTTATGTCCATGATTTCCTACATAAACATAACACTTCCAAATGCATGCACAAAGATGAACTTGTTATATGATTAGTGTGCCTAGTGGCGGGTTAGTTCCATAATCAAATCCAAACCAAAGTGTAATGAACATTTTAGGTGCACCAAAATACACCGTCAACATCAGGCGTCGGGCCCCCCTGGGCCGGTCCGCCTGGGCCGGCCGGCCCACCCCCTCGGGGGCGGGCCGGTCCGGTTTTTGCACACCGCCCTATTTTTTTCTTCCTCACCCCATGGAAAAAAGTTGGCCCGGTTAATCTTCGCGAAAAACTCCGAGAAAGCTAAAAGAAAAATTATTTACGAAGTTGATGCCTTGTTTTTCGTCCTAGGCGGGACGTTCGGGCTCTTCCTCCATGGTAAAGACGTCAACATGATGAATGGGCACGACATCGGGTTCGTAGTAAACCTTAAGCCGCTGTCCATTCACCACAAATTGATCGCCGTTTATATCCATAATGGTTACCGCTCCGTTGGAGAACACCGAATGCACAACATAAGGTCCGTCCCACTTGCTTTGCAATTTCCCCTTTCCGAAGGTTTTAAACCTCGAATTGTAGAGGAGGACCTTATCTCCTTCTTTAAATTCTTTTTTCTTCAATCTTTTATCATACCACCTTTTGATTCTCTCTTTGTATATGCTTGCGTTTTCATAAGCTTTCAACCTCAACTCCTCTAGCTCGCTTATTTGAATCCTTCGTTTCACCACCGCGGCATCGAGATCAAGGTTCATCTCTTTAATCGCCCAATAGGCTTTATGTTCCAACTCAACCGGAAGGTGGCAAGCTTTTCCATAGACGAATTGATAAGGGGTCATACCTATCGGTGTTTTAAACGCCGTTCGATAAGCCCATAAAGCTCCGTCTAATTTCTTTGACCAATCCTTGCCTCCCTTCTCAATGGTCTTGTTAAGTATGCTTTTTAATTGCCTATTTGACGTCTCTGCTTGTCCGTTGGTTTGTGGGTGATAGGCCGTGGAGACCCTATGCTCAATTCCCAACTTGGACAAGCACCTTTTGAAGTTCTTCCCGGTGAAATGAGTTCCTCCATCACTTATCAAGATTCTCGGTGTACCGAAACGGGGAAAGATCACGTTCTTGACCATAGTGATGGACTCCTCCGTGGAAGCTTTACGACATGGTATAGCCTCTACCCACTTGGATACATAATCAACCATAACAAGTATATACTCGAATCCAAATGAGTTTTTAAAAGGCCCCATGAAGTCTATGCCCCATACATCGAATATGTCGATTTGCAAGTTGTATTTCAAAGGCATAGAATTTCTTTGAGAGATGTTTCCGGTTCTTTGACATTCGGGGCATGACGCAACATATCTTTTAGTATCTTCATGCATCTCCGGCCAATAGAATCCGCTCGACCATACTTTTGCTTCGGTTCGAAAATGGCTATAGTGCCCACCGTACTCCGCCGAGTGGCACTTCCTTAGAATCTCAAGCCTCTCTTCTCTTGGCACACATCTTCTCATCACTCCATCATTGCCAAGTTTGAAGAGGTATGGTGCATCCCAAAAATATTTCTTACTTTCAGAGATTATCTTCCTTTGAGTGTTTTTATCTAGATGATCGAGGGGTATCTTTCGAATTGCTCGAATGATGTCGATCATCCAAGTGTCTTTATCAAGCACTCTATAGAGGTGGTCATCTCTCATCTTATCTTCTATGGGCTCTTTATCATCTTGTCCACGATTCATCCTAGACAAATGATCGGCCACAACATTCTCCACCCCCTTTTTATCACGAATTTCAACATCAAACTCTTGGAGAAGAAGGATCCAACGAATCAAACGTGGTTTAGCTTCCTTCTTAGCCAAGAGATACTTTATGGCTGCGTGATCGGTGTAAACAATGACTTTCGAGTTCACGATGTAGGATCTGAATTTTTCGAAAGCGAATACTACCGCTAGCAATTCCTTTTCCGTAGTGGCGTAATTTAATTGTGCCCCACTAAGAGTTTTGCTAGCATAGTAAACGGCGTGAACACGGCCTTCCTTTCTTTGTCCCAAGACCGCGCCTACGGCGTAGTCACTTGCGTCACACATGATCTCGAAAGGTTGGCTCCAATCTGGAGGTTGGATGATGGGAGCACTCACCAACGCATTTTTCAAGGTCCGGAATGCCGCTAGGCACTTCTCATCAAAGTCGAAAGCCACATCCTTTTGAAGAAGGTGCGTTAAAGGCTTAGTGATCTTCAAGAAGTCCTTTATAAATCTTCTATAGAATCCGGCATGGCCTAGAAAGCTCCTTAAGGACTTAACATCGTAGGAGGTGGGAGTTGCTCAACCGTCTCTACCTTAGCCTTGTCCACTTCGATTCCTCTCTCGGATATAACATGTCCGAGCACTATGCCTTGCTTAACCATGAAGTGGCACTTTTCCCAATTTAAAACCAAATCTACCTCCGCACACCTTGTAAGGACCTTTCTAAGTTTGCTAAGCAATCCATGAACGTCTTCCCGTAAACGGAAAAATCATCCATAAACACTTCAACAATTTCTTCGATGAATTCCGAAAACACGGCCATCATGCAACGTTGAAAAGAGGCCGGAGCGTTGCATAGGCCGAAGGGCATCCTCCTATATGCAAATGTTCCGTAAGGACACGTAAACGTTGTCTTATGTTGATCTTCCGGGTGAATAGGAATTTGCATGAACCCCGAGTATCCATCGAGAAAGCAAAAATAAGCGTGGTTTGCTAACCTCTCGAGCATCTCGTCTATGAACGGTAGGGGGAAGTGATCTTTCTTCGTCGCTTTGTTAAGCTTACGATAATCGATACACATCCGCCACCCGGTCACGGTTCTTTGCGGTATCAACTCGTTCTTCTCATTCTTCACCATGGTTAAACCTCCTTTCTTCGGCACACAATGTACCGGGCTCACCCATTCGCTATGCGGAACCGGGTAGATGATTCCAGCATCAAGTAACTTGATAACCTCTTTCTTTACTACCTCTCGCATGGCATGGGTTAGCCTCCTTTGGTGGTCCACTACAGACTTACATTGGTCTTCCATTGGTATACGATGAGTGCAAAAAGCTGGGCTAATACCTTTGAGATCATTAATTGAATATCCAATCACCTTCCTATGTTTTTTAATAAAATCAGCAACGCTTCATTTTCTTCGGGACTCAACTCGTCGCTCACAATGACTGGATAAGTTTTGTCTGGGCCCAAAAATTCATATTTTAATCCCTTGGGCAAAGGTTTAAGGTCTACCTCGGGCACTTGTGGCTCCTCGGGTTTGATTTCTCCTATGTCTTCGAACTTCTCTTCCTCCACGCTACCGTCATGCGGCTCTAAGCCTTTTGTCGCTTCCTCTAGTTCTTCATCTTGTTGATTACTAATTTGATTTTCCATCGCTCTTTGCAGCGGGTCTCTAAGGGTTTCAACAAAACAAAGACTATCTATCTCTTCTACTTCTTCATCTTCGGGAGGAAAAGGTGTAAGGTGTTTAGAAGCACGAAGAAAGTTATATGTGTATTTTGTTCCATTAAGGTTCATTGTTAGTTTGCCTTCTCCGGCATCTAACACGGCATCAACCAACTTAAGAAAAGGCCTACCTAAGATTATATGATCAGAATTACCATGGTAAGCATCAATAACAAAGAAATCGGTTGGTATATAGTTTCTAGAAATTTTTACTTTCATGTTGCAAGCTATACCTAGAGGTTTGATAGTTCTACCATCTCCCATAATTAATTTCGTTGATGTTGGAGCTAAGTCTAGGTTGTGGTATTGAACTTTATCGTAAATTTTAGAAGATAGAACACTTACTTGGGCTCCGATATCGCATAAGGCTTTGCATTGAACTCCGTTGATCTCGCAACTCAAGTGCGGCGTCGTCTTCTCTTCTTCTTCGGATCCGATCGAATAAATTTCAGCAAGGCGAGCGTATGGTGATGCTTCGGGCTTGATCCCCATGATCCTCTTCACCTCCGCAATATGTTCCGGATCCACCACGTCATCTCCAAAGAGCTTTTCAAAAATCTCACCGGTGGTTTCGAGGTCGTATGAATTTTCAGCTTTCTTCTCCGGTGGGAAATCCACTTCCAATGCTCTTGCCATCCCCTTTTCATTAGGGAACGGTCTTCTCTTGTCGAATACTTCTCCGTAATCAATAGGAACCCAATCCATTGGCTCGAACTCCCTCAGTGGCTTCGCGCTTGACATGCTTCTCTTGTTCGTCTCATTTGGCGCGGCGAAATCGACGTTTGGTGTAGTTCTTGACTTGATGTGTTCTTGTTCAAGCTTTTCCATGATTGGCTCCTCTTTTGTTACTTCCGGGGTTGCCTCTTTAGAAAAATCAGCAAGCTTTTTCTTCCTTGAATTGAACTCCGGCTCTTCCGCAAGTCTTGTTTCCCAATCTCTTCGCATGGCAGCCGCTTTACTAATTTTTTGTAGAAGTTGTGCGGCTTCCGTGAGTGTTTTCTCCATGAGATCCCCACCTGCACACATTTCGACGTGTCGCATGCAACTAGGGGTTAGGGAAAAGAAAAATGTATGCAAGAGTACGTCACCGGTGAAGCCGAGTTTTGGTCCTTGTTCGATTAATTCATTAAACCTATCCCGGGCTTGGTCTATCCCTTCCTCTTCTCCTTGCATGAAAGTGATCACTTGCCTCCTTAGATGTTGAACCTTGCTAATTGGAAAGAACTTCTCGCAAAACTTCTTTGTCAACTTGTTCCAATTGCCTTCAACTTCAAAGGACGCAACCGAATACCATGTCTTTGCTTTGCCGGCAAGTGAGTAGGGAAAGAGATTCCATTTGAACCATTCATCGGGAACTCCTTCTTGACGCACCGTGTTGCATATTGTCGTGAAATCCCTTATGTGTCTATATGGGTTCTCCGTAACCATCCCTTCAAATGGGTTTTCCGCCACCATCTTGATGATCTTGGATTTAATTTCATACTTGGTCGCTTCGAGCTTCGAATCCGACTCTTGTACCTTTATGTCTTCACATCGAGGGCTAGCGTAATCCCTTAATGATTTCTCCGGTTCTTCCACGGGTTGATTAACGAACTCCATCTAGACAATAAGATAAAAATAAAAACAAAAAAAGAAACAAGTGTTTTTCGATAATATATGTTAGATAAAGCAAATAAAAGATGAACTAAAATATAAAACTAAGTTAGATGCAAATCAAACGATGTAAACTAACTTGCTCCCGGCAACGGCGCCAGAGAAAGGGGCTTGTTGACGGATAAAAGACGTATCCCTCTACGATCCGCAAGCGTACGGACCCCACACCTTTTTCACCACGGGATTCCCAAGGTTCTTGTCAATCCGCGGAGCAAGGGGATTACAAGCGTTTGATCACCAACGACACACTAGCTACTAAAACCCTAACTATATTAAACTAGAAAACAACTAAACACACTAAAGAGAATGATAAACGATCAAAGAAGAAGACACTCGCCCACGGGTCTACGATACTAGAGCATGCAATCGCTTAAAGACATGAAAACCAATCTAATCTATCGGGGTTGTGACCACGGTTTCGCCCTTTCCCTCCTCTCGTACTGTCACTACGCGAAGGTATTCATGACTAGACCTTTGATGGCCACGGCGTATTGAATGGATCCAAGGAAGCATTGGAGCTCTTACTCCCTCTACGGCACGGTTGCAAGCCTTAAGCATTAAAGTATATTCAACACAAGATGATAGATAGATAATCCGACAAAGTGCGATTACATCTCAAGATCGATTACAACCCATGGACGAATGTGAAGATTACCCTATCAAGGTGCTGATCATAGCGCCGTTGATCATGGTTTCCCTTCCGCCGGTGTCTTCCTTCTTCTCCACGAGAGGGTGCTTCCTTCGAGGTGGTTGATCTCCCGCCAGAGATCCTCCTCCTCTCTCTCTAGCTTGTAGATGGCCTTCTGGTGCGAATAACTCCTCCTTCTGTGTTGGCGGCGCGTCGGGGGTTTTTAGGGTCGAAGATCCTTCGAGGGCAAGGAAAACGGGACCGAACCGGTGCCGAAGTGGGGTGGGCGGCCCGCACGGGCCGGCCGGCCCGAGTCCGATTTCGGCCGGTTCGGTCGCCCTTTTTGCTCCGTGGGTCCTCGTGCACTTATCTACTTTGCCCCCTCCACTTAGATGATTTTGACGCCGTTATCCTCGCGATCAAGATGGAGGCTCTCTTTGCATGAAGTTTGATCTTTTACGCTTCAATCCCGGGGGTGTTCCTCGTAGCACTTCGGTCCTCGCCACCATTGGAAGTGATTTCAGCGAGCTCATGAACACGAACAAGACTCCATGAATGCTCCTTTGAACTTATTGCGAATCCGTCCTTTATGTCCATGATTTACTACATAAACACAACACTTCCAAATGCATGCACAAAGATGAACTCGTTATATGATTAGTGTGCCTAGTGGCGGGTTAGTTCCATAATCAAATCCAAACCAAAGTGTAATGAACATGCTAGGTGCACCAAAATACACCGTCAACACCTGGGAACACCAAGGCAAGAAATAAATCAGAAAAAAGGAATGCGAATTCCCAATCGAAAACCCAACAAGACAAGAGTCAGATTGTGGCTCACCTTCGACTTGCTTCTTCTCCATCTCGAGGTCGCGGCGCACGGCCTCGACCGTCAGCTCGAGGCGCTTGACGGTCTCGCCTTGCTCCCGGAGGGATATCTCCTGACTGGCGCTGGTGATGCTGAGCATAATCACCTCGCCCTCGACCTCGGAGAGCTTGGCATCTCGAGCCGCCAAGGTCTTCTGCGTCACCTCGTGGGCGGCGCGCTCCCGCTCCAGCGCCGCACGGGCGTCGGTGAGGGCGGCCCCGCCCTCGCCGGACCCACTCCTCGGCCCCTTGGCGGGCGGTGCTCTCTTGCGGGAGCCGCTCCTCTCGCGACGACGAGGGCCGCGGCCTTGGCGTCGAGGGCGGCCCTCGGGTCGTCGGCCTCCTTGGCCGGCCGCTCCCGGCTCGCGCGCCCGCTCCTCGGCCCCGGCGGCTGCCGCGCCCGCGCCCCTCAAGCGATGAGCGAAGATCCCGTGCTTTGACGTGGACGGTCGCCACCTCCGCCTCCCGGTTAGCGGCCGGCGTCCGCGTCTTCTCGGTCCTCGCGCGCGTGCCACGGTGCTCCGCTGCCGCGCTCTCCCGACGACGTCGCCGTGCGCGCGGGCGCGCTCCCCTGCGCGCGGAGCACGCTCGATGCGCACGCGCGCGCGCGCCGCCGTGCGCGCCCCCGACGAGCGCGTTGGCGCCTGCGCGCGCGCGCGCGCCCTCGATGTCGATGGCCCGGCGGTGGGCGCCGCCGCGCCCGCCCCGGGCGATGCCGCCCTCGCCGCCGGCGCCGGCTCCGGCGAAGGGGGCGCAGGCTGCCACCTGTCAGAGGGGCCCTCCCCCTCAGCCTCTTCCTCTTCGTCCTTTTCCGAGGACGAGCACTCTTCGGTCCCCGGGGAGGAGAGCCCCGGCTCTTCACGCCGCCGGTACTCCGCGGCCCGCCGATCGCGACGCGCTTGACGTCGCCTCGCGTGCTCCCTCTTACGCGCCACCTCCTCCTGCTGCCGCTGCTGCGCCGCCCGGCCCAGCGCGCGGGAGTCGGGGGTAGGCGGAACGGACTTGGCGATGGTGAAGGTCACCAGCTGCACACAGGAGCAACAAGGGTGCGTCAGGAGGCAAAGGCAACACGAAGAACTAAAACGAAATCAAGAACTACGCTCACCAATGGGCCGGTGGGGAGCATCTCGAGGTCCCACGGGGTCCGACCCGCAAGCATCGGCGGCGTCCGGGTGTCGACGGTGCTTCGCGCCCGGGTGAGCGCATATGGCCGCTCGAGGGGCGTCGGGAGCATCCGCGACCTCGCCAGGTCGATGGGGTTGGCCGCCTCCGTCATCTCGAAGATGCAGAGCGGTCTCTCCATCAAAGGCACGACCCGCCTATGATGGAGGAAGGCGAGGACGCCCATCGCGTTCAGCCCCATCGTCGCCAGGCGCTGCAGCGCGGCCAGGACCGACTCCTGCCGCCTCCGATGCTGGGGCGTGGACACTCCATAGCCCCAGGAGTCAGGCCTCTCCTTGAACACCCGGCCGGTGTAGGGGGGAAGACCGGGCTCGGCGTTGCGCAGGTAGAACCATCCCCGCTCCCAACCGGCATTGTTCGTCGTCATGGTGCAGGGGATGTAGACGTTCTTGAATTGCCCCCGCAGGGCAAGCGACATCGCGCCGGCGCGCACCGCGCGGCGGGTCCTTGGCTCCGTCGTGGGCTGCGTGACGAGCTCCGCGCGGAAAAGGTGTACCCAGAGCTCCCAATTGACTGGGATCCCCAGGTACCCTTCGCAAACGCCGACGAACGTAGCCGCCTGCGAAATCGCGTTGGGGGCGAAGTTGTGCAGCTCCACTCCATAGTGATGGCACATCGCCCGCATGAAGCGGCTCGCCGGTGTGTTGAAGCCCCGCTCGTGGTAGCGGATGAAGCTGACCACATAGTCCTCCGGCGGATTGGGCGCACGGTCCGCCGCCGGCGGCACGATCCACTCCGCCGGACGCCCATCTTCGTTGGCTGACAGCTGGCCGGCGGCGACGAGTTCGCCAAGGGCCAGCGGCGTCACCGTCGACCTCTCCCAAGCATACGGCTCCAAGATCGTGAGGGAAAGCTGAGGCGGCGCCATGAGGAAGGACGAAGGAATGCGAGGACGAAGGACGGAAAACGGAAGACGAGCTCTAACGACGACACCGCGCGGTGGCAAGAGCAAGGCGAAGACGAAGGGGCGGTGGACTGAAAACGGTGAGGCGCTAAGGTAAAAAACCGCCGTCTCCCCACTCCCTCAGATTTATAAGCCGACGGGGCGAGCCCTCCGGAGCGGACGCCCCGCTCGCATTAACTGCAGGGAATCTTCCCTTCACGCCGACGGACGGGCCCCACCACGACTGCAGCGGCCACATCACTGCAGGCGGGCCATCATCATGGCGGAGACCCGCAGGGGCCGAGGCAAAGCCGTCACGTCCACCTGCCACGCCGCCCACTACGCGCGCGCGCGCACGGCCGCGGCGCCTAAAAAGGCGCGCCCGCGCTGCAAAAACCGCAGCCTCGACTGCGAGGCATTAAATGATCGGGTCCCTTGCCAAGCAAGTAGAACCCTCGAGCGGGACGAACCCCCGGCTCGAGACACGGGCAACCCTCGATGGGATATCGACGTGAGAAGGTACCAGGGACCTGCTTGATGTAAAGCAGGCACCACGGGTACCCATGCCACGCAAAACCCTCGAGCGGCACGAACCCCCGGCTCGAGACAAGGGCAACCCTCGATGGGATATCGACGTGAGAAGGTACCCGGGACCTGCTTGATGTAAAGCAGGCACCACGGGTACCCATGCCACGTAAAAACCCTCGAGCGGCACGAGCCCCCGGCTCGAAACAAAATCAACCCTCTAAAAAAAGGACACGCGCGTGAGAGGGTCGCCCATGGCCTGCTTGAAGTAAAGCAGGCACCGCAAGCACACATGCCGCGCTACGCTGTCAACCAGCACCTCGAGGGCTGGCTCGCCCAGACCCCTCGACGGCCGCAAACGTAAAAAGACGGGGCCGCCCAGGCGCCACCCCGCACGGCCCTACTGATCAGAGGTCCGAAGCCTGACCCTCGACGGGTTCGAACAGGCGCCACAGATCGCAGAGTTAGGGACGACGAGGGCACGCGCATTCGTGCCGTTCCTCGAGCCCGTCGGCTCGAGGGTGCCCCACATGTCGTGTTCGAGAGCCGGCGAGGGCGGCTAGCGGGGGGGGATCCCACCGAGGGAGAGCTTCCGCGCCCTCGGTCCCTAGCGAACGGGACCGAGCCCCACCTAGCAAACCCACGCAAGCGCTTCCATGGACGTGTCTCGGACCGCGCGGCCTACCCTTATCGAACGGGGCATGGACGTCCACTTGAACCACCCGCTAGCAGCTCGACGAGGAATCCGCAATCCGCGACCCGCTCGATGGGGGTTGCGGAAACCTCACCTTCCGTCCCGCGGAGGGACGGCGAGGGCGTGTTAAAAAACAAGTCGCCAAGCTCTACCCGATCGCCTCGAACGGGCCAAGGCTCGGGGGCTTGGCGCACGGCTACACCTCCTTGAAATTGCACCCGCCGGAGACAGTGTCAGCGGTGCGTGCACCCCCGAAGCCGGCTGAAATACCGCCGATGCCGGTTGGCATATGTGCCACGCCCTCTGACCAAAATTCTCGCGGTTAACCCCCTGCGGGAGTATCCACACTCTGCCCGCGGGGCTTTGGGGGCTAGACCCGCGGGTCGGCTGACGCGGCCCCACGGAAAGCGTTCGCAGAACAAGGAGGGAAGAACGTCCTATCAGTAGGTTCCAACATCTGCGGGAGCCTCAATGGCAAACCCACAGATGCTCGGGGGCTACTGTCGGGGACAGCCCTAGGGGTCCCCTTAAACAACGAAGAAAACCTCACTTAAAACCCGCAACGAAACCCAAATGCGTTTAAGCCTAACCATGTAGGTACCTAACCATGCAGGGTACGGCCCACAGAGACTCCGACGGCCCATCGAGGCGGCCCACGTAAGAATCCCCTCGAACAGGCTCCGCCTCGTCCGAGGGGCAGCACTCCCTTCGGGCGGGCATCGCTCCGCTCGAGGGGCAGCACTTCCCTCGAGCAGGCTCTGCCTCGCTCGAGGGTACGCCCCGCCCTCGGCCGAGGTCCGCCACGCTCGAGGGTACCCCTCACGCGTGCGCCGGTCCCGTACACGGGCATTTAACGCCACGACGCCGCGGGACGGCGCCATCATGCGCCGGGGCTCGCACCCGGTGCCGCCGCACCAACTCCCCGGGGGAGGAGCCCATCCCCGCCACCGTGGGAGGGGTGCGTGCGGTGCGGCCGGTGTCAGTCCCGTGACACCGCGCGCACGCCCCAGTACGGCTAACACGCCGAGCCCTCGAAAGGGGGCCGGCGCACCCTCGATGTACTTTCTTGTGACCCTACAGAGTTAGGTGGAGGCGCTAGGCCGGTGGACTGCCATCCCCACCACTGTAACGGCGTGGCCGCCGTACCCGCGCGTGCAGGCGCACGTCGGGCCCTGTAGCAACGACTCCAGCCCCGTGAAGCGCGTCGGGAAGGAACGCCGTTCTGCCAACTCCTGTGCGCCGTACGGGCCTGCGTCAGCACCTCCCTCGAGCCTATCAGAGGACATCACCGCCATCCGCTGCTCTCCTACCCTCGAATCGCCACTGTTCGGGTACAAGTCGAGCCATGATGGCCGGATCGGCGCAAGGATCGCCGGACGGCCGCCCACTCTACAGCATAGCACGTCGTGCTTCTCCACGTAGCTAAATAGCGCGGCATGCATGTAATTCGCCTCCCCCTTGATCTATAAAAGGGGGACGAACCCCCAGCCGCGGGGGGAAGAGGACAGAGAACAGCGACACGCTCAAGGCCATAGACCAAGAGCACGTCGTGCACTCACTCTCTTATTCTCCCACAACATCTTCAGCCACTCAACCAGGGACTTGGAAGCCACGCTTCCTCTCCCGCCTTGCTTGTAGCAGCCCCACTACAGGCACCCCCGGTGCTGAGCAATATAGTGCCGTGAGCACACCCCTGCTGGACGTACGGCCCCCTCGGCCGGAACCAGGATAAAACCTTGTGTCACTTGTTGCTTAGCATCGACCATCGAGGGATAGACCTAGGCGCTATCTACTGGTTAGTGTCGGGACCATATTCCGCACCGACATAAACGAACAAGGCCTGAGGGGGGTTGTTGCCAGCCAATTGGGCTCGACCCGATCATGGACTGGGCCTGCATAATAAGGTCTCCCCGAAGACCAAAATTTCTCTCGTTCAGGATCGGAAAGGCCAGCCCTCTTGCTTTTTTTAAAAAAAATGTATTTTCATCTCTCAAATATCACAAAAGTGGGTATCTTAGAAAAAACTGAAAAGTGTGTTATTCATCCTCACGTTTCATTATTGCAAATTGAGCCGTTAACTAAACAAAATCGGTGCATTTTGTCGTTCTTATCTTAATTTAATAATGAATTAGTATATTTAATGATAGTTTATGTCATGTAATCATCTGACTAATTCCTAGTTAGGGATGTAATAGGATTGAAGATGTCTATATAACACCGAAATTCAGCCGAAAATGTCATAATAATTCGAAAAAAGAAAGAGAGGGGGAAGAGAAGAAGGGAGTGAGGAGGAAGTGGTGAAGGTGCGAAGCTCTACCAGTTTTTCGTCTCGTTAGAGGTAATACTCTGATACTTAAAAATTTTAGTGTAGATTTGCTTAGTAAATATATAGTTTTAGGATAGATCTGCTTAGTAAATAAATAGTTTTAGTGTAGATCTGCTTAGTAAATACATAGTTGTAGTGTGGATCTGCTTAGTAAAATTATAGTTGTAGTGTAGATCTAAGTAGATATATTTTGTAGTTGCAGATCCACTTGTTAATAGCATTTTATTATTTCATGCTGCCAGACATGTCAGCTGATCTCAGTGTCAAGTTGTATTTCGGCAATGGGCAGATTAGATATGGTGAACATGGAGTTGACTTGTCAGAATTTGATTCAGTTGACCATGTGATTAGAAGAGCAGCCTCAAGAACTTGGGGGTCCATTACTGAGTTCTGTGTGATGCAGGTTTATTAGGGATGGGACAACTCTGGTCGCCGCTTCTGGCATTTCTCACAAGCATGGGTAGGCAAAACTCCATGACCTCTGTCCTTGAAAGGACCTTGATGCCGCCTAGAGGGGGGTGAATAGGCGAGACGACCAAATAAAACTTCTCCCCCGTAAACTTGAGCTTCACTGGCACAGGCGGTTAGACCGCCCCTACCAGGCGGTTAGACCGCACCTGGTGTACTGAACAAAAGGGGGCGGTTAGACCGAGCCCCGGGGCTGTTAGACCGCCTTGCTCAGTAAATATGCAAAACTCGACTCAAGTCTTCTTTCGACTTCTAGCAAGAACCTAAGTTCTTGAGTGGCTCATGTAGATGATCACAACCAGGGTAATGATCCCTGCACTCAAAGATAAGCACACCCAAGTAGATCGAGCGGAAGCAAAGTGAATATGCTAGAAATCAAGGCGAGTGAGGCAAACCACAAGGAAGAGTCGAGGATTTGTTTCCCGAAGATCACCACCCACAAAGGAACGGCTACGTCTCCGTTGAGGAGCTTGTAAGGGAAATCTCCCACAATAAGTCGGGTCTCTTTCAACCGTTTTCCTCCTTTCCACTAAGGTGATCTTTTCCACGAAGAGGCAAGATCACAACCCTCACAAACTTGCCGCTGCTCACCACAACCTTGGGAGCTAGTCGTCTAGGAGGCGAACCTCCAAGAGTAACAAAAGCTTCAAAGGCTTTCCGACGCGAATCACAAGTGCTCAAGCTATGGAATGCTCTTGCTCAGCTCACACAAGCTCACAAAGGCTTAAACTCTCAACCCAACACTAGGATATGACTTGAATAGCAAATCTCACAAAGAGATGGTTGGGGAGTATTTCTTTGGCTTTGGCTTATGAAAAACAGCAGGGGAAGCACCTCAACAACCCTAGAATCAGCAGCTCCAACAACTGCAGCTCGTGGGGGTACTTATACCCCTCACAAGGAAAACTAGCTGTTAGAATTCTGGCCAGGGCGGTTAGACCGCCTGCCACTGGCCAGTTTGAAAAACTAGCTATTGTCCTGCCAGGGGCGGTTAGACCGCCCTGGGTAGAGAGAGCCCCCAAAACCCTTCTCTCTTCTCACAAGCACTTCAACACATGTTGAAGTGGCAAAGGATGGGTTAGAGGTTTGTTAGACTACTCAGGAACTCTCTCAAGGCTAGTTCTCACTTAGGTCAACTAATGAGCATTTTTGATCTTTTGTCTTAGAGCTAATGTGGCATTCCTCTTGATAGTACGACGTACCTAAACTCAAGAATAAATATAAAGCTGGTTGACCACTTGAGCTTGTAGATCTTCAATCTTGCCATACTTTTGCAATTCCAATATGAGGGCTTTTAACATAGTCGATGTCTTGAGCAAATCCATACTTGAGCTAGTGACTTAGGATTTTTCCCTTTTTGCATGAGAGTGAACATTTTAATCCTTAAATCACTCCATATTGCCAATCATAACATTTTGACGTGTTGCATTGCTTCCCTCGGTTAAGTCTTGGATATGATACTTGGAGACCCCACGGATGCTAGAACTTCACCTTAGCAAAGCACTAATGGCGGTCGGGCCAAGACCCCAAAGATTGCTTAGTCCCTCACCCTAGACACCTCGGTTGATCTCTTCATCACTTACCCAATCCACTTTGAGTTCCACTTTGCTTCATCCTTAATTAAATTCCATTTGAAAATCTTGCTTCAAATGTTTGTTCTTGATTGACAACGAATATGCAAGCTTCTTTTTAAAGACCATTAAGTTTACGCTCATCCTTGAGTTCTCTTTCAATTTCCACATGAGGCCTTGCACTTTAACTTGAGAGAATTACCAACTTCTCTTTGTATGATCCCCTCTTTATTTTTAATCAAGCTATCACTCTCTTTGGAGACATGTAATTTATCTTCACAATATATCCCCAAAATATAAATCCATTTATTGCTTGACATTGACCAATGTGCATAAGGAATCATCCATGTATTTGTATTTTCCAATGTGAGCCATATAATATTCATTCATAAATAAGTACTTCAATAATTGCTTATGAATATATAAATAAACCTGCTCACAAACTTAGACAAATAAATTAGTCCTTTAATCTTTTTGTCATTCAATTCACCAAAATCCACTTAGGGGCCTAGATGCACTTTCAGTCTCCCCTTTTTGGTGATTGATGACAACTCGATTAAAGCTTACAAAATAAATTGATTAAGCATATTTTAATTCTTAGATATAGTTAGAGCTCCCCCTCAATGTGTGTTTTGAATGGAATTTCAAAAATTGGCCTCAAATGCCAAAAGCACATATTAGAAAGAAAACCATTAGAGCTCCCCCTATATCTTAGAATCAGTGGAGTGCAAAAAAATGTGTGTGACAAAATAAAATTAAAACCTTGATGCATATGGCATCACAAGCAATCAACAAATAGAAGTGTTTGTGCTGTCTGGGCAGGGGCGGTCAGACCGGGGTTACAGACCGGTTAGACCGCCTCTCCCATTGAAGGACCGATACGGCGAACCAGAGAGGGGGAGTGAATGGGAGCCGATAAAAATTCTTCTCGAAGGAGATGGAAACTCCAACAAGATGAACACGGCTTCCAACACACGTCTTCGACTCACTACCAAGGTTGGTCAAGCCCACGTAGCCACTGGAGTGCCACTGGACCTAGGAACCAACACACAACCTTCCGACCCGAGAACGCAGCGGAAAACCAAACCTCGAGTCTACAAACCCACACCGGTCAGACCGGTGAGCACCACCAGTCAGACCGGTCCCTGTTGGTGAAACTGAGCAACTTTCACTAAGTGGCTCTACACCGGTCAGACCGGTGAGACACACCGGTCAGACCGGTCGCAACCTGAAGGCCCCCAAGACACCAAACAGGCCAACCGACCACCAAACTAACCCAAACTCGAAACAACAGCAACACGGGACAACAACGAACACACCAAGACGTTCACCCGAGCAAAAACCCACAAGGGCTCGCACCGGTCAGACCGGTCAAGAGAACCGGTCAGACCGGTGTAGCCTGGGCAACTCGGGATGAACAGCACCCGCGGGTCAACTCCCCCAAATCCAAATCTTGATCTCCCGAATCGCTCCACGGACTTGAACAAGACTTTGGGGATACTAGGAACACCTCATGAGGAGTCCATAGCCAAGTTTAATCCCACCAAAACTCGTCCAAAAAGGAGGAATCAAGGAAATCCCGCCAAGAGCACTTCCAACCCAAGAACTCAAGAAACCCCAAAATCGAGCACCTTTACTCACGGATTTGGGAGGGGAATCACAGCCCAAAGAACCACGAAGGGTTCCCACAAAATTTCCCCATCAAATCCCCAAGAGAAAGGTCCCGAAAACAACCCAAAGAAATCACCAAGAGAGGGCTCCGAAAATCACCACCAAGAACAACCGGGGAAAACACAACCAAACCTTGAGGAACCACGCCAAATCATCTATACATGAAACAAAGATTCGTACAAGGTCTAGCAAGCCGCCCGATCATCCATCCCTCTCAACAAGATCTCTCCTTGAAGCTCTCTTGCTAGTCCTAAAGAAAACCTAAGGAAAATAGGTGGAAAATAGGAAAACTAATGAGCTAGGGTTCCAAGAGTTGGCTGCCATCCTCTCACCTCTTGGGTTATATGGAGGCAACCGAATGTCTAAAACGCCCTTCTCTACTAACTAGGGATACAAGCCCCTCAAGGGCGGATTTGGAATTCTTAATGTCTTCACCATCGGACGGATGCCCGACGACCGCACCCTGCGTAGCCTCGACGCAAGCCATGCGATCCCGACGCGTGTCCTCCGCTTCGAAGATTCCGGACTGCGTCGTCGCACACCGGTCAGACCGGTGCTCCTCACCGGTCAGACCGGTCCTCACCGGTCAGACTGGTCAGACCCACCGGTCAGACCGGTCTGGCGCTGCTGCAGCTCCGTCTTCGGTTCTCCGGGCTTGGCTTTGTGGATCAACCAAGGAACCCAGTGGTTTTCTGGTGATCCACCGGAAACCCCGCGAACTCGGTGTAGCCTCCGCCAATCTCCACTCATGACTCGGCTCCCATGTAGTCCCAGCTCGACCTTGGTTTTGAGGCTCTACCAAGAAACCGTCCTCGACTTCATCTTGCTGTTCATGCCACCATGCGGCCCGCACTTGACCCCGCTAGCCACCGGGTCCCTCGAACGAAGCCTACTTGTCTTCTCCACACCTGGAGGCCTCACCGGCGACGACCTTTCGCTCTTGTTCTTCACCTGCACCAACACCAGTCAAGCCGCAACATGCACCTGCAATACTTAGCCAAGAGTCAGTCCACACAACGTTGTCAATCACTCATCACACAAGGAAGCGACCATCCACCGGTCCTCGAACCACACATGGTCCTCAATCTCCCCCTTGATGAGTGCATTGACAACACCCACACGAAAGTCAAGAGAGAAAAGAAAAAGAAAAGAAACGAACAAAAAGAAACTCCAACAAGCGATCGAAAGCCAAACAAAGGCAAAGGGCAAGATCACTTGAAGAAGACAAGTCTCGGACCCCTTAGGCAAGGGCAACGGCTCGACACATCCGAGACAAAGCAAAGCTCAAGCAAAGAGTGCAAACCACCGAAACAAAGCTCGAACAACCACAAAGAGCTCCCCCTGCACACATGCAAGCTCCTCCTGAACCAATGCATCTCCCCCTGGACGAATGCATGCAAGACACCACTTGAAACAGGGCAGCTGCAACAACTCAGCCCTAACCGGTCAGGCCGGTCAACACCACCGGTCAGACCGGTGTGCAACATGTGAACAGAGCCAGCACTCACACCGGTCAGACCGGTGACCCGACCGGTCGACCGGTGCACAACGAGCCCGAAATGGCTCGAAACCACCCGAAAACCTTCTAAACGCGTCCAGGCAAGCCATTTCAAGCTCAAACTTCTCCCCCTTGTTGGCAATGCATGAATCAAGCCAAAAATGCAAAACTTGCAACCTAGAGCTTCTCAAATAGACAAAATTCAACAAAGAATGCTACACATGTCCAAATGAGCAAGTTAGGTACTCTACGGCTTCGTATCGATCTCAACTACATGATCACCAAGTTTCACAACCATTGGACGAAGCTAAGATGGATTTTGGCAATTTTGCGAAAAACTTGCCTCTCATGAGCAAAGTCCTAAACATGATCAAAACATATCAAAATGGCAAAGCCACACAAACTTCATGCTAGGACAGCCATTCTAATCATAAGTCCATCACAAACACCCACAAGCACCTCATGTCATGTCAAAACCACCGAGCCATGTGCCTACTTCTATGTATGAGACTTCTCATTGGTAGGCAACATGCAACGGTTTAGCACCCAAAGCAAATTAAATTCAGCACATATGACATGGGAGCACATTTCCAAGCATTTTTCATTTCATTTTCAGATTTGTAAATGGTACATGAAATGTCTTTGCGACAAAAAGGAACTTATGCCCCTCCACAAGATAAAACAAGAGGGCTAAACATTCATGATGGCAAATGAGCCTTTGGCCCCATATGATCAATAAACTAGCTATCCAACCACAAATTAAGCATAGCAAAGCCACTAAAACATGTCAAGGTCATATAAAGGCATTTACACATGAGAGAGCATACATGTGATATTTTCAAAAACATAGCTATCAACCATGGATTATTCATCAAGATCATCAAGAGCTAAGCCAAACTAACCATAGCATACCAAACAAGCTCACAAAGACATATATCTCATTCCATGGTGAACAATGTATATGAGAGAAGCTTTTCCTAACCAATGCATATGATACAAAATGCATGCAATCTAAGATACAAGGATGCCTATACACCATGTTACAAATGCCATGCCAAAATGCAAGAAATGCACAAAGGAAAGCTATACATATGCTACAAAGAAGCTCTCACACAAAACTCACAAAACCACTGGCTCCTCGAGGGGAGGCAAAACGGGCTCGACACCACCGGCAAAAGAGAGCTCCCACACACCCAACTCAAGAAGTCAAACACACACCAAGTTCCCCCCGCAAACGAGTGAAAGTTGCTTGATCTAGGGGTTTGGTGAAAATATCGGCTAGTTGGTCATGTGTGGGTACATGAATCAAAGCTATATTTCCTTTCTCTACGTTGTCTCTCAGAAAATGATACCTCACTTCTATGTGCTTGGTTTTGGAATGGAGCACTGGGTTCTTTGCAACGCTTATGGCACTGGTGCTATCACATTGAAGTGGAACATGGGTATACTCCTCACCAAAGTCACTCATGGTGTAGGTGGTCCAAAGGAGCTGAGAGCAACAACTAGCAGCGGCAACATACTCGGCCTCGGTAGTGGATTGAGCAACACTCGATTGTTTGCGGGAAGACCAAGACACCAAAGAAAAACCCAAAAACTGGCAAGTCCCAGAAGTGGACTTCCTATCCAACCGACACCCGGCAAAATCCGCGTCTGAAAAGCCATGAAGCGCCAAAGAAGAGGACGCAGAGTACCAAAGGCCGAAGTTGGGAGTGTGACGCAAGTACCTGAAAATTCGCTTCACCGCTTGCCGATGCGAAGTCCTCGGAGACGCTTGAAAACGAGCGCACGGACACACCGAGAAGCGTATGTCCGGCCTCGTCGCCGTCAAGTAGAGGAGTGACCCGATCATGCTCCGTACTCCTTCCGGTCCACATGTTCACCTTCCTCGTCCGCATCAAGAGCCGTAGTCGTACTCATCGGCGTCGTCATAGCCTTGGAGTCCTCCATCTTGAACTTCCGCACAATGTCCTTGGTGTACTTAGCCCGGTGCACAAATGTTCCTTCCTTTGATTGTTTGATTTGAAGCCCGAGGAAGAACTGCAACTCGCCCATCATGCTCATCTCAAATTCCCTGCTCATGTCATCTGCAAACCTTGCAACAAGAGAGTTAGACGAGCCACCAAAGACAATATCATCCACGTACACCTGCACAATCATGATATCTCTGCCCTGCCTCAGCAAAAACAAGGTCTGATCGACCTTCCCCATCTCAAAACCTCTCTCAAACAAGAACCCCCTCAACCTGCCATACCAAGCTCTAGGCGCCTGCTTCAACCCATACAACGCCTTCCTCAACTTGTACACCCGTTGGGGGTACCTCTCACTCTCAAACCCCGGAGGCTGCCTCACATACACTTCTTCCTCCAACACACCATTCAGAAAAGCACTCTTCACATCCATTTGGTGCAACTTAAACCCTTTAGCCACAGAAAAGGCTAGAAGGATCCTAATCGCCTCCAATTGGGCTACGAGAGCAAAGGTCTCCTCGTAGTCGATCCCCTCCTTCTGACTGAACCCCTGAGCAACAAGTCTCGACTTGTTCCTCACAACCTCACCCTTCTCTCCCTCTTTGTTCTTCCACACCCACTTTGTACCAATCGGCTTACACCCTGGGGGAGGGTCAACCAACTCCCAGACCTGATTCCTCTCAAAGTTCTCCAACTCCTCATGCATCGAGTTAACCCAATTGTGATCAGATAGTGCGTGTCCAATGTCTTTGGGCTCAAAAGAAGCAACAAACGCAGCATGAGCGAAATGAGAATTGTTTCGAACCCTCGACCGTGTAGTGCGTTCATTCATGTCGCCGATGATCCTCAAAGCTGGGTGATCCACTTGAACTCGTCGGGGAGGTTCTCGCCTCGATGCTACCTCCCCCTCAACATCAGCTTCACCTCGTTCTTGATTTGTCGTTGTAGGTGTAGCAGAGGGTCCATCCATCATCGTAGTCGAAGTAGTGGGTACATGTTCAGCCGGGGGCACCGCACCACCATCTTCACCATCTCCATGTTCATGCTCCTCCTCCTGAAAGATCTCCTCGCCAAGCTCATCATCACCTGCACACTCAAAGACAAGTTGACTACGTGGCTCTGTCTCGTCGAAGGTTACCTCGCAAGTCTCCACGATTTGGTTAGTTTCAAGATTGAGCACACGATATGCTCTAGAATGAGATGCATAACCAAAGAAAATGCCATCAACCGGACCTAGCCTCAAACTTATCCAACTTCCCGCCTTTCTTCAGAATGAAACACTTGCAACCAAAGACATGGAAGTGACTCACCTTGGGTGTGCGACCATGCATCAACTCATAGCATGTCTTCTTCTTGTGCACTCTGAGGTATATCCTGTTCGACACATAGCACACGGTATTTACCGCCTCAGCCCAATACCTCCTCGGAGTCCTATGCTCATCAAGCATCGTCCGAGCCATCTCGCACAAGGTCCTGTTCTTCCTTTCCACAACACCATTCTGGGGAGGCGTATACGGACTCGAAAACTGGTGCTCAAGACCCAAGTCATGGCAAAAGGTTTCAAAACGAGAGTTCTTGAATTCCGAGCCATTATCACTGCGGATAGCTTGTATGGCATCTCCGTTCCTCTCGTTCCTCAACCTCAAGACTAGATCTCGAACAAAACCAAACGTCTCCCCCTTATCCTCGAGAAAGAACACCCACGCATACCGAGAATAGTCGTCCACCACAACAAGGACATACCACTTCCCACCCGCAGATCGCACACGAGCTGGGCCAACAAGGTCCATATGGAGCAGCTCGCATGGATGCTCAGTCATCACATCGGTGAGAGGCGGGTGAGAAAAGGCCACCATCTTGGCATGCCTACACGGCGCACAAACCAACTCTTTCTCAAGCCTCAACCGTGGCAATCCTCGGACCAAATTGAGTTTACTCAAGCGAGACAAAAGATCAAAGCTCAAGTGACCCAACTTCCTATGCCACTTCCACAACTCACTCGAAGAACCAGCCAAGAAACAACGCTCCACACCCGAAGACTGAGAAAAATCAGCACGAAACACCTGACCCTTGGGAACGACCATACAAACAAGGTCCCCTCGAGAGTCCACAATCCGAGAACCACCTGGCCGAAACAACACCTCAAAGCCCTCATCCAACAACTAGGACACGGAAAGCAAATTGTACCACAGCGATTGAACAAGAGCAACACGCCTCAGAGTGATCTTGTCACTCACTTTGATCTCACCTTCTGAAAGCACACGCCCACGCCCATTGTCCCCAAAGGTGATGTACCTCTTCGTCACCACGGGGACGAGACTTGAGAACCACCCCCTGTCTCCGGTCATATGCCTCGAGCAACCGGAGTCAATCAACCAAATGTTCTTCAAGTCTCCCACCTGAAATTCAAAAACGAGCACGTGAGCGAACAAACGACTCAGCACTGGGGTTAGTACCAAAAGAGTAAAACCAGTGCCGAGCCATTTGCTCGAAAGTGGGGTTAGCACCAACCAAAGCATCTCTCCTACCAAAGCTACCTCCACGAACACCACCACGGTAACCACCCCGAGGGAACCACCCCTCTCTGCCTGGAGGGGGACCAAATCCACGCAAGAAAGCCTGTGGAACATCCTGCCTCTCCAACTCAAAGCTATGACTCCTCCGATCCCCGTATTGAGCACGAGGAGGAGAACGCCTAGCAAACTGACCACATGCACCCTTTCCAGCCCAACCACCAGAACCACGACCTCCAGAAACGACCCTCGCACCTGTACGAGCCCGAAACCCAAACCGCCGCCCCCGTCCGGGGCTGCACCGGTCCCCGACCGGTGCCCCACATCGGTCTGACCGGTGTGACTCGCAGGCGACAGCCGCCTCCAACAACCTTCCGCTCTCCCCAAGCCCGAACTGTCCTCACATTCGCCTTGTGTTGACGGTGTATTTTGGTGCACCTAGCATGTTCATTACACTTTGGTTTGGATTTGATTATGGAACTAACCCGCCACTAGGCATGCTAATCATATAACAAGTTCATCTTTGTGCATGCATTTGGAAGTGTTGTGTTTATGTAGGAAATCATGGACATAAAGGACGGATTCGCAATAAGTTCAAAGGAGCATTCATGGAGTCTTGTTCGTGTTCATGAGCTTGCTGAAATTACTTCCAATGGTGGTGAGGACCGAAGTGCTACGAGGAACACCCCCGGGGATTGAAGCGTAAAAGGTCAAACTTCATGCAAAGAGAGTCTCCATCTTGATCGTGAGGCTAACAGCGTCAAAATCATCCAAGTGGAGGGGGCGAAGTAGATAAGTGCACGAGGACCCACGGAGCAAAAAGGGCGACCGAACCGGCCGAAACCGGGCCGGGCCGGCCGGCCCGGCCGGATCGGCCCGGCCCACTTCGGGCACCGGTTCGGTCCCGTTTTCCTTGCCCTCGAAGGATCTTCGACCCTAAAACCCCCGACGCGCCGCCAACGGACGAGAGAGGAGTTTATTCGCACCGGAAGGCCATCCACAAGCTAGAGAGAGAGGAGGAGGATCTCCGGTGGAGATCAACCACCTCGAAGGAAGCACCCTCTCGTGGAGAAGGAGGAAGACACGGCGGAAGGGAAACCATGATCAACGGTGCCATGATCAGCACCTTGATGGGGTAATCTTCTCATTCGTCCATGGGTTGTAATCGATCGTGAGATGTAATCGCACTTTGTCGGATTATCTATCTATCATCTTGTGTTGAATATACTTTAATGCTTAAAGGTTAGCTACCATGCCGTAGAGGGAGTACGAGCTCCAATGCTTCCTTGGATCCATTCAATACGCCGTGGCCATCAAAGGTCTAGTCATGAATACCTTCGCGTAGTGACAGTACGAGAGGAGGGAAAGGGCGAAACCGTGGTCACAACCCCGATAGATTAGATTGGTTTTTCATGTCTTTAAGCGATTGCATGCTCTAGTATCGTAGACCCGTGGGCGAGTGTCTTCTCTCTTGATCGTTTATCATTCTCTCTAGTGTAGTTTAGTTGTTTTTCTAGTATAATAATAGTTAGGGTTTTAGTAGCTAAGTGTGTCATAGTAGATCGAACGCTTGTAATCCCCTTGCTCCGCGGATTGACAAGAACCTTGGGAATCCCGTGGTGAAAAAGGTGTGGGGTCCGTACGCTTGCGGATCGTAGAGGGATACGTCTTTTATCCATCAACAAGCCCTTTTTTTCTGGCGCCGTTGCCGGGGAGCAAGTTAGTTTACATCGTTTGATTTGCATCTAACTTAGTTTTATATTTTAGTTTATCTTTTATTTGCTTTATCTAACATATATTATCAGAAAAACACTTGTTTCTTTTTTGTTTTTGTTTTTATTTTATTGTCTAGATGGAGTCCGTTAATCAACCCGTGGAAGAACCGGAGAAATCATTAAGGGATTACGCCAGCCCTCAATGTGAAGACATAAAGGTACAAGAGTCGGATTCGAAGCTCGAAGCGACCAAGTATGAAATTAAATCCAAGATCATGAAGATGGTGGCGGAAAACCCATTTGAAGGGATGGTTGAGGAGAACCCATATAGACACATAAGGGATTTCACGACAATATGCAACACGGTGCGTCAAGAAGGAGTTCCCGATGAATGGTTCAAATGGAATCTCTTTCCCTACTCACTTGCCGGCAAAGCAAAGACATGGTATTCGGTTGCGTCCTTTGAAGTTGAAGGCAATTGGAACAAGTTGACAAAGAAGTTTTGCGAGAAGTTCTTTCCAATGAGCAAGGTTCAACATCTAAGGAGGCAAGTGATCAATTTCATGCAAGGAGAAGAGGAAGGGATAGACCAAGCCTGGGAAAGGTTTAATGAATTAATCGAACAAGGACCAAAACTCGGCTTCACCGATGACGTACTCTTGCATACATTTTTCTTTTCCCTAACCCCTAGTTGCATGCGACACGTCGAAATGTGTGCGGGTGGGGATCTCATGGAGAAAACACTCACTGGAAGCCGCCCAACTTCTACAAAAAGTTAGCAAAGCGGCTGCCATGCGAAGAGATTGGGAAACAAGACTTGCGGAAGAGCCGGAATTCAATTCAAGGAAGAAAAAGCTTGCTGATTTTTCTAAAGAGGCAACCCCGGAAGTCACAAAAGAGGAGCCAATCATGGAAAAGCTTGAACAAGAACGCATCAAATCAAGAACTATTCCAAACGTCGACTTCGCCGCGCCAAATGAGACGAACAAGAGAAGCATGTCAAGCGCGAAGCCACTAAGGGAGTTCGAGCCAATGGATTGGGTTCCTATTGATTATGGAGAAGTATTCGACAAGAGAAGACCGTTCCCTAATCAAAAGGGAATGGCAAGAGCATTGGAAGTGGATTTCCCACCGGAGAGGAAAGCTGAAAATTCATACGACCTCGAAACCACCGGTGAGATTTTTGAAAAGCTCTTTGGAGATGATGTGGTAGATCCGGAACATATTGCCGAGGTGAAGAGGATCATGGGGATCAAGCCCGAAGCATCACCATACGCTCGCCTTGCTGAAATTTATTCGATCGGATCCGAAGAAGAAGAGAAGATGACGCCGCACTTGAGTTGCGAGATCAACGGAGTTCAATGCAAAGCTTTATGCGACATCGGAGCCCAAGTAAGTGTTTTATCTTCTAAAATTTACGATAAAGTTCAATACCACAACCTAGACTTAGCTCCAACATCAACGAAATTAATCATGGGAGATGGTAGAACTATCAAACCTCTAGGTATTGCTTGCAACATGAAAGTAAAAATTTCTAGAAACTATATACCAACCGATTTCTTTGTTATTGATGCTTACCATAGTAATTCTGATCATATAATCTTAGGTAGGCCTTTTCTTAAGTTGGTTGATGCCGTGTTAGATGCCGGAGAAGGCAAAGTAACAATGAACCTTAATGGAACAAAGTACACATATAACTTTCTTCGTGCTTCTAAACACCCTACTCCTTTTCCTCCCGAAGATGAAGAAATAGAAGAGATAGATAGTCTTTGTTTTGTTGAAACTCTTAGAGACCCGCTGCAAAGGGCGATGGAAAATCAAATTAGTAATCAACAAGATGAAGAACTAGAGGAAGCAACAAAAGGCTTAGAGCCGCATGATGGTAGCGTGGAGGAAGAGAAGTTCGAAGACATAGGAGAAATCAAACCCGAGGAGCCACAAGTGCCCGAGGTAGACCTTAAACCTTTGCCCAAGGGATTAAAATATGAATTTTTGGGCCCGGACAAAACTTATCCGGTCATTGTGAGCGACGAGTTGAGTCCCGAAGAAAATGAAGCGTTGCTGATTTTATTAAAAAAACATAGGAAGGTGATTGGATATTCAATTAATGATCTCAAAGGTATTAGCCCACCTTTTGCACTCATCGTATACCAATGGAAGACCAATGTAAGCCCGTAGTGGACCATCAAAGGAGGCTAACCCATGCCATGCGAGAGGTAGTAAAGAAAGAGGTTATCAAGTTACTTGATGCCGGAATCATCTACCCGGTTCCGCATAGCGAATGGGTGAGCCGGACATTGTGTACCGAAGAAAGGAGGTTTGACCGTGGTGAAGAATGAGAAGAACGAATTGATACCGCAAAGAACCGTGACCGGGTGGCGGATGTGTATTGATTACCGTAAGCTTAACAAAGCGACGAAGAAAGATCACTTCCCCCTACCGTTCATAGACGAGATGCTCGAGAGGTTAGCGAACCACGCTTATTTTTGCTTTCTCGATGGATACTCGGGGTTCATGCAAATTCCTATTCACCCAGAAGATCAACATAAGACAACATTTACGTGTCCTTACGGAACGTTTGCATATAGGAGGATGCCCTTCGGCCTATGCAACGCTCCGGCCTCTTTTCAACGTTGCATGATGGCCGTGTTTTCGGAATTCATCGAAGAAATTGTTGAAGTGTTTATGGATGATTTTTCCGTTTACGGGAAGACGTTCATGGATTGCTTAGCAAACTTAGAAAAGGTCCTTACAAGGTGTGCGGAGGTAGATTTGGTTTTAAATTGGGAAAAGTGCCACTTCATGGTTAAGCAAGGCATAGTGCTCGGAAATGTTATATCCGAGAGAGGAATTGAAGTGGACAAGGCTAAGGTAGAGACGGTTGAGCAACTCCCACCTCCTACGGATATTAAGTCCTTAAGGAGCTTTCTAGGCCATGCCGGATTCTATAGAAGATTTATAAAGGACTTCTCGAAGATTACTAAGCCTTTAACACACCTTCTTCAAAAGGATGTGGCTTTCGACTTTGATGAGAAGTGTCTAGCGGCATTCCGACCTTGAAAAATGCGTTGGTGAGTGCTCCCATCATCCAACCCCCGGATTGGAGCCAACCTTTCGAGATCATGTGTGACGCAAGTGACTACGCCGTAGGCGCGGTCTTGGGACAAAGAAAGGAAGGCCGAGTTCACGCCGTTTACTACGCTAGCAAAACTCTTAGTGGGGCTCAATTAAATTACGCTACTACGGAAAAAGAGTTGCTAGCGGTGGTATTCGCTTTCGAAAAATTCAGATCCTACATCGTGAACTCGAAAGTCATTGTTTACACCGATCACGCAGCCATAAAGTATCTCTTGGCTAAGAAGGAAGCTAAACCACGTTTGATTCGTTGGATCCTTCTTCTCCAAGAGTTCGATGTTGAAATTCGTGATAAAAAGGGGGTGGAAAATGTTGTGGCCGATCATTTGTCTAGGATGAATCGTGGGCAAGATGATAAAGAGCCCATAGAAGATAAGATGAGAGATGACCACCTCTATAGAGTGCTTGATAAAGATACTTGGATGATCGACATCATTCGAGCAATTCGAAAGATGCCCCTTGATCATCTAGACAAAAACACTCAAAGGAAGATAATTTCGAAAGTAAGAAATATTTTTGGGATGCACCATACCTCTTCAAGCTTGGCAATGATGGAGTGATGAGAAGATGTGTGCCAAGAGAAGAGAGGCTTGAGATTCTAAGGAAGTGCCACTCGGCGGAGTACGGTGGGCACTATAGCCATTTTCGAACCGAAGCCAAAGTATGGTCGAGCGGATTCTATTGGCCGGAGATGCATGAAGATACTAAAAGATATGTTGCGTCATGCCCCGAATGCCAAAGAACCGGAAACATCTCTCAAAGAAATTCTATGCCTTTGAAATACAACTTGCAAATCGACGTATTCGATGTATGGGGCATAGACTTCATGGGGCCTTTTAAAAACTCATTTGGATTCGAGTACATACTTGTTATGGTTGATTATGTATCCAAGTGGGTAGAGGCTATACCATGTCGTAAAGCTTCCACGGAGGAGTCCATCACTATGATCAAGAACGTGATTTTTCCCCGTTTCGGTACACCGAGAATCTTGATAAGTGATGGAGGAACTCATTTTACCGGGAAGAACTTTAAAAAGTGCTTGTCCAAGTTGGGAATCGAGCATAGGGTCTCCACGGCCTATCACCCACAAACCAACGGACAAGCGGAAACGTCAAATAGGCAATTAAAAAGCATACTCAACAAGACCATAGAGAAGGGAGGCAAGGATTGGTCAAAGAAATTAGACGGAGCTTTATGGGCTTATCGAACGGCGTTTAAAACACCGATAGGTATGACCCCTTATCAATTCGTCTATGGAAAAGCTTGCCACCTTCCGGTTGAGTTGGAACATAAAGCCTATTGGGCGATAAAAGAGATGAACCTTGATCTCGATGCCGCGGTGGTGAAACGAAGGATTCAAATAAGCGAGCTAGAGGAGTTGAGGTTGAAAGCTTATGAAAACGCAAGCATATACAAGGAGAGAATCAAAAGGTGGTATGATAAAAGATTGAAGAAAAAAGAATTCAAAGAAGGAGATAAGGTCCTCCTCTACAATTCGAGGTTTAAAACCTTCGGAAAGGGGAAATTGCAAAGCAAGTGGGACGGACCTTATGTTGTGCATTCGGTGTTCTCCAACGGAGCGGTAACCATTATGGATATAAACGGCGATCAATTTGTGGTGAATGGACAGCGGCTTAAGGTTTACTACGAACCCGACGTCGTGCCCATTCATCATGTTGACGTCTTTACCATGGAGGAAGAGCCCGAACGTCCCGCCTAGGACGAAAAACAAGGCACCAACTCTCGTAAATAATTTTTCTTTTAGCTTTCCGGAGTTTTTCGCGAAGATTAATCGGGCCAACTCTTTCCCACGGGCCGAGGACGGAAAAAATAGGGCGGTGTGCAAAAACCGGACCGGCCCGGCCCCCGAGGGCGGGTGGGCCGGCCGGCCCGTCGGATCGGCCCAAGGGGGGCCCGACGCCCGATGTCCCCGAATTTCGCCTCGAATTGCTCCTTTTTGACTTCCTTGTTTGGTCGGAAAATTTTAAGGGAAGTGTAAAAAAGGAAAATAAGGTTCCCGTGGCTTTTCTCTCGGGACTATATATTTGGCCGAATTGGGAGCTCGAGAATCAAATCTTTCAAGCAATGTGTTGCACCCTTGTAGCGGCCATTGAGCCTCCAAAAAGCTTAGGGTTGAAGGTAGAAGCCAAGAAGCCATCGATGGAGGAGGCGATGCGATGCGAGGTCAAGCTACCCGTCAAGAGGACCGCACGTATCCGTTGCGGAGGACGTGTCCCGACCGGAGCTCTTGCATCTCGCCACCCCGTCAAAGGAGAGAAGGTCCCTACACCCGTTCGAAGGTCGGCACGTCTCCAAGGCATCAAGCGTAATGATTACAAGGAGATGTCGCCGGAGCCTAAGGAATATGGGGATAGCGACTACTCCGACGATCGTAGCCCGAGCTCGTGGGCGGCCGCCGGTAGAGATGATGATGATTGGGATGAGCATCCTTATGAAAGGACTCCCGAAGGCCCCAACGGCGACGGCAACGGCGGTGGCGAAGGCGACAACAATGGAGGTGGCGACGACGGTGGTGACAACGGTGGAGATTATGGCGACGACGACCCCTTCGGATTGCATCCGGTGTGCCGTCGAGTTTGCCGTCAATCCATCGCAGCTCTCTACGCATCGGCCGACGAATGTCTTCAAACCATGGAAGCGATGAAGCAGCGTATGGAGGACTTGGAGCGCGTAGTTGAAGATGACTACAAGTTCCTTAACCGTAACGTGCGCAAGCTTTTCGGCATGGTTGGAAACATGAGAGGCAAGTGGTGCAAAGCTTGCTCGAAGTACCACTAAATCTAGTTTTCCCCTTAGGATTTTTGTAAGATACGACGAGGACGTCGTATGTTTTAAGTGTGGGGGAGAGCTAGCTCGCTAGCCTTAGCTTTTGAACTTCAAGTTTAGGTTCGGTTTAATCTTCGTGTGAGAGTCTTAGCGTTTTAATGAGTCTTTAGTTTTCGAGTCTGTTTTTTTTAAAATTTTTGCAAGTGTCTTAAATTAGTGTTGAGTCAAGAAAACCAAATAAAAAGAGTCTTTATATATATCTTTGTGTTTTATGTATTGTTTATCTTTATTTACTTGTTTGTCTAATCTTCGATTCTTGATATATGAACACAAGTATGTGGTTTGAAAATCGTTTATCGTGGTGCTTAGTGGAATCGCTACTACTTAAAGTACCCTTACCGCACTTCGATCTTGAGCTTCACATGCTAGTTGTGCTATGTTCGATGCTAAAAATTGGAGGATTTCAGTTCTGAAAATCACTTTAAAACCCTTGTAATAAAGGTTAGCAAAACCTCTTTTTCCAAGTTGAGAGTATGAAAAAATTCCTATCCAAAGCCAAGTTTGTTTTTTTTCGCTCCACCATAAGTGTGATTAGCACGATGAGTTAGGCTATGACCCTTCTCTCTTGGTGAGTTTTAATTTCGAGCAATGATCATATCCTTGTGCTTATCTTTTGTTGCTAGCCTCGTCATACATTCGGTAACATGACTTTCACAACGGAAGTCACGTACATCGCCGAATTCCACACCCAACCCTATACATCTCTTTTGAACATCGTATTCCTTGAACACAACCTATTTTCAAAGTTTCGTCTCGTCTCTAGCATGATTTATTTAAAAAATTCAGATTGTATGCATGCGAGAAAAGGGAGAATTGAAAGCTTTGAAAAGTTGTCAAGAGAGAGAAAAATAAAGAGAAAAAGTATGTGTATGGAAAAGAAAAAAAAAATCATATGTGAATGAAAGAAGAAAAGAAAAAAAAAAGAGAAAGATGAGTTAGCAATGAAGATATGAGAGGGATGGATCAAGTGAAAGAAAAGAAAAATAATAAAGTGTAAGGAAGGATGTCACGTTTATTGCGAGACGAAACTTTTACTCTATTTCCAACCATGTGCAATCCGACAACGAGGACATCGTTGGTGCCTTGAAGTCACAATTTTCTTTTGCCCTTGCACATGTCCACCATTCTAAATCTTCTCATCCTTGATATCCCTACATATGGTTAATTCTCATGATCATTGGCTTTGAAAGGTAGACAACCATTAGAGGAAGTTCTTAGTTTGACAATACTTGTGTTGATTGCGCTAGCCCTACCTATAGCTCCACCTTTACATGATATATGAGAGATTAATGGGAGGTGAGTGTTTTATAAAATTTGGTTAGGATAACCACTTCATATGAGTGACTTGAGAGAGCTTGGAGAAAGGTTTTTGTCTAATACTTGTTGCAGGAATTTTTGTTTTAAAAATCATAAAAACCCTCCGATGGAAGCAAAGAAGCAAGTATTGCTGAAATTGAAAGCTTCGAGTGAAGAGTTTGAGTTGTGGGGTAAACCTTGACGTGGTAAAAATTCTAAACGCCCATGTTTATGTTTGATTATCATTACTTTGTGTTTATGTATTAAAGATGAAGGGATTGACTAACTTGTGAAGAAGGATAAGTGATACACGATTACACTCCTTGGACGAAGTTCTTTTACGAGTACTTGCTCGAGGACGAGCAAGAGCTAAGTGTGGGGGAGATGTTGACGGTGTATTTTGGTGCACCTAGCATGTTCATTACACTTTGGTTTGGATTTGATTATGGAACTAACCCGCCACTAGGCATGCTAATCATATAACAAGTTCATCTTTGTGCATGCATTTGGAAGTGTTGTGTTTATGTAGGAAATCATGGACATAAAGGACGGATTCGCAATAAGTTCAAAGGAGCATTCATGGAGTCTTGTTCGTGTTCATGAGCTTGCTGAAATTACTTCCAATGGTGGTGAGGACCGAAGTGCTACGAGGAACACCCCCGGGGATTGAAGCGTAAAAGGTCAAACTTCATGCAAAGAGAGTCTCCATCTTGATCGTGAGGATAACAGCGTCAAAATCATCCAAGTGGACGGGGCGAAGTAGATAAGTGCACGAGGACCCACGGAGCAAAAAGGGCGACCGAACCGGGCCGAAACCGGGCTCGGGCCGGCCGGCCCGGCCGGATCGGCCCGGCCCACTTCGGGCACCGGTTCGGTCCCGTTTTCCTTGCCCCTCGAAGGATCTTCGACCCTAAAACCCCCGACGCGCCGCCAACGGACGAGAGAGGAGTTTATTCGCACCGAAGGCCATCCACAAGCTAGAGAGAGAGGAGGAGGATCTCCGGCTGGAGATCAACCACCTCGAAGGAAGCACCCTCTCGTGGAGAAGGAGGAAGACACCGGCGGAAGGGAAACCATGATCAACGGTGCCATGATCAGCACCTTGATGGGGTAATCTTCTCATTCGTCCATGGGTTGTAATCGATCGTGAGATGTAATCGCACTTTGTCGGATTATCTATCTATCATCTTGTGTTGAATATACTTTAATGCTTAAAGGTTAGCTACCATGCCGTAGAGGGAGTACGAGCTCCAATGCTTCCTTGGATCCATTCAATACGCCGTGGCCATCAAAGGTCTAGTCATGAATACCTTCGCGTAGTGACAGTACGAGAGGAGGGAAAGGGCGAAACCGTGGTCACAACCCCGATAGATTAGATTGGTTTTTCATGTCTTTAAGCGATTGCATGCTCTAGTATCGTAGACCCGTGGGCGAGTGTCTTCTCTCTTGATCGTTTATCATTCTCTCTAGTGTAGTTTAGTTGTTTTTCTAGTATAATAATAGTTAGGGTTTTAGTAGCTAAGTGTGTCATAGTAGATCGAACGCTTGTAATCCCCTTGCTCCGCGGATTGACAAGAACCTTGGGAATCCCGTGGTGAAAAAGGTGTGGGGTCCGTACGCTTGCGGATCGTAGAGGGATACGTATTTTATCCATCAACAAGCCCCTTTTTCTAGAAAAAGGGGCTTGTTGACGGATAAAACTCGTATCCACCTACGATCCGCAAGCGTACGGACCTACACCTTTTTCACCACGGGATTCCCAAGGTTCTTGTCAATCCACGGAGCAAGGGGATTACTAGCGCTTAACCAAGTACTAATCTAGTTGAATGGAAAACCTTTGAAAGAGAGATTAATCTAAAAGTAAAGACAATCTAACCTAAGTTAATCTAAGTTAAGTTGATCAAACAAATCTAGGGTTAAACTAGATGATAAAGGGGTGAACACAAGAGAGTGAGCAAGAAAGATAAGCGTTCCCTCCCTAGGATCTAGGATAACATGGTATGCATCTACTAAACGAAAGCGGTAAACCAATCTACCGGGGGTTGTGACCACGGTTTCGCCCTTTCCCTCCTCTCGTACTGTCACTACGCGAAGGTATTCATGACTAGACCTATGATGGACACGGTATGTTGATGGAATCTATGGGAGTAGCGGATATCATACGCCCGAAAAACACGGTAGCTAACCTTAATCATCAAAGCATCATCAACATGAAAACAATAGATTGAAACCACAAATCTAGTAGCGATCACATAGCATGTATCCATCTAATCCTAGGGATGAACGGAGACATTACCCCATCATCTTACACGGATTGAAGCACATAGGGGTGATGGAGACTCCGGAGAACGTCGTCGATGAAGATGGCGGCGATGGAGCTTGGGAACACCCCTAGGCCAACGGCTTGGAGTCCTCCTCTTGCTTCCTTCTCTCCGCCGGCGTTGATCCTTGCGACGAGCTCATCTAACTCTCTCCCTCATCTTGCGGCGGCGGTTTTCTGGTGATTGGCGTCGGTAGGATGATTTGTTCGATGAGTCACCATATTGGGGCGCCTAGGGGAGGTTGTATTTATGTCCTTGAGGTGCCTTTGGGCGTGCTCCACCTTGCCTTGCACGAAATCCTCCTTGGGAGAGAAGCAAACTTGGTTTCCATAAAATCAGCCAGATTTTCCTGATTCGCAGTCCTTCCTTGTCAACGCCATATCTCCCACGTTCGGACTCCAAATAATGCAAATTCGGTGTCCAGGTTGTGTGCCATGAAATTATCTTCAACTTTGCTATTCATTTCTTTCCTTAAAAACGAAGATAAGATCTCCAAATCGGCCTTGGAAGATAATCTGTTCTGATTTCGGACTGACTGCGCAGCAGGGATTTCGGGGGCCATATCTCCTAGCTCCCTTATCCAAATTGGGACTTCCACATGTCCAAATCGAAGGTATCGTCGAGGCCCACAACTTTGGTAGTCAAACTTTTGCCATTAAAGACCGTTTAAGTCTCCGAATCTGTACCGAAAGATCATGCTGTCCTGAGCTGCGAGAATATCTCTCGGGCCGAGTTGATCTCGTTGGTAAACATCCAAATCCCCGGAGTTTTGCGTGTTGATGCTTCGGTCCTTGGGTTGTTTGGAGTCTTATTCACTTCGTGTCTTGACTTGTGACGGGCTTCATGATCTTCTCTTGAAGTGCGTGATGAACTCATCCCGAAAGTCTCCTCTTTAACGTTAATTTCCTACGTAAACAACAAACTCCAAAATCGACATGCAAGTGTGAACTTGTTATATCATTAGTATGCCTAGTGGCGGGTTAGTTGCAAATCATAATCGAAACCAATGTATAACAAGTACTCTAGGTTGACGGAAATTCACCGTCAACATCTCCCCCATGCTTAAACCTTGCTCGTCCTCGAGTAAGTAATCCTTGCTTAAAAGGGAAATCAATGTTGCCTTCCAATGTTGTCCCTGCACTTAATCATTCATGACGAGGCGAATTGCTCTCTCTTAAGAATTTATTTTAAAGTTCAAGTTGTGACCGGCTTCTTTTTCATTATGGAAGATAGACTAACAATAAAGAACAAGCCACATTTAACACGATGCTCTCAAACTTAAGTGAACTTCAAACCATTACCTTGTCACATGGGAGATTTTCAAAAAGATGCATATCCAACATAAGTGAAAATCTCTTGCAAGAGCTCATGGAACACTCATCTCATCAAGTCACTCAAGCCTATACTAGATTATTTTCAACCTACTCTACTCATATGTGATAGTGGAAGGCTTATGTGGAGCTTGGAAGGTTAAAAACAATCCTAGCAAAACATACATCCGAAATATTGTCAAATTAAAAGAGAGATCTATTGGAATTACCGAGACTTGTCAAAAAGGCCATGGAAAATAAATGTTGGAAAGAGAGAGGGATGAAACACACACATTTAGATAAGTGGACATGTGCAAGTGGCAAATGGATGATCCCGAGGCACGAGTGAAGTCCTCGTTATCGGATTGCACATGGTTGGAAGATTTGAGTATGGATGTGTCATCAAGTCACTTGAGAACTTATGAAGCAAAAAGAACCTAGGAGCATCTTTATTTTTTTCTTTATTTTATTTCCTTCTCATTTTCTCTCTTTCTTTTTTTTCACTTTATTCTTCCTATTTTTCTTAATTTTCTTTTCTTCTTATCATATTTTTTTTTCATTTTTCTTTTTTTTCTTTTTTTCTTTTGCTCCTCAAAACTTTTTGCAACATAATACTTACATAGCATTTGTGTCAGAGAATGACTCCTCCCCCATGCTTGAACGATGCTCGTCCTCGAGCATAAAAGAGAGGGGAAATGACTGCTAAAGTAAGTATAAATTCCATAATATTGCAGAATATTTGAATCTCCATCGAGAATTTTACTCCATACTCAAATTGGGTTGTGGACAAGGAGGTGATCACAAAAAGATGTTTTTGGTTTAGGGTGGATGCCCAGCGAAGTTTGTGAAATTTTCTACGTGAAAACCCACAATGCATGGACAAAAAGGCTAGCATGAAAAAGTTACACAAAGGAATGACCAGCTTCTTAGTCTCGAACCATAGAAATCAATCCTAATCCAACTCATCAAAACATATGTTTGCAATCTACGGGTTTTGTTATCATAAAACATATATGTATATGGCTTCGGTAGGTAGAACTTTGCAAGAGCATCACAAATATGTAGATAGCATAAAAGTTAAGTTTTCATAAAAACAACAAGTTATCCGGCTATCCATAAACTTAAATCAAAGAGCAAAGATATGTATGCGGGTCTAGAGCATAGTCATTTCACCTCCACAAATAAAAGAGCCAGTATTTAAATTAATTTCAGATCATATTATAGAGAGCAATTAGCCAAGACATGTATAACTTCATGTAGGTAAAACAAAGCGGCGACTTTCATCATCTTTCCGTAAGCATAGGCAATATAGAACATCGAGGTGAACACATGGTCATGCTTATCTATTGAAAGTAAAAAGAAACCTAGGTTGTCCTCCTAGTAGCCATGTTATTGTTTGAAGAGAAAAACAAAAGGTTACACCTAGTTGAGGTTGAAGGCATACTTACAAGCATTTGTGTTTGGAAAAGAGAAGGTTCATGGAGATGTTACCATCCTTTGTAATTCTTCGTTGCCTTCTTCCGACATCTCCATGTATCGATGTGGCTTTTGCTTTTGTCTTGATTTATTAATTCTCCTAAACTTCTGAATTTGATCTTGTATGCTTAATGGAGTCATTGGTCACCCTTCTCTTCAATGTTGTCATCACCATCCCCTCTTTCTTGTTCTCATCATCTCCTTGCTGTCTCTTTTTCATGGATTTCCCCCTCTGTCCAGAACAGAACATATATCGAAATATAGCTCTATTGAAAAGTTTATGAAATTACCTTTCCAACGTGTCATCATTCATCGAAAACGGAGTTCAAACAAGGGAGCTATGTCCGTTTTACTTCAGCGCTGCGTGCTGTCCAAAACTGATTTCAGGACGTGTTGCACTTGGTGATTTGGGCATAACCGCTTGTAGGAACCTCCGATTGTCTTGATTCTTGATTTGTTGGAATCGTAACTTCATGAGGATTCTAAATATCCAAAAATATCCAGTGTTTTCCCTTCGAGACCATGCAGAATTTTGATGAGATTGGTGGCTTCTTGCGCATTGATCCGGAGATGTTAACGATCTTTATCATTCTATCTTCTAGAGTGTCATGTTGCACTTCCGTGTTGAAGATTCAGGGTCTCCCCCATGCTTAGCATTTTGCTAGTCATGGAAGAAGAAGACAAAGCACTTTTTAGCCATCCTTCAATTTCCTTGTAGTGAGAGTCTTTATCTTGCCTGTAAGATGTTTTAAACGCACATTCTACCCCCAAGGTGACGGTTGGGAGTAGATAGAATTGCCAACAATCCAACAATGTCTCCTAAGATTCTTAACTTGTGGCATAATTAGTCTAATGAGGAATAAAAACCTAATGAGTGTACGTGGTGCAAGGTGTGTATGCACATGATAGGAAAGCATATAAATAAGACAATGTTTTCACCTAGTTCTAAACACCATGTTTACAACTAGGTTGCCGAATTTCTCCATAGCCATAAAGGTTTATATATCTAGGGTTAAAACACCATGTCTATCCCTAAATCAATAACTCTTATAGCACAAGAAAAATTAAGCGCATTGCAAAGCTTATAAACTAACCAATGCAACATGAAAACATATGAAAAGCTAGCAAGGTTTATCGAACTTAATGATGATGGTCCGCAATCATGTTTAAACACCACGCTTACACAAGATCACAAAAGAAAAATACTCATAAGGACTTATGAAGTATTAACATGGAAAATGAAGCATACATCATTAAGTATATAACAACCAAGCCAACTATGTACAAAACATATATACACAAAGAAACATCACATTGATAACAAAATGCAATGCATGCAAATAAATAAATATGATCATGAACATGACGGTGGTTCTAAAAAGGAAAACTAAACTTAGATTAATAACCACAAGTTGATCATCATAAGATGGTGCTATTCTTTATTCTCTCTAAGAAAGTAGTAAAAACATAAAGAAACGGGTTGCCTCCCGAAAAGCGCTTCATTTAAAGTCATAGAGCTCGACTTTCTCACATACCTTCTTTTCGTTGCATAGCCATGGCCCTTCATGCAAGAATAAAAGGTACCAATGCAGCTTTAATTTACTTCCCATGTTGTGCTTGATCACTTATAGAAGACTTTCCCAAAGCATCCTTTTGTTTCATCGTTATCTCCTTCTTTATCGTCCTTCGGTGCTACCTTCACTCCATGATTTTTTTAATGTCCAGAACAGAAAGTATACTCAATCTCTACTCCATTGCACAGTGCACAAAATTTTTTTTCCAACGAGTCTTTATTTGCTCAATCGGACTCCGGACAAGAGAGTTACGTCCGTTTTACTTCGGCGATGAAATCTGTCCTTGGCCTTAGAGATTTTTCAACAAGAGTGATATTTGGTTCATCAAGCGGTGTTGAAGGCGAATCGATCTCAACAAGTGTAGTTGCCTCTTCATCACCATCTTGCAATTTCTTCAACTCATCATGTGGAACATGTAATCCTTCAACTATGTACGCATTCATCTCTTCTTTGAAGTCTTCTTTATCAACTAGATCTTCATCTTCAAAGACTTGTATGTTGCTTTCTTTATCTTCCATGTACCACATGTCATCAAGATCGCTCATTGTTGATTCACTCTTTCCTTCATCCTTGAGTACTTCCATGTCTTGATTTGCTAGTGTGTAGGCTTCAATAGCACACAAGCTATCATCTAGCTTGAGTCCTATCTCCTCCCATTTATCTTTTGAGTCACTAGGCTCATCACGGTTATACTCTTCTCTTCCTTCATCATAAATCTTTGAGTTGTCAAACCGGTCGATCCATCCTTCATCTCCTTCATCTCTTTCTTCTTCAAACATCTTTTGGATCGACTCTCCACTCATCTCTTGATCAAATATATCTTCAATTAGTTTGGCAACGTGTCGGCGTTCCTCCTTCCTTCGGTAGTTGATTAGTGGGGCGAAATCAACTTGAACCCAACCGGATTGCTTGAACTCCGCCAATGGTCTAGCATTCCACATACTTCGGCCTACATTCATGTTAGTTTCAACATTTTTAACATCCGAAATATCTTCTCTTACCTTGGGAAGTGGATCTTCAATTTCTTGTATGGTCGGTTCATCTTCCTTGACCTCCGGTTCATCTTTTTCGAAATTTCAGCAAGCACCTTGGGCTTGCTTTTGTCATTTTGCTCCTCTCGACAACATCTTTGCCAATCTCGTATTGTTCTTTGTCCATTGCTTATCCTTTGTAAGATTTGTGTGGCTTCACTAATTGTTTTATCCATTATATCACCGCCTGCACACATGCTTACAAAACGAGATGAGTTAGGGGTTAGTGAAAAATAAAAGGTATGCAACATCAAGTCACCGGAAAATCCCAAGTTCGGGCCTCGCTCAAGTAGTTCATTAAAACGGTCCCATGCTTCATCAATTCCTTCATCCTCTCCTTGCTTGAAAGTGAGCACTTGCCTCCTTAAGTCTTGGACCTTGCTTATGGGAAAGAACTTCAAAAGAAACTTCTTCACTAGCTCATCCCAATTTCCTTTTGCTTCAATGGACGCAAGTGTGTACCATCTTCGCGCTTCATCTTCGAGAGAGAACGGAAAAAGATCCCACTTGAACCAAGCGGCCGGAACTCCTTTTTGTTGCACCGTGTTGCATAACATCGTGAATTCCTTAATGTGTCTATATGGGTTGTCATCCTCCAATCCTCTAAATGGTTTTGTCGCCACTAACTTGATGATTCCAGGCTTCACTTCGTAGTGGGTTGTAGCAAACGTCAAATCTGATTTTTGCATCTCAATGTCTTCCATTGATGGCATTGCTAGCTCCCTTAGCGACATCTCTTCGTCTTCCAATGGTGAGGTGAACAAATCCATCTAGGCACAAGAAAAGTAGAAAGAAAAACAAAAAAGATTTTTTTTTCTTTTTTTTTTAGAAAATAAGGGTTAGGTGTTAGTAATCAACAAAATTAATACTAGATTAAACGTAGCAACCGGCTTGCTCCCCGGCAACGGCGCCGAAAAAAGGGGCTTGTTGACGGATAAAACTCGTATCCACCTACGATCCGCAAGCGTACGGACCTACACCTTTTTCACCACGGGATTCCCAAGGTTCTTGTCAATCCACGGAGCAAGGGGATTACTAGCGCTTAACCAAGTACTAATCTAGTTGAATGGAAAACCTTTGAAAGAGAGATTAATCTAAAAGTAAAGACAATCTAACCTAAGTTAATCTAAGTTAAGTTGATCAAACAAATCTAGGGTTAAACTAGATGATAAAGGGGTGAACACAAGAGAGTGAGCAAGAAAGATAAGCGTTCCCTCCCTAGGATCTAGGATAACATGGTATGCATCTACTAAACGAAAGCGGTAAACCAATCTACCGGGGGTTGTGACCACGGTTTCGCCCTTTCCCTCCTCTCGTCCGTCACTACGCGAAGGTATTCATGACTAGACCTATGATGGACACGGTATGTTGATGGAATCTATGGGAGTAGCGGATATCATACGCCCGAAAAACACGGTAGCTAACCTTAATCATCAAAGCATCATCAACATGAAAACAATAGATTGAAACCAAAAATCGAGTAGCGATCACATAGCATGTATCCATCTAATCCTAGGGATGAACGGAGACATTACCCCATCATCTTACACGGATTGAAGCACATAGGGGTGATGGAGACTCCGGAGAACGTCGTCGATGAAGATGGCGGCGATGGAGCTTGGGAACACCCCTAGGCCAACGGCTTGGAGTCCTCCTCTTGCTTCCTTCTCTCCGCCGGCGTTGATCCTTGCGACGAGCTCATCTAACTCTCTCCCTCATCTTGCGGCGGCGGTTTTCTGGTGATTGGCGTCGGTAGGAAGATTTGTTCGATGAGTCACCATATTGGGGCGCCTAGGGGAGGTTGTATTTATGTCCTTGAGGTGCCTTTGGGCGTGCTCCACCTTGCCTTGCACGAAATCCTCCTTGGGAGAGAAGCAAACTTGGTTTCCATAAAATCAGCCAGATTTTCCTGATTCGCAGTCCTTCCTTGTCAACGCCATATCTCCCACGTTCGGACTCCAAATAATGCAAATTCGGTGTCCAGGTTGTGTGCCATGAAATTATCTTCAACTTTGGTATTCATTTCTTTCCTTAAAAACGAAGATAAGATCTCCAAATCGGCCTTGGAAGATAATCTGTTCTGATTTCGGACTGACTGCGCAGCAGGGATTTCGGGGGCCATATCTCCTAGCTCCCTTATCCAAATTGGGACTTCCACATGTCCAAATCGAAGGTATCGTCGAGGCCCACAACTTTGGTAGTCAAACTTTTGCCATTAAAGACCGTTTAAGTCTCCGAATCTGTACCGAAAGATCATGCTGTCCCGAGCCGCGAGAATATCTCTCGGGCCGAGTTGATCTCGTTGGTAAACATCCAAATCCCGGAGTTTTGCGTGTTGATGCTTCGGTCCTTGGGTTGTTTGGAGTCTTATTCACTTCGTGTCTTGACTTGTGACGGGCTTCATGATCTTCTCTTGAAGTGCGTGATGAACTTATCCCGAAAGTCTCCTCTTTAACGTTAATTTCCTGCGTAAACAACAAACTCCAAAATCGACATGCAAGTGTGAACTTGTTATATCATTAGTATGCCTAGTGGCGGGTTAGTTGCAAATCATAATCGAAACCAATGTATAACAAGTACTCTAGGTTGACGGAAATTTACCGTCAACACCTTGGCCCTGGGCATCTGCACACGAGGCTCAAGTACACCATCGGAAGGGTGGTATTTGTCCTTGTTAGCCCACTCCTTTGCCATTCTCTCCTCACGCTTCCTCTTGAAGCAAAACTCCTCCTTATGGCCATCTCTCCCACAATAGCCACAATGGAACCTCACAAGCTTAGGCTTAGGCTTGGGATGTGGCTGCTCACTTGGTTTCTCTCCACTCAAATCCTCCACCGGTTTCTCACCACTAGCCTTCTCACTCTCCTTCCCAAAGAACACTTTCCCCGAAGTGCTCACAAACTTGATAGGCTTTCGGAGATCGTTTGTGGGTGTAGGAAACACGGGTGGAGCTGGGGTTGTGTCTAGTCTGTTCCTAAGATGGTTAGGTTTTGGGGGGAGATCATTTTTGTGGTGGGTTTTTGGTGGCTCCGGGATATTCTCTCCACTTCCTTCACCAACCTTGTTTGCCCCAAGTCCCTCACCATCCTGCCTCTTAAACGCCTCTATCATCATCCTCAACTGAGGCTCATGGCCAGACAACCAACCCATCAACTTCCTCAAGTCATCATTCTCATCCTGCAAACGATCAACATAATGTGCAAGTTCCAAATTTCTCAATGCATGCATTTCACAGGTAGAGCAAGATGTAGGCATGGGTTCCTTCAATTTAGCCTCAAGAGAACTAGTGTATGCATGCATCTCATCAATCTTAGCATGCAAAACAGGGCAAGAAGTGCAAGCACCTAGCAAAGCAGTCTAGACTTAAGCTCGACCACCTCAACCCTAAGCACATCTAGTTCCTCACACTTGAAGGCATGCTTCTCCTTAAACAAAGCAAGATCAAGCAAGGAATATGGAGCAATCAAGACAATCATTCTCATCCGAAACAATAGGGCTAGCCTTAAGGGAATCAATCTCAAGCTTGCTATCAAGCACCCGTGTCTCTAGCTCGCCCACTCTAGTCCTAGCATCCTCGAGTGAAGCCCTAAGCTCTTTCCTCATTTTCTTGGCCTCTCTAAGCATGTCATCACGGTTATCAAGCAAAGAGCCAAGCCTCTCATTCTCTTGGCGCAAGAAGGGAAGTTCATCACGCACCTCGTCGTCGGACTCGCAGTCCGAGTCGCTCCGTGTGCTCTTCTTGCCGCCGAACTCGCGCCATGGTGCGAAGCCATCTCTCGCGGCGCGGCCCGGCCCGCTCAGGTTCTTGGACGACTTCTTTTTCTTGCGACGATCACCTTCGTCTTCACTGCTGCTCGAGCTCGAGGTGGAGTACGCGGAACTGGAGTCGACGTCGCTCGCTCCCACCATCGCTCGGGCCTTGCCTCGGCTCTCCTTCTTCCTCGATCGTCGCTCGTTCTTGTACTTGTTCTTGTGCTTGCTCTTGTGGTCGCGCCTCGACCGGTACTTGCCATCCGTCCTCGACTTGTGCTTGTAGCTGTCCTTGTTCTCGGCCTTCTCCGGGCAGTCGGCGACGAAGTGTCCCGGCTTGCCGCACTGGAAGCACGTCCTCGTGTTCCTCCTCATGTTCACGCGGTTCTTGTGCAGCCTCTCGAACCGCCTCGTCAGGAGCGCCAGCTCGTCCTCTCCAAGCTCGTCGAACTCCTCATCTGGCATAGACATCAAAGAGGAGAAAGAGAACATCCTGGTGGATGGGTTAGAGTTAGCCTTTCCTTTGGAACCACCAACGAGGGCAAGACTATGGGAATCAGTTGGTCCCTCGAGCTTGGCAGTCATGCCCCTATCCACCTCAGCCGACTTGAGCTTTGAGAACAGCTCGTTCACCGTCAGAGTGTCATACTTCTCCGACTCCACAATGGCCTCGAACTTTCCGCCCCAAATCGTACGATCCAAGGAATGTAAGAGCTTGACCGCTCTATCATGATCATCGTACGGGAGCACGTCCACATTGGCCCTCATGTTGTTCACAACCACCGTGAACCTCTTAAACAAGGCATCGATGGACTCACCGGGGAGATGAGTGAAGTTCTCGTACTCTCTCCGGTAGGTCGCATACATCCGTGCTCGAACTCCGGGCGTTCCCAACATGAGCCTCCTTCAACACCGCCCAAATCCTACAAGCCAAGTGCTCGGTGTGCACCCGATCGAACTCAGGCTGACACAAAGCACGAAACAAGTAGTCGACCGCCTTATTGTTGGCGTCGAATCTGTCCCTCGACCCTGGAGCGAGAAAGTCCATCGGCTGGACATAGCCTGTGTCCACCGTGGTATCCCAAAGAGTCTGACCCTTTCCGCGGAGAAACGCACCCATCCGCTTGCTCCACTTCTGGTAGTTCTTGCCATCGAAGTGTGGAGGACCCGAACCCCGTTCCTAGTACGCCATCCTTGGATCTTAGACTGGTTAGAGTCAACAAAGACCCGAACCGGCTCTGATACCACTTGAAGGACCGATATGGTGAACCAGAGAGGGGGGGAGTGAATGGGAGCCGATAAAAATTCTTCTCGAAGGAGATGGAAACTTTAACAAGATGAACACGGCTTCCAACACACGTCTCCGACTCACTACCAAGGTTGGTCAAGCCCACGTATCCATTGGAGTGCCACTGGACCTAGGAACCAACACACAACCTTCCGACCCAAGAACGCAGCGGAAAACCAAACCTCGAGTCTACAGACCCACACCGGTCTGATCGGTGAGCACCACCGGTCAGACCGGTCCATGCTGGTGAAACTGAGCAACTTTCGCTAAGTGGCTCTACACCGGTCAGACCGGTGAGACACACCGGTCAGACCGGTCGCAGCCTGAAAGCCCCCAAGACACCAAATAGGCCAACCGACCACCAAACTGACCCAAACTCGAAACAGCAGCAACACGGGACAACAACAAACACACCAAGACGTTCACCCGAGCAAAAACCCACAAGGGCTCGCACCGGTCAGACCGGTCAGACTGGTGTAGCCTGGGCAACTCGGGATGAACAGCACCCGCGGGTCAACTCCCCCAAATCCAAATCTTGATATCCCGAATCGCTCCACGGACTTGAACAAGACTTTGGGGATATTAGGAACACCTCATGAGGAGTCCATAGCCAAGTTTAATCCCACCAAAACTCGTCCAAAAAGGAGGAATCAAGGAAATCCCGCCAAGAGCACTTCCAACCCAAGAACTCAAGAAACCCCAAAATCGAGCACCTTTACTCACGGATTTGGGAGGGGAATCACAGCCCAAAGAACCATGAAGGGTTCCCACAAATTTTCCCCATCAAATCCCCAAGAGAAAGGTCCCGAAAACAACCCAAAGAAATCACCGAGAAAGGGCTCCAAAAATCACCACCAAGAACAACCGGGGAAAACACAACCAAACCTTGAGGAACCATGCCGAATCATCTATACATGAAACAAAGATTCGTACAAGGTCTAGCAAGCCGCCTGATCATCCATCCCTCTCAACAAGATCTCTCCTTGAAGCTCTCTTGCTAGTCCTAAAGAAAACCTAAGGAAAATAGGTGGAAAATAGGAAAACTAATGAGCTAGGGTTCCAAGAGTTGGCTGCCATCCTCTCACCTCTTGGGTTATATGGAGGCAACCGAAGGTCTAAAACGCCCTTCTCTACTAACTAGGGATACAAGCCCCTCAAGGGCGGATTTGGAATTCTTGATGTCTTCACCATCGGACGGATGCCCGGCGACCGCACCCTGCGTAGCCTCGACGCAAGCCATGCGATCCCGACATGTGTCCTCCGCTTCGAAGATTCCGGATTGCGTCGTCGCACACCGGTCAGACCGGTGCTCCTCACCGGTCAGACCGGTCCCCACCGGTCGAGCCGGTCCGCGCCGCTCGCAGCCTCCGTCTTCGGTTCTCCGGGCTTGGCTTTGTGGATCAACCAAGGAACCCAGTGGTTTTCTGGTGAACCACCGGAAACCCCGCGAACTCGGTGTAGCCTCCGCCAATCTCCACTCATGACTCGGCTCCCACGTAGTCCCGGCTCGACCTTGGTTTTGAGTCTCTACCAAGAAACCGTCCTCGACTTCATCTCGCTGTTCATGCCACCATGCGGCCCGCACTTGACCCCGCTGGCCACCGGGTCCCTCGAACGAAGCCTACTTGTCTTCTCCACACTTGGAGGCCTTACCGGCGACGACCTTTCGCGCTTGTTCTTCACCTGCACCAACACCAGTCAAGCCGCAACCTGCACCTGTAATACTTAGTCAAGAGTCAGTCCACACAACGTTTTCAATCACTCATCACACAAGGAAGCGACCATCCACCGGTCCTCGAACCACACATGGGCCTCACCCATTCAGCCTACACAAAACAATCATCAAATAAATCACGCATCACAAACTATCACAAATGTCACTTAGGATACATAAATAAGTTCTACACACCCAGTACCACTCATACAAATACTCAAGTCCACAAGATAAAGTAGAGATCCATTTATTATAAACCAAGTCTCACTCTCAACTCACAGGGGTAGGGCGGTTAGACCGCCTACCATGGGTGGTTAGACCACCCCCTGCAGAACACCTACAAGCACAGGGGTAGGGCGGTTAGACCGCCCCCTGCAGAACAGCTACAAGCACAAAGCTTTAATCCAACTCTTCTCCCGCTTTGTCATCAAGCATCCATAAAGGGTCTGGAGAAGGTGTTGCTGCTGCCAACTCACTGCCGCTGCTGCTGCCACTGATCCCAAGTGTCGTCTCCAGTGTTCGGATTTGCAACTAGGCATACACAAGAGAAAAAGGATATAAAAGAGCTAGATATGGAAGAATTTCAGAATAAAGAGATAGTTGAATTCTCCATACCATAGGAAGTGGCAGGCTGATCAAAGAACTCATGTGAGACACGTGTCGCCCACTCATCAGTTGATGGAGGAGGAGCCCATGGTGGCTGGAGAACCGTGTCAACTTCAAACATCGAGTCAAAACCAGTTGATGGTGGTGGAGGAGGAGGAGCCGAGGAGGATGATGCACCAATGTCCGATCCAAAGTTACTTCCATACTGCTTGTAGAGATCCGAGTTGAGAAAGGCATTCACCCTATCATCCACAGAGGGTATCTCAACCTCAAGAGGGGATGGTGAGATAAGAGATCTAGGAGGCTGACAACCGGCCTGAGTGTGAAGAGCCTTCATGGTATCCCTCATCTTCTTATTCTTTTTTCCTTTCCTCTTGCTGAGCAACTTCTATGTCTCTCTGAGTCTTGCACATACCAAGAAAGATGCTCATCAATTTGCGGAGAGGGGAGGCATGCTTCTTCTCTCCTTGCCAGGGGTAGTTAGACCTCTCTTGGGGACGGTTGAACCGCCCACTGGCTGGTATGCCTCCCAGCTGCGCAGCGCCTCCCTTTCTTCAAATATTTCTTGCTCCTCTTCCTGATCATCCTGTGGAGAGGGGACCCTTACTGTCCTGCTGGGTTTTGGTTGCAAAGGGCGATGCTTTGTGTCATTTGGATAAGACCTTTGTGTCACTTTCTTGATAATGTAGCTAATGTAGGGACTATAGCTACACAATCTTTGTGGATTTTCAGAAGAATTCTTTATTTCTTGCCACAAAAAGTCACCAACATTAAACGCCGGCTCACCAGGCTTCATGGCCACCATCAAGTTCCTCTGAAAAGCAGTGATATCTGAGGTGTTGCCATCCCTAGGCGTGAGTGTCTTCCTGAACAGACGGTCGAGGATCGAATAATATGTATATAAGCCCTTCACATGTCCCCCAACTGTCCTGTGCATTCCCGGGATACATAAATGCCATCCTCTTTGCCTCAAGTGGGCCCTCATCATGGAGCTTCCTAGCGAACCCATCATTAGGTAACCTAAATAAAGTGAGAAAGTTGAAGAAAGTGAGCTGATGATCCTCACCCTCAGACATCCAAAACATAGCCCTCTCACTTCTCCCATCCGCTTTTAGCACATAGCCAAAATAAATAGTCGCATAAAATTGGGCGATGAGCTCTTTGTTCCAATGTTGCTTAAATCCCATGAGAGCCTTTACCCCTTTTGATTCACAAGCCTGAATCACCTCATCAAAGATAGGATTATTTTTCCTCTCCATAAACTCCCAATCCACATACTGAGCATCATTGGTGATTTTTGCTTTTCTACCTGTGATGATGGTTGTGGTGTAATAGTCCTGCTCAAAGAGGGTCCGAAATCTATAATCTGTGGCAGCCCTATCCTCATTAGCCGGATTGGTTCTTCTCAAGTTAACCACAGTGTCTGCCATCCCTACCTGATAATAATCAATAGGCCTTCTGTAGGAAGGGTAGTTAGGCTCTCTAATATAGGTCCTACCAAGCTGCTGATGACCACCCCTCTGTTCTTCTTCTTCTTCCTCTTCCTCAGCACTGTCACCATCACTGTCATTTCCTCCACCTGAAACTCCCTGGTTACGCCAGCTGAGCTCAAAGTTGAGAGAGGGATCCTCCACATCATCATCACTACTCTCCACCCTGTCACTCATCTCAATGTCATCCCCATAATAAATAGGTGGTGGTGGCTGTCCTCTTGGCCTCAGATTGTGCGCGCTAGGACCAGAGGATGTTCTGGCATCACCACTCCCTCTTTTCTTTCTTTTCTGAGCACCTGCACCCTTTGGCATTGCTGTTGTCCCTAGATCACAAGATGTGAAACAAAACTGTGTGAGACACTAGGAATAAGATTGGCTAGAAAGAGCGTCGAGGCTCGACAATCCAAAGAAATTGGCACAAAACTGGCCAGGGCAGTTAGACCGCCCCTGGGGGGCGGTTAAACAGCCCCTGTCAGTTTTGAGCCAATGGCTCTTTTCGGCCAAACACAACAACACAGATGAATGAATATGGAATTACTATTCATGAGACGATTCTAGAGAGATAGAAATTAAATACATGCAGAAACTAAAAATTTGGACCAACAATGCGCAGGGCGGTTAGACCGCCCTCCAGGGGCGGTTAGACCGCCCCCCGTAGTTAACCCTAATTTTGAGTGATCACAATGTACTTAACAAAATTGAACCAAACTCTAGGAATGTCTTCTAGGGGTTGCCAGGTGATGTTCTACCAAAGGATATTCAAAGCTACTAATGGAGTTGATAGATTGGGCAAAAACAAGATTTGAATACCTTTGGAGAGATTAAACCGAGATGAAATCCAAAGAACCGGGTGGGGAGCCGGTTCAGCCGCCTTAGGGGAGTGCTTTCCACGGATTGGATTTGATTTTTAGTGGTGGAAACTCCAAATCACCATGGGAGGGTGAGAGAGATTGTGGAGGATGAAGAAGTTTGAGTTCTGGTCGAAATGGCCTATTCCTGATCGTTGGGGAGAGATGGGAGTGAGTGGATAGGGTTGAGGGGGTGTTGAGTCATAGGTAGGGGCTAAAACAGTAAAGCCCGTGGTACCCGGTCTAACCGGGTGGGGAACCCGGTTAGACCGCCCCCCTGACTCAGCTGAACGAGATAAAGAGATAGGATTTGGTCCCTCTTTTCCACTTGGGCCCCTGGAAGTCCTGATTTTGCATTGAGAGAGGAATAAGAGGACATGGACTAAACTTGGTGGGGTGGTTAGACCGCCCCCACCCCCGGTTGAACCGCCCTCGCAAAACTCCTCTAGAGACCCTATATCGGCAGTACCGAGGTGGGGTCGGAAGTACCGAGAATTTCCATACTTTTAGACAGTGAGCTCTTATCGGTAGTTCTGCCCTAGGGTCGGTAGTTCCGAAAAACACTATTTCAGCTTTAGGGAATTTGATCCTTTATTTCCATGGACCATTTGGATAAAAGATATATAGATGAATTTGATCCAAATTTCACCAATCTTAGAAGAAAATGAGATAATCCAAGAGAATCACATTCTTGATTCTTCCAAGAGTGTGTGTGAGAGAGAGAGATAAAGGTATGGATTTAGAGATATTATGGACTTGAGTAATATATCACCACTTGTGACTAGCCATCAAACAAACAAGGAGAACTACATTCACAAATGGATCAATAGGGTCACAAAGACCAAGAACTAATTATTTTTCAAAAGAAGCACACTTCCTACACATGCTAGTTGGATTTTTGAGAAATCTATCCTATGTCACAGAGTGCATGCATCCAATTCAAATGAATAGCTTTTCAAGTATATTTGACTCATACCTTCATCCTCGAGTCTCAAAGACGAGTGAAAGTAAAGGTATCAACCAAATATCTAGAGAGGCACACAAAAATTCACTTAAAGCAATTACAAGCTAGGATGGCACACTAGCATGGTATTATGACCTAGATGCATTTCGATATATAAAGAAGTTGATGATGACATACCTTTGCCCTTGGACCATTTGAATTTGTGCATAAGTAAATATTTAGGAAAGACTAGCTCTTACTTGATTCTTTGAGATTTATTGGCAAAGTCAAGAGCTTGCTTAAGGTGCACAAACACATGAGACTACAAGTTCACTAGAAGAAATTGTGAGTCCCACAAATGACACAACCTTTGAAGTAAGCTCCCCCTTAATTAGTGCTTAGAGAATTTTGAATTTCTCAACTTAGCATGCAATTTAATTAAGAACAAGGGAGATTGCTACAAAGGTATGTCTTGGCATAAAATGGTTTACCAAAATAAACTATGCCAATAGTCTTATTACCATTGCCTTGGAATCATCAAAACATTGAAAAATAGCTCCTTGTCGGGTCACTCGGGCACAGGTGCCGGGTCACCCGCCATCCTCCAGAGACGCCTCGGGTCACCCGGCCTCTGGTGCCGGGTCACCTACTGGAAGCTTTCTGGGGGGAGGCGGTTAGACCGTCCTGTCCTTTCTTGGTCATTTTGGTGATCTTTCAGCTCTAATCCCTTGATAAGCCATTATTGTGCCTAGATAAAACCCTGCAAAGCTTATCACAACGAATTCTCTTCTAGAGAGCCATTAGGAGCATCGAATGACATGAGATAATGAAATTATTGAAAGTGTCAAGGTCACTTCCTCGTGCGTCACAAACCTAGGTCTAGTGATTCATGAGTGTTCACAAAGAATTAAGAGTGACCAAGGCACAACTTAAGTACTAGTTACCGAGATTGCATTGGTTGAGTGATGTTCACTTTCTAGTCCTTCTCATGACAAGGTGTCAAATTTCCAATTCTTCCTTTATTGCCATGACTCCAATGCAACTCGATCAACCTACAAGCTCAGCAAGCACTTTTTGGTACCCAACACTTGTTGGGTCCTACAAGGTTAGTCACAAGATGCTTAGGAACCCATATGGCCCTTGTACTAACTTGAGGTGAACCAATCAACCTCATAGTACAAGTGTCCACCGTGTCATTCCTAAGCTTATGAAAATCATAATGGAAAAGGTTGGATTTAGGAGTGTTACCATTCGGACAATCCTTGCCCAAGTGACCTTTTTCTTTAACAAGTGTAGCAAATGCAGCTTTTAGCATTTCTTGGTTCGAAGTCCATTTGCTTGTCTTGTCTTGGCTTGCATGGAGGCTTCTTGCTTGAAGGGTGAGCTTTCTTCTCATTGCTGCGGTGATTCTTCACTATGCTGGCCAGACCCGGTCTAACCACCCTGGGGGGCGGTTTGACCGCCCCTGGTCAGCACTGCTGGCTTGTGGGCAATCCGCAGCTGAGTGACCCTTCTCTTTGCATATATAGCACAATCTCCTTCTTGTTGATCTTCTTCTCTTCTTGGAGATTGTCTCTTGAGCCTTGAGCTTGGTGGGGCAATGTGGAGTGGCATGCCCCTTCTCCTTTTCTTGAATCTTGCTTTTGTTGATCTTGATGTGTTGTTGAGGAGTTGAGCTTGCGACGGTTGAACCCTTCTCAAGCTTCTTCACCATGTCATCACGGTTAACTTGAGGAGGTTGCACTTGGCTCTCTCTCTCTTTAACACATACAAGTCCCTTTTAAGCTTTTCAACCTCTTGCTTGAGTTCATCATTTTCTTGGGCAACGAGGTCAACACAAGATTCTACAAATACATGCTCAATACTAGATTGGCTTGCTTGAGAGCAACAAGGTTTAGTGCAAGCAAATTTATTATTGACAAGTGAGCATGTGCATGTGGTTGTGAGAGGTTGTCAGAATTTTACCGATGAAACAACAACCTCATGAGCAATTTCTAGTGAGGCATATGAGTCCACAAGCTTCTCATGAGAACACTCAAGTTCCTTGTGAGTTTCTTGCAAAGCCATATGCTCACTCGTGAGCTTCGCTAATTGAGCTTCTAGCACATCATTGGCTTCTTCTTCTATCTTAGTTCTATATGAAAAAGATTTGATATCATGATCGTATTTGCTAGCCAATGATTCATACTTACAAACCAAGGAAGCGAGTTCAGATTTGAGGAGTTCAAGTTCTTTTGATGGAGAGCTTGAGTCTTTGATCTTTTGGCTCTTTGCTCCCTTGGCCTGCCTCTTCTTCTTGCTTTTCTTATTGGCCATAAGACAAGCGCCTTCACCGTAGAAGGTTGAGGCTTCTTTGTTGGGGCAGTTAGACCGCCCTTGGGTGGCGGTTCAACCGCCTCCCCTAGAGAGTCTCTCCCTTCGCTTCTCTTGTCTCCTTCTTCCTTAAGGGTTGAGGTTTGATGATCAGTGGTTGTTGTAGAGGTTGTGGGGCACATCTCCACTAGTTCATCATCATCATCACTCTCAACTTCATCCCATTTGATGTGAACTATCCAAATAGCAATTTCCAAATGAGATGAGCATCTTTGCTAATTCCTTTGCTCGTTAGAATAAGATGCTTTAGTTCACTACATACACAGCTACACAAAAGGTTAGTAACAACGACATTGAGTCGCTTCTTCTCCAATTCATTTGGTAAGATACAAGTCTCATCCTCCGGAAGGATACTCGCAACCATAATGCCCTCAGTGGTGGGACCCAAAACCTTAAGTGCAAAGAGAACATTGGAACACCAAGAAGAGTAGTTTGAGCCATCAAAAGATAGAGGCTCAAATGGTACCTCACAAGTAGTCGACATCGAAAAACTCCGAGCGGTTAAGCTCGAACCTGAGTACCAAGATCTGATACCAATTGAAAGGACCTTGATGCAGCCTAGAGGCGGGGTGAATAGGTGAGACGACCAAATAAAACTTCTCCCCCGTAAACTTGAGCTTCACTGGCACAGGCGGTTAGACCGCCCCTGCCAGGCGGTTAGACCGTACCTGGTGTACTGAACAAAAGGGGACGGTTAGACCGAGCCCTAGCGCGGTTAGACCGCCTTGCCTAGTAAATCTGCGAAACTCGACTCAAGTCGTTTTCTGACTTCTAACAAGAACCTAAGTTCTTGAGTGTGAGACATGAGTACCCCTAGGTCCCCACTGACCAGGCTCACGGCCGTCCCCGACAAGTGGGTCCGGCCTACCAGAAGACCCGCTGACCTATCAGTGGGCCCAACTGACCTAGTTGGCAGCCCACACGACGTCCCGAAGACCTTCCAGAAGATTCCCCAGACGACCTAGTCCATCACGACCTTAAGACTTGCCGTACAAGACAAGACATCAGTGGGTTCCATCCAAAGCAGATCGACAGGATATGGTAAGATGTGTAACGTAGACTTAGGTCTCCTGGTCGTAACCAACCAGGAGTCTGGGAACCGACCTCATCCGCTGGCCAATATAAGGCGGACGAGGTGACCCCTAGCAATCTACACCGACAACTGGACGTAGGGTATTACTCTCCGGAGGCCCGAACCAGTATAAACTCGTCGTGTTCTCTGTGTTCCGCGTACTCGTGTGCGACCTTCGAGTTATTAGTCTTAGACTCCTCCCCATCGAACAACTAAACCACAGGGATTAACACCTCCCATGGGCTGTCCAGATCTCACCATCTGACAGTTGGCGCACTAGGTAGGGGCTGAGTCAAGGTTCTTCGTGCAACTCGATGACTTCGACCAATGGCGTCATCTTCCCAGAGAGCATGGCGGACATCCTCGCCAACCCCGTCGACATCTGCATTGGCTTGATGCCGGCGACATCCACTGCTCCAACCGCCTGCCTCGTCATCAAGGCAACGCAGTCACCACCAACCAACAGACCGAAACAGATCTGTTGTCAGAAACCCACCCACCCACTCCTAGCGACTTGATCGCCGGGATTAATCGTGTCGAGGGCATGCTCTCCGACACGATCAAAGTCTGTGAGTGCATCAAACGCCCTCGCACGACCTCTTCACCTTCCAGCATGCCTCTTGGCTTGCGCAACGTAGCTTGTGTAGCATCACGCTACATGAAGCGCAAGATCCAGATTGAATCTGGACCCAAGAACCAAGATCATGGAAGCTGCAGGAGTCATCTCGACGAACCCTGCCCTATCCATGAGAAGTCCAAACACACAGCACGCTAGTGCCGCGTCCTCAAGAAGCTTCGCCGACCTTTTACTGCGGCCCACCATCGTCAGATGAACCAAGAGTCGTCTCCGGACCGCCTTGCGTTCTAGGTCGCCCACACAACGATCTCCTCAAATTATCCGGGAGAAGAGTCCGAGACTCTAGATCGCCAGATCTTGGTCGTCTCTGCGGATGTACCGCCGCAAGATGGATAAACAGATGAACAACGTCGAGAGCGTGAGAATGCTAATGCTGCCAGAGCCGTCCGACGACAACAAGAGCTCGTTGTTGCTGTCCCAGGTGCAGGCCACCAATCGGCTAACGCCGGACAAGTCAACGCCAACACCGGGCAACAAGCACCTGCGGCACCAGCTGCTTCGTAGCAGCGACGCCATGATGTTCCACCTCGTGCCAATAGACTGCGTGCGTGAGACCTCCTCAGGGACTTCGAGCGCGATGAACTCGGAGTCTACAACTCGCTGCAGACCAACTTGGGATCTGCTCTTGCCGCTCTGAATCACCTCGAAGATTCTCCAATGGTCTGGCGTCTCCAAGCCAACATCCGCGTTGCCGCTGCTCAGATCGAAGAAAGAGGTCCTGGATACAGCAGATCCGCAGCAAGTTCCTATTCCAGGAGCAGATCGGAGCGTCCTCGCCAGCGACGTCGTAGCTAGGGTCCCCTCCACCCGGTGGCTGAAGAGGGACGAGGCAAAAAATAAGTAGCGCAACCGGTCAACCCCGCTGCCAATGCTGCAGCTAACGCTCCAGCCAACCCTGCGACTAACGCTCCAGCAAACGCTCCGGCCAATGCTGCTGGTAATGCTGCTAACAACACAACCAATGCTGCCAACATCCAGGGGAACGCCGCCCCAAATCCAAGACACAATGCAGGAGCCCAGCCTCCTCTGGTCCAGGCCAATCATGCTGAAGGAAGCCAGTGTCATCATATAAGAGATGAAGTGGAGATAGCTCAGCTCCGGATCATGCACGACCAGGAACTCCTGCGGCTTGCCCAGTACAACCAAGACAACGGCCCTCCCGACGACCTCTACGTCATCCCTGCAGCTCATGCTCCATCAGCAAGCCCGGGAGCGATCAACAATTTCCCAACGTTCTCACGATATCTTCGCACGATCAGATATCCCAAGGATTTCAAGCCAGCCATTGAGAAGTACAACGGTAGCTCTGACCCGAGTATATGGCTCAAGATGTACAGCATAGCAGCACGCGCCTCCGGGGGCAATGAAGACCACATGGCGGGGTACTTCCCCCTTGTGATGGGCAAGGCACCACTCCTGTGGCTCGACAACCTCCCAGTAGAGTGCATCACCTCCTGGGCAACATTGTCTCGCCTTTTCACGACCAACTACCAGATGACCTATAATCGTCCTGGCAATACTCACCACCTCGCTAGAGTACGAATGAGACGTGATGAAACTCTCTGTGAGTACACTAATCGCTACTTCGAGAACCGCAACACCCTTGCAGGTGTTAAAGACGACGACGTCATCACCTACTACAAGAAGGGGATCACCAACATCAAGTTGTTTGAGAAGATCCACAAAGCTGACGCACACACCATCGGCGACCTCATGGCCTATGTCGACAAACTGGTCGACACTCAAGACGCGGTAATGCACGACTTCAACGGAGAAGATCACGACGATGGAGGCACCAGGTTGTGCAAGCGTTCTTGCAAAGCCTACGTGACAGATCCACCAAGACCTTCGACCTTCCTCGAAGGTGACTTCAATATGGTCATGGACGACCAGTGCCAGTTCCACCGCGACGCTAAACACACCATGAGGGAGTGCAAGCAGCTGAAGCGCGCCCTTGGAGTCCCGTCTACCTCCAAGAAGACCAGAAGCAACAACAACAATGACCGGAACAGTGGTCAACGCTATGACAATCGTAACCGTCGACCTGATCGACGAGATTACCATGACCGCAGGCTCTATCCTCGCAATGATGATAGGTATCGACGTGATTATCGCCGCGACTATCGCCACGATGACAGACGCGACGACTACCGTCACGATGACCGCAACGACAGGCGCGACGACCACAGGAGTGATTGTCATGATGATCACCATGATGATCGTCACAACGACCGACGAGATGATCGACGTGATGATCGACATCGCCAGGATGACCACAATCAACACGACAACAACCGGAAGGAGCGGACTCCACCACCACCGCCCAATGGGGGCAACCCCAATGGTGCATTTTAGAAGGACAACCGCGAGATCAACTTCATCGTTGGTGGTCGCCAAGTGATCAAAAGCAACCGGCAGACTCGATCAAACGCCAGGGAGATCGGGCACGTCAACACTGATAACCCACGACCTCTGCGGTGGTCCGAATTCCCCATCACTTTCTCCAGGAAAGATCATTGGGTTCACATCCCTGGCCCCGGGACTTACCCACTGGTCGTTGACCCCATAGTCAACGGGGCCTGGCTGCCTAAAACCGTCATCGACGGAGGTAGCAGCCTAAACATCATCTTCATAGAGATGCTACGCAAGATGGAGTTCGACTTCAACAAAATGACCGCTTGTGATGAACCCTTCTACGGGGTTGTGCCCAACAAGGCTGCGTATCCCATAGGTCGTGTATGCCTACTGGTCACCTTTGGCACAAAGGAAAACTTCCGTACAGAGTACCTGACGTTTGAGGTTGCGGACTTCCGCTCTTCATACCATGCTATCTTCGGATGACCTATGCTCGCCAAGTTCATGGCTATACCGCACCACACCTACCTCATCGTGAAGATGCCAGCACCAAATGGAATCCTTTCCATCCTCGGGGACATCATGGTCCCTACAACTGTGAAAGTGCCACCTTCGAGCTCTCCAAGATACCAGATCGTGGACTCCACAGCTGGTATCGTCCTACTCTGTTTTCTCGACTGCTACTCAGAGTATCACCAGATAGCCCTGCATCCCGACGACGAAGACAAAACGACGTTCATAACGCCTCACGACATCTATTGCTACAAGGTCATGACCTTTGGCCTAAAAATAGTGGAGAAACATACCAGAAGGCAATACAAAAGTGCCTCAAGTCTCAAATCAGGAAGAATGTCGAGGCCTACGTAGATGTTGTGGTCGTCAAGGCCACAGAGGAAGACAAGCTCATCGCCAACCTCACCAAAACCTTCGCCAATCTACGAGAATTCCAGTGGAAGCTCAACCTAACAAAGTGTGTCTTCAGTGTGCCCTCCGGACTGCTCCTGGGCTTCATGGTCGGGCACCGAGGAATTGAAGCTAACCCTGCGAAGGTCGATGCTATACGCAAGATGGCCAAGCCATCCAACAAGAAAGACGTCATGAAGCTCACCGGTATGATGGCAGCTCTAGGTCGTTTCATCAGCAAGCTCGGTGAAAAAGGATGACCCTTCTTCAAGCTATTGAAGAAGGCCGACAAGTTCGTATGGGACGACGAAGCCCAGAAAGCTTTCGAGGCTCTCAAAGAGTCCTTGACGACACCACCGGTCATGACACCTCCAATCCCGAAGGAAACTTTTCTACTCTACATCTCCGCCACCACTAATGTGGTAAGCACGGTTCTCGTCGCCGAGCGAGAAGAAGAAGGGCAGGCCCACCATGTTCAACGACCTGTGTATTATGTGAGCGAGGTCTTGGCCGACACTAAGACACGTTACACACAACCTCAGAAGCTGCTATATGCGCTCGTGATTACATCGAGAAAGCTTCGCCACTACTTCCAAGCTCACAAGATCGTGGTTCCGTCTTCGTTCCCCTTAGGAGAGATCATCCGCAACCGCGACGCCAACGGCCACATCGTCAAGTGGTCCGTCGAGCTTGGAGTTCGATCGGAGAGTTCGACATCGAGTTTTGCCCCAGGCAAGCGATCAAGTCACAGATCCTCGCGACTTTGTGTCTGAGTGGACAGAGATCCAGATGCCACCTCCCAAGGAGCGGCCTGAACACTGGATAATGTACTTCGATGGCGCTCTTAACCTCGAAGGGGCGGGTGCAAGTGTATTACTCATCTCTCCTCAGGGAGAACAGCTCAAGTACATTCTATAAATCCACTACAAGGCCTCCAACAACGGAGCAGAGTACGAAGGCCTAATCCACGGGCTCCGAATAGCAGTGTCCCATGGCATCAAGCGACTACTGTTTTTTGGCGATTCCAAGGTCGTCATCGAGCAAGTCAACAAGGAGTGGGACTGCGTCAAGGACATGATGGATGCTTATTGTGCTAAGATTCATAAACTCGAAGGCCACTTCGAGGGATCGAGTTCCAGCACGTCCCACGGAATAACAACGTCGCCGCCGACGTACTCTCCAAACTAGGCTCTCGACGAGCTCTAGTCCCAGCAGGTGTGTTTCTCCAAGACCTGCGCAAGCCTTCAATCAAGCTGCTGGATCCTGACAATCTAGAACCACCTTCAAACGGCCAAAACTCAGCACCTCCCCGCGACGTGCTAATGTCAGAAAAAGATGATGATTGGCGCAAGCCCTTCATAGACTTCATACTCGACCATCTTGTCCCCGACGACAAAGCAGAGCGAGAACGCATCACGCGGCGAAGTGCTAACTACATCGTGATTGGTTCTGACCTATACAGGAAAGCTGTCTCTACTGACATCTTGATGAAGTGTATCTTACGATCAGAGGGTCTCCAGCTCTTAGCTGAGATTCACAGCGACGAGTGTTGTTGCCACGCTGCATCCACCAACTTGGTCAGCAAAGCGTACCGATCTAGATTCTATTGGCCCACGTTCGTAACTGACGCTGAAGACCTCGTAATGAGGTGCAAAGGATGCCAATTCTTTGCCAAATAGCAGCACCTGCCAGCTCAAGTCCTGTGCACTATTCCTCCGTCATGGCCCTTCGCTATGTGGGGTCTCAACGCTGTAGGACCGTTTCGTACCACCCCAGGTGGCTACAAACATATCCTGGTTGTTGTTGACAAATTCACCAAGTGGATTGAAGTCCGACCTATTGCGAAAGTAATGTCGGAAGAAGCAGTCAAATTCATCCGAGACATCAAGCATCGCTTCAGTGTGCCCAACAGGATCATCACCGACCTAGGCGCAGCCTTCACTGGCTCGGTTTTCTGGGACTTTTGCCAAGATAACCTTATCGACGTCTACTACTCCTCGGTCGCCCACCCACAGTGCAATAGCTAGGTCCAAAGAGCCAACGACATGGTGCTCCAAGCTCTTAAGGACCGTATCTACGACGACGCCTCCAACTACACCACTCGATGGTTAGCTGAGCTTTGGGATCTTAGCACTCAAGTCAGCTCTGCCACGGGCTTCTCACCCTTCTTTCTGGTCTACGGATCAGAAGTCATACTTCTTACCGACGTCGCTTTCGGAGCTCCACGGATCCAGTTCTATGGGGAAGGAGAGGCCGAGCAAACACACCGCATCGACCTCGACAGCCTCGAAGAACAAAGACTCGACGCCGTCATGAGACAAGCTCGTCATGACCAACAGCTACGTCGCTATCATGATCGCAATGTTAAGGAAACTTCCTTCAATGTTGGCGACCTCGTCCTCAGACGCATTCAGAAGACCGACGACATGCACAAGCTCTCTGCCCCTTGGGAGGGAACCTTCATCGTCACCGACGTTATCAGCCCATCAACATATCGACTCCAGTGGGGTGACGGGCAAGGAGTACCCAACCCCTGGAACGTGGAGCATCTGCGTCGATTCTATCCGTAGAATAGTTTTAAATTTAAGCCATGTATTTCCTTTTCTTGTACCTTTTTTCAGATTAAATAAATAAATATTTCAAGCAGTCATCTGCTATGAGTCGAGCACTACCTCCTCCCCCCTCATACAATAAACCCTCCCCCTCGACATGCTCGGGGGCTTGGCTAAAGCCAACACATGGGTTGCAAAACCCGGGGGTTCCGAGTCTCTCTTATCCCTTCCCCTCGACAGGCTCAGGAGCTTGGCTCAATGCCAACCTAAGGGTCATCCGACCTACGGGAACCATCCCTAACGAGTATGAAGCCTCTTGCCGCTACGAGCATGCTTGGTCAGAAAGGTCTCCAGACCTGAGCTCTATGCTCCCCCCTCACGCGCCGACCTCGCATAAGCCTCCACACCGAGCTGTGGAGGTCGGTAGCCAGCCTCTCCGTGAGTAGTGGTTAGCGAGTCAAGAACACAAGACATCGACATCTATAAGATCAACCAAGCTTGTGCAGGCAAAAGGCAAGTACTTCGTTCAGGTTTCTCCAACATATCACTGAAGCACTATTTACAAGTTATGAGAGGTGGAGGAGGTACAACTCCTAACTCAAGACTACTGGTCGCCGCCGCCACCGCCATCACCTTCAAAATCAATATTCTCCATCACTTCCATGGCGGCCTCTTCAACTTCAAGCTCCAGGGCCTAGAGGTCCTTTGTGGTGTCGGCACCTCCCTTGATCTTGGCCATGTCGACATCAGGATAGTGAGATTTAACTCTCACCAATGCATCGGTCGCCGCCACCAAGCTCGTCGCCCTTAGCAAGGTCAAGAGCCTGTTAGGAGTGTCTACCAGGCGATCCACAATGGGTTTCTGCTCCTCCCCCTCCGCCGGAACAGCTATGCAAGCCATTGCATAGTTGGTAGCGCCCTTGAGGTCGTTCAACTCCACCTCATACCCTGCAATGGTGATTTGGTCACTCTGCAATGACTTCAAAACAACTTTGAATTCGGCTTCAAGGTCCTGACGAGCTCCTGTCTCATCAGCCAGCTTTTGAGATATGGCGTACTCACTGTCAGCAGCTTCTTTCATCGCTCGCTTGAGATCAAGGCCTCCAACCTCGATCTCCCGGGCCTTCACCTCCAAATCTCGAACCTTGCTCTTGGAGGTCGCCAGAGCATTCTTCAGCTCCTCCTCGCGGTTACGGAAATCTGCAAGATACAACAGTTAGCGCATAGCTAACGACCTTCTTCTCAAAAAGGATCGTCAACACGAAAATTCAACCCACTAGTAGCCATGGTATTAAACTGCGCGATAGCCTCCACGGCCTTGCGCTTCTCCTCAGCGAGCTCATCCTCGAGCCTTTTCTTTCCAGTGGCTGCCGCCTTGTGGACCTCCTTGAGATCTCGCTCGAGGTCGACAATCCGCTGCTCCTTCGCCGTCTCATCCATCAGCAGGTCGGCCCGGCCCTTAGCTCTCTCTGCTAGCGACTGTCACAAACACAACAAGATCGTCAACATCATTTCAAACACGTACAATCAAGTGACAGCAACATGTCGTGGTCAACTCACCGTCAGCGCGTTATGGATGGTGACAATGCTAGTCCGCAAAGGCTTGCATGTCCTTGTTATCTTCAAACCAGTCCTCCTGCCAAGGGGTGTGATTCCAGTTAATCAATCGTCGTGGCAACCTTGGGCTCGAGGACGAAGATGGAGGTACCTGCGCGCCAGATGTTTCTGGACCTCCTGGTGCCAAGTCAATTTGAGGCTGGTCCCTCACCAGGTCCTCAGCCCCGCCAGGCACCGCACTGATGGGGTCGACGTTAATAACCGTTGGGGAGGTCGTCGCCCTGGCGCCCCCAGCAGAAGCTCCTCCCGCTTCATCAGCAGTGCGCGGGGGAGTCTCCACTCTCATGACCATCACAGGCGGTGAAGTCGCCCTGCTCTCAACCGCTACTTGCGGCGGAGTAGCAGTACACACGTCATCAGCAAGCGCCTCCCTCATGACCTGTGGCTTAGGCAACCTCGTGCGGGAAGGAGAAGATGGGGCACCTAGACCCCCTTGCGGCCTTGTCACCGGCCTGCATGAAGAAACACCTCGTAAAGACAAGAATTTGCAAAACACTAAGTAAAAGACACAATCAACCATCAAGACTTTACCTCATCATGGTCGGGAGCCGAGTCTTCGGCCAAAACACCCGAGGCTTGATCGTCGCAGGCATCCTCGCCTGCGCCGTGGCAGCAGTGCGCTGCGCCTCCAAACCACGCCGGAGGGCATCCTCTGACGTCTTCTGTACTAGCTCCTGCAGCAGGACTCTCCGACCTCCTTGCCGGTAGCTCCTCAGGGACCGGTAACTCTTCGACCGCCTCATCCTTCTCCTTATCCTCCTCCTCCTCCTCCTCTTCCGACTCGACCTCTCGCGAGCGGGGTGTCAGAATTGATGGAGTAGCAACCGGCAGAGGGGAAGCGACCTTCCTCTTTCTCTTCTTTTTCTTCTTCTGCTCTGCGGCCTTCACCGCAGAGATAGCTGCAGCAACAGCTGAAGCTGACTTCTTTCTAACCGTCGACCTAGTCCTACGCCTGGACTTCACGGCGCCACCAGCGTCTGGGTCTGTCCCAGCCTCTGCATCAGTATCTTCGTCGGCCTCCACCAACGAGTCAGACTTGTAAGCCTCCAGCAGACGACCTGCTGGTGGCTTATACTTGTCCGACCTAAGTTTCCTGCGGTGCTGCTCACCCTTAGGGAGAGGTGTCGGGCACCACATCTGAAGCTCGCACTCCTGCAAACAGATGATTGTTGACGGTCGATTTTGGTACACCTAGCTATAAGTTTACCGTCAACATTTGCACATATTTGATATTCTAACCAATGGTACTAACCCCCCGAAGGTATCAAGTTCACTCTCGCGTGTCGATTTTGGAGTTTGTTGTTTATGTAGGAAACTAGAGCTTAAAGGGAGACTTTCAGGATAAGTTCATCAAGCACTTCAAGAGACGATCATGAAGCCCGACACAAGTCAAGACACATCATGAACATGACTCCAAAGGGTCCAGGGACCGAAGCATGAAGCCGTGAAACTCCAGGGACCTGGACAGAAGATGCTGAAGCTTGCGCGACAAGGAGCTCTGTCCAAACCATGAGAAGACGACGTCAAGGGCCCACATGCATAAGGGAGTAAGTCAACAATTGACCGAGAAGCATCGGGGAGCGAGACGGGGCCGAACCGGGCCAAAATGGGCCTGGGCTGGTCGGCCTAGGCCGGCCGGCCCAGCCTGATCCGAGCCCGGTTCGCGCCCCCCTTTTGCCCTAGGTGCTTGTCTATTTATTGCCTCTACCTCCGCCGGCCGCCACATCCATCCATTCATTAGAGAGCCGAGAAGCATCGGGAGGAAGCCGACGGCCGCCGCGAGTCCTCGAGTTGCCTAGGAGATGGCTTAGGCCATGCCCTAGCCACCATGGTTGACCCTGTGTGGTGAAGCCATGGTGGAGTTCCGGAGCCGCGACTTGAATTCGTCAAGTCGTTTGTACCTTCAACATTCGATGATGTAATCATATCTTGTCATACTTTGATCTACTACGAGTTATAATTATTCATATGTGTAGCTACCATATGCCTTTAGTAGGACTAGATCGAATCATGGTGATTAGTGTTGTCTTGCGGACACACCGTAGTAGTGCACAGACCGAGGTTTATCGCTCGGTGATGATTATCCTCGCGTAGTGACAGTACGAGAGGGGAGAAAGCGGCGAGTGAACATGCATTGGACCACTCCATATCGGATTACTCCATATCGAGTGTAATCCTTATCATAGTATAGGTTTAGATTGGTTTATCACCTTGGCCGGAACGACAACAAGAAGACGATAGGCTAGGTTTACCTTTGGTTTGCTTACCTTTATGGCTAGGTGGATGTGATCCATACATCCCTTCGTGTTTGTATGATTACCTTTATGCAATCAATGCTTCACATAGGGTTAGACCGGTAGGTTAGATAGAGAACCTTGGTGGTTTGCTTCCGATCCTTCGATTGACAAATTTAGGGAGAACCCTCCTTGGTGAAAAAGGCACCAAGTCACCCGTAGGCTTGCGGTGAACTTGAGCACGGTTTTACACCGTCAACAATGATCAAAACGTCATACGACCTAAACAACTAACAAGCGAAGCAAAACAACCTTCAAGTAAATCTCAGGATCATACCGGATCAGCCAGCCTCGTCAACGAGTGTGCCTTAGGGCACTTCTTCACCTTCACCTTCCCAGAATATATCTGGGAAACTCAGCCGCCATCTCCTCCTTGGAGACCTTACGGTTGACCTCACGTGTGGGGTCCGATTGCCCCCAGTTTCATACGCCGGGTGGACCCGATCCTTGATCGGTTGGATCATCCGCCGGCAGAATGACTAGCCACCACTTCTCCTGTCACTCCCTGCCTCTTCAGCTCGCTGACAAGCTCCAAGACTGGCTTGAGCTCTGCAAGATCGCGGGACGACAACCCCAAGTCCCACTCGTTCATCTTCACTGGCTTATGGCCAGTACGACGTGGAAGTCCAGGAAGCTGGTCCCCTATGTAGAACCACTCCAACCTCCACCCGGCAGTGTTGTCGGGGAGGTCAGTATCTATCCACTCCGCTTTGAGGCCTGGCCTCAAGTTGAACATTACAGCCCCCACTAGCCCAAACCTCTTGCCATTGCTTTTGACACAGAAAAAATACCTCCATAACAAGAAGTGAGGCGATATCCCCAGATACGCCTCACAGAAACGAATGAAAGTGGAAACTACGGTTATGGAGTTGGGGACGAGGTGTACCAGCTCCATCTGGTAGTAGTACAACAGCCCACGGAAGAAGTCTCCCGCCGGGAGGTTGAAGCCACGCTCGAAGAAGGAACTGAAGACGACCTGCTCCTTGACGTCCTCGCTCGGGAACTGCTCCCCAGCGGCAGCCCTCCATTCCACCTCCGCCTTCGGCCGGAGAAGCCCATGGTCCACCAGCGCCTGGATCTTTGCCTCGGTCATCATCGATCGGACCCACGCCGCCTGCGGGTCTGGGATGGAAGCTCCCTCTGTCGCCATCTCGCCGCTAGGGTTGGTGTTGGATTAAATGTGGCACAAGGTTTTGACGCGCATGTGCAAGAGGAGCACATCACGGAGCGGCGGCGCTAGCACGAGCCTGGGCGGAGCTGGAGGCTGGACGGGTGGGCGCGGGAGCAAGACAGTCGCAAGATTGCTGCGGCGTGACGAGAGAGAGAAAGCGATGGAAGTGGAAGCGACGGCGACGGGAGGAAGACGAAGGGGAATGGGGTCAACCCCGCCTCGGGCCGTCCTATTTATAGGGGGGCCCACCGATCTATCCATTGCAGTTCCTTCCACCGTACAACACGCCTCAACGGCTCTATCCCGAGAAGTTCGTGAGAAGATCAAGGCAGATTTTTCGCTAACAGGCTACAGCTACGACCTCAATCTGAGTTTAGGTCGTCAGCCAAAAAGACAACATCAGGTCATCCTGATGGCAAAACATTTTTGCAAGCCCCCATATCACGTTAAGTCAGGCCTTTGACAAATCATTTTGCCAAATCGACCAAATACATGACAGAAGAGAGCGAACATTACATGGACCACCTGAAGGTATACAAGCCGCCTGTGACCTCACTGGATCCAAAATCCGAAGGTACACAAGTTGCTTGCGTCCTCATTAGATCCAGAACCTGACACACAAAATAAACATACTACAAGGCCTGGTCCAGCCAGAGTAGTCACCACGACCTACTTTGCCGGAGCGGAGTACATCGCGAGACTTCTGCTAGCACTAGGACCTTGATGGCAGCCTTGCGGAAGACAACTGCAGGACGTCACGTAATCTAAGGCACGATCGGCTCCAACTATTGGAATGGAGACACGAGCTTGCTCTTCGGCGTTGAAAACCAAGCCCTAATGAGCCCCCGGTGCTCACCAGAGACGTCCTGCTATAGCTCCAGCTCGAACAGCATCACCTCCAAACTCTACCTGGTACCCCGTTGAGGCAGGGTGGGTAGAGTGAAGGTGTTGCCTCCTTTTCGCGAGAATTCTCCTAGCTCCAAGCATCTACAAGGACAAAGCTCTACAATCTGGTGGACGAACACATGCCCATGACATGGTGGGAATACTACAATGCGGTTTCATAGCTCAACGGCGCTCGGAGCTTGCCTCCTTCAGTCACAAGGGTGCTATTTATAGTCAAAGCTGCGCCCTGGGCAGCTGGCAAGGTAATAACACTGTCGCCACGCGATAATGGGACCTGCAGCCTGTGCATAATTAAAGGTGAAGAGTATCTTGGCCCCCTAAGTGGGTTTTGGTGATTTAATGACACACACCTAAGTAGCTAATAAATTTACCTAGTCCATGAGCAGGTATTAAAATTATGTATGGCATCAAACACAGCTCGTTGACTACACAAAAAGGAAAGTGGTGCTCTAAAGGATTCCTAAGAAGGCTTATTTATTTTAATTTTGAATTTGAGTCCTAGGAATGCCGTACTATCAAGAGGGACAGGAATTATGTCTTCCAAGAGTCGAATAGGTGCTCTAGTTGCTAAAACAAAACCTATGAGAGACACCTTTGCACCAACACATTCACGGGGATCTTTTCTTGGGTGCTGGCCTTGGAAGGCCGGAGTATCCGGGTTTACCCCGGAGACTCCGGACTTCCGGAGTTTCGGGTTTACCCGGATACTCCGGGTCATAAAGCCTCAACGGCTATATTCTGGGTGAGGGGGTATAAAAGCCCCCTCCACCCCTTCATTTACTCTTCTTCCCTGCCATTTCGTGCTGAACCTGAACAGACCACATTTACTCCCCCTCTTCTCCTTTTGTCTAAAGGTTGGTAAGATTTGTTGTGGGATTTAAGAGGATTTGAGAGCAAGGGCTTGGAGAGTGCTAGTGAGCTGATTTCCCATCTCTAGAGCACCTCGTTCTTCGCTTGGTTGGCAAAATTCGTGTTTGTTACTCTTGGAGCCCTGAGCTCCTAGCCGGCTAGGCGTTGCCTTGGAGCATCCAAAGATTGTGGCTGCCCAAGGAAGTTTGTATCACCCCGACATTGAGTAAGTAACTCTAGCTTGATCTTTGTGGTCGCTAGAGGGAGGAAAGTGACCTAGGTGTAAAGGTCCACCCTTCGTGGGTACCTCAACGGAGACGTAGACCTCAAGGTGTGAGGTTGAACTCCGGTAACAAATCCTTGTGTCTTTTGTGCTCGTTCATCTTGTTGCATGCTTGTTTCTATCTTGAGCACATATCTAGGGTTTGGTGCCGATCTACTTTGTGTTGAGGTTCCTGCAAGATTTGAGTGGATAAACAGGCTTGTCTCGTCTCAGTGCATAACCTATTTTCACAGATTTACTTTTGAGCAAGTTTAATTTCTGTCGATTTAATCTCTCCCTAGCAGGCCGGAATATCCGGACATTTTCCCGGATTCTCCGGATTTCCCGGAGTATCCGGAGTCTTCGGACCTGTATTTGACAGCTGTAAAAAAGTTTGTGATTTTCAGGTTCGACTATTCAGCCCCCTCTAGTCGACATCTTGATCCTTTCAATTGGTTTTAGAGCCGAGTGCTCCATATTTGAAGCTTAACCGTTTGGAGTTGAGAAGATGTCGAATCCAAATGATCAAGCCCTACCTCCCGCCGAAGGTGATCCCGTCAACAATGTTGTTGGCATGCCTCCCCTTCCTCGAGGAGACAACACCCATGGTGCAAGCACTAGTCATCAAGCGCATGGACGAGGTGATGAGTCCTCCGTTAGTGAGGATGAGGAGTTCGATGATGCAAGGTCCACCCGCTCCGCTCGACGACCATCAAGGAACTATACTCGAACCTCTTTCGATTACTCTCGCTTATCCTTTAACCATCCATCGGGTTCTAGCCACATTTGAAAGATACCCCAATTTGATGGAACCGGCTATTCCAAGTGGAAGAACTCGATGGAGGAGTATTTGATGGCGGTGAATCCCGCACTTTGGACTATTGTGAATAGGGGTATTACCTTTCCGAGTGGTGATGCAACGCTAACTCAAGATCAAGCAAATGAGATACAAAGAAACTATCAAGCCATACGCATCATCAAGAGTTCACTCACATCCGAAGAATATGACAAGGTAGATGGGTTGAAGTCCGCCAAGGAAGTGTGGGACACCTTGTTCATCAACCATGAAGGGACAAAGTAAGTAAGGGAAGGAAGGATTCGAGCCTTGGAAAGTGAGCTCAATCGGTTTGTCATCAAAGATGATGAATCACCTCAAGACATGTACAACCGATTAAACAAGATCATCAACAAAATCAAATCACTTGGAAGTACAAGATGGGGAAGAGGACAAGTTGTTGACAAGATTCTCTCCGCTTACATGGCAAGGGATGTTAAACTCCCTACTCTCATAAGGGAAAAGAGAGGGTTCAACAAGTTCACTCCGGCGGACGTGATTGGAAGAATGGAAGAACATCTTATCACTGTCAAGGAGTCCAAGCTCTCACAAGAAATGTCAAAGATGCATGAACAACTTGAGAAGAACAAGGGAGTGGCCCTCAAGGCATCTAGCAAGGAGAAAAGGCCAAGCTCATCAACTTCAAGGACCGTGGTCGAGGAAGAAGGTGATGAAGATACTGACATGGACATGACTGTCGAGCAAATGGCTCTCTTTGTGAGGAAGTTCAACAAAATGTTCAAGAAGAGTGGCTTCGTCAACAAGAATAAGGACAAGGACAAGATCAAGACGAAGAGAGCTTCCAAGAGACCTTGCTTTGGTTGTGGCAAGGAGGGTCATTTCATTGCGGAGTGCCCTAATATAAAAGTAAGAAGAAGAGACACCAACAAGTTTGACAAGAACAAGAGGAAAGAAGTTGGTGAAGCTCATTTGGGTGAAGAATGGGATTCAAATGATGATAGCTCTGACTCCGACATTGAAGCCGGTCTTGCTACCATATCCATTAGAGAACCAATCAACAAGTCATCACTATTTGAAGATCTCACCGATGATGAAGATGACCTCACCCACACTTGCCTCATGGCTAGGGGCTCCAAGGTAGACACTCCCACCCCGCCCCTGGATGATGATAGTGAAAATGATTTTGATCTTGAAAAAATGATCACTAGCTTTGGTAAAAAGGCAACAAAGAAAATCATATTTTTAATGAAAGAAATTGAGAATAGAGATGGAACTCTAGAGGTGCAAGAAGAACTCTTTAGACTTGAGCAGGAGAAAACCATTGTCCTTGAGAATGCCCTTGTAATTGAAAGAAGGGTTTCAAGGTGCAAAAGGACTCGCTCAAGGAAAAGGAGATAGAAATTCTTAGCCTCAAGAAATCCCTAGCTAAAGATGAGTTGATAGTGGATGAATTAACAAGGAAATCTTTCCTAGCTAAGGATGCTTGCAAGAAACTTGAGGATGAAAAGTTTGAACTTCAAAAGAGCTTTGATAGCTTAAAGACTAGTCACATAGGATTAGAAGTTCAACTTGACAATCTCAAGAACAATGCTACAACTTCATCTAATGATGCTTTCTCTAACTCTCAAACATCAACAAGCAATGGTTGTTCTAGATGTTATAAGATTGATATAAATGCTTATGCTACTAATGTTGTCGAGATGAATGCCATGAAAAAGGAGATTGCTAGGTTGTCAAACTATCTCATGGTTGAAAAGAAGAAAGAACCCAAGAGAGGTGAGTTTGAAAACCACAACAAAGGTTTTGGGTCAAGCTACATGAAGAAGTTTGGCTTTGTGGATGGGAAGGGGCTTGGTAAGCAAGAACAAGGTACAAAAGACCCCATCCCATTCATCAAGAACCACCACACAAAAGGTATGGGAACAAGAAATGTAGTGCACAGCATGAAGCAAATGGGTGTCAAGAACTATGACAACCAAGTTAGATACAACACTCCTATCAAGTTCAAGAACACCCAAACTACAACTCAAGCACCACCTTCAAAGCCAAACAAGTCAAGCAAAAAGCCCAAACCACATGCTTCACAAAACATTTTTTATGCCGATTATGTGTTGACTTGGAACCACAAAGGTAAGGTGGTTGCAAAGTATGTGGGACCCCGCACAAAAGGGACAATGATTAAAAGGAGTGTGTGGGTGCCCAAGATTCTTGTGACTAACACTCTAGGACCCCAATCCACTTGGGTACCTAAAACACAAGCATAATTTGTTTTGTAGGCATACTCCTCCGGTGGAACAAAATGGGTGGTTGATAGTGGATGCACAAATCATATGACCGGGGAGAAGAAAATGTTTGCATATTGTGACATGATTGAAAATCCTACGGAAAAGATTGCCTTTGGAGGCAATGGTGTAGGAACGGTTGTTGGTCTTGGTAAAATTGCTATCTCAATCAATCATTCAATTTCCAATGTTTATTTGGTTGAATCTTTGGACTACAACTTGTTGTCCATTTCACAACTTTGTGAGATGGGCTACAATTGTTTGTTCACAAATGAGGGTGTGACCGTCTTTAGAAGGGGCGATGACTCCGTTGCCTTTAAGGGTGAACTCAAGGGAAGGCTTTACTTAGTGGATTTTTCATCGGATAAAGCCCAACTTGATACATACTTATTGGCAAAGTCTAGCTTGAGTTGGCTTTGGCATCGCCGACTAGCTCACGTTGGGATGAATAATCTCAATAAGCTTCTGAAGGGGGAACACATCCTAGGACTAACAAACGTTCATTTTGAGAAAAATAGAATTTGTAGTGCTTGTCAAGCCGGAAAGCAAGTTGGTGCTCCTCATCCCGCCAAGAATGTAGTCACTACCATAAGGCCATTGGAACTACTTCACATGGATATCTTTGGTCCGGTGGCTTATGTTAGCATTGGAGGGAACAAGTATGGATTTGTCATTGTTGATGACTACTCTCGGCACACTTGGGTATTCTTTATGAAAGACAAGAGCAAGGTGCATGAAATATTCAAGAAGTTTGCCACAAGAGTCCAAAATGAATTTGATATGAAGATCAAAAGAGTAAGAAGTGACAATGGCACCAAGTTCAAGAACACCAACATTGAAGAGTGTCTTGATGAAGAAGGCATTGGTCATGAGCTCTCCATCCCATACACTCCACAACAAAATGGGATTGTAGAGAGGAATAATAGAACTCTCATTGAAGCCGCAAGAACCATGCTTGATGAGTACAAGACTTCGGATAACTTTTGGGCGGAAGCAATCAACACGGCTTGTCATGCTATCAACCGTTTGTATCTTCACAAGCTTCGCCACAAGACCGCCTATGAGCTCCTAATCGGTAAAAAGCCTAATGTCTATTACTTTAGAGTTTTTGGTTGTAAGTGTTTCATTCTCAACAAGAAGCCCAAAAGCTCTAAGTTTGCATCTAAAGTTGATGAAGGTATCTTTCTTGGTTATGCCTCAAACGCTCATGGCTATCGTGTCCTCAACAAAACCACCGGTTGTGTTGAAGTCACGTGTGACTTGACGTTTGATGAATCTAATGGCTCTCAAGAGGAGCAAGTTGATGAATTCTGTGTAGGCAAGGAAGTACCCGCTGAAAAGGCTATAAGGAGGATGGCCATTGGAGAAATCAAGCCTCAGGAAGAAGATGATGAGGACTGCGAAATTGAACAAGCAGCAGCCCCAAACCCCGTTGTGAACCCCGGAGTATCTGGAGAAAATCCCGGAGAATCCGGATTTTCCGGAAACTCCAGAAATAAGTCCGGAGAATCCGGACCTGCTGCTGAAACCTCACAAGGCAGTCAAGAAGCTGAGGAATTGATTCAGGAACAAGATTCTGACCCACATCCAAGAGTTCGACAAAGTGTTCAACAAGATCATCCCGTTGATAACATACTTGGAAGCATTCGTAGAGGGGTAACAACTCGTTCAAGATTAGCAAATTTTTGTGAACACTACTCGTTTGTAACCTCTTAGGGTTGAAGATGCTCTTGGAGATGCTGATTGGGTGATGGCCATGAAAGAAGAGCTCAACAACTTCACTAGGAATGAAATCTGGTCCTTGGTGGAACGCCCCAAACAAAATGTGATAGGAACAAAGTGGGTGTTTCGCAACAAACAAGATGAAGATGGCATGGTGACCAAGAACAAAGCTAGATTGGTTGCAAAGGGGTACACTCAAGTAGAAGGCTTAGACTTTGGAGAAACTTATACACCGGTGGCAAGACTTGAAGCAATTCGTATACTCTTAGCCTTTGCCACCCATCACAACTTCAAGCTACATCAAATGGATGTCAAGAGTGCTTTCTTGAATGTTCCAATCTCCGAAGAAGTCTACGTTGAGCAACCACCGGGCTTTGAAGATCCTCAATTTCCAAACCACGTTTACAAGCTCCAGAAGGCGCTCTATGGGCTCAAGCAAGCCCCTAGAGCATGGTATGAATGCCTTAGGGAATTTCTCTTAAAGAAAGGCTTTGAAATAAAGAAAGCCGATCCTACTCTCTTCGCTCGTAAACAAGGCAATGATTTGTTTGTATGTCAAATATATGTTGATGATATCATATTTGGCTCTACTAATCAAATTTGGGTTGAGGAGTTTAGTAGGATCATGACTAAAAGATTCGAGATGTCTATGATGGGCGAGTTGAAGTTCTTTCTCGGTTTTCAAATCAAGCAACTCAAGGATGGCACATTCATAAGTCAAACCAAGTACACCAATGACATGCTCAAGAAGTTTGACATGAACAACGCCAAGCCCATCAAAACACCTATGCCATCAAATGGACATCTTGATCTAAATGAGGAAGGAAAAAGCATTGACAAAAAGGTATATCGCTCCATGATTGGTTCTTTGCTTTACCTTTGTGCATCTAGGCCCGATATTATGCTTAGTGTGTGCATGTGTGCAAGGTTTCAAGCTAATCCTAAGGAGTGCCATCTAATGGCCGTTAAGAGAATTTTTAGATACTTGGTTCATACTCCTAACCTTGGTTTGTGGTATCCTAAGGGCTCCAATTTCGATCTACATGGCTACTCCAATTCGGACTATGCCGGTTGCAAAGTAGATAGAAAGAGTACATCCGGGACTTGCCAATTTCTTGGAAGGTCCTTGGTGTCTTGGAGTTCCAAGAAAAAAAACTCCGTTGCCCTTTCCACCGCCGAGGCCGAGTATGTTGCAGCCGGCGCTTGTTGTGCTCAACTACTTTGGATGAGCCTCACTTTGAGAGACTTTGGTTGCAAGTTTAGCAAGGTACCACTCTTGTGTGACAACGAGAGTGCCATCAAGCTTGCTAACAATCCCGTAAACCACTCAAGAACAAAGCATATAGACATAAGACACCATTTCTTGAGAGACCACGAAGCCAAAGGAGATATCGCTTTAAGTCATGTGAGCACCGATAAGCAACTAGCCGATATCTTCACAAAGCCTCTTGATGAACTAAGGTTTTGTGCTTTGAGGAGTGAGCTAAATATCTTGGATTCTCGTAACTTGGCTTGAGATCATGCACATGTTTGAGTGACCTAGTATAGGACTTTTTGAAAGCAAAAGAATTGTGAAAAACTTGTGTTGAATTTGTTTTTGAAACATTTGAATTTTTAGAGTACAACATTTGGGATATAATTCTCATTGCTTGTTTGTGGCTAGTCCAAAATGTTGATACTGCTCAGGCTCACATATATTACATATGCATTGTTCCAAATCTCTACAAAATTAAATTCCTTGAAAATCTGCTCGCTGGATTCAGGGAGAGCGGAATCTCCGGGGTTGGTGCCGGAAACTCCGGGTTTCCCGGATATTCCGAACCTGGCCCGGAGACTCCGGGTTGTAAAGGTATAAATACCTTTGACCGCAGTGAAAAAGTCTTCTTTCACCACTTCTCAGTTTTAACCGCGCCCCCTCTCTCCCCCCATCGCCTCCTTCCCTTCCTTGGGCGATTTCCACTTCCAACCGACCAAATCTCGTGAAAGTAAGGGAGTGAAGGCTCCAAGGCGTGGAGATCAAGGATCTACTCAAGATTCTAAGGATTCAAGCCTTCTCCCCTCTTCCCCAAGGTATATTCAAAGGAGCTTTTCCCGATCTACTTCCCTAGCATAGTCCTTGTAGTATCCTCTTAGGGAATAGGTAGGAAATACTCCATAGACTCTAGATCTGCAATTCCTCACAGTTTGGATGGATGAATCTTGCTGCATTGTGATTTAGGGTTTCGGCTGCGAAACCCGGAAACTCCGGGGTTGAAAAACCCGGACACTCCGGAATTTCCGGAGTATTCGGACTTTTTCCCGGAGTATCCGGGGTTCACACTGCAAACCCTAAGTCACAAGTGTAGTGCTTCTCCTCTTTTGATAATCTCTCACTTCCATATACTTTTACCTATCCAGATGGTGAGAGTGAAGATCGGTCATGGAAATGAGGAGCCCTCCACCTAAAGGAGGACTAAGAATAGGCACGACCCCGCCGCTTTGCAGGCCGTGCAAGAGGCCTTAGGGCAAGAAGGATCTCAGCACAGCTCTAGGCCGAGAAGAGGTGACCCTCCTTCCTCCTATGTCGAATGGAGTGAAGAAGAGATAGAGGAGGAGGAGGAGGAAAGGACCGAGAGTGATGATGAAGTACAAGATGAGACATATGAGCAGTCACCCGAGCCCCCTCGTCGCCATGGAAAGGGGCCAGCAAAAGAAAAACCCCGCTACAAGCCCCATCCCAAAAACAGCCATCAAGCCCCATATGTCCATCAAAGCCGTCCAGCTACTCGAGTTCCTCCTAAACACAAGCAAGGAGTAGCATCTCACATTTGCCCCAAAACCCCTCCTAGGCTCATTCCTACACTCCCATAAAATGTCCGAGTCGTTGACACTCCCATCAAGCTAAGGGACCCCGGTTCTGTTCTTGGATTTGCTGAACATATGATAAGGGACTACTCCAGGAACTCTCTAGCGGTGAGGGAGCAAAGAGAGGAGAATGTGTACTTGTACCTCAAGGGAGAAGGGCTTGAGGCAAGGTTTTGGTGTGATTTTCATAGGGATTTTTATCAATCCGTTATCCGGAATCCCAAGCTAGCTTCCAAGAACATGACTCCAATTGTGCCAATGAGATACATCGATTGGAAATATTATGAAGAGCTAAACAACACCATGTTCAACTCCGTCATTGACAAGTGCAAGGAAGTTGGCCTCTATGACATCATGGGATTTAGGTATAATTGGAATAAAGAAATTCTTGCTCAATTCCATTGCTCCTACTACTACAATCCACATGACAAGACCATCACTTGGACGACTCAAGGGAACAAGTGCACCATTGATTACATGACCTTCTCTAGGCTCTTGGGACTTGGCTCTAAGGATGAGAGGCGCTCTCCCGTGCACAATGAGGACAAGTACAAGCCCAAAGAGCTCCCCTTCATGTTTCCTAGCCGAGATTTGGCCATTGAGGGCAAGGCGGACCAACTCAATCCTTACTACTACTATCTCAATCAATTCTTTCGTGCCACTATTGATCCCAAGATAGGAGATGCTACAGCCTTGAGATACTATGCTCCAAATCTTCTCAATAGGATGGCACCGGATGAAGAAGGATTTTGTATATTCGACTTCATTTGGAATGAGTTGAGGAGGGCAATGAATGATCCTATGAAGCATCTTCCATATGCCCCCTATCTCATGCACATGATTGAGAGAGTTACAAATGTCCGCTATCCCAAGGATGTTGTCCGAGCCGCTTCGCCACCTCCGTGATCGTGCCAAGAGGCCTCCCAAAGGTCGCAAGTATGTTGGCTCCTCTAGTGTAGCTCCTCGCCATGATGATTTGCCTGCTGCACGTTCTTCTCCTCCACCTCCCCGTCAGCACCGTGGCTCCATGATAAAGAGGGTGCTTAAGAGCATCTTCAGCATGTGCAAGACAATAGCCACGGAAACTAATGAGAACCGCTGGGACATCATCGAGATCAAGTCTCATCTTGGCCTTCCCACCGATCCCTACCCCGAGCTTCCTGAGTTTGATGACCCTTTTGCGGAGTGGGACGCCCAAGGTGCCCAAGAGGAGGAAGAGGAGGAGGGCAATGATGAAGAAGAAGAGGAGGAAGACGACGACTCCGAGTGACTCAGCTGCTCCACACTTCCTTTTTGGCGCTTGATGCCAAAGGGGGAGTGAAGTTATCTATTTATGTGCTTGTGGAACAATGAACTTGAACTTTGTTGTATTTGAATTTGGAACTTGGCTTGTAATAACTCTAAATTTCGTATGTGTGAGACTATGTGAGCTTGAGAAATTTAGTTGTGTGCTTGTGATGATTTTCCCTACTTTTATCTTCTAAGGACAGTTTATGCTAGATTGAAAAACTATGTGAAGTCTGTTCTTTTTCTGCTGTACTGAAGCCCGGAGAGTCCGGACTTTTTCCCGGAGTTTCCAGATTTTCCGGACACTCCGGACCTTGCCCGGAGACTCCGGACCTCTCAGCACCAGAATTCCTTTTCTTTCTTGTTGAATGCATAATATGTCATGAGCATCTCACTTTTATCTGTTGCACGTCACAAGCACCACACTGTTGTAATACTGTCTTGTTTCTCTTGTTGTGCAAAATTTGGGTCCTAATAGGACCATTGATATTCAAGATCAAAATGCACATATTAAGGGGGAGTATTACGAAAGCTTTTAATATTCATTGTTCATCTCTTATGTGACTTAAGTGTGTTGTCATCAATCACCAAAAAGGGGGAGATTGAAGAGTATCTTGGCCCCCTAAGTGGGTCTTGGTGATTTAATGACACACACCTAAGTAGCTAATGAATTTACCTAGTCCATGAGCAGGTATTAAAATTATGTATGGCATCAAACACAGCTCCTTGACTACACAAAAAGGAAAGTGGTGCTCTAAAGGATTCCTAAGAAGGCTTATTTATTTTAATTTTGAATTTGAGTCCTAGGAATGCCGTACTATCAAGAGGGACAGGAATTATGTCTTCCAAGAGTCGAATAGGTGCTCTAGTTGCTAAAACAAAACCTATGAGAGACACCTTTGCACCAACACATTCACGGGGATCTTTTCTTGGGTGCTGGCCTTGGAAGGCCGGAGTATCCGGGCTTACCCCGGAGACTCCGGACTTCCCGGAGTTTCCGGGTTTACCCCGGATACTCCGGGTCATAAAGCCTCAACGGCTATATTCTGGGTGAGGGGGTATAAAAGCCCCCTCCACCCCTTCATTTACTCTTCTTCCCTGCCATTTCGTGCTGAACCTGAACAGACCACATTTACTCCCCCTCTTCTCCCTTTGGCTAAAGGTTGGTAAGATTTGTTGTGGGATTTAAGAGGATTTGAGAGCAAGGGCTTGGAGAGTGCTAGTGAGCTGATTTCCCATCTCTAGAGCACCTCGTTCTTCGCTTGGTTGGCAAAATTCGTGTTTGTTACTCTTGGAGCCCTGAGCTCCTAGCCGGCTAGGCGTTGCCTTGGAGCATCCAAAGATTGTGGCTGCCCAAGGAAGTTTGTATCACCCCGACATTGAGTAAGTAACTCTAGCTTGATCTTTGTGGTCGCTAGAGGGAGGAAAGTGACCTAGGTGTAAAGGTCCACCCTTCGTGGGTACCTCAACGGAGACGTAGACCTCAAGGTGTGAGGTTGAACTCCGGTAACAAATCCTTATGTCTTTTGTGCTCGTTCATCTTGTTGCATGCTTGTTTCTATCTTGAGCACATATCTAGGGTTTGGTGCCGATCTACTTTGTGTTGAGGTTCCTGCAAGATTTGAGTGGATAAACAGGCTTGTCTCGTCTCAAGGTGCATAACCTATTTTCACACAGATTTACTTTTGAGCAAGTTTAATTTCGTCGATTTAATCTCTCCCTAGCAAAGTCGGAATATCCGGACATTTTCGCGGATTCTCCGGATTTCCGGAGTATCCGGAAAAATATCCCGAGTCTCCGGTTCGTATTTGACAAGTTGTGAAAAAGTTTGTGATTTTCGAGTTCGACTATTCACCCCCCCCCTCTAGTCGACATCTTGATCCTTTCAAAAGGCGATGATATTACTCTTTCTGACTCACGACGTCATTGTCGTTTGTGTATCAATGGTGCCTGAGCCCCGCCGTAGAGGTCACATGGCTACACTAACCCCCTCGGTCAGTGGGCAGTTAGTCGTTTTCTCAGTGGCAAGAGAATCTTTGACCATTGTTGACCCGTGACTCTGCAGTCTACACTACACGACAAAACCTGACCCTGCGTCAGATGGCTCCACACATAACTTAGCCCCCTTTTCGACGACGACTTCACGACCTTCTTCTACGACCTGATGTTTCTTATGTGCACTAGCTAGGCTCTGCGTCCTAGTGCACCCGCTATGGCTCTGCACGTAAACGGACCTATTCCAATCAGCCTATATTTCTGTTTCCTGAGTAGAATGGTCGTAGGTTCGATTGAAAACCTTCCGGGGTAGGCGTGCCTTGCTGCTCTACCAGATCCTTCTGGGCGCCTGGAGATCAAAAACACCATGGAGATCAGGAACATCATGGAGATCTATGATTTCGTCAGGCCCCCGTGGTCGGTGTGCCTATTACTGAGGTAGTCAATACCTTGGTATAACGGCTCCGCTGGATGGCTGACAGCTATGTTGGTAATCTGGACACCAAAACGACCTCCTCGAGGTCGGCGTGCCTTAATATCTAGGTTTCGTCACACTTAGGTATAACTATGGCCCTGCTAATCTAGTTGGGCGCCCCGGATGCGTGACCTTCCGAGGTCGGTGTGCTCTCATAAGCCCTGCCAGCCTGCTCTGGACACCCAAGATTTTTTACGTCAGGAATGAAGACCTCCCTATGGGGTGCGCGCCTAATGGCCCTGCCAAGTGTCTCCGGGTGCTTGGGCGCTTTTGTCTTAATACTTTCCTGAGGTCGGCATGCCTCGAGCGGCTCTGCCAGACTCTTTGCAGCTATGCAGGATATCTGGGTGTGTCTACACTCCACACGCTCAGGATCGACATTATTTCGTCAGTGTCATCGTTGACAACCTCTTCATGTGACGCCCCTTTCAAGATTCTGTTGGGTATCCTCGGATAATGGCCATTGATGATTTGAGGCCTCTTTGAGGTCGGCACGCCTATAAGGCCTCCCTGAGATCGGCCCTGCCAGACTCCTTGCAGCTATGCTTGGAGATCTGGGTGTCTCTACACTTCGTTCGATCAAGACCATGACTCAGTTTTCTTCCATTTCTGGAGCATCAAACCAGCCATGCTACCTGCTTCAATGCTCGGGGACTACTCTGTCGGGCATACACCCCGGGTACTCATGCAAGGAAGGAAGAATAGTAGAAGACGGACTCCTAGTAGAATTCCCCTGTACTCCTACTAGGACTCGCTCTGTGTACTCCTACTAGGACTCCTGCCTTGTAACCGACTAGGAACCCGCCCCCTGGACTATATAAAGGAGGGCCGGGTACCTAGCCGCATCATCCCCGATCCCTCCGGGACAACCAACACCAAGCGCAGGGCGCCATACTTGATCCCCCAAACAGGACGTAGGGTTCGCCACCTTGGCAACCCGAACCTGTATAAATCTTGTGTCCTGTGTCCTTGCGCATACCTTCGAGTTCTCGGTCTCCCGATCACGATCCCCACCGCACAATCTACTACCTCGGGTACCCCTTGGTAGGTTTGCCGGTCTAAAACACCGACAGCTGGCGCGCCAGGTAGGGGTGATCATCACCACCGGGCGAATTCGAAGGACCCTCGTCAACAAGATCAATCCACTCGTCGACTCGCCGAGATCCATTGAAGCAAGTCGCCTTGCTCTTGTCAAAGCGGAATCAATCTTCCTACGTCGCGCGTCCGGGTGCTTCGGCACGTCGAGCGGTTCGTCACGCGGCTCGCCGCACCGCTCGTCGACTACTCTGCCTTGCCCAGGCTCGTCGTCGACTACTTCGTCTCCGCCGCGCGTCCGGTGCCTCGGCACGTCGCGCGGCTCGTCATGCGGCTCGTCGCGCCGCTCGTCGTCGACTACTCGCCTCGCGGCGGCTCGTCGTCGACTACTTCGTCTCGCCGCGCTTCGGTTGCTTCGGCTCGTCACGCGGCTCGCCGCGCCGCTCGTCGACTACTCGCGCCTCGCGCGGCTCGTCGTCGACTACTTCGTCTCGCCGCGCTTCCGGTTGCTTCGGCACGTCGCGCGGCTCGTCATGCGGCTCGCCGCGCCGCTCGTCGACTACTCGCCTCGCGCGGCTCGTCGTCGACTGCTTCGTCTCCGTCGCGCTTCGGTTGCTTCGGCACGTCGCACGGCTCGTCACGCGGCTCGCCGCGCCGCTCGTCGACTACTCGCCTCGCGCGGCTCGTCGTCGACTACTTCGTCTTCGCCGCGCGTCGGGGTGCCTCGGCACGTCGTGCGGCTCGTCACGCGGCTTGTCGCGCCGCTCGTCGTCGACTACTCGTCGTCGACTACTTCGCCTTCGTCGCGCGTCGGGTGCTTCGGCACGTCGAGCGGTTCGTCACGCGGCTCGCCGCACCGCTCGTCGACTACTGCGCCTCGCCCGGGCTCGTCGTCGACTACTTCGTCTTCACCGCGCGTCCTGGGTGCCTCGGCACCTCGCACGACTCGTCACGCGGCTCGTCGCGCGCTCGTCGTCGACTACTTCGCCTACGCCGCGCGTCCGGGTGCCTCAGCACGTCGCGCGGCCCGTCACGGGGTTTGTCGTCAACTACTCCGTGCGCCGTAACTTCCTCTTGCGGCTACACTGGCTCTACTTCAGCCACGCCGTGCGTGGTGACTACTTGCCCCGCGGCAACACCGGCTCTACTTCGAGTGCGCCGCATGCTGCCATGACGTCATCTTCCTCGGTCGCATCGCGTCGACCATTCATCTCGACTAGTTTTGCAAACTAGTCGAGAACGGCAGTCACGCCCCCAGCGACTAGCCGGAATCAACTCTGACTAGTCAACTTCAACAACAACCCTCGTGGCTCCATCGCTGACCGCCACGGCTTCATCAACAAGTCCGCCGGTGCAAAGAACAACGGCTAAGTCATTTATCTAAATGATTACTGTTTTCTTGGCTTGTTCTCCTCATCATGTAGGACTACTTGCCGACTACTCATTTGTGTATGCTTCTCGGCGGGTTTTCACGGGAGCTACACTCCACTGACTACTCTTGGGGCATATCAATCAAGTCGCCGCGAGTCTACTTCATCAACTCGGGGGCTATCCCTAGGAGGCAGTTTCTAAAGTCCGCTACGTGCGGCAATCTAAAGTCGACTTCTAAAGTCGCATTCTAAAGTCCGCTCCGCGCGGCAACTTAAAGTTGACGCTGGTCGCATCTTCACCTACTTCGGTGGCATACTACGTGTGTAAGCTTCGATGGAACCTAGCTGTAAGCGGCCCTCGGGTCCTGGCGACGATGGAACCTAGCTGCACGTGGTCTTCATGCTCCGTACCATGGGTCCAAGTACCCTAAGTACTCGCGCTCCGTACCTTGGGTCTGAAATCCATGGCCCAGGTACGCAAGTCGGCTCCGGTCGCACCTTCAAGTCCACTACGGTGGCAACCATACCTTGGGTCTGAAATCCATGTCTCAGGTACTCAAGCCCACTCCGGTGGCACAAGCCCGCTCTGGCGGCAATCGTACCTTGGGTCTGAAATCCATGGCTCAGGTACTCAAGCCCACTCCGGTGGCACAAGTCGATGCTAACGGTCGCATCCAAGCCCACTCCGGTGGCACAAGCCGACTCCGGTCGCACCCTCAAGCCCGCTCCGGCGGCAACTGTACCTTGGGTCTGAAATCCATGGCTCAGGTACTTAAGCCCACTCCGGTGGCACAAGCCGACTCCGGTCGCAATCTTAAGCCCGCTCCGTGGCAAAACTACTCGTTTTTTTCTCGTTTTTTTTATTCGCTTTGGCTTTCCGGGAAAGTGCTTTTCGTTTTTTGCATCTTAAGTCCACCCCGCGTGGCACAAAGTCGACTCGCGGTCGCACCTAAAGTCCGCTTTACGCGGCAACTAAAGTCGACTTCTAAAGTCGCATATCAAAGTCCGCTCCGCGCGGCATTCTAAAGTCGACTTCTAAAGTCGCATCTCAAAGTCCGCTCCGCGCGCACAAAGTCGACTTCGGTTTTCAAGTCGCATCTCAAAGTCCGCTCCGCGCGCACAAAGTCGACTTCGGTTTTCAAGTCGCATCTCAAAGTCCGCTCCGCGCGGCACAAAGTCGACTTCGGTTTTAAGTCGCATTCTAAAGTCCGCTCCGACGGCACGACTACTTCTCAAGCTCCTTGGCTCGACGCCAAACCGCTACTTGGAATCTCTCCGACTCGGGGGCTACTTGAAGATAACTTCAAGATGCTTCGCTCGCTCTCAAGCTCGGGGGCTCCTCACCAATCACTACTCGACGTGGCTCATACTGCCTCTCTTATCTCGGGGGCTACACGCCGCAAGAGTACTCGAATGATGGCTTCGCGAACACCGAAGACCCTTGGATTGATTACCTAATCATTTCAAGGCTCTGGGGCCGCTATGCTACACCCATCATTCAAATTTTTTCAAGACCGATGAGCCGGACCACCTTCCGGCCTCGCGGCGGTTCAAGTACTATTGAAGACTTCTCCAAGCGGTACTCGAGGACGCTCAAGAACTACTCGAAGAGGCTTCAAGACTACTCGAACTACTACTCTCGACTCCAACGTGCTCGGGGGCTTGTCGGGCATACACCCCGGTACTCATGCAAGGAAGGAAGAATAGTAGAAGACGGACTCCTAGTAGAATTCCCCTGTACTCCTACTAGGACTCGCTCTGTGTACTCCTACTAGGACTCCTGCCTTGTAACCGACTAGGAACCCGCCCCCTGGACTATATAAAGGAGGGCCGGGTACCTAGCCGCATCATCCCCGATCCCTCCGGGGACAACCAACACCAAGCGCAGGGCGCCATACTTGATCCCCCAAACAGGACGTAGGGTTCGCCACCTTGGCAACCCGAACCTGTATAAATCTTGTGTCCTGTGTCCTTGCGCATACCTTCGAGTTCTCGGTCTCCCGATCACGATCCCCACCGCACAATCTACTACCTCGGGTACCCCTTGGTAGGTTTGCCGGTCTAAAACACCGACATACTCTACGAGTGCGTCTTCGACGCCCTCTTGCTTTCTTCGTCGTACCGACCTGTTGGGAAACCCTTTTCTCATCACGTCGTTACTCGACCTACTTTTTCTTCTCTTCTTTGGACCATCATACCGGCCATCCTGCCCGCCACGATGCTCAGATACTACTCTATGAGTGCATCTTTGATTCCCTCTAATTTTTTCATTGTCATTTCGATCTATTGGAAGCCTGCTTCCCATAGGTCGTCACTCGACCTTCCTTCGTTCGGCAAGAATACAAACAGGTCGGCTGCCAAGTTGATTTGTTCTATTTTCTATTGGACCGACGTGCATGCTATTCGACCTGTCGATAGCTCTTCGACTTCGTCATGACCTTTTTAAGGTCGCTGCGCCTACACCTCGCTCGGGGGCTTGTGAGACATGGGTACCCCTGGTTCCCCACCGACCAGGCTCACGGTCGTCCCCGACAAGTGGGTTCGGCCTACTAGAAGACCCGCCGACCTATCAGTGGGCCCAACCGACCTAGTTGGTAGCCCACATGACCTCCGAAGACCTTCCAGAAAATTCCCCAGACGACCTAGTCCATCATGACCTCAAGACTTGGCGTATAAGACAAGACATCGGTGGGTTCCATCCAAAGGAGATCGACGGGATATGGCAAGATGTGTAACGTAGACTTAGGTCTCCTGGTCATAACCGGCTAGGAGTCTGGGAACCGACCTCATCCGCTGGCCAATATAAGGCGGACGAGGCGACCCCTTGTACAACCCGATCCAATCCTCAAGCAATCTACACCGACAACTAGACGTAGGGTATTACTCTCTGGAGGCCCGAACCAGTATAAACTCGCCGTGTTCTCTGTGTTCCGCGTACTCGTGTGCGACCTTCGAGTTCTTAGCCTTAGAATCCTCCCCATCGAACAACTAAACCACATGGATTAACACCCCCCGTGGGCTGTCCAGATCTCACCATCTGACATTGAGTGGCTCTTGTAGATGATCACAAGCAGGGTAATGATCACTGCACTCAAAGACAAGCACACCCAAGTAGATCGAGCGGAAGCAAAGTGAACATGCTAGAAATCGAGGCGAGTGAGGCAAACCACAAGGAAGAGTCGAGGATTTGTTTCCCGAAGTTCATCGCCCACAAAGGAACGGCTACGTCTCCATTGAGGAGCTTGTAAGGGAAATCTCCCGCAACAAGTCGGGTCTCTTTCAACCGCTTTCCTCCTTTCCACTAAGGTGATCTTTTCCACGAAGAGGCAAGATCGCAGCCCTCACAAACTTACCACTACTCACCACAACCTTGGGAGCTAGCCGGCGATGCCTAGCCGTCTAGGAAGCGAACCTCCAAGAGTAAAAAATGCTTCAAAGGCTTTCCGACGTGAATCACAAGTGCTCAAGCTATGGGATGCTCTTGCTCAGCTCACACAAGCCCACAAAAGCTTAAACTCTCAACCCAACACTAGGATATGGCTTGAATAGGAAATCTCACAAAGAGATGGTTGGGGAGTGTTTGTTTGGCTTTGGCTTATGAAAAATAGCAGGGGAAGCACCTCAGCAACCCTAGAATCAGCAGCTCCAACAAGTGGAGCTCGTGGGGTACTTATACCCCTCATAAGGAAAACTAGCCGTTAGAATTCTGGTCAGGGCGGTTAGACCGCCTGGTCAAGGCGGTTAGACCGCCTGCCACCAGCCAGTTTGAAAAACTAGTCGTTGGCCTGCCAGGGGCGGTTAGACCGCCCTAGGCTGAGAGAGCCCCGAAAACCCTTCTCTCTTCTCACAAACACTCCAACACTTGTTGAAGTGGCAAAGGATGGGTTAGAGGTTTGTTAGACTACTTAGGAACTCTCTTAAGGCTAGTTCTCACTTAGGTCAACTAATGAGCATTTTTTATCTTTTGTCTTAGAGCTAATGTGGCATCCCTCTTGATAGTACGGCGTACCTAAACTCAAGAATACATATAAAGCCGGTTGACCACTTGAGCTTGTAGATCTTCAATCTTGCCATACTTTTGCAATTCCAATATGAGGGCTTTTAACATAGTCGATGTCTTGAGCAAATCCATACTTGAGCTAGTGACTTAGGATTTTTCCCTTTTTGCATGAGAGTGAACACTTTAATCCTTAAATCACTCCATATTGCCAATCATAACATTTTGATGTGTTGCATTGCTTCCCTCGGTTAAGGCTTGGATATGATACTTGGAGACCCCACGGATGCTAGAACTTCACCTTAGCAAATCACTAATGGCGGTCGGGCCAAGACCCCAAAGATTGCTTAGTCCCTCACCCTAGACACCTTGGTTGATCTCTTCATCACTTACCCAATCCACTTTGAGTTCCACTTTGCTTCATCCTTAATTAAATTCCATATGAAAATCCCGCTTCAAATGTTTGTTCTTTATTGACAACGAATATGCAACCTTCCTTTTAAAGACCATTAAGTTTACGCTCATCCTTGTGTTCTCTTTCAATTTCCACATGAGGCCTTGCACTTTAACTTGAGAGAATTACCAACTTCTCTTTGTATGATCCCCTCTTTATTTTTAATCAAGCTATCACTCTCTTTGGAGACATGTAATTTATCTTCACAATATATCCCCAAAATATAAATCCATTTATTACTTGACATTGACCAATGTGCATAAGGAATCATCCATGTATTTGTCTTTTCCCATGTGAGCCATATAATATTCATTCATAAATAAGTACTTCAATAATTGCTTATGAATATATAAATAAACCTGCTCACAAACTTAGACAAATAAATTAGTCCTTTAATTGTTTTGTCATTCAATTCACCAAAATCCAGTTAGGAGCCTAGATGCACTTTCAGTCCTTCATCGTTTTATGGTTAATGTAATCACGGTTTCTGTAGTGCTCCGAACAATCAGATAATTGCGGTTTCGTGCAATTGGTGGATCCCCCAGCTATTCACCCGTACAAGAATACATCAACTACGTCGAGGATGTTGTCATCTTCAACCTGACGCAAGAACTCACATCGGCATTGGCTTCTTCAGATCCGATATCTACCAACGACGACGGACCGGTGACCGGACCGGTGACCGGACCAATGGTGGTGAAGACGAACACCAGCTGTGAGGACGAGTACTGCTGGTGTCCGTGCCACGAAAAGAAGGACAACACTCCACCAACAACTCCACCCCCGCCACCATCTGATCCAACTCCACCACCGTCGTGGTACTACATGCCCTCCCAGCACTCCGGCGGGTCTATGATGTCCGGGTTCTCTAGGCACTAGTCGTACAACTAGACTACAATTGTTGTAATCGTTTATCTATATTTAAGGCACATTAGGACTAGCAGCAGCGACACAAAGTTAAGGTAATTGCGTCGCACATGCCATTGCAAATGTTGTAATCGTTTATCTAAATGCGTCGTTAAGTATTAATGGTTCATCGTTTTATCAATGCTTCAACAATTCAAATTAAAAAAAAATTCCTACCACCGCAGCCCACGGCGGTAAGGCGCACATACCGCGTAATCTACGACGTTACCCGGGGGCCACGCTGCTGCCTGGCGTTAGGTCCCTAACGCCGTGGCCCACGGCGTCAGGGACTTTACGCCGTGGCGCAGAGAGTTAAGGCTACGAGCCCACTACTGGCGGCTCCTACCGCCGTGGGCCACGGCGTTATGTCCTGACGCCATGAGTCACGGCGGCTGATGTATAGTTTTGCAAAATTTCCGGCGGACCATATATTTTTGCAAAATCGTGATAAAAAATATATAAAAAAATTCAGATTTAACACTGGATGAAAAATACATGTCAACATAAAAGGAAATAAAAAAAACTCCAGAAAAAAAAAACACAGGTCTCTCGTGCTCCTCGCGTCATCCGCGCTGCGCATGCGCTCCGCTCCACACGCGGCGGGGCACTCTACTTCCCCGGTGTCCCCACCTCATCCCTCTGCAAGCCGCCGCTCTCGCGTCGCCCGCATCCACCCGCGCGCTCGCGCGTCGCCATCCGTCTGATCGAGCCCGGGCGGCCGCGACCCCCTCCCGCCCATGTTCTGCGGCCATGCCCCTCTCCTCCACCTCCTCGCCGCCGGCGGGGGCGGCCGCCGCTCTCCGCACCGCATCCGCGCCTTGCCGCGGCGCCACTCACGTGAGCACCCTAGTGCCTTTCCTGTCTCTTATCACGATATGTCTTGGTATCGGGTTGGGTTATGATTGCAATGGTGAATTGGCGATTTGGGATTGCGGGAAATCGTATTACTCGTGTAGTTGTGTTTGAAGATAAAATATGAAAGTCTGATTGCTAGCTCGTATTGCAGAACAGCCGTTGCTAGCTCATATTGCTGGAACTGATTTTTGGTTAATTCGGTATTTGTATCAGGTTAATGAAATCGTCATTTCAGTAATGTCTGTTGTTGCATTAATTACCCATCCTTTTTAAATAAAAGATATTAACGCAGATTATACCAATATACACTAATTATTGGCACTTCACTGCAAAATTAGCTGCTCTGGTTTGTGAATTTGTCTGCTGTTCATTTGAGTTCTTCAGTGTAAAGAACAATTTTTCATGTGCATGTATAGCTTCACTTGCATCCCTGCAATTATCCTAGTAGTTCTCACATGCATTGATTCACGCAAACTTTCAGGTTTTGTTCAGGCAGAAGCTGAGCTTCCTGGCAGCTTTTCAGGCCCAACACATGAAATTTTCACACCCTTTGATCAGATCTGTTGTAAAAGGTGTTAGATCAGATATCACTAATGGTGACAATGGGACTGAACCCGCTAGGGAACTATTGGAACGTTTGTTTGCAAAGACAAAGAGCCTAGATCCAAGTGCTTCTCGGGATGGTGAGCTGAGCATGAGCATTGAGGTCCTGAAGACTGAGTTTGAGGCTGCCCTATCAATCCTTAGAAAGAAAGAGAGGGACCTTCGGGATGCGGAGAAGAAAGTTTCCATTGATCGGTCGAGGCTGAACCAGACGAAGCAGGACCTTGATCAGAGAGAGGAAGACATCATAAAAGCGTATTCAAGACAACATGAAATGGAGAAAGCATTGATGAAGGCGAGTAGGGATTTATCTTTACAGGTTAGGCAGATCAATAACCTGAAACTTCTGGTCGAGGAACAAGACAAGAAAATTATTAGTTCACAAGATGCACTTTCCAAGAAGGTTATTGAAGTGGATAAGCTGAAACAAGATATGCTGAAGAAAAACGAGGAAGCAGCCTTGATGCGCTCAGAGATCGAGTCCAAGGAACAAGAGCTTCTTGTAGCCAAACAGACCCTTGCACGGCAAGAAGCAACAATTAGGGAGCTCCAAATTGAAATTAAAAGAAAGGAAACTGAGATTGCCAGATCAAATGAATTGAGGAAAGTTAATGAAGAGAAACTGAAGGTTGTAGAAAAGGAACTTGAGAAGCAGAATTTAGGATGGATAGCAGCACAGCAAGAGTTAAAGGAACTGGCACAAATGGCATCGAAGGATAAGGATAATATCAAGGATACTATTGATGACTTCAAGCGTGTGAGGTCTTTGCTAGATGCTGTGCGTTCTGAACTAATGGCTTCAAAAGAGGCCTTCACCTTCTCGCGCAGGCAAATTGAAGATCAAGCGGCACTGTTGAATAGGCAAGTGCAGGAACTCACAGACCAAAAAGCATTGCTTATTTCTTATACTCAGAATCTGGAAGTTGCTCAACTGGAGATTCAAGGGAAGACAAATGAGCTAAGTGCTGTACAATCTCGCTGCAGTGAACTCGAATCACAGTTACTTGAGGAAATGAAGAAGGTTGAGTCCCTAGAGGCTATGTTAACTAAAGAAAGGGAGAGCTTGGAACAAAAAACCAAGGAGGTAGACTTGCTTCAAGAGGAGCTAGCTCAGAAGGAAAATGAGTACTTCAATTCACAAAAGCTAGTCGAAACAAAAGAGAGTGAGTTGTTAGATGCCAGACACGAAGTCGAAGATATGAAACTGAAGGTGGACTCCATACAATTTGCAGTTCAAGAGAAGGATTTGGAGCTCCTGGAGACACAACGGAGACTTGACGAAGTTAACAATGAAGTTGTTGAGCTTCAGCAGATGATAGATTCCAAGGAGGATCAACTTGTTCAGGTTAGAACTGAACTACAGGATAAAGAGCAACGTCTACAATTGATGCAGGATGAATTGGATAAGATGAGATTAGGACGCTCACAAGCTGAATCTGTTGTGCAAAAGATAGTTGAGCTCACTGGCAATCTTATAGGTTCTGTAGAAGGTGAAGAATTTGACATTTATAACTTGCTCGATGATGAAATTTTAAGCACAGGTACAGCCCTTGAGTCCAATTTGCATAAACATAATCAACTGGAGGCTGACATTGACATGCTGAAAGAATCCTTACAGCAGAAGGACATGGACTTAAGAGCTGCCTATAAAGAACTTGACGCAAAAGACCTAGAGCTGAAGGCAGTACTTAGAAGGTTAGATGTTAGGGACAAGGAACTAGACAAGTTGGATGAGCTATCCATAGATCCCAATGATGTCAGGAGATTGTCTAACCTTGCTGATGAGGCGATGGCAACCAAAGATAACAATGTGGAAGAAGTGGAGCTCCAAAAGTGTGAAATCGAACATGTGGAGGTGGAGGCACTAGCTGCTACTACTATGTTGAAGAAGCTTGCAAATATGGCCAAAGAATTATTGAGAAGTGGCAGAACCGATTCTGGTACCAATTTGCTTGCACCTCAAAATGCAAACAGTAGTGGAGATGCTTCTGAACCGGAACCAGAGAAGAAAACAAATGTGATTCTTGAAGCTAAAAAGGATATTGTTGGGCTGTTTTCTTTGACAGAAGAACTCGTCGCCGACGCTGGAATAAATGATGCTACTGGGCCATAGCCTCGTAACCGAAACATTTCTGCATCATAAAAATGATGTATGCCAACGGGAATATGCGGCTGAAATTGTTACATTCGTTATTTTCCTTCGGGGCTCATGACTTATTTTAGTTCTTTCGTTGTGGATGGGATATATACAAGTATCATAAAAGGAAGTTCATAGATTGTTTGCCTTTCCAGCAAAGGAAGACAGTTTTGTTGACAGGCCATGTGTGCTTATACATAATACAACAAATTGAAATGTAATGATGTTTGGTAACGTATCTGGTGGAAACCAATCTCTCTGTGCAAATTATGAAAACTTCAATCCCAACCACATGATGTTGATACAAGGGCAGCTCATGAGAGGTAGGAGGGTTGATTCGCAAAGCTCTTGGGAGGTGGGAGGGGTGATTTGCAAAGGTATTTTTGCAAATCACCTCTCGCACTTCTCATGAGTGTCTCTTGGATCAACATCATATATTGTCATGTAGCAATTCTTGAGGAAAAGATCTCCTTTTCTGAGTGGTTGACAAAAAAGTTGGCAACAACTAAGAAGTGCATCATCAGCTGGTTATTGCACGGATCAAACTGCGAGCACCTAGGAAATTCTGGCTAACTGCGCCTACGACAAACTACTAATCTGGTCAAGGAAGCATTCCTTCATTCTATCATCACCAGACGAGGCGACGCCGGCGGCGGGCACTGCGGGTTGCAGTGGGGGCAGTGCGCCTGGCACTCCTCGAGAGTTATGTAGCACGGCGGCTCCGGCACCGGCAGGCGGCTGTTCTGGCAGTAATGGCAGGTGACCGTGATCTCCCGGTTGTTCCTGCACCCCCTCACCGTGCAGAACACCACGACGACCTCGGTCGCAGCCAATGGCGACGAGGCCGGCGGGCTGACTGCTGCAGTGGTGTTATTAGCATTTGGGGGCACGATTAGCCACCAGATGAGGATGGCCACCTGCTGCAAAGTACGTAGTGTGTGTGTTAGGCGTCATCTATTTTGTTCACCATTCGATTTCAAACATCCTATCATCATCAGAGATGGATGATTGATAAGGAGAAAAGAGAATTCATGATGGCATACTTACATTGTGCAGGCAAGACGAGGCATCCAAATTCCAAAGATGACGGCAAACAACAAGATTGTCACTGCGTACGCTTGGCCATCACCATGGTCACTGGCCCTGTTTGTATACTCCAGCAGGATAAGAGTTAGAGCTAATTTCTAACTCTAGCTCTAACCCTAAACTAACTCTAGCTCTAGAGGTGTTTGGATGAAAGGGTTAGAATGATATTAAATGTACTTTTTCAATCATTAGGTGTGGGTGGAGGGAGAGAGAAAAATCACTTTTTGGTGGACCCAACATGAACTAGCCCCAATAAGCACCTCTTGGGTTAGATAGTTTTTTGGGTGGGTTAGATGCAAACTAGCTCAATCTAACCCTCATGTTTGGATACTTTATGGCTAGTTGAGCTTCAACTAGCCAAAACTAACTCTAGCTCATAGATCCAAACAGGGCCACTATCCATCATATTGCAAGACTGTTCGTGCCGCTCTCACACATCCCTATTCCCGGGCGACTCTTTCTCTAGGACAGAGGGAGTACGTTGGTGTCTACAATTTTTTTAAAGTAAGTTGGTGTCTACAAATTGTCACAGGCGCACGGCCGGTATTCTCGACGCCGACGGGGTCTTTCCTTCAACTTTGGAGAAGCTTCACAGCGCACCAGATAGCGTGAAGCGCAGAGTGTAGAATTTTGGCTGCATGCTATTGGCCCTGTTTGGATACTCTAGCACGGTTAGAGTTAGAGCTAGTTTCTAACTCTAGCTCTAGCCCTAAACTAACTCTAGCTCTAGAGGTGTTTGGATGAAAGGGTTAGAATGACATTAAATGTACTTTGCAATCATTAGGTGTGAGTGGAGGGAGAGAGAAAAGTCACTTTTTGGTGGACCCAACATGAACTAGCCCCAATAAGCACCTCTTGGGTGGGATAGTTTTTTGGGTGGGTTAGATGCAAACTAGCTCAATCTAGCCCTCATGTTTGGATACTTTGTGGCTAGTTGAGCTCCAACTAACCAAAACTAACTCTAGCCCATGGATCCAAACAGGGCTATTATATAGGAAATTAAAATTTCCAGTGGTGACAGAAAATAATGGCACGGATTTATGGGCATTGATTTGTGACCTTAGATACTACTCACTTCGTCCCTACGTTTAAACCTTTTCAAAGTAAAACAATTTCAACTTTGACTTGAAATAATCATAAAGACTAAAACCATAAAAATAACATTAGTAGATTAATCATCAAACTAACTATCGTAATATGTAATATTATCAATTTGAAGTAAAATATTTTTAGAGCTATTGTTGGTCAAAGCTGAAAAGATTTGACTTTTGAGAAAGCTAAAAACAGCTGTATTTTGGGACAGAGGGTTACTAGATCGCGCAGCAGCATGCAAAGTTGTGTGGTTATCCTTTCCAGTAAAGAAATGAATAAATGGTATGGACAAAAAATCTTCAAAATTCTTGGGTAAGTATTGAAGGAAAATACTAATTCACACCTTGTATACCTAATGTTTTTTTAGAAATGTTATTTGTTTGTTGATACAGGAGTACTAAATTATTGATAGAAAATCAGTCAGATTTTGAATTAGTATTCTAGTATAAGGAAATGTACGAAGTGAGGTAAAAAATAATTGCTCTTAATTTTTTGGGGTGACAGATTTCCTAGCAAAAATATATCGGATTTGAGAGTCTAATAAAAAGTATTTCACATAGATAAGTAAAATATTTTAATTTTATTTTTACCTTTTCTACCATATAGAGGCGTTAATTCAAAACTGTTGGATTATATTTTTTTAATGTAATGGATAATATAATCCAATGCATACAAACCAAGCAACATATATTGTTTATGAATAGCTCAATGCCCTCTTAACCAAGCAACCTAAACCCAGAGTAACCTGATGAACTACTGAATTTTGAACTTCTCACGGTCACGTACTGTCAAAATTCTTACATTATTGCTTATGCTTTTAGCCCTTTTGCAGAGAAATCCCACAAGTTCACAAATGGGAAACTAGATTACTGCCAATGCATTACTAGCAATGTGTCACAGGCGGCTCATCAGTCATATGCATGCAGCGGACGCATCCGGCGGTGGCACACGCACAACTGGACGCAGGCACAGATCATGCTTCCTTCTGACGGTGATGCCCATCACCTCCTCCATGTTCAATTCCCACGGCAGCAGCCCAGCCGGGAGCTCCCAGTCGAAATGGTACAGAAGCGCGGCGAGTGCGAGCTCCATGCCGGCTTGCGCGAACGCTATGCCGGGGCAAACCCTTCGTCCCGCCCCGAACGGCGTGAACTCAAAATCCGTGCCTTTGAAATCGACGGCTGCCGCCGCCGCCGTAGACTCAAACCGCTCCGGCCAGAACGTCTCAGCGTCGTCCCAGTACCTGGGGTCCCTGCTGATCGCCCAAACGTTTACGAGCACGGTGGTGCCCTTGGGGATATCGTACCCCACGACCTTGCACGACTCGTGGCACTCCCTTGGAAGGAGCAACGGCACCGGCGGGTGCAGCCTCATTGTCTCCCTGATGATGAGCTTCAGGTACTTGAGATCAGCCATGTCGTCTTCGGTCACCGTCGGCTTGCCGTGGAGGCTGTCACGCACCTCGGCTTGCGCCTTGCGCATCACCCTTGGGTTCCTCATGAGCTCGGACATGGCCCATTGAAGCGTATTCGCCGATGTCTCGCTTCCGGCTCCGAAGAGATCCTATCAATATATGTTGTGCAAGGAAGATGCAACGGTAACAATTTCTCTATGGATCTTGTGTGGAATGTGGACTGAACAATGTATGTGTAAGGTCATGGTTACTTACTAGGATGACAGCCTTGATGATACCCATGGTGAGGGGCACCTCGAGGCCACCTTCCTTCTGTACCCTCAGGAGCACGTCCACCAGGTCCTCCTCCTCTTCCCCGGCGCCGTCCGTGGCCGCGGCCATGGCCGCTCTCCGCTGCTGGTGCTGCTTGATGGCGTAGTCCATGAGCTCGAAGTTTTTGCGGTGGTTCGCCTCCGCTCGGCGCCCCGTGCCGCCGATGAGCCTCGCGAGCCTCGACGACGGGAACATGTCGCTGAGGTTGAACCCGGAGGTAATCTTTATCGCCTCGTCCAGGCCCTCCAGGAACTCGTCCCGCCTCTCGAACCGGTCGCCGATCATGACGCGCATCACCGAGTCCGTGACGAGCATGGCGACCCGCTCGCTGACGTTCACGGCGGCCTCGCCGCCCGCCGCTTCGGCGAGGGAGGCGACGAGGCCGCGGACCTCCTCCTCCCGGACGCGGCGGAAGGAATGGACGCGGCGGGCGCTGAGGAGCTCGTGAACGGTGATCTTGCGCATCTGCCGCCACAGCGCGCCGTGGCGGGCGAACAGCAGGCCCTGCCCGTCCACCATCATGGTCCGGACGGTGGAGCTCCACGGCCGCGAGGCGAAGTTGGCGTCCTGCTCCTTGAGGAACGCGCGCGAGGCGTCCCGGGAAGACGCCACGACCACGGGGATCTCTCCTAGCCGGAGGTAGATGAGCGGCGGCGCGCCGAGCCGGCGCGCGATGCCGGCCATGGCGCGGTGGGGGAGCGAGCGGTTGCGGAGAAGGAGGTGGTGGAGGCTACCGACGACCGGCAGCTGCCACGGCCCCGGCGGCAGCCTCAGGCCATCGTCGCTGCCGGCGCGTTTCTTGGTGAGCTTGCGTGCTGCGAGAGGGAGGAGAGCCAAGAAGAGGCACGTGCAGTAGAATGTGAGCTGCTCCATGCCGGTGTCAGTCAAATGGTTAGCAACCAAGAACAACCTATGGCTAGGTTCTCTTGGAATTGTATGTGGATTAAGGTGATCATCTGCTGCTGGGACGAAAGGATTGGAAATGATGCATCATATATATAGCTAGATGAGACGATCGAGAAGCCAATTTCCATCAAACACCTCGTATTTAATTTGGCGTCATGCCCATAGTGGTGCCGTGTGTTCCAATGCGACTAATGCTAAGGAAACAGGACATCTGGGGCTTTGAAGCAGAGTAGCACACGCACGTTTGTACGCACCGGTCACTGATACTTAGAGAAGTATAATAGATGGAGAGGAGCGGGCTGAGTCCAACGTGGAATGAATAGAAAATAGGAGAAAGAATGAAGCAGGCGACTTGCGCGACGTGAAGGTGATGTGCAGGTGTCCCCACAGTTCATCCACACTACTGCTCATAGAAAATATTAAGAAACGGTGGGATCCACAGATACTACTGTTGCTGGTTGCATAGGTTCTGCTGTCTTACCGCCGATTGCTGGCGTAGTTATTATCCTTACTCTTAGGGGTGCTTGGATCCATGGGACTAAATTTAGTCTGACTAAAATGAGTCTATTTGAGAGGCTAAAGTTCCAAGCACCCCTGACTAAAGAGGGGCTAAAACTAGTCTTGGGACTATAGTCTGACTAAAATTAGTCTATTTGAGAGGCTAAAGTTCCAAGCACCCCTGACTAAAGATGGGCTAAAACTAGTCTTGGGACTAAAACGTTTTAGTAAGGAGAGCCCTACTAAACTTTGTTTTAGCTCTCTCTCTTCATTTAATCTCATAGAAATCTGTAGCATGCCTCATCTATTGGCTGGAGAGGGAGAAAAGGAAGAGAGGAAGAGAGATAATTAATACTCATTTACTACATTTTAGTCTCTTTAGGATTTGGATCCAAGCATAGGCGAGACTAACAACTTTTAGCCTGACTAGTTTTAGTCATGGGATTAAAAGGTATCCAAGCACCCTCTTAAAATGACCCAGGATAAGTAAGAACTGTGTAAACCTCTAAGGACATCAAATCCTAGGAGGCGAATTGGCGAAACAGCGGCAGGTAGCGTCACGGACTCAGGGGTTCAGAGAGCTCTGTCCTCCTGGAAGCACGGTAGAGCACACGAACGGAGAAGCGCAGCGGCTGGGCAGGCAGCTGAAAGCAGCGAGATGTGGTGATGGTGCATCTGCGGAGAGTGGGGTATCTGACCAGAGTGACCGGGATGTCGAGAGGCCTTGCCGGCGACGGGTTAGAAGGTGATATTTAACATTTTACAATTATAATGACTAATTTTTTATTGTTACTTTAACGGTGTCAAATATTTGTACGTTGGCAATGTTGAAAAACAATACAATTTTACTATTTTTGTTGCGCTGGCACGCCACGTCGCCACGTGAGCCTTCCACGGTGGACCGAGGATAAGTAAACGTGCAAAACAACTTTGCCAGCACTTGCCTTCTTCGTCTTTTCTCTTCCTTGTCACTTACACGTGGGATCCACGTGAAATGTCATCTCCTACCTCCAACCATGAAGCGCTGCCGCGACCACCCTTCTACTCTAGTCCTTTGGCTCCGCCTCGAGTTCACACATGGCGACCGGCGCCGGCGAGCCCCGCCGCGCCGTCCTCCTCCTCCTTGATCCCCTCCTCCCGTCCCCGCCCCAACCGCCTCGTCCTACCTCACCGCCGTCCTGTCCGTCACTTCCCTGTCCCAGGCCTCCCTCTCCGTCGGGCCCTCCGCCCCTCCCTCTCCCGACGCTTCGACGTCCGACCTCGAGCGGATGCAGGGTCAGCGCCCCTTCCCTCTCGCCAGTGTTGTCCTCAGCGCTGCGGCCGCCTCTTCCTCCTCTGCCACCGCCAGCATGGTGCCCATCGAGCTCCCGCTCGTCGGCCCCACGCGTCATCGCCCATCCAGCGTTGGCGTGAGATTGAGGCCATCAGGCTCGCCACGCTGCGCCTGGCTGTGACGCCGACCCCACGGCATCCGCGTCTGACTCCGACACCGGCTCGCCGTGCGACTCTCCCGCGGGCTGCTGCCGGGAGTCTCTTGCTACATCGCGGCGGCGAACATAGCGAGCCCGCATCGACACAGGCAGCGAGCGTGATCTGCTCGAGCGCCAGGGGCTGCGCATGTGGCGCGAGCCAAAGGTCAGTGAGCGGAACGTTGTTGCTGCCCCGGCGCAGCTTGCAGGTCGAAAGCGCGTGTCGCTATCGCGGGATCGGCCTGTCAAACGTCGTCAGGATGCGGCCGACCTCTGCGAGGAGTGCTAAACATGATGGCACGAGCAGCAACAATGGGAGGGCAATGATGGATGGCGATGCTGGCTGGTGGCGATAGTGTTGGTGGTGGGTGACACCATGGCCGTGGGGAGAGGAGTGATGCTAGCGGGAGAAAGAAGAAGGGCTAGGCAGGGGTAGTCATGGTCATTTTCCCTGCTCGTGCGCTTTCTATCCAGCGTGGCGTGCTGACTTGGCGTGCCACATAGGCAAAAGTGGTAAACATGTATCCAAATTGCAAAAGTGGTAATCCTTGTTCTCATTTCTTGAGGACTCTATGTAACTAGCATTATTCTTGTGTTGCTTGATGCCTTCTTCTCAATCTCTCCATTCGTAAAATCATACTCTTGTAATTAAAACAAGTATTGACGTATGCATTTATTTTGTGTGTAGAATTGTTGAACTATGAAGATATGAATGAAGATATTGCAACTCTTTTAAAAAACATGTAGCAAAGAATTGCACTCAAGTGTTGAATTTAAGATTAGGTATGATATTTTAAAAAAACTTTTTTTTACAAATTATATATGGATCATACTGGTTTATACATTGATTGAATCCAACTATATATGAAAAAGTGGAAATTTTACGGTCTCAATGAAAATATATCATGACATAACCTATAGTGAAATCTTAGTTACGCCACTGGCTGCCTGAGCTCCGTCAACAAGACCGACGTCGAGCAAGCAAGCTGCACAGTAAAGATGTCATGAGGACGGTAAAAAATTTAGCATATACTAGGTCTATGGCTGTGCGTTGCTACGGGCTAATTTTTTAATAAAAACAAATATAATTATTAGCATTGCAGATTTATTTAAAATTTCAAATCGATCAATTTAGTTAAATTAGTAAATATAACAATAGAAAAATCTAGAGAAGCAGGCTTTTAAAATGCAAAACAGACATCAATATGAATTTGAGATCTGACCAAACATTTTTACAGCGAAAGTTACCAGTGTGTTCCAATGAAGGTCTTAGTTCTAGCACAATATTTCTAATTTGTATTGTGGATTACCTATGTTTTGCAATCGAATAAGCATTAAATTAAAACCTTTCAACAAAACACTGGTAACTTTCATTGTAGAAATAATTGAAAACAACTCATGGAACCTATGTTTTGTGCTCTGGAACCTATGGTAGCAATAATTGAAATCAACTCACGCGGACCTTGGACGTCTCGATCCATTGGCTACCATCTTTAGTTCGTGGCATTTGCAACCATGGGTTCCCGAGCACGACTAACTCGTAGTTGCAGCTCGATTATCGACAAGTAGTTGTTGGGTGCGTGTTTGGTCCACAGCTGCTTTGCCGGCCGACCAAGACCGCGATTTTGAGCAATTTTTGGAAGTACTGCAAAGTTATCTCTAATCAGATTATATCTGATGATGTTGTTGTATTTTGGTTTAGTGATGGTAATTGGTAGTGCAATAATTTTGATGTCAAATCATCTTTTTATACATTTTCCCTATAGCAATTGCAGTAAGGAATTAATATTTAAGGGTTAATCACGAAATTAGTAAACTTATCTTCTGGCTGTTGTTAGAGGAGATGGAGGAGGCTCATAGCGCAGCCCCATGAAAGCTGTGTTATCGCTCTATCTAGAAGCATCGTCATCAGTTTTCTAAAAAAATAGCATCATCATCATCATCAGTCCTGCGTTATCCACCCGACCACCTCACGTTGTCTTTTTCCTTGCCAAGAATATCTCAGTTTCTCTCTCCCCTCCCGATCCAAATCACTGTTGGAGACATTGTAGGGAGTGGCGGTGCGGGGCGGACCATCTAGCCAGCAGCCTCCCTGAAGTGAGCAGCGGCGGCATGGGGTTGCGGAGACACTGGCAGCAGAGGCCATCGTGGCTCTCCCATGGCAGTACTCATCGGCATTTGCTGCCTCTCTCTCTCCCGAGGCCGGCGCTCGCCGGGGCCACCGCGGATCCCCTATTGGTGGCGCTCGTCTCGTGGTGCTTGTGCCTCTCACCAAGCGGCACAAGGTCGTTGGCGAGCTCCCCGGTAGCGCGGTCAGCGCGGGGCCGGCTGGCGGTTGCTCTCGTGGCTCACACACGAGCAACAGCGGCTCAACAAGGTCGAGTGCGCAAAGCCCTATAGACTTGTAGAGGCGCGACCGGAGGACGAGGCACTCGGGAACGTGGACCCGACGACCTGGGCTGGCGCCGCCGCTGTCGCTCCCGTCAGCGGACGAACGCGTCATCCAGTTTCTTTCACCTCCGGTGGGAGGCGAGCGGTGACATCACCCCCCGGCCTTCGAGCTCCGCCTAGCGACCAGATGGGGAAGGTGCGAGGGAGGAGGCGACAAGGATGCGGGTTGTGGAGTGGAGGAGACGGATCTAGGGTGCGCTCGAGTGGGGCTGCCGACGAGATCCCCGAGCTCGCGAGACGCGCACCCGTCCAACGGGTAAGCAGCGGGCCGGTGCCCCGGCAAGCTATGCAGTGGTGGAGAGGTGGTGGCTTCGGCAAGCTCTGCCACCATGGGTCGTGGAGACAGCCCCCAACGAGCCAGGGGTGACATCGCTCTCCCACGTGACTGGCGGCAAGCCCACGACAATGACGGCGAGCACTCTGGGGAAGCGACGGCGAGCGGTGTTCCTCTGCCCGGAGCTCCCCTCTCCCCTATGTCGCTGCCCCCTCGAGTCTCCCTCTGCCGGATTGACCGAGGCGTGGGAGTGTCGCGAAGGACAGAGAACTTGGCCCCACCCGTCGACGCACGGACCCGCCCATGGTTCTGCCGGCAGAACACTGAGGGGGCGGAACCACGGGAGGCGGCGTTGCCCTTACGGGCTTTTTAGGGGTAGAGATATTCGTGATTGCCTTGCTATCGCCTTTGTGTGCTGGAACATGAAACATTTAGCTGTCAAGATCATGATTTTTGGCTCGCCAGTCTGATGTTATTGCTCGTGAAGAGATGCTGCACTTTGGTTTCCAAGAATGCTCAAGGAGATGGTAGGAAGAAACTGAGACTAACAGGGTGGTCATATACTGATGAGACAACCAGGGGCGGAGCCAGAAATCCACCATAGGGGGGCAAAGCCATAGGTTTACCGTTTACCGATCTTATAATCATAGTCACATATTATCATTTTAGTTAACTGATGTAAAGAAACACTAATTTCTAAGCAGATTGCAAGCACTTGTTGAGCTCTAATTTGAAAAGATAGCTTGAATACATGAACTAATGAATACTAATAAGTAGATAATGGGAGATAGCAGGCATGAACTAATGAATACTAAGTAGATTAGCAGCATGTTGGGGGTGCCAGGCCCCCCTCAGCCCCCCTCCCTCCGCCCCTGGAGACAACTAACACTGAGGTTGCCCTCTGTCAAAGCATGCAAGTGCTACCAGAAACGGGCTTGTTTCCATGAGATGGTTCCTCATGACAAAGATCGGTTCACTCACGGCAAAGGCTTTGCCATGAGTAACCGCCGGCAAAGCGCTCACGGCAAACTTGTGCCGGCAAAGAGCTCGTTGCAGTGAGTTACAAAAAAGTACTCATGGCAAAGGTGTGCCCATTAGTCCTATCTAGCTCTTGGCAAAGATTGAGAAAAAGAATAAAAAAATCAAATTTAACAGCACGGGCCCACAGGCCGGCCGCCGTGGCTCCGTGTCGGACCTCTGTGCTCGTCACCACCGCCACGATCAGACCTCCACCCGGCCGCCACATGACATCACCAGGACGCCACCAAGACCTGGCCGCCGCCGCACACCACCAACACGCCATCGCCGCCGCACGCCACCACGAGGAACACCCAGCCGCTGCCGCCGCCGCTGCGACCTGTGGGAAAAAATGGAGGACCGAGATGAGAGAGAGAGGGAGGGAAAGAGACAGAGGAGTGCACCGAGGAAGGAGAAGAAGGCGTCTGCGCCGGAGGAAGAGGCCGCGCACCCGCGCCTCATATGTCCCGCCGCCGCACACCATCCTCGTGGATCCCGTCGCCGGTTCTCGCGCCGTCCACTGGATCTGAGGGTGCTGCTGAAGGGAGAGGAGACGCGCACCACCGGAGGGAGAGAAGGCGCGCACCGCCTGATAGAGAGGAAGCCGCGCCCGCTGTAGGGAGAGGAGGTGCGCACCGCTGGAGGGAGAGAAGGTGCGCACCGCCTGATGGAGAGGAAGCCGCGCCTCACCAGAGGGAGAGGAGGCGCGCACCGCTGGAGGGAGAGGAGGCCGCGGGTCCCCGCCGTTGCGGCTGCCTCTACACCTCGTCCCACCACCGCTTCTCTTTGCCAGGCCAAGAGGCAGTGAGCGAAGGGGGGAGAGGAGGGGCAGCGAGCGGAGGGGGAGGCGCCAGAGAAGGGAGGTCGCTGTGTGGGACGGGGAGGTAGCGAAGAGGGTGAGGGAGGTGGATCTAAGGAGATGAGGAGAGAGAGGAGGCGGTGGTGGTGTTTAGGATAGAGTGAGAAGGGGAGGCGGGGCGGGGTGGGTGGGTGGGGGGTGTTACGTAGGCTAGGTTTTTTGGGAGGGCCGATGTGTTTTAACCTTTGCCGTGAGCTCCTATTTCGGCCCACGGGAAAAGAACAATTTTTAAATAATTGCAGAAAATATATTTAATTAATTAAAAATACATACAACTTCAAATTAAAAAGTTGTCATATACAAAGTTTCATAACTTTTTGAGATACACAACTTTCATATTGTGAGTTTTTTCATTTCAAGGTAGTTTACAAAATTTGGATTTCAAATTTGCAATTAACTTAGTTTTTCATTGACAATATTTTTGTTGACATTCATAAGTCTGTAGGCAACAAAGTTTCATAACTTGTCAAGATGTACAATTTTTATTTACAATGTTTCTCCATTCGATTTTGTTTCAAAAATTCAAATTTTCAAATTTGAGAAATTCAGACGTACTTTTCATTGACGAAAGTAATTCAAATTAGAAATGGTTCAACTACGAAGTTAGAGCAACTCCAACAGTTTGGCAAACCAACTTGGCATCCATATAATTTTGGCAAAACAAGAAAAATTGGCCTCCAACAGTTTGGCAAACCAACTTGACAAAAATAGAAACTTGGCAAAACTCACCTCCCCATGTGTATATATGCGCGCGCCGATTGTGGTTGCCATCGTTGTTTCCCTCTAGGTGGGAGGGTGAAAAAGAAATAAAGAATAGAGAAGGATTCCTGATGTAAGTTTTTCAAGAGGTGGAAGGGCACATACATAATTTTGTTTCTCTCAGGATTCCTGATGTAAGTTAGATCTGGATTTGGCAAGTGAATTATACCAAACTGTTGGAGATGAATTCTTTTTTTACTTTGCATAGCTTTTTAGAAGTTGGCAAAACACAGGATTTGCCAAGTAAATTTTGGCAAACTCTTGGAGATGCTCTTACATAAGTTTTCAAGACCGACAACTTTTATTTTGGTCATTTGACCATCCGGTATTGTGGTACTAACAATCTTCACAAATCCTGTACATCTCTCATATAGTTTCATGAAACTATATAAAAGATGTAGGATTTGTGAACAAAATTATTTCAACTTTGTCAAATGATGAAATGGCCTAATAAAAGTTGCTCATCTTGAGAAATAATGAAATTTTGTAATTGAAAATTTGAATTAGTTTAATACTTCAAAATTTGATTTCAATTTACGACAAGATCATTTTCCCGTCGACTAGGAAAAAGGCTCACGGCAAACTTGCCGTCGACCAAAAATGGCTCGTGGCAAATTGATATTTTGCCTTGAGCCACGAATTTTGCTGTAAGTTTTACGATGGCCCACGGGAAAAACTGTATTTTGCCGTGAGCCACGGCAAAATTGTTGGCTCACTGCAACTTTGATATTTCCGGTTGTGAAGAGAAGTCCGCCACCGGTGCATTTATCAACGCCATTTTATGGTAATTATTCGTTTATTTTTTCTTTTATATTTGAGGTTTCTTAGTTACCGTGAAGGGAGGAGTCCGTTCATGAATGACTCATCAGGGCCATTCATCGGCAGTGTGGAAGCCCCTAGCTTTGCATTCACTTGGTCACTTCAAAAACCATCAACATCTTCCGTTCGTTCAAAAAACATAAACACACAAGGCCCGTCACTCTCCGCTAACGATATTACACATGACACCTTTTTTTCGCGAATTACACATGACACTTCTTCACAAACATGTCTCCTCATCATCAAGTCACAGCCAGCTCGCGAACTCTTGCAACTTGGCGTGAAAAGCAGAGATCGATGGCATTCTATATATACCGTGACAAATTAAAGACGCGTAACACATCTATGGTGTAACATGCGGTGGCACACGGACAATTGGATGCAGGTAGAGGTCGTGCTTCCTTCGGACGGTGATGCCCATCTCCTCCGCCATGTCCAACTCACTGGGCAGCATTTTTCCCGGCAGCACCCAGTCGAAATGGTACAAGAGTGCTGCGAGCAGGAGCTCCATGCTCGCCTGCGCAAATGCCATGCCGGGGCACATCCTCCGCCCAGCTCCAAACGGTGTGTACTCAAAGTTTGTGCCCTTGAAATCAACTGTGCCAGCCTCAAATCTTTCTGGTTTGAACGCCATAGCATCATCCCAGTATTTAGGGTCCCTATTGATCGCCCAAACATTCACAAACACGGTGGTTCCCTTTGGGACGTCATACCCCATGATCTTGCATGACTCGCGACACTCTCTTGGGATAAGCAAGGGCACCACTGGATGAAGCCTTAGGGTCTCCTTGATGATGAGCTTGATGTACCTCAAGTCGGCCAGATCATCTTCGGTGATTGTTGGCTTCCCTTGAAGCTTCTCACGTACCTCGGCTTGTGCCTTCTGCATCACCTTTGGGTTTCTTACGAGCTCTGACATAGCCCATTGGAGCGTATTTGCCGATGTCTCGCTCCCAGCACCGAAAAGATCCTATACATATAACAAGGATTTTAATGAGTTCATGATTCATGTGTGTATGCTAAGCAAAGAGTTACCACCACCATCCTTAAATATATGATTTTAAAGGGTATTTGGTGATATTACCCCTACTACCAAGTCTAATTGTGATATTGCCCCTACTTTTACAACTTTGCAATTTCACCCTTTTTGAGAACAAGCCTCCGCTTGTCCCTGCTTTGGATGTTGTTAGTTGGAGATGAATTAAAAAAATAAAACAAACACAAATAAATTCAGAACACTAGAAAATAACCCTAATACCCCTCACCTCATCCAAATCCGATGCCTCAACCCAACCCTCCATCCACCAATAAACCAGGCGGGCTATTTAACTATTTGCCATCCTAATCAGTGTCACCTCTTCAAATGCCACATTGAGAAATGCAATTACAAATTTACTACAATACTTCGACGTTGCACATTGATAACATCTTTGCTACTTTGTCTGACGTTGCACTTTGGAGTTGCTCTTGTAAAAATAATAAACTAAGGAGCAGGACTTACAATGATGACGGCCTTGATCATTCCCATGGTGAGCGGCACCTCGAGTCCACCTTCCTTCTGAATCCTCAGGAGCACGTCCACCAGGTCCTCCTCCCCTTCCACGGTGCCGTCTGTAGCCGCGGCCATGGCCGCTCTCCGCTGCTCGTGCTGCTTGATGGCGTAGTCCATGAGCTCAGAATTCTTGCGGTGGTGCTCCTGCGCCCAACGTTTCGAACCATCGACGAGCCTCGCGAGCTTCGACGACGGGAACAAGTCGCCGAGGTTGAACCCGGAGTTGATCTTCACCCCATCGGCAAGGTTCTCCAGGAACTCCTCCCTCTTGTCGAACCGGTCCCCGATCATGGAGCGCACGGCCGTGTCCGTGATGAGCACGGCGATTCGCTCGCTGACGTTAACGGCGGCCTCCCCTGCTGCTGCTGCGGCGGCGGCGCCGGTCACGAGGCGGCGGACCTCCTCCTCCCGGACGCCGCGGAACGACTGGACCCGGCGGGCGCTGAGGAGCTCGAGGATGCTGATCTTGCGGAGCTGTCGCCACAGCGCGCCATAGCGTGCGAACACGAGTCCTTCCCCGTCGACGACGAACACCTTCCTCGTCGCGGTCCATGGGCGCGTGGCGAAGTTGACGTCGTGCGTCTTCATGATCTCGCGAGCGGCGTCGGGGGACGACGCCACGACGACGGGGACCTCCCCGAGCCTGAGGTAGATGAGGGGTGCGTCATCGAGCCGGCGCGCGATGTCGGCCATGGCGCGGTGGGGGAGCGGGTTGCGGAGCAGGTGGTGGAGGCTGCCGATGACCGGCAGCTGCCTCGGGCCCGGCGGCAGCCTCAGGCCATTGTCATTACGCTTCTTGGTGAGCTTGAGAAGCATGAGAGGGAGGAGGACCAAGAAGAGGTACAGGCAGTACGTGATGAGCTGCTCCATGGAGTCAGCTAGAGAGCAATGGCAGTTGAGGCTAACCAAGAACTGGATGGTTTTTGAATCAGTTTGGACGAGGTGTATATGGAAATCTTTTAAATAGCCGGGTTATATATGCTGTTAATTATTTGCTTCCACGTGTATGTAATTTAGCCCATATAGTTTCATTTAGCCGGCTAATAGCTGTTTTGACTTAGCCCATTTAAAACATTGATATAGTATTACTTGCATAATATGACGATTTTGCTTCAAACTATTCGAGGTACGATCTACCTCAAAAAGGCTTGAATTGGTGTGGTGTCGCTGTAATCAGCTGGAAACCTCCCTTCAAAACACACATCAGCGTCAAATCGAGGCCTGGGTTTCGCCAGAACGGCGCCCAAATACAGCGCGGTCGCCGTCGACGGGGATCATATATCAGCCGGCCAGCCGTCGGCCGCGCATTTACGACGATCGATATGCAGCCGCTCCTGCCGGCCGGCCGGCCATGGGACAGCGGCGGCGGCGTTGACAGCGTCCTCGCACACGACCGATTCGAGAGAGATATTTACGATGCTGGCCGGTGTCTCGCCCGTTGCACGTAGGCCGTGGGTGGTTGGTGCATGTGGATCTGTAGCTTTGTACTTCCTGCGTATCAAATTATTAGTCATTTTAATCTTTTATATTTATATATTTTTACTATGCACCAAAATATATATTATGTCTACGCGAGAACGAGCTTTTAGATCGGTTGGTCAGATGCTCGGTTCGCACCCTATCGGTCGGGGTTCTATTTGTTGAAACAAATGATGTGATTGATTGATGGAGTGGGGGTGGACCTCACTATTTATGTACAGTGAAGGGATACATAGGCACCCTTTCGGAATGGAATAGGCACCTGTACGGGAGAGACACACTACGGTGTGCAGGTGCCTTTTCCGAAATTACACACTAATGAATATGTTAATTACATAATTAGTCTTATGATCACTACTAATTATTTCTTAACACTCCCCCTTGATCAATAGCTTCACGAGATCTTGATGTAATTTGACTTCAATCTTCCTTGGATATTATCTTGTAAAACTCCTCTAAAAACCCTATGGGAAAATCCTGAGGAGAAACCAATATGTATGTATATGCCACTAAAACTCCTTTAAACTCAGTGGGATAATATTAGGAGAAAATGATATGGCATTATTGTCTTGATATTTGTACGAGAAAACCTTTGGTAAGGAAAAACTCATCAATAAGAATAATGATCTGAGGATCATGTTTGAATATCCTTCTCCAAAACCTAATAGGAAAATATGAGAAGAGATTCATATCTTCTTAAAAATTCTTATAGAGAAAACAGAAGATATGACATACAATATGTCTTGTATATCACCCTTAAAACCTTAATGGAAAAATTAGGTGATATAAGGCATGGTTTTGTATTGTTGTTGCCTCATTAAAACCTTTTACGAGAAACCTTATGAGGAAAAACTCATACAAGAAAAAGAGTACACTAATCAGATGATTATTTATATAGGTTATATCAAAGAGAGTCTCCCCCTGATTCTTGCAAATCTTTGAGTTGTCTCATACCAATCCCAAAAACATATTTCTGGAACAAAGATGTTGGTAATGATTTTGTGAACAGATCTGCAAGATTATCATAAGATTTAATTTGCAAGATTTCTATCTCTCCTACCTTCTGTAGTTGATGAGGATAGAATAATTTAGGAGCCATATGTTTTGTAAGATTACTCTTTATATAACATACTCTCATTTGTGCAATACAAGCAGCATTATCTTCATACGTTATGGTAGGGTTCATGATTGAACTTATACCACATGATTGTTGTATGTGCTTAATCATTCTGCGAAGCCATACACATTCACGTGAAGCTTCAAATAATGCAATTATTTCAGAATGGTCTGTGGATGTGGCTATTAGAGTCTGTTTTGATGACTTCCATGAAATAGCCGTTCCACCATGTAAGAATACAAAACCTGTCTGAGATCAGGCTTCATGGGGATCAAATAAATAGCTAGCATTTGAGTATCCAATTAATGTTTTATCTTGGTTAATTTTGTAAAATAAGCCAAGATCTATTGTGCCAATAAGATATCTGAAGATATTCTTAACTCCCGCCCAATGGCGTTGTGTTGGAGTAGCGCTGTATCTAGCTAGCAAGTTTACCGCAAATGCAATATCAGGCCTGGTGCAATTTGCGATATACATCAATGCCCCAATGGCACTGAGATATGGAAATTTCTGGTCCCAATACCTCTTCATTTTCACCTTTAGGTCTGAATTGATCTTTATCAATTTCAAGAGAGCGTACGACCATATGTGTTTTGGATGGATATGATTTATCCATATTGAATTTCTGTGGAATCTTTTGGATATAAGCAGACTGGTGTACTAAAATCCCTGTTGGGAGATGCTCAAGTTGTAAACCTAAGCAAAATTTTGTTCTACCCAAATATTTCATTTCAAATTCCGTCTTAAGATGGTTGCGTGTTTCATCTATATCTCGTTGAGTTCCAATGATATTAAGGTCATCAACATATACAGATATAATACAAAATCCAGTTGAGGATTTCTTGATTAATACACATGGACAATCATCATTGTTGGAAAATCCCTTTTGAAGAAGGAATTCCTTTAGTCGGTTGTACCACATTCTTCCCGACTATTTTAAGCCGTATAATGACTTTTGAAGTTTTACACAATACATGTTGCGTGAATGATTCTTGTTCAGGATATCAATTCCTTCCGGAACTTATATATATATATATCCGAATCTAGTGACCCATATAGATATGTTGTCACTACATCCATGAGATGCATGGATAGACCTTTTTGTTCTTCCAATGATATTAGATATCGGAATGTTATACCACTTATAACTGGAGAATATGTTTCATCGAAATCGATGCCGGGTTTCTGCGTGAACCCTTGTGCTACAAGCCTCGCTTTGTATCTCACCACCTCGTTGTTTTCATTCCTTTTACGGACGAAAATCCATTTTGATCCCACAGGAAAAATATGATGAGGAGTAGGCATCACTGCGGAGAATACCTCTCGTTTCTTGAGCGAGTCTAATTCTGCCTTGATTGCGTCCTTCCATTTGACCCAGTCGGAGCGCTTGATGCACTCTGCCATGGACTTAGGTTCAGGATCAATGCAAAGTTCACTTGCAATCTTAGTGGCAAAGTAAATGTCGACATTTGTTGTCTTTCTATTGTATGATTCTCCAGAATCAATATAATTAATGGAAATTTCTTGTACCCCTTGTGACTCATCGTGATTTCCCATAACGATAGAGTCTGGGTGTTTCGATGTCCTAGCACTTATATTATTTTGTGCACTTGTGCTAGGTATGTGATGTATTTGTTGAACATCCATATTATTTGGATTTATAATATCCAATTGGTGTCTGTCAACTTGATGTTGATCTACATTTACTGTTGTGGAAGTGACCTTCCTAGTTTTCCACAGAGGCTTTTGTATAGCCTTATCCTTTGTTGTAGTACCTCTCCCCTCTTATTTTGATTTGGGAGTTCTTGAGTAGGAATTTCTACTCTTTCTGGTACATTTGCAGAAGGATTATGTGATTTTGTGACACCCTTAGAATCAGTAAATGCTTCTGGCAGATTATTTGCAATGTTTTGCAAATTGATAATTTTCTGAACTTCACATTCAGATTCTATAGTACGTGGATCATATGACTGGATACCAGTGGTATTCCAATTTATTTCCTGGCATTCTGTTTGGTACTTATCTCCCCCTAATGCCGGGAAATTGTTGTCATCGAAGATGCAATCAGCATACCGGGCAGTAAATAAATCCCCTGTAAGGGGTTCGAGGTACTTAATGATTGACGGTGATTTGTACCCTACATATATCCCCAATTTCTTATGGGGGCCCATTGATGTACGCTGCGGTGGTGATATCGGTACGTATACAGCGCAACCAAATTTTCGCAGATGGGAAATACTTGGTTGATTTTCACGTACTAACTGCAACAGGGAGACTGTGTTGTATGCAGTAGGTCTTATTTGAATCAAATCAGCGGCATGTAATACCGCATGACCCCAACATGATGTTGGTAGATTGCAAATCTGTAGTAATGGTCTAGAAATTAACTTTATTCTCTTGATAAGAGATTCAGCTAATCCATTTTGTGTATGTACATATGGAACAGAATGTTCTACATTTATGCCTAGAGCCATACAATAGTCATTGAAGGCATGTGAAGTAAATTCAGCGGCATTATCCATCCTGTTGGTTTTGATAGCATATTCAGGATGATGTGCTCTTAATTTGATAATTTGAGCAATAAACCTGGCAAAAGCATGGTTTCTTGTAGATAATAAACATACATTGGACATCTAGTAGATACATCAATAAGTACCATGAAGTACCTAAATGGTCCAGTTGATGGATGTATAGGACCACAAATATCTCCTTGAATGCGTTCAAGAAATTGTAGTGGTTCGACCTTTATTTTAAGATAAGAGGGTCTTAAATTAATTTTCCCGTGGCACATGCGGTGCACACAAAGTCTGATGGCTTGGGAAATTTTGAAGTGTTTAACTTGTGACCAATTGAATTGCCGATAATTTTTCTCATCATCCCCATGCCGGGATGACCAAGGCGATCATGCCAAATCTCGAAGACATCAAAATTTTGAAAAATTACCTTGTATGCAACATGTTGTACGGGTTTGATGTATGTGTAATACAATCCTGATGATAGTGAAGGAATTTTTCTCAAGCAGTCGCTTGTTATATCCGTCATGTTTATTGATGAATAGATATTCATCTTTGTTGTCACTATTTGTTTCTACATGGAAACCATTACAACGGATGTCTTTGTAACTCAATAAGGTACGAGTTGAATCGGGATACAGGAGCGCATCCTCAATTAGTATTTGAGTACCCATAAGGAGAACTATTGTGGCTCGTCCTGAACCAACAATTATAGCATCGCATCCCACGATGGTTGTGACATTTCCTTTACTCTTTTTGAGAGTTTGGAAATATTTAAGTTCTCTGAGTATGGTGTTCGTTGTGCAACTATCCACCAAACAAAGTTCTTCCTCCATTTGGATTTTTCCCGTAAGATAATCTAGAATGAGTAAAATAAATTATAAGTTTTGAACTCATAGATTATACAATACATACTTTATTCAATAACATCGCAAGTAGCATATGTCTTACAATATTGTGTGACAACAATTATTTACAACACAATTATTACATAAATATGGCTATAGAACGAAGTTCTTTGAAACTATAGAACGAAGTTCTTGTCGGGGAGCATAAAACTAAGACATGTCTCCGAACACGTCATTGGATGGTCCATCCACAAGCATGTTGTCGGTATCGCCGATGCTATCGATCATCATGTCGTCCGTGCCGAAGAATTCGTCCAACTGCATTGGTTCCTTCTCCTTGTCGTGTTCCGCGGGAACATCCTTGGAGCAACTGGCACCCAGAGTGTGAGTAGTGAAGTGCGCTTCAAACTTGTCCCCATGAACTTGCTTTTCAACATGCTTTTGGTAGAGATCAACCAAATGCTTAGCAGTATGGCACTTTCTAGTTGTGTGATTATGACAACCACACCTCTGACAAGCTTGAGAGTTGTCATGAGTATTATTCTTCTTGAAAGTTTCCTCGTTGTTGCTAGAACCCTTTCCTTTCTTAAAATTCCGCTTCTTCCATTTCCCCTTGAAATTCCTTGAAATGTACTTCCGGCAGAGGTGCTGCACCCACAGGGCACATTTGATGATTCTTTGTTAAGAGCTCATCATGCTTTTCTGCTTGGAGTAAATCATATATTAAGTCAGAATATTTAGTATACTTGTGGCGACGGTATTGCTGTTGCAATATCCTGTTAGCAGGGAGAAATGTAGATAGAGTCTTTTCTATCATTTCTGCATCATCCAAAGGTTGATTGCAAAAGTGAAGCTTGGTACAAATCTTGTGGACAGCAGAATTGTATTCTGCAACCGATTTGAAATCCATGAGACGAAGTAGTGACCACTCTCGTCTTGCTTCGGGCAGAATTACGCCTTGTTGTTGATTATAGCGTTCTTTGAGAGAGTCCCAAAGTTTCTTAGGATCATCTTCCATCATGTATTCTGCTTTGCGGTCATGGTGGAGATGGTGCCGTAGAAAATGCAAGGTTGCAAACTTTTGTGCCTTTGGGATAGGATTTTGTGGGTTAGGTTCATTAATTGTATTAATGTAACCTTTGGCTGTTAGCACAATCTTGACATCCATATCCCAGGTTAGGTAATTACTACCATCGGCAGCAAGTTCAGTGAAGTCTTTATTGATTAATTTATCCATTTTCCTACATGAGAGAACCATGTATAGGATTAATTTACTGATGTAAATTTGTGTTGTAAAAGTAGGCAAAATAATTTATGTAAGATGATCCTTACAAAATTAAGGTATATGATTTTTAATTCCTATAGGAATAAATTTGACTTGATAGTCATTTATATGAAATTTTGGATACATACTTTGAAGGTAATCATCATAAAGATGTAGACCTCACAGTGATGAGTAAAAGCTGCCTAAAAGCGCGGATCTCAGGGCAAATAAGCTCTTAGGAAGAACTTATCACAGCCAGCGCCTAGGTCACATCACCTTGTGTTATTCCAAATTATATTTATAAACCTTAATTTTAGTTTTGCTTGATATTCTACTTGATGTAGAGAATTGATTTTTAAACCATGCAAATAAAATAAATTGCATAAGAATTGTTCTAACACCTAGAAATGATCTGCGGATCATAAACATGAATAGTTACTGCGGTAATTATAACATTTAAATTACATAGGTGCATATACCGGATGGTACAAATAATATTGTTCGTCACAACATAAAATTACAGAACAATTCGAGGTCTAAATTATAAATATACAACACTAATAAGTCTAAATATATAGAAGATAAAAGCCTGAGGGCTAAATTTAAAGTTCAGGGGGTTTTTCTGGACTTTTCGAAAGTTTAGGGGGTCCGATGAACTTTTGGAAATGGAGGAGTTGTGCGGCCTGTGGGCCGCTGTCTTCCGCCCGTGGGCCGGCCGACCTGGAATGGCCCGCCAAGGCCTGCTTGGCCCAGCCGGCCCAAATGCTCGCGCATAAAAAGGGGTGGAGGGTTGCGGTTAGGGTTTCCCCTAACCCGCAACCGCCCCTGAAGCCTGCCGCCACCTTGTGACCGTCGGTGATGCCTGCGGTGATGGTGCTGGCAGTGGCCGGCCGACCGGTCGGCGAGCAAGCCGCAGATGCGGATCTGCAGATTCTCCCCGTTTTTTCCTTCTTCTTCTTCCCTTCTCCCCTTCTCTTAGTTACTGTCCCGCCACCCCTTGTGCGCCGGCGTGCAATGGCCGCCGGCCATTGGCCGGCCGTTAGTTGCTGGGGAAGGAGAGCCCCAGGGCGACGGGGCTCTAGGTGCCGCGACTGATCCCCGGGCGGCGGTCAACAGCCCCCACGCGGCCGAAGGGGCTCGGTGCGGCGCGGCCGCCTCCTGGTCGCCGGCGTCGAGGAAGCGGATGGCGGTCCACCGGTGTCGGAGAAGAACGGCGGGGCACCACGGCGAGCCGCCATGGTTCCGACTGTGAAGCTCGGGTGAGGACCAGGAGCGTCCCGGTGGTCGATGGATGACCGCTCCTCAGTGATGAGTGATTGACAACAGGTGTTGGACTGACTCTTGGCTCAGTGCACAGGTGTAGGCTGCGGCCTAGTTCGTGTTGTTGCAGGTGAAGAACGGGCACGAAAGGTCTTCAGCCTTGAGGGGCCTCCGGGAGATGGAAAGACAAGTAGGCTCAGTTCGAGGGACCCGGTGCACGGCGGGACTAGGTGCGGGCCACATGGTGGAAAGACGAGCAAGACGAAGTCATGGACGATCGAGCCGGTGCACGGTGGCGGTCGAGTCAAGAGGCTTGGCGGGAGGCCGGGCCGAGCACGCGGGGTTTGGTGGTTTGCCCACAAAACCATCGGAGGACGGTTTCTTGGTTTGGGCCTTAAAACCATGTCCGAAGGCCAAACACGACGGAGACGGGATCCGGGCGTGTCGGGAAGCTTCGAAGCGGAGGACACGCGGCGGGATCGCATGGCTTGCGTCGGGAGGACGCGGGGTGCGGCAAAGGCGTGGCCATCCGATGGCAAGACCCACAAACATTATATAAATGCCCCTGCGTGGGTTGTATCGCCAGTAGTTGAGTTAGGGGTAGTCGAGTCATTTCCCACACTGGCGGGACCCGATATATAAGCCATGAGTGTGTGGATGGCTTGCTCTCTCCGCGACCTAGGGTTTCATTTTCCTCCCTCCCATTTCTCTTTTTCCTAGACTATTTTCTTCTCCATTTTCTCTAGGCTAGCATGAGAGCTTCACGAGAGATTTGTTGAGAGGGATGGATGCTAGGGCGGCATGCTAGACCTTGTGAATCTTTCCTGGTTTGTATAGAAGATTCGGCGTTGTGATTTTCGTGGTCTTTTTCGTGCTTGTTTTCGGTGCCTTTGTTCTTGGTGTGGTTCCACGGATTTGAGTGGGTTTCTCCCCAGATTTCTTTGAGGGAAACATGGATGGATGTCTAGTACATCTTTGTGATTGATCTTGTGCCCTCAAACGCCGGGAAACCACTTCGATTCAAGGTTCTTCGGTCGGAGCTCTAGTTTTTGGTGGTGTTCAAAGGATCCGCGATTCCCGGTGATTTAGGGAGTTAGAAGGCAAAATTTTTGGGGTATAGCATCCTTGTTTGACGCTTAACTTGTCCCCAAACCCTTGTCTCAACAGCTTCTACCGTTTGGGAGATCCGGTGATGGATTGGAGGTGTTGACCTTCGGGGTCGAGCAGTTTTCTGCTCTGTCCGTGCCTCGCGGACGGTCCGCGTGGACCTGGCGGACGGTCCGCGCCGTGCGTGTTTGTCGCGTGTTCTTCGTGTTCTTGCTCGGCTTCGCTTTCGATCCGCGGTGTTTTCGAGTTTCGGTTGGGCGAAGTTTCGGACAGTCCGCGTGTTATGGGCGGACGGTCCGCGGGTGCCTGGCGGACAGTCCGCATGCTCCCCGCAGACGGTCCATTATTCGCGGTGCGTCTCTGGAGGTTCTGTTGTTTTTTTCGGACAGTCCGCGGCTCAGGCCGGATGGTCTGCGGCAAGGGTGCGGACAGTCCGCGATACCCCCGTCGGACGATCCGCGCGGCCTTTGCGGACCGTCCGTCCCGCCTGGCCGGACAGTCCGCCAGAGGCTGGCAGCTTTGTTCCTTGGTTCGATTCCTTCCTCCTTCTTTCGTGCTTCCGCGTGTGCTTCAAGGAATCGTTCCTAAGACTTGAGGTTGATCCATAACCTCGTTATCTTGGCGATTGGTGTGTGGTTCGATCCATCACTCGTGTGTGACCGGGTTTTGTCTAGGGTATAGGCTGGGTTCTTTGAGAAGACTTTTTACCGGCTCCTATTCACTCCCCCCTCTCTAGTCGCCATCCGATCCTTCAATTGGTATCAGAGCTTGGTGCCGGATTCGTGGTGACTTTGACAAGTCTTGAATCCTAAGATGGCGTACGTTGAGTGGGGCAGTCCGCCGCACTTCGATGGGAAGTGTTACCACAAGTGGGCGGCTCGTATGATGATCTTTCTTTGTGGCAAGTTGTTGGATTTCATTGTGCTTGACAAGACCTATGCTATTCCGGCCAACATCCATACTCTTATGGTGACCGATGCCGGTGCTAAGGCCAAGTATGAGGCGAATGCAAAAGCCGTTGATCACTTGGTCAGAAGCTTGTGTGATCCTGAGTTTGAGCGTGTTTGCCATTTGAATCTTGCTTGGCAAATTTGGGAGAAGTTGTTGGTTGCTCACGGTGGTGATAACCATGTGAAGGCTCGCCTCTTTGTTTTCTTACCGGATGCAATATGAGAACTTTACTCAACTTCCCGGTGAGGACATTGATGCGATGTTTCAGAGGTTCACCGCCATCGTGAACAACATGAAGGCCAATGTTGAGGATTTTCCTTACACCGAGCATGATCAAGCTTTGAAGCTCTTGCATATCTTGGACCCAAATGTTTGGGGTGCTAAGGTTGAGGCCATCAAGGAGTCCGGGCAATACTTGACTATTGAGTTGGATGACCTCTTTTCTAAGCTCAAGTCGGCTGAGGTTGACAGGAAGTTGCAATCCAAGCATGAGGGCTCGACTGATCATAGTCTTGCTCTTGTGGGCGGATCAAAGGGCAAAGCTAACCCTTCCCGTCGACAGTTTTCCTTGTCTTCTCTTATGTCTATTCCAGATGAGGAGTTTGATGTGCTGGGTGAGGAGGAGCTGGCCTTGCTCTCAAGGAGGTTTGATCGACTACATGAGAGCCGGAGGAATGCAAGGCGGAGCTCAGGGACATGCTACAAGTGTGGCAAGCGTGGACACTTCATCACCGAGTGCCCGGAAGCGGAGGAGAACAAGTACAAGATGAGCGAGTACAAGGCGCACCCGAGGCGTGAAGACAAGTACTCCTCCAAGGGCAAGCACTTCAGCAAGTCCAAGAGCAAGGACAAGGACAAGCGGCGTCCGAACAAGGGCGGCTACAAGAAGGACAAGGCAAAAGCCATGGTGGCCGGTGCAAGCGACGTCGACTCAAGCTCAAGCGACGCGCAGTCAAGCTCAAGCAGTGAAGATGAAGATGCCGGGAGGCGCAAGGGCAAGAAGAATGCAAGCCGGAACCTTAGTGGGTTGAGCTGTGTTGCACTTGGAGGCTTTTGTGGCATGGCCCATAGCTCAAGCAGCAAGAAGAGCGAGAAGGAAGACAGCGACTCCGACTCGGAGGATGAGGTAAATCGTGACCCCGACTTTTTGCTTGCTGAGATCACTAGGTTGAATGGCTTGATTGACAACTGTGATAGTGTGTTGAGAGATGCTAAGAAGATGAGGAAAGATCTTAGGGCTCAACTTGAAAATGCTAGTGAGAAAGTAGAAGAGTTAGAGTCTAAGTTGCTTGAATTGAAACTTGAGAATGACTCTTTGAAACTCGCTCCTACTATTTCTAATGATGTTGAATGCTCTGAGTGTGATGCATGGTTGAATGAGATCAAGTTGCTTAATGAGAAGAATGCTTCTATTTTGGCTAAACTAGATGCTCTTAGGACTGAGTATGATAAGCTTAAGGCTAGACCCACTTTGCTTGGTGCTTGTAAATCATGTCCTACTATGCATGCTAAGCTTGTTGATGCTCGTTCTACCATTAGTACTTTGGAAGCTTCTTTGAAATCTCCTGTTCTCAATGCATGCACTAGCTGTGATGAAGTTACTTTGCGCAATCTTGAACTTACTTCCCGTTTGGATGTCATCTATGAGCAGAATGATTACTTGAGGAAGGTGTTGGGTTGGTTGTCTAGGCAAGAACCTCAATTGAAAATCATGATTGAGGAGTTCAAGAGAGCTGATGGTCGTGGTTTGGGTTTTGAGAAGTTGGGTGAGAAAGTGGGAGAAAACAGTGGGGAGAGTGTGTATGAGAAGTGTGTTGAGTCTAACCCCGAGTTTGAGGTGATCGGAGACATCCAAGTCCCACTTCCAAAAGCACCCAAGAACTCATTCACACCAAAGCCCAACCACCTTTGCAACAAGCTTGACACAACCCAAGATCCACCCAAATTCCCACCTAAAACAAATGACTTCCAGAAAACGGTGAAGTTTGTGAGTGAGAAGGGTGAGAAACCTAGAGAGAAGCCAGAGCCAAAACCAAAACCCATCCCCTTCACGTGTGAGTATTGTGGCAAGGAGAGGCATCTAGTAGAGTTTTGCTACAAGAGGAAGAGGGATGAGGGGCTTGCTAGGGAGCAAGCAAACCAGGACAGGCATCGCCTGTCTCATGGTATCCCTGAGCCTAGAGTGCCATTTCCACGGGGTGTGGGAAGTGTGAGGAGTGTTGGTAGAGTTGGAGCTCAGGGTGGTAGGTTCCCACAGAGAGGTGGTGGTGAGAGGTTTGGTCGGGCTCGTGGTGGTTTTGCTGGACGTCCCCCTACTCGTCCTCAATACGGGTTTAGGGGAGATGATCGCAGCTTTGGGTTCCAGAGGAACTACGGACCACGTTTTCCCGCTCGTGGTGCTCGTACTCCTTCCATGGGACATGGGAAGTTTGGTGGCAAGGGAATGATGTTTGCTAACCCCTCTTTTGAGCAGATGGCTCGACACTGGTTCAACTTTCTTTGTGCTAACCCCAGTGTCGAGTCGTTAGCTCATTCTCGTTCTTGTTTCTGACTACAGGCGGGAGGCTTGGAGAACATTTGGTTGATCGACTCCGGATGTTCCTGACACATGACCGGGAGACGGAAGTGGTTCTTCGGCCTCACCCCGGTTGAAGGAAAAGATGTACATCACTTTTGGGGACAACGGACGAGGAAGGGTGATTTCTGAGGGTGTAGTGCATGTGAGTGACAAGGTAACGTTGAAGAGGGTTGCTCTTGTGAAGTCTTTGGGTTTCAATTTGCTTTCGGTTTCTCAGTTGCTTGATGAGGGCTTTGAGGTGCGTTTCAAGTCCGGTGAGTCTCGTTCTTCGGATTCTCGAGGTGATCTTGTTTGTATGATCATCCCCGAGGGTCAGATTTTCAGGGCTGATTTCTCTCGTTCTTTGGGTGCTGCTCGTTGTTTGATGGCTGGTCCTTCTTCTGATTTGTGGAAATGGCATAGACGGTTAGGTCACTTGAGCTTTGATTTGGTTTCCCGCTTGAGTGGTCTTGACCTTGTCCGAGGATTGCCGAGGTTGAAGCTTGAGAAGGATTTGGTCTGTGCTCCGTGTAGGCATGGCAAGATGGTAGCCACTCCCCATCCACCCCTGACCGATGTCATGACCGAGCGTCCGACAGAGCTGTTGCATATGGACCTTGTTGGGCCAGCTCGAGTTCGCTTGGTGGGTGGGAAGTGGTATGTCCTTGTTGTGGTGGACGATAACTCTCGCTATGCCTGGGTGTTTTTCTTGGAAGACAAGAGTGAGACATTTGGTTTTGTTCGAGATCTGATCGTGAGGTTGAAGAACGAGAGGCATGGGAATGCTATTCGAGCTATCCGCAGTGATAATGGCTCAGAGTTCAAGAACTCTCGTTTTGATGCCTTCTATCGTGATCTAGGTCTTGAACATCAGTATTCAACCCCTTATGTGCCCCCTCAAAATGGAGTTGTGGAAAGGAAAAATTGGACTCTTTGCGAGATGGCTAGGACGATGCTCGATGAGCACAGGACTCCTAGGAGGTATTGGGCTGAGGCGGTCAATACGACTTGTCATGTTTCCAACAGGATTTTATTGCAAGCTTTCAAGAGGAAGACCTGTTATGAGCTGATGCATGGTCGGGCACCCAAGGTGAGTCATTTCCGAGTCTTCAGCTGCAAATGCTTTATTCTTAAGAAGGGAAAACTCGACAAGTTTGAGGCTAGGTCTAGTGATGGGATTTTTTTTGGATATGCTAATCATTCTAGAGCCTATAGGGTGCTTAACCTTGAGACTAACAAAATCATGGAGACTTGCGAGGTAACCTTCGACGAGACAATGCCATGTACCTCTCTTGGCTTTGAATGTGCAGGTGATGAAGAGATGGCTGAGGACCTCTTTGAAGAGGAGAAGGATGAAGCTGGAGATGATGATGGAGAGAACCATGCGCCTGAAGCTGAAGGTGTACCCACTACTTCCCCTACGACCACTATGGAGGGTGGACCGTCTACTTCATGGACAACGACGGTGTGACAAGAGGACCAGGTGAGAGAAGCTGAAGTTGAGGGGGAAGTAGTCTCGAGGCGTGAGGCTCCCCGGCAAATTCAAGAAGTGCATCCCCTATCGAGGATCATTGGGGACATCGATGAACGAACTAAGCGGTCATGGTCTAGAAATTCCTCTCATTTCGCTCATGCTGCATTTGTTGCCTCCTTTGAGCCCAAGGACATTGGACACGCCTTATCTGATGCAAACTGGGTCAATTCTATGCATGAGGAGTTGGAAAATTTTGAGAGGAACCAGGTGTGGGAGTTAGTTGAACCACCTCCAAATTGCCATCCTATAGGAACCAAATGGGTTTGGAAGAACAAAGAGGGTGAGAATGGGATGGTTGTGAGGAACAAGTCCAGACTTGTTGCTCAGGGTTATAGTCAGAAGGAGGGGATCGACTATGAGGAGACCTTCGCTCCTGTGGCCCGTCTTGAGGCAATTCGAATCCTTCTAGCCTTTGCCGTGGCTAAAGGGTTCAAGTTGTTTCAAATGGATGTGAAAAGTGCTTTTCTGAATGGGGTCATAGAGGAGGAGGTGTATGTGAAGCAGCCACCGGGGTTCGAGAGTGAGAAGTATCCACACAGGGTGTACAAGTTGAAAAGGGCTCCGTATGGGTTGAAATAGGCGTCCCGGGCTTGGTATGGGAGATTGAGAGGTTTTCTGTTGAGCAGAGGGTTCGTGATGGGTGCCGTTGATAGGACCTTGTTTCTCCTCAAGCATGGGAATGACTTGTTGGTTGTGCAGATATACGTGGATGATATTGTCTTTGGTGGCTCGTCACATAACCTTGTAGCCAAGTTTGCAGATGAGATGAGCAGGGAATTCGAGATGAGCGTGATGGGTGAGTTGCAGTACTTTCTCGGGTTGCAGGTCAAGCAAGTGAAGGACGGAACATTTGTACATCAGACCAAGTACACGAAAGACATGCTGAGGAAGTTCCAGATGCAAGATGTGAAGCCTATGTCGACACCCATGGGGAGTACTGCTACTTTGGATGCAGACGAGGATGGAGAACCAGTGGACCAGCGAGAGTACCGGAGCATGATCGGCTCTCTCCTCTACTTGACGACGACAAGGCCAGACATACAGTTCAGTGTGTGTCTGTGCGCTCGTTTTCAGGCTTCGCCGAGGACATCACATCGACAGGCCGTCAAGAGGATTTTCGGTACCTACGATCCGCCCTCGGTCTTGGCCTTTGGTATTCTTCCTCCTCGACTCTTTCTCTTCATGGTTTTTCTGATGCGGATTTTGCTGGTTGTCGAGTCGAGAGGAAGTCTACTTCTAGTTCTCTTCAGTTTCTTGGGTCCTCGTTGGTTTCGTGGGCTTCCCGCAAGCAGTCTAGTGTAGCTCAGTCTACCACCAAGGCGGAGTATGTTGCAGCCGCGAGTTGTTGTTCCCAACTGTTGTGGATCTCATACACTTTGAGAGACTTTGGTGAGGAGTGCACCCAGATCCCACTTCTTTGTGATAGCACCAGTGCCATAAGCGTAGCGAAAAACCCAGTGCTTCACTCCAGAACCAAACACATAGAAGTGAGATACCATTTCTTGAGAGACAATGTGGAGAAAGGGACCATTGTGTTGAGTCATGTCCCTACCCAAGATCAGCTTGCAAACATCTTTACAAAGCCTCTCGACCAAGCTACATTTGTGCGCTTGCGGGGGGGAACTTGGGGTTTGTTGCCCTTTCTAGTTGATTCTTGGGGGTTTTATTTTTGTACCATATGTATCATACCATGTTTACTTTGATGTATATACATGCTTTGTTTGATGTATAAACCATGGTAGGATAGCCATCTTGTTATATATCATGTTGCATTTGTATCATATTGCATTTTAGGATGATGAGCTTCTTTCATATGCCTTATTTGAGTTTCTTTGGCTACTTGTGAGATATTGATCATATGTGTGGAGAAATGGCTATGTGAGGTTATGCTCTTGGAATATTTGAGATATATGTGTTGTGAGATATCCCTTTTTGAATCAAATGCTGATCTTGACTAAATTTGATGAAATGTGCTCCACTCATGTGTAGTAGTGTATCCATGTCACGTTTTGGTCTAAATGTTCTTTCTATGCTTAGATTGTGCTTGGATGTCTTTGTCTTGCATTTGAGCCAAAGGCCGATATCATTGTGAATGTTTAGCCTATGTTGCATTCATGGGGGAGCATAAGCTTCTTTTTGCCGCAAAGGCACTTCATGTACCATGAAATGAATTAATCTTGAAAAGAAGTGTGTATGCTTGAGAAATGCTCCATCCATCATGTTTATGCTTAAAATGTCTTATCTTTCACACATGGGTGCAAAACATGTTGCATGATGTTCACTAGTGGAGAAGTCTCCCCGAAGTGGACACATGGCTCATGAGCTTTAACATGACATGCTTTGCTTTATGGGTGTTTGCAATGATCTTTTGCTGAGAATTTGATATCCTTGTATGATCTCTGGATGATATGCATGTTTTTGGCTAGAATATGACATGGATAGGCCTTTACATTTGAAGTGAGCCATCTTTTGATAAAACTGCTCAAATCTGAAAATTTTGCTTTGTCACATGCCTATATTTCCATATATTACTTGTGGCAATGCTTTGACTATGTTATGATCCATATGTGTGCTCTTTGTCTCATTTCTAGCATTTGACACTAGATTTGGCCTATTTGAGAAGCTCATGTAGATGTTTATATGCTTTGTCTTACTTTCCTGCATTTTCACCTTGATTCATACATTGCCAACAAGGGGGAGAAGAGGTGAAGAGGTGAGTTTAATGAAAGATTCAGAAAAATGCATCTAAAAATTTGGAAGTTTGCATCCACATGTTCAGGGGGAGCTTTCTTGCTATTTTCAGTGTGGAGTTTGTGCTTTGCTCGGCTTGTGACCTTTCTTTGCCTTTCTTTGCTTTTGGTCATGAGTTGCGCTTCTTTGTTTTTTCTTTTCTTCTTACTTTCTTTCTCTGAATTTCATTTCGCGTTGTGTGTTGTCAATGCACTCATCAAGGGGGGGATTGAGGACCAGGAGCGTCCCGGTGGTCGATGGATGACCGCTCCTTAGTCATGAGTGATTGACAATGGGTGTTGGACTGACTCTTGGCTTAGTGCGCAGGTGTAGGCTGCGGCCTAGTTTGTGTTGTTGCAGTTGAAGAACGGGCGCGAGAGGTCTTCAGCCTTGAGGGGCCTCCGAAAGATGGAGAGACAAGTAGGCTCGGTTCGAGGGACCCGGTGGACGGCGGGACTAGGTGCGGGCCACATGGTGGCGAGACGAGCAAGACGAAGTCATGGACGATCGAGCCGGTGCACGGTGGCGGTCGAGTCAAGAGGCTTGGCGGGAGGCCGGGCCGAGCACGCGGGGTTTGGTGGTTTGCCCACAAAACCATCGGAGGACGGTTTCTTGGTTTGGGCCTCAAAACCAAGTCCGAAGGCCCAACACGATGGAGACGGGATCCGGGCGTGTCGGGAAGCTTCGAAGCGGAGGACACGCGGCGGGATCGCATGTCTTGTGTCGGGAGGACGTGGGGTGCGGCAAAGGCGTGGCCGTTCGATGGCAAGACCCACAAACATTACATAAATGCCCCTGCGTGGGTTGTATCGCCAGTAGTTGAGTTAGGGGTAGTCGAGTCATTTCCCACACCGCCGGGACCCGATATATAAGCCATGAGTGTGTGTGGATGGCTTGCTCTCTCCGCGACTTAGGGTTTCATTTTCCTCCCTCCCATTTCTCTTTTTCCTGGACAATTTTCTTCTCCATTTTCTCTAGGGTAGCATGAGAGCTTCACGAGAGATTTGTTGAGAGGGATGGATGCTAGGGCGGCATGCTAGACCTTGTGAATCTTTCCTGGTTTGTATAGAAGATTCGGCGTTGTGATTTTTGTGGTCTTTTTCGTGCTTGTTTTCGGTGCCTTTGTTCTTGGTGTGGTTTCGCGGATTTGAGTGGGTTTCTCCCCGGATTTCTTTGAGGGAAACATGAATGGATGTCTAGTACATATTTGTGATTGATCTTGTGCCCTCAAACGCCGGGAAACCACTTCGATTCAAGGTTCTTCGGTCGGAGCTCTAGTTTTTGGTGGTGTTCAAAGGATCCGCGATTCCCGGTGATTTAGGGAGTTAGGAGGCAAAATTTTTGGGGTATAGCATCCTTGTTTGATGCTTAACTTGTCCCCAAACCCTTGTCTCAACATCTTCTACCGTTTGGGAGATCCGGTGATGGATTGGAGGTGTTGACCTTCGGGGTCGAGCAGTTTTCTGCTTTGTCCGTGCCTCGCGGACGGTCCGCGTAGACCTGGTGGACGGTCCGCGCCGTGCGTGTTCGTCGTGTGTTCTTCGTGTTCTTGCTCGGCTTCGCTTTCAATCTGCGGTGTTTTCGAGTTTTGGTTGGGTGAAGTTTCGGACGGTCCGCGTGTGCTGGGCGGACGGTTCGCGGGTGCGTGGCGGACAGTCCGCGTGCTCCCCGCGGACGGTCCGTTATTCGCGGTGCGTCTCCGGAGGTTCCGTTATCTTTTCGGACGATGCCGCGGCTCGGGCGGACGGTCCGCGGCAAGGGTGCGGACGGTCCGCGATACCCCTGCCGGGACGTCCGCGCGGTCTTTGCGGACCGTCCGCCCCGCCTGGCCGGACAGTCCGCCAGAGGCTGACAGCTTTGTTCCTTGGTTCGATTCCTTCCTCCTTTCGTGCTTCCGCGTGTGCTTAAAGGAATCGTTTCTAATACTTGAGGTTGATCCATAACCTCGTTGTCTTGGCGATTGGTGTGTGGTTCGATCGATCGCTCGTGTGTGACCGGGTTTTGTCTAGGGTATAGGCCGGGTTCTTTGAGAAGAATTTTTACCGGCTCCTATTCACTCCCCCCTCTCTAGTCGCCATCCGATCCTTCATCGGGTGTGCGGCCGTTGAAGGTCCGGAGAGGCCGGGAGATGTGGTGGCGGCCGTGAAGGAGTAGATGGCCACCGGTCCGGCCTGAGGGCTAAATCCAGTGTTGTCAGTCACTGTCTCCGTCGCGTGTGCAGGTATGTTTAGATCAGGGATGACCCCAACCCCTTCCGCTTGTGTTCCAGGGCGGCGGATGCAGACGACAAGACAACGGCGAGGCGGCTCCTTTGGAGGCGTCGGCGTCGGTAGACGCTATGCTGCTGGGGATGGACTGTGGGAGACTAGTCCTGTAGTGTACGACGGCATCGAGGAGCGGTTGCTGCATGTGGCCGGTGAAGCACGGCACGGTGGAGGGGACCTTGGTCCACGACGGCCACGGAAGCGGCGGCCTCGACCTCCACGTCGACGACGACGCCGGCCATGGCGTGCAACTCTAGTACAGAAAAAGCAACGTCCCTGGTTTGTCTTGATGGGGATGACTAGATAGGTAGCATATGCAGTCTCTACTAGTCGAAATGGGGATTCGGGATCCATTGTTGCTCACCCTGGGACGGATTCCGGTGTGTTTGCCGGCGGTGATGCCTTCTGGCCTTTTCCTGTTGTGCGTGTGTTGCCCACGAGAGCATGTGTGCTGATAACATGTTGAAACAAATGATGTGATTGATTGATGGAGTGGGGGTGGACCCCACTATTTGTGTACAGGGAAGGGGCACACAGGCACCCTTTCGAGATGGAATAGGCACCTGTACGGGAGAGACACACCCGTACGGCGTGCAGGTGCCTTTTCCCTAATTACACACTAATGAATATGTTAATTACATAATTAGGCTAATGATCACCACTAATTATTTCTTAACACTATTCTCTTAGGGGCGGATTTGTGGTTGGAGGTGTGCACTGAAACAATTGTGTCACATGCCCTACACTAAAGCGTTTAAGGCTAGTCTTGTCTCACGTGGGTTGTGATGCCGCTGTGTATAGATGGTGCAAGGGTTCGAGAGTTTTATCGATCTATGTGAGAAGGTCTTCTTCTTAATTACAATGTGTGTGTGATGACCTAAGGCTTAATAGGATTGATAAGGATACTCATACCAATAAGTTGTAACTTCTTTTTCAGAAGCTCACCTCGAAAGAACTCCGAGGTTAAGCGTGCTTGGTCTCGAGAGCAATTTTGGGATGGGTGATTGATCAAAAAAATCTTCTGGGTACGCATGAGTGAACACAAAGTGCACATAAAAGATTTGTGTTCATGTGTTGGTCTGTGAGAGCATTTACAACAGAGTACCAAAACCAAGTTGTTATACCCGGGACCTAAACCAGCCAAAAACATTACTCCAGCAGAGGATCTATATTGGTTGCTATTTTGGGCCTGGACATAAAACTCACCCATGGAGACCCAAATATACCAACCCAAGCATGAGTTGCTATATCCTCCAGCCACACGCGGGAAGGAGCCAACCGCCGCTCGAGGGACTTTTCACGCTTGCTATCGCAGCTGCGGGAGGTTGGGCAAGGCCACAATCCGCTGACCGACAAGCTGCTATCGCGGGAGGTCGGGCGAGGCAGCCGCCCATGGTGCCATCATGGGAGGCTGGGTGAGGCAGCCGCCCATTGCGTCATGCTGCCAAAACCCAGGTGAGGCAGCATCCCGTCACGCCGCCGGGGGAGGTCGTGCGAGGCAGCGACCCGCGGGCCATCGCGCCACCGCGACCTGTTGGCCCTCGCACTGCTGCCAGAGCCCTAGAGAGGCCGCACCCTGCCACACATCAATCGTGGGGAGGAGGCGGTAGCGCGGGTTGAGATGGTAGTTGGCGGCGCAGGTGGAGGTTGTGGCTGAGCTGGATAGGGAGATGTGGACGAGGGTGGAGGTGGGTGGTAAAGAAGGGGATGTGGAGGTTGTGGTCGGGCTGGGAAGGGAAGACACTGGTGAGGGTAGAGGTGGTCGTAGGGCTAGAGAGGGAATACACCGATGGAGGAGGAAAGAGGTCGCTGAAGGAGCTCGGTCGCTGGAGCAGCGCGGCCACCGGAGGGAAGGAGGTGGCGGTGTGAGTGAGAGGACGAGAGGGAAGGAGGAGGGGAGAGGATAAAGTTGTGCCATTTTGCGGATTGGACCCTAGGAAAAGATTTCTTCACGTATTAGTCCTTGAGTGGAATATAGGTACCCAATTTTAGCAACTCTGCTGGAACTCTGGTGGAGAAGACATCTTTATGGTACCTAAATTTTTCTCTTTCCTGGACCTAAAACCGGTTTGTCCCCAAATTTACCAACACTACTGGAGATGCTCTGAGGGCATTCTTGAGGTCCTAGAGAGCAGCCAGGCGTAAGCAGGTCCGACCTTGAGGAGGCAGGACATTACAATGCATAGTAATATGTATGAACTTAGATAAAAATTAAATAATGAATAATTTGGGATGGAGGGAGTAGTTCATATCTTTTTTTGTTTATAGACATCTTTGTGCCAGACAGTGTTGCATTCTGTGGATGGGAATAGTCCCACTGAGTTAGCACATTTTTTAGCAATTACCCCTTCAGATTTGCTGCTAGAACCTGTTCGATGAATTCAAACACGGAAACAAATTCTTATACCAAAATTTTTTTATGTAAAATCGATGTAAAATTTCACACGAAATCAGTGTGCTCCTAATTGATATAAGAAATTGCTGTAACTTGTGCTTTTGGTATAGTCAAAATGGGGAAAAACTTGCTTCACTTTGAATGTTCTCTTCACCTTTTTGCACTTTTACCACTATACTAGTAGTACGTTCTACAGATCACCATGTATTTGATACTAGCAAATATGCCCGTGCGTTGCAACGGGAGGAGATAAAAAAAATTCAACATACCCTTCTTAGTAATCATCACCAAAACATACATGACTGCTTGATTTATTGGCCACATCAATTATTTTCAAAAATGATTTCAAATTCCTGCATATATATAGAATAATAACTCCTATAAACATACTAAGATAAAACAAAACAATAGAAGTTGTGTATTCTCAATCTCATATCACACTCTCACACTTAAAACATGTTGAGGATGAACATATATATATTCTCTAGAAATCCTTTCATAAGTATGAATCTGATGAATCATACAAAGGATTCACCATGTTGATAGAATTTTTACTCAGAGTATTTTGCTGTATCACACAACGTGCTTTTTCACGATTTCTCATTGCATGTTTTTGTTCGGCTATCATGTTTGCATAGAGCAATTTCTGACGATCATGTATCGCCCGCCTTGGCTCTGGTTTTAAATTTGCATAACATGCCCTAGCATTTGCACATCTTGCTTCAATTTGCTTGAACGTGAGGTCAGCTATAACTTTCTTTTGCCAGCGAGTTTCGCGATGTTTTTCTAGTAATTCATTCTTTTGCTGGTCACATAGTTGTACATGTCGGTTCCTTTCTCGCTGGCTTTTACCTTCTTTTGGATCCTTGAGTAGTGATTGGTCACGGGGTGTCGTGCATCCACTGCCATTGCTAATAACTTTGTCATTAAAAAATAAGTTATGTGTTTAGTTAGGTAGTATCAAGTTGTGTGAACATTTATAAACAACAATTGATCATACTCGTATAGGTGCTATTGCTTAGTTCTTTCAATATAGCATGATCCTTGGGTTGTTTCGATGACGACATCTGCAAGAATATAGTCAGTGATCATTAGTGCTATCAGTAACAAACTGATAATTCAAATTGAGTATCATGCAACATTATCAAGAAAACACAAAAAAGCTTTGGAAAATAAGCCCCTCCAAGCTTCTCCGCCACGTTATTTCGCTTATAGAAAATTAATTAACGTTTTTTACTTAAAAACTCGACCTGCGAGGGGTAAGATCACCCCACGGGCATTGTATTAAAAAAGAAGACCTTTCTCACACAGGTCGAGAAATCCCCGAACCCCTACCACACCCATACACAGTGGCATTGCAAACTCACGTGAGATTAGGCTGGCTTTGGACCTGTGCTTTGGCATGGGGCAGGCGAGGGGATTTTTTACAATGCGTACTCCACACTTTTGTGCGACATGCGCAAGTGTAGACTCCTGGGAGGGCCACAACTGGCCGCTCGACCACTGCACAACCATGCGACTACGTGGGGAATAAATTTGATCAAATCTGAGGAAATTTGCTCGATCTCTAGTGCATGTTGTCCCTTCATGCTACGTGCAACGTGACAACCAGAAACTCGATCTCTAGTGTTGTCCCTTCATGCTCCATGCAACACAAGTTACATAACAACCAGAAAAGGTCATCGGCACATTGAGCCCCATGCATGTGAGGTTACTCATCAGAACTACAAAAGCCAACCGTCAACCATGGTATGCTCTAGGAATTTTCAATAATCATTTTCCCTTTTTTGATGCCAAGGGACAGGCCAGGCACCCAACGCCTTCCACGTACTGTTTGGCTTCATCATTCATTGCATATTGGGCAGGTATCCACAAGCAGGAGGAAAAAGCAATGCTGGAAACAGGGGCGGAAGCGATGAAGGCGACGGCTCTTCACTTCCACTCGATGCAAGATTCGGAGACCGGGGCGATGGTACTGTGCTTCTACATTGAGGTTCTGCCAAGGAAAACAGAAGAGAAAAAAGAAGTTGCATCCCCCCTTCTCTGCAACTTTGAGGAGCTCCTTTGTTATCTCTGAAGCTTATTTTGGGTTTGTTTGGCTAGTGTTAAACTTTTCTGATCGTTAGTTGTTGGGTTTTGGTAACGTTGGTAGTTTATCAGGTGGTAGATCCTTGGTATCCCCCCTGGTTGAAACTTGTATTAATCAGTTGACTGGTGGTAACTTCAGATGTTTGACTCTGTAATTTCGTTGCTTCTCGGTAATGAAATTCGGGCAAAGCCGCAGTTGGAAAAAAAATGCCTTCCACGTACATTGACAACGTAGAGCTCACTTCTGAGACTGAGCGTCTGCGGCCCTGCGCAATCCATTCGTCGTCCATCCTTATCCTCCGCCATTGTTGGCATCTAAAAATCATGGAGACTAGATGGCAAATCCGGCGACAGTTTGTAAGAAATCGGATGCTCGTTAGCCTAAGAGGGGGAGGGGGTGAATTAGGCAACTTAAAACCTTAACCTATGGCTTCACTAATTTTACACAAAGATAAACTAGAACATACTATCTAGATGTCCAACTAGGTTTGTTCTAGTGTGAAACTCCCATCGCAAAACAAGGTTTGCAACCTATAGCCATTCCTAACATGATGCTATTCTAGGAAAGTAAAGGCAAGCAAAGATTGCAATAGAGTAATTGCGGAAACGTAAAGTGGATGAGAGCAAGCAAAAGTCTTGACACACGATTTATCCCATGGTATCGGTAGGCACTAAGCCACCCCTAGTCCACGTTGTTGAAGCACTCACACAAGAGTATTGCTTCCCGGTCACCAAGTCTCTCCCAGGAGCACCACTTGACTCGCCACAATGGCTAGCCACTTAGGCACTTGCCAAGCTCCCTTGGTCACCTTGATGCCGCCTCCACTAAGGAGCTTCTCCACCAAGGAAGGGGGTCTCCACGTCCCCCGCACAAAGTGTCCTCGCCGCTCCACACCAAGCTAGAGGGTCGATGACGATTGCCAGTGAGCCACTTAGGCCCCAAGGCTTCCGGCGAACCTTGTACAACTTGATTCACTCAAGAATCACCTCACAAGGTTGGCACAACCTTGCACTCACTCAGCTCTAAGCTAAGCCTAGCACTAAGCACATACACAAAGCATACGCAAGTCTAAGGATGAGAAATTAAGCACTTGGATGGATTAGATATGATCTTGTAGGTGTCTTGCACTCTCCTGCAGTTCCACATAATCGAGCCACCTCAAATGGGTGAGTGGAGGGGGTATAAATAGCCCAAGGCATCAAACTAGCCGTTGGCTAACGACCATTGAAAAAGTAGCGTCGGATGAACCGATGCTAGATTTTCCAGGGTGTCGGTTCATCCACTGCCCCTCCCATGTCACATAGCCGTTGAGATTCTCTGACACAACTGCTCCGACGCTATGCACCGACAGTGCGTCATATCATACGGTGCTGAAGACTCCACGACCAAGTTACCTCTGTTAGCTTTCACGCGACCGTCGGATAGACCAACGCTTCACCTTGACCAAGGCGTCAGATCATCCGGTGCTGAAGGATTTGTCTTGGCGCGTCTCTGTCTTGATTCAAACCGAGCATCGGATAGACCGACGGTGTCCTCAATCAGACCGTCGGATCATCCGGTGCTACTGTCTTCGCTGCTCTTCCTCTGCAACTCGTCCGATGCTACTAGAAATTGTACCGTCGGTTCATCCGACGGTGCCTAGGGTTTTACCCAGTGAACCAACTCGTCTGACGATTGCACCGACACTTGCTATTTGGATACCGTCGGTTCACCCGACGGTGTCTTTTCTTTTTCTTTCTTGCTCGGTTTTGACTCTTGATCTTCTCATTTTGGCAAGTGGTATATTGGCATCCTTGGGACATAGAAATGTCTACCAAGACATGCTAAACAATAAGGTTAGTCCCATTGATCATGTTGTCATGAATCACCAAAATCAAACACGAACTAATGGCATATAGGGCCATGTTCGCTACAATCTCCCCCTTTTTGGTGATTTATGACAACACAACCAAAGCAAGTATAAATTTGCAAAATTGACAAAATTAGAACCACTTACACTTGCTTGGATGCTTACCATCATCCAAACTCCCCCTAGATCAACCTTCCCCCTTTTTGATCTTTTCTTCCTATGTTCACATTTTCCCCCTTTGGTCTCACATCCTTGGAACCACTAGCTTGCTTTGGTCTCACATTCTTGGAACCACTAGCTTGCTTTGGTCTCACATTCTCCCCCTTTGGAATAAAATCTCCAAAAATTCCAAAACAATTAGGGCCCCAAGGAAACTGGCATGTCCTAGCAAACATAGCTCAAAGAAAAATGTTAAATACAAGGGAGAAAGCCTCATGAACCATGATCCATATGTATGATATCAATGAAGATACCACATGTAAGAATGACTAAGGTGGATCACAAGTTCATGAGACTATCATGATATAAACTAAGCTCCCCTAAGTGTATGCACAAGAAGATGGTGTGAAAAACAAGTGCACAACTACAAACTTGTAATACAAGGAAGCTTAGAGCATATCATGCAAGGAGGTAGCTTATAGGACAAGAGATAAGACAAATGGGTTTTTGTTACATTACCACTTGTAGATATCACTTGTAGTCTTTTGATCATTGCATACCTCCGAGGGTTTATCCTCTTTACCTTGTTGGCACCACATTGAGATGAGCCACTTTGAGATGATATCACTAGGTGACACCACTTGAAAGAAGCTTGCATAGAAGACACCTGGGGTACCACAAGGATTAGGAATGTATGAGTACATTGCCTTTGAAATTATATAGAGACATAAGCTCGCAAGGACATGACTCAATAGCATGAAGCTCATATTGCTATACTCACTCTTTTAGAGATGTTAGATCACATTGAGAGTGAAATAGCATTCTCTTAGAATGAATTACCGCACCGGAACGCGTCGCCTAGGGACTTCGTAAGATAAGCTTAAAACAATATTAGTCCCATAACCAAACCATAGGATGAGCTCTCCCTATGTGTGTGCATTTAGTGTTTGAATCACTAACCAAATGTACTCACATTGTTTATGACAAAAAAAGGGAAGCTAACCCTATAGCTTAATCATGATGCAAAAAGATATATATGAAAACATGCACCATGAAAGAACAAGTGTAGATTTCCTACACACTAATCAAACCATGTAGGTTGCTCATGGGTTAGCACATGACACAAGAAACCTACCATATGTAAATATTGCAACAAATGCAACCTAAACAAGGCAATGTAGCTACAATGATTCATGAGATAGGCTCTAGTTTCCATTACCTCAACCGGGGAACTTGGGCAACACATGTCCAACTTGCAAGCTTGGCTTCTAGGCTTGAATCTTCTCATCTTGATTGTGCCAAGCCTCCCAAGTCCCCGCGCTCAAGGCCTTCAAGTGGCCTTTGGAACCCAAACTATTTGAGGCCCCTTCATATTGGTGATGACTTCCTTGGGCACCCAAATGGGTTGGTTCCAACCCCGCTCCTCCTTCATCTTCCCAACCTTGTGTGCAACCACCTTGCCATTAGCCTTCTTCTTGATGACGTAGGTGTTGCTCTTGGTCTTGTTCTTGCGGTTGGGCTTGGTATAGATGAGGGAGCTCTTGATGATGGGCTTCAACTTCTTCTTCTCGCCCTTGTCCATCTTCTTGACAAATTGAGGGCATTTGTAGAACTTGTGCCCTTCTCCATGACACTTGTAGCAAGTCACGGTTGCACCCTTCTCAAGCTTCTTCACCATGGGGTCACGGTTATCTTGAGAAGGTTGGACTTTGCTCTTCATGTCTTGAGAGATGTCCACTTGTTCCTCATCGCTTTTGCCTTTTCCCATCAAGCTTGCCAACCTCTCTCGAAGCCATTTTACTTCTTGCTTGAGCTCATCATTTTTCTTGCCTATGAGACAATCACATGTTTCTACAACAACATTCTCATTGCAAGTTGGTGAGCAAGATTCATCAATTAAATCAATGCAAGAAGTTGAAGCATCTACCTTGGAGATAGGAATATCACAAGTGATAGATAATTCATCAAGCTCAAAGGAATAACTTGTTTTAGTCTCATTGCTCTCAAGCTTAGATTTTAGCTCATCACACTCCTTGCTAAGAAATTTGAATTTGCACAACAAATGTTCATAATTTGTAACAAGGGTTGTACTAAGATCATTGAGAGCATTGAGTTCTTTAATTTCATTAGCTTGTTTCTTAAGCATTCCTTTTTGCTCATGGACTAGCTCAACAAGATCATCAAGAGAGGTGGTGTCGGATTCGTCATCACTTACATCGCTTTCCATACCTTTGGCCATAAGGCACATGTGTAGTGATGATGAAGGACCTTGCAAGAAGCAGGTGGTGATGTTCTTTCTTGATTCATCACTTGATCTAGAAGAACTTGATTCTCCACCACTTGTCTACTCACGGACGGCGATAGTTGCTTCTTGACTTGATCTCCTCTCCTTGACCACCTTCTTCTTGGGCTTGTGCTCGATCTTGGTGAACTTGATGTGTTGATGATGACGCCCTTCTCTCAAGTGGATGTTGTAGCCGTACATGTTGACTTTCTTCACATACTTGAAGATCTTCTTCACGTACTCGGCCAACATAGATTCAACCTCTTCATCACTTGAGGAATCTTCATTGTCACCATCATCACCATCATCCTCACTTGAGCTTTCATGAGTAGCCATTCTACTCAACACCTTCTCTTGTTGGCTTGAGAGAGCATGGTTTGTGGTTGGAGAAGATGGTTCTTGGGGATTTTCTTGGGGCGCCTTCTTTGACTTGGGCATTAGTTGAAGCTCATGTGCCATGATCTTGCTCAAGATATGAGATGGCTTCAAATCTTCGAGCTTCTTCTCGTAGATGATTGCCTTCACCAAGTCATAATCGGGCTTCCGGAGACTTTGAAGGATCTTGCGGTTAATGTTCAAGTCAGTGATGTCCTTCACACCTAAAGCATTGATCTCATTGACAAGCACATTTAGGCGTGAGTACATAGATTTGGCATTTTCATTAGCAAGTTGCTTAAAGCTATTGAATTCCTCAAGGAGACAACCGTAGCATTCATTAGCAACTTCTTTTGAACCCTTATTTTGCTCCTTGATGGTTTTCCATAGCTCTTGAGATTTTTCACAAGTAAAAACTCTATTAAAAACGCCTACATCTAGTGAGGACAAAATAATACTCTTAGCAATTACGTCAAATTGCTTTTCCTTTCTAGTACTATTTTTCATGCCCTCATCGGTGACTCTCCAAACATCAAGGTCCTTTGCTTGGAGATAGGCCTACATGAGAACCTTCCACCGAGGATAGCCCGTGCCATCAAAATGTGGAGCCAAACCTAAGGTATCTACCCCTTTCATTCCTCTATAGAGCAACTCACTAGGCGGTGAAGCCTAAATATTCCAATGAGCCACTTTTCACAATTTACCAATCGAATTGGCGTATCCTTGTGAAGGAAGTGAGTCCCGGCTCTGATACCACTTGTAAGGAATCGGATGCTCGTTAGCCTAAGAGGGGGAGGGGTGAATTAGGCAACTTAAAACCTTAACCTATGGCTTCACTAATTTTACACAAAGATAAACTAGAACATACTATCTAGATGTGCAACTAGGTTTGTTCTAGTGTGAAACTCCCATCCCGAAACAAGGTTTGCAACCTATAGCTATTCATAGCATGATACTACTTTAGGAAAGTAAAGACAAGCAAAGATTGCAATAGAGTAAATACAGAAACGTAAAGTGGATGAGAGGAAGAAAACTCTTGACACACGATTTATCCCGTGGTATCGGTAGGTACTAAGCCACCCCTAGTCCACGTTGTTGAAGTATTCACACAAGAGTATTGCTTCCCAGTCACCAAGTCTCTCCCAAGGGCACCACTTGACTCGCCACAAAGGCTAGCCACTTAGGCACTTGCCAAGCTCCCTTGGTCACCTTGATGCCGCCTCCACTAAGGAGCTTCTCCACCAAGGAAGGGGGTCTTCACGTCCCCCACACAAAGTGTCCTCGCCGCTCCATACCAAGCCGGAGGGTTGATGATGATTGCCGGTGAGCCACTTAGGCCCTAAGGCTTCCAGCGAACCTTGTACAACTTGATCCACTCAAGAATCACCTCACAGGGTTGGCACAACCTTGCACTCACTCAACTCTAAGCTAAGCCTAGCACTAAGCACATACACAAAGCATATGCAAGTGTAAGTATGAACAATTAAGCACTTGGATGGATTGGATATGATCTTGTAGGTGTCTTGCACTCTCCTGCACTTCCACATAATCCAGCCACCTCAAATGGGTGAGTGGAGTGGGTATAAATAGCCCAAGACATCAAACTAGCTGTTGGCTAACGGGCACTGAAAAAGGTAGCGTCGGATGAACCGATGCTAGATTTTCCAGGGCGTCGGTTCATCCGGTGCCCCTCCCACGTCACACAGCCGTTGAGATTCTCTGACACAACTGCTCCGACGCTATGCACCGACGGTGCGTCGGATCATCCGGTGCTGAAGACCCCGCGACCAAGTCGCCTCTGTTAGCTTTCACACGACCGTCGGATAGACCGATGCTTCACCTTGACCAAGGCGTCTGATCATCCGTGCTGAAGGCTTTGTCTTGGCGCGTCTCTGTCTTGATTCAAACTGAGTGTCAGATAGACCGACGATGTCCTCACTCAGGCCGTCGGATCATCCGGTGCTACTGTCTTCGCTGCTCTTCCTCTGCAACTCGTCCGACGCTACTAGAAATTGGACTGTCGGTTCATCCGACGGTGCCTAGGGTTTTACCCAGTGAACCAACTCGTCCGATGATTGCACTGACGCTTGCTATTTGGATACCGTCGGTTCATCCGACGGTGTCTTTTCTTTTTCTTTCTTGCTCAGTTTTGACCCTTGATCTTCTCATTTTGGAAGTGGTATATTGGCATCCTTGGGACCTAGAAATGTCTACAAAGACATGCTAAACAATAAGGTTAGTCACATTGATCATGTTGTCATGAATCACCAAAATCAAACACGAACTAATGGGATATAGGGCCATGTTCGCTACACAGCTCCGCCGGTCTACCCTCATCTCCATTTCCTCCAATCAGGCAGCAGCAGCAGTAGCGTTGCTCCTCCCCTCTCCCTTCCGTCCAACCCAGTCCCATCCCAGGAGCACCTTCATCGGTTCATCACCTTCTACGTGGAGGCGCCGTTCATCTGCTGTGGTGTCCAATGCTTCGAGGGTGGTAGCGTCGCAGTGTCGAGTAGAGCTATAGCACCTCAATTCCCTCCGATCCTACATGGAGGCACCAGGCCCCCGCTGGTGACTACTGCGGCGACAATAATGATTTTTGTGGTAGTGGCTTAAGGAGGAAGTTTTGTGTTGCGACTATGTCGAGCTCGTTGAAGGTCTTCCTGGTGCTCCACGACGTACTACAGAGCGAGCTAGAAAGAAGATAGTGCTCCAAGGGAGCTTGTTCACCTCAATGTGGTGCTCGGTGTTGAGGCCTTGATAGCGGAGATTAGCAGCAATTCAATTGATGCGCTAGCACACGGGACGTCGGGGCCTCAGACTTGATTTTATATGGCCATGGAGAAGCTCCTTGGCGTGCCAAGAGTTCGGTCACGACTTGATTTTACACGAAGAGACGAACGAAAAATGAGAGGCGTTCCGTGTCCAGCTCGGGAAGTCCAATTTTAGCAGCCCGCTAACATATGGACGAAACCAAAAACCAGGTTGGGCAGAATTCATGAAGGATTTGATCCTTGTGTTTGGTAAAGATAAAGATATATAGGCAATGGAAAGACGCAGATATGGAGCAATTTTGACAATCGTGTAGTTGCACACATATTTCTAGGGTCCTTTGTATCCCTAATTTAAAGTCTAGCCGGTTAAAATTAGTCACTTTGAATCCAAACAGGACATGACTAAACTTAAGTTGCAGCTAAAATTCTTCAACTCATTGAAGCAGCTAAATCAGCTAAAGACCGCCTGACTCCCCACGCGGCGACTGTGGCGGGCCATGACCCTCCTAATGTTTGATCAAACACTAAACTATATACTTAGTAGTAATCAATTATAATAGTTTAAAGCACATAAACTAGTAATTAGTTCAACGATTATTAGTTATTAATCTATTTGTGACTTGTGAAACTGTTATTAGTCATTTTATACACAAGATAAAAATCTTAAATTGAAATTAATCATCCATATTTTTTACATAGTCCCTTTATGCTGAAATTCCGACTATTAGGTATGGACACGTGGTCACCAATGCACATGGTGTCATAGGGTGAGAGACACTGTCACCTACTCTTGCACCGCGGCATCCCCACTATCAACACCCACAACGAGGCCACCGTTCTCCCGTTCTTCTCCACTGCTTCGAAGTCCTCGTCACCGCTCGCTGGCCCACCTAGCTTTCCACCATTACCGGAGATATCTGCCTCCATAGTTGCGACTTTTTAGTGAGATTTTTTCCACTGTAATCCTCCCTTCTTTATTATAATCAACTCTACCACTGTGTGTGTGGGATTTTTCCTTTCTAAAGACTAAAGCCAACCACTACCATAATCAGAAATTTTCCTGTGTGCCAATAACTGTCAGAAATATAAGGTAAAACCCATCAGGATTCTGGAATATATAGCCAATTGACAGGCCAATCCAACGGAGACAAAATGGCAGAGGAATTAAAAATTGCCTATAAGCTTGCTGATAGAATTGGTTTTTTTCTGACGGTATTTTTTTACAAGCAGCTCACAGAAAAAGGTGCAACTAATCTGGTTTATAAAAACATCAAGGTAACTGAATATATCCGTGTGTTAGCCACCCAAACTCGTTAAGTTAATGGGTAATGCTCCTCATCAGGCGTTCGAACGGGGGAGGGGGGGGAGGAATCGGACGCCCTCCTAACCATCCATCAACCTTGCATCAGATGTTTGGATGGTGGTTGCAACATGCTCGCCACAAGCTCGCAACATGCTTGCCACAAGCTCGTAGCATCGCTCGCAACATGCACACTATGTTGGGGGAAGGTGTTCGCAACATGGAAAAGTGTTCGCAACATGATGTTTGGATGTTGGTCGCAACATTCTCGCCACAAGCTTGTAACATGTTCGCAACACACTCGCAACATTACTTGCAACATATACACTATATCAGGAGAGGAGGGAGGGGGGCGCAACATGGAAAATGTGTTTGCAGCATGTGAAAATGTGTTCGCAACATGGAAAAAGTGTTCGCAACATGGGAAAAGGTGTTCGCAACATGGGAAAAGGTGATTGCAACATTCGCAACATGCTTGGCAACATCATGATCCGACGACTGATATGTTTCCTGATTCGAATCGTGTGGCTTGGAAGGTGTCCGATGCTAGCACCCAGATCGGACGTCCGGGCGCTAGCAGTTCCGTAAGTTAATTGATTTCCTTGTGAGTTGTTGTGCTACTCGCATGAATATTGCTCGGCACACATGTAAATTTCAGTTTCTGGTAGTGAATCTTGCTCTCTTTGCTTTTTTTATTCTAATTGAAGGAGGAGAGAACTCAAAGAATGAACAAGCAAAGGAGATCAACCGCACTTCTCATTGATCATTAGATGTTTACATTTACAGAGTACAAGCCCCTACGGGGCCAACTGCCATGGCGGGCATCTCGGCAGCGCCTGTGCGGGGCGAGCACATCGCGCGAGCCGTTGGAGTGGAACGCGTCTTGCGGAGTCTGGCACTCTGGGACGCTGGTGGCGAACGTGTCATGCGCGCGAGGCGTGTAGCAGAAGCTGAACGCTCGTAAAGGCCGGGCGTCGTGGACGTATGTAGTCGGAGCTGAGGTCCTTAGCTAACACCTCCCCGAAGATGCAGCATCGGTGCAAAGGCTGCGTCTGAACTCCTTGAATAGTGTCGTCGACAAGCCTTTGGTGAAGATGTCCGCCAGCTGTTGCGTCGTAGGAACGTGGGCAACACGTACTTCTCCGATGGCAACCATCTGGCGCACAAAATGGATGCCCATCTTGATGTGTTTTGTACACATGTGGTGAACCGAGTTTCTTGACATATACACCGTAGAGACGTTATCACAGAACACCATGGTAGCCTTGTCGATGTTGCATCGTAGCTCACCAAGAAGGTGACGGAGCCAAGGACACTCAGCGATGGCATTTGCCACATCTCGGTACTCAGCTTCGGCACTTGAGCGTGAGACCGTCGTTTGCCGCTTCGAGGACCAGGATATGAGTGAGTCGCCGAGGAACACGCAGAAGCCTAACGTCGAATGGCGGGTGTCCGGGCAGCCTGCCCAATCTGCGTTGGTATAATCCGTGAGCATTGGCATCACAGTGGCACGGAGCAAGACGCTTTTATGTACCTCGGTATTCGCTTGAGCATGGCGAGATGAACATCGTGTGGAGCGTGCATGTGTAAGCACACTTGTTGCATGGCGAAGGTGATGTCGGGACGGGTGATGGTGAGGTATTGGAGGGCGCCGGTCATGCTTCTGTAGAACGTGTCGTCAGGGAGAGGCTTGCCATTCATAGCAAAAGCTTTTGGCTTGGTGTTGACGGTTAATAGTTGTATCAAAGTTCGTTTAGACTTGCAAGCGGACAAGTCTCCTGTCGTAGTAAAGGGACCCTTCTTCCCTTGAGTGGTGAACCCAAGGTATTGAATCCATGGAACAAATGTGTGACGCAAGAGATGATCTAGTAATGCCAAGTAACTTCAATCTTCGAAAGGTGAAACCCTAATGCATCTAGTTAAAGAACATAAAAAATGAATCTAATCTACTAAAGACCGGAGGTAACAAAGATAGAGGGGGTAGATAAACCGATCTAGAGAGATCGGGTCAAGCCTTTTGTTGAAGTTCCAAGCAAAAGAAGAAGTAGCAAGTTCAATCTCATTAGAAGCCTCTTTAAACCGTGGTTTCCCGTCCGACTCCGAAAACGCCCGCCTTTCAGAGCCACTGTTCTGTCACAATGCACTCCTATTCATGCGGGTAGTCTAGGGCGAGTCCGAGGACAAGTCGAGTTCTTTCGGAAGATCAGACGTGCACCTCTAGCCACCGCGGCTACAAGAACACCCTATGTGATCTATATCGAGAATAGATCTAAAATAAGCAAAGCCGATTGAAAACGAAGACTTCGGAGAAACACTTGATCACTAGAAATCAGATTCAACTTGATAATTCAACTAGTACAATGATACATGAACAAGATCACCACCGGGATCCTACCTTGATCTTGCTTCTAGCTCCGGGAACTCCGACGTGGTCTTCCTTGCAAGGTTCCCATGTCGGCTAGGGAGACCCTAGTCAACTAGCTCGACCCTCTCCTCTCCGAGATGGTGTCCCTCTCTTCTCTACTCCTCGGCGGCCGATGACGAATGAGTTCCTCCGTGGCTCTCGACCCCGGGGCTATAAATAGCCTGAATGGCGGCTAGGTCAAAGGGGGAGGCGACCGAGCCCTGGAATGGGCTGGGCCTGCCGGCCTGGGCCGACCGGCCTGGGCCCATCCCGGCCCAGTTGCCTGCCTTTTTTGCCCTACGTCGGTTCCCGAGTCTTCTATATCGTTCCCCCTTTTGCATGTGGGCCCTTGTCCTTACTTTCTCTCCGAGTTGGACATAGCTTCTTGTCCCGCAAGATTCGGCACTATTCTGGGTAGGTCCTCGGAGTTTGTTATCTTCTCGGGTTTGGTCCCTGGGCTTCTTGGAGTCAAGTTTGCTTCATTGCATGACTTGTACGGAGCTTCAAGGTCTTGTCACGAGGTGCTTGATGAACTTATCCCGGAAGTCTTGCTTTCAATGCTAAAACCCTGCATAAACACTAAACTCCAAAACCTACATGCACGAATGAACTTGTTATACCAAGGGGGTTAGTACTAATGGATAAGATATAAAACTTATGCCAACACTGAAGGTAAACTCATGGCTAGGTTGACGAAATTTCACCGTCAACATCTCCCCCATGCTTAAACCTTGCTCGTCCTCGAGTAAGCCTTTGATGGATATTATCATTGCCCTTCATTGTTTAAACCTTGCACTTCATCATACATGAGAAACATAATGCTCTTCAAAATTTAATTCGTTAAAGTTTCATAATGTACTAGCCTTCATCCCTACGGAGGGTAGATTATTAATTAAGCTTATCCCACAAGTATTAAAATGCTCCAAAGTTTAAATAGATCTCAGAAATTTTGAAATAAAGAATGAGATGAAAAAGAGCTAAACCAAGTTCACTTTAAATCATCTTGCATATTGCTCATGAACTCTCATCTCACTTGTCTCTCAAGCCTATTCATTCTACTCCTTTCCCTCTCATAACATATATATGTGGTAGGCTTTATATGGAGCTTTATGGGAAAGTTTAGTCCTACCAAGATATTATACATGATATGTTGTCAAAACAAGTCAAGCTTCTCATGGTCTTACCGAGACTCGTCAAAAAGGTCATTGGAAAATAATGTTATATCAAGGTTGGGAAAGAGAAAAATACACACACTTGAGATAGGTGGACATGTGCAAATGGCAAAGAGTGACCCTGAGGCACAAAGGAAGTCCTCGTTATCGGATTACACATGGTTGTAAAATGAGTATGGATCTTTTAATCTTGAAACCTTGAAATTCCTAATGCACTTTAGAGAACCGGGGAGTTCATTTTATTTCATTTTTACACACACACATATATATATATATTTCTTTCTTATAATTTTTTTCTTTCTTTCTTTTTCTTTCTCTCTTTTTTTATCATTTTTCTTTCTCATAAAATTTTTTGATTGCTCCCCTTTAAACTCTAAATTACATTGTACCTACCTCCTCCCCCATGCTTAGACATTTGCTCGTCCTCGGGCAAAGAGGTGAAAGAGATAAGGTAGGTACCGGGAATACTTTTCCTTTGGAGAGATACTTGAAATCTTCAATCGTGGCACCGTCTTTCAATCTTCCTTGAATTGATGATCCATCCTCAACGATATGTTGTGGTCAAGGAGGTAATCACAAAAGATGATATTTGGTTTTAAGGGTGGATATCTAGCGAGGTTTGCGAGATCTCCGATGTGGGGATACACAATGCACGGATAAAAGGCTAGCAATAAGATAGATACGCAAAAACGGAATGACCAGCTTCTTAGTCTCGGGCCAGAGAAATCATGGCCTGCAATAACTCACTCAAAAATAAATCTTGTACACTAAGGTTTATGCAATATATATATATATATATATATATATATATATATATATATATATATATATATATATATATATATATATATATATATATATATATATATATATATATATATATATATATAAGGCTTTGGATAGGTAGAGCAACACACAAGTGATGTTTATGACAAGGTTAGCATTACTTTTTAGGAATAAAAACCATCTTTAATCTATCTAAAACTTGAGAGCACATAAAATACTATGGGTCTTTATTTTAATCATAACCTCCGCTAAAGATTAAGCTAGTATTTAGATAAATTCAGATTCGTATTTTAAGAGAGCACTAGCTTTAACATGCATAAATCAATTACAAAGATAAACAAAGCGGCAATTATAATCATATATCATCATGGCACAAATTTCATAACTTTTCCAAAGGTATAAACAAGGTGGTGCCTTTATTCATGAAGGAAACAAAGTGAAATACATGCTGAAAATAAACTAACACACTTGCTGAAATTTAAATAAAAACTGAAAATACTACGCAAACACAAGCAAACACAAGCTGAAAATTACAGAAAAAGGGAAAAGAAAAGAAAACTAAAGCTCCTCCTTCTTCCTAATCCTCAGTCGGTGGTTGGTATTGTTGATCCTGGTAGTTGTACCCTTGCTCGTAGTAGGTTTGAACATCCCCTCCAACGAATTGATCCGGTGGTACTAGGTGAAGACGCCCAAGCTCATAGGCAATATTTGCGTTGCCTTCACCAAGTTGAGTCGCGTTGGATTGGATGGCTGCGACGTTTTGCATGGTTCTTGCAACATACCCTCCAATTATGGCCATGCTTTGTTGTGGTTGGGGGTGTTGTGTGTAGGGCTCCGCAAAGGTTATGTTGCGCACCACATAATTTTGTGGGGGCATGGCTGGACCACTCCCCCATGCTTGCATTGTTGGCCCTCCGTAATAACTTGGCGGAGTAGGGATTCCTCTGAATGGTGGCACATAGTTCGGTTGTGCACCACCCTCTTGCACGGAGGAGGATCCCTCCTCTACAATTCTTCCTCTTTTATTTTTCTTCGCCGAGATAAGGAGTCCCTCCTCCAACCAATCTTCCTTCCCTTGAATGAAAAGCCTAAGTCTTGGGTCCGGAAGGGGTAAGTTCACCTTGGCCACATGAAAGCCTCCTCTCTCATCTCCACTAATATATTTTCCTTGCTTCAAATACTCAAATCCGAGAGGGGTCCCGGGTAGAAGATATTCGGGATTTCTTGTGATTCCCGGCCTTAAGGAGATGGCCAACATGGAGAGGTAGCACCCCAAACCAATATCTCCCGATCTCGATGTTGCCTCGCAACACCATCTGTTGATCATAAAGTATGAGGGGTCTATTAGCTGCCTGGCACCGAGTAGAGCCAATTCAACTCCATGTGGTCACCTACGTCTCCCTCATCCTCCCCATAATCCTTTTGCACATCCAAGAGTGGAATACTTGGATAATGGGGCTGCAGATGGAATTGCGTTGTTGGTGGGCTTCTCTGGAGATTAAATTCCAAAATCCATCCAACATGCCATCCTGCACGTCAACTTTCTCCGGAGCTCCCTTTTGGAACCCAAGTAGCTCCCTAATATACTCGTAGGGAACCACTTGTTGAATTCCCTCCAAACGGAATGATAAACTTTGCACCTCCTCATCAAGGATAGGCGCCATAGTCATCAAGATTTCCAAGGCAAACTCCTTGTGGGTGTTTGCCGACACCCCGTTGGAGAATTGCACCCATCCAAGGTGCCCCAACATATAATATATGTCCGTGCCAAAACCCAATGCGTTGAGAGCTTGATCGTTGAAATCGACGTTTTCCACAAGCCTCTTCTCAAGGCGAGAGAGTTTCTTCTCCTCCTCCTCCGACAATATGATGAAGCCATATGTGGAGTACCGCGGAGTGTATGGAGGTGGCACAGATGAATGGGTTGATCGACGAGGTGGGACGGGCGGCTCCTCCATACGCCCTTGAGGTTCTGTAAACCTCATGGACGTGCTCCTTGTTGCCCTCAATGCCACCGAGGAGGAGAGTGTCGTTCCTCCTTGGCGGTGCCGTGTCCTCCTCCATGCTTTGAGGAGACTCGGAAACCGAGTGCCTTCTCGAAGACGTCGTCGAAGATGGCTTGGACGACGATGACCCCTTCTTCTTGGTGAAGAGACTTGTGGTTTTCTTCCACATGATTACAACACTCTTCTCTCCACTAAAATTCCGGGTTTCAACCGATAACTAGGCACTTAAAAATTACTTCGGAATGTGGACTTTGAGCGGATTAAGGGTGTGAATTGTTTGAGCAATCAAGCTCAGGAAGGTTGGCTATGTCTATGGTGGTTCTGGGCACAAAAACTAGAGCACACAAACTGAGGAAGGAGAGGGCTACTTGCCTGCAGAAGACGGGAGCCGGGGGGCACCATTTATAGGCCAGGCCGGCCGGCCTGGGCCGACTGACCTGGGGTGGTTCGGCCCCCTGGCTCGACTCTTTCTCCCAGCATGATCATTTCCCCTCCGTGACTTTCTTGCCCGCGTGCTCCATGAGTTGCACCGCCCAAATGCTATCGTCCACTCCTTTTCTTGCATTATTGGTCCTTACACTTGATGCTTCATGCTTTGAGTCATGTCCATGCTCCCTTGCTCCACTTGCTTCACATGCCACCATGAATTTCCTGCAAAGTCATGCTTTCTTCCCACCCATGCTTGTCCCTTGCATGTGGTCTTGATGAAAGTTGTTGAAAGGGCATCCAATGATGTGTTATGGTGCATGCATAATTAACTTCAACTAGATTGCCTCCCTCTAAGCATGTTTAAGGCTAAGCACTCCTCTAATTTCGAAAATTAAAAATATTTTCAAAGCTATGGAAAAGCTCAAGCATAAATTTAGAGAAGTTTTTAAACCATTAAAAACAAATGTAAGTCGAAAATATTTTTCGACTACATTGATATCAGTCTCACCGGTATTGTTTGCCTTCATTGGTTGAGAGCGAACTTTTCCCGGCCTGATCATGGGGGCATAGGTTTAGGTTCTAATTTTGGCTAAATGAGAGAGATTTTGAATGAAATAAAATTAAATGAGACTTAGTGTTGATAGATAAAACTCGTATCCACCTACGATCCGCAAGCGTACGGACCTACACCTTTTTCACCACGGGATTCCCTAGGTTCTTATCAATTCGCGGAGCAAGGGGATTGCTAGCGCTTAACCAAGTACTAATCTATTTGATGGGAAACCTTTGAAAGGGGTATTAATCTAAAGGTAAAGACAATCTAACCTAAGTTGATCAAACAAATCTAAGGTTAAACTAGATGGTAAAGGGTGAACACAAGAGAGAGAGGTTAAGATAGATAAGCGTTCCCTCTCTAGGGTTTAGGATCACATGAACATGCATCTACTACATGAAAAGGGTGTAGCCTACACTAGCTTCATGGCGATTATGCGTCCGCAAAGCCTTTCCCCTAAATCATACTGTCACTACGCAAGGTAATCAAACACTTTCACGTATAACCACTGATGCAAATAGCCCGCTATAGCTTCGATATAGCTCCGCTATAGCTTCTTGAGAAAGGTGCCGCTACGATATTGCATATTTTACCGCTAATGCCGCTAACTTCGCTTTATCATGAAATATCTCCGCTAAATTCAATAGTCTAGCACCGCTAACACCGCTATGGTTCAACTACGAACTTATATACTTGACATTTAAAAACTATGAGTTATGATTTATCACTTGTCTTCTGAATCGAGACTAATTTACTTATGTTTTCACTAATGCCTACACATACATATGAAATATGAGCTGGAATTTATAAAATTAATAATGTTTAGGTCTAATTTTTATTACTTTTTTGCATACCGCTAAAGGTTATAGCTTCCGCTATAGCTCTTATAGCTTTTTTGGAAGGACTCTGCTAAATTTTATAGCCTGCGATTTGAAACATTGTGTATAACCGCATCTATGCCTAAGCATCCATAGGGTTAAGCTAATCACCACGATTACCACAAACCTTACTAAGACCACATGTTGCGCAAACATATGTAAACAAAGCATACACGAAGACATAGACCATAAAGCATTGATTGGCATAAGGTTCATGTATAGATTACATATCATTCATCCATCTAACCCTATGGAAGAACGGAGACATTACCCCATCATCTTACACGGATTGAAGCACATAGGGATGATGGAGACTCCGGAGAACGTCATCGATGAAGATGGCGGCGATGAAGCTTGGGAACACCCCTAGGCCAGTGGCTTGGAGTCCTCCTCTTGGTTCCTTCCCTCCGCCGGTCCTTGCGACGAGCTCATCCAACTCTCTCGCTCATCTTGCGATGGCGGTTTACTAGTGAATGTCATTGGTAGAATGATTTGTTCGATGTGGCGGCCGACGGCAACAGAGGCAATAAATAGACGAATACCTAGGGCAAAGGGGGCGCCGAACCGGGCCCGGAGTGGGCTGGGCCGGTCGGTCCAGGCCCGTTTCGGCCCCGGTTTCCTCCCCAGTTGCTTCTCGCATGATTCCTTATTTGTGTGCACTTGTATGTGGGCCTTTGGCGTCGTTTCTTTCACGGTTAAGGCTTGAATACATGCTATGCAAGCTTCGCTGTTTTCTGGTTGAGTCCCTGAAAACTTGCACGTTGACTCTTCGGTCCTCGGGTCATTTGGAGTCATGTTCATCGCGTGTCTTGACTCTTGTCGGGCTTCATGATCTTCTTCCAAAGTGCTTGGTGAACTTATCCCGAAAGTCTCCTCTTTAGCGTAGATTTCCTGCGTAAACAATGAACTCCAAAATCGACATGCAAGAGTGAACTTATTATATACGGGGGGTTAGTTCCAGGGGTTAGAATAATAAATCAATACCAACATTAAAGATAAACTCATAGCTATGTTGACGGAAATTCACCGTCAACATCTCCCCCATGCTTAAACCTTGCTCGTCCTCGAGTAAGTAATCCTTGCTTAAAAGGGAAATCAGCGTTGCCTTCCAATGTTGTCCCTGCACTTAGTCATTCATGATGAGACAAATTGCTCTCTCTCTTAAGAATTTATTTTTGAAGTTCAAGTTTTGACCGGCTTCTTTTTCATTATGGAAGATAGACTAACAATAAAGAACAATCCACATTTAATAAACACCATACTCTCAAACTTAAGTGAACTTCAAACCATTACCTTGTTCCATGGAAGAATTTTCAAAAAGATGCATATCCAACATAAGTAAAATCTCTTGCAAAAGCTCATGGAAACACTCATCTCATCAAGTCAGTCAAGCCTATACTAGATTATTTTCAACCTATTCTACTCATATGTGATAGTGGAAGGCTTATGTGGAGCTTGGCAGGTTAAAAACAATCCTAGCAAACCATACATCCGAAATATTGTCAAATTAAGAGAGAGGTCTATTGGAATTACCGAGACTCATCAAAAAGGCCATGGAAAATAAATGTTGGAAAGAGAGAGAGATGAAACACACACATTTAGATAGGTGGACATGTGCAAGTGGCAAATGGATGATCCCGAGGCACGAGTGAAGTTCTCGTTATCGGATTGCACATGGTTGGAAGATTTGAGTATGGATTTGTCATCAAGGCATTTGAGAACTTATGAAGCAAAAAGAACCGAGGAACATCTTTATTATTTTTTTACTTTTATTTTATTTCCTTCTCATTTTTATCTCTTTCTCTCTTTTTCTTTATTTTTCTTTTTTTCCTACTTTTCTTTTGTTCTCATCATATTTTTTTTTCATTTTTCATTTTTTTCTTTTGCTCCTCAGAACTTTTGCAACATAGTACTTACGTAGCATTTGTCAGAGATGACTCCTCCCCCATTCTTGGACGATGCTCTTCCTCGAGCATAAAAGAGAGGGGGGAAATGACTACTAAAGTAAGTATAAATTCCTTAATCTTGCGGAATATTTAAATCTCCATAGAGAATTTTACTCCATACTCAAATTGGGTTTTGGACAAGGAGGTGATCACAAAAAGATGTTTTTGGTTTAAGTGGATGCCCAGTGAAATTTGTGAAATTTTCGATGCGAAAACCCACAATGCATGGACTAAAAGGCTAGCATGAAAAATTACACAAAGGAATGACCAGCTTCTTAGTCTCGAACCATAGAAATCAATCCTAATACAACTTATCAAAACATATGTTTGCAACCTATGGGTTTTGTTATCATAAAACATATATGTATACGGCTTTGGTAGGTAGAACTTTGCAAGAGCATCACAAATATGTAGATAGCATAAAAGTTAAGTTTTCATAAAAACAACAAGTTATCCGGCTATCCATAAACTTAAATCAAAGAGCAAATATATGTATGTGGGTCTAGAGCATAGTAATTTGACCTCCACAAATAAAAGAGCCGGTATTTAAATTAATTTCAGATCATATTATAGAGAGCGATTAGCCAAGACATGTACAACTTCATGTAGGTAAAACAAAGTGGCAACTTTCATCATCTTTCCGTAAGCATAGGCAATATAAAACATCGAGGTGAACACATGTTCATGCCTATCTATTGAAAGTAAAAAGAAACCTAGGTTGTCCTCCTAGTAGCCATGTTATTGTTGTAAGAGAAAAACAAAAGGTTGCACCTAGTTGAGGTTGAAGGCATACTTACAAGCATTTGTGTTTGGAAAAGAGAAGGTCTATGGAGTGTTACCATCCTTTGTAGTTCTTCGTTGCCTTCTTCCGACATCTCCATGTATCGATGTGTCTTTTGCTTTTGTCCTGATTTATCAATGCTCCTAAACTTCTGAATTTGATCTTGTATGCTTAATGGAGTCATTGGTCGCCCTTCTCTTCAATGTTGTCATCACCATCTCCTCTTTCTTGTTCTCATCATCTCCTTGCTGTCTCTTTTTCATGGATTTTTCCCTCTGTACAGAACAGAACATATATCTAAATATAGCTCTATTGAGAAGTTTATGAAATTACCTTTCCAACGTGTGGTCATTCATCAAAAACGGAGTTCAAACAAGGGAGCTATATCCGTTTTACTTCAGCGCTGCGTGCTGTCCAAAACTGATTTCAGGACGTGTTGCACTCGGTGATTCGGGCATAACCGCTTGTAGGAACCTCCAATTGTCTTGATCCTTGATTGGTTGGAATCGTAACTTCATGGGGCTTCTAAATATCCAAAAATACTCAGTGTTTTCCCTTTGAGACCACGCAGAAGTTTGATGAGATCGGTGGCTTCTTGCGCATTGATCCGGAGACATTAATGATCTTGATCATTCTATCTTCTAGAGCGTCATGTTGCACTTCCGTGTTGAAGATTCAGGGTCTCCCCCATGCTTAGCATTTAGTTAGTCATGGAAGAAGAAGATAAAGCATTTTTATCTTAGCCATCCTTCAATTTCCTTGTAGTGAGAGTCTTTATCTTGCCTGCAAGACGTTTTAAGCGCACATTCTACCCCAAGGTGACGGTTGGGAGTAGATAAAATTGCCAATAATCCAACAATGTATCCTAAGATTCTTAACTTGTGGCATAATTAGTCTAATGAGGAATAAAAACCTAATGAGTGTACGTGGTGCAAGGTGTGTATGCACATGAAAGGAGAGCATATAAACAAAGACAATGTTTTTACCTAGTTCTAAACACCATGTTTACAACTAGGTTGCCGAATTTCTCCATAGCCATAAAGATTCATTTATCAAGGGTTAAAACACCATGTCTATCCCTAAATCAATAAATCTTATGGCACAAGAAAAATTAAGTGCATTGCAGAGCTTATAAACTAACCAATGCAACATAAAAACAAATGAAAAGCTAGCAAGGTTTATCGAACTTAATGATGATGGTCCGCAATCATGTTTAAACACCACGTTTACACAAGATCACAAAAGGAAGATGCCCAGCTGGAGCATTAACATGGATATGAAAGCATACATCATTGAGCCTCCAAGCCAACTATATGCAAAACATGTACATGCAAAGAAACATCATGTTGATAACAAAATGCAATGCATGCAAATAAATAAATATGAGCATGAACATGATGGTGGTTCTAAAACGAAAACTAAACATATATTAATAACCACAAGTTGATCATCATAAGATAGTGTCATTCTTTATTTTCTCTAAGAAAGTAGTAAAAATATTAAAAAACGGGTTGCCTCCCGAAAAGCGCTTCATTTAAAGTCATAGAGCTCGACTTTCTCACATACCTTCTTTTCGTCGCATAGCCATGGCCCTTCATGCAATAAGAAAAAAAGGTACCAATGCAGCTTTAATTTACTTCCCATGTTGTGCTTGATCACTTATATAAGACTTGCCCAAGGCATCCTTTTGTTTCATCGCCATCTCCTTCTTTATCACCCTTTGGTGCTGCCTTCACTCCATGAATTTCTCTTTAATGTTCAGAACATAAAGTATACCCAAGCTCTACTCAATTGCATAGTGCACAAAATTTATTTTCCAACGGGTCTTTATTTGCCCAAATCGGACTCCGGACAAGAGAGTTACGTTTGTTTTACTTCGGCGATGAAATCTGTCCTGAAATTTTAGAACGCACAATGCTCAATGTTTTCTCCATAACTCCTTGCACGGGTCTTCAAACTCATTGGTTCTTGATGCGTTGGAATGGTAACTTTATGGATCTTTTGGATATCTCATTTTCTTCATTTGTACACCTCTGAACAAGCTCTCAAATCGATGAAGACAACATCATCTATTGCGAGATTTGGAGAAGTTGATGATTTATCTTGCAACTCTTTTAGGCATGACTTCTTTTTTAATTATTCGAGTCTTGTCTACATGGTTAGTGAAAATCGGGCCTTCTCCTGACATGAGCTTTTTTTAAGGTCATTAGCTTGACCAAGCGCAAAGCATGATCGAAATTTACAAAACTTATTGTAAACATACGCGTCCATAATTAACACCACATGCGAATTGTAGCAACAAGTCAAGGTGTAAACAAAAGAAGCATATGTTTCATGCATAGAACTTAGCTCATCATTAGGCAAAGGTTGTTTAGGTGTGAGATTAATTTGTTCAAACATAAATTTTTCCTCTTTTTCATTCTCAAGAAAATCTAGCCTATCACATGATCATTATTGAAACAAGGCATAGAATTTAAACTATCATTCATACTATTGGTTGAGCATGAGTATTTGAATTTATCAACATCAATACCAATAATATCTTGAGATTTCAGCAGTACCTTGGCCTTAGAGAGTTTTCAACAAGAGTGATATTTGGTTCATCTAGCGTTGTTGAAGGCGAAACAATCTCAACGAGTGAAGGTGTCTCTTTGTTGCCTTTTTGCACCCCCTCCATCTCATCAGGTGGAACGTGTAATCCATCAACTACATTTTCATTTGTCTCTTCTTTGAAGTCTTCATTGTCATCCCAATCTTTATCTTCAAAGTCTTGTATGTTGCTTTCCTTATCTTCCATGTACCACATGTCGTCAAGATCGCTCATCGTTGATTCACTCTTTCCTTCATCCTTGAGTACTTCCATGTCTTGCTTTGCTAGTGTGTGGGTTTCAATAGCACACAAGCTATCACCTTGTGGGGAGGGGCCTTCTTGGAGTACTTGCTCTATGTCAACTCCTTCCCATTCATCTTCTAGCTTGAGTCCTATCTTCTCCCATTTATCCTTCGAGTCACTAGGCTCGTCACGGTCGTACTCTTCTCTTTCTTCATCATAAATCCTTGAGTTGTCAAACCGGTCGATCCATCCTTCATCTCCTTCATCTCTTTCTTCTTCAAATATCTTTTGGATCGACTCTCCACTCATCTCTTGATCAAATATATCTTCAACTAGTTTGGCAACGTGTCGGCGTTCCTCCTTCCTTCAGTAGTTGATTAGTGGGGAAAAATCAACTTGAATCCAACCGGATTGATTGAACTCCACCAATGGTCTAACATTCCACATACTTCGGCCTACATTCATGTTAGTTTCAACATTTTTAACATCTGAAATGACTTCTCTTACCTTGGGAAGTGGATCTTCAATTTCTTGTATGGTCGGTTCATCTTTCTTGACCTCCGGTTCATCTTTTTCAGAAATTTCAGCAAGCACCTTGGGCTTGCTTTTGTCGTTTTGCTCCTCTCGACAACGTCTTTGCCAATCTCGTTGCGTTCTTTGTCCATTGCTTATCCTTTGTAAGATTTGTGCGGCTTCACTAATTGTTTTATCCATTATATCACCGCGTGCACACATGCTTACAAAACGAGACGAGTTAGGGGTTAGTGAAAAATAAAAGCTATGCAACATCAAGTCATCGGAAAATCCCAAGTTCGGGCCTCGCTCAAGTAGTTCATTAAAACGGTCCCATGCTTCATCAATTCCTTCATCCTCTCCTTGCTTGAAATTGAGCACTTGCCTCCTTAAGTCTTGGACCTGGCTTATGGGAAAGAACTTCAAAAGAAACTTCTGCACTAGCTCATCCCAATTTCCTTTTGCTTCAATGGACGCAAGTGTGTACCATCTTCGCGCTTCATCTTCGAGAGAGAACGAAAAAAGATTCCACTTGAACCAAGCGGCTGGAACTCCTTCTTGTTGCACCGTGTTGCATATCATCGTGAATTCCTTAATGTGTCTATATGGGTTGTCATCCTCCAATCCTCTAAATGGTTTTGTCGCCACTAACTTGATGATTCTAGGCTTCACTTGATAGTGGGTTGTAGCAAGCGCCAAATCTAATTTTTGCATCTCAATGTCTTCCATTGATGGCATTGCTAGCTCCCTTAGCGACGTCTCTTCGTCCTCCGAAGGCGAGGTGAACAAATCCATCTAGGCACGAAAAATAAAAATAAATACAAAGAAAATATTTTTCCTAGAAAACAAGGGTTAGATGTTAGTAATCAACAAAATTAATACTAGATTAAACATAGCAAACTGGCTTGCTCCCCGACAATTGCGCCAGAAAAAAGGGGCTTGTTGACAGATAAAACTCGTATCCACCTACAATCTTCAAGCGTACGGACCTACACCTTTTCACCACGGGGATTCCCTAGGTTCTTATCAATCCGCGGAGCAAGGGGATTGCTAGCGCTTAACCAAGTACTAATCTAGTTGATGGGAAACCTTTGAAAGGGGTATTAATCTAAAGGTAAAGACAATCTAACCTAAGTTGATCAAAAAAATCTAAAGTTAAACTAGATGGTAAGGGGTGAACACAAGAGAGAGAGAGGTTAAGATAGATAAGCGTTCCCTCCCTAGGGTTTAGGATCACATGAACATGCATCTACTACATGAAAAGGGTGTAGCCTACACTAGCTTCATGGTGATTATGCGGCCGCTAAGCCTTTCCCCTGAATCGTACTATCACTACGCAAGGTAATCAAACACTTTCACGTATAACCGCATCTATGCCTAAGCATCCATAGGGTTAAGCTAATCACCACGATTACCACAAACCCTACTAAGACCACATGTTGCGCAAACATATGTAAACAAAGCATACGCGAAGACATAGACCATAAAGCATTGATTGGCATAAGGTTCATGTATAGATTACATATCATGCATCCAGCTAACCCTAGGGACGAACGAAGACATTACCTCCATCATCTTACACGGATTGAAGCACATAGGGGTGATGGAGACTCCGGAGAACGTCGTCGATGAAGATGGCGGTGATGAAGCTTGGGAACACCCCTAGGCCAGCGACTTGGAGTCCTCCTCTTGCTTCCTTCCCTCCACAGGCGTTGATCCTTGCGACGAGCTCATCCAACTCTCTCCCTCATCTTGCGGTGGCAGTTTACTGGTGAATGGCGTTGGTAAAATGATTTGTTCGATGTGGCGGCCGACGGCGGCGGAGGCAATAAATAGACGAACACCTAGGGCAAAGGGGGCGCCGAACCGGGCTCAGATTGGGATGGGGCGGTCGGCTCAGGCCCGTTTCGGCCCCGGTTTCCTCCCTGGTTGCTTCTCTCATGATTCCTTATTTGTGTGCACTTGCATGTGGGCCTTTGACGTCGTTTCCTTCACGGTTAAGGCTTGAATCCTTGCTATTCAAGCTTCGCCATTTTCTGGTTGAGTCCCTGAAGACTTGCACGTTTACGCTTCGGTCCTCGGGTCATTTGGAGTCATAATCATCACGTGTCTTGACTCTTGTCAGGCTTCATGATCTTCTTCCAAAGTGCTTGGTGAACTTATCCCGAAAGTCTCCTCTTTAGCGTAGATTTCCTGCGTAAACAACGAACTCCAAAATCGACATGCAAGAGTGAACTTGTTATATACGGGGTGTTAGTTCCAGTGGTTAGAAAAATAAATCAATACCAACATTAAAGGTAAACTCATAGCTACGTTGACAGAAATTCACCGTCAACACTTAAAAAAATTTTAATCTTAGAGAAACCAAGGATATAGATTTTTAAACCAACCAAAAGTTTAGTCTCTAGGTTCACGCGAGTCCTACCACGTGCTGAAAATTAAATAATATCTAGGTACAAGTCGTGGCTCTACTCATGTGTTTTTAACATGAAAAACAAGTCAACCACAACATCATAATGAGGATGAATGGTTGAGTTAGGTTTTGAATTTATTTGGTTGTGGTTTCTCGAAAAGAAGCAAACAAACACATAGGAGGGTTCATGTAAAGGTATTGTGATCAAGCAAAATATTCAACCAAGAATTATGTCTCTAATGTTGTTCAACCACTTCTAAGTCTAATGTCTTTGCATAGTAAAATTCAAAACTAAATTACTTGAAAAGACTCGAAAAACCTGGAATCGGGTTGTCCTCTCGGTAGCTTATTCTTGACTCGACGAAACGGGTTGCCTCCCGTCTAGCGCTTCGTTTATAGTCCATGGCTAGACTTCTTCACTTGATTACTTCGGATCAACGCTCTTTGCGGGCATTGCAATCTTGGGTACCCACTTCCGCACCATCTTGGGCACAAACTTATCTTCCGGCTTAGTCATCTTTTTGGTCTTCACAGGCGGCTTTTCTTCCTTCGTCTTGATGGATTCAACAACTTCCTTAGTTTTCTTTACGTCCTTCTTCTACAGCTATTTCTTCTTCTTTAGCCCTTCTTTATTCTTTGGTTCTTCCTTAACAACGCGATGATGAGGTATCTTCGTGTCTTCTCCCGGCATCTCAAACTCGGGCTCTTCAGCGACGATCTCCGTAACTTCCTCCTTAGCAAATTCCTTCGCCTCGGCGGATGGTTTAGGCTTCCTTGCTCCTGCGGAACGTTCCGGATCTTCGGTCTCCTTTCCCAAACGTGTTTGAATAGCCTTCGCCGATTCGGGACCTCCCGGAAGCTTCCCTTCATTAGTAGTGAGGCGCCCGACAAGTTGTCCCACTCGCGTCTCGAGCATCTTCATCATGTTAAGCACTCGATGGTTGGAGCTTCTGACCTCCATCAATTTGCTATCGATGTTTTCCAACACCTTGTCTGTTGCCTTGAACTTGGTGATGGTGTCCTTGTTGATCTTAGCTTGGTCGTCCATGAAGTCCTTCAATTGTATACGAAGCGGAACCAAATTCGGAATGGATGAGCTTGCATTAAATTGAGGTCTACCTTGCCCGTAGTGGAAGTTCGGCAAATCTCCCTTTCTCATGTAATCGAGCACCTTGGCTTCCTCCGGACAATCCTTTTGGACATGGCCATATTCTCCGCACTCTTCACATGTGGATCTTGCTTCGGGAGCCTTCAAGTCTTGAGCCTCTTTCTTTTCTATCTCCATCTTCTCCAACCTCCGCATGAGTGAATCGATCTAGCCTTCAACAATGTTTTCCTTCTCCACTTGCAAGACTCCTTTGACGTTCCCCGTGGGTTGAACTGGAAGTAGGCGTCCGGATGATGCCCACGTGTCATTATCTGCAACCTTCTTGAATAGAGTGAAGGCTTGAGTCAGCGTAAGCTCGATGATAGATCCTCCCGCCGATGCATCGATGATCGTCCTTGACGCCATGGTGAGTCCTTGATAGAACTTTTGCACGAGGTCCTCCTTCGGGAACTTGTGATGTGGAACCGCCCGAGTGTACTCATTGAAGCGCTCGAATGCCTCCGAGATAGTCTCCATAGGATATTGAGCAAAAGTGGCAATCTTATTACGCAAGCTTTGAGTTTTACTCGGTGAGTAGTACTCCTTTATGAAGACCCTCATCAAAGCATTCCAATCTTGCACCGTCTCCGCCGGTTGAGAGTGGAACCATTGCAAAGCTTTCCCGAGTAGATAGAACGGAAAAAGCCTTGCCCTCATTTGGTCTTGAGTCACCCCATCCATGTTGAAAGTCTGACATAGTTGAATGAACACTTGGAGGTGAAGGTTCGGGTCTTCTTTACCGGTGAAGGTGAGTGTTGCACCATGCAGATTGTTGAGGTCTTGATCTCGAACGGCCTTCCGATCTCCGCGAGGTTCAAGATTGGTAGGTCGATGATGTCCAGGGTGCATAGCTCCCCGATCTTGCGTTCTTGCGGTTGATCTCCCATTGGTGGAAGTCGATTCTCCCGAGGACTTTGAGGTGGTGAATTCTTCGGAGATCCCGATGATCCATGGTCTTCCGACTTCGAATCTACAAAATCCAACTTTTTAGCTTGTTGTGCTTCGTGTCTCCTTAGCCTGTAAAGTTTTTCTGGATCATCCACAAAATTATCGGGTTTGTTGGAGAGGTAGCCGTCCATCTCCTATTAGGGTTAGCGATAAACAAAATGCAAAAACGAAAAAGTAAAAACAAATCTATGAAAAACTAGGGTTAGACAAACTAGACTAAATTTATTTTGAGGATGATCAAAGTTTAGTAGATGCAAAAAGAAAAACTAAAAGAAAACTGAAAATCACAAAAAAGCAATAAAAGATCAAATATTGATCACTTGTTCCCCGACAAAGGTGCCAGAAAAAGGGGCTTGTTGACGGTTAATAGTTGTATCAAAGTTCGTTTAGACTTGCAAGCGGACAAGTCTCCCATCGTAGTCAAGGGACCCTTCTTCCCTCGAGTGGTGAACCTAAGGTATCGAATCCGTTGAACAAATGTGTGACACAAGAGATGATCTAGTAATGCCAAGTAACTTCAATCTTCGAAAGGTAAAACCCTAATGCATCTAGTTAAAGAACATCAAAAATGAATCTAATCTACTAAAGACCGGAGGTAACAAAGATAGAGGGGGTAGATAAACTGATCTAGAGAGATCGGGTCAAGCCTTTTGTTGAAGTTCCAAGCAAAAGAAGAAGTAGCAAGTTCAATCTCATTAGAAGCCTCTTTAAACCGTAGTTTCCCGTCCGACTCCGAAAACGCCCGCCTTTCAGAGCCACTGTCCTGTCAGCACTCCTATTCATGAGGGTAGTCTAGAGTGAGTCCGAGGACAAGTCAAGTTCTTTCGGAAGATCAGGCGTGCACCTCTAGCCACTGTGGCTACAAGAACACCCTATGTGATCTATCTTGAGAATAGATCTAAAATAGGCAAAGCAGATTGAAAACGAAGACTTCGAAGAAACACTTGATCGCTAGAAATCGGATTTCAACTTGATAATTCAACTAGTACAATGATACATGAACAAGATCACCACCGAGATCCTACCTTGATCTTGCTTCTAGCTCCAGGAACTCCGACGTGGTCTTCGTTGCAAGGTTCCCACGTCGGCTAGGGAGACCCTAGTCAACTAGCTCGACCCTCTCCTCTTCGAGATGGTGTCCCTCTCTTCTCTGCTCCTCGGCGGCCGATGACGAATGAGTTCCTCTGTGGCTCTCGACCCCGGGGCTATAAATAGCCCGAATGGCACCTAGGTCAAAGGGGGAGGTGATCGGGCCCTGGAATGGGCTGGGCCGGCCGGCCTGGGCCGACCGGCCTGGGCCCATCCCAACCCAGTTGCCTGCCTCCTTTGCCCTACGTCAGTTCCCGAGTCATCTAGATCCTTCCCCCTTCTGCATATGGGCCCTTGTCATTAGTTTCTCTCGGAGTTGGACGTAGCTCCTTGTCCCGCAAGATTCGACACTTTTCTGGGTAGGTTCTCGGTTTGTTATCTTCTCAGGTTTGGTCCCTGGGCTTCTTGGAGTCAAGTTTGCTTCATTGCATGACTTGTACGGGGCTTCAAGGTCTTGTCACAAGGTGCTTGATGAACTTATCCCGGAAGTCCTGCTTTCAACGCTAAAACCCTACATAAACACTAAACTCCAAAACTGACATGCACAAATGAACTTGTTATACCAAGGGGGTTAGTACCAATGGATAAGGTATAAAACTTATGTCAACACCGAAGGTAAACTCATGGCTAGGTTGACGGAATTTCACCGTCAACACTTGGTGTCAGTCGGTGTTGCAGCATCCTTGCAGTTTGTCATGCCGGCACGTTCGAGAAGGTCGACGGTGTAGTTTTCTTGAGATAGAAAGAATCCCTCGCTGGACCGTTTGACGTCGATGCCAAGAAAATAGTTCCGCGGCCCCATGTCTTTGATGGGAAACGCAGAGTGGAGCTGGGTGATGATCTGTTGCAGCAGGGCATTGCTTGAGGCAGACAACACCATGTCATCCACGTATAGTAGGAGGAATGTCGTGCCAGCCGTCATGTGCAATATGAACTACGACGAGTCAGAGCGGCTTTGCTGGAATCCCACTTATGTGATGAACTCCATGAACTGGGTGAACCACGCACGCAGAGCTTGAAGAAGACAGTAAAGGGAGCGCTTGAGCAGGCAGACAACATCTGGTCGCTCCGGATTGACAAACTCGGCCGGCTACTGGCAATACACTTGCTCGGTTAGGTTTCCATGCAGGAAGGCGTTGGATACGTCTAGTTGATGCGCCAGCCATTGTTTCGAAGCGATGATGGTGAGCACCGTTCGGATCATAGCCGGCTTGACCACAGGTGTGAAGGTTTCACCGAAATCCACCCCAACGCGCTAAAGATCCCCACGTAGTACCCACCGAGCTTTGTATCAAGCTAGCTCGCCATTGGCACCATACTTGTGGATGAAGACCCACTTGCCGGATATCACCTTTTGTCACACCCTGAAATTTCTAATTTCAGGATGTGAATAGGAAGAAAATTAAAACAACAATTTTCTCATAATTTTAAAAATTATCCAAAATTTATTTTCTTCACAAGGAATATAGTATAGTAAAAAGGCATTGTTTATTTTTCTGATTTAAATAAATGGTTGGGAGTGTTGCATTCATGCTGATGCACCATAGTGTTTTTGAGTGAAAAGGTTTTTAGATGCGCTAAGGTGCTGACCAAACCCTCCAGAGAATTTTCCGGATTTTTCTGGAATTTATTCTCATTTTCCTGAGATTATTCTATTTATTATAAGGCTTAAAAATCTTTTTCATGAGCTTCAAATACTTTATTTGGATTTCTCATGTCCCAAGGTGTCTTTGGGAATTTTCCTGAATTCTTTGAAATTTTCTGAGCATTTTTCGCGCTTTGTAAACATATTATAGATTTTCTGGGATTTGTTTTCGCATTAAAAATGATTTCGGAAAAAAAAGAAAACCTATTCTTTTATTTTGGGCCGAGCCCGAGGGCCCGGCCCATCCGGCCCAAGCCGCGGCCGCCACCGCACCCTATAAAGGGGCGGAGCCCGAGGCGCGCGCCCCCGCACCCTCTCGCCGCCACCCGCGTCTCGCCTCCTTGCGCAGTGCCACCGTGGAGCCAAGTGCCGCCGCCTCCGCTGACCGCCGTTGGCCGTCAACGAACACCGCCTCGGACCTCTCCCAGAGCAAGCGGACATCTCCGAGAGCAGCATGACGTCGAGCCGCACCCCCTCCGCCATTTCCCGTCTCTGGAGAAGCGCCGGAACGCCGCCTCCCATGAAGAACTTGAGTCGACCGTCGCTGAGCTCCGCCGCCTTCCGGAATCTGGCTGTCTCCGTCCAACTCCTCCCATGGTGAGCACATCCCCAAGACCCTCTCGAGCTCCTCTTCCGATTCCGCCGCTCACCCGAGTCTGTAGGTCGCCGGAGCGCTGGTGATTCAGTCGGCCAGACCCCCGTCCAGAGCTTGAAGAAGCTCCCTATCTGTTTTCCACCCACCCCGTGAGGAACCATGTAATCTACAGAATGTCTTATGTGTTTTGCATCTTTTTCAAATAAAACCTTAGATCTATTAGATTCCTTCAACAAGATCCATCCCAAGCTCTTTTATAGATCTATTCGTGGGCACTATTTGTTGTGTCTCGGAAATCTTGTTTGCTAGCCCCTGAAATCTTTAGGTAATCACAACTAAGCCCTTGTATCTTGTTTAATACATAGATTCCATGTTTTAGCTCCGTTTAATCGGTTCAAGTTGCGTTAGGTTCACAATAATGTAATGTACACATTAGTAGTTTGTTTTCATCATGTATGTTTTCTGAAAATTAATTTGGTATTAATTTTGCTAACACCTTATTAAATATGCCTTTTCTAAATAAAAGCAATATAGAGTTATATATCATTTTTTATCAATATTAATCTGATTAATGATTATTTCACATGCTTTTGTAAATAAAATCTAATTAGATCTTTACTTCGATTTTTCATGAATCAAATGCTAATTTGTTTAATTACTAGTTAAATTTTATAATTATAAAAGTTGACTAGGCTTTTCACACCGATTTTATAAAAAAATCTTAATTTGATTAATACCAATGCCATGATGTCTTCAATAATAATATGATGCACTCGAATCATAAAGTTACGTGTAGATGATTCATATATTTTACTTTTTCTAAGTAAATGTTTAATTTGTATAACTTATCTATAAACATTTATAAATAAAATGTGACTAGGTTCTTACTTCGGTCTTTGCAAATAAAATATAAATTTGCATTAATGTCAATACAGGGTATTTTATTTCTAAAATATCCTTTACATATTTTTGCTAATTAAAATAAACCTAGCTCATAGTTTTGTTCTCCCATATATGCAAATAGTTCGATAGACGTTCTCTATCAGCTCAATCTCAATGTCTCTTTTGATTGAGTCTATCTAAAGCTCTAGATCTTTCTAGTGTTAGCTCAAGCTCAAACCATGTGCATCTAATCAAACCTTTTCCTTCCAAGCATGGTTGTGTTCTTTAGTGATCCATAGGATCGATCCTATCCTTTAGTGCATTCTTTGAAAACTTTTCTTTTGATTGGTGCATTGTTCTTAGTTGCTTGTTTGTTTGCTTTGTGTATGCTTGTGCCCGATGATTGATGCGGGTAGAATGAACATGGTTCGAGAAGCATTGAAGAGCAAGAGGTTGAAGATGCGAGTAGAATGAACGTGGTTCGAGAAGCTTTGAAGAGCAAGCGGTTGAAGATGCGAGTAGAATGAACGTGGTTCGAGAAGCTTTAAAGAGCAAGAGGTTGAAGATACTCTGAGCAACTATTCTCTGGTTAAAGGCAAGTGTGTCCTTGTGCTTTTGTCCTAATAACATAATTTAATCACTTTGCATATGCCTGCATTTAATATGATGGGACCCATGTTTAAGGTTTGACTAGTGTTGTTCATCCTATGCCTTGATCAACTGGGTTTTCCTTTATGTTGGGTAGCTATGCTTAGTTGCTCTACTTGGATTATGGTGGTTAATATGAACATTAAAGATGAGCATGCTTTACCTTTATGTTATATATTTGGATGCTTAATACAAGACCATATGTTTAATCGGAACATGGAGAACCACCCAGGACAACAGTGCAACCACAAGAACTATATGGCTCTGGTCTTGGCCGAGTAATTAGGGAACTCTTTGTGTGGCCATTACTCGCGTAGCAGTTTGGGGACAGAAGAATGCTTTTACGGCTCTTCTATTCGGATTAGTATTGGAATGGAAGTACTCTATGGCTGACCGTCTGTGAGTAGAAGTGTGGTACGAAAGGTATCCTCTATGACATGCGACTATGGGCTAATACACATGGGAGGACTCTTTGTAAAGGCCTCGTAGCATCCCTATGCAATCACACCTCGGTAGTGTGGTATGATGCTTGGCCAGTATCGCATGGTTGGGTTCAAAGTTCTCCGAGACTTTTACACCACTTGTGGTGGAAGTGTACAACCTCTGCAGAGTGTAAAACTAATCGATTAGCCGTGCTCACGGTCAAGAGCGGCCTAGACCTTCACATGATTAATTGAACTTGAAGATAGACTTAAATCGTGCTCTCTGGTTATGTTAGCCATATGCTTATGGCATATCTCTTATCTTTATGCTTAATGGGTTGGTATAAACTTATAGTTTATCAGTAATGAGGTGCTAATAACAGTTGACCAACTAAAATGCTAAATGCTTATAACCCAATCCACTATAAAGCCTTTGCATTCATCCTTTCCCCACACTTGGTGAGTACGACATGTGCTCACCCTTGCTATAAACAATGTTGCTCAGAAAGAGGAAGTTGCTATGCAGTTTGCTGAAGATGTTACTGATGCTAGGCGATCGCAACCCACAGTCGACTGCCTGTGATGTTTGGAGCCTTCGTTTCCAGGATCTAGCGCAAATCTCTGATAATCTCCCTTTTCCTTACGTGATATTGTTTCTGTTATTCACTTATGTGAACTATATGTGTTGACGCAAAATCAGCACCTCGCGCCAAGCACACAGCAAGCCGAACGAAGCTGGCTTAACAGACGTGCCAGATCCGAAGCGTGCCAGTCAATTTTCCTGAAACTGACAAAGGATAAAAAAATAGTTAGATAAAACATGGAACTTGCCGGGTGGTACCAGACAGTTCTTTATTTACGGCTAGAAAGCCAATTAAAATGACATATAGCTACAACAAGCTATCTGTCAGCAGTTTAAATATCATTCGGGAGCTTTAAAACGTGAAAACAGGATGTAGACGAATGCATGACGTAAGCATGACAAAAGATCGGTCTTTGTTTAGATAGCGTTGCTCGCACGTGATCATGATCGATTTCCGAGTGTAAATAACAATTAAAACAAATAAGGTAAAAGCATGATTATAAATATGAAGTAAACAAGCATGCATAGGCCAAAAGCACTAGTCTACCGCATGTCTAGATACTTTCAAACCCGTCAAGCATGATAACAAACAAGTTAATCCACCGCATGATACAACTTGTTTGAAACCACGCCACCAACCACAAAGAGATTAATCCACCGCATGATACGATCTAAATATGGAAGGCTCAAAGCACACATTATTTAAGACAAACTTATGAACACGTTTTACTCATGGTAGCATTGCTGAATACAGCTGTACAACCGATCCGAGTTCCGTGGAAAAGGAACAAACATTTGAAAAGTCAAAGCTTGAACCCGCAACACGTGACAATCTAGATTGATCTAAATTCGGCTATTGAGAGCACTTGATCCTTTATAATAAACAAAGACTTGAAAGTACATCCCATGGATCTCAAAGAGGTAGAGCCGAAACTAATCGATCTAGATTGGGCAAAAGAGTGTTACATGAATTTAAACATAAAGCAAAAACTCAAAGCAACATGTGGTAACTTAATGAATCTATTAGATCTTGCCAAATCTAATAGAGCCGATAACTAGCTTCGAGCTAGATCTTAGCCTATGGCATGGCTCATGATCCAACAGGAAACCCTCTTGAACCAAGCTTACATCCACCGCATGATACTAAGCAAGGTAACAAGACTACTTGCATCACGGTCTAAATCCACCGCATGATACTAGACATGATAAAAGGTTGCCGGTACTTACGGAGGTCGACGGATCGATGGCTCCTCTCGAAGAACTCGACGACTCGACTAAAGGACTCGATGTTTGGCACGGGGCCGGTTTTGTTGTGTAGATGTTCGATCCCTATTACAGACATCAAGGGTTTATATTTATACCCTTGTCCTAACACGACTCCTGGTCGACTACAAGCACAACATTTAATACCTAAATCAATGTTCCGGCGCCAATGTCCGTCTTATACTCGCCATCAACTCGTCCTTTCCTTATATCCAGGCCACGTCATCACGCATTCCTGAAAACTTCCTTTTACAAGCGCAAACAGTCCTTTTGCCGAATGATGGTGTATTGCCAACTGCAAGCATCTTTACCGAATCCTCTGAGGAGATTTTTCCTGCCGAATGGTATTTCGTTACCAAACTCGGCCCACAAGTCAGTCCCTTTCCTGTACAAATTTTTGGTGTTAACATATGCCCCTTCAATTACGGGATAAAAGTGATTTATTTTGGAATTGACCATAAATGCCCAACGTCTCTAAGCTAAATCCGTTCAACACCCATTCTTTCCTCTTGCAATCTGTTGGAGTCCCCGCTCAGATCCAAACCCTAGGTCATCAATCTCCGAAGCTCAAATCTTCAATGGCGGACAGGGGTGGATAGACGCCTAGGGCCACCTGGGCCGTGGCCCTAGGCGCCGGCCCACGATTTGTATATTGTAGTACTACTGTAGCACACTGTAGCATAAGGTTTAGGCTCATTTCTCGTAGCCGGCTCATATAGTGGCCCTAGGCGTCGGGCTGACAGCGGTCCGCCACTGATGGCGGACCAAAATCAAGCTGTTCAGGTAAATTTCATCCCCTTAAGGTCCATTCGGTATTACTTTTTTGATTCCCATCTTAGATTTCTTCTTTTGTCTTTTCTTGATAGGGTCTATCCACCGAGCTTTTGATTCCCATTGAGGATAAATCATCATCCTATTTCCTCGGACCTGTGGGAATCTCTGACCCCCTTGAGTTCATTGAAGCCGAATCTAAAAGAATCCCCTTCAAAGCAGCTTTGTCAAGACCTCATGAGTAGCAAGACGCCTTCAAAAACTGGCCCCTGCCCCCAATTGCAGGTTGGAGAAACTGGTATAAGAGAATACTTGAAGATAACAGTGTAAAAACCGGCAATTGGGATAGCCTTCGCATTGCCCAATGTTTGGAGTTATCTCTGGCCGAAACTCCAAAGAACGAGAGCATTCTAATTGCAGCCTGTCATTTCTGGTCAAATGGTGTCAATGCTTTCCTTTTTGGTCATGGACCAATGTCTCCCACTCTGGCCAATGTATATATGATGACCGGCCTTGATATCATAGGATCCATGTATCCTCACAAATGCAAAGGCTCTACCAGGCAAAGAGGAGTAAAAACAGGATTTGGATATGAAGCATATATCCAGAACCATATGTCTGATGGTCCTTTGACTGATGTTGAATACAGGGCCTTCCTGAACATGTGGCTATGCAGATTTGTCTTTTGTGGCAAAGCCAATGAGCCAACCCTGAACCATATTGCAATGGCTGAAGATTTGGCTACAGGTCACCTCATTCCCCTCGGGAAGTATCTCCTAGGAAGTGTATACCATATGCTTCATCAAACCACTAATCTGATGTACACCAGCCAAAAGATCTCTTGTGTCAATGGCCCCTGGTGGTTTGTACAAATGTGGCTGCAACTATATACGCACCAGATCGTTGGTATTAATATCAACAATCAGCATTTTCCTTCATCCGGCTATAAGGAAGGAGAAATTCAGATTACAAAAGGATGCCAAACCTATGGAGAAGCTGCCTCAACCATATCCATTGACCAACACATCAGTCAACTCTTTGAGCTTTTCTTCAGAGGTTTCACCAATCCCCTTTGGCTTCCCTATTTGAACAATGATAACTTAACTCTCCCTTATGAATTTACTTTTGAGAATGGATGCAATGATGCAAGATCCATATAAATTTTCAATATCTTCATCCATCCATGCATCCTGCCAGCAAAATTTTGTGGAGGAAGACAAAATCATAGTACCTATGAATATTATCAGCCAAACATGATGGCCCGACAGCTAGGATGTGGCCAAGTGCCTCCAAGGGTATTTCTTCATGAATTCCTCAAGCCCAGAGAGGAAATCAAAGAAAACCTGCAAGCTAGAAGGGTCTTTAAATATCAATGCAGCCCAACTATTTATACTTGGCCCTTTGTACCAACATCAATAGCTCATCCTTCTTTTATTTCCTGGTGGCAAGAGCTTCATGATCATATCTTCAGTGAGCCAGTACACTCTTTTTTTCTTGAGTTAATGCCTGACTTCCATCCAACCTCAGAGGTAATGCACTTATCTTTTTCTTTTGTCAAGCATGCCCTTCCTTACTGATCATGATTTCTACCACTTCTTGCAGAATACAGTGCCTCGCCCTCGAGCTAGGACAATTTCTTACAATGCTGCAGGCCCAATTTCTGCTTTGGGATTTAAATCCACAACTCTGGCTCAGCTGATGTCCAGATATGCTACATCAGACCCAAATCTTATCAGTTCAACTTCTGATAAGAGAAAAGCTCCATCTCTGGTTGCCCCTCCAGCTGCCAAGAAGAAAAGAACTTCCAAAACAGTTCTTATTAAGGTAACATCTCTTCCTTCTTGAACACAAAACCATTCTCCATTCTGATAAATTTATCTTGTGTAATTTCAGACCAAAATTCAGCAACCATCAACAACTTCAGAACCTGCCAATGCCCCATCTGCTAGTATGGTCCTTACTATTTTACTTCCTTCCAAAGACCATTCTTTACATTGGCACTTACCCTCTACTTGTCATTTGCAGAAGAAACATTGGTGAATCAACCTGTGGAGAGTTCTTCTCCTCAACATGCTTCAAATCCAAATTCACCAAGGGTCCAAACATCTTCCCCTCAAGCAGAAACTTCAGCTTCACCAAGGATTCAATCATCCCCCTCTCAAGTAAAAGCTCCAGTTTCACCAGGGATGAATTCATCTTCACCTCAGCCAGAAGGTTCAAATCTACCAGGGACTCCACCAGCTTCCCCTCAGTTAGAAGCTTCATCTTTACCAGGAACTCCTCAAGCTCCTCCTCAGCTAGTCATCCAAGAACTCCCTCTTGAGCCTGAACAAATCCCTTCTCCAACTCAGGAGGTCAGGAATGAAGTAAGTATGGGCACTCAACTCTGTTATTCTTTTTCAAATAAATCATCCTTAATTCAGCAAAACTTTCAGGATCAGGTTGCATCACCATCAAGCTTTTCATTCACTGTGGATGATTTAACTGCCGAAAAAGGTGATGAAGGATCTTCAAGCCAAGCTTTATCAGAGGAAAACCAGGCAAAACTGAGAGAAATCTTCTCTCTGCTACAAAAAGACATCCAGGACCAAGTCAGGGATGTGGACCTCTTAGAAGAAGTGCTTGAATCCATCAATCAAGAACTTCCTGATGATATCAAAGCCTCTTTGGAGCCTATCTCTCAACTGGATAATCATTTTGCAGCAGTGAGGAGAGCCCTGAAGAATCAATCCTCTCGACCAGCCCTGGAGCAAAACAGAGCTAAAGCCAAGCAGTTCATGAAAGAATCCCAGGCTCAAATCCATAGCAACAAGGAGTTGCTGGCTGAACTGCAGCCTGCACTTGAGCTGAAGATTGCCAGGAAAGCTGGACTAGAAGCTGAATTGAAGAAGAATCCGACAAATTTGAAATTGAGGCTGACAAGAAGAAGATAGCCGAACTCCCTGGATTGACAGAAAAAATCCAAAAGGAAGCTTCAGCAGCCCTGATTGAATCAAACCAGCTCAAGACAAAGCTTTCCATCCTGTCTAACACTCAAGAAGCTGATCAGAAACTGCTGGAGAATATTAGCAAAATGATATCAGACTCTTCTAGTGTAATTTCAAAGTATTTGAACATTTGACTGTGCCAAACAATTTGTAGCTGAATGATTGGTCATCCTTGTAATTTTGTTTACCATAAGTTCCACTTTCTATTTTCTGTCTCACCTTGTTTGCAATTTTAGACGATCCATTCGGCAACTCTAGTTAAACAGTACTAGACCCGAACAGCAATCCGATCGCAACTCAACCGAACCAATTAACCGAATATGACTCAGCTTGAATTCCAAACGACCCGACGACGATTCGGTTAAGGAAGTCTCTCGACCTTCCAAATTTCTCGGGATATGCACCACGATCTGCGACCACGATCTCTTTGCCATCCCCATAAATAAAACCGTGGGTGCCCCCTAGCCTTTCACCATGTCTTTTTCCTTCAAGCCTTCGCAAATCTAAACTTTCTTCCCCAGCACTAGTACTCCCAAAAACTTGATGGCGGGTAGCAGCAACAAGCGTCGAGCCAGCGACGAGGCTAAATAAAGCCACGCTGGCGCTCGTCGGAGGCGGTGATCATCAACTTCCTCTGCAGCTCCCTCTAGATTTCTTTCTGTTTCTAATGATCCTCTTTGTATCTTCAGGCTCATCCAGTGGAATCCGGCCCCTACGCCGGCCGTGAATCCAGCCCTGCCAGATGACTCCTCAGAGTCGTACAACTACTCCCCCTCGCGCTACGACGAGCGCGATGCCCTCCGTTTCAAGGCGGAGCGCGACGAAACCCGACGCGAGCTGGAAGATGTTTCCAAGAAAGCCGGCATCGCTGAGCTCGAATGGGAGCATCAGCGCAAGCAGTTGTTGGAGACCATTGATGGTAAATCTCTTGATTGACTTTGATCCAACCCAACTTTGAACTAACCGCCATTGCCCTGCAATATTGCAGACCGCGACGCCGAGCTTAACTGGCTGAAGATGCTGGTGAAGCAACTGGCGGACAAGGTGAACGCCCCCGGGGACACGCCAGCAGACCGCATTGCCGCGGTAGAAGACCGTGTCGATGAGGTGTCCCTTCATGGCGTTCGCCTGGGCACCACCCTTGGCCTGGTCGCCATGGCGACGCACACCGGCGTCGACTATTCCACGCTGTTGCGCGGCTTCCAGGGCGGCGCACCAGAAGACGTCAACGAGATCGAGGTCATCTTGGAGCGCCTCGACGGCAACGGCGACGCCATTGCCGACTCCATCCATGCCCAGTCTGTGTTGAACAGGCTTTTTGACTAGTTTGTACTAGGGATGTTTGGAATTTCGGCAATAAATAATGAAATTTTAACTTCTGTGCTTGTATTGTGATGATTCCCTTTTGCTTGTGAATGCGAATCCTTTGAACGAATTCGGAAACTTTTTCTTAGCCGAACATGCAAAAAATTCCTGCTCCTTGGCACAGAATCCGCAGAAAATCTTCAATTCGGGAACCATAAACACTGTTCAATGAAAACTCTTCGCATTCGGGAAGAAAACCCTGCCGCTTGGTATTCCAATAACGCACGCCAACTATTCATCACTCCCAATGCGCTCTCACAGCTAATAAAATAGCCCCCTTGGTGCCCTGCAAATCCACTCGCATACACTTCCATCACCTCACATCTTCTCCCCTTGCTCCGGAGGAAAAAACCCCAAGGCCATGGTGGACAAGGGAAAGCAACTCATCAAGGAAGGCAGTGTCGTATGGACCTCCCTGGGCCCACTACCTCGGTGGGTACCAGGACCGACTACTCGGTGGGCCCCTGGGACTACCCGGCTTGCGCTACACGACACCTGAAGGCGTGGAGCACAAGGACTACACAGGAGTAGTACTCGGTTAGGGAGCTGTACATGTTCCGCACTGTATGGAGGACTCCTAGACGTACTCGACTAGTACTCTCTCCCTACTCCGACTTGTAACCCTGCCTCCCGGACTATATAAGGCGAGGCAGGGACCGATTTCTAGCATCCAATCCCATCTCATACAACTCACGGCGCACTATTGCACCATCTTGTAATCGTGCCCAATCAATCCAGAGCTACGCAGCATACAGGACGTAGGGTATTACGCACCTCGCGGCCCGAACCTGTCTAAATTGTGTGCCACGTGTCTCTTCCTTCGAGTTACCGATCTCGGCGAGTCACATTCATCTACTTCGGGTACTCCCCTTAGTAGGTTGCCGGTCTAAAACACCGGCCGGTGGCGCGCCAGGTAGGGGCTCTCGCCCGAGATCACATGGCGAACTCGACGGCTCCCGTCTGCTTCAAGCACACCGTCGCCTTCAACCGCGGCGACACCTTCGTGTTCGGCGCCTGGGTCTGCACCGCAGACGGCGCGGGTTCCTTCCAACGCCGCCTCACCATGCCGCCCAACCCGAAGACTGGCCTCATGACGCTTCCAGAAGCCGTCACGGGCGAACTCGCCGGCAAATTCGGCGAAATTTCGCTCTTCAACCACCACGCTGACTTTGAGCTCGAGTACGCTTCTAACTCGAACTCGACGTCGCCATGGGCCATCACATGCGAGCCGGCTGCTCAGCCATCGCAGGCGGTCCCCTCACCCCGTAAGCGCTCGCGCGTGGCCCCCGCATCCTCAGGCGGGCCCGCACGGGGGCTCCCACCTCGCGCCGGGCTGGCAAGGAGCCCGCACCCGAGTACAGCTCGAACTCCGACATCACCCCCGATCGCGCTCCGGACTCCAACCCCCTCTCCGAGTTCTACTCGAACCCGGACTACGAGTTCGATTTCGGGTCGGACCCTGAGGAGCCCGAGTCCGAGGACAACTCCACTGAGCTTCCCCTGTCGGGGCCGGCCTGCGGGGCGGTTATAGCATCCACACCGGCCGGAAGATACGTCTGCGGCCGGACCGCAAGCCCGCCGACCCCCGATAAAGGGAGACTCACGCTACGTCGCCTACATCGACTCGCTACCGTTCCAGGGAGGGAACACCCCTAGCTTGGGCCGACTCAAGCACACCAGGCGAGGTGGCACCCTCTGAGTCCAGCCTTGGCACCCCCGATCTCCAAGTCTTCATGGCCGCTGGCGACACCCCCGGGGCCTTCGGTGCACCGCTCGGGACAAGTACACGGAAGACATCTCCTCCGACGAGCTCTCTCGCGATGCTCCACCGAACGAGACTCCGGCGGACAGAGACGCTCGACGTGAACGTAACCGGAAGCGCAACGAACGCCGTCGGCGCCTCCGCAACAACTTCCCCGTCCGCAACCTTGCGGAAGCTCTCGAGGCGGTCGAGAGCAGAGTACACACTACCCCCGAGCAATGCCTCATGTCGATCACAGCGATCACACGACAGGCTCAGGGCATACGCGCTGGAGAGGTCATCGCCAAGCTCGCTGAAGAAGCCTACTTCATGCGGGTCGACAACAGAGTCAACCAGCCTCCTCCAGCCAGACCCCGCGACAACGAAGCCACAAGTCGCAGCGCCAACAATGGTCCCAACCGTACTTGAGCTCTGATCCCAGCCGAGCCAAACCGCCGTCGCTCCAACGCCGGCGGACCTTCACTGCGCGACCACAGCAACCGAGAAGTCGTCCCTCACCGGTGCTCCGGCTGGCGGGGGCGGTAATGATCCCGACGGCGGCGGCAGCGACGGCGGCGGCGGCGGCGGCGGCGGCGGCCGACGACGGCGGCGGCGACGGCGGCAACTCCAATCACGGGGCAAACGGGGAGGGTCGGAGGCGGCGGCGGCCGCGGCGGTCGAGGCCACGCGAACAGCCACGCCTCCGGCGCCTCACAGGGCGGCTACGACGCCCGCCAGAAGATCGAAGAGCTACGGCGGAAGAAGTTGACCGCCGCAGCTGAGGGCGATGGCTTCCCCACCTTCTCACCTCGACTTCGCAACTTGCTCCTCCCCGACAAATTCAAACCCTTGGGGATCACCAAGTATGATGCGAAGCAGGACCCCATCCAGTGGCTCAGGTGCTATGCCCTCTCCATCGAGAATGCTGGCGGCAACAGCGACACCAAGTGCCTCTACTTCCCCTTCTGCTTGGACCAAGCACCACTCACTTGGCTCGAGTCACTGGATAAGCACTCGATCGACAAGTGGGACCAGCTGAAGGAGCAGTTCACAAGCAACTTTGCGGGCGCCATGGGCCGATCGGGTACTCGCATGGACCTGGCCATGATCAAGCAGGAACAAGGCGAGACCCTTCGCAAGTACATGCGCCGCTATTTCGACAAGCGCGCTACCGTCGTCGACGTCACTGACAAGGAGGTCATCGACCTCTTCCAAGACGGCCTCTACCACCGCCGCACCTTCAAAGACTTCGGTCGTCGCCGCCCCAGGTCCATCCCCCACCTCAAGGACATGATCACGTCCTGGGCGGATGAAGAAGACAAGGCCAATGCCAAGTACGACGCCATCCGTGGCAAGACCAAGCAGAACCAGGGCGGCGGCAGCGGCAGCAACGCGAACCAGGGCGGTCGCAACAACAACAACAACAACAACTACTACTCGGGTCCCAACCGCAAGCGCAAGCCAGACAACACTGTCGCGGCTATCCAGCGCCCTCGCGAAAGGGGAACTCGAAGAAGAACTACGGCGGTTTCAAGGACCTGCCGAAGGAGAAGTGCCGTGGCATCCAAACGGCAACCACACCACCGAGCGGTGCTACCGGCTCGAGCACGCACTCAAGGAGACGCGGAGCCACCGCACCCTCACGACCAAAAGGGCAAGAAGAAGGACGGCGACAACAACGACTTCCAGGAGCCTGAGAAGACCGTCAACATCCTCTTCGGCGGATTGCCCAGCAGGCGGGAGCAGAAGGCTACCCGTCGCGAAGTGATGTCCATTGAGCCAGCGGTCCCGACTCCTCTCAGGTGGTCGGAGGTACCCATCACCTTCTCCCGCGCGGATCAATGGACCAGCTTCTCTGAACCAGGACGGTTCCCCCTCGTCCTGAAGCCAACGGTGGCGGGCTCCAAACTCAACAAAGTGCTCATCGACGGCGGAAGTGGGCTCAACGTCCTCTTCACCAAGACCTTGAAGAAAATGAAGCTCGACATCACTCATATGCTCACCAAGACAACGTGCCCTTCTACGGCATCGTCCCCGGCAACGCGGCTATTCCACTGGGCTCAGTGGTCCTGCCAGTTACTTTCGGGGCAACTTGGGACAACTATCGTACCGAGTACATCAAGTTCGAGGTCGCGGATTTCGAGACCTCCTACCACGCCATCCTTGACAGACCGGCTATCGCCAAGTTCATGGCGGTGCCCCACTACACCTACTTGGTACTCAAGATGCCAAGCCCAGCTGGTGTACTCTCCCTCCAAGGGGACCTGAAGATCTCTCACGACTGCGACACAGAAGCCGTGGAGATCGCCTCCACAAATCAAGTACCCAACGCGATGATGGAGGTCTACGCTGCGTCGAAGAAGCTTGCTACAAGTGAACTCGACATCCCGGAGAAGTCCGACGGGCGCCAACAAGCCTCGCCCACCCGAGGAGGTGCTCGCCAAGACGATCGACCTTGGAACGAGCGATCCCGGCAAGACCACCACCATCGGGGCGAGGCCTCGACCCCAAATAGGAAGACGCGCTCATCGGCTTCCTTCGGGCTAACCGCGACATCTTCGCGTGGAAGCCGACGGACATGCCGAGAGTGCCCGGGGAGCCGATTGAGCACCGCCTCAACGTCGATCCTAAGGCCACCCCCAAGCGACAACACCTGCGACGCTTGCCGACGACGGACGGACGCCATCAAGAAGGAACTCGCCAAACTACTCGCGGCTGGCTTCATCGGAGAAGTCTTCCATCCCGAGTGGCTCGCCAACCCCCGTCCTCGTCCGCAAGAAGAACTCGAACGAGTGGACGATGTGCGTCGACTACACCGACCTCAACAAGACTCGCCCCCAAGGATCCCTTTGGGTTGCCGCGGATTGATCAAGTCATCGACTCCACGGCGGGCTGCGACTCCTTTCTGCTTCCTCGATCGCTACTCCCGGTACCACCGGATCGCAATCAAGGAGGAAGACCAGGAGAAGACCGCGTTCATCACCCCGTTTGGCGCGTACTGCTACACGACCATGTCCTTCGGGTTGAAGAACGCCGGCGCTACCTACCAACGAGCTATCCAGGCCTGCTTCAAGAGGCAGCTCAACAAGAACGTCGAGGCCTACGTGGACGACGTGGTCGTCAAGGCCAGAATCTCCAGTACCCTCATCGACGACCTTGAAGGGACCTTCACATCACTGCGCGAGTACCGCTGGAAGCTCAACCCGAACAAGTGCGTCTTCGTCGTACCTTCGGGTAAACTACTCGGCTTCATCATCAGCCAACGCGGCATCGAAGCCAACCCCGAGAAGATCTCCGCCATCACCAGCATGCAAGCTCCCACGAGCATCAAAGATGTCCAGAAGCTGACAGGGTGCATGGCGGCGCTGAACAAATTCATCTCGAGGCTAGGAGAACGGGGACTCCCCTTCTTCAAACTACTCAAACATCAAGAGAAGTTCGTGTGGACTCCAGAGGTGGATCAAGCCCTTGCCCAGCTCAAGGACTTCCTATCGAAGCCACCGATCCTCACGGCTCCTCACAAGGAAGAGCAGCTACTGCTCTACCTAGATGCGACTACTCATGTGGTCAGTACTGCCATCGTTGTCGAGCGGCATGAAGACGGACACGCCTACCCAGTCCAACGCCCAGTCTACTTCGTCAGCGAGGTTCTATCAGAGTCCAAGGCCCGCTATCTGCCTGTGCAGAAGCTACTGTACACAGTACTCATCACCTCGCGGAAGCTACGACACTACTTCCAGGCGGTACTCGATCTCCGTCGTCACCGACTACCCGCTCGGCGACATCTCGCGGAACCAAGATGCTACCGGAAGAATCTCCAAGTGGGCGGTCGAGCTCGGCGCCCTCACTATCGACTTCAAGCCACGCACAGCCATCAAGTCGCAAGCACTAGTCGACTTCATGGCAGAGTGGCGGGAGAACCAGCTACCTACTCCCACCGTGCGACTAGAGCATTGGGTGATGTACTTTGACGGCTCACTCAACCTCGAGGGTGCAGGGGCAGGGGTACTCCTGATTTCTCCAACGGGCGAACAACTCAAGTACGTCCTGCAGATCTTCTGGAAGGTCTCAAACAACGAAGCCGAGTACGAAGCTCTCCTACATGGGCTCCGCCTCGCGGCTTCATTGGGCATCAAACGGCTACTAGTCTACGGCGACTCCGCAGTGGTCATCAACCAAGTCAACAAGTCCTGGGACCGCAACAAGGAGAACATGGACGCCTACTGCCTAGAAGTCCGCAAGCTCGAGAACAAGTTCTATGGTCTCAAGTTCCATCACATCGTCCGCGACAACAACGTTGCAGCGGACGTCCTCTCGAAGCTTGGATCCACCCGCGCTCAAGTACCAGCGGGCGTCTTCGTCCACGAGCTTCATGTGCCATCCATCCCGGAGCCGGCGCCACCGAACACTGTCTCAGCCCATCAACCTGCCGGGCAGGAGGTCATGATGATCGACGTGGACTGGAGGCAACCCTTCATCGACTACCTCAGCGAGCAGAAGGTCCCCTCCGACAAGAACTCGGCTGAGCAGCTCATCCGCCGCGCCAAGTCCTACGTCCTCGTCGGAAATAAGCTTTACAAGCGGGGCGCATCTTCCGGAGTACTCATGAAGTGCGTCCCTCGTGAAGAAGGCAAGGACATCTTGGAGGAGATCCACAAAGGCGTCTGCGGCAACCATGTGTCCTCACGCACGCTGGTCAGCAAAGCCTTCCGGCAAGCTTTCTACTGGCCCACAGCTCTGGGCGATGCCGAAGAACTCGTCAGGAGGTGCCAAGGATGTCAATACTTCGCCAAGCAGCAACACGTCCCAGCCTACAAGCTAGTCACCATACCGCCAACCTGGCCCTTCGCTTGCTGGGGGCTCGACATGATTGGGCCACTGCCAACCGCGCCGGGGAGGATTCAACGAGTACCGGTGGCTATCGACAAGTTCACCAAGTGGATCGAGGTCAAGCCGGTCACATGCCCCAAGGCTGACAGAGTACTCGACTTCCTGGATGAACTCGTACACCGCTACCGACTACCCCACCGCATCATCAGAGACCTGGGCTCCAATTTCAACAACCACCAGTTCTGGGAGTACTGCGAGAACAGCGGGATCGACGTCCGATACGTCTCAGTTGCCCATCCACGGGCCAACGGACAAGTCGAGCGCGCCAACGGGATGGTGCTCGACGCTCTCAAAAAGCGGCTACACGACGCTGCTAACTCCAAGGGGGGCAAGTGGATCAAGGAACTACCCAACGCACTCTGGGGGCTACGGACTCAGCCATCCAAGCCAACGGGGCAATCCCCCTACTTCCTGGTCTACGGCTCCGAAGCAATCCTCCCTGCCGACGTCATATGGAACTCGCCAGCAGTGGAGCACTATGACGAAAGCGTCTCAGAAGACAGCAGACGAGTTGACATCGACAGCTTCGAAGAAGCTCGCTGCGCTGCCCTCGTCCAGTCAGCAAGGTACCTAGAAGGTATCCGACGCTACCATGATCGCAACGTCAAGGAACGCTCCTTCAACGTTGGTGATCTCGTCCTCCGCCGCATCCAGAACACGGAAGGACTACACAAGCTCAGTTCCCCCTGGGAAGGTCTCTTCACCGTTGCAAAGGTGACCGGGCCGGGCTCCTACCGCCTCCAAACACTTGAAGGCGAAGACATCAACAACTCGTGGAACGTCGACCAGCTCTGTCGATTCTACTCTTAGTCTACACGACTACTCCGGGTTTCAAGTCTACACGACTACACCAACACCCCACCGCCGTATGCGGCCTCCGGGTCCTGGCTCCAGTCTCCGGACTTCTCCTCTCCAGGCTCCAGCCTACACGGCTACCTACGGACCCTGGGCTGCGACGAGCGTCAAGGACTCTAGCAGCGGTCTATTGAGAGACCACCTTCCAAGATCCAGCCTCCATGGCTACCTACGGATCTACGATCCAGCCTACACGGCTACCTACGGATCCACTGCTGCAAGCGGCTACCCGCTCCAGCTCTTCTCAGCTGTAAGCGGCCTCCGGGTCGAAGTGACTACTCTGTAATTACAGCCCTGGCCATCCAGGTGTACTTCTTCAGTAATAAAGTCTGATCATTCATCAACTTCTTTACTGCCTACTCCCTACAATGGGACCACTACTGCCGAGTACGACTACTCGCATCCACTCCACGATGGGGCTCCACACTCTGAGATCGCGGCCACGAGTACTCATTGCTGGAAATTTTCTTTTATTGATACTCAAGCAATTCATTACAATTGTTTTCTGTACAACCCTGGCAACTAGCTATCTATTACAGGGCTACTGGGGATTAAGCTTCTCGGCTACTTGCTCCGCGATGGGAGCCATCTTCTCCAGCAGCTCTGCATACTGCTCATCAGTGCAGTTGGCGGCTACCCCACCGGCGACTACTTCCACTGGGGCCTTCGGGAAGTACGACTTCATGAAGGCCAAGACCTGCCTTGGGATCGACCTCGCCATGTGCTTCATGTAGGCCGCCAGCCGGCTTGGAGCTTCCTTGAGGCGATCCACCAGTGGAGCTATCGTGGGGCCGCCCGGGTGCGGCACGAGGAGCCTTGCGATCGGCAGTGCGGCTTCCTCGAGCTCCTTCAGCTGGGCTCGCAGTGCCTCACGGCCGCTTCATTCAACTTCGCAAGGATTTGTAGCGACGTGACGAGATCGCGGTCAGAGGCAATCCGGAGCTCCATGTGCTTCTCGCACTCGAAGGCAAGCTCTTTGTAGTCGAGCTCGAGTACCTGGCGGGCTTCTTGCTCCCGGTAGAAGAGGTTCTTCATGCTCGTCTCTGAGGACTTCAGCTGCTCCACCTGGCCCTCAAGCTCTGCAACACAGCAATGCAACAGCGGGTCAGAGACTTCTCGACCTCCAACAAGTACCCAACAAGTTCGGCGGCATACCTTTGTTCTTGTTGCGGAGGCCCTTATTCTTCCGCACCAAGTCGTCGCCCTTCGCCTGCAACTCTTGGACATCGTTGTGGTATTTGGCGAAGGCGGTGTCGAGCTTTGACTGCATGGCAGCCGCGTGCTTCCGCGACTTCACAAGTTGCTCTTCCAGCGCCTCAGCCCGGAGCACCGCGTCACCATAGCCTTGCAGCATATTGGACTTGTCGCGGGACCGCTCCGCAACGTCCTGCACAGACAACTCAAGTCAAACGAGTACTCAACAAACAGAGAATTGACTACTCAGAAGCTACAGCTACACACCTTCATCCACTGCTCAGCTTGGCGGATCGCCTCCAGGTGCTTCGCCACCGTCGCAGGCTCGACGAGATCATCTGCGAGCAACTCTATCCCGCCGCGGCTACTCGCGGTGGCCTCCGTCATTGGCGCAGAGCGGATGGGCTCTGCGTCCTGGATCTCCGGGGAGCGGATAGCCACCTCCAGAGCAACCTCTGGCGACGTGGTGACGCCCTCTCCCCCGGCTGTCACGGCGGCCTCCTCGACGACTTCTTCCATAGGCACGGGGGCTCCTCCCGCAGCCTCCGGGGCCTCTGGTGTCGACTTCTGCATCGGCACCCCCGCAGGGATGTCACTGCCTTCAGCCTCAGCGCCTGTCAACGAGAAGATAAGTGCATCAGCAACTACGACTACTCCTCGAGGAGCTCCATAGCTTCAGAAGAGTACTCACCTTCGACTACGCTGGCCTCCGGCAGCGGCGCTTCGGTAGCCGGCGGCTCGGGCACCGCCTGGGAAGCGGGAGCGGACTCCTCGGCGGGCGGCGCGACTTCTTCCGCCACCACTGAAGAGGGCTCATCCCCCTCCCAGGACGTATCCGTGGATTTCTGCGAAGCATACAAAATTGGTCGTCGATCAACCTCGACTACTACAACAAGTGCTACTCGCAAAGATGCGATACTTACAAGTTCGACCGGACTATTGTCACGGCCGGGCGCCAAGGATGCGGGCGTATCGACCGGTCCACCCTCGGCGGGCGTCTCCTCCCCGCGCCCTCGCGGCTACCGCCTCCTCCACGGCGGCGGCGGCCAGCGCAGTGCCCTCTCGCGCTCCTGAAGCCACCACCTCTTCAACGGCGGCGGCTGCGGGCTCTGTGCTCCCCTGTGGAGCAGGGGACTGGCACTCCAGCTGCACCAAGAGCTCTTCCACAGTGGGGGCTGGACTACGACGTCCAGCTGGCTCCCCCACTGTGTCCCACACGCCTTCGCCGCCCTCTTCGACGGGCTCCGTTGGCGGCACCTCCTGCAAACATGAAAGACTACTCATCAGCAAGGGTACTCGTGCGATTGGTACTTGACCACTCTAGTCAAGATATCTTACCTCCTGAGGCGTGGTCTCTGAGACCTTCAGCTTCTTCGTCACCCGCTTCCTGGCGGGGTTGCGCGACTTTCGTGGCGGCGCAGCCAGGCTAGCCTCCAGGCTAGTCGGGGGGTCTTGCACCAGAGGCACATGAGGTAAGCCTGGGTGGCTAAACCTCGACCGCAACTGAAAACGGTCCTGCAACGTCTCGTCGTCGTCGTCGTCCTTGTCGTCGGAGGTGTCCTCCATGATGACGGTGTCATCGCCTGCACCGACTTCTCGCCGCTCTTTCTCCTTGGCCTTCCCTTCCTTCGGGATCTCGATCCCGCTCGGGGGCGGCTGCGGCTCGGAGATGAACTTCTTCAAGTCATCCTGCAAGACACGAAGACGTCAGCAAGTCTACACCAAGCAACGACTACTCGACCAGGGGGGTACGACTACTCACCTCCTTGGGCGGGCGCGCGACGGAGTACTCTTGAACAGGGCACGCCGTGTACGGGGGCATATCTTTGAAGATCCGCGAAAACCTCTCGATGATGTCGCTGTCGTCCAGCTCGCCTCCGGGCATCCGCGATGTGTCATCGTCGCCGGTGTACTCGAAGCCCAAGGTGTCTCGAGCCATCAACGGCTGCACCCTCCGCTTCATGAAACTGAAGGCCACGTGCTCGGCCCTCAGTCCCGCTTCCCTGAGCACCTTGATGCGTGCCAGCAGCTCGGGAAGTTGGATCCCCTCTTGCATGGTGGGCTCCGAGTTCCACCACTCGCGGTGCCTGGGCTATCGTCCGCTCGGCTTCGGCAGGCCAGGGTGGTGGTTCGTGATGTAGAACCACCTTGTCTTCCAGTCAGTGTTGGAATCGACAAGCTTATACGCCAGATACTGCTCCGCAGCGTCTTCCCTCAGCTGGATACCGGCTCCTCCGACTACCTTTGGGTTGGTGGCACTTGGCTGCGGCTTGACCCGGAAGAACTTCCGGAAAAGGATCCAGTGCGGCTTGATCCCAAGGAAGGCTTCGCAGAAGTGCACGAAGACCGCGGTGTGGAAGATGCCGTTGGGGTTCACATTCAAGTACTCGACTCCGTAGTACCCGAGGAGACCCTTGAAGAAATCGCTGGCTGGGAGCGCAAGCCCTCGCTCCACGAACCGCGCGAACATTGGAATCTCATCTTCGACCTTCTCCATTGGGTATGGATCTCCAGCAGCGACCCTGCACATGTCGACCTCCTTCTCCCGGATGAACCCGTTGTTCAGGAGGGCCAGCAGATCCTCCGTCTTCACCTTGGATTTTTTCCACTCGTGACTTGGATCAGCCCGCGGTGGAGACATGGGCGGCGCTACTCCGGTGGCGGCCGCGGCGGCCTGTTCGCGGCCCCTCTTCTTCCCGGTGGCTTTCGACGACTTGGATGGTGACGGCTTCACTCTCCAAGAGCAGAGCGTCTTCACGCGCATCCGCTCGGGGGCTACCCTAAAGCTTTGGGTGGCGGCGCACTTTAATCTACTACGGCGGCAGCGTGCGCTGGAAGCAGATCTACCACAGATGGAAGCGGAATGGCTACAGCTCGAATGGGTGAAAAAACCCTAAGGGTTTCGGCTTCTATTTATAAGCCTAACTGGCTCCGCAACGGCTGGATGGCTAAAATCACGCGCAGCTAACTCAGCGGCTCAGCGTGACCCTTCGTATTCTACTAGTCGATGCGCCTCACCTCGGGGGCTCGGCTACTTCTACTCGACTTCCTGGGAAGCGGCTAGTCTCAAGAGCATCTCAGGACACATTCTTCGAGATGACCCTTCAATTCGAGAGGAAGTACTCGACTCAAGGCTCGGGGGCTCCGTGCCACGTGTCCTTCGGTTTTTTCTCCGGATTTTTCGGGATTTTCTTGTCAAGACTTCAGATGGACCCTGAGTCAGAGCCTGCGGCTCAACCTAAGGCTCGGGGGCTACTCCATATGGAGTGCGATTTTGCAAATCGCACCTCCATATCAGCTCCGGCTTCAAGACAAGACAGGCAGTTTTTGAAGACCTTCGAAGGCAGTGCTCGAGGACGCTTGGGACTACTCGAGAAGACTTCAAGATTGCTCAAACATTAGCTGGAGTACATTCCAGCCTCGGGATGCTTCGACTACTCTTGAGGACTTTTGACTTGTAGCACTCGGGGACGCTTGAGGACTACTCGTTAAGGCCGTCAAGACTACTTGAAGCTATCCTTCTCGACTACAAAGTACTCGGGGGCTTGTCGTATGGACCTCCCTGGGCCCACTACCTCGGTGGGTACCAGGACCGACTACTCGGTGGGCCCCTGGGACTACCGGCTTGCGCTGCACGACACCTGAAGGCGTGGAGCACAAGGACTACACAGGAGTAGTACTCAGTTAGGGAGCTGTACATGTTCCGCACTGTATGGAGGACTCCTAGACGTACTCGACTAGTACTCTCTCCCTACTCCGACTTGTAACCCTGCCCCCCGAACTATATAAGGCGAGGCAGGGACCGATTTCTAGCATCCAATCCCATCTCATACAACTCACGGCGCACTATTGCACCATCTTGTAATCGTGCCCAATCAATCCAGAGCTACGCAGCATACAGGACGTAGGGTATTACGCACCTCGCGACCCGAACCTGTCTAAATTGTGTGCCACGTGTCTCTTCCTTCGAGTTACCGATCTCGGCGAGTCACATTCATCTACTTCGGGTACTCCCCTTAGTAGGTTGCCGGTCTAAAACACCAACAGCTCCACCAAAGAAGCGTACCATTCGAGAGTAAGTTTTCTATCAATCCTTTCTTGTGCTCTCGATTGCAATCTCATGGTTTACCCCTCTCTGCTTTTTTCCAGCCTTGACTTGCTTCCTGAAGAGATCTTTGGAACTGAAGAGGTTCTCGACTACATCCTCTCCGATTCCTCCACTGAAGAAGAGAACGCCACGCCGGAACAGAGGATCAACCACCAACTGCGCCGCCGTATTCGGCATCTGGAGCACAACTTGCGGGACATCACCGCCCGCTGCAATGCCGAACGCCAACACCGCATGAGCTTGGAGGCGTTGATAGGGGGTAAGATCTCCATCTTTATTTGACTCCCACGCTTAAGCTCAGGTCTTCGCATTTAACAACTGTTCCGTTCTCCAGATGTCTCTGACAGATACAACAACTTGAAGGCTTCCTGGGACAGCCTAATGAAAGCTGTAAGTCATGGCAACCCCCGAAGCTTCCAAGTTGCTGCTATGGTGGTCTTGGAATAGTTGAAGAGGGAAGAGCTGAAGAGGAAAAATAAGGAATCAAAGGAATGAAGCATACTTTCGCTTCTTCCTCCAGGCCTTCTGCTTCCCACCCTCTAGTAATCTTAAGTAGCTGGGTTGTCAAACAAAAGCCTGCAAAAAACATCTGTACTATAGAATATTTTTGTGCTAAGGGCAATACATTCCAGTATTGGCCATCTCCTCTGTTAGGATTTTTTGTTCTAAAGGCGGCTTCTTTCCCGAACGCCGGCTGTCTCTGTGTTTCAAATGCCTGTAATCCTGGTGCTTGTAATCAATGATCAACTTCTATACTAGGATAATATTTCTTCAAATATCTTCCATTTATAGCAGCAGTAAACTCCTCTCCTAGTAGAGTTTTCAATATGTAAGCATTACCAGGTGTACATCTGACTACCCGAAAAGGACCCTCCCAATTCGGGGACCATTTGCCGAACGCACTATACTTAGTCCCGATCGGCAGTAACGCTTTCCAAACCAAATCTCCTTCTGCAAATTGCTTGACCTTTACTTTCTTGTTGTAATATTTAGCAACTCGCATCTTGTTCTTTTCAATATTTTCCAGGGCCTTAAGACGAATCATATGCAAATCCTCTAACTCGTCCATCATTAATCCACTGTAATCTTTGGAACTTAAATCCTTTTGCAAAACCACTCTCCTCGAATCTGATTGTATTTCCCAGGGCAAAACAGCATGATGCCCATAAACCAACTCATAAGGAGATGTTTTTGTAGCTCCATGAGGAGCCATTCGGTAAGCCCACAAAGCCTCATTGAGTACCGAATGCCACCTCTTAGCCTTCTGATCAATTTTCTTTTGTAAAATCTTAATCATGATCTTGTTAGAAGCCTCTGCTTGACCATTATCTTGGGCATAATAAGGAGAAGAATTCAATAATTTGATTCCCATGCTTTCAGCAAACTCTCTAAACTCTAAAGATACAAATTGTGCTCCTTGATCAGTTGTAATTGTTTGAGGAATCCCAAATCTGTAAATGATGTGTTCTTTAACAAACTCAACCATGTTTTCTGATGTTACTTTCTTTAATGGAATTGCCTCAACCCATTTAGTGAAATAATCTGTTGCCAAAAGCACAAATTTATGTCCCTTGCTAGATGGAGGATTTATTTGGCCAATCAAATCTATACCCCATCCTCTGAGTAGCCACAGCTTGATAATAGGATTCAAAGCTGATGCTGGGACTCTTTGAATATTCCCAAACTTCTGACAATCTTGACAACCTTTGTAATACTCAAAACAATCTTCCAGCATCGTCGGCCAAAAACATCCAGTGTGCCTAATAACCCATTTCATTTGATAAGCCGATTGATGCGCTCCACACAACCCATCATGCACTTCACTCATCATTTTTTTTTTGCTTCTTCTTGACCCTGGCATTGCAGCAACACCCCATCTAATGATTTGTAAAACAAACACCCATCAAGAAGAACAAATTTTATAGCTTTATACCTGAGCTTCCTAGAAACCTTTCGGGATGGATTTTTCCAGATAATCAACAATCTCTTTTCTCCAATCATCCTATGCTAGATCACTCCCGAAAGCACACACCTCCGTGGCAAACACCTCTTGGTTTTCTCTATAACCCGAAGCACTTTGAGCCAACCTATTTGCCTCTTCATTGTGTTCTCTAGGAATATGTTGTAGAATTAATACTGAAAACTTTTCAAGATTTCCTTGCACTCTTCGTAGTAATTCCTCAGGATATCACTTCTACATTCATATTGGCCATTCAATTGTTTTATAACTTGCTCTGAATCTCCATAAATTTCAACTGAAATAGCCTTTACTTCTTTCAAATATTGAAGCCCTCTAAGCAGTGCTTCATATTCTTCTTGATTGTAGCAAACTCAAACATCTCACCTCTGGGTGAAATTAATAAAATTCCTACTCCACCGCCTTTGCCACATGAGGATCCATCAAAGAATAAAGCCCAAGGAGTAATTTCAAGCAAATCAATTGATGGATCACGATGTTCAGTAATGAAATCAGCAATAATCTGACCTTTAATAGCTTTTGCCGATTCAAACTTCAGCTCAAACTCAGATAAAGCCAAAATCCAGTTGCCAATCCTTCCATTCAAAATTGGCATAGATAACATATGTTTAATTACATCAAACTTTGAATATACAACGCATTCGGCATTTAACAAATAGTGCTGAAACTTTGTACATGAGTAATACCTGGTCTCAGGATCAAGTAATTTTCGGCTAAGGTACGCAACTATCCGTTCCTTTCCCTCAAATTCTTGTATAAGGGTCGATCCAATAGTTTGGGTATCAGCCGCCACGTACAACTTAAAAGGCTTGTTCAACTGTGGAGGCACCAACACTGGTGGTTCCTTCATGTACTGCTTGATTCATCGAAAGCCTTTTGTTGTTCGTCACCCCATACAAACTTCTGATCTTTCTTGATCCTCAACAGCGGAGAGAAAGGCAAAACCTTTTGTGACAAATTTGAAATGAATCTCCTCACAAAATTGATCTTGCCAAGCAGTGATTGCAACTCCTTGAGATTGGTTGGAGGAACAACTTCATCGATAGCTTTCATGCTTTTCTTGCCAACTTCTATTCCTCCTTCATGCACCAAAAACCCCAAGAATTCTCCAGCTGAAACCCCAAAGCCACACTTGTTCAGATTCATCTTCAACCCATGCTTTCGGGTGCACTCTAGAGTTTTTCTCACATCATCTAAGTGTGATTCATGATTCAATGATTTGATCACGACATCATCAATGTATATCTCAACAATTTTGCTGATCAACTCATGAAAAATATAATTCATGGCTCTTTGATAAGTTGCACCGGCATTTTTTAACCCAAATGTCATGACAATCCACTCAAAAAGGCCTATATGTCCAGGACATCTAAAGGCTGTCTTTGATATATCTTCTATTGCCATAAAAATTTGATTGTACCCTGCATTGCCATCCATGAAACTAATAACTTTATGTCCAGCAGCGGCATCAACCAACAAATCAGCAACAGGCATTGGATATCCATCCATGGGAGTAGCTCTGTTTAATTCTCTAAAGTCTATGCAAACCCTCATCTTCCCATTTTTATTGTAAACAGGGACGATGTTAGAGATCTACTCCGCATATCTACATGGCCGAATGAAATTTGCATCGATCAATCTCTCAACCTCTTTTTTCACGTCGGCCAATACTTCATCCTTGTAGATTTTTCAGGGAGGTTGCTTATAAGGTTTAAAACCAGGCTTAATTGGCAACCGATGCTCAACAATGGAACGATCCAAACAAGGCATCTCCGAATAATCCCAAGCGAAGCAATCTTTATATTCTTTCAGTAACTTGATTACTTGAATTTAAGTTAGCACTGATAAATGTCGGCCTTGGCTTGTCACCATCTCCAATGTCAATTTCTTCCAATTTGTCAGCCGACATGAATCCACGCCCTAACTTCCCATCAGTTCCATCAATTGGATTATCCATTAAAAATTGCTATAAGAGCCGACTGCTTGAATCGGCTGTTGATCACTGCTGACTGGTTCAACAGGACCTTCACCCCAGTCCTTTTCTGAGAAGCAATCTATGCCTTGATACTCCTAGAAGGTTGGTTCAACGTTAGCCACGCTCACTGAATCATCTGCTTGGACCACTTCTATATCATCATCTACCCATTGAACAAGCTGTTGGTGCATGGTAGATGGGATGCAGCAGTTTGCATGGATCCAGTCTCGTCCAAGCAGCAAGCTATAAGCCCCTTTGCCCTCAATGACAAAGAAGGTCGTGAGCAGAGGTTTAGACCCGATCATCAGGTCCACATGCACACAGCCCTTGGTGTCTGAAGGATTCCTAGCAAAATCATTCAGAATTATACTTGTTGGCGTTAAATCTCCAGGGCCCATGCCAAGCTTCCTGAACCTGGTGTATAGCATCACATTGACTGCAGCTCCACCATCAACAAACATTTTGGTCAATGGCTTGCCATTGACGTATCCTCTCAAGTACAGCGGCCTCATATGTCGATTCTTGGCCAGTTTGTCGAAGGTTGCCTGCTTAGCCAACACCAGCTGTGCCATTGGCCCAAGTTGTTCATCCTCATTGATGTCTGGGGACGCCTCTTTCTGCACAACCTGGTTAGCCGGAGCTATGAACTCATTCGGCAAAAAGCATACCATGCATGTTGGAGCCGAACGACCAGATCCATGAGGCCTATCTTTTGGACGCCACACCTGCTTACTCTTGATTCCTACTTGTTTCAACTCTTGATTCCTCATGCGCTGAACCCTTCTCTTTTGGCTTCTCCTCAAGCTAGGTGGGCACCACTGTCCTTCTTGCCAGATGTATCCACGCTCCTCTTCCTCTTGATCAACCCACTTTTGATCAGCATATCTTTTCCTTGGGTGATCATTGACTTCATTTATTTTTACGCACCGACCGTCACTAGGATGTATCCTTCCAATTCTTTCATGGACGGATCGGCGATTGACAGTATCCTGCCTATACTCAGTGTACTTGTCACTGCATTCAGGGCAATTGTTCAATGTAGGAAGCTTCAAACCCTCATTCCAGCAATGCCTGAAGAACTCACATCCCCAATGTGCACGCTCCTGTTCTCGTGCATGTTCTTCTAGCTTTCTTCTGTGCGCTTCTTCCTCAAACCTCCGTGCTTCCTCCTCGTATTTCTGTTTTTGGTAGCGTTCCTTCTCTTGTTGACGCTGCCACTTGTTAAGGAGGATACGTGTAGTCACCCTGGGTTTGGATCTGGAAGATTCCCCTAGTTCAATTTGGCTTCTCAGGATGCGAGGCGCTTCTTTGTGGACTTGTTCCACTGTCACTTGCTGAGCAGGATCAACTGATCCATCTTGCTTTGCTCTTGCTGAAGTTAAGACCTTCACTTTTCCCTTCTCCTCAGCGGTTACCATGTTAATAGAAAAACCAACCATGTTCTGAGGGAAAGGGTTGCCATCCAACTTCATTTTATTGTCAAATTTCAAGTGACCCTCCTGGATAGCCTTCTGGATCCTCATTCTGAAAACCGTGCAATCATTGATGGAGTGAGAGTTCCTGTCATGAAAGCCACAATATCTTTTCTCTTTAACTCCATCAGGCCGAAGCATAGAATGCCCTTCTGGCAACTTGATTCGGCCTTCCTTTACAAGGAACTCAAAGAGCTTGTCAGCCTTGGTCACATCAAAGTCATATGTGCCCTTGGCTTGCTTTATCCATCTTTGGTTCACAATTAGCGGCTCTTTGCCCCACACCATCTCAGCTGCTGCTAACTCCTCCTCATCATCAAATTCTTCCTCTTGATCAGCTCTTTCGAGGAATTGGTTATAGATGTCAGCTATGTCATTGTGTTTGGCAAATCTGGAGTCTTTCTTGAATCAGTAAGCTTGATTGCTCATTAATGACAACCTTTGTGACAGTTGACCAAGATTGTCAAACTCCATGCCGAATAGCTTTTCCCGAATAGCTGGCAACATACCCGCAATAGCCATATCAGCCAATTGATCATCTGGCAAATTCAAAGAGTAGCACATGCCTTTGGTCTCTTTGAAGCTTCTGAGAAATTCCATGGGTGTTTCATTGTGCCTCTGTCTCAGGGTGGCCAGATCAATTAGCTTTTTCTCAGTACTGCCACTGAAGTAATGAGCATGGAACTTCTGTTCCAAATCCTTCCAGGAACATATCGATTGAGGAGGCAAAGAAGCAAACCATGTAAAGGTCGGGCCTGTCAACGACAAGGGAAAGTATCTGATCCTGAACGCTTCATCAGCTGAAGCTTCCCCAAGCTACAACAAGTATCGGGCTATGTGTTCCACAGTACTTGTATCATCTTGCCCAGAGAACTTTGTGAAATCTGCAGGAGGTTTCACTCTTGGTGGCAAAGCCACCCTGTGGTACCACTCTGGGAAAGGAGGTGTATAAACTTTCCCCTGCATCTTAGGTTTCGGTGCCAAATTGATTTTGCAAAACATCGGCCATTTTCTCGCACCATAAGATCAACATTAGCATCTTGGTCCCCTGGCCTTCCAACGGGTCCATTAAGCATTCCCGCTATTGGCCGCACCATATCCAGGGTTTGGGAAAGCATCAATGGCGCCATAGTCCATGATTTCTGAATACCCCTCACCATACATATTCTTCTGTATCCTGTTGTTGGCTGGGGCTATCCTATAAGTGGAGTTAGGTGGAACTCCAGAAGAAACAAACGCCAGATCTCCATATGTAGGCCGGTTGGGCATTGCCTGATATGGGTTCAGCTGTTGGACTGGGCGACCTCCAGTGCTTTGTAGAGGTGGCTGGATCAGTTGACTTCCCACGCTTTGCGGAGGTGGTTGGATTGGTTGGCCTCGTGTACTTTGCAAAGGCGGCTGAGCACTCGCATCTCGAGCTGGTTGAGCAGCACTAGTTTCTCCAACCTCTACACTAGATGTTTAAGGCGATACTCGACTGAGTGTCCTCTCCATGCCTGAGCCAAAGACTCCAACCATCATCTGCTTGAACATAGTCAAGAAATCAGTATGATGTTTGACCATTATGCTTTCCATAATTTGCTGAAAAGCATCCATAGTCTCCTTTTTCTCCTCAGCAGTCGTGGTGTTAGGCTCCCCTGGTAGTAGAACCCTTGGCATGTCTGATTTGAGATACGGCACACCACTTCTATTCTTGCCAAATGACATCAAACACTTTTGTTGGAACTGGTCAATGGCATCTTTCAACTGTATCCGCTGCTCCGGAGACAGGTCATCTATGGTGACATCCATGACGTCATGAATGTCAGACATCTTGAATCAGCTAGAATTGTCCCACCAGGCATACCAAAAAGTGTGTTGATGCAAAATCAGCACCTCGCGCCAAGCACATAGCAAGCCGAACGAAGCTGGCTTAACACACGTGCCGGATCCGAAGCGTGCCAGTCAATTTTCCTGAAACTGACAAAGGATAAAAAATAGTTAGATAAAACATGGAACTTGCCGGGTGGTACTAGACAGTTCCGTATTTACGGCTAGAAAGCCAATTAAAATGACATATAGCTACAACAAGCTATCTGTCAGCAGTTTAAATATCATTCGGGAGCTTTAAAACATGAAAACTGGATATAGCCGAATGCATGACGTAAGCATGACAAAAGATCGGTATTTGTTTAGATAGCGTTGCTCGCACGTGATCATGATCGATTTTCGAGGGTAAATAACAATTAAAACAAATAAGGTAAAAGCATGATTATAAATATGAAGTAAACAAGCATGCATAGGCCAAAAGCACTAGTCTACCGCATGTCTAGATACTTTCAAAACCATCAAGCATGATAACAACCAAGTTAATCCACCGCATGATACAACTTGTTTGAAACCACGCCACCAACCACAAAGAGATTAATCCACCGCATGATACGATCTACATATGGAAGGCTAAAAGCACACATTATTTAAGAAAAACTTATGAACACGTTTTACTCATGGTAGCATTGCCGAATACAGCTGTACAGCCGATCCGGGTTCCGTGGAAAAGGAACAAACATTTGAAAAGTCAAAGCTTGAACCCGCAACACGTGACAATCTAGATTGATCTAAATTCGGCTATTGAGAGCACTTGATCCTTTATAATAAACAAAGACTTGAAAGTACATCACATGGATCTCAAAGAGGTAGAACCGAAACTAATCGATCTAGATTGGGCAAAAGAGTGTTACATGAATTTAAACATAAAGCAAAAACTCAAAGCAACACGTGGTAACTTAATGAATCTATTAGATCTTGCCAAATCTAATAGAGCCGATAACTAGCTTCGAGCTAGATCTTAGCCTACCGCATTGCTCATGATCCAACAGGAAACCCTCTTGAACCAAGCTTAAATCCACTGCATGATACTAAGCAAGGTAACAAGACTACTTGCATCACGGTCTAAATCCACCGCATGATACTAGACATGATACAAGGTTGCCGGTACTTACGGAGGTCGACGGATCGATGGCTCCTCTCGAAGAACTCGACGACTTGACTAAAGGACTCGATGTTTGGCACGGGGCCGGTTTTCTTGTGTAGATGTTCGTTCCCTATTACAGACATCAAGGGTTTATATTTATACCCTTGTCCTAACACCACTCCTGGTCGACTACGAGCACAACATTTAATACCTAAATCAATGTTCCGGCGCCAATGTTCATCTTGTACTCGCCATCAACTCGTCCTTTCCTTATATCCGGGCCATGTCATCACGCATTCCCGAAAACTTCCTTTTACAAGCGCAAAAAGTCCTTTTTGCCGAATGATGGTGTATTGCCGACCGCAAGCATCTTTACCGAATCCTCTGAGGAGATTTTTCCTGCCGAATGGTATTTCGTTACCAAACTCGGCCCACAAGTCAGTCCCTTTCCTGTACCAATTTTTAGTGTAAACAATATGCATGAAACTTGATCCTGGCATGCATATAGGTTTGCACTTGGTTTTCTCTGGAAAAATAGGTGTGACATCTTTGCACCAGGAGGCCGGTCCACAAGAGTCCACATCTCATTGCACTTGAGTGCAGCAAACTCATCAGCCATGGCATTCACCCAGCTAGGTTCCTTAAGCGCGGCACACAAAACAACTGGTATTAGTGTAGGTGCAACTGTGGCTAGAGCGTAGCATGGATTGGGTTGAAATATGTTGGCTTTTGCACGAGTGATCATGTGATGTCGAAACTGGGGGTTCGTCGACGGTGGGGGCGGTGGTGTTCCTAGTGTATGGGGTGGTGTGACCGTGGGTGATGTAAAACCCCGGATTTTCATAGAAAACCCGAATCCCTGTACCATCGCGATAGTCCCTGGATCAGTGGCTATCGCGTACAGAATGTCTCACAGAATGATACACAAAGTCATACATCGCATCACATAAAGTTAATAGTACATTAATTTATTACATGTCCATTATGGAGTACATCATTACAAGCCTCTTGGCTGAATCAGAGTGAAAATTCTACGCAACGGTAGCTATCTTCTCAGAAGGGTCTCCATCTTTATTCTTCCCGCCACGGGCAACTCGAGCGAAGCGACGTATCCCTCGGTCGTACCATCCGTCGCGTTGCGGTCGAACTCGGACTCGTACCCTGCACACCCAATGTCTATCCCCAAGGAGTGGGATAGGTCCACGTCACCAACCGTATGCAGCTTTAAGTGGCCTAAATTCTAAAGGGAAAAGAGAGTAGACAAGGAAACGGCTGGGTTTTCCTATGCAGCAGCAGCAGAGTATAAACAAGGATTCTCCATCAATATCCCAAAACCCAAGTCTCTCAACACAACCCGGATACAACTGGTCACCCAGAAGGCCCGTCACCAACTCCTACTCCCATCTAGGGTCGATGCGAGGACTTCCTCTCCTCGCACCTCAATGATTACAACCGGATCGACGAGGTAGATGGAGCCTCTCTCCTCTAGCCGGCTGTAACCACGGCTCACCACACTCTCATCTAAAAAGGGGGAGGTAGAAATCCCAAAACATGAGGAACGAACATGTCTTCTAGGCAGTGTCCATAACCGAGGACGCGGCTATAGCTATAGATCGAACAACTGCGAGAGCGTGTACACCGAGTACCCATCCCGGAATGGTACCCGCCGGTGTACGGCCGACCGAGCCCATCCTACCGGCGAACTCTCGGTAGTTACGAACCCACCCCCGCATCCGGCCCTCAAAGCGGTCCTCTCGCGCGTGAAGACAAGCACGGGACTGTGAAATGCTCCCGTGTGGCCACACGGGAGACGCTATGAGAGGGTGGTCTCACCTCCACCGCTCCCCCACAGATACCCTCTATCCTTCCTAAGCAGGTATGGTTCCGCACTTGCCGAGCTCAACTCGGCCCTACCCCCACTCTCGGCGGGGTGGTGTGTACGATGTCCTATAAACAAGTTGATCCACTCGATTTCAGACCGGGGCGAGCTCATGTCCTCCAAGCGCACGAAAAACCCCAACACCTAGGCTCCGAAAACCGTAACAGGAGGGTTGCACTGAGGAGTGCACCCCTATCCCCGATCCCAGATCGGTTGTTTCGAGCTCACCCCCGCCAAAGTACCCAAAACGCCTTCTCCTGCCGGTTTTTACCCCACACACGCCAAGAACCACTACTCCCATCCCAACACATGCATCGCGAAGCTCGGCGCACATACACGCCCACATAAACATATAGTAGTAATAGGACAATCAAGGACAGGGTAAATAAAGAGGCAGTGCAAGGTTCATCAACATGCATACATAAAGTAAAGCGCTAGCAATACTACTCAGCAATGCCTAATGGGTAATTCAGAATCGGTCGGGCGTGAACCTGGGGTCGGGTAGTCCTCCGCGGCGAAGTCGTCGGCGTAGTCGTACTCCTGACTCAGCTCTCCGGCTCCTCCTGCTCCTAGTAGCGCGAAAAAGAAAATAAACAGCGGTCCTATGGCACCTTAAATCCAAATAAGAGCAATTAAGATCCAAAATGGGAACAAACACTATCCCAACCCGTGGTTTGAGTTTTTAGAAATTTACTGGAAAAGGTTTCGTAATTTTTAGAGATAAAATGGATTTTCTAGGATTTTTAGAAGGGAAAAGGAATTTTCTGGAATTTTTAACTAAAAGAAAACCCTTCTTATCCGACCGGCCGCACGGGATCCCCGGATCCCAGCTGCGGCCGGGGTTTCCCGTGGCCCGTGGTGCGGCTTGGCTCCCCAACGGCCGGCGCCCGGCCCGATCGGGTGGGCTGCCGGTGCGGCTGGCTACGGTGTGGCCACTGTGCGGCTTGGATTCTGAGTGGCGGGCCGCATTTGATCCGGGGGATCTCTCTGCGGCCACGCGCGCATGTGGGCTCATCTGCGCCCTGGGGCTTGTTCCCCTGCTCTGGTGACGACGGGGCCGCCGGCTCGGTGAAAAAGGACGGCGGCGCGTCGGGCCTCGTCGGCGGTGGCGGCCTCGGCGCACGGGTGGCCGGTGCGCAAGGCGCTCCCGCGCGAGCTCCTCGGGCCGGGGTAGGGAAACCTCTAGGGTGGCCGGGATACGGCGCGTGCGCGGTGGTCGCCGGCGCGGGTGCGGCGGCGGCGCGGCGCGGCGGCGTGCGGGGGTTTTCCCCGTGCGGGCACGGCGGGTGGAGTTGAGGTGGGCGTGCACGGGGTGCGCTAGGGCGTCTAGGGCAAGCCTATCCGGGGCTTCGGTTCGAGCTCGCGATGGGTGTCGTGGCGGCGCTACGGCATGGGCGGCGGCGCGGCGAGGGTCGCCGGCGACGGCGCCAAATCGAAATCCAGTGCCCAAATTTGGTCGTGACGGAACCTACGGGCGCGAACTCGCGTTAAGCTGGGGCTTTCCCCTCTTGGGTTGCCTGGAACGGCTCTTGCCCTCCGCGGCAGAGCTCGGGCCGGCGGCGGCGCACGGTGCGGGCACGGCTCGGCACGGGGTGGCCCTGCGTGCGTGCGCACGGTGGTCGGTGCGTCGAGGCGGTTGAGGTGCTTTCGGGCTCGTGTGGGCGGAACGTGTTCGTGCGCGTGTAGAACGGGACCGAGCGAGGGCCGGCGGCGCGGCGCTCCGGAGCTCGACGGCGGCGTGACGCGCGTCGGCGGTGCGAGGACGGTGCGGTACGGAAAAAGAAACGGCGGCGAGAGCGCGCGCTTGCGGCGACGGCGGCGGTGGCACCGGCGAGAGACAAGCCTCCCGGCCGGCACGATGGCCGGCATCACCGGCGGCGGCGGCGCGGCGCACGGCGCGTTCCTCCCCGGCGCGAAGGCCGGGGGCATCCACGAGCGACGGGAGGCGGGTGCCCTCACCTAAGTGGCCACGGGCCGAAGCGAAGATGCGTCGGTGCAGGACGGTGGTGCAGAGACGAGGAGGGAGGCGGCGCTGGTAGAGGTGGCGGTGCGGTACGGCGGCGCGGCGTCGAGGTCGTAGGCGTGCGCGTCTGCGGGTCCGGCTCCTCCTCGCGGGCGGCTCTCGGCGTCGTGGGTACGGCTCCGCGGTGGCGGCGCCGCTCCGGCTTCTCCTCCTCCTCTTCTCCCTTCTCTTCTCCCTTCTCCTCCTCGTGCGGGTAGGCGGGTAGGGGGTCGATTCCCCGAGCGGCTAGGGTTTGGAGGGTTCCGGATGCGGCGGCGGCGGCCTCTTATAGCGGCGGAGCGCGGGGGGCACGTGGACGGCGGCGAGGCGTTGGGGAGGCCGCGGGGGCGCGTCGCGACGGCGCCATGCCCGGCGCGCCCCGCCCCTTTCACTTTCGACGCCGGCTAAAGAGGAAAGGAGGAGGGGGTGACGGTGCCGACGTCGGCGTGACGCAAGAAGGGCCCACCCGGCGGCGGCTCGGGCGCGGCGGGGTAGGTGGGCGGCGCGGGCGCGGCTGGGCCGGGCCGCCGGGCTGAATTCGGAGGCCGGGCCGGGAAGTGAGGTTGGCGGCCCGCGTGCTATAGTGTAGTTTACCAATTTTCCTTAGGCCCCATAATTAGATTCAAATTTGAATTCCAACTCAAATTTGAATTCACCCAAATAAAATCCAAATAAAAATCCCAAAGAACTCCAAGTTTCTCACACTAACATTTCTTATATTTCCTAGGGATTTCATTTAGCTCAAAATAAATCTAGGAATTAAGGGAGAGGAAAGGAAGACACCCTTAAATAATTTGTTAATCACCCAAACAATTCCTCGAAAATTTTAAGACCACAATTTTGTTAATCAACACTCCTCAACAAATTTGAGGGATGTTACAGAACTCCCCCCCTCACAAGAATCTCGTCCTCGAGATTAAGAAGTTACCTCCGTTTCGAAGAGATGAGGGTATTTCTCCCTCAATACTGACTCCTTCTCCCACGTGGCTTCGCGCTCGGAGTGATTACTCCAGAGCACCTTGCAGAAGCGCGTGGTGGTGTTCCTGGTCGACTTCTCCGCCCAGTCCAGGATCCGAACCGGGTACTCCAAGTACTCCAGGGTTTCCTGGACGTCGAGCGCCTGAGTAGGCACTCTCTTCTCGACGACCACACACTTTCGAAGTTGGGAAACATGGAACACCGGGTGAACCCCCGCAAGCTCCGGAGGTAGCTCGAGTTTGTAAGCCACCTTTCCGACCTTACTCACAATAGGGTAGGGTCCAACGTACCTAGGGGACAGCTTCCCCCTGATGTGGAACCTCTTCGTACCTCGGAGGGGTGACACCTTCAAGTAAACGTGATCCCCTACTTCAAACGAGACGTCCTTCCGTTTTGCGTCGGCATAGCTCTTCTCGCCGCTCCGAGCTATCTTCAGGTTCTCCCGTACCTTGGCGACATTTTCCTCGGCCTCAACAATGGTGGCGGGACCGAAAAGGTTCGCTCCCCCACCTCGGACCACATCAACGGTGTCCGACACTTCTGCCATACGGGGCTTCGAACGGAGCCATCTTCGGGCCGGCACGGTAGCCGTTGTTGTAAGAGAACTCGGCATATGACGGGCTCTTTTCCCGATCCGATCCATAGGTCAACACACAAGCTCTCGGCAAGTCTTCTAGTACACGATTTACCCTCTCGGTACGTCCGTACGTACGTGGGTGGAACGCGTGGCCGTAGTTCGGGGTTGGGTGCCCATAGAAGCGTGTAAGCTCTTCCGGGCGAGCGGTGAGCGGGGCCCTCGGTCTGACACAATGCTCCTCGGAGCCTCATGAAGCTTCAGGATGTTGTCCACATACAGTTCTGCAAGTCGGCTCACGCTGTAGTTCGTCTTCACTGGCAAGAAATGTGCGACCTTGGTTAATCGATCAACTATCACCCAAATGGAGTCATTCCCTTTCTGCGTTCGTGGCAACCCCACAATGAAGTCCATACTGATATCATCCCACTTCCACGTGGGTATCTCGAGCGGTTGTAGCAGCCGGCAGGCCTCTGGTGTTCGGCCTTCACTCGCTGACACGTGTCACATCGAGCGACGTATTCAGCAATGTCTTCCCTCATCTTTTCCCACCAAAACCGTACCTTCAGGTCTTTGTACATCTTGGTACAACTAACCAGGGTGGATCGAGTACCGAGAGTCGTGGGCCTCTTTAAGGATCGAGTCCCGAATCTCCTTGTTCTGAGGCACGCAGATGCGGTCCTTCAGCCACAGTGTACCCTGTTCGTCGAGACGATAGTCAGCTGCTTTGCCACCCTCCATCAGGCGTTTTACCTCTTGGATCTCTGGACACTCCTTCTGTGCTTGGCGGATCTGGTCTTCGAGTGTGTATTTCACCCTCAACCGGTTCAACTGCCCCTCCTCCACAATCTCTAAGCTCAGCTTTTCTAGCTCTTCATGTAAGGCGGGTTGTTCCTCTCGCACCATCAGGTTGTTGCAGTAATGCTTGCGGCTCAGAGTGTCGGTTACGACGTTTGCCTTACCAGGGTGGTAGTGAATGCTCAGGTCGTAGTCCTTGATCAGCTCTAGCCATCTCCTTTGCCTCAGGTTCAACTCCGACTGGGTGAAGATATACTTCAGACTCTTGTGATCCGTGTAGATGTCGCACTTGTTTCCCATCAGATAGTGCCTCCATATCTTCAGCGCATGTATGACAGCGGCCAACTCGAGGTCGTGCGTAGGGTAGTTCTCCTCATGCTTCCTTAGCTGTCGTGAAGCGTAGGCCACTACCTTGCCTCCTTGCATCAACACGCAGCCGAGTCCTTGCCTCGACGCGTCACAGTACACCACGAAGTCCTTGCTCGCGTCGGGCAGGGTCAGGACCGGGGTAGTGGTGAGACGAGTCTTGAGCTCCTGGAAACTGGCTTCGCACTTGTCCGACCACACATACGGTGTGTTGCTCTTCAACAGCTCTGTCATGGGCTTAGCGATCTTTGAGAAGTTCTCGATGAATCGGCGGTAGTATCCGGCCAAACCAAGAAAACTGCGGATCTCTGTTACGGACCTCGGTGACTGCCACTTGGACACGGCCTCGATCTTGCTCGGATCAACAGCAACTCCTTTAGCTGACAACACGTGACCTAGAAACGCGACTTCCTCCATCCAGAACTCACACTTGCTGAACTTGGCGTACAACCGATCTTTGTCCGAGCTTTCCCAGTACGATCCTCAGGTGCTCCTCGTGCTCTTCTGCTGTCTGGGAGTAAACCAGTATATCGTCAATGAAAACGACGACACACTTGTCCAACTCATCCATGAAGACCTTGTTCATCATGTTCATGAAGTATCTTGGCGGGCATTGGTCGGAGCCAAACGACACGACTGTGTACTCATACGCCCATACCGGGTTACGAATGCCGTCTTGTGGATGTCCTCCGGGCGGATCTTCATCCGGTGGTAACTCGACCGGAGATCAATCTTCTTTGAAGTACTTGGCTTGCCTCGGTCGATCCATCAAATCATCAATCTGGGCAGTGGGTACTTGTTCTTGATGGTCACCGCGTTCAGGGCGCGGTAGTCGACGCATAGACGTTGCGTCCCATCCTTCTTCGGCACGAATAATGCCGGTGAACCCCAGGGTGAGGCACTCGGCCGAATGAACCCTTTCTCGAGTAGCGAGTCTAGCTCTGCCTTCAACAGTTTCAGCTCAACCTCTGCCATACGGTACGGACTCTGGGCTATCGGCGCCGTTCCCGGCACCAAGTTTATCACGAACTCCACGTCACGATCAGGAGGCAACCCAGGCAACTCCTCTGGAAACACATCCTCATACTCACAGACTACGGCACGTACGATATGGCCTTCGTGTGAAGGCTGTATACGGCCGGTATGTCTCGAGACTTCATTGGCTCGAAGGTCACCCTTGTCCGTCGGGGGTGCAGTAGTGTCACCAGCCTTGGTGAAGTGGAGATGACCCCTTTGTGGGCAGTGATCCAATCCATTCCCAGTATCACGTCGATACCATGGGATGGCAGCACGGTAAGATCCCCATAGAATGTGTGGCCTTGGATGACCACTTCCACTCCTTTGCACGGCGGGGTGCATCGGATATCCCCGAGCGGAGAGCTCGTGATGATGGGCATCGTTCGGGTGGTTGTAGGGAGGGAAAGTTTACTCACGAACCGAGAGGTGATATAAGACCCGGTTGCACCGGTGTCAAAGAGAACCGGAAGCGAGAAGTACCACAAACCAAAAACTTACCGATCACGACGTCGGGGGCATCGGCGCCTCCTCCTCGGTGAGGTGGTTCGGCCTCCCACGGCCGGCGGCGGGGCGGTGCGGCCGAGGAGGTCGGCCTCCTGGAGCGAGGTGCCCTCGCGGGAGTAGCGGCGGCCTTCTTGTCGGGGCACTCGAAGGACTTGTGGCCCGGCTTGCCACACGCGAAGCGGTGACGGTGAAGCCTCTGCGGCGGGTCGCGCGGTGCTCGGGGGAGCACGGGTGTAGCCTCCCGGTCTGCCGGGGATAGCCGGGGTTCCTCCCTCGGGGAACGGGCTACGTCCACTACCTCCCGAAGCCACGCCCGAGCCGGTTGTGCCCGGGCGGTAGCTCCCCCTCGGCATGTTGCTCCGTCCGCTTCTCGGCTTCCGGAAGGATCGGTCGGGCGATCCCGATCTCCCATCCTCTTCTTGCCCCTCATGCGTTCCTCGTGGCCCCTCCTCTCGTCCTCGACCGCGATGGCGCGGTTGGACGAGATGGCGCGGGGACTTGTGCTCACTTGCCTTCGGCGCACGGCGAAGGCCGTGGTGGAGGCCTCGCGGGGAACCGAAGCGCTTCTTCCGGTCGGTGTTGGTGTCGTCGGGGGCGTACCGCATCATCTTCATGAAGTGACGCTCGTACTCCTCGACCCTCATCGCACCCTGAGTCATGGTGCGGAACTCCTGCGCCTTCCGGACCGGCGGCTCGTCGGGAAGGTGCGCTCGCGGAACGCCTCGCGGGAACTCCCGGCCCGGGTGATGAATGCCGGGTTCGGGTGGGTGGCAGTGTAGTTGTCCCACCACGCCTTGGCGGGACCCTCCGGGCGGTGCGCGGCGATAGCGACACACTCCTCGTCGGAGCAGACGGTGAGGTCGAGCTTGGTCTCGATCACCCTCAGCCAGTCGTCGGCCTCGAGTGGGTCATCCGAGTAGCTGAAGGTGGGGGCCTTCAGGCGGATGAACCTCTCGATCTTCCGTGTGAGGTCCTCGTCCTGCGGAGCGACGCGGTTCCCACCGTTGCCACGGTGCTCCATGACCTCTGCCATCCTCTGCATCAGCTGAGTCTGGAGCGCCATCACTTCCACCAAGTTAGGTGGGGGTGGTGGTGGGCGTTCCGACTCGGGGGCGGCCTTGTGCGGCCGCTCCTTGCCCCACCTCGGCCTCAGGGTTCTCGGGCGGCGGTGGCGGTGCCCCGTCACCTCGGCCCCTAGCCCCCAAGGCTCCTCCACGCAGGGGTGGACGGCCACGGCCACGGCCGCGTCCACGCCCCGAGCCCGGGCTTCTTCCTCAGCAGCTGCCTCCTCGAGGCGAGCTATCAGCCGGTTGGAGCGGCGGATCGACATCCTTCTGAAATCATAAGGGAAAAGAAAGGTGTTTACGTACGTCACTCACCAACTCACACATGAGTCTTAAGCATTCAAGAAAATAACTCTAATTATAACCTACACTCAAGAAGAAGGTGCATTAAGACGCAAATAACATCATTAAGATCCAAGCACACAGCATACATGATTATTACACTTGCTCCCCTGAGGCTGACTCAGACCTTGGGGTAGCAGCAACAAGTCAACGATCTAATACATCGGTACAATCTCAAAAGGGTAGTGTCTACATGGTGTGGCATGACTCTCTTCATGCACCGGAACATGCTCGCGGCTGCATGGAACATCTCATGGAAACTACTAGCATAGAACACTACTCTAGGTCATGCCTCCTGCTCGGCTCTCTACTCCGTGCGTGCCCGCCGGTACGTGACGGGGTAGCGGTCCTCGGTGGGGTAGTCCGGCGGGAAGATCCGGGACACCAAGGCGTGAGCCTCTCGAACCTCCTCGGTCTCGACGGGGGTCGGCAGACGGGCCATCGGGCACAGGTGGAGCTTGAGGCGTGACTGGTGCAGCTCGAAGGTCTCGGTGCGAATCTCTCGCTGAGACTCGAGGGTAGCTCTCCGTTGAGCTCGAAGAGCTCGTCCACGCGAAGCGAGTCGGCGTCCTCCCAAGTCCTCCTCAGTCTCTCGGCCTTGTCCCTCAGGTAGACGGCCGTGCGCGTGAGCCACGCGATGTTGGCGACGTTGTCCGCTCGGCTCTTCTCCAGCTTCTCCACCTTGAGCCGCTCACACCCGAGCGGTGAGCGCGCACCGTGAGCGAGGTCGTCCTTGCGCTCGAGCTTGTCCTTCGGCCGTTCGACTCGCGGTCGGCTGCGTAGGTCCTCCTTGGCGTGCGCATCTCCTCCCCGGTGTCCACCCTCTCCCTCTCGGACGCCGGCGGGGACGGTGGTCGTGCGGTAGAGGCTCAACTCGAGCTGGCGAACACGGTGGCGTAGAGCGGTGTTCTCCCTCTCCAGCTCGACGCAGCGGGGCTGGTACTGGAGCGCGTCGATGGTAGCGTCCCTGACCTGGCCGTAGAGGGTACGTGACTCGTCCTCCAGTCGGCGCGTGTACTTGTCGAGGTCGACCAAGTAGCTGGCGGTCTCCACCAGAGTCTCGTCGGTCTCGCGGAAGGGAGCAGCGTCGACGTCGTCCTGGATCCCCTCGTACGAAGGAACTCCGTCCACGAGCGGTGCGAGGCGCCAGTAGTCCCGGGGTAGCAGCCGAAGAGTCCCGGTCTCGAAGGAGGCGCGGTACTGTGCGAGTAGGCAACCCAGGGCACGGCGGCGGGGGCGACGTCGAGCGCGGTCGCGACGGTGAGAGCGGCGGCGCGCGGACCTCTCCCTTAAACCCGGGGAGACTCGGGTGAGGGAGCACGGCGACCGTGCGAGCACCATCCGCCCCGATCACGGCGGGGACGTACTCGGCGCGGTACGTGACGTAGGTCGGAGGGACTCCAAGCCTGAGAAGGGCCCTCTCCATCCAGTGGCAGATCGCCCCGCACGTCTCGGGGGTGATCTCCGCGACCTGGTGCTCCATCTCCTGTGAAACGCAAGAAATTTCTGTCAGCGCAGGTGAGTAAGAAATTTTCGAAGAGGGAACGAGTTTTATAACATAGCTCAAGGGTATAACTATAAAGGTAGAGCGTATAGAGTCCTATTTCTATCGACCTTTCCTAGGGATACGTGCTACGGTCAAGCATGGCTGCGGTACCACTCGTAAAACCCCGGATTTTCATAGAAAACCCGAATCCACGTACCATCGCGATAGTCCCTGGATCGGTGGCTATCGCGTACGTAACGTCTCACGAGAATGATACACAAGTCATACATCGCATCACATAAAGTTAATAGTACATTAATTTATTACATGTCCATTATGGAGTACATCATTACAAGCCTCTTGGCTGAATCAGAGTGAAAATTCTACGCAACGGTAGCTATCTTCTCAGAAGGGTCTCCATCTTTATTCTTCCCGCCACAGGCAACTCGAGCGAAGCGACGTATCCCTTAGTCGTACCATCCGTCGGCGTTGCAGTCGAACTCGGACTCGTACCCTGCACACCCAATGTCTATCCCCAAGGAGTGGGATAGGTCCACGTCACCAACCGTATGCAGCTTTAAGTGGCCTATATTCTAAAGGGAAAAGAGAGTAGACAAGGAAACGGCTGGGGTTTCCTATGCAGCAGCAGCAGAGTATAAACAAGGATTCTCCAACAACATCCCAAAACCCAAGTCTCTCAACACAGCCCGGGTCCAACTGGTCACCCAGAAGGCCCGTCACCAACTCCTACTCCCATCTAGGGTCGATGCGAGGACTTCCTCTCCTCGCACCTCAATGATTACAACCGGATCGACGAGGTAGATGGAGCCTCTCTCCTCTAGCCGGCTGTAACCACGGCTCACCACACTCTCATCTAAAAAGGGGGAGGTAGAAATCCCAAAACATGAGGAACGAACATGTCTTCTAGGCAGTGTCCATAACCGAGGACGCGGCTATAGCTATAGATCGAACAACTCTGCAGAGCGTGTACACCAGTACCCATCCCGGAATGGTACCCGGCCGGTGTACGGCCGACCGAGCCCATCCTACCGGCGAACTCTCGGTAGTTACGAACCCACCCTGCATCCGGCCCTCAAAGCGGTCCTCTCCGCAGTGAAGACAGCACCGGAACTGTGAAATGCTCCCGTGTGGCCACACGGGAGACGCTCTGAGAGGGTGGTCTCACCTCCACCGCTCCCCCACAGATACCCTCTATCCTTCCTAAGCAGGTATGGTTCCGCACTTGCCGAGCTCAACTCGGCCCTACCCCCACTCTCGGTGGGGTGGTGTGTACGATGTCCTATAAACAAGTTGATCCACTCGATTTCAGACCGGGGCGAGCTCATGTCCTCCAAGCGCACGAAAAACCCCAACACCTAGGCTCCGAAAACCGTAACAGGAGGGTTGCACTGAGGAGTGCACCCCTATCCCCGATCCCAGATCGGTTGTTTCGAGCTCACCCCCGCCAAAGTACCCAAAACGCCTTCTCCTGCCGGTTTTTACCCCACACACGCCAAGAACCACTACTCCCATCCCAACACATGCATCGCGAAGCTCGGCGCACATACACGCCCACATAAACATATAGTAGTAATAGGACAATCAAGGACGGGGGTAAATAAAGAGGCGTGCAAGGTTCATCAACATGCATACATAAAGTAAAGCGCTAGCAATACTACTCGACAATGCCTAATGGGCGATTCGGAATCGGTCGGGCGTGAACCTGGGGTCGGGTAGTCCTCCGCGGCGAAGTCGTCGGCGTAGTCGTACTCCTGACTCAGCTCTCCGGCTCCTCCTGCTCCTAGTAGCGCGAAAAAGAAAATAAACAGCGGTCCCATGGAAACTTAAATCCAAATAAGAGCAATTAAGATCCAAAATGGGAACAAACACTATCCCAACCCGTGGTTTGAGTTTTTAGAAATTTACTGGAAAAGGTTTCGCAATTTTCGGAGATAAAATGGATTTTCTAGGATTTTTAGAAGGGAAAAGGAATTTTCTGGAATTTTTAACTAAAAGAAAACCCTTCTTATCCGACCGGCCGCACGGGATCCCCGGATCCCAGCTGCGGCCGGGGTTTCCCGTGGCCCGTGGTGCGGCTTGGCTCCCCCCGGCCGGCCGCGGCCCGATCCGGTGGGCGCCGGTGCGGCCGGGCTGCGGTGTGGCCCTTGTGCGGCTTGGATTACGAGTGGCGGGCCGCATTTGATCCGGGGATCTCTCTCGCGGCCACGCGCGCATGTGGGCTCATCTCGCGCCACGGGGCTTGTTCCCCTGCTCCGGTGACGACGGGGCCGCCGGCTCGGTGAAAAAGGACGGCGGCGCGTCGGGCCTCGTCGGCGGTGGCGGCCTCGGCGCCCGGGTGGCCGGTGCGCAAGGCGCTCCGCGCGAGCTCCTCGGGCCGGGGGTAGGAAACCGCTAGGGTGGCGGGGATACGGCCGTGCGCGGCGGTCGGCGGCGCGCGGCGCGGCGGCGTGCGGGGGTTTTCCCCCGTGCGGGCAAGGCGGGTGGAGTTGAGGTGGGCGTGCACGGGGTGCGCTAGGGCGTCTAGGGCAAGCCTAACCGGGGCTTCGGTTCGAGCTCGCGATGGGCGTCGCGGCGGCGCTACGGCATGGGCGGCGGCGCGGAGAGGGTCGCCAGCGACGGCGCCAAACCGAAATCCAGTGACCAAATTTGGTCGTGACGGAACCTACGGGCGCGAACTCGCGTTGGGCGGGGCTTTCCCCTCTTGGGTTGCACGGAACGGCTCTTGCCCTCCGCGGCGAGCTCGGGCCGGCGGCGGCGCACGGTGCGGGCACGGCTCCGGCCCGGGGTGGCCCCGCGTGCGTGCGCACGGTGGTCGGTGCGTCGAGGCGGTTGAGGTGCCGGGCTCCCTGTGGGCGGAACGTGTTCGTGCGCGTGTAGAACGGGACCGAGCGGGCCGGCGGCGCGGCGCTGCGGAGCTCGACGGTGGCGTGACGCGCGCGTCGGCGGTGCGAGGACGGTGCGGTACGGAAAAGAAACGGCGGCGAGAGCGCGCGCTTGCGGCGACGGCGGCGGTGGCACCGGCAGAGACAAGCCTCCCCCACCGGCACGATGGCCGGCATCACCGGCGGCGGTGGCGCGGCGCACGGCGCGTTCCTCCCGGCGCGAAGGCCGGGGGGGCATCCACGAGCGACGGGAGGCGGGTGCCCTCACCTAAGTGGCCACGGGCCGAAGCGAAGATGCGTCGGTGCAGGACGGTGGTGCAGAGACGAGGAGGGAGGCGGCGCTGGTAGAGGTGGAGGTGCGGTACGGCGGCGCGGCGTCGAGGTCGTAGGCGTGCACGTCCTGCGGGTCCGGCTCCTCCTCGCAGGCAGCTCCGGCGTCGCGGGTACGGCTCCGCGGTGGCGGCGCCGCTCCGGCTTCTCCTCCTCCTCTTCTCCCTTCTCTTCTCCCTTCTCTCCTCCGTCTGCGGGTAGGCGGGTAGGGGGTCGATTCCCCCGAGCGGCTAGGGTTTGGAGGGTTCCAGATGCGGCGGCGGTGACCTCTTATAGCGGCGGAGCGCGGGGGGCACGTGGAGCGGCCGAGGCGTTGGGAGGCCGCGGGGGCGCGTCGCGGCGGCGCCATGACCGGCGCGCCCCGCCCCTTTCACTTTCGACGCCGGCTAAAGAGGAAAGGAGGAGGGTGACGGTGCCGACGTCGGCGTGACGCAAGAAGGGCCCACCGGCGGCGGCTCGGGCGCGGCGGGGTAGGTGGGCAGCGCGGGCGCGGCTAGCTGGGCCGCCACTGGGCTGAATTCGGAGCTGGGCCAGAAGTGAGGTTGGCGGCCCGCGTGCCATAGTGTAGTTTACCAATTTTCCTTAGGCCCCATAATTAGATTCAAATTTGAATTCCAACTCAAATTTGAATTCACCCAAATAAAATCCAAATAAAAATCCCAAAGAACTCCAAGTTTCTCACACTAACATTTCTTATATTTCCTAGGGATTTCATTTAGCTCAAAATAAATCTAGGAATTAAGGGAGAGGAAAGGAAGACACCCTTAAATAATTTGTTAATCACCCAAACAATTCCTCGAAAATTTTAAGACCACAATTTTGTTAATCAACACTCCTCAACAAATTTGAGGGATGTTACAGGTGATGCCGGGGAAGCAAGTGCATTGGATGACGTTGTAAGTGGTGCTAGCGGTGAGGCAGGTGGCGAGCGGTGTGGTGTTTCCATGGCGTCGGGCGTTGCGGCTGGTGGCGAGCACAGTGGCGTGGCGTCGGGCATCTCACGCGTTGGGGATGCATGCGACAGTGGGACTAGGGACGGATCGCTACGTCCACTCGATGACCGCAGCACGGACGGTGTTGGTGACGAGTTGGCCGTCTGGGGCGGAGGTGTGCGGGGCGTCGGTTGAGGCAGAACCAGAGGTGGCGTCGAGTCATCATCGAAGTGCTGTTGAGGCAGCGACGTTGGTGACGGTGCCGCGTGGCAGAATGGGAACATGTTATCGTCGAAGACGATGTGGCGGGAAGTGTACACCCGCCAGGATTCAATGTCGAAGCATCTGTAGCAGCGGTGGTCGGTAGGGTAGCCGATGAAGACGCATGCAACGGAGCGTGGCGAGAGCTTGTTCGGTGCCGTTGTCGAGAAGTTGGGGTAGCACAGGCGTCCAAACACGCGGAGGTCACCATAATGGGGCGGGACGCCGAGCAGCAGCTCGAACAATGTCGAGATGCTGGTGGCGCGGCACGGTCTGCGATTGACGAGGTGTGTTGTTGTGGCGAGGGCTTCTGCCCAAAACTCCGGCGGTGCTGCACTGTGTATTAGTAAAGTTCGAACACAATCATTCAATGTCCGGAGTATGCACTCTGCTTTCTCATTCTGTTGTGAGGTATAGGGGCACGAGAGACGGAAAGTGACGTTGTGTTCAGAGAGAAGGAGGCATAGAGCGTTAGAGTCAAATTCACGACCATTGTCATTTTGGATAGAAATCAGGGGAAGACGAAATTGAGTTTTGGTATAAGCAAGAAAGGATCATAGGATAGGGAACACCTCATATTTCTGCCAGATCGGGAAAGTCCAAGTGTAATGTGTAAAATCATCTATAATTGCAAGGTAAAAACGATACCCAGTAAATCTAGGAACCGGGGATGTCCACACATATGCATGAATTAATTGAAAAGGAAAATGAGTTCTAGTTGTAAAAGAAGCAAAAGGTAGATGAACACTCTTGCCAACTCGGCACGAGTGGCATGAATGTGCTCCTGATTTATTACATGTGAAATCAAAATTTTGCAGAACTTGTTGGAGGACGGCGGAACCCAGATGCCCAAGCCGAGCGTGCCACAAGTCGACCGATGAAGTGGAGTTAAGGGTGAGCTTTGGCGATAGGTGTAGGGGGTAGAGAGCACCAGTGCTCTCACATCAGAGAATCTCATTGCGGGTGGGAAGAGCCTTAAAAGGGAAGCCGTGCGAGTCAAATTCAATGGAAACATTGTTATCACATGTTAATTGGCGAATGGAAACCAAATTCTTGACAATGGACGGGGAAATGAGAATATCGTTAAGGCGAAGAGGACTGGAGCTTGTAGGAATGGCGGTGGCGGCTGAATGTGTGATAGGCAGCTGCGCACCATTCCCAACAGTGATTGAAGTTTGAAAGGGAATGGGTGAGGAGTTGGGGAAATTACCAGGGGTGTTGGACATGTGGGAGGATGTTCCGGTGTCCATGTACCAGTCGCTTGCGCTGGGCGGCGGCTGCGTGCTGATGCCGGCGGAAGACAGGGCGGAGAGGAGAGTCGTCTGGTCCCAGATTGAGGAAGAAGATGACCCGACCAGGCCAGATGGGCCGATGTTGAGCTGGGCCATCATGGCTTGCTACAGCTGAAAGGGAGGGCATGGGCCGAGGACACCGCCCCTGGTGCTCGGAAATTCATGGGCTAGGCCTAGACCATGCCGGTCCATAGATTATATCTGACAGTCCATGGAAGGCCAAGTTGTTGTTGCTGCCCGCAGGCGCCGCCAGATCCCCCACCAGAGTTCTTCCCTCGGTAGCCGGAGTTGCCGCCACCGGAGGTACCCGATCCAAAGTTGGGACCGGATCCGCGCTTCTTCTGGTGAGGTTTGTAGCGGGTCCCACCAGAGCTGGAGCCGGAGCCGCCCCTGGAGTCCGATCCAGAGGAGGCATTGTGGCCGGCATAGAGCGTGTGTTCGACCTCTTCCTTGGCCTCTTGCTTCTCGCAGAGCTCTTCTAGAAGGAGGTAGGACTTGGCATTGGTGACGGTGTGGGGAGGGAACTTGGCCTTGATGGTCAGCTTCAGGTGATGGTACTTGGGGTTGAGCCCACGTGCAAGTTGAGCACCTGGCTCATCTCGAATACGGGCAGACCAAGGTCACGTAGTCCGTCGGTGAGGGTCTTAAGTTTGGTGCAGTAGTCATTGATGCTCAGGTTGCCTTGTTGCAGGGTGCGAAGCTCGGCCTCCAAGTACACCTCCCGTTCCATCTCATTGTCGCGGAAGAAATTCTCGATCGTGCACCAGACGGTGTACGCCAAGGAATCCGGCTTGTAGACGTTGTTGAACACACTCTTGGCAATGGTGGTGTGGAGCCAATTGACGAGTGCATGGTCTTTCATCTTCCACTCCGCGTCACGTTGGTCGAGCGGCGGCGGCGAGAAGACATGGGAGCCGATGCCAAATTTCCCGAGCACCGAGTTAGAGAAACAGCGCCATTGGGAGTAGTTAGGCTCCTTGATATCAAGGACAATGGGTACATGGTTTCTGATGTTAAGCTGCTGGATCACAGTGGCGGGAGCAGGAGGGATGATGACGTGGGGTGCGCCATCAGAGGAGTCAGATGATGCATCGGAATGGGCAGGGGAGTGCGCCAGGGAGCAGGGGCAGTGGAATCGGAAGAAACAAAGGATGCAGAGGATGTGGTGGTGAACTGATTCACAAGGTCCGATCGTTCGGTCACTGATACCATGACGGAGGAGAGAACTCAAAGAATGAACAAGCGAAGGAGATCAAACGCACTTCTCATTGATCATTATATGTTAACATTTATAGAGTACAAGCCCCTACGGGGCCAACTGCCATGGCGAGCATCTCTAGAGCGTTGGTGCAGGCGAGCGCGTCGTGCGAGCTGTTGAAGTGGAACACATCTTGCAGATTCCAGCGCTCTGGGACGCTGGTGGCGAGCGTGTCATCCGCGCGAGGCATGTAGCAAAAGTTGAACGCCCGTAACGGCCGGGCGTCGTGGACGTATGCAGTCAAAGTTGAGGTCCTTTGCTTATATAAGCACCTCTTTCTTGCCACTCTTCCCAAATCCTTGTCTGACATGGCCTAGGCACCATCGGCTCAACTCCTCACACCCACCTCCTTTGACTAAATAAATCAACCAGCTCTATCAACTCTTGAACTGAAGAGCAAAATAGATATATATGCAAGCCGATCAATGGAGCAATGTATACAGACATACATCGTGATGCATCAGCATAACAGATCGCAGTGCTCATTGCATTTACTCTTTGGACGGCTGATATAGCATCATATCAAGCGCTGAAGAAAATCTTTTGATCAACCATATGTATCCTCATCAGTTCAACACATCAGCATATAACAACCGGTTCTCCTTAATTTAATCTGGATTTGTCGGTCATAATTTGGTGTCAACACTACCTCTGAAACTCATGCTAGTTGAATCACATGACTGAACCACTCGCTCCACTAAAAAACCTTATGGTCTATGACGGTCAACTTTCGTCACAAATCATCAAACAATCATCATAAAACGACATCTACGATGAATCTTCATGTGCTGCAGATAAAACATTGATGACCATCTATATATATGTCACATTTTGGTTATTCTACATTTAAATATAGTTTGAGACAACGAGTTTGTCCTCTTCGAAGCAAGAGAAGTTTGCCGGTGCATATATCAGCACCAATTTATTTATTATTTGCTTATTTCTTTCATTTACATTTGAGGTTTGGGCATGTTGTATACCAGCTGTCCACTCTATCCCGCAAAGAGTGTACCTTTTGTTTTATTCTAAGTCAAACTACCTTATGGTTGACCAGGTATATATAAGAATATCAATGCTTTTGATGATTAACAAGTTTCATTAGATTCATTATAAAATAATTTTTCATAGCATAACTATTTAGTGTTATAAATATTGATACTCTTCATTGTAAACTCGATCGAACTTCAAAATAGTTTGACTTAATTTGTCGGGGACATTTGGCAGTCTATTCACTGGGAGAGAGCTCCTAAGTTCCGGAATAAGATCATCTTGTTTGGTTCTGGCAAGTGCACTGCTACAGAAGAGCATGTCATTTCTGGTTTGCTTGACCTGGGGGCAAATCACATTTACTTCCTACGAACTTATCATCACGATGAAAAGAATGAGTACTGGATCTATCAGCAGGAAATAGGTATTGTTCCAGGTGCCAACACTACTCCTGCGATCCGCATTAAGCATGTTCATGGGGACTGGATTTGGTCGCAAGGAACAAGGTTGTTGCCTAGCTATCCGTAATGCGGAACTTCGATTGTGTACCACTTGTAACGCATCAGGGAATAGGTATTATTCCAGGCGCCAACACTACTCATGCGATCCACATTAAGCAGGTTTATGGGGACTGGATTTGGTCGCGAGGAACATGGCTGTTGCCTAGCTATCCGTAATGCGTAACTTCGATTGTGTACCACCTATAACGTAATTCAATGTACAAATATCTATATTATTAGCCTTCGTCAATTATTCAGGACATATGTATGAGTTTGTACCACAATCAATGTACCACAATCACTATAGGGAACAAGCAGTTATGCATTCGATAATCAGGAAGATCCTTCCCGCAAAACATCAACACACCGAACAAGTAGCAAACATCATAAGATGGCATCTCATATCTACTCATCACCACAAAGTTCACACCACCAACAAGTAGCAAATATTATAAGATGGTTAGGTAGAAAATACCAAAATACAAGCATGATTAGCACCTCTAAACCGTCTACATAGCAATAACACCAAGAAACACATTATGCCTCATTATTGTCCTTGAGTGACCTCTTATATGAGGCCTGTCTCAGCAATTCCTTCACCTCCTTCACCATAATTGTTGCAGAATCCAGGAGCTGCTTGACCGTCTGCAGCTTAAAGACAGTCTCTTGAATCTTCCTGTTACACTTTGCACATTCTTCCTTCCACATCTTTGCCTCACTTTCAGCTTTTAGGTACCTATTGGCTTCACCCTTTTATGTAGGAGACAACATAGCATCATTTCTCATTTTCTTTCTCGTCTCAAACAGGTTATGGGTTACCTCCCCGTAGTATCGCATCATCGTCTTCAGCTCAACTGCTTTGACATTGGCCTCCTCCTTAGCAGCTGTACATGCTTCTTTCCACAACCTTGCTTCCTCTTCTGCTTTTCCCTTCATTTCCATCAGTTTCTCTAGAACTTTTAGAGTCCTAATATCCCATTCAGGATCCATCCCCTAAACGACGCGCACTTCATGCCATCAGTTTGCAGTCATTGATTTCATTCATATAATTAGTAGTTACACAATTGTTACTCAGGAAGGTCCTTCCTGCAAACCATCAAAAGAACTGACCATCCGATTTAGGATCAATCCAAAAAAACAACATCTTAGCATTTCCTCCCTTTTTACCACTAGAAAGACCCTCCTTGTGAAACATCAATAGACAGAGTTTCCTCAGTCATAACCGAGGACCATGTGTGGTTCAAGGACCGGTGGATGGTCGCTTCCTGGTGTGATGAGTGATTGACAACATTGTGTGGACTGATTCTTGGCTAAGTATTACAGGTGTAGGTTGCGGTTTGACTGGTGTTGGTGCAGGTGAAGAACAAGCACGAAAGGTCGTTGCCGGTGAGGCCTCCAGGTGTGGAGAAGACAAGTAGGCTTGGTTCGAGGGACCCAATGGCCAATGGAGTCAAGTGCGGGCCGCACGGTGGCAAGAATGGGAAGATGAAGTCATGGACGGTTTCTTCGTTGAGCCTCAAAACCAAGGTCAAGCCGGAACTACGTGGGAGCTGAGTCATGAGTGGTGATTGGCGGAGGCTACATTGAGTTCATGGGGTTTCTGGTGGTTCACCAAAAAACCACTGGGTTCCTTGGTTGATCCACAAAGCCAAGACCGAAGAACCGAAGACGGAGTTGCAGCAGCTCCAGACCGGTCTGACCGGTGTGAGGCAACACAGTTCGGAGACTTCGAAGCGGAGGACATGCGTCGGGATCGCAAGGCTTGCGTTGAGGCTAAGAAAGTTTGCGGTCACTGGGCATCCGTCCGATGGAGTGAAGACAAAGATTTCCAAATTCACCCTTGAGGGGCATGTATCCCTAGTTAGCTAGTAAGGGTATTTTAGACTTTTGGTTGCCTCCATATAACCCAAGTGGTGAGAGGATGGCAGCCATCTCTTGTAACCCTAGCTCATTTTGTTTTCCTTTTTCCCTTCCTATTTTTCTTAGGATTTCCATAGGACTAGCTTGAGAGCTTCAAGGTGAGATCTTGTGAAAGGGAAGGATGATCGGGCGGAAGCTAGACCTTGTATGAACCTCTTGTGGTTTGTATAGAAGATTCAGCATGGTTCCTCAAGGTCTTGTGGTGTTGTTCCCGTTTCTCCTTTTTGGTGATTTTCGGAGCCCTTTCTTAGCAATTTTTGTGTGGTATTTTCGAGGACTTTCTCTTTGGGATTTGGTGGTGGATGTATGCTTGAACCCTTCGTGGTTCTTTCCCTTTGATTCCCCTCCCAAATTTGTGAGCAAAGGAGCTCGATTTTGGGTTTTTTGTGGCTCTAGGGTTAGAGATGTTCTTGGTGGGATTTCTTCAATTCCTCTCATTTTGGCAAGTTTTGGTGGACCAAATCTTGGCTATGGAGTGCCCATGAGGTGCTCCTACCATCCCCAAAGTCTTGTGCAAAACCGTGGAGCGATTTGGGAGATCGGGAGTTGGATTTGGGGGAGTTGACCCGCGGATGTTGTTCATCCCGAGCGGCCCAGCCTGACCAGTCTGACCGGTGCTACTCACCGGTCTGACCGGTGTAGAGGACTATGGGTATTTGTCTCGGGTGAACATCCTGGTCAGTTCCCTGTTGTCCCGTGTTGCTGCTGTTTCGAGTTTGGTTCGTTTTGGAGCTCAGAAGGTTGGTTTCGGTTTTTGGGGCTTCCTGGCTTAGACCGGTCTGACCGGTGTGCTACACCAGCCTGACCGGTGTAGGAGCCTTCTGTGGAAGTTCTCAGGATCTGGTGATGAGTTCCAACAGGGACCGGTCTAATCGGTGCTGCTCACCGGTCTGACCGGTGCAGGTCAGAGGTGCTCGAGTTGCTAGTTCCGCTACGTTCTCGAGTCGGTGTAGTTGGGTGTTGATTCCTAGGACCAATAGCACTCCAGTGGTTCTGTGGTCTTGGCCAACTTGGGTAGTTGAGTCAGAGATGTGTTTTGGAAGCCGTGTTCGTCTAGTTGGACCTTCCATCTCCTTCGAGAAGAATTTTTATCGGCTCCCATTCACTCCCCCCTCTCTGGCTCGCCTAATTGGTCCTTCAATAACTTCCCCCTTCTCTATCTATTATCACCATACCTCCATTGTTCTCCCTCTACCTCATTGCAACGCATATAAATTCCGAATGGTGAGTATGCTCCAATCAATTTGGAATAGATTAAACCAAATCCGCATAATAAGATGACATCTCATAGCAACTCATCACCACAAAGTTCACACCACCAGTCCACCAACAAGTAGCAAACATCATAAGATGATCCGGTAGCCAAAACCAAAATACAAGCATGATACAAGTTTCACAATAATCATGACTACTCATTCATAATCACAACTCCATGTCATGTCCGGCCTCCTGTAGCTGTTCCTTCACCTTCTGCATCTCCTACCGTGAATTTTTGGTCTTGCAGCTTGCATTTCTTAAAGTTCTTTCAGAAGATTTGGATGTCTCGTCCCAGGGCGAGGACTCTTCTAGGATCTCCAATGACATTGAAAACATAATGTCACAACTAGCTGCTAAAGAGAAAGAGCTTCAGTACGCACTTAAGAACAAGAAAACTTAGGGCAGAGCTGATTCTACTTACAAAAGACATTGTAATAAATGCATCATTGAATGGGTAGGGCATTGAGTTTGTTTAGTCAGTCTTTTATTTTAAACGTTCAAGAAGTTCATTGTCAGTTGGACTGAAATGGGTACTAATAGGCATGGGTACCCGTTTTAGTGCAACTGACAACGAACTTCTTGAACATTTTAAAGAAAAGACTAGCCAAACAAACTCAATACTCTACTCATTCATTAACGCTTTTATTCAAATGTACGTGCGACACACACATGTTTACAATATTTTAATATTTAGTAAAATGCACATGCCACAAATAACTTTAGCCGTCCGTCAAACGAGCAAAGCGCCACCGGACATCACTGCTTTATCGTGTTTAAGCATTACTTAAGATACTGACTGTTGATGGTGTATTTGGGACACCAAGCATGTTCATTACACTTTGTTTTGGATTTGATTATGGAACTAACCCGCCACTAGGCACGCTAATCATATAACAAGTTCATCTATGTGCATGCATTTGGAAGTGTTGTGCTTATGTAGGAAAACATGGACATAAAGGACGGAATCGCAATAAGTTCAAAGGAGCATTTACGGAGTCTTGTTCGTGTTCAAGAGCTTGATGAAATCACTTCCAATGGTGGCAAGGACCGAAGTGCTACGAGGAACACCCCCGGGGATTGAAGCGTAAAAGACCGAACTTCATGCGCGGAGAACCTCCATCTTGGACGTGAGGATGACATCGTCAAAATCATGCAAGTGGAGGGGGCAAAGTGCATAATCACCTGAGGACCCACGGGAGCGAAGGGGCGACCGAACCGGGCCGAGATGGGCCTGGGCCGGTCGGCCCAGGCCGGCCGGCCCAGCCCACTCCGGTGGTCGGTTCGGCCCCCCTTTCCTTGCACCCGAAGGATCTTCAACCCTAAAACCCTGGAGGCGCCGCCATTCGATGGGGAGAGCCATTCGCACTAGGAGGCCATACACAAGCTAGAGAGAGAGGAGGGAGATCTCCGGAGGGAGATCGTCCACCTCGAAGGAAGCACCCACAAGTGGAGAAGAAGGAAGACACCGTCGGAAGGGAAATCATGATCAACGGTGCTATGTCCAGCACCTTGATGGGGTAATCTCCTTATTCGTCCATGGGTTGCAATCGATCTTGAGATGTAATCATACTTTGTCGGATTATCTATCTATCATCTTGTGTTGAATATACTTTAATTCTTAAGGTTAGCTACCATGTCGTAAAGGGAGTAAGAGCTCCAATGCTTCCTTGGATCCATTCAATACGCCGTGTCCATCATAGGTCTAGTCATGAATACCTTCGCGTAGTGACAGTACGAGAGGAGGGAAAGGGCGAAATCGTGGTCACAACCCCGATAGATTAGATTGGTTTTCATGTCTTTAAGCGATTGCATGTTCTAGTATCATAGACCCGTGGGCGAGTGTCTTTTATCTTGATATCTTAATCATTCTCTCTAGTGCAGTTTAGTTGTTTTCTAGTTTATTTGTAGTTAGAGGTTTGAGTAGCTAGAGTGTGAAGGTAGATCGAACGCTTGTAATCCCCTTGCTCCGCGGATTGACAAGAACCTTGGGAATCCCGTGGTGAAAAAGGTGTGGGTCTGTATGCTTGCGAATCGTAGAGGGATACATTTTTTATCCGTCAACAAGCCCCTTTTTCTGGCGCCGTTGCTGGCGAGCAATCTAGTTTACATCGTTTGGTTTGCATCTAACTTAGTTTTATAATTTAGTTTATCTTTTGTTTGCTATATCTAACATATATTATCTAGAAAACCACTTGTTTCGTTTTTGTTTTTGTTTTTATCTTATTGTCTAGATGGTGTTCGTCAATCAACCCGTGGAAGAACCGGAGAAATCACTAAGGGATTACTCTAGCCCTCGATGTGAAGACATAAAAGTACAAGAGTAGGATTCGAAGCTCGAAACGACCAAGTATGAGATTAAATCCAAGATCATCGAGATGGTGGCGGCAAACCCGTTTGAAGAGATGGTTATGGAGAACCCATATAGACACATAAGACATTTCACGACGCTATGCAACACGATGCGTCAAGAAGGAGTTCCTGATGAATGGTTCAAATGGAATCTCTTTCCCTACTCACTTGCCGGTGAAGCAAAGACGTGGCACTCGTTTGCGTCCTTTGAAGTTGAAGGAAATTGGAACAAGTTGACAAAGAAGTTTTGCGAGAAGTTCTTTCCAATTAGCAAGGTTCAACATCTAAGGAGGCAAGTGATCACTTTCATGCAAGGAGAAGAGGAAGGGATAGACCAAGCTTGGAATAGATTTAATGAGTTGATCGAACAAGGACCAAGACTCGGCTTCTCTGGTGACGTACTCGTGCATACATTTTTCTTTTCCCTAACCCCTAGTTGCATGCAACACGTCTAAATGTGTGCAGGTGGGGATCTCATGGAGAAAACACTCATGGAAGATGCTCCACTTTTGCAAAAGATTAGTACAGCGGCGGCCATGCGAAAAGATTGGGAAACAAGACTTGCGGGAGAGCCGGAACACAATTCAAGGATAAAGACGTGTGCTGAAATTTCTAAAGAGGCAACCCCGGAAGTCACAAAAGAGGAGCCAATCCCGGAAAAGCATGAAGAAGAGCACATCAAGTCAGGAACTACCCCGAGCGTTGACTTCGCCGAATCAAATGAAACAATCAAGAGGAGTATGTCAAGCGCGAAGCCATTAAGGGAGTTCGAACAAATGGATTGGGTTCCGATCGATTACGGAGAAGTATTCGATAAGAGAAGACCGTTCCCTAATCAAAAGGGGATGGCAAGAGAGTTGTAAACGGATTTCCCACCGGAAAAGAAAGAGAAAGATTCATACGACCTTGAAACCACTGGTGAGATCTTTCAAAAGATCTTTGGAGATGATGAAGTGGATTCGGAACACATAGCCGAGGTGAAGAGAATCATGGGGATCAAGCCCGAAGCATCATTATACACTCGCCTCGCCAAAATTTACGCGATAGGATCCGAAGAAGAAGAGAAGATGGCACCACGCTTGAGTTGCGAGATCAACGGAGTTCACTGTAAGGCTTTATGCGACATCGGAGCCCAAGTAAGTGTCCTATCATCTAAAATTTACGATAAAGTTCAAGACCACAACCTAGACTTAGCTCCAACATCAATGAAATTAATTATGGGAGATGGTAGAACTATTAAACCTCTAGGTATTGCTTGCAACGTGAAAGTAAAAATCTCTGGAATGTATACCAACCGATTTCTTTGTTATCAATGCTTACCATAGTAATCATGATCACATAATCTTAGGTAGGCCCTTTCTTAAGTTGGTTGATGCCGTGTTAGATGCCGGAGAAGGCAAAGTAACAATGAACCTTAACGGAACAAAGTACACATATATATTTCTTCACATATCTAAACACCCTACACCCTTTCCTCCCGAAGACGAAAAAGTAGAGGAGATAGATAGCCTTTGTTTTGTTGAAACCCTTAGAGACCCGTTGCAAAGAGCGATGGAAAATCAAATTAGTAATTAACAAAATGAAGAACTAGAAGAAGCAACAAAAGGCTTGGAACCACATGATGGAAGCATGGAGGAAGGAAAATTCGAAGACATAGGAGAGATTAAACCCGAGGAGCCACAAGCGCCCTAGGTAGACCTTAAACCTTTGCCCAAAGGATTAAAGTATGAATTTTTTGGCCCAAACAAGACCTATCCAGTCATCGTGAGCGACGAGTTGAGTCCCGAAGAAAATGAGAAGTTGCTGATTTTATTAAAAAAACATAGGAAGGTGATTGGATATTCGATTAATGATCTCAAAGGTATTAGCCTAGCCTTTTGCACTCATCATATACCAATGGAAGACCAATGTAAGCCCGTAGTGGACCACCAAAGGAGGCTAACTCATGCCATGCGAGAGGTAGTAAAGAAAGAGATCATCAAGTTACTTGATGCCGGAATCATCTACCCGGTTCCGCATAGCGAATGGGTGAGCCCGGTACATTGTGTACCAAAGAGAGGAGGTTTGACCGTGGTGAAGAATGAGAAGAACGAATTGATACCACAAAGAACTGTGACTGGGTGGTGGATGTGTATTGATTATCGTAAGCTTAACAAAGCGACGAAGAAAGATCACTTCCCCCTACCGTTCATCGACGAGATGCTCGAGAGATTAGCAAACCACGCTTATTTTTGCTTTCTCGATGGGTACTCAGGGTTCATGCAAATTCCCATTCACCCGGACGATCAATACAAAATAATGTTTACATGCCCTTACGGAACGTTTGCATATAGAAGGATGCCCTTCGGTCTATGCAACGCTCCGACCTCTTTTCAACGTTGCATGATGGCCGTATTTTCGGAATTCATCGAAGAAATTGTCGAGGTGTTCATGGATGATTTTTTCGTTTATGGGAAGACATTCATGGATTGCTTTGCAAACTTGGAAAAGGTCCTCACGAGGTGTGCGGAGGTAGACTTGGTGTTAAATTGGGAAAAGTGCCACTTCATGGTTAAGCAAGGCATAGTGCTCGGACATGTTATATCCGAGAGAGGCATTGAAGTGGACAAGGCTAAGGTAGAGACGGTTGAGCAACTCCCACCTCCGACGGATGTTAAGTCCTTAAGGAGCTTTCTAGACCATGCCGGATTCTATAAAAGATTTATTAAGGACTTCTCAAAGATCACTAAGCCTTTAACGCATCTTCTTCAAAAGGATGTGACTTTCGACTTTGATGAGAAGTGCCTAGCAGCATTCCGGACCTTGAAAAGTGCATTGGTGAGTGCTCCCATTATTCAACCTCCAGATTGGAGCCAACCTTTCGAGATCATGTGTGACGCAAGTGATTACGCCGTAGGTGCGGTTTTGGGTCAAAGAAAGGAAAGCCGAGTTCATGCCATTTACTATGCTAGCAAAACTCTTAATGAGGCGCAATTAAATTATGCCACTACGAAAAAGGAGTTGCTAGCGGTGGTTTTCGCTTTCGAATAATTCAGATCTTACATCGTGAACTCGAAGGTCATTGTTTACACCGATCACGCAGCCATAAAGTATCTCTTGGCTAAGAAGAAGCTAAATCACGTTTGTTTCGTTGGATCCTTCTTCTCCAAGAATTTGATGTTGAAATTCGTGATAAAAAGGGGGTGGAGAATGTTGTGGCCGATCATTTGTCTAGGATGAATCGCGGACAAGATGATAAAGAGCCCATAGAAGATAAGATGAGAGATGACCACCTCTATCGAGTGCTCGATAAAGACACTTGGATGATTGATATCATTCGAGCGATTCGGAAGATGCCTCTCGATCATCTAGATAAAAACTCTCAAAAGAAGATAATCTCCGAAAGTAGGAAATACTTTTGGGATGCACCATACATCTTCAAACTTGGCAATGATGGACTCATGAGAAGATGTGTGCCAAGAGAAGAGAGGGTAGAAATTCTAAGGAAGTGCCACTCGGCGGAGTACGGTGGACACTATAGCCATTTTCGAACCCAAGCAAAAGTATGGTTGAGCAGATTCTGTTGTCCGGAGATGCATGAAGATACTAAAAGATATGTTGCATCATGCCCCGAATGCCAAAGAACCGGAAACATCTCTCAAAGGAATTCTATTCCCTTGAATTACAATCTACAAATCGATTTATTCGATGTATGGGGTATAGACTTCATGGGGCCTTTCAAAAACTCATGCGGATATGAACATATTCTAGTCATGGTTGATTATGTATCCAAATGGGTAGAGGCTATGCCATGTCGTAAAGCTTCCACGGAGGAGTCCATTACTATGATCAAGAACGTGATTTTTCCTCGTTTCGGTACACCGAGAATCTTGATAAGTGATGGAGGAACTCACTTCACCGGGAAGAATTTCAAAAAGTGCTTGTCCAAGTTGGGGATTGAACATAGGGTTTCTACGGCCTATCACCCACAAACCAACGGACAAGCGGAAATGTCAAATAGGCAATTAAAAAGCATCCTCAACAAAACCATAGAGAAGGGAGGCAAAGATTGGTCAAAGAAATTAGACGGAGCTTTATGGGTTTATCGAACGGCGTTCAAGACACCGATCGGTATGACCCCTTATCAATTCGTCTATGGAAAAGCTTGCCACCTTCCGGTTGAGTTGGAACATAAAGCCTATTGGGCGATTAAAGAGATGAACCTCGATCTCGATGCCGCGGTGGTGAAACGAAGGATCCAAATAAGCGAGCTAGAGGAAATGAGGTTGAAAGCATGTGAAAATGCAAGCATATACAAAGAAAGAATCAAAAGGTGGTATGATAAAAGATTGAAAAAGAAAGAGTTTAAAGAAAGAGATAAGGTCCTCCTCTACAATTCGAGGTTTAAAACCTTCGGAAAGAGGAAATTGCAAAGCAAGTGGGACGGACCTTATGTTGTACATTCGGTGCTCTCCAACGGAGCGGTAACCATTATGCATATAAAAGGCGATCAATTTATGGTCAATGGTCAATGGCTTAAGGTTTACTACGAACCCGACGTTGTGCCCCTTCACCATGTTGATGTCTTCACCAAGGAAGAAGAGACCGAACGTCCCACCTAGGACAAAAAACAAGGCATGAATTTCTGTAAATAGTTTTTCTTTTAATTTTCTAGAGTTTCTCGCGAAGATTTACTGGGCCAACTTTTTCCCATGGGCTAAGGAGGTGAAATAAGGGCGGTGCATGAAAAACCGGATCGGCCCGGCCCCCGAGACAGGGTGGGCCGGCCGGCCCAGTCCGACCGGCCCAGGTGGGTCCCGGCGGCGGTTGATCCCGGTTTTTGCCCGAATTGCTCCTTTTCGACTTCCTTCTTCGGTCAGAAAATTTTAAGGGAAGTTTTAATAAGGAAAATGAGGTTCCTAGGGTTTTCCTCTTCGGACTATTTATTTGGCCGAATTGGGAGCTCGGGAATCAATCCCATGAAGCAATATTTTGCACCCACGCAGCAGCCATTGTGTCCCCGAGGAGCTTAGAGTTGAAGCTAGAAGCCAAGGAGCCATCGATGGAGCAGGCGAAGCGATGCGAGCTCAAGCTACCCGTCGAGATCAAGAGGACCGCCGCATCCGTTGCGGAGGGCGTGTCCCAACCAGAGCTATTGCATCTCGCAACCCCGTCGAAGGAGAGAAGGTCCCTACGCCTGTTCGAAGGTCGGCACGCATCCAAGGCATGAAGCAGAAAGACTAAAAGGAGGTGTCGCCCGAGCCTAAGGATTATGGGGGTAGCGACTACTCCGACGATCGTAGCCCGAGATCGTGGGCGGCCGCCGGAAGAGATGATAACGACCTCTACATTTGGGATGAGGTGCCCAAGGAGAAGACTCTCGAAGGCCCCAACAGCGACGGCGACGACAATGGTGGTGGCGACGACGGCGGCGACGACGGTGGCGATGACTGTGGAGATGATGGCAATGACGACCCATTTGTATTGCATCCGATATGTTGTGCGGCTTGCCGTCACTCCATCGGGGATCTCTACGCGTCGGTCGACGAATGTCTCTAAGCCATGGAGGCGATGAAGCAGCGTTTGGAGGATTTGGAGCGCGTAGTTGAAGACGACTACAAGTTCCTTAACTGCAACGCGTGCAAACTCTTTGGCATGGTCGGGAACATGAGAGGCAAGTGCTGCAATACTTGCGGAAAGTACCACTAGGTCTAATTTTCCCCTTAGGAATTTTGTAAGATACGACGAGGACGTCGTATGTTTTTAGCATGGGTGGAGAGCTAGCTAGCTAGCCTTAGCTTTTGAGTTTCAAAGTTTAGGTTCGGTTTAGTCTTCGAGAGAGGAGAGTCTTAGAGTTTAATGAGTCTTAGTTTTCGAGTGTGTTTTAAATTTTTGCAAGTTTGAAGTGTCTTAAATTAGTGTTGAGTCAAAGAAAATCAAACAAAAAGAGTCTTTATATATTTTGTGTCTTTATAAAAAGAAAATCAAATAAAAAGAGTTTATTCACTTGTTTGTTTATCTTTGATTCTTGATATATGAACATAAGTGTGTGGTTCGAAAAACGTTTACCGTGGTGCTTAGTGGAATTGCTACTACTTAAAGTACCCATACCGCACTTCGATCTTGAGCTTCACATGTTAGTTGTGCTATGTTCAATGCTAAAAATTGGAGGATTTCAGTTCTGAAAGTTATCTTAAAAACCTTGTAATAAAGTTTAGCAAAACCTCTTTTTCCAAGTTGAGAGTGAAAAGAAAAAAATCCTATACAAAGCCAATTTATTTTTTTGCTCCACCATAAGTGTGATTAGCACGATGAGTTAGGCTAGGATCCTTCTCTCTTGGGGGTTTTGATTTCGAGCAATGATCATGTTCTTGTACTTATCTTTTGTTGCTAGCCTCGTCTTGCATTCGGTAACGTGACTTTCACATCAGAAGTCCCGTACATCGCCGAATTCCATACCCAACCCTATACATCTCTTTTGTACATCGCATTCCTTGAACACAACCTACTCTCAAAGTTTCGTTTTCGTCTCTAGCATGATTTATTTAAAATTTCAGATTGTATACATGTGAGAAAGAAAGGAATTGAGAGCTTTGAAAAGTTGTCAAGAGAGGGAAAAATAAAGAGAAAATTATGAGTATGGAAAAGAAAGAAAGAAAGGAAAGAATATAGAAAAGTAAAGAAAGAGAAAAATATGAGAATGAAAGAATGAAAGAAAAAGAAGAGAAAGAGAAAAGAGGAGTGGCAAGAAGGATATGAGAGGGATGAATCAAGTAAAAGAAAAAAATAAAAGTGTAAGGAAGGATGTCACGTTGTTGAAAGACAAAACTTTCATTCTTTTCCAACCATGTGCAATCCGACAACGAGGACGTCATCGGTGCCTCGTAGTCATAATTTTCTTTTGCCCTTGCACATGTCCACCATTCTAAATCTTCTCGTCCTTGATATCCCTACATATGGTTAATTCTCATGATCATTGGCTTTGAAAGGTAAACAACCATTAGAGGAAGTTCTTAGTTTGACGATACTTGTGTTGATTGCACTAGCCCTACCTATAGCTCCACTTTACATGTTATATGAGAGACTTATGGGAGGTGAGAGTTTTATAAATTTAGTTTAGGATAGCCACCTCATATGAGTGACTTGAGAGAGCTTGGAGAAAGGTTTTTGTCTAATACTTGTTGCAGGAATTTTGTTTGAAAAATCATAAAAACCCTCCGATGGAAGCAAAGAAGTAAGCATGGCTGAAATTGAAGACTTTGAGTGAAGAGTTTGAGTTGTGGGGTAAATCTTGAAGTGGTAAAGATTCTAAACGCCCATGTTTATGTTTGATGATCATTACTTTATGTTTATGTATTAAAGATGAAAGGATTGACTAACTTGTGAAGAAGGATTAGCGGTACACGATTACAACACTTTGGACGATGTTCTTTTACGAGTACTTGCTCGAGGACGAGCAAGAGCTAAGCGTGGGCGAGATGTTGACGGTGTATTTTGGTACACCAAGCATGTTCATTACACTTTGGTTTGGATTTGATTATGGAACTAACCCGCCACTAAGCACGCTAATCATATAACAAGTTCATCTATGTGCATGCATTTGGAAGTGTTGTGTTTATGTAGGAAAACATGGACATAAAGGGCGGATTTGCAATAAGTTCAAAGGAGCATTTACGGAGTCTTGTTCGTGTTCATGAGCTTAATGAAATCACTTCCAATGGTGGCAAGGACCGAAGTGCTACGAGGAACACCCCCGGGGATTGAAGCGTAAAAGACCGAACTTCATGCGCGGAGAACCTCCATCTTGGACGCGAGGATGACATCGTCAAAATCATGCAAGTGGAGGGGGTAAAGTGCATAATCACCTGAGGACCCACAGGAGCAAAGGGGCGACCGAACCGGGACGAGATGGGCCTGGGCCGGTCGGCCCAGGCCGGTCGGCCCAGCCCACTCCAGTGGTCGGTTTGCCCCCCCTTTCCTTGCACCCGAAGGATCTTCAACCCTAAAGCCCTGGAGAGCCATTCGCACCAGGAGGCCATCCACAAGCTAGAGAGAGAGAGGAGGGAGATCTCCGGAGGGAGATCGTCCACCTCGAAGGAAGCACCCACAAGTGGAGAAGAAGGAAGACACCGTCGGAAGGGAAATCATGATCAACGGTGCTATGTCCAGCACCTTGATGGGGTAATCTCCTTATTCGTCCATGGGTTGTAATCGATCTTGAGATGTAATCATACTTTGTCGGATTATCTATCTATCATCTTGTGTTGAATATACTTTAATTGTTAAGGTTAGCTACCATGTCGTAAAGGGAGTAAGAGCTCCAATGCTTCCTTGGATCCATTGAATACGCCGTGTCCATCATAGGTCTAGTCATGAATACCTTCGCGTAGTGACAGTACGAGAGGAGGGAAAGGGCGAAACTGTGGTCACAATCCGATAGATTACATTGGTTTTCATGTCTTTAAGCGATTGCATGTTCTAGTATCGTAGACCCATGGGCGAGTGTCTTTTATCTTGATATCTTAATCATTCTCTCTAGTGTAGTTTAGTTGTTTTCTAGTTTATTTGTAGTTAGAGGTTTGAGTAGCTAGAGTGTGAAGGTGGATCGAACGCTTGTAATCTCTTTGCTCCGCGGATTGAAAAGAACCTTGGGAATCCCGTGGTGAAAAAGGTGTGGGGTCCGTACGCTTGCGGATCGTAGAGGGATACGTCTTTTATATGTTAACACTGACATTGGCAAGCAAGCGAAGCTGAGCAATAGACATGTGCGACACACATAATTTTGTTTAAAAAAATATGTAGAATAAAAAATTGTCTATAGTATAGACACTATTGTTATTAGATTTCAACTTTAATTAAGTCCACAAATACCGCTATAAGGACATAATTTATTCAAATTTTAACAATATATGACAATTAATTAGCCGATTCATATAAGGTCACGTCAAAAACTTCAACATTTCATCTTGGTCACGAAAGACGTGACTCGTGGTATATGTAATCAAACATGTACTTTACGGAAGAATACAAAGACTTCATTTTGGACTCTGCGTATGTTGTATTGACTAATGTCAGCAACTCTTCCTCCCGTAAGTCTTCATCATCATATTCTTTGTCCTCTGTTTTCTTGTCCGCCTTTTCTCATTTGGAGCAATATTTTTTTGTCTTCTTCTTGACGTGATTCGTCCCTCTCTATATTGTTGTATGCGATGTTGTGGAGTATGGCGCAACTGTCCATCGTTTCAGAAGCGTCTATCTTTTTGACTCCCATCATCAAAGTTCACAACCTATAAATATAAGACGAGGCTGCTGAGATAACATGCATGAATTTGGCATCAATCTGACATCAGAGTTTCCACAACGGTTTGTTAAGCAACCAAACGCAGTCTGCGCAACTGGAGTGTGCACAATCCATAAGAATGGAGCACCATTAGGTGGCACATGGCTTGCGAATTTACTGCCTGCATTTTTCACTGGTGACAACCTGAGTTATAGCAGGGTTGTCCTAGTACTAAAATAATCTGCAAGACTGCAGAAGCAAGTGTTCATAGTACATGGTTTTGTCAATTTACCTACATTTGGCACTGATGTCGTCATCCCAGGGTTTATAGCAGGGTATATCAAGCTGCTAGACGCAGTCAGCAAGACTGGAGCAATAGTAGCACCGTCGGTGTTTTAGACCGGCAAACCTACCAAGGGGGTACCCGAGGTAGTAGATTGTGCGGTGAGGATCGTGATCGGGAGACCGAGAACTCGAAGATATGTGCAAGGGCACGGGACACAAGATTTATACAGGTTCGGGATGCCAAGGTGGCGAACCCTACATCCTGTTTGGGAGATCAAGTATGGCGCCCTGCGCTTGGTGTTGGTTGAGATCCGGTGCCCGACTAGGTACCCGACCCTCCTTTATATAGTCCAGGGGGTGGGTTCCTAGTCAGTTACAAGGCAGGAGTCCTAGTAGGATTACACGGAACAAGTCCTAGTAGGATTACATGGGAATTTTAGTAGGAGTTTGTCTTCATCCTTCCTTGCATGAGTACCCGGGGTGTATGCCCGACAAGTCCCCGAGCACATTGTAGTCGAGAGTAGTAGTTCAAGTAGTCTTGAAGCCTCTTCGAGTAGTTCTTGATCGTCCTCATGTACTACTTGGAGAATTCTTCAATAGTACTTGAAATGCCACGAGGCTAGAAGGTGGTCTAGCTCATCTGTCTTGAAGTCGTGATTATATGGAAGTGCGATTGCAAAATCGCACTCCATATGGAGTAGCCCCCGAGCCTTAGGTTGAGTCGTAGACTATAGCTGAGGGTCAATCTTGATTCCGAATCTTCCGTCTTGAAAAAATTGAATGATGGGTGATAGCAGCCCCCGAGCCTTGAAATGATTAGGTAATCAATCCAAGGGTCTTCAGTGTTCGCGAAAGCCATCATCCGAGTACTCTTGCAGCGTGTAGCCCTCGAGATAAGAGAGTCATATGAGCCACATCGAGTAGTTGTTGGTGCGAAGCCCCCGAGCTTGAGAGTGAGTAAAGCCTGTTGAAGTTATCCTCGAGTAGTAATTGAAGTGTAGCCCCCGAGCTGGAAAGATTCCGAGTAGTAATTTTCGCGGAGCTTGAGAAATAGTTGTGCCGTCAGAGCGGACTTTAGATGCGATCGAAGTCGACTTTAGATGCCTGCAGAGTAGACATTTAGAATGCGACTTAAAAACTGAAGTCGACTTTGTGCCGCGTGGAGTGGACTTTGAGATGCGACTTGAAAACCGAAGTTGACTTTAGTTGCCGCACAGAGCGGACTTTGATATGCGACTTGAAAACCGAAGTCGACTTTAGATTGCCGCGTAGAGTGGACTTTGAGATGCGACTACAGTAGTCGACTTTTAGCCATGCGGGGTGGACTTAAGATGCAAAAAAATGAAAAGCACTTTCTGGAAAGCCAAAGCGAATAAAAAATTAGAGAAAACGAATAGTTTTGCCGCCAGAGCGGGCTTAAGATTGCGACCGAAGTCAGCTTGTGCCACCGGAGTGGGCTTGGGTGCGACTGTTAGCGTCGACTTGTGCCACGGGAGTGGGCTTAAGTAACTGAGCCATGGATTTTAGACCCATGGTACATTTGCCACCGGAGCGGGTTTGAAGGTGCGACCAGAGTTGACTTGTGTACCTGGGCCATGGATTTCAGACCCAAGGTACAGAGCCCGAGTACTTAGGGTACTTGGACCCATGGTACAGAGCGTGAAGACCATGTGCAGCTAGGTTCCATCGTCGCCAGGACCCGAGGGCCACTTACAGCTAGGTTCCATCGAAGCTTACACACGTAGTATGCCACCGAATCAAGCGAAGATGCGACCGGAGTCGACTTTAAGTTGTCGCACGGAGCGGACTTTAGAATGCGACTTTAGAAGTCGACTTTAGATTGCCGCGCGTAGCGAACTTTACAAGCTGCCTCGTTGGGATAGCCCCTGAGTTGATGAAGTAGGCTCGTGGTGACTTGATTGATATACCCCAAGAGTGGTCAGCAGAGTGTAGCTCCCATGAAAACCTGCCGAGAACTGTACACAAATGAGTAGTCGGCAAGTAGTCCTACATGATGAGGAGAACAAGCCAAGAAAAGAAAATAGTAATCATTTAGATAAATGACTTAGCTATTGCTGCCTGGGCAGACTGTTGATGAAGCCATGGTGGTCGGCGATGGAGCCGTGACGGTTGTTGCTGAAGTTGACTAGTCAGAGTTGGTTCCGACTACTTGTTGGGGGCGTGACTGCCGTTCTCAACTAGTTTCGAAAACTAGTTGAGATGAATGGTCGACGCGATGCGACCGAAAGACGACGTCGCAGTAGCGCGTGGCGTACTCGAAGCAGAGCCAGTGTTGCTGCAAGACAAGTAGTCGCGACGCACGGAGTAGTCGACGACGTGCCGCATGATGAGCCGCACGACATGCCGAGGCACCCAGATGCGTAGCGTAGGCGAAATAGTCGACGACGAGCCGCTCGACGTGCCGAGGCACCCTGATGCACGACATATGCGAAGAAGTCGACAACGAGCCGCGCGACGTGCTGAGGAACCCGGACGCACGGCGTAGGCGAAGTAGTTGACGACGAGCGGCGCGACGAGCAACGCGATGTGCCGAGGCACCCGGACGCGCGGCGTAGTCGAAGTAGAGCCAGTGTGGATGCGAGACAAGTAGTCGCGATGCACAGCGTGGCTGAAGTAGAGCCAGTGTGGCCGCAAGAGGAAGTCGTGGCGCATGGAGTAGTCGACGACGAGCCGCGTGATGTGCCGAGGCACCCGGACGCGCGGCGTAGGCGAAGTAGTCAACGACAAGCCTGCGCGAGGTGAAGTAGTCGATGACGAGCGGTGAGATGAGCCACACGACGTGCCGAGGCACCCGGACGCGCGGCGTAGGCGGAGTAGTCGGCGACGAGCGGCGTGACGAGTCGCGTGATGAGCCGCGCGGCGTGCCGAGGCACCCGGACGCGCGGCGTAGACGATGTAGTCGACGATGAGCCGCGTGACAAGCCGCACGACGTGCCGAGGCACCCGGATGCGCGACGTAGGCGAAGTAGTCGACGGCAAGCCTGTGCAAGGCGAAGTAGTCGACGATGAGTCACGCGACAAGCCGCGTGACATGCCAAAGCAACCGGACGCGCGGCGTAGGTATAGTAGTTGACGACGAGCAGTGCGATGAGCCGCGTGACGAGCCGCACGACATGCCGAGGCACCTGGACGCGCGACATAGTTGAAGTAGTCGACGACGAGCCGCGTGACGTGCCGAGGCACCCGGACGCGTGGCGGAGGTGAAGTAGTCGACGATGAGCGTGCGCTAGGCGAAGTAGTCGATGACGAGCCGCGTGACGAGCCGCGCGACGTGCCGAGGCACCCGGACGCGCGGCATTGGCGAAGTAGTCGACAACGAGCCTGCGCGAGGTGAAGTAGCCGACGATGAGTCACACGACAAGCCATGCAACATGCCGAAGCAACCGGACGCACGACGTAGGTGAAGTAGTCGACGACGAGCCGCGTGACGAGCCGTGCGACGTGCCAAGGCACCCGGACGCACGGCGTAGGCGAAGTAATCGACGACGATCCTATGCGAGGCGAAGTAGTCGATGATGAGTCACGCGACAAGCAGCGCAACATGCCGAAGCAACCGGACGCGCGGCGTAGGTGAAGTAGTCGACGACGAGCTGCGTGACGAGCCGCGCGACGTGCTGAGGCACCCAGACGCGCAACGTAGGTGAAGTAGTCGACGACGAGCCAGGTGACGAGCTGCGCGACATGCCGAGACACCCGGATATGCGGCGTAGGCGGAGTAGTCGATGACGAGCGGCGCGACGAGCCACGTGACGAGCCGCGCGACATGCCGAGGCACTTGGACGCGTGGCGTAGTCGAAGTAGTCGAGGACGAGCCGCGTGACGAGCTGCGCAACGTGCCGAGGCACCCGGACGTGCGGCGTAGTCAAAGTAGTCGATGACAAGCCGCGCGACGTGCCGAAGCAACCGAACGCGCGGCGTAGGAAAATTGATTCCGTTTTGACAGGAGCAAGGCGACTTGCTTCAATGGATCTCGGCGAGTCGACGAGTAGACTGATCTTGTTGATGAGGGTCCTTCGAATTCGCCCGGTGGTGATGATCACCCCTACCTGGCGCGCCAGCTGTCGGTGTTTTAGACCAGCAAACCTACCAAGGGGGTACCCAAGGTAGTAGATTGTGCGGTGAGGATCGTGATCGGGAGACCGAGAACTTGAAGGTATGCGCAAGGACACGGGACACAAGATTTATACAGGTTCGGGTTGCCAAGGTGGCGAACCCTACGTCCTGTTTGGGGGATCAAGTACGGCACCATGCCCGGCTAGGTACCCGGCCGTCCTTTATATAGTCCAGGGGGTGGGTTCCTAGTCGGTTACAAGGCAGGAGTCCTAGTAGGATTACACGGAACAAGTCATAGTAGGATTACATGGAATTCTAGTAGGAGTTCGTCTTCATCCTTCCTTGCATGAGTACCCGGGGTGTATAGCAGGGTATGTCAAGCTGCTAGATGCAGTCTGCAAGACTGGAGCAATAATAGCACCCACATAACTGTTAGAGTATGTTTGGTAGTTGTAGATATACATATCATAGACATAGTCAAAAGGGGCTGCTAGCAAGGTACTTCATAGTTTAAAAAGAAATGTGTCAAAGCCCCTAACAAGGTTGTTACTCTGGTGTCAAGCAAATAAGAGATATGAAGCACCCAACCAAAGAATAATATAGAGAAGCGATAATCATAGTGGATCATAAAAATAATTTAAATCAAAAAACTAAAGAATTTGCATAGGAACCAACCGAACAACAAGGACTCAATACAATACTTCATATTCAGGTATTAGTAGGAGCACCTAATTGGATTTATTGCTTCATATAGTTGAAGGAAGAAGAAAAAAATTAGCACAATGCTGCTATTTAGAGCAGAAAGGAGCAAAAGACTGGGTGTGACAATTATGAAATTAGTCGTAGCAGTGATAAAGCTATTGTGAGATAATGTCTACAATTCTGCAAGGCATGAAATATGTGTTGGTTTGATCTTCTTTTCCCAAGGCATAAGAGGCACCATATCTAAAAACGAGTGAAAACAAAGCTGAGGTAGAGATGCAAAGACGGAGCGGAAGTTGATTGGCATAAGTTTACTATATAGGTAATAGGAGTAGATGCTACCAAAAGGATTAATTATGTAAAATGTCCGATGCAAAATCTCGATACTAAATTTATGCAATGAAAATTTTCTGAAAAAAAGCTTTGGTGGATGAAACAAGTGTGAAATTATTGTTTGAGGAAAAAGTGTGAACTTACCTTCCGTCCCACTTGTCTGAAGTTGACGCACCAGATGCGAGTCTGCACGTTTACTAGCTTTTAAACATTCATCTGAAGGTCAGACAAGTTCAGCATAAGTAAATATAACAACACAATATCATGATACAAAAATGAACATATATACACAATAGTCCAAACAAATAAGTGAACAGAAGAGACATGTCAGACCAGTTTTAACTATGATGACCCATTATGTAATTTGGGGTAAAACTATTGTTGGGGGGTTACCCGAAAAATTCGAATGACTGCCCTAACACAAGTGAGAGTTCAAAACACGTTCAAGTACAGAGTGAGAGCGCAAAGAGACCGTGATTCCCTTTGCGAGTAGCACAAGTTCCAAAAAAGTATGAATCCGTTTACACGTGCCCGTGCACCCCTTTTATAGGGAGACGAAGGGACTTTTACATGCCGATAACACCCTCGGGCTCGGAGAATATTCCTAATGTGAACGCATACAAGAATGTCTTTTTCATCCAACATATTTACAAATCTGCCACTAGTTCACACTCTAAACCCGGACTTTTTGGGACTACAACTTTGACTTTGCTTCTTCCCTGGTTCTTGAATGTCTCCGCATGAAACTCCCGAACTAGGTCTTCAACAGATTCCCGAATTGGCCCTGGCTTCTCAGCTGGTTCGTGCATGTCCACGCGCCTAATTCCCGAACAGGGTCTTCAACAGATTCCCGAATCGGCCGTTCTCCGAAGTTCGGGCCATCGACAGTTGAGATTCCGGGCTTCCGCATGTTCGTGACTCCACTTCCTCGCCGAATCAAGATTCCCGAACTCTGCACATTCGCGAATTCGAGGCTTCACAGGTTCCAGGCTTCCGAGCATCACGAATTCCCTGCTCCTGAAAAACATGCTTTGAGAACTTTGTTAAGGTCAACGTTTCGAGGGTGACGGGTTTTCTTGAATTCCCCAACACTAGCCCCTCGGGGAAGCGGGTTGACTCCGACGATCCGATTCCACGAATCCTTCGGAAATTAAGTAAAAAACGTCACCCTCGGAACGTCGGAGGGGACACGCGTCGCCCGGGGAGCCAAGGATGGTTAAATCGAGGCGCGCTTCCCGGAACTACCCCTCCCCGGCTCTATAAATAGCGGGCTACTGTTGTTAAAAAATTTTTTTACGGCTCTCCAGCTTTTCACGATTCGTGCATCTCTCTTTTTTCGCGGAACCTGGTTTTCTGCTAGAAAGCTTGCGAGCTCCAGATCTTGTTTACGCTCCTCTAAGGTATTCCTTTATCTTTCTTTTGTCAATTTGTTATTTTGTTAAACTTGGGTGTAGTGATGTCGCGATTTCGCGAGTTTTATTCTCAAACGTTACTCTTAACTGTCTGTATGTTCGTAACTGTTGGTTAGGTGGCTCGCGTTAAAAGCACGGCTAGGCCTATGACTACCGAAGAGCTCATCGCTGCCGGTCTCCCGCTTGACCCAGTTGCCGAAAGCGCGGAGCATGCTACACCGGCCGAAGATTCTGGTTCGCCCAGTGGCTCCCGTAGTCGCGAAGATGGGAAGGTTCGGTCTGACGGCGGCGAAGACATCGGAGATGTGGATGCCGGTGTCGATGATCTAATCAGGGCAAGGACCTCCGGCCCGCTGCCGCCCTCACTCGCCTTCGGAGAGTCGAAGGTTACAAGCAACATGATTCGTGAGTACGAGAAGGCCGGATTCTTCTCCCCTGGCGCTGGGCGTTCCCCACTTGACGAGCTGATTCCAACTCCTAAGGACGGAGAGATTGTGGTATTTCGGGACTTCTTCATCTGCGGGCTGAGGTTCCCTTGTGACCCCATCCTGCCGGCTATTCTCGATGCATTTTCGGTGAAGATCCACCAGCTTTCTCCGACATCCTTCCTTGAAGTGTCGAAGTTTATCTGGATTTTGAAGACCTTCGGCTGCAGTCCTAGCATCGACGCTTTCACCAGATTCTACGAACTGGTGATCATCCCCGAAGTCGTCAAAGGTGAAGATGGGCAGTTCTACCACAGTCAGCACGCGTGCTGCACCTTCAATACGCTACGTCAGAACACCCGACAAGGAATCACCCGAATCCAGATCGCTCCTTGCTGCAAGTCCAACCTTACCGATGATTGGAGATCTTACTGGTTTTATTTGAAGGTCGATATGCCGAAGTTGTCATGCCCGATCGCGCCTCTTGCCGTGGTGAATGTAGGGAAGTACAACCAGCGGGCCTTGGGAATCAGAAGTTGCGAGAATGCATTTCACCTGGCCAGCACAATACTTGGCGGCTGTGATATTATCGAAGAATTCGTCGCCGCGCGGGTCTGGCCTATCTCGAACGGTTGGTCCCCTGCTGAACTCGTGTACTACAATGTCAACTGGGCGGATCAGAGGGTGCCTTTCCCGAAGTTCGGGATCAAACTTCGCGAGGGCCAGAGCGCCAAGGACTTCATGGATGAAGTGGAAAAAAGGGTGAACGTCATGATAGGTGAATATACCATGAACGAGTACAAGGCGTATAAGGCCCTGGTGAAGCACAAGAAGAAAGTCAACCGCATCTTTTCGGAAGTTTGTGGTGATAAATTTTTCAGCTCTCGAGGCCCTGGTCCCAAGTTGAAAGTTCCCGCCTTCGCCGTGGCCAGCTGCTCAGCCGCCCCAATCAACGCTCCCCGAATAAGGTCGTCGAAGCGAGGCTCGTCGCCTGCCAGTGAGGGGGCCTCTTCGGGAGTCAAGCCTTCGAGGACTAGATCGCTGGAATCGTCGAAGAGGAAGCGCAAGACTTCCAAACCTCGGACTTCGGATGCTGAACTCCAGGCTGCTTCGGGGCTTGCCCAAATGAGCCGCAAGAAACCAAAGAAGGCTGTGAAGAAAATTTCTTCCACCGGCGTTCGGCGAGTCCCATCCGCCTTCGATGACGACACCTTCGCGGACACAGATAGCCTTAAAGGTGTTTTCCTCTGGCCACTGTTTAACTTTCGAGACAGCTGCCCATCTGGCTCCGAGAATGAATTCGTGGATGTTGATTCCTTTTCAGATGTTGCCCCCGAAGTTCGAAAGGAGACATCCCCTGCCGTTGCTGAGAAGTCCGTTGTTGCTGCTGACGTTGCTGTCCCCCCTAAGTCCCCTGTTGTTGCCGAAGCTCCTGTTGCCGAAGTCCCTGCTGCTGAGCAGGCCTCTTCCGAATTCGCCCAGGACCTTGAACTCACTATTCAAAGGGGAGACAATCCTACCGAACATATTCCTTTGGTCGAAGTTCGGGAGATTGTCCCTGAAGACCAGGCTCCGTCTCCTTCCTTAGCCGCTTTTAACAAAAGTTTTGGTACATCCCATCGCAGCAAGCTATTGCGTGTTGGTTTCGAGACAGCTGGCGTTGGGAGCAAGACGTCCAAGTTTTTAACTCTGTGGAAATCGTCCGCACTTGTTGATGAAACAGGAGGGGAGGCCTCAGAGCGACCCGAGGAAGCTGCCCAGGACTCCGAGAGGGGGCCTCACACTGTCTCCGAAATCGGTCCTTCGCCTCGCGAGAAAACTTCTTCTGGTTCGACTAAACAAGTCACCATGCAGCACTTTTCTAAGCAAGGTTCGTTCCTTCTCACTACCTTTTCATATGTTTCGCAATTGTTGAATTTTGGTCTGAGACTTACTTCTGAATTTTTCAGAATTCAAGAGTCTTCTGCACTCTTACTCTCCTTCAAAGCTAGCACGGTTTCAAGAGGATTACGCCCTCAAGCACTCTATGCTCGGGAAGGTTGCCATAGAGCAGCTCGGCGAGCAGGAGAAGATTAACGAACAGCTTTCCCAGAAGTCGAAGGAATTGGAGCGTAACTTCGCCCTCGCGCGATCCGCGAACATGGAACTCGAGAAAAAGGTTGCTGAATTGGCGGAGGCTTTGAAAACGAGTCACGATGAAAAGAAAGTCGCAGCGGCCGCGCTGGAGGAATCCAAGAAAGAGCTTGAGAAAGTTCAAAAATCTCATGAAGATGATCTGAGCGTGATTGAAATGCTTCGGAAAAAGCAAGAGCGAGCTACGAAAATTGCTGAAGATCTGCGTATCAATAATGCCAGCCTCGCCAAGTCCCTGAGCGCAAAGGATCGCAAAATCGTGGATCTTGAGAAGGCGTTGGCAGAACAAGGTGAAGCCTCGAAGAAAAACACTTCGGAGATTCTGGAAAAGCTGAAACTGCTCTATGTGGAGTACCAGAAGTCCTTGAATGAGTACGGTGATCGCCCAGCCCCTCTCCCGGATGACATCGATATTCCCGATTTCATGGATTGGCCGGAGGCCGAGTTCAAGGTCCTTGCGAGGTGATCTCGGTGCCGGCAACCTTCGCCGTTGCTTTCTCGTGGAGAGTATCCGAAGATTCTTCACGATTATGAGCGTGTCGACACTGGAGAAGTTTCGCGCGAATCTCTGCGGATTCCCCCAGCGCTACTAGTACCGCGATACTTCGAGCCAACTCCGACGTTCAAGCCATCAAGATGAAGTTCGCGAGGGAGTTTTGGCTGACTGGCGGGGAGGATGTTGTTAAGACCATTGCGCAAGCGAAGCTTGCTGAGGTAGTTTCTTTTGTCCGATTTCATGACTTATGTTTGTCGCAGATGTTTCAGTTTCTTAAACCTTCCTCACTTTTGCCTTCCTTTCTCAGTTGAAGGAAGAGGAGAACCGTGAGGACACCGCCGCATCTCCCGAAGGATCGACCTCCGGCGAGGGTTCGAGCGAGTCCGGCGAAGACGGCTCAGGTGGCAGCAGCAGCAGTAGCAGCAGCAGGGATGATGGCAACGACGGTGAACAGGTCCCCGAACGAGAGGAGGATTCGCCGAAGGTGGATGTTACAAACTGAATGATATGTCCGAACTCTTGGGTGAATTCGAGATTGGTTGTACATTCATGTAGATTCATCAAACTTTCCTGAACAAATGTTTTGTATATCTTAACCTGCGCAGGTCCTGCAAGCTGGGCCTGCGCAGGACGTGCTACCGCTGCGAATTCATCGGGATGGTATGTTCGTTACTGGTGAAGCGTGGCATCTGTTCAAGCGAGCACATCCCGAACAAGATTTTTCCGATTTTTGACTTGAGGCCTCGCTTAAGTTTTCTATAGGCTGTTTTGATCTCTCCTCGTTTTTCTTACTTCGTAAGAAGATTCGTTCCGCGTCGTCTACTCCGCGATCCATAAGAATTCCGAAGACGGAGCCCCTTAACCCCTTAGCCGGTTCATCTGACTTTGCCTATGCTAGTGATATAGTTGAAAACAACGTTTGTAAACCAGGACATGTTGTAGAACTTTCATTCTAAATTTCGCACTGATTGCTGTAATTATTGAGGAGCTATTCGGGAGTTTTGATGCGAATAAGGCAATGAATACGTTTTTTCTTGAAAAAACGTCACCCTCCCCCACCTTGCCGTTTTGCATGAAAACTCCAAGGCAGGTTCATGAATCTTACTATTTCAGGATTTCGAGCACATCTTTTTAGGAGAAATCTTCGTTAATTTTTGAAAATTTTGACCGTCGTTGTGCAAGTCAAAAAAATTTGTTTTTCGAATTTTGTGGACTTGCCCCGCTCGGCAGACTTGCCTCGGTTGAAATTGCAACCCTCAGTTGCTTCAACCAAGATTTTTCTGTGATTCTCTGATGGAGCCCCTTGCCCTTCTCTTACAATGATGATACCTGAAAAATTTTCAATAATCTATACTGAGTGAAAATACGCAGGCAAACCCTTAGGCATTCACTTTCCCGAAATCATCATGTGAACTTTCTGGTGGGAATCCCTTTGTGGATGGGATTTTTCTAGGCCACAACTTGTTGTTGTCTCAGGCCTTTTCTGTGGGAATCCCTTGATGGATGGGATTTTTCTAGGCCACAACTTGTTGTTGTCTCAGTCCTTTTCGGTGGGAATCCCTTGATGGATGGGATTTTCTTGACCACAACTTGTTGTTGTCTCAGGCCCCTTTTTCGTTGATGGAATTCTGGCTGTCACGAAGCCTTTCTCACAAACTTCTTATTTTTTTTTCTTTTTTCACGATGGAATTTCGGCTATCAGGAAGCCTTTCTCACGAACTTTTTCTTTTTTCACGATGGAATTTCGGCTATCAGGAAGCCTTTCTCACGAACTTTTTCTTTTCTCACGATGGAATTTCGGCTATCAGGAAGCTTTTCTCACGAACTTTTTCTTTTTTCACGATGGAATTTCGGCTATCAGGAAGCCTTTCTCACGAACTTTTTCTTTTTTCACGATGGAATTTCGGCTATCAGGAAGCCTTTCTCACGAACTTTTTCTTTTTTCACGATGGAATTCTCGAGACACGCAATTTGGGGGAGGACTCTTTTCATATATATATATATATATATATCAGAAAGAGTATTTACATAGGATCCGCCTCGTTAAAAACCTTGCCTCTTGATTTAGAGCCCCCTTTGCAAGGAAAAGAGTACGGTCCTTCTTATTCTAGTACGACTATAAGAAATAAAACTAGTTTTTGCTCCGAAATCACTTATAGACACGTGATTCGGGTTTTTATCTTCCTAAAGTGCGAACTTACGAAAATCGAAAAACTACACGCTACATCTATTTACAACTAGGGTTTTCATGGGTAATACCTTTTTAGGCTGTCGGCATTCCACGAATATGGCAACTCTTCGTCAGTCTGCTCCATCAGGCGAAAAGCCCCTGGCATATCTGTTTCCCTGGCTATGTAAGGCCCTTCCCATGACTCATGAAGTTTTCCTGGGTTCTCCCAATTTTTCTTTCTTTTCAAGACAAGATCACCAGCTTTAATGTCCTTTCGGACCACCTTTTTGTCCCTCCATGCCCTTGTCTCTCTCTGGTATTTTTCAATGTTTTCCGCCGCTTCAAGGATTGTCAGCTCGATCATGTCTTTTTCCACCATTTTATCAATTTCCTCTATCTCTTTTCCTTTCAGGACTCTCATGCTTTCGTTCTTGATCTCCTCCGGTGTCATAGCCTCAGTCTCGAAAAGTAGGCGAAAAGGCGTGAAACCTGTTGCCCTTGAAACTGTGGTGTTGTGAGACCAGATCACCTTCGGGAGTTCATCGACCCACTTTCCCTTTTTCTGATCGAACAAACATTTCTTGATTCTCGAAAAGATCAAGCCATTGGCTCTTTCGACTGCACCATTGGACTGCGGATGATATACTGATGAAAACCTCGCATGTGTGCCTAAGGTTCTACAGTATTCTTTGAAGGTGTAGCAGTCAAACTGTTTGCCATTGTCAACTGTCAATTCTCTAGGAACTCCGAACCTGCAGACTATGTTCTGCCAAAAGAATTTCTGAACTGTTGTTGCTGTGATATTCGCGAGTGGTTTTGCCTCTACCCACTTCGTGAAATAATCGACCGCTACAGCCGCAAATCGGCAGTTTCCTTGAGCTGCTGGCAACGGGCCTACGAGGTCCATTCCCCATCTTTGCAGAGGCCAAGTTGGAGGAATTAGGTGAACTGGCATTGAAGGTAGATTCTGTTGATTTCCCGTCTTCTGGCATGCCTCACATTGCCGAACTAACATCCTGGCATCGATGTTTATGGTGGGCCAATAGAATCCCTGCTTTATCGCCTTGCCAGCCAAAGCCCTGGTGCCTATGTGTGCCCCACAGAATCCGCTGTGAATTTCTTTTAGAAGTTCCCGACCTTTTTCGGAGGTGCTGCAGCGCAGCCAAAGCTCAGTGACTCCTGATTTGTACAATTCTCCGTTTACTACTGCATAGCCTCGAGCCCTTTGCTTTAATCTCTTTTCTTCCAATTCATCTTGTGGTTCATAATGCCCCCTGAGATAAGCCATGATTTCTGCTCTCCAGTCTGGAATTTCCACTGCATTCACGATTTGAGCCCTTGAATCTTTGATGGAGGGCTCTCTGATGATTTCGAAGAACACATCCGGTGGTAGCTCTTGATTTCTGGCTGCCGCTTTCGCCAGTTTGTCTGCCTCATTGTTGTCATCCCTTGGGATATGCTGGACTGAATACCCTCTGAAGTGTTTTTCCATTTCTCTGACCTTTTCGAGATATTTCATAAGAACTGGGTTCCTGGCCTCACTTTCCTTCTCAATGTGTTCCTGAATCACTTTTGAATCCGTTCTGATTATGAAGGTCTGCTGCCCCAAGGCTTTCATTTTTCTTAGTGCCAATAGTAGGGCTTCGTATTCTATTGTATTGTTCGTGGAATGCTCATTGTTCGCGAATACGAGCCGCGCTGCCTATCTTATGACCACGCCCGTCGGAGACGTTACAACAGCCGAAATTCCAACCCCCTTGTAACACCATGCTCCGTCACACTGCACTATCCAAGGTTCGGATATATTTTCGTCTGGGTTCTGAGTGGGTGAAGTCCAGTCGACGACAAAATCTGCCAGAACTTGCGATTTTATTGCACTTCTTCTCTCGAAGTCTACCACATACTCGGAAAGTTCGGCACCCCATTTGATGATTCGGGTAGACGCCTCCCTATTTGCGAACAAATCATTCAGCGGCTGGTTGGTGATGACTCTTATTCTGTGACCCTCGAAGCAATGTCTTAGCTTTCTTGCTGCCATGATGACCGCATACGCGATCTTTTCCAGCTCGGAATAGAAAACCTTGGAACCAGACAATGCTTCAGAGGCGAAGTATACGGGAATTTGCCTGAGATTTCCTTCTTCTTCTTTTTCCTGGACCAACACTGCACTTACTGCCGAATTTGATGCGGACACATACAGCAGAAGCGGCGATTTTGGTTCGGGTGGACAGAGTTTGGTCATGGTAGACGAGTAATCCTTCAATTCGCGAAAGGCCTGCTTCTGAGGTTCGGACCACTGGAATTTCTTGGCACTTCTGAGGACTTGGAAGAATGGTAAACTTCTTTCTGCGGCTCTGGGAATATATCTGTTGAGGCAGCCACTCTCCCCGTCAACTTTTGAACATCTTTTACTGGGATTGGCTCTTGCATTTCTACCAGAGCCTTTATTTTTTCAGGGTTTGCCTCTATGCCTTTCGTTGAAACTAGGCATCCAAGAACTTTCCCCTTGTGAATGCCGAACACACATTTTTCCGGATTTAGCTTTAAGTTCGCTGCCCTCATATTCGCGAATGTTTCTGCCAGATCACTGATATGATCTTTCCTCTGAACACTTTTGACAACTATGTCATCCACATATGCCAAAATGTTTCTCCGAATCTGCTGGTGCAGTACTATTGCTATCATTCTCGAAAACGTGCATCCTGCATTCTTCAGCCCCTCTGGCATTCTTACGAAACAAAATGTTCCGAAAGGAGTGATGAAACTTTTCTTCTCTTCGTCCTCTATGCGAACCCTGATCTGATGATACCCAGAAAACATATCCAGGAGCGAAAGCATCTCATTGTTGACTGCATCATCCACGATTTTGTCTACCCTTTCCAAGGGGAAATCGTCCTTCTTGCATGCCTTGTTCAAATCGGTGAAGTCCACACACATTCTCCAATTTCCATTTTTCTTCTTAACTGGCACGGTGTTGGCTAGCCAGACTGGGTACTTGACTTCTCTGATTACTTGGGCGTCCTGCAACCTCTGAACTTCTGCTTCCACTGCTTTGACTTTTTCCTCGGACATTTTCCGAAGTTTCTGTTTCTTGGGTGGTATTTTGTCATCTGTTTCCAGGGCATGTTCGATTATATCTCTGTCAACACCTTGCAAGTCCTTAGCTGACCATGCGAAAACATCCTTGTTTCTATTCAGGAATCGTATGAGTTCACCGTCCTCTTCGGCGCTGAGGTTCGCCCCTATTATGACTGCTCTGTCGGGCATGTCATCCAAATACACTTTCTTTGTTTCATCTTCTGCGGCTATCTCATTTTTCTCTTTGTCCCGCTTAGGCTCTTCATAGGTTTCCTTCCTCTCATCAGCTGCTTTCAGCTGGTACACATTTGTTTGGCCGGGCGTGTGGCCTTTTTCTATGTTCCTGGACTCTTGCTGATTGCCGAACACCGTGATAACCCCTTTGGGCGCTGGCATCTTCATGCATAGGAACTGTTGTCTTATGATAGCATCAAACTTATTCATGAAACCTCTGCCGAAGATCGCGAGGTATGGGTGGTATATGTCAACTACATCGAAAGTGAGGCTCTCCGTTCTGGCATTCTCAAGATCTCCGAAAGAAACTGGGAGTGATATTTTTCCCACCGGTTTGATGGGCTTTCCTCCGAACCCTTGCAATGGGTACTCTGGTGGATCCAACATGTGCTGGCTCAGGTTCATTTTCTCGAATGTTTTCAGGAACAGGATATCCGCCGAACTCCCGTTGTCAACCAGGACTTTTCCTATGACCCACCCAACAATATTGACTTCAATCACCATGGCGTCATTATGAATCGCGGATTTCAACCTGAAATCTTCTTCTGTGAAGGTGATTGGCACCTTCGCCCACTCCGGGCGGGCAGCTGGGCCATCATTGATGATGGTGTTCACAGATCTGAAGTAATTGCTTCTCTGCTTCTTGGTTTCGAACTCCATAGCGGACCCGCCCGTGATTGGCATAATAGTCCCGAACGATGGCAATGCCTTGGAGTTCTGAGGTCCCGAACTTGACTGAGGCCTTGACGAACTTTCTGGGGGCGGTGGCAAGATTTCCCGAATGGGTTGTGGTTCTTTGGATTGATTGTATCGCTTGCGGACCGAGGGAAGAATTGCTGCGATGGCTGCCATGCTGATTGTGGCTGTGGAAATTGCTGAACTGAGACGGAACTCGATTGTGGATTCGCGAATTGCGGCTGCCAGAAATTTGGACGAAACTGGCCTGGCATCGAGGATGCAATGCTCATCAGTGCTTTCTCTTGTTGGATTCTTGCCATGTTCTTCTTTGTCTCTGGGCACCCTTCGGTGCTGTGGCCTCTTCCATGATACTGGCAGTAGAAGTGAGGATCTCTTGGGTTGTGGTTCGTGAGTCCTGGGGTTCCTCTTCCTCTCCCCCTTCCTCTGGGACTGAATCCTCCCCTGGTGCTTGGCCTGCTGTCTTGTTGTGGCTGAGAGTTTCCAACATTGTTTACGTTTCGTGGATGCTGGGATGGTGCGCGCCAGGTCATATCTCTGTTACCCTGTCTTGCCTCGTTTCGTTCAGCTACCCTCTTGCGGTGGTCGTCATCAGACAGAATGTAATCTTTCAATTCTCGAAATAGTTCTTCAACTGTTTCAGGCTTCTTTCTTGTGAGGTGAGAAGCCGTTGGCCCTGGGGTGAGACCTTTGATCAATGCCTTGATCGTTGTCTTGTCATCAGCGTCGGGGATCTGAGACCTCTGTTGCATGAACCTTCTCACGAAGTTCCGCAGTGGTTCTCTGTCCTTCTGCTTGCAGTTATATAAGTCTGAGGCTTCGGCTGTTGTGTCATGGAACATCTGAAACGCTTGCATAAACTTTGTCTTGAGATCTAAGCAGCTGTAGATCGAGTGTGGAGGCAGCAGTGAGTACCAATTCAGTACTGGTCCTTCGCAAGCTATGATGAAGGATTTGGCCAGCGCGACATCATCTCCTCCTGCCGAGTTCACAGCTGACTCGTATCTCATGAGAAACTGCCTGGAGTTCCCGAAACCGTTGTAGTTGGGAAGAGAGACAGGCTTGAACTTCAGCGGCCAAGGTGCTGTTTGCAGCCCTATTGACAGCGGCGATTCAGAATCCACGAAGTGTGAGACTCCGTTTCCCGCGAAGAAGTTTTCCTTCGGGGATTCTCTGGCAGGTGCAGGGTTCTGACGCGGTGACTCCTTCCACAAGGAACTGTTCTCTTGTTCTTTCATTTCATCAATTTCTTTTTGCATTGCTTCTATCTGCTCTTTTGCTTTGTTCAGCTGCTCTAGCTTTTCAGAGATTTTCCTCTTTGCTTGTAACTGAGCTGCGAACTTTTCCTTGTCTTTCTGCAGCTGCTTTATCTTTTGCCGAACCATGGCTAGCTCTCTGTCTATGTCACCATCATCATCATTGACATTCTCGAACTCCTACTGCTCAGCGGGCTGTTCTTGGATGTGAGCTGTCTTTTCTGCTCTTGCCTTCATGAGGGCCTCGAGCTTTTCTCTTCGTTCTTGGTCTGTTGTGTTCGAGGATTCAGGAACAAAAGAGGTTTCATTCCCTCGGGTGAGATGGCGATCGTCTCGGTTAGTTTGTGCTGGAACAGTCTTCTTGGACTTATTCTGAGGTGGCATCGTGAGTTTCTTTTTCGGCTGGAACACGGTGGACGCCAATGTTGGGGGGGTTACCCGAAAAATTCGGATGACTACCCTAAGACAAGTGAGAGTTCAAAACACGTTCAAGTACAGAGTGAGAGCGCAAAGAGACCGTGATTCCCTTTGCGAGTAGCACAAGTTCCAAAAAAGTCCGAATCCGTTTACACGTGCCCGTGCACCCCTTTTATAGGGAGACGAAGGGACTTTTATATGCCGATAACACCCTCGGGCTTGGAGAATATTCCTAATGTGAACGCATACAAGAATGTCTTTTTCATCCAACATATTTACAAATCTGCCACTAGTTCACACTCTAAACCCGGACTTTTTGGGACTACAACTTTGACTTTGCTTCTTCCCTGGTTCGTGAATGTCTCCGCATGAAACTCCCAAACTAGGTCTTCAACAGATTCCCGAATTGGCCCTGGCTTCTCAGCTGGTTCGTGCATGTCCACGCGCCTAATTCCCGAACAGGGTCTTCAACAGATTCCCGAATCGGCCGTTCTCCGAAGTTCGGGCCATCGACAGTTGAGATTTCGGGCTTCCGCATGTTCGTGACTTCACTTCCTCGCCGAATCAAGATTCCCGAACTCTGCACATTCGCGAATTCGAGGCTTCACAGGTTCCAGGCTTCCGAGCATCGCGAATTCCCTGCTCCTGAAAAACATGCTTTGAGAACTTTGTTAAGCTCAATGTTTCGAGGGTGACGGGTTTTCCTAAATTCCCCAACAAGTATAACTTCCATGTGCACTCAAGCTACCAACCACTAATCAATAGGAAATTGAGCTTAATCACATATACCGTTGATTTAGATATAGGAAACCTTACCCACAAGATATGGCATCAAATCTAGTGCTTTAGATTCAACCAGTTCTGCATTCAAAAACATATATCACTCATATACAAAATTGCAAAATTTTCGAGTCATACTCACATCACTTAATGACAAAAAATTAAAAAAGAATGACATTTTTCCATTACAAGATTCCCGAGAGGGATCTGAAAAAGCCGACAGCCTGAAAAAAAGATAAAGGGTGTATTGTCAGAGAATGCATTACGAAAATGCACTGGTTAAAAAGAAATTTAGAAAATAGCATTGCCTAAATTTCGTCTGGATAGGAAATCGACTATCAAACAATATAACTCAAGTAATGGATATAAGTATGTTATTAATTTATCTTTCAATACAAAAAAATATATAGCATGTGCAACTGATTTAAATAAACTATGCATATGTGCAGAGGAACATGAAAGAATTCAGACAGAAATTAGCTACAATCTGCAGACCTTTTACAAGTCGATCTCACGGCAGGAGAAAAATGTCACGTGGCACGTAGACACCACCGTCGCCCTCTACCAACACTACCAGAAGAGCATGTCTAAGGCCACCTGGTTCGTGTTACTTGTTCCTGTTAGTACTTATAGTCTGATAAGCCCAACCATCCACGATCTTCGAACTCCGCAGCCTTGAGCCTCATGCGTTCCTAGTCAATCGAGAACCTACGTAACAACTACATCTACACTGTTGAGCCGGGCAATATAGAGTGCATCCTCAAGACCAACTTCGCCAACTACGACAAGGGGAACGCGCTGCACGAACTGGCCGAGGACCTCCTCGACGATGGCATCTTCAACGTGGACGGCGCCAAGTGGCGGCACCAGCGGAAGGTCGCCAGCCACGAGTTCTCCACCCGGGTGCTACGCGACTACAGCAACGCTGTGTTCCGCGACACGGTCGGGGAGCTCGCGAGGATCATGGCCACCGCGACGCGGGGTGACGAGGAGAGGTTGGACATCTCCGACCTGCTGATGCAGTCGACGCTGGACTCTGTTGACGGTGTATTTTGGTACACTAAACATGTTCATTTCACTTTGGTTTGGATTTGATTATAGAACTAACCCGCCACTAGGCACACTAATCATATAATAAGTTCGTCTCCGTGTGTGCATTTGGAAGTGTTATGTTTATGTAGGAAAACATGGACATAAAGGACAGATTCACAACAAGTTCAAATGAGCAATTTAGGAGTCTTGTTCGTGTTCATGAGCTTGATGAAACCACTTCCAATGATGGCAAGGACCAAAGTGTTACAAAGGAACATCCCCTATGATTGAAGTGTAAAAGACCAGACTTCATGCAAGGAGAACCTCCATCTTGGACGCGAGGATGACATCATCAAAATAGTGCAAATGGAGGGGGCAAAGTGCATAAATACAAGAGGACCCACGGGAGCGAAAGGGCGACCGAGCTGGGTCGGGATGGGCCTGGGTCGGTCGGCCCAAGCCGGCCGGCCTGACCCACTTCTAGGGTCGGTTTGGCCCCCCTTTCCTTGCACCCGAAGGATCTTCAACCCTAAGTTCGTGGAGGCGACGCCATTCAGAAGGGAGAGAGCCATTCGCACCGAGAGGCCATCCACAAGCTAGAGAGAGAGGAGGGAGATCTTCGGAGGAGGATCACTCAACTCGAAGCAAGCACCCACAAGTGGAGAAGAGGGAAGACACCGTCGAAAGCGTCACCATGATCAACAGTGCTATGTCTAGCACCTTGATGGGGTAATCTTCTCATTTGTCCATGGGTTGTAATCGATCTTGAGATGTAATCGCTACATTGTTTGAATATCTATCTATCATCTTGTGTTGAATGTGCTTTAATGCTTAAGGTTAGCTGCTTGCTGTAAAGGGAGTAAGGCCCCAATGCTCCCTTGGATCCATTCAATACGCCGTGTCCATCATAGGTCTAGTCTTGAATACCTCCGCGTAGTGACAGTAAGGGGGGAGGGAAAGGGAAAAACCGTGGTCACAACTCCCGATAGATTAGATCGGTTTTCATGTCTTTAGCGGTTGCATGTTCAAGTATCGTAGACCCATGGGCGAGTGTCTCTTTCATATCTTGTCGGCTTAATCGTTCTCTCTAGTGTAGTCTAGTTGCTTTCTAGTTTAACCATAGATTAGGGTTTGGGTAAGTTAGTGAGTAGAGGTAGATCAAACGTTTGTAATCCCCTTGCTCAGCGGATTGACAAGAACCTAGGGAATCCCATGGTCAAAAAGGTGTAGGGTCGTACGCTTGCGGATCGTAGGTGGATACGTCTTTTATCCGTCAACAAGCCCTTTTTTCTGGCGCCGTTGTCGTGGAGAAAGCTAGTTCACATCATTTGGTTTGCATCTCACGCCAAGCACACAGCAAGCCGAACAAGCTGGCTTAACACACGTTGCCGAATCCGAAGCGTGCCAGTCAATTTTCCTTGAAACTGACAAAGGATGAAAATAGTTAGATAAAACCTGGAACTTGTCGGGTGGTACCAGATAGTTCCGTATTTACGGCTACAAAGCCAATCAAAACGACATATAGCTACAACAAGATACCTGTCGGCAAACTGAGCATCATTCGGGAACTTTAAAACATGTAAACTGGGTATAGCCGAATGCATGATGTAAGCATGATGAAAGATCGGTCTTTATGTAAACAACATTGCGACACATGACCATGACCGATTATCAAGGATGAACTGCAATAAAATAACTGAAAGGGGAAGCATGGTTATAAGTTTGCAGTAAACATGCATGCATAGGCATAAAGCACTAGTCTACCGCATGTCTAGATACTTTTAAACCCGTCGAGCGTGACACCAAACAAGTTAATACACCGTATGATACGACTTGTTTGAAACAACACCACCAACCAAGAATAGATCAATCCACCGCATGATACAATCTAAACATGGAAGGCTAAAAGCATACATTATTTAAAACAAGCTTATGAACACGTTTCGCTCGTGGCAGAGCTGCCGAAAACAGCTGTACAGTCGATTCGGGTTCCGTGGAGAAGGAACAAACTATGCTAGATCAACACGCTTAAACCCGCAACACGTGGCAACCTAGATTGATTTGAATTCGGCTATTAAAGAGCATGTGATCCCTGCACCACATTGACTTAAAGATTTGAACATATATCATATGGTTCGCAAACAAGATAGAGCCGAATCTAATCAACCTAAATTGGGCAATAAGAGTGTTACATGAATTAAACATAAGAGCAAAATTCAAAGCAACACAGGGTAACTTAATGAATCTATTAGATCTTGCCAAATCTAATAGAGCCGATAATTAGCCTCAAGCTAGATCTTAGCCTACCGCATGGCTCATGATCTAACAAGAAACCCTCTTGGACCAAGCTTAAATCCACCGCATGATACTAAGCATGGTAACAGACTACTTGCATCACGGTCTAAATCCACCGCATGATATTAGACATGATACAAGGTTGTCGGTACTTACAGAGGTCGACGGATCGATGATTCCTCTCGAAGAACTCGACGACTCGACTAAAGGACTCAAAAGATGGCACGGGGCCAGTTTGTTGTGAAATTGTTTGATCCCTATTACAAATACTAAGGGTTCATATTTATACCCTTGTCCTAACACGACTTCTAGTCGACCACGAGCACAACATTTTATGCCTAAATCAATGCCCCGGCGCCAATGTCCGTTTTGCACCCGTCATCAATTCGTCCCTTCTTTAAATTCAGGCCACGTCATCACGTATTCCCGAGCACTTCCTCTTCCAGGCGCCAAACAGTCCTTTTGCCGAATGATGGTGTGCTCCCGACCGCAGGCATCTTTACCGAATGCTTTGAGGAAAATTTTCTGCCGAATGGTGTTTTCTTACCAAACTCGGCCCACAAGTCAGTCTCTTTCCTGTACCAATTTTTGGTGTTAACATATGCCCCTTCAGTTACGGGATAAAAGGTGATTTTATTCCAGAATTGACCATAAATGCTCAACGTCTCCAAGCCAAATCCGTTCAACACCCGTTCTTTCCTCCTTCAAACTGTTGGAGTTCTCGCCCAGATCCAAACCCTAGTTCATCAATCTTTCAAGCTCAAATCTTCACATGGCGAACCAAGACCAGGCTCTTCAGGTAAATCTCATCCTCCTTAGGCCCATTCAGTATTAGTTTTCTCGAATTTCATCTCAAATTTTCCCTTCTGCCCTCTCTTGTTCTTGATAGGCTCTAGCCGCCAAAATCTTGATTCCCGTCGAGGACCAATCACCATCTTATTTCCTTGGGCCCGTGGGAGTCTCCGACCCTTCTGAGTTTATTGCAGCCGAATCTCAGAGGATCCCTTTCAAGGCAGCACTGTTGAAACCCCATGAATGGTAAAATGCTTTCAAGAACTGGCCCCTGCCCCCAATTGCAGGCTGGAGAAACTGGTACAAGAGGATGCTTGATGATGACAGTGTCAAGACAAGCAATTGGGACAGCCTTCGCATTGCTCATTGTTTGGAATTATCTTTGGCTGAAACACCTAAAAATGAGAATCTTATGATTGCAGCCTGCCATTTTTAGTCGAATGGTGCCAATGCCTTTCTTTTTGGCCATGGGCCAATGTCCCCCACTTTGGCTGCTGTGTACATGATAACAGGCCTTGAAGTCACAAGAACCGTATACCCACACAAGTACAAAGGCTCCTCTAGGTAAACAGAAGTGAGAACAGGGGTTGGATATAAGAAATATATCCAAAACTATATGTCTGATAGCCCTTTGTCTGAGGTTGAGTACAGAGCTTTCCTGAACATGTGGCTATGCAGATTCATCTTTTGTGGCAAAGCCAATGAGCTAACCCTGAACCACATCGTAATGGCTGAGGACCTGGCTGCTGGTAACTCTATTCCTCTTGGAAAGTACCTCCTAGGAAGTGTATACCATATGCTTCATCAGACCACCCACCTGATGCACACCAGCCAAAAGATCTCCTGTGTTAATGGCCCTTGGTGGTTTGTTCAGATGTGGCTGCAGCTATATATGCACCAGATTGTTGGTATTGACCTCAACAACCGGCGCTTTCATTCAGCCAACTACAAGGAAGGGGAAACCCAGAGCACCAAAGGTTGCCAAACTTATGGAGAAGCTGCCTCAACCGTGTCTATCAACCAAAACATTGGCCAACTTCTTGAGCTCTTCATCAGAGGTTTTGCCAATCCTCTTTGGCTCCCATATCTGAATAATGATAACTTGACTCTTCTTTGTGAGTTTAATTTTGAGGCTGGATGTAATGATGTACAATCTATAGCAATCTTCAATATCTTCATTCATCCATGCATCCTGCAAGCAGAATTCTGCGGAGGAAGGTAAAATTAGAGCACCTTTGAATACTACCAGCCAAACATGATGGCTGGACAACTAGGATGCGGCCAAGTGCCCCCAAGGCTATTCCTTCATGAATTCCTCAAACCCAGAGAAAATATCAAGGAATCCATACAAGCAAAAAGGGTCTTCGAGTACAAGTGCAGCTCAACTGTTTATGCACCCAGGCCTTTTGTGCCAATAACAGCAACCCATCCCTCTTTTACTTCTTGGTGGCAAGAACTTCATAATAACATCTTTAATGTGCTAGTACATCCTCTTTGTCTTGAACTAATGCCTGACTTTCACCCAATTTCAGAGGTAATAAACTTATTTTCTTTCTTTTTCAATCATGCCCCTCTTTGCTAATCATGATTTTTTGCCATTTTCTGCAGGATACAGCACCTGCCCCTCTTGCCAGGACAATCTCCTACAATATCGTAGGTCCAATCTCTGCCTTGGGATATCAATCTCCTACTCTAGCTCAATTGATGTCTAGATATGCCACACTGGACCCAACTGTCATCAGTTCAGCCTCTGACAAAAGGAAAGCTCCATCTCTGGTTGCTCCTTCAGCTGCTAAGATGAAAAGAACATCTAAAAAACTTCTTATTCAGGTTAGAATCTTTTCCTTTCCGAGCATAAAACCACTCTTCATCCTGATCATCTTTATCTTGTGTAATTTCAGACCAGAACTCAGCAACCACTGGTCATTGCAGATTCTGCCAATGCTTCATCCACTGGTAAAATATTTTCACCATCTTTTTTAACTATTTTTTCTCCATTGGCATTCATCCTCTACTTACCAGTTGCAGAGGAACTTTGGTGAACCAAACTGTGGGGAGTTCTTCTCCTCAGCATGCTTCAAATCCAACCTCACAAAGGATCCAGCCATCCAATTTTCAAGCAGAAGCTCCAGCCTCACCAAGGATGGATCCATCTTCTCCTCAGCCAGAAGCTTCAGCCTTACCAAGGACTCCACCAGCTTCTCCTCAGCTAGAAGCTTTAGGTTTACCAAGGACTCCTCAAGCTTCTCCTCAACTGAACATCCAAGAGCCCCTCCTTGAGCCTGAAAAACTTCCTTCCCCAACTCAGGAAGCCGGAAATGATGTAAGCATGAACACCCACCTTTCTATTTTTCATTCAGTAAATCACCACTAATTCGGCAAGAAAATATTTTTTCAGAAGGAAACTGTATCATCACCAATTTACTCCTTCGCTATGGATGACTTGATTGCCGAAGAAGGGGATGAAGCATCTTCCAGTCAGGCTTTATTAGAGGAAAATCAGGCAAAGTTGAAGGAAATTCTTTCCCTGCTGCAAAGGGATGTTCAAGACCAAGTCAAGGATGCTGATCTTTTAAGAGAAGTACTTGCACTCATTGATCAAGATCTCCCAGCTGACATCAAGGTTTCCTTAGAACCTGTTTCCAAGCTGGATGATCACTTTGTAGCAGTAAAGCAAGCCTTGAAGAATTTATCCTCTCAACTAGCTCTAGAACAAGAGCAAGCTGCAAACAAGCAATCTATGAAGGATTTGCACACCCAAATGTAGTTATAAGGAAATGCTAACCAAATTTCATCCTGAACTTGAGCTAAAGAAAGTTAGAAAAGCTGAATTGGAAGCTGAGCTGAGAACCCTGACAGCTGAGATTGAGGTTGATGAAAAGAAGATGGCTGAACTTCCCGAATCAATGGAGAAGATACGAAAAGAAGCCACAACAACCATGACTGCAGGAAAGCAGCTCAAGACAAAGCTCTCGACTTTGTCTAAGACCCAAGAAGCTGACCAAAGATTGTTGGAGAACATTAATAAGATGATATCAGATGCCTCCAATGTAATATCAAAATACTTGGGTATATGATTGTAACAAACAATTTGTATCTGAATGCTTCATCATCCCTGTAATTTTGCTCACCATCAGTCTTTACTTTCCAATATTTGTCTTACCTTATTTTGATGAGCAATTTCTGGATGATCCATTCTGCAACTCTGGCCAAACAGTGTCAGACCCGAAAAGCAACCCGCCGCAATTTCAACCAGTCAAACCGAATATGACTCAGCTCGAATCCCAAATGACCTGACGACGGTTCGGTTAAGGGAGTCTCTCCACTTCCCAAATTTCTTGGGATATGCGCCACGATCTCCGGCCACAATCTCTTCGCCAGCTCCATAAATAAGAACTTTGGGTGCCCCTAGCCTTTCACCAAGTCCTCTGCTTTCCAAGCCTTTGCCAATCTAAGCTTTTCTTCTCCAGTACTTGTACTCCCAAAAGCTTCATGGCAGGCAGCAGCAACAGGTGCCGAGCCAGCGACAAGGCCGAAGGGAGCCGCGCAGGCGCTCGCCGGAGGTGGTGATCGTTGGTTTCTTCACAGCACTCTTTAGATCCCTTTTTGTTTCTGACGATCCTCTTTGTGTTTTCAGGCTTATCCGATGGAATCCTGCCTCTGCACCAGCCACGACCCTGGCCATGGCAGGCGATTCCTCGGGATCGTCTGGTCCTTCCCACTCTTCCAGCTCGCGCTACGATGATCGTGCCGCACGCAGGTTCAAAGCGGAGCGCGATGAAACCCAGCACGAGTTGGAGATCATCTCCAAAGAAGCCGGGATCGCCGAGCTTGAGTGGGAGCACCAACGCAAGCAGCTGCTGGAGGCCATTGACGGCGAATCTTGTAACCCGCTCAATCTCAACTCAATCTCGAGCTAACCGTCATTACTCTGTATTCTACAGATCGCGACGCCAAGCTTGATCAGCTGAAGGTGCTGGTGGAGAAACTGGTGGACAAGGTGAACGCTCCCGGAGACACACCAGAAGCTCGCCTTGGCGCGGTGGAAGACCGTGTCGATGAGGTGGCCCTCCACGGCTTCCGCCTAGGTACCACCCTGGGCCTGGCCGCCATGGCGACGCACACCAGCGTAGAATACTCCATGCGGCCGTGCGGCTTCTACGGTGGCACGCCGGAGGACGTCGACGACATCGAGGTCACCCTGGAGCGCCTCGACGGCCACGGCGATGCCATTGCCGATTCCATTCACCCCCAGTTTGTGCTGAACAGGTTGTTTGACTAGTTTGTACTAGGGATGTTGGAATTTCAGCAATAAATATGATATTTTATCTTTTGCATTTGTCTTGTGATAATTTCCTTTGATTTGTGCATGCGAACCTTCACTGTTTCGAACGCATTCGGGAACTTTTACTCTAGCCGAATACGCACAAACTCTTGCCACTTGGCGTACAATCCGTAGAAAATCCTCACTCGGGAGCCATGAACACTGTTCATTGGAAAAGCCCTTCGCATTCGGGGAGAAACCCCCGCCGTTTGGTATTCCCATTAATGCACGCCAGCCAGTCATCACTCCCATTGCGCTCTCACGGCTAATAAAATAGCCCCCCTGGTGCTCTGCAAATCCATTCGCATACACTTCCATCATTTCACATCCTCTCGTCCTCCTCCTCTAGAGACAAAACCCCCAAGGTCATGGCGGACAAGGGGAAACAGCCAGTCGAGGAGAACAGCTTCCCACCAAAGAAGCGAACCATTCGAGAGTAATCTTCTCTTCTCAACCCTTTCTCTTGTTCTTGATTGCAATCTCATGATTCACCTTCCTTTGATTTTAGCCTCGACTTGCTACCAGAGGAAATCTTTGGTACTGAAGAGGTTCCTGAGTACATCCTTTCTGACTCCTCTGCTGAAGAAGAAGATGCTACGCTGGAACAGAGGACCAGCCACCAATTGTGCCGTCGCATCCAACATCTAGAAGATGACCTGCGAGACATCACTGCCCGCTGCAGTGCCGAACGCGAACGCCGCATGAGCTTGGAGGCGTTGGTAGGGGGTAAGATCTTCATTCTTATCTAATTTTCATGTTCAAGTTCAGATCCCATGTTCAACGAGAATCTGTTCCCCTTCTCCAGATGTGTCTGACAGGTACAACAACCTGAAGGCCTCCTGGGACAGCTTGATGGAAGCTGCGGAACACGGCAACCCCCGAAGCTTCTACGTTGCCGTCACGGTGGTCCTGGAGCAGCTGAAGAGGGAAGAACTGAAGAAGAAAAACGCGGAACCAAAGAAATGAAGCATACTTTCGATTCTTCCTCCAGGCACCCTGCTCCCTGCAGGCTTTTCTTTGTAATCTTAGGCATCTGTGTTGTCAGTGAAGAAACTTGCAAGGACATCTGTAATGTAGAACGTTTTCGTGCTAAGGGCAATACACTTTAGTATTGGCCATTTCCTTTTGTCTGGATTTTCTGTTCTGAAGGCGTCTTCTTTCCCGAATGCCGGCTATTTCCATGTTCTTGATGCTTGTAACAGCAGTTAACGATCAACTTCAATACTAGGATAGTATTTCTTCAAGTATCTCCCGTTTATAGCAGCAGTGAACTCTTCTCCTAGTAAAGTTTTCAAAATATACGCATTTCCAGGCATACACCTAACCACCCGAAAGGGACCTTCCCAATTCGGGGACCATTTGCCGAACGTACTGTACTTAGTCCCAATCGGCAGTAACGCATTCCAAACCAAAGCTCTTTCTGCAAATTGCTTGACCTTTACTTTCTTGTTATAATACTTAGCAACTCGCATCTTGTTCTTCTCAATATTCTCCAAGGCCCTAAGATGAATCATATGCAAATCCTCTAACTCGTCTATCATTAAGTCACTGTAATCCTTGGAACTTAAATCCTTTTGTAACACTACTCTCCTTGAGTCTGTTTGCATTTCCCATGGCAAAACAGCATGATGCCCGTAAACCAACTCATAAGGAGATGTTTTTGTAGCTCCATGTGGGGCCATTCGGTAAGCCCACAAGGCTTCATTGAGTACCGAATGCCACCTTTTTGGCTTCTGATCAATCTTCTTTTGTATAATCTTGATCATGATCTTGTTAGAAGCCTCTGCCTGACCATTAGCTTGGGCATAATAAGGAGAAGAATTTAACAATTTGATCCCCGTGCTTTCAGCAAATTCCCTGAACTCTGAAGATGTAAACTGAGTTCCTTGATCAGTTGTAATTGTTTGAGGTATTCCAAATCTGTAAATGATGTGCTCCTTGACAAACTCAACCATGTTTTCTGATGTCACTTTCTTCAATGGAATTTCCTCAACCCATTTGGTGAAATAATCTGTTGCCAAAAGCACAAACTTATGCCCCTTGCTAAATGGAGGATTTATTTGGCCAATCAAATCTATACCCCATCCTATGAATGGCCATGGCTTGATAATAGGATTCAAGGCTGATGCTGGAACTCTCTGAATATTTTCTATCTTTTGACAATCTTGACACCCCTTATAATACTCAAAGCAATCTTCCAGCATCGTCGGCCAATAACATCCAGTTCGCCTGATAACCCGCTTCATTCGGTAAGCCGATTGATGCGCTCCACATAGCCCATCATGCACTTCGCTTATCATCTTCTTTGCTTCTTCTTGACCCAGACATTGTAACAACACCCCATCCAATGATTTTTAATACAAACGTCCATCAAAAAGAACAAACTTTATAGCTTTATACCTGAGCTTCCTAGAGACCTTTCGGGATGAGTTTTCCAAATAATCAGTAATTTCTTTTCTCCAATCATCTTCTGCTAGATCACTCTCGAAAGAGCATATATCATTGGCAAACACCTCTTGGTTTTCTCTATAACCCGAAGCACTTTGAGCCAACCTGTTTGCTTCTTCATTATGTTCCCTAGGAATATGTTGTAGAATCACTAACTGAAAACTTTTCAAGATTTCCTTGCACTCCTCATAGTAATTCCTCAAGATATCATTTCTACATCCATTCAATTGTTTTATAATTAGCTCTGAATCTCCATAAATTTCAACTGAAATAGCCTTTGCTTCTTTCAAATATTGAAGCCCTCTAAGCAATGCTTCATATTCAGCTTGATTATTTGTGACAGTGGGTTGGATAGGAATAGCAAATTCAAACATCTCTCCTCTGGGTGAAATTAATAAAATTCCTACTCCACCACCTTTGCCACATGAAGATCCATCAAAGAACAAAGCCCAAGGAGTAATCTCAAGTAAATTAATTGATGGGTCACGATGTTCAGTAATGAAATCAGCAATAATCTGTCCTTTAACAGCTTTTGCTGATTCAAACTTCAATTCAAACTCAGACAAAGCTAAAATCCATTTGCCAATCCTTCCATTCAAAATTGGCATAGACAACATGTGTTTAATTACATCAAATTTTGAATATACAATGCATTCGGCATTCAACAAATAGTGCTGAAACTTTGTACATGAGTAATAAACACACAGACATAGCCTCTCCACAGTCGAATATCTTGTTTCGGGATCAAGCAATTTTCGACTAAGGTACGCAACTACTCTTTTCTTTCCCTCAAACTCTTGTATGAGGGCCGATCCAATGGTTTGGGTATCGGCCGCCACGTACAAATTAAAAGGCTTGTTCAATTGTGGAGGTACCAACACTGGTGGTTCCTTCATATATTCCTTAATCTCATCGAAAGCCTTTTGTTGTTCGTCACCCCATACAAACTTCTGATCCTTCTTGAGTCTTAACAGTGGAGAGAAAGGCAACACCTTTTGTGACAGATTTGAAATGAATCTTCTCACAAAGTTGATCTTACCAAGCAATGACTGCAACTCCTTGAGATTGGTTGGAGGAATAACTTCATCAATAGCTTTCATGCTTTTCTTGCCAACTTCTATTCCTCCTTCATGTACCAAAAATCCCAGGAACTCTCCAGCCGAAACCCCAAAGGCACATTTATTCGGGTTCATCTTAAGCCCATGTTTTCGGGTGCACTCTAAAGTTTTCCTCACATCATCCAAATGTGATTCATGAACCAAAGACTTCATCACGACATCATCAATGTATATCTCTACAATTTTGCCAATCAACTCGTGAAAAATATAATTCATGGCTCTTTGATAAGTTGCACCAGCATTTTTCAACCCAAATGTCATGACAATCCACTCAAACAAACCTATATCTCCAGGACCTCTGAAGGCTGTCTTTGATATATCCTCTATTGCCATAAAAATTTGATTGTACCCTGCATTACCATCCATGAAGCTAATAACCTTATGTCCAGCAGCGGCATCAACCAACAAGTCAGCAACAGGCATTGGATATCCATCCATGGGTGTAGCTCTCTTTAAATATCTAAAGTTGCTGACATAAAATCAGCACCTCACGCCAAGCACACAGCATGCAGAACAAAGCTGGCTTAACACACGTGCCGAATCCGAAGCGTGCCAGTCAATTGTCCTGAAACTGACAATGGATGAAAAGCTGTTAAATAAAACCTGGAACTTGCTGGGTGGTACCAGACAGTTCCGTATTTACGGCTATAAAGCCAATTAAAATAACATGTAGCTACAACAAGCTATCTGTCAACAATTTGAATATCATTCGGGAGTTCTAAAACATGAAACCAGGATATAGCCGAATGCATGACATAAGCATGACGAAAGATCGGTCTTTGTCTAAACAACATTACATGCATGTGGTCATGTCCGATTTTCGAGGATAAAATAAAATAAATAAAGTTTAAGCATGATTATAAATTTGCAGTAAACATGCATGCATAGGCTAAAAGCACTAGTCTACCGCATGTCTAGGTACTTTCAAACCCGTCGAGCGTGAAAACAAAACAAGTTAATCCACCGCATCATACGACTTGTTTGAAACCACACCACCAACAAAGAATAGATCAATCCACCGCATGATACAATCTAAACATGGAAGGCTAAAAGCATACATTATTTAAAACAAGCTTATGAACATGTTTCACTTGTGACAGAATTACCGAATACAGCTGTACAGCCGATCTGGGTTCTGTGGAGAAGGAACAAACATTGAAAACTCAACAAGCTTGAACCCGCAACACGTAACAATCTAGATCGATCTAATTTCGGCTATTGAGAGCACATGATCCTTTTACCATAAATAAAACCAAAGATTTGAAAGTATAACACATGGATCTCGAAGAGATACAGCCGAAACTAATCGATCTAGATTGGGCAAAAGAGTGTTACATGAATTAAACATGAAGCAAAATCCAAAGCAACACGTGGTAACTTAATGAATCTATTAGATCTTGCCAAATCTAATAGAGCCGATAACTAGCTCCGAGCTAGATCTTAGCCTACCGCATGGCTCATGATCTAACAAGAAACCCTCTTGAACCAATCTTAAATCCACCGCATGATACTAAGCATGGTAAAAAGACTACTTGCATCACGGTCTAAATCCACCAGATGATACTAGACATGATGCAAGGTTGCCGGTACTTACGAAGGTCGACGGATCGATGGCTCCTCTCGAAGAACTCGACGACTCGACTAAAGGACTCGAAAGGTTGGCACAGGGCCGATTTGTTGTGAAATTGTTCGATCCCTGTTACAAAACCTAAGGGTTTATATTTATACCCTTGTCCTAACCCGACTCCTAGTCGACCACGAGTACAACATTTATTGACTAAATTAATGCTCCGGCGCCAATGTCCATCTCTCACCTGTCATCAAATCGTCCCATCCTTTTATTCAGGCCATGTCATCACGTATTCTCGAATGCTTCCTTTTCCAAGCGCAAAACAGCCCTTCTGCCGAATGATGGCGTGCTACCGACCGGAGGTACCTTTACCGAATTCTTTGAGGAAACTTTTCTGCCGAATGTTGTTTCTTTACCAAACTCAGCCCACAAGTCAATCTCTTTCCTGTACCAATTTTTAGTGTTAACATATGCCCCTTCAATTACGGGATAAAAAGTGATTTTATTCCGGAATTGACCATAAATGCTCAACGTCTCCAGACCGAATCCGTTCAACACCCGTTCTTTCCTCCTGCAAACCGTTGGAGTCTTCGCTCAGATCCAAACCCTAGTTCATCAATCCTTCGAGCTCAAATCTTCAAATGGCGGACTAAGACCAAGTTCTTTAGGTAAATCTCATCCTTCTAAGGCTCATTCGGTATTACTTTTTTGAATTCCATCTTAGATTTTTCTTTTTGCATTTTCTTGTTCTTGATAGGCTCTAGCCGCCGACATTTTGATTCCCGTCGAGGACCAATCACCATCCTATTTCCTCGGGCCTGTGGGACTTCTGACCCTTTTGAGTTCATTGAAGCCGAATCTCAGAGAATCCCTTTCAAAGCAGCTTTGTCGAAACCCCATGAATGGCAAGATGCTTTCAAAGACTAGCTCCTGCCCCCAATTGCAGGTTGGAGAAACTGGTACAAGAGGATGCTTGATGATGATAGTGCTAAAACGAGCAATTGGGACAGCCTTCGCATTGCCCATTATTTGGAATTATCCTTGGCTGAAACACCAAAAAATGAGAATCTTCTGATTGCAGCCTGTCATTTTTGGTCGAATGGTGTCAATGCTTTTCTTTTTGGCCATGGGCCAATGTCTCCCACTTTGGTCGATGTATATATGATAACTGGCCTTGATGTTACAGGATCTATGTACCCACACAAGTACAAAGGCTCCTCCAGGCAAACAAGAGTAAAAACAGGGGTTGGATATAAAAGATATATCCAAAAATATATGTCTGATGGCCCTTTGTCTGAAGTTGAATACAGGGCCTTTCTGAATATTTGGCTATGCAGATTCATCTTCTTTGGTAAAGCCAATGAGCCAACCCTGAACCACATTGTGATGGCTGAGGACTTGGCTTTTGGTAACCTTGTTCCTCTTGGAAAGTATCTCCTAGGAAGTGTATACCATATGCTTCACCAGACCACCTACTTGATGCACACCAGTCAAAAGATCTCTTGTGTTAATGGTCCTTGGTGGTTCGTTCAAATGTGGCTGCAACTATATATGCATCAGATTGTGGGTATTAACCTCAACAATCGGCTTTTTCCTTCAGGCCTTCCGCTTCCCACAGGATCCCTCTTGTAATCTTAGATGGCTGGGTTGCCAAATAAAGAACCTGCAAGAAACGTTTGTAATGTAGAACATTTTTTGTGCTAAGGGCAACACACTTTAGTATTGGCCATCTCCTTTGTTAGGACTTTTGCTCTGAAGACGGCTTCCTTCCCGAACGCCGGCTGTTTCTATATTTCTGATGCTTGTAATCCTGATGCTTGTAATCAACGATCAACTTCAATACTAGGATAATATTTCTTCAAGTATCTCCCGTTTATAGCAGCAGTAAACTCTTTTCCTAGCAAAGTTTTCAAGATATATGCATTTCCAGGCGTACACCTAACTACCCGAAGGACCTTCCCAATTCGGGGACCATTTGCCGAACGTAATGTACTTAGTCCCAATCGGCAGTAACGCTTTCCAAACTAAATCTCCTTCTGCAAATTGCTTAACCTTTACTTTCTTGTTGTAGTACTTAGCAACTCGCATCTTGTTCTTCTCAATATTCTCCAAGGCCCTAAGACGAATCATATGCAAATCCTCTAACTCGTCCATCATTAAGTCACTGTAATCCTTGGAACTTAAATCCTTTTGTAACACTACTCTCCTTGAGTCTGATTGCATTTCCCATGGCAAAACAGCATGATGCCCGTAAACCAACTCATAAGGAGATGTTTTTGTAGCTCCATGTGGGTCCATTCGGTAAGCTCACAAGGCTTCATTGAGTACTGAATGCCACCTTTTTGGCTTCTGATCAATCTTCTTTTGTATAATCTTGATCATGATCTTGTTAAAAGCCTCTGCCTGACCATTAGCTTGGGCATAATAAGGAGAAGAATTTAACAATTTGATCCCCGTGCTTTCAGCAAATTCCCTGAACTCTGAAGATGTAAACTGAGTTCCTTGATCAGTTGTAATTGTTTGAGGTATTCCAAATCTGTAAATGATGTGCTCCTTGACAAACTCAACCATGTTTTCTGATGTCACTTTCTTCAATGGAATTTCCTCAACCCATTTGGTGAAATAATCTATTGCCAAAAGCACAAACTTATGCCCCTTGCTAGATGGAGGATTTATTTGGCCAATCAAATCTATACCCCATCCTCTCAATGGCCATGGCTTGATAATAGGATTCAAAGCTGATGTTAGAACTCTCTGAATATTTTCGAACTTTTGACAATCTTGACACCCTTTGTAATACTCAAAGCAATCTTCCAGCATCGTCAGCCAATAACATCCAGTGTGCCTGATAACCCATTTTCATTCGGTAAGCCGATTGATGTGCTCCACACAGCCCATCGTGCACTTCACTCATCATTTTCTTTGGTTCTTCTTGACCCAGGCATTGTAGCAATACCCCATCTAGTGATTTGTAAAACAAACGTCCATCAAGAAAACAAACTTTATAGCTTTATACCTGAGCTTCCTAAGACCTTTCGGGATGGATTTTCCAGATAATCAACAATTTCATTTCTCCAATCATCTTCTGCTAGATCACTCCTGAAAGCGCACATATCATTGGCAAACACTTCCTGATTTTCCCTATAACCTAAAGCACTTTGAGCCAGCCTGTTTGCCTCTTCATTGTGTTCCCTAGGAATATGTTGTAGAATCACCAACTGAAAACTTTTCAAGATTTCCCTGTATTCCTCGTAGTAATTCCTCAAGGTATCATTTCTACACTCATATTGGCCATTCAATTGTTTTATAACTAACTCTGAATCTCCATAAATTTCAACTGAAATAGCTTTTGCTTCTTTCAAATACTGAAGCCCTCTAAGTAATGCCTCATACTCAGCTTGATTATTTGTGACAGTTGGTTGAATAGGAATAGCAAACTCAAACATTTCTCCCCTGGGTGAAATTAATAAAATTCCTACTCCACCACCTTTGCCACATGAGGATCCATCAAAGAACAAAGCCCAAGGAGTAATCTCAAGCAAACTAATTGATGGATCACGATGTTCAGTAATGAAATCGGCAATAATTTGTCCCTTAACAGCTTTTGCCGATTCAAACTTCAACTCAAACTCAGACAAAGCTAAAATCCACTTGTCAATCCTTCCATTCAAAATTAGCATAGATAACATGTGTTTAATTACATCAAATTTTGAATATACAACACATTCGGCATTCAACAAATAGTGCTGAAACTTTGTACATGAGTAATAAACACATAGGCAAAGCTTCTCCACAGCTGAATATCTTGTTTCGGGGTTTTTCGGCTAAGGTATGAGGCATGGGATACCCATCCATGGGTGTAGCTCTATTTAGATCTCTAAAATCTATGCAAACCCTCATCTTCCCGTTTTTCTTGTAAACAAGGACAATATTAAAGATCCACTCTGCATATCTACATGGCCGAATGAAATTTGCTTCTATTAATCTTTCAACTTCCTTTTTCACATCGACCAATACTTCATCCTTGTAGATCTTTCAGGGAGGTTGCTTGTAAGGCTTAAAACCAGGCTTAATTGGCAATCAATGCTCAACAATAGAACGATCTAAACCGGGCATCTCCGAAGAATCCCAAGCGAAGCAATCTTTGTATTCTTTCAGTAGCTTGATCAACTCTTTTCTAAAACTGGAATCCAAGTTAGTACTGATAAATGTCGGCCTTGGCTTGTCACCATCTCCAATGTCTATTTCTTCCAATTTGTCAGCCGACCTAAATCCACGCCCTAACTTTCCATCAGTTCCGTCAATTGGATTCTCCATTAAGAATTGCTATAAGAGTCGACTGCTTGAATCGGCTGTTGATCACAGCTGACTGGTTCAACAGGACCTTCACCCTAGTCCTTGCCTGAGAAGCAATCTATACCTTGATACTCCTAGAAGGCTGGTTCTACATTAGCCACACTTACTGAATCATCTGCTTGGACCACTTCTATATCATCATCTACCCATTGAACAAGCTATTGGTGCATCGTAGATGGAATACAGCAGTTTGCATGAATCCAATCCCTTCCAAGCAGCAGGTTGTATGCCCCTTTGCCTTCAATGACAAAGAAGGTCGTAAGCAAAGTCTTGGACCTAATCATCAAATCCACATGCACACAGCCCTTGGTGTCTGAAGGATTCCCAGCAAAATAATTCAGAACTATACTTGTTGGCGTCAAATCCCCAGGGCCCATGCCAAGCTTCCTGAATGTAGTGTATGGCATCACATTGACCGCAGCTCCACCATCGACGAACATCTTGGTCAATGTCTTCCCATTGACATATCCTCTCAAGTACAGCGGTCTCATGTGCCGATTCTTGGCTGGCTTGTCAAAGGTAGCTTGCTTGGCCAACACTAGCTGTGCCATCAGCCCAAGTTGCTTAGCCTCATCGATGTCTGGCGAAGTTTCTTCCTGCACAACCTGATTAGCTGGAGCCATGAATTCATTCGGCAAGAACCATACCATCCACGTAGGAGCAGAACGACAAGATCCATCAAGCTTATCTTTTGGACACCACACCTGTTTCCTTTTGATTCCTGCCTGCTTCAACTCCTGATTTCTCAAGCGCTCAACTCTTCTCTTTGGCTTCTCCTCAAACCAAGTGGGCACCACTGCCCTTTCTGCCAGACATATTCACGTTCTTGTTCTTCATGATCAACCCACCTATGATCAACACATCTTTTTCTTGGTTGATCATTAACTTCACTTATTTTATGCACCGACCGTTACTGGGGTCTATCCTTCCAATTCCTTCATGGACATATCGGCGATTGACAGTATCCTACCTATATTCAGTATATTTGTCACTGCATTCAGGACAACTATTCAACGTGGGGAGTTTTAAACCTTCACTCCAGCAGTGCCTGAAGAATGCACATCCCCAATGCGCGTGCTCTTGTTCCCGCACATATTCCTCTCGTTCTTTCCTGTGCACTTCTTCTTCATATCTTCGCTTCTCCTCCTCGTACTTTTGTTTCTCGTAGCATTCTTTCTCTTCTTGACGCTGCCACTTGTTAAGGAGAATACGCGAAGTCACCCTAGGTTTGGATTTGGATGACTCCCCTACTTCAATCTGACTTTTCAGGATGCGAGGCACTTCCTTGTGGACTTGTTCAACTGTTACTTGTTGAGCAGGGTGAGGACCATGTGTGGTTCGAGGATCGGTGGATGGTCGCTTCCTTGTGTGATGAGTGATTGACAACGTTGTGTGGACTGATTCTTGGCTAAGTATTGCAGGTGCAGGTTGCGGCTTGACTGGTGTTGGTGCAGGTGAAGAACAAGCGCGAAAGGTCGTCGCCGGTGAGGCCTCCAGGTGTGGAGAAGACAAGTAGGCTTCGTTCGAGGAACCCGGTGGCCAGTGGGGTCAAGTGCGGGCCCGCATGGTGGCATGAACAGCAAGATGAAGTCATGGACAGTTTCTTGGTTGAGCCTCAAAACCAAGGTCGAGCCGGGACTACGTGGGAGCCGAGTCATGAGTGGAGATTGGCGGTGTCGGGGACAGCCCTAGGGTCCCCTTTAACAACGGGGAAATCCCCACTTAAAACCCGCAACAAAGCCAAACACACTTCGCCTAACCATGCAGGATACGGCCCATGCCGCAGGGACCTCAACGGCCCACCAAGGCGGCCCTCTTGAAGATCCCCTTGAGCAGGCTCCGCCTCGCTCGAGGACGCGCGCCTCCCTCGGGCGGGCTCCGTCCCGTTCGAGGGGGTGCGCTTCCCTCGAGCGGGCTCCGCCTCGCTCGAGGGCCCGCTCCCCCTCGAGCGGGGCTCCGCCTCACTCGAGGGCGCCCGCACGCGTGCGCCGCGCCCCCGTACGCGGGCATTTAACGCCCCGACACCCGGCGGGACAACGCCATCATGCGCCGGGGCTCGCGCCCCGTGCCGCCGCACCAACTCCCCGAGAGGGAGCCCATCCCCACCACCGTGGGGAGGGACCGTGCGGCGCGGACCGGGTGCCGTCCTGTGACGCCGTGCACCTGCTCCAGTACGGCTAATGCGCCGAGCCCTCAAAGGGGGGCCGGCTGCACCCTCGATTTGCTTTCTTGTGACCTTACAGGGTTAGGCGGAGGCGCTAGGCTGGTGGGACGCCATCCCTGCTACTGTTACGGTATGGCTGCCGCCCTCGCGCGTGCAGGCGTGGAACGTATTGGAGCGGGACACCGTTTTACCTACTCCTGTACTCCGTACGGGCCAACGTCAGCAGCTCTCTCGAGCCTATCAGAAGACGCCACCACCATCCGCCGCCCTTCTACCCTCGAACCGCCACTGTTTGGGTACAAGATAGGCCATGATGGCCGGATCGCTGCAAGGATCGTCTGGACGGCCGCCCACTCTACAGCATAGCACGCCATGCCCCTTCACGTAGCTAAATAGCGCGGCGCGCATGTGATTCGTTCCCTCCTTGATCTATAAAAGGGGGACGAACCCTCCCTGCCGCGGGGAGATAGACCGAATACAGCAGGAGACGGGCTGCGCCACACACTTGCTCTCCAATTCTCCCACAACATCTTCAGTCACCACACCAGGGATTTGGAAGCCAAACTTCCTCTCCCGCCTTGCTTGTAGCTGCCCCACTACAGGCACCCCCGGTGCTAAGTAATATAGTGCCTTGAGCACGCCACTGCTGGACGTACGGCCCACCGGCCGGAAACAGGATAAAACTCTGTGTCCCTTATTTCTTAGCATCGACCATTGAGGGATAGACCACGGCGCTTATTACTGGTTAGTGTCGGGACCACATTCCGCACTGACAGTTGGCGCCCACCGTGGGGCAACTTGAGCGCCTAAGGTCAATCCGTCAACTCCCTCCATGGTGATCCGCACTGAGTACCGTGGTACACGCTACTGCATGGGCAGCTCGGACCCCCTCCCCGCCGGGTTCGAAATCCGGTTCGGGGGCCTGAACTTTCAGGCCACGGGGAACGGCTACCTCATGCGCCTCACCAACCGTGAGGAGCTCCGCGCGCGGCACCAGGCCGGGTCCGCTCCGGCCCCCGCTGCACGTGCTACCACGCGCGCGTACGCCCGCGGACTCGGATGCCGCGGCCCGTCGACGCCACGACGTCGCCGCCGCTCCGGGCCGCGTTCACGCCGGGCGCGGTCCGAGCGACGGCATGCCGAGCGCGCGCGCCTCTCAGCACGGTGCCCCCGCCACCACGACCGCCACCACCCCAGCGGGACAGCACGCGGTCTCCGGACCGCGCTTTCCCATTGGGCTGCGTGGTGCCACGACGGCCTACAACGCAAATGTCAACACCACGATGCGCAGGGTTCCGCCCGGCCGTCACATCTTCGTCGCCAGGGATCCCGGCGCCTCAGCGGGTGACGAGTCATCCCTGGGTTCCCTCGACGCGTTGCCTCCCGCCAACCGCCACGGGTACGCGGAATGGGACTTCTCCGGCGTGCCGGACCCAGTCATGTTCAGGCGTTTCCTTGACGCTACGGACTACTGGTTCGGCTGCTCCGATGACTCCAGCACCGGGAGCTACGATCCCGCGCGGGAGTGCTGCGTCGTCGTCACCAACGACCCAGCGAACGCCACCGGCGCGGTGGGCGCCGGCGACGGGGAGGTCACGCCGCCCGGGGGATCGCTCCACGCCAAGCCGCGGGACCAAGCACCCCCGCCGGAGCCGACGCCGACGCGCAGCCTAGCCCAAGCCCGCGAGCTCGAGGCTAAGCCGCGCAGGAGTACCGCACGGTGCGCCGCTCCGTGCCTCGATGGCGGGGAGAAGCCTCCGCTCGCGGCGAACGCGTGCGAGAGCTGGGCAGGCAGGCCCGCGACCGCATCAACGCTGACAACCCTGACGTGCCTCCGCGGGCAAGTCAGAAGCTCGTTGCTGCCGCAACGCTGCTGCGAGCTATGCCAGCACCCTCAACCCCTGAGGTGCGGAACCTGCACCACGAGGTGCAGGCCCTCATCGAGCAGGCGGCCGTCCAGCAGGCCGAAAGCTCAGCCTCACGTATCCGCCAGCAGGAGGATGCGCGGGGTGACGGGGCCGCACAAGGGGGCGAACCCTCGGTCCACGCAGGAGAAGCTGCGGGGCGTCCCGCCAACTCAAGGCGAGCGGCGGCCAAGGAACGGCTCCTCGACACACGCAGAGCGCTGGACGGTGACGCCCGAAACGTCATCAACGCTAGGCGCACGAGCAAGGCGGACGCGTGAGCAGCGGTGGGCTACCACCCTCGACGGGGCGGATGCTACGACAGCGGCGAGGACCGCTCCTCGACGCCGGAGCTCCCAGGAACCCGTGTGTTCAGCCGGGAGATCCGCGCGGCGGCCTTCCCCTAGCGCTTCCGCCAACCCTCGACCATTGTCAAGTACAACGGGGAGACGGATCCCCGTGTGTGGCTCAACGACTACCGCTTGGCTTGCCAGCTGGGCGGGGCCACCAGCAACGAGGTCATCATCCGCAACTTGCCCCTGCACCTCGGCGACGCGGCCCGGACATGGCTCGAGCACCTGCCCGCCAGCCAAATCCACAATTGGGATGATCTGGTCCGCACGTTCGTGGGCAACTTCCAGGGCACGTACGTGCGCCTCGGAAATTCCTGAGACCTGCGCTCCTGCACTCAGAAGCCGGGCGAGTCGCTGCGAGACTTCATACGGCGCTTCTCCAAGCGCTGCACGGAGCTCCCCAGCGTGGCGCAATCCGAAATCGTGCATGCCTTCCTCGAGGGTACCACGTGCTGGGACCTCGTGCGCGAGCTGGGACGCAACCCGCCCGCGGACTCCAACGAGCTGTTCGACATCGCCACCAGCTTCGCCTCAGGAGAAGAGGCCGTGGGGGCGATCTTTGATGGCAAGAAGGGCAGGCGCTCGGACGATGCGCCCGCGGAGGGCAGCAAGTCCAGGGAGCCCCACCGCAAGGACAAGCGGGGCAAGAAGGGAAAGAAGCCGCGCCGCGAGGCGCGCGAGCAGGGGCACGACTGCGGTGATGCCGAGGCCCTTGCTGTCGACCCAGCTCGACGGGGCCCTCGACCGGCCCCTCGAGGCCCGGGGGTGTTTGACGACATGCTGAAGAAGCCATGTCCCTATCACAAGACCCCAGTAAACCACACCCTTGAGCAGTGCGACATGCTCAAGAAGTTCTATGGCCGCGCTGCCGCGAAGGAGGCAGAGGCCAAGAAAGATGGAGGAGAGGGCGACGCCGGTGGCTTCCCCGCCGTGGAGAACGTGTTCCTCATCTTCGGGGGGGCCCACCGTCGACATGTCGATCCGCCAGCGCAAGCGGGAGCGGCACGAGGTCCTCGCCGCGGAGAAGGCGCCTCCCTCCTTCCTCAACTGGTCGGAGGACGCCATCACCTTCAGCCGGGAGGACCATCCGAACCGCGTCCCCAACCCGGGCCAATACCCGCTGGTGGTCGACCCCATCATCGGGAATGCGCAGTTCTCGAAGGTACTGATGGACGGAGGCAGCAGCCTCAACATCCTCTACGCGCATACGCTGCGCTTGATGGGGATCGGGTTGGACCGGCTACGGCCCGAAGACGAAGCCGTTCCATGGCATCACGCCGGCAAGGGGTCCGGCCCCTCGGGCGCATCGACTGCCCGGCTTGGTTTGGCACCGCGAAGAATTTCCGCAAGGAAATCCTCACCTTCGAGGTGGTGGGGTTCAAGGGAGCCTACCACGCTATACTTGGGCGACCCTGTTACGCCAAATTCATGGCGGTCCCCAACTATACCTACTTGAAGATGAAGATGCCAGGACCGAATGGCGTCATCACCGTCGGCTCGTCCATCGATCATGCATTCGACTGCGACGTCGAGTGCGTGGAGCACGCAGAGGCACTGGCGCTGGATGAAGCGCTGGTGACCACTTTGGAGAAGATAGTCAACGACGACCTCGACTCCACCGCCAAGCACACCGGCACCTTCGAGGCCGCGGAGCAGACCAAGGAGGTCCCCCTCGATCCTTCTGCCCCCGAGGGCAAGGCGTTGAGAGTCAGCTCCACCCTCGACCCCAAATAGGAAGTGGTGCTCGTCGACTTCCTCCGCGCCAACGCCGACATCTTCGCGGGGAGCCCCTCGGATATGCCAGGCATCCCGAGGGAGGTCGCCGGGCACTCCCTTGACATCCTGCCTCACGCCCGCGCCGTGCAGCAACGGCTCCGCCGCTTCGACGAGGAGCGGCGACGGGCAATCGGAGCGGAGCCGCGGAAGCTCCTCGAGGCCGGGTTCATCAAGGAGGTGTTCCACCCGACGTGGTTAGCCAACCCTGTGCTTGTAAAGAAAAAGAATGGGAAGTGGCGGATGTGTATTGACTACACTAGTCTTAATAAAGCGTGTCCTAAAGTTCCTTTTCCTTTGCCACGTATTGATCAAATCGTTGATTCAACGGCTGGGTGCGAATTGCTTTGCTTCCTTGATGCTTACTCCGGGTATCATCAAATAAAGATGAAGGAGTCCGACCAGCTCGCGACTTCGTTCATCACGCTGTTCGGGATGTTCTGCTACGTCACGATGCCGTTTGGCCTCCGAAACGCAGGTGCGACATACCAGCGCTGCATGCAGCACGTTTTCGGGGATCACATCGGATGGACGGTCGAGGCGTACGTGGACGACATCGTCGTAAAAACCAGGAAGGCGGACGACCTGGTTGGCGACCTTGGCGTCGCGTTCGGCTGCCAACGGGCCAATGGGGTCAAGTTAAACCCCGAAAAGTGTGTCTTTGGAGTGCCTTGAGGCATGCTCCTGGGATACATTGTCTCCCAACGGGGAATCGAGGCCAACCCTGAAAAGGTTGCGGCCCTCGAACAAATGGGTCCGATCCGGGACCTCAAAGGGGTGCAAAAGGTGCTGGGGTGCCTTGCCGCCTTGAGCCGCTTCATCTCGCGGCTCGGCGAGAAGGGCCCTCGCCCTCTATCGCCTCCTCAAGAAGCACAAGCGCTTCTCCCCGGACCACCGAGGCCCGGGACGCGCTCGACAAGCCGAAGGCGTCCTTAGCGCACGCCCCGATCCTCACGCCGCCGCAAGATGGCGAACCCCCGCGCTCTACGTGGCCGCAACCACCCGGGTGGTCGCCGCCGTGATCGTCGTGGAGCGCACGGAGGAAGGGCACGCCTTGCCCGTACGGCCGGTCGGCCTATTACATCGCCGAGGTCCTCGTCGTACACCAAGACGCGCTACCCCCGTGTCCGTAAGTTGCCGTACGTGGTAGTCCTTGCGCGGCGCAAGCTCGCCACTACTTCGAGGCCCACCCCCGTCACGGTGGTCTCCCTCCTTCCCGCCGGGGGAGATCATCCGCAATCCCGACGCCGCGGGTGATTGCCAAATGGTCCGTGGAGCCGATGGGCGAGACGCTTGCCTACGCCCCGCGCAAGGCCGTCAAATCCCAAATCTTGGCGATTTCGTCGCCGAATGGACGGATACGCGCCTTCCGCCGCCGCATCCAAGCAGAGGCTGGACTCGTTCTTCGATGGTTCGGTGATGAAAACAGGGGCGGGCGCGGGCCTGCTTTTCGTGTCACCCCTCGGGGAACACATGCGGTACGCAGTGCGCCTCCACTTCCCCGCATCTAACAATATGGCCGAATATGAGGCCCTCCTCTGCGGCCTCAAAATCGCCATTGAGTTAGGCGTCAAGCGCCTCGACGTACGGGGAGACTCGCAGCTCGTAATCGATCAAGTCATGAAGAATGCGAGCTGCCATGACGACAACATGGAGGCCTATTGCAAAGCCGTGCGAGCCCTCGAGGACAAGTTCTACGGCATCGAACTCAACCACGTGCCCCGCCGGTACAACGAGGAGGCGGACGAGCTGGCCAAGATTGCGTGCGGGCGGATCACCGTCCCCCCGAACGTTTTCGCACGCGACGTCGCTCAGCCCTCGGTCGTCTTCGAGCCCCACCCCTCGAGCCGCATAGAACCCTCCGGGGCTCCCTCGAATCTAGCGGGTGCGGAGCCCATGGATGAGGACCCCCCGAACGAGGCGTACGTGCTCTCCCTCCTCGAGGGGTATGGCTCCTACGAGGTCGACGTGATGGACATCGAGCCAGCCCCCGTCAAGGCTGACTGGCGCGACAAGTATATCGCGTGGTTAGCCCGAGGAGAACTCCCCGCGGACCGGGCCACGGCCAGGCGCATCGCCAGGATGGCCAAGTCCTTTGCCCTCGTCGACGGCGAGCTGTACAAGCGCGCCGCCTCCGGCATCCTGCAGCGGTGCGTGCCCATCCCCGAGGGGCGCGAGCTCCTACGGGACATCCACGCCGGAATCTGTGGCCACCATGCCGCGCCTCGCACCCTCGTCGGCAATGCGTTCCGCCAGGGCTTTTACTGGCCTACCGCGGTCGCGGACGCCAACGAGATCGTACGCACTTGCGAAGGGTGCCAGTTCTACGCCCGCAAGTCCAACCTACCCGCCCATGCCCTGCAGACCATCCCCGTAATGTGGCCATTTGCCTTGTGGGGGCTGGACATCGTCGGGCCCCTGCGGAAGGCGCCCGGGGGCTTCACCCACTTGTTGGTCGCGATCAACAAGTTCTCCAAGTGGGTGGAGGTGCGCCCCATCACGAACCTCAGGGTGGAGCAGGCGGTAACATTCTTCACCAACATCGTCTACCGCTTTGGAGTGCCAAACTCCATCATCACCGACAACGGGTCCCAGTTCACGGGCAGGATATTCTTGGAGTTCTGCGACAAGTTCCACATCCGTGTGGATTGGGCAGCTGTGGCACACCCACAGACCAACGGCCAAGTAGAGCGTGCCAACGGCATGATCCTACAAGGCCTTAAGACTAGAATTTTCGACCAGCTAAACAAATCTGGGCGAAAATGGCTCCAAGAGTTACCAGCGGTTGTGTGGAGCCTAAGGACCACCCCGAGCAGAGCCACTGGGTTCACCCCGTTTTTCCTAGTCCATGGCGCGGAGGCCGTCTTCCCCATGGACTTAGAATACGGATCGCCCAGGGTTCGAGGCTATGACGAGGATGCCAACCAGCGAGCCCGCGAGGACTCGCTGGATCAGCTGGACGAGGCACGCCTCGTGGCCTTGATGCATTCCGCAAGGTATCAACAGTCCCTAAGGCGCTACCAGGCACGCAAGATACGTCGACGGGACTTCAGTGAAGGGGACTTGGTCCTAAGGCTACGCCAAGACAACCGAGGGCGCCACAAGCTATCGCCCCCATGGGAGGGACCCTACGTCGTGGTGAAGGTACTCAAGCCCGGCACGTACAAGCTGGCCAACGAGGACGGTGAAGAGCTCACCAACGCTTGGAACATCCAACAGCTACGTCGCTTTTACCCTTAGCTAGGATTTCCAAGCATTTTTGTTGTAAAAATCATATGACCAACGCCCCAGTTGGTGACAACTATGTAAACACCTCAAGTCTAATGAAAAGGGCAACTCGGCTTTCCCCTGAAACCCAAGTTACCCTCGGGGGCTACTGCGGGGGGCACCCCCCCCAAAATGGTCCCATATTTGCGCAAAAATAAAACAACTCACACGCGCTAAGTTTGTTTTTCTACTTCAACCCCGAGCAACGATTCGAACAGGGCGCAGGCGGCCCAGCGGAAGGAGCGCGCGAGCCAGAGATAGCCCACGCCGCGAGGACACGACCCTTCTCTCTCGCCTCCAACCCAGCAGGCCCCCCGCGAAAATCGAAGTCCCCTAACTAGAATCTACTCAGGAAGAAGGAGAAACAAAAAGTGGTGCGAGCCCCTGGCTCTAGACAATGTCAGCCCTCTGAAGGGTACAGGCGTGAGAAGGTCGCCTCGAGGCCCGTTTGAAACAAAGCGGGCATCGCGAGCACCCATGCCACGTAGGACCATCGAGCGGCGCGAGCCCCTGGCTCGAGACAATATCAACCCTCTAAAGGGCACAGGCGTGAGAAGGTCTCCCCGGGGCCCGCTTGAAGCAAAGCAGGTACCACAAGCACCCATGCCACGCTGTGTTGCTGACCAGCGCCTCGAGGGCTGGCTCGCCCAGACCCCTCGACGGCCGCAAACGCAAAGACGGGGCCGCCCAGGTGCCACCCCGCACGGCCCTACTGATCAGAGGTTCGAAGCCTGACCCTCGACGGGTTCGAACAGACGCTCCAGATCGCAGAATCAGGGACGACGAAGGCACGCGAATTCGAGCTGTTCCTCGAGCCCGTCGGCTCGAGGGTGCCCCATATGTCGTGCTCGAGAGCCAGCGAGGGCAGCTAGCCGGGGGATCCCACCGAGGGAGAGCTTCCGCGCCCTCGGTCCCTATCGAACGAGATCGAGCCCCACCTAGCAAACCCACGCAAGGGCTTCAATGGACGTGTCCCTGGACCACGCAGCCTACCCTTATCGAACGGGGCATGGGTGTCCACTCGAACCACCCACTAGCATCTCGATGAGGAATCCGCAATTCGCGACCCGACCGATGGGGGTTGCGGAAACCTCACCCTCCGTCCCGCGGAGGGACGGCGAGGGCGCGTTAAGAAACAAGTCGTAAAGCTCTACCCGATCGCCTCGAACGGGCCCAGGCTCGGGGGCTTGACGCACGGCTACACCTCCTTGAATTGCACCCGCCGGAGACAGCGCCAGCAGCGCGTGCGTCACCGAAGCCGGCTGAGATATTGCCGACGCCGGTTGAAACATGTACCACGCCCTCTGACCAGCTCTCGCGGTTAACCCCTACAGGAGCATCCACGCTCCTGCAGGGCTTCGGGGGCTAGACCCGCGGGTCCGCTGACGCGGCCCCACGGAAAGCGTTCGCAAGACAAGAAGGGAAGAACATCCTATCAGTAGGTTCCAGCATCTGCGGGAGCCTCAATGGCAAACCCACAGATGCTCGGGGGCTACTGTCGGGGACAGCCCTAGGGGTCCCCTTTAAGAACGGGGAAATCCCCACTTAAAACCCGCAACAAAGCCAAACACACTTCGCCTAACCATGCAGGATACGGCCCATGCCGCAGGGACCTCAACGGCCCACCAAGGCGGCCCTCTTGAAGATCCCCTCGAGCGAGTGCTCCGCCTCGCTCGAGGACGCGCGCCTCCCTCGGGCGGGCTCCGTCCCGTTCGAGGGGGTGCGCTTCCCTCGAGCGGGCTCCGCCTCGCTCGAGGGCCCGCTCCCCCTCGAGCAGGCTCCGCCTCGCTCGAGGGCGCCCGCACGCGTGTGCCTGCCCCCATACGCGGGCATTTAACGCCCTGACACCAGCGGGACAGCGCCATCATGCGCCCGGGGCTCGCGCCCCGGTGCTGCCGCACCAACTCCCCAGGAGGGAGCCCATCCCCACCACTGTGGGGAGGGACTGTGCAGCAGGACCGGTGCCAGTCCCGTGACACCGTGCACCTGCTCCAGTACGGCTAACGCGCCGAGCCCTCGAAGGGGGGCCGGCTGCACCCTCGATTTGCTTTCTTGTGACCTTACAGGGTTAGGCGGAGGCGCTAGGCCGGTGGGATGCCATCCCTGCTACTGTTATGGTATGGCTGCCGCCCTCGCGCGTGCAGGCGCACGCCAGGCGCTGTAGCAACGACTCCAGCACCGTGGAACGTATTGGAGCGGGACGCCATTTTACCTACTCTTGTACTCCGTACGGGCCAACGTCAGCAGCTCCCTCGAGCCTATTAGAAGACGCCACCACCATCCGCCGCCCTTCTACCCTCGAACCGCCACTGTTCGGGTACAAGATAGGCCATGATGGCCGGATCGCTGCAAGGATCGTCCGGACGGCCGCCCACTCTACAGCATAGCACGCCACGCCCCTTCACGTAGCTAAATAGCACGGCGCGCATGTGATTCGTTCCCTCCTTGATCTATAAAAGGGGGACGAACCCTCCCTGCCGCGGGGAGATAGACAGAATACAGCAGGAGACGGGCTGCGCCACGCACTTGCACTCCAATTCTCCCACAACATCTTCAGTCACCACACCAGGGATTTGGAAGCCAAACTTCCTCTCCTGCCTTGCTTGTAGATGCCCCACTACAGGCACCCCCGGTGCTAAGTAATATAGTGCCTTGAGCACGCCACTGCTGGACGTACGGCCCACCGGCCGGAACCAGGATAAAACTCTGTGTCCCTTATTGCTTAGCATCGACCATTGAGGGATAGACCACGGCGCTTATTACAGGTTAGTGTCGGGACCACATTCCGCACCGACAGGCGGAGGCTACACCGAGTTCGCGGGGTTTCCGGTGGTTCACCAGAAAACCACTGGGTTCCTTGGTTGATCCACAAAGCCAAGACCGAAGAACCAAAGACGGAAGCCGCAAGAGCGCTGCCGCGCGGTCCGCCGGTGGGTCCGACCGGCTCCGACCGGTGTGCGACGACGCGCGCCCCGAATCTTCGAAGCGGAGGACATGCGTCGGGATCGCAAGGCTTGCGTCGAGGCTAAGCGGTGTTGCGGTCGCGGGCATCCGTCCGATGGAGAAAGCTTCAAGTCTTCCAAAACCGCCCTTGAGGGGCTTGTATCCCTAGTTGTTAGAGAAGGGTATTTTAGACTTTCGGTTGCCTCCATATGACCCAAGAGGTGAGAGGATGGCAGCCAACTCTTGGAACCCTAGCTCATTTGTTTTCCCATTTTCCTTCCTATTTTCCCTAGGTTTTCCATAGGACTAGCTTGAGAGCTTCATGGAGAGATCTTGTTGAGAGGGATGGATGATCGGGCGGATTGCTAGACCTTGTATGAACCTTTGTTTCATGTATAGATGATTCGGCGTGGTTCCTCAAGGTTTGGATGTGTTGTCCCCGGTTGTTGGTGGTGGTGATTTTCGGAGCCCTCTCTTGGTGATTTCTTTGGGTTGTTTTCAAGACCTTTCTCTTGGGGATTTGATGGGGGAAATTTGAGGGAACCCTTCGTGGTTCTTTGGGCTGTGATTCCCCTCCCAAATCCGTGAGTAAAGGTGCTCGATTTTGGGGTTTCTTGAGTTCTTGGGTTGGAAGTGCTCTTGGCGGGATTTCCTTGATTCCTCCTTTTTGGACGAGTTTTGTTAGGATTAAACTTGGCTATGGACTGCTCATAAGGTGTTCCTAATATCCCCAAAGTCTTGTTCAAGTCCGTGGAGCGATTCGGGAGATCGAGGTTTGGATTTGGGGGAGTTGACCCGCGGGTGCTGTTCATCCCGAGCTGCCCAGGCTACACCGGTCTGACCTGTGCTCTTGACCGGTCTGACCGGTGCAACCCTCGGTGGGTTTTTGCTCGGGTGAACGTCTGGGTGTGTTCGTTGTTGTCCTGTGTTGCTGCTGTTTCGAGTTTGGGTCTGTTTGGTGGTCGGTTGGCCTGTTTGGTGTTTTGGGGGCTTTCAAGCTGTGACCGGTCTAACTGGTGTGTTTCACCGGTCTGACCGGTGTGGAGCCACTTGGTGAAAGTTGCCCAGTTTCACCAGCAGGGACCGGTCTGACCAGTGGTGCTCACCGGTCTGACCGGTGTTGGTCTGTAGACTCGAGGTTTGGTTTTCCGCTGCGTTCTCGGGTCGGAAGGTTGTGTGTTGGTTCCTAGGTCCAGTGGCACTGCAGTGGCTACGTGGGCTTGACCAAATTGGGTAGTGAGTCGGAGACGTGTGTTGGAATTCATCTTGTAGGAGTTTCCATCTCCTTCGAGAAGAATTTTTATCGGCTCTCATTCACTCCCCCCCCCCTCTCTGGTTCGTCGTATCGGTCCTTCAAGTGGTATCAGAGCCGGTTCGGGTCTTTGTTGACTCTAACCAGTCTAAGATCCAAGGATGGCGTACCAAGAATGGGGTTCGTGTCCTCCACACTTCGATGGCAAGAACTACCAGATGTGGAGTAAGTGGATGGGTGCGTTTCTCCGCGGAAAGGGTCATATCCTTTGGGATGTCACGGTGGACACAGGCTATGTCCAGCCGATGGACTTCCTCGCTCCAGGATCGAGGGACAGATTCGACGCCAACAATAAGGTGGTCGACTACTTGTTTCGTGCTTTGTGTCAGCCTGAGTTCAATCGGGTGCACACCGAGCACTTGGCTTGTAGGATTTGGGCGGTGTTGAAGGAGACTCATGTTTGGAATGCCCAGGTTCAGGTACGGATGTATGCGACCTACCGGAGAGAGTACGAGAACTTCACTCATCTCCCCGGTGAGTCCATCGATGCCTTGTTTCAGAGGTTCACGGTGGTTGTGAACAACATGAGGGACAATGTGGACGTGCTCCCGTACGATGATCATGATAGAGCGGTCAAGCTCTTACACTCTTTGGATCGTACGATTTGGGGCGGAAAGTTCGAGGCCATTGTGGAGTCAGAGAAGTATGACACTCTGACGGTGAACGAGCTGTTCTCGAAGCTCAAGTCGGCTGAGGTGGATAGGGGCATGACTGCCAAGCTCGAGGGTCCGACTGATTCCCATAGTCTTGCCCTCATTGGTGGTTCGAAAGGAAAGGCTAACACTAACCCATCCACCAGGATGTTCTCTTTTTCCTCTTTGATGTCTATGACAGATGAGGAGTTCGACAAGCTTGGAGAGGACGAGCTGGCGCTCCTGACGAGGCGGTTCGAGAGGCTGCACGAGAACCGAGTGAACATGAGGAGGAATACGAGGACTTGCTTCCAGTGTGGCAAGCTGGGACACTTCGTCGCCGACTGCCCGGAGAAGGTCGAGAACAAGGAAGGCTACAAGCACAAGCCGAGGAATGATGGCAAGTACCGGTCGAGGCGCGACCACAAGAGCAAGCACAAGAACAAGTACAAGGACGAGCGACGATCGAGGACGAAGGAGAGCCGAGGCAAGGCCCGAGCGATGGTTGGTGTCGGTGCGGAAAGTGGTCCCGACACTAACCAGTAGATAACGCCTAGGTCTATCCCTCAATGGTCGATGCTAAGCAACAAATGACACAAGATTTATCCTGGTTCCGGCCGAGGGGGCCGTACGTCCAGCAGTGTTGTGCTCGTGGCACTATATTGCTCTGCACCGGGGGTGCTTGTAGTGGGGCAAATACAAGCGAGGCGGGAGAGGAAGCGTGGCTTCCAAGTCCCTGGTGAGTGGCTGAAGATGTTGTGGGAGAATAAGAGGGCGAGTGCACGGTGTGTTGTGTTCGACTGTCTATCCGTTCTCTCCCCGCAGCTGGGGGCTCGCCTCCCCCTTTTATAGGCCAAGGGGGCGACGGGTTACATGCGCGCCGCGCTACCTAGCTACGTGAGGGAGCACGTCGCGCTACGGTGTAGAGTGGGCGGTGCGACGATCTTTGCTACGATTCGGCCATGATGGCCTACCTCGTACCCGAACAAAGGGCGGCTCGAGGGTAGAAGGCGGTAGATGGCGATGGCGTTCCCCGATAGGCTTCGAGGGAGGTGCCGACGATGGCCGGCACGGGCACGGGGCGGGCGGAGCGGCGTTCCTTCCCAATGAGCGCCGTGGTGGCGGGGAGTGGTTGCTACGGTGCCCGGCGTGCGCTCGCGGAGTCGGCGTGTGCCCTCGCGCGCGTGGGTACGGCGGCCGCGCCGTTACAGTGGCCGGGATGGCCGCCCACCGGCCTAGCGCCCCTTACCTAACCTGCAGGGTCACGAGAAAGTGAGGTCGAGGGTGCGCCCGGCCCCCTTTCGAGGGTCGGGCGCGTTAGTCGTACAGTGGCGTGCGCACGGTGTTATGGGACTGACACCGGCCGTACCGCACAGTCCACCCCACAGTGGCGGGGATGGGCTCCTCCCTGGGGAGTTGGTGCGGCGGCACCGGGCGTGAGCCCCGGCGCATGATGGCGCCGTCTCGCGGCGTCGTGGCGTTAAATGCCCAAGTAGCGGGGCCGGCGCACGCGCGCGGGCGCCCGTGAGCGTGGCGGGCCCCGGCCCGAAGGCGGGCGGACCCTCGAGCGAGCCGGGGCTCGCTCGAGGGGGGGGAGCGTGCCCTCGAGCGGGGCGGGACCGCTCGAGGGAGGGGTCGCCCCTCGAACGGGGCGGAGCCCGTCCGAGGAGGGGGTTGCCCTCGGGCGAGGCGAAGCCTGCTCGAGGGGTCTTCCAGACGGGCCGTCTCGATGGGCTTCTGGAGTCCTGGGCCATGTCCTGCATGGTTAGTTCCCTGCATGGTTAGGCTTATAGGAATTTAAACGAGGGTTCCCTCATCGTTTAAGGGGTCCCCCAGGGCGGTCCCCGACAGTAGCCCCCGAGCATCTGCGGGGTGGCCGTTGAGGCTCCCGCAGATGCTGGAACCTACTGATAGGACGTTCTTCCCTCCTTGTTTGCGAACGCTATCCGTGGGGCCGCGCCGGCGGACCCGCGGGTCTAGCCTCGAAGCCCCGCGCAGAGTGTGGGCTCTCCGGGCAGGGGTTAACCGCGAGCAATTCGGGACGTAAAGGCGTGGCACATATGCCAACCGGCATCGGCAGTGTTTCGGAGCCCGGCATCGGGGGTGCACGCTCCCCCGTCACCGTCTCCGGCGGGTGCAATTTCAAGGAGGTGTAGCCGTGCGTCCAAGCCCCCGAGCCTTGGCCCGTTCGAGGCGATCGGGTCGAGCCTCGACGACTTGTTTTTTATCGCGCCCTCGCCGTCCCTCCGCGGGTCGGAGGGTGAGGTTTCCACGACTCCCATCGAGCGGGTCGCGAATCGCGGATTCCTCTTCGAGCTGCTAGCGGGTAGTTCAAGTGGACGTCCATGCCCCGTTCGATAAGGGTAGGCTGCGCGGTCCGGAGACACGTCCATGGAAGCGCTTGCGTGGGTTTGCTAGGTGGGGCTCGGTCCCGTTCGCTAGGGACCGAGGGCGCGAAGCTCTCCCTCGTGGGATCCCCCGCTAGCTGCCCTCGCTGGCTCTCGAACACGACATGTGGGGCACCCTCGAGCCGACGGGCTCGAGGAACGGCTCGAATGCGCGTGCCCTCGTCGTCCCTAACTCTGTGATCTGAGGCGCCTGTTCGAACCCGTCGAGGGTCAGGCTTCGAACCTCTGATCAGTAAGGCCGTGCGGGGCCGTGCCTTGGCCAGCCCCGTCTTTTCGCGTTTGCGGCCGTCGAGGGGTCTGGGCGTGCCGACCCTCGAGGTGCTGGATGGTGGCGTGGCGCGGCATGAGTGCTTTCGGTGTCGCTCTGTTTCAAGCGTGACCTGGGCGATCCTCTTTGCGCGCGTGCCTTCTTTAGGGGGTTGACATCGTCTCGAGTTGGGGTTCATGCCGCTCGAGGGTCCTACGTGGCATGGGTGCCCGCGGTGGTCTGCTCTACATCGAGCAGTCCCGGCGACCTTCTCACGCTGATATCCCATCGAGGGTCGCCTTGTTTCGAGTTGGGGGTCATGCCGCTCGAGGGTCCTACGTGGCATGGGTGCCCGCGGCCGCCTCGCTCTACACCGAGGTGTCCCGGCGACCTTCTCACGCCGTCATCCCATCGAGGGTCACCCTTGTCTCGAGCCGAGGATTCGCCTCGCTCGAGGGCTCTCCTTGCTTGGCAAGGGGCCCGGCATTTAATTGCCTTGCGGGCGTGGCCGCGTTTTGCGCCGCCGGCGCGCTTTTTTAGGCGCTCGCGGTTGCGTGCGCGCGCGCGTAGTGGGCGGCGCCGCCGGCGGGACGGGACGGTTTCGCCCCTCGGCCGCCGCCGGTCTCGCCGTAATGATGACCCGCCCGCAGTGTTAGAGCCGCCGCGGCCGTGGTGGGGCCCGCTCGCCGACGCGACCGAAAGATTCCCGCAAGGCACGTCGGCGGGGCGTCCGCTCCGGAGAACCCGCCCGCTGCCTATAAAACTGCGGGGAGGAGTAGGCGGCGGTTTTTTACCTTGGCTCCTCACCGTTTTAGTCCTCCGCCTCTTCGCCTTCGTCTCGCCCTTGCCGTCGTGCGGGCTTGCTTGCTTAGAGCTGTCTCCTCGTTTCCTCGCCCTCCGCCTTCGTGCTCGTTAGTCCCCCCTTATGGCGCCGCCTCAGCCTCCGATCCGGTTCGGGGAGCCGTATGCCTGGGAGAAGTCGACGGTGACCCGGCTCGCGCTTGGCGAGCTGGTCGCCGCCGGCCAGCTGTTGCCCAATGAAGATGGGCGCCCGGCGGAGTGGATCGTACCGCCGGCGTCGCACCACGAGCCCAACCCGCCGGAGGGTTACGTGGTGAGATTTCTCCGCTACCACGAGCGCGGCTTCACCGCGCCGGCGAGCACGTTCATGCGGGCGTTGTGCTACCACTACGGGGTGGAGCTGCACAACTTCGCCCCCAACGCTATCTCGCAGGCGGCCACATTCGTGGGCGTCCGCGGAAGGGTACCTCGGGGATCCCGCCAATTGGGAGCTCCGGGTACACCTCTTCCGCGGGGAGCTGATCACGCAGCCCCACGACGGAGCCGAGGGGACCCGCGCGCGGTGCGCGCGGCGGGATGTCGCTTGCCCTGCGAGGGCAGCTCAAGAACTTCTACATCCCCTGCACCATGACGACGAACAACGCCGGCTGGGAGCGGGGGTGGTTTTATCTACGCAACGCCGAGCCCGGCCTCCCTCCCTACACCGGGCGGGTGTTCAAGGAGAGGCCGGACCGCTGGGGCTACGGGTTGCCTACGGCCAACCACCGGGCGCGCCGAGAGTCCGTCCCCGCCGCCCGCCAGCCGGCCGGCGAGGGATGGGCTCAACGCGATGGGCGTCCTCGCCTTCCTTCACCACCGGCGGTCGTGCCGCCGATGGAGAGGCCCCTCCGCATATACGAGATGACGGAGGCGGCCAACCCCATCGACCCGGCGAGGTCGCGGATGCTCCCGACGCTGCTGGAGCGACCGTACGCGCTCACCCGGGCGCGGAGCGCCGTCGATACCCGGACGCCGGCGCCTTCGGGTCGGACCCCGTGGGATATCGAGATGCTTCCCACCGGCCCGTTGGTAAGTGTGGTTTTCAACTCTGTTATGGTCCTCGTTCTCGCTTATGTTTCTTGACGCGCCATTGTCGCTTTTGCGCGCAGTTGGTGCAATTCAACATCGCCAAGTCCGTTCCACCTACCCCCGACTCCCGCGCGCCGGCCGGCCGCGCGCACGGAGCAAGCCAGGAGCGGGGGGCGCGCCGAGGGAGCACGCAAGGCGGCGCCAAGCGCGCCGCGACGCACGGTCCGCCGAGTACCGGCGGCGGGAGGAGCCGGGGCTCTCCTCCCCCGACATCGAGGAGCCCTCGTCCCCCCCTCGGACCAGACGAGGAGGAAGAGTCCGAGGGGGAGGGCCCCCCGCACGTGGGGACCGCGCCCCCGTCGCCGGATCTCGTGCCGGCCGCCGGGGCGGCTTCGTCCGGGGCGGGCGCGCCGGCGTCCGCCCCCGTGCGGGGCCGCCGTCGGGGCGGCACGCGCCGCGGAGGTGCCGGCGCGCGCCGCGGAGGCGCGCGCGGCGGACGTGCCCGCGCGCGCGCGTCGAGCGTGCCCGCACGCGGCGGAGCGCGCGCCGCGCGCGAGCGCGTCGTCGTCGAGGGGCGCGTCGGGGAGGGCGCGCCCGCGCGCGCGGACAAGTGTGCCCCCCGCGCACGGGGGCGCCGCCGGGGTGCGGCGGCCGGGCGCCGCCCGCGCACCCGGGCGGGCGTGCCCGCGCGTGCGGCGGCGCCATCGGAGGCGCCGCGTCGGGGTGCGGCCGGCCACGCCGCCCCGTCCGAGGCCTCGAGGAAAAGGAAGCGGCCTTTTCCTCCGCGAGGTACGTAGCCTTGCCTTCCTTCGTGCGGCTTTGGTGTGCCGGCGGTTAGATGTTCTAACTCTCCGTTCGTGATTGCGCAGGCGGTGCCGACCGTTCCTCCTCTCGCACCGGCCAAGGTGCCGAGGTCCCGACGCGCCGATCCCCGCCCGGCGGCGCTCGTCGAGGGGGTCGCGCCAAGGAACAGCGCGGCGGCGGCACGAGCTCGCAAGGCCCGGCCGAGGCCTCGAGGGGCCCGCCGGCGGATCAACCCGTCGCGGCGCGGCCGCAGGCCGCCGAGGGGCGATCGGCGCCGCCGCCACGGAGGCGCAGCCGCGGCGGTGGCCACGGAGGCGTCGCCGCGCGGTGGCGGCCACCGCGAGGAGGCGGAGCGGGCGCAACCCGCGGGTGCGCCCGCGGGTGCGGCGGCGCGGATGGTGGTGACGGCCACCGCGCCGACCGTGCGCCCGTGGTCGTGGAGGCGCAGGTGGGGGCGCCGGGGAGGCGCGCAGCGGCGCCCGCCCGCCCGCGGTCCCCGTGCGGAGGTGGTGGAGCTCTCGGATGACTCCCCGCCGCCCGGGTGGAACCGTGGGCCGCCGGCCCGCGAACTCTCCCGAGCCCCGGGAGGGGGCCCTCGTGAGGCGCACGAGGGTCGCATGACCCGCGGGGGCCAAGGGCATGATGCCGAGGCCTCGTCCTCCCGCGCCGGCCGCCCCGCCTGTGTGGGGGGGGGGGCCGTGGAGGATCCCCCCGGCGTTTGCCGACGCTCGGGGAGCAGGAGCTCGGGGCGAGCTCCCCGGGCCATGGCGCCACGCTCAACCGCGCGTTGAACGAAGCGCTGCGGGTCCACAGCGGCCCGGCCTGGACCGTCTTCCAGGTGAGCCACAGTCGCTTGTTTTCCTTCCTTCTTCGTTTTCGCGTGCTGCATTTAAACTTTGACACTTACGAGATTCGATGTGTGTGTGCCAGGAGCTCGAGCGCCGCGCCCGCGAGAAGTACAACGCGTTCGACCAGGTGAACGCCGAGGCCCGCCAGCTCCGGGAGCGATGCAGCGCTTACGACGCGCTTGCGGATGCTCTCAGGACGCCAGACAGCTGGCTGGTGTACCGGGCGATGGCGTGGTGCGATGTGCTCCCCGAGAGCTCGGGCGAGACGCGGCGCGTGACCCGAGCCTCGGCGGATCCGCGCAGCCCCTCGTCGATCGTGACGAGGCGCCGTGGACCGCGCGCGAGGACCCGGGACAAGACGCGAACGCCGGCCGCCACCCGGGAGGCGGAGGTGGCCACCGCTCGCGCCGAGACCTCCGGGAGCTCCGCACGTCGCTCGAGGGGGCCCGGGCGCGCAGCCGCCAAGCCGAGGAACGGGCGCGCGGGCCGGAGCAGCGCGCGAAGGAGGCCGACGACCCGAGGGCCGCCCCTCGACGCCAAGGCCGCGCTCTTGTGGCCGCCGAGGAGCAGCCTCCGGGGCCGGGAGCGCATCGCCCGCCGTGGGGCCGAGGGGCGGCTCCCAGCAGAGCAGTCGCCCTTGGCGACGCCCCGATGGCGCTGGAGCGGGAGCGCGCCGCGCGCGAGACGGCGGAGAAGTCGCTGGAGGAGCGGAACGCCGCATTCTCCGAGGTTGAGGATGAGGCGTTGGCTCTTAGCATCAGCAACGCCGCCCAAGAGTTGGCCCTTGTCGAGCAAGGCGAGACCGTCCAGCGTCTCCGCCCGCGCGTCGAGTCCGCGCGCCGCGACTTCGATCTGGAGAAGAGGCAGGTCGAGGGTAAGCTACTGTCTGACCCTGCTCGTTAGTTTTTGCTTTAGGGGATTCGTTTCCCCCTTTCTAATTTTTCGTCATCTCGTTGCTTCCAGGCCTGCGCACAGCCTTGGGGCACGCTGTTGGGCGGGCCGATGCCTTGCAGGCTTCCTACAACTCTTCTGAGCAGGAGTTGCGGGAACTGCGTGCCGCGGCCCTCGAGACCTGCCGCGTCGTCGAGGAGGGGGAGGCCCAAGCCGGCAGCTCTCGGCCGCCGCCGCGCGCGCGCCCTCGGTGGCCACGTCACGCAAGACGGATGCGCCGGCGTTGCACCCGGGCGTGCGGAAGGCCCTCGGGAGTGGTGCGATCCCACTACGAGGTCAACCTCGAGGCGGTGGCGGAAGGCTACATCGTGCCCGTGGGCGTCGAAGACGAGGTGGCCATGGAGCGCGCGGACGCGCTTGTTGCTGACGCCGCCGGGACGCTCGCCGAGGCCTTCGAAGAATTCCTCTTCCCGGACGCCACCGACGCTGCCGCTCCCTCTGCCTGAAAGCACCTGGGCGCTAGGCCCGTTTTTTGTTTGTGTGTATTAGAATTGTGGCCTCGTGGCCTCTTGTAAATGAACAAGTCGTTTTGTGAATCATAAACAGTTGCTTGTAGATGAAATTGTTTGCTTATTACGCTTTTTTGTTTCCCCTTCTTCCTGAGTAGATTCTAGTTAGGGGAGTTCGTTTTTCGCAGGGGGCCCGCTGGGTTGGAGGCGAGAGGGACGGGCCATAGCCGCGCGGCGTAGGCTGTCCCTGGCTCGCGCGCTCCTTCCGCTGTGCCGTCTGCGCCCTGTTCGAATCATGGCTCAAGGTTGAAGTAGGAAACAAACTTAGCGCACGTTGTTACGTTTTTTGCGCGAAAAAATGGGACCATTTGGGGGGGTGCCCCCCCCGCAGTAGCCCCCGAGGGTAACTTGGGTTTCAGGGGAAAGCCGAGTTGCCCTTTTATTAGACTTGAGTATTTACATGGGTGACACCAACTGGGGCGTTGGCCGTTCGTTTTTACAACGGAAAATACTTGGAAATCCTAGCTAAGGGTAGAAGCGACGTAGCTGTTGGATGTTCCAAGCGTTGGTGAGTTCTTCGCCGTCCTCGTTGGCCGCCTTGTACGTGCCCGCTTGAGCACCTTCACCACGACGAGGGTCCCTCCCATGGGGGCGATAGCTTGTGGCGCCCTCGTTGTCTTGGCGTAGCCTTAGGACCTGTCCCCCTCGCCGAAATCCCCGCGACGCATCTTGCGCGCTTGGTAGCGTCGTAGGACCGTTGATACCTTGCGGAGTGCATCAACGCCACGAGGCGTACTTCGTCTAGCCGATCCAAAGGAGTCCCTCGCGGCTCGCCGGTTAGCGTCCTCGTTGTAGCCTCGAACTTTGGGCGATCCGTATTCCGCATCCGTGGGGAGGACGGCCTCCGCGCCATGGACTAGGAAGAACGGGGTGAACCCGTGGCTCGCTGGGGGTGGTCCTTAGGCTCCATACGACCGCCGGTAGTTCTTGTAGCCATTTTCGGCCGCATTTGTTGAGCCGGTCAACGTATCTCGGGTTTGAGGCCCCGTAGAATCATGCCGTTGGCACGTTCCACTTGGCCGTTAGTCCGCGGGTGCGCCACGCCACCTGCCCACCCACTCTGGATGTGGAACTTGTCGCAACTCCAAGAACTTCCCGCCCGTGAACCGGGACCCGTTGTCTCGTGATGATGGAGTTTGGCACTCCAAAGCGGTAGACGATATCTTTGAAGAACGTGACCGCCCGCTAGCCCTCAAATTTGTGATGGGGCGCACCTCCACCCACTTGGAAAACTTGTCGATCGCGACAAGCAGGTGGGTGAAGCCCCCGGGCGCCTTCCGCAGGGGCCCGACGATGTCCAACCCCCACACGGCGAACGGCCATGTGACGGGGATTGTTTGTAGGGCGTGAGCGGGCAGGTTGGTCTTGCGGGCGTAGAACTGGCACCCTTCGCAGGTGCGCACTATTTCGCTGGCGTCCGCGACCGCGGTAGGCCAATAGAAGCCCTGGCGGAACGCGTTGCCAACGAGGGTGCGTGGCGCGGCGTGGTGGCCGCAGATTCCCCGCGTGTATGTCCCGCAGAGCTCGCGCCCCTCGGGGATTGGTATGCACCGCTGGAGGATGCCTGACGCGGCGCGCTTGTACAGCTCGCCGTCGACGAGGGTGAAGGACTTGGCCATCCTGGCGATGCGCCTGGCTGCGGCCCGGTCTTCGGGGAGTTCCCCTCGAGCGATCCAGGCGGTGTATTTTTCACGCCAATCTGCTTGGACTGAAGCCGGCTCTATATCCATCGCATCGACCTCGTGGGAGCCATACCCCTCGAGAAGAGAGAGCACGTACGCCTCGTTCGAGGGGTCCTCTTCCATGGGTTCCGCACCCGCTGGATTCGAGGGAGCCCCCGAGGGTCCGCCGTCGCTCGAGGGGTAGGGCTCGAAGGTGATAGAGGGCTGCGCGATGTCGCGCGCAAAGACGTTTGGGGGAACGGTGATCCGCCCGACGCTATTTTTGCCAGCCTCGCTCCGCTCTCGTTGTACCGGCGGGGTACATGATTAAGCTCGATGCCGTAGAATTTGTCTTCGAGGGCCCGCACGGCTTTACAGTAGGCCTCCATCTTGTCGTCGTGGCAGCTCGCGTTCTTCATGACTTGGTCAATCACGAGCTGCGAATCCCCTCGCACGTCGAGGCGCTTGATGCCCAACTCGATGGCGATCTTGAGGCCGCAGAGGAGGGCCTCGTATTCCGCCATATTGTTGGACGCAGGGAAATGGAGACGTACCGCATAGCGCATGTGCTCTCCGAGAGGTGACACGAAGAGCAGGCCCGCGCCCGCTCCTGTCTTCATCACCGAGCCGTCAAAGAACAGCAGTCCAAAGACTCGCTTGGATCCGAGGGGGCGGGCAGCCGCGTGTCCGTCCACTCCGCGACGAAATCGGCAAGGATTTGTGATTTGATGGCCTTGCGCGAGCGTAGGCGAGCGTTTCGCCCATCAACCCACGGACCACTTGGCAATTCCGCCTGCCGCGTCGGGGTTGCGAATGATCTCCCCTAGCGGGAAGGAAGAAACCACCGTGACCGGGTGGGCCTCGGCGTAGTGGCGGAGCTTGCGCCGCGCGAGGACTACCGCGTACAACAGCTTCTGGACCTGGGGGTAGCGCGTCTTCGCGTCCGACAGGACCTCGCCGATGTAGCAGACCGGCCTCTCGCACCGGCAAGGCATGCCCTTCTTCCGTCCGCTCCACGACGATCACCCCGCGCCGACCACCCGGGTGGTCGCGGCCACGTAGAGTTGGAGGGGGCCTCGCCGCCCGCGGCGGCGTAAGGATTGGGGCGTGCGTCAGGGACGCCTTTAGCTTGTCGAGCGCTTCCCTGGGCCTCGGCGGTCCAAGAGAAGCGCTCGTGCTTCTTGAGCAGCCCGTAGAGGGGCAGGCCCTTCTCACCGAGCCTCGAGACGAAGCGGCTTAAGGCGGCGAGGCACCCCAACACTTTCTGCACTCCTTTGAGGTCCCGAATTGGACCCATTCGCTCGAGGGCCGCGACCTTTTCAGGGTTGGCCTCGATTCCCCGCTGGGAGACAATGTACCCTAGGAGCATGCCCCGCGGCACTCCAAAGACACACTTCTGGGGCTGAGCTTGACCCCCGTTGGCCCGCAGGCAGCTGAACGCGATGCCAAGATCGCTCACCAGGTCGTCCGCCTTCCTGGTCTTGACGACGATGTCGCTCTACGTAAGCCTCGACCGTCCGCCCGATATGGTCCCCAAAAACGTGCCGCATGCGGGGGCCGCCGATATGTTGCGCCCGCGTTTTCGAGGCCAAAGGGCATCGTGACGTAACAGAACGTCCCGAACGGTGTGATGAACGAAGTCGCGAGCTGGTCGGACTCCTTCATTTTTATTTGGTGATAACCCGAATAGGCATCAAGGAAACAGAGTAGTTCACACCCGGCTGTGGAATCAATAATCTGATCTATGCGTGGTAAAGGAAAAGGAACTTTTGGACATGCTTTATTGAGACTGGTGTAGTCTATACACATCCTCCACTTCCCATTTTTCTTTTTTACAAGCACAGGATTAGCTAACCACGTAGGGTGGAACACTTCCTTGATGAATCCGGCCTCGAGGAGCTTTCAGCCTCCGCTCCGATCGCCCGCCGCCGCTCCTCGTCGAAGCGCGCAGCCCGCCGCCGCACGCCGCGAGCGTTAGGCAGATATCAAGGGAGTGCTCGGCGACCTCCTCGGGATGCCCTCGGCATGTCCGAGGGGCTCCACGCGAAGACGTCGGCGTTGGCGCGGAGGAAGTCGACGAGCATCGGCTCCTATTTGGGGTCGAGGGTCGAGCCGACCCTCAACGCCTTGCCCCTGGGGCCACGTGGGTCGAGGGGGACCCCTTGGTTTGCTCGGCGCTCGAAGGTGCCGACGTGCTTGGCGGCGGAGCCGAGGTCGTCGTTGACCATCTTCTCCAGCCGTGTTCACCAGCCTTCTTCATCCGTGGGGCCGCCAGCGCCTCCGCATGTTCCACGCACTCGACGTCGGCCGAATGCGTGCTCGATCGACGACCCGACGGTGATGACGCCGTTTGGACCCGGCATCTTCATCTTCAGGTACGTGTAGTTGGGGACTGCCATGAACTTGGCATAGCATGGTCGCCCAAGGATGGCATGGTAGGCCCCTTTGAATCCCACCACTTCGAATGTGAGGGTCTCCTTGCGGAAATTCTTGGGGGTCCCAAACCATACGGGCAGATCGATCTGCCCGAGGGGATGAACTCCGTTGCCGGCGCGATGCCGTGAAATGGCTTCGTGCCGGGCCGCACCGGGTCCAGCCCGATCCCCATCGTGGCGCAATGTATGCGCGAAGAGGATATCGAGGCCATCGCTCCGTCCATGAGGACCTTCGAAAACCGGGCGCTCCCAATGATGGGATCGACCACCGTTGGGCACCGGCCCGGCTCGGGATGCGGCTTGGGTGATCTTCCCGCTAAAGGTGATGGCATCCTTCGACCGCTGAGAAAGGCCGGAGGTGCCCTCTCTCGCGGCGAGGACTTCGTGCCGCTCCTTCTTGCGTTGCCGGGTTGACATGTCGACGAGGGTCCCCCCGAAGATGAGGAACACATTTTCGACGGGGCCGGGGAAACCGCCGCGTCGCCGTCGCCCCCATCCTTCTTGGCCTCCGCCTCCTTTGCGGCGCACGGCCATAGAACTTCGAGCATGCCGCACCGCTCGAGGGGTGTGATTCACGGGGGTCTTGTGGTAGGGGCACGGCTTCTTCATCATGTCGTCGAAGACCCCCGGCCTCGAGGAGCCCCTCGTCGAGGGCCCCGTCGGCCGGTCAACAGCCGAGGGCCCCGGCGGCCGCCGCCGCGCTCGCTCGCGCGCCGCGGCGCGGCTTCTCCCCCCTTCTGCCCCGCTTGTCGTTGCGCGCGGCCCGGACCCGCCGCTCTTCCGCGGCGTGTCCCCGAGCGCTTGCCCTTCTTGCCGTCGAAGATTGCCCCCCACGGCCTCCTCTCCGAGGCAAAGCTGGTGGCAATGTCGAACAGCCTCGTTCGAGTCCGTGGGCGGGCCGCGGTCCCGCCCGCGCACAAGGTCCCGCACGTGGTGCCCTCGAGGAACGCGTGCACGATTTCGGATTGCGCCACGCCGGGGAGCTCGTGCGCGCTTGGAGAAACGCCGCATGAAGTCCCGTAGCGATTCGCCCGGCTTCTCGCGTGCTGGAGCGGCATCCCGAGAGTTCCCCGGGCGCACGTATGTGCCCCCGGAAGTTGCCCACGAAGGTGTGGACTAAATCGTCCCGGGCCGTGGATCCGTCGGGCGGCAAATGCTCGAGCCATGTCCGAGCCGCATCGCCCAAATGCAGGGGGCAAGTTGCGGATGATTACTCGCCGTTGGTGGCCCCGCCCACCGATTGTGCCAGGGCGGGGACCGCGGGAGCCGCACACGGGGGTCCGTCTCCCCGTTGTATTTGACGATTGTCGAGGGCTGGCGGAAGCGCTGGGGGAACGCTGCCGTGCGGATCTCCCGGCTAAACACCCGGGTGCCCGGGGGCTCCGGCGTTGGGGAGCGGTCCTCACCGCTATCGTAACGTCCACCCCTTCGAGGGTGGTAGCCCCTGGCCGCCCGCGCGTCCGCCTTGCTGGTGCGCCTGGCGTTGATGACGTTGCGGGCGTCCCCATCCAGCCGCCCCCGCGTGTGTCAAGGAGTCGCTCCTTGGCCGCGTGCGTCCCCGGCCGGCCAGTTGGCCTACGTGCACCGAGGGTTCGCCCCCGGTGCCGGTCGTCACCCCGCACGTCCTCCCCGTGGCGGATGCGCGCCGCCGAGCCTCCCCGCCCGCCGGACGGCCGCTTGCTCAAGGAGGGTCCGCACCTCGCGGTGCATGTCTCGAGCCCTGCGGTCGAGGGTGTCGGCATGGCGCGCGCAGGCCGCGGCGGCGATGAGCTTGGCTCGCCCCGCGGCGGAGCATCCGCGTTGTCGATGTTGGGGGCGGGCTGAGGCGGTCACGCGACTTGTCGGCCCAGCCCTCCCGCGCGCGCGTTCACCACGCGCGAGGCCTCCCCTCGCCATCGAGGCGCGGAGCAGCCGTATGGTCCGCACTCTTCGGCCGCCCTTGGCCCTCGAGCTCGCGAGCTTGGGCCACCGCGCGTCGACGTCGGCCTCCGGCGGGCGCTTGGCCCCGCGGCCGTGCGCGTGGCGATCCCCCGGGGCCGGCGTGACTTCCCCCTCCCTCCGGCGCCCGCCGCGCCGGCGGCGTTGGCCGGTCGTTGGTGATGACGGCGCAAGCACCCCCGCGTGGGGTCGTAGCTCCCGGGTCCGGAGTCGTCGAGCAGACCAAACCAATAGTCCGTGGCGTCGAGGAAGCGCCCGAACGCAACCGGGGTCCGCACACCGAGAAGTCCCACTCCGCGTACCCGTGGCGGGCCGGCGGGTGGCATCGTGTCGACGGAGCCTGGTGGACGACTCGTCCGTCGCCGGGGGGCCGGGTCCCCGGCGACGAAGACGTGGCGACCGTGGAACCCCGCGCATTGTCGTGTTGGTGTTGGCGTTGTAGGCCGAAGTGCGCCACGCAACCCGATGGGGACGCGTGGTCCGAGACCGCACGTGGTTCCGCCGGGGCGGTGGCGGCCGCCGTGACGGTGGACGCACCGCGCGTTGGGCGGCGTGCGCGCCCGCCGGCCGGCGACCGCGCCCGACGCGAGCGCAGCCCCGAACGATGACGGCGTCGCGGTGTCGACGGTCCCGCCCGCACCCGCGCCGTCGTGCGCCAGGGCGGGTGTCGTGCGTGCGGCGGAGACCGAGGCGTACTCCTGGCCTCGCGCCGCGCGCGAAGCCCTCACGTTGGTGAGGCGCATGAGATAGCCGTTCCCCGTGGCCTGGAAGTTCAAATCCCCAAAGCGGATCTCGAATCCGGCCGGGAGAGGGTCCGAGCTACCCATGTTGTAGCGGGTGCTACGGTACTCGGTACGAATCACCATGGAGGAAGTTGATGAAGTGACCTTAGGCGCTCGTTTGCCCTACCTGGGCGCCAACCGTCGGTGCGAAAGTGGTCCCGACACTAACCAGGAGATAACGCCTAGGTCTATCCCTCAATGGTCGATGCTAGCAACAAATGACACAAGATTTATCCCGGTTCCGGCCGAGGGGGCCGTACGGCCAGCAGTTGTTGTGCTCGTGGCACCATATTGCTCTCGCACCGGGGTGCTTGTAGTGGGGCAACATAAGCGAGGCGGGAGAGGAAGCGTGGCTTCCAAGTCCCTGGTGAGTGGCTGAAGATGTTGTGGGAGAATAAGAGGGCGAGTGCACGGTGTGTTGTGTTCGACTGTCTATCCGTTCTCTCCCCGCAGCTGGGGGCTCGCCTCCCCCTTTTATAGGCCAAGGGGGCGACGGGTTACATGCGCGCCGCGCTACCTAGCTACGTGAGGGAGCACGTCGCGCTACGGTGTAGAGTGGGCGGTCGCCCGGACGATCTTTGCTACGATTCGGCCATGATGGCCTACCTCGTACCCGAACAGTGGCGGCTCGAGGGTAGAAGGCGGTAGATGGCGATGGCGTTCCCTGATAGGCTTCGAGGGAGGTGCTGACGATGGCCGGTACGGGGTACAGGGGCGGGCGGAGCGGCGTTCCTTCCCAATGAGCGCTGTGGTGGCGGAGTGGTTGCTGCAAAGGCCCGGCGTGCGCCCGCGGAGTCGGCGTGTGCTCGCGCGCGTGGGCACGGCGGCCGCGCCGCGCGCGGGCCGGGATGGCCGCCCACCGCCTAGCGCCCTACCCAACTTCGCAGGGTCACGAGAAAGTGAGGTCGAGGGTGCGCCCCGGCCCCCTTTCGAGGGCCGGGCGCGTTAGTCGCGCGCGCGGGCGTGCGCACGGTGTTATGGGACCGACACCGGCCGCACCGCACGTCCACCCCACGCGGGCGGGGATGGGCTCCTCCCCTCGGGGAGTTGGTGCGGCGCACCGGGCGTGAGCCCCGGCGCATGATGGGCGCCGCCTCGCGGCGCCGGGCGTTAAATGCCCAGGCACGGGGCCGGCGCACGCGCGCGGGGCGCCCGTGAGCGTGGCGGGCCCCGCCGAAGGCGGGCGGACCCTCGAGCGAGCCGGGGCTCGCCCTCGAGGGGGAGCGGGCCCTCGAGCGGGGCGGACCGCTCGAGGGAGGGGGGGTCGCCCTCGAACGGGGCTTCAACATCAAATTCTTGGAGAAGAAGGATCCAAACGAATCAAATGTGGATTAGCTTCCTTCTTAGCCAAGAGATAGTTGATGGCCGCGTGATCTGGTGTAAACAATGACCTTCTCGAGTCGATGCAAGATCCGAATTTTTCGAAAGCAAACCACCACTAGCAACTCCTTTCCGTAGTGGCATGGACGAGTTGCGCCCCACTAAGAGTTTTACAAGATAGTAACCCGCGTGAACTCGGCCTTCCTTTTCTTTGACCCAAAACGCGCCTACAACTCTAGTCACTTGCGTCGATGATCTCGAATGGTTGGCTCCAATTCGTGAGGTTGAATAATGGGAGCACTCACCAACGACTTCAAGGTCCGAATGCCGCTAGGCACCCCTCATCAAAGTCAAAGCCACATCCTTTTGAAGAAGATGCATTAAAGGCTTAGTGATCTTGAGAAAGTCCCACAAATTTTCTATAGAATACGCATGGCCTAGAAAGCTCCTATGACTTAACATCCGTCGAGGTGGGAGTTGCTCAACCGTCTCTACCTTAGCCTTGTCCACTTCAATGCCTCTCTCGCATATAACATGTCCGAGCACTATGCCTTGCTTAACCATGAAGTGGCACTTTTCCCAATTTACACTCAAGTCTACCTCCGCACACCTCGTGAGGACCTTTTCCAAGTTTGTCAAGCAATCCATGAACGTCTTCCCATAAAATTTAAAAATCATCCATGAACACCCTCGACAATTTCTTCGATGAATTCCGAAAATACGGCCACTCTATGCAACGTTGAAAAGAGGTCGTAGCGTTGCATAGACCGAAGGGCATCCTTCTATATGCAAACGTTCCATAAGGGCATGTAAATGTTGTTTTGTGTTGATCATCCAGGTGAATGGGAATTTGCATGAACCTCGAGTATCCATCGAGAAAGCAAAAATAAGCGTGGTTTGCTAATCTTCAAGCATCTCGTCGATGAACGGTAGGGGAAGTGATCTTTCTTCGTCGCTTTGTTAAGCTTACGATAATCAATACACATCCGCCACCCAAATACTTCAAGTTTTGTGGTATCAATTCATTCTTCTCATTCTTCACCATGGTCAAACCTCTTTTCTTTGGTACACAATGTAATCGGGCCCACCCATTCGCTATGAACCGGGCAGATGATTCCGACATCAAGTAACTTGATGACCTCTTTCTTTACTACCTCTTGTATGGCATGAGTTAGCCTCCTTTCGTGTCCACTATGGGCTTACATTTGGTCTTGCACGTACAACATGAGTGCAAAAGGCCGGCCAATACCTTTGAGATCATTAATCGAATATCCAATCACCTTCCTATGTTTTTAATAAAATCAGCAACTTTCATTTTCTTCGAGACTCAACTCGCCGCCACGATGACCGGTAAATCTTGTCCGGGGCCCAAAAATTCATACTTTAATCCTTTGGGCAAAGGTTTAAGGTCTACCTCTGCGCTTGTGGCTCCTCTGTTTAATCTCTCCTATCTTCGAATTTTCCTTCCTCCACGCTTCCATCATGTGGTTCCAAGCCTTTTGTTGCTTCTTCTAGTTCTTCATCTTTTGATTACTAATTTGATTTTCCATCGCTCTTTGCAGCGGGTCTCTAAGGGTTTCAACAAAACAAAGACTATCTATCTCCCCTACTTCTTCGTCTCTGGAGGAAGGTGTAGGGTGTTTAGATACGCAAAGAAAATTATATGTGTACTTTGTTCCAAAGAAGGTTCATCGTTACTTTGCCTTCTCCGCATTCAACACTAGCATCAACCAACTTAAGAAAGGGCCTACCTAAGATTATGTGATCATGATTACTATCGTTAGCATCAATAACAAAGAAATCTAAGCAGAAGTACATTTTCCGCAGATTTTCACTTTCATGTTGCAAGCAATACCTAGAGGCTTAATAGTTTTTACCATCTCCCATACTAATTTCGTTGATGTTGGAGCTAAGTCTAGGTTGTGGTCTTGAACTTTATCGTAAATTTTAGAAGATAGGACACTTACTTGGGCTCCAATGTCGCATAAAGCTTTACATTGAACTCTGTTGATCTCGCAACTCAAGCGTGGTGCCATCTTCTCTTCTTCTTCGGATCCTATCGCGTAAATTTCGGCGAGGCGAGCGTATGGTGATGCTTCGGGCTTGATCCCCATGATTCTCTTCACCTTGGCTATGTCTTCCAGATCCACTTCATCATCTCCAAAGAGCTTTTGAAAGATCTCACCAGTGGTTTCAAGGTCGTATTTCCCACTTCTTCCGTGAAATCCACTAATGCCATTCTCGATTAGGAACGGTCTTCGTCGAATACTTCTCCGAAGAATAGACAGTAGAACGATAGAAACCAATCCATGTTGGTTTGAACTCCCTAGTGGCTTCGCGCTTGACATGCTTCTCTTGATTGTCTCATTTGGTACGACGAAGTCACGCCGGGTAGTGCTTGACTTGATGTGTTCTTCTTCAAGCTTTACCGGGATTGGCTCCTCTTTGTGACTTCTCGTCGGCTCTTTAGAAAATTCAAAGACACTTCTTCTTCCTTGAATTGTATTCCGCTCTTCCGCAAGTCTTGTTTCCCAATCTTCTTCGTGCGCCCGCTTTACTAATCTTTTGTAGAAGTTGGGCGCTTCCGTGAGTGTTTTCTCCATGAGATCCCCACCGCACACATTTGGACGTGTTGCATGCAACTAGGGGTTAGGGAAAAGAAAAATGTATGCAAGAGTACACACGGAGAAGCCGAGTCTGTCCTTGTTTGATTAACTCATTAAACCTATCCCAAGCTTGGTCTATCCCTTCCTCTTCTCCTTGCATAAAAGTGATCACTTGCCTCCTTAGATGTTGAACCTTGCTAATTGGAAAGAACTTCAAGAAACTTCTTTGTCAACTGTTCCAATTGCCTTGAACTTCAAAGGACGCAAACAAGTACCATGTCTTTGCATTGCCGCAAGTAAGTGAGTAGGGAAAGAGATTCCATTTGAACCATTCATCGAACTCTTCTTGGATGAATTCGTGTTGCATAGAGTCGTGAAATGCCTTATGTGTCTATATGGGTTCTCCCGTAACCATCCTTCAAACAGTTTTGCCGCCACCATCTCAGATGATCTTGGATTTAATCTCATACTTGGTCGTTTCGAGCTTCGAATCCGACTCTTGTACTTTTATGTCTTCACATCGAGGGCTAGCGTAATCCCTTAGTGATTTCTCCGTTCTTCCACGGTTGATCGATAACCGCATCTTTAATAGGAGAAAACAAAACAAAACGAAACAACCAGTTTTCTAGATAATATATGTTAGATATAGCAAACAAAATATAAAACTAAATTATAAACTAAGTTAGATGCAAACCAAACAAAATTAGTTGTTCACTTTTAATGTGCGCTTAAAAAAAGGGGCTTGTTGACTCGATAAAAGACGTATCCTCTACGATTCCGCAAGCGTACTCGACCCCACACCTTTTTCACCATGGGATTCCCTAGGTTCTTGTCAACTACGAGTGGTGGATTACAAGCGTTCGATCTACCTTCACACTCTAGCTACTCAAACCCTAACTACAATTAAACTAGAAAACAACTAAACTACTCTAGAGAGAATGATTAAGATGTCAAGAGGAATACATCACCACGGGTTTACGATACTAGAACTTGCAATCACTTAAAGACATGAAAACCAATCTAATATATCGGGTTGTGACCATGGTTTGGCTCTTTCCCTTCTCTCGTACCGTCATACTACGCGAAGGTATTCATGACTACACCTAAGGATAGACACTAGCTGGCCTTGAATGGACCCAAGAAGCATTGGAGCTCATACTCCCTTTATTTCGCATGGTAGCTAACCTTACACAAAGTATATTCAACACAAGATGATAGATAGATAATCCGACAAAGTATGATTACATCTCAAGGTCGATTTCAACCCATGGACGAATAAGGAGATTACCCCATCAAGGTGCTGGACATAGCACCGTTGATCATGGTTTCCCTTCCCGACGAAGTGTCTTCCCTTATTCTCCACTTGTGCGTGTTTCTTCGAGGTGGACGATCCCTCCGGAGATCTCCCTCCTCTCTCTATAGCTTGTGGATGGCCTCCGGTGCGAATGGCCTCCCCCGTCGAATGGCGGCGCCTCTAGGTTTTAGGGTTGAAGATCCTTCGGTGTAGCGGGGGCCGAACCGACCCCCGGAGGGCCGGGGTCGGTGCCGCCCGGGCCGACCGCCTAGGCCCATCTCGGCCCGGTTCATCACCACTTCGCTCCCATGGGTCCTCAAGTGAATATACTGTCTCCTCCACTTGCATGATTTTGATGATGTCATCCCCCGCCAAGATGGAGGTTCTCCGTGCATGAAGTTCCCGGTCTTTTACGCTTCAATCCCCCGGGGTGTTCCTCGTAGCACTTCGTGTCCTGTCACCATCGGGAAGTGATTTCATCAATCTCATGAACACGAACAGACTCCGTAAATGCTCCGTTGAACTTGTTGTGAATCCGTCCTTTATGTCCATGTTTTCCTATATAAACATTAACACCTCCAAATGCATACACATACATGCACTTGTTATATGATTAGCGTGCCTAGTGGCTAGTTCCATAATCAAATCCAAACCAAAGTGTAATGAACATGTCAGTGTACCAAAATACACCATCAACACTGCATCAACTCCTTCAACCGCAAGTAGAGTATGGAATTGTGCATATGAACTTGCAGAGTAGTAACACCAATGTAACTCCTCTGTCATTAGACTTTGCTCGAGACGAGCAAATGTTCACTGGGGGAGTTTGTCGTACTCGTTTTTACAAGTTTCCGACCGTCAAAATCCCGGAAACGAGAAGGGTATATGACAAGTTTCGTGCATGTTTTTAATACTAATAAAGTTCCATGAGTTGTGTTGGTATTTTTACTTGTATGTACACATTTCGTATAAAATGGGAGTCACCGAGCCACACCAGGCGGTGTGTGGCCGCCCCGCTGTGCGCCGGATCAAAGAGGTGTGGACGGACACGGCGCTCCCGCACCTCGCTACGATCCGTGTCCCGTGGCCACGTCACTTCCACAAACACACTTTGTATGGGCAAGATTCACCGAGGTTGACTATTGGATCCAAAGGGTGTGAAAGGAAGCACTTGGATCCACAGGCCCACTTCTGCATGCATCCAACCGCCACTCCGAAGCAATCTTGAGCATTCCCTATCAGTGGCGGTGCATCACACGGCTTTGAGTAGATACAGCCGGATGAAGAGATACGGCCGCACCTACAAAGCGTGGAATCCGGCGGAACTGACCCAGGATACTGACTCACAACCAACCAAGGAGCGAGCATCAGACTGTCTGACGACAAATGGCGGCGACCGTAGGTGCTGCCGCACCTATAAAGTACGGTGTCTGCCTCTCGCCGCCCGCCGCTCCAACCGACCTCCCAATCGCTATAAAAAGGACCCTCCACTCGCAGGAACAGAGACACACCGCAGGAGCTTCACTATTGTCCACTTTTTATCTTAGAGTAGGAAGTAGTGTAGTTGGGAGTTAGTCGAGTCGAGCTAAGTCTTCTTCGCAGTTCTAGTACTACTCTTTGTATCTTCTCTTTTGTTTAAGACTTAAGTGCATTTCAAGTTATCTTTCTATCTTACATTTCAAGTCAATTACATTCAGCTTTTACTTAGCTACTAGAAGCTTTATTCTTTGTTTAGACCGAAGTTAGGAGCTGCCGGCGTGGAGCTCGGGGAGGGAGGTGTGACCGCGCTGGTGTGGGATGTAGGAGAGCACCGTCGGGGCAAGGGTAGCAGGGGGCGGGCGGAGAAACAGAGGGAGTGGGGGGGAGAAACCGGGGGAAGAGGGGCATGTTTCCGGGACAGCCCATCGCCTGCACGCTAAGGAGCGCTAGATGAGCAGCTATGCGGAACGGATTGGGACTTGAAGATCAGAGCGGACAGACTCTCGGACTGCGACACCGGTGAGAGGCAATACGATTAAAATTCACCCACACCTAGCTCTTCCTCCATTTCCTCCTTCAAAACGGAATACTCCATTCCAAATTATCAACATCCACCTTCATATTCACTTCTCCCCGCATCCATCTTCTCCTTCATTTTCTCTCCTCCATCCCAACTTCCCACATCGGCAGCTCCACACTCACCCCTTCCCCTCTTCCCTAGCTTTCTCCCCCCCCCACTCCCTCTCCTCGTTTCTCCGCCCGCCCCCGCTACCCTTGCCCCGACGTGCTCTCCTACATCCTACACCGCCGGTCACCCCTCCCTCCGAGCTCCACGCCGCGGCGTCCTAACTTCAGTCTAAACCAAGAATAAAGCTTCTAGTAGCTAAGTAAAAGCTGAAAGGTAATTGACTTGAAATGTAAGATAGAAAGATAACTTGAAATGCACTTAAGTCTTAAACAAAAGAGAAGATACAAGAGTAGTACCTGAACTCGAAGAAGACTTTAGCTCGACTCGACTAATTCCAACTACACCTATTTCCCTACTCTAAGATACAAAAGTGGACAATATAGTTCGCGTGTGTGTCCCTTGTTCCAATGAAAGTGGAGGGTCCTTTTACATAAAAGTGTGGGGTTGGACGCCGAGGCGGCGAGAGACAGGCACGGCCGCACCTATAGGTGCAGCAGCACCTACGATTCGCCGCCATTTGTCGTGGACGGTCCCGATGCTCGCTCCTTGCTGTCGGGGACAAGATCTCGTTAGTTCCATTGATCTCAACGCTGTAGGTGCGGCCGTATCTCTTCATCCGCCGTATCTACTCAAAGTTGCAGATGCACCGCCACTGATAGGGAATGCTCAAGATTGCTTCTATGCGTTGGATGCATGCGTAAGTGGGCCTCGTGGATCCGGGTGTGGCGCTTCCTTTCACACCCTTGGATCAAACCGATGTAACCTCATGAATCTGCCCATACAAAGTGTGTGTTTGTGGAAGTGGCACTGCCGGACACGGACGTAGCAGGCAGTGTGGAGCCGCGGTCCGGCGACACCTCGCTTTCGGATCCCACGACCCGCCAGGCCGGCCATACCGCCTGGTGTGGCCTCTGGACTTATTTTATCCGAAATGTGTACCTACAAGCAAAAATACCAACACAACTCATGGAACTTTATTAGTATTAAAAACATGCACGAAACTTGTCATATACCCTTCTCGTTTCCTGGGATTTCGACGGTCGGAAACTTGTAAAAACCGTCAAATAAACTTCAAAGTCAACATTTGCTCGCCCCTCGAGCAAAGTCTAGACTTGGCCTTAGACAGAGTTGCATTATAGCATTACTCGCAAGTTCATATGCACAATTCCATACCTTACTTGCAAAGCTGAAGAGGTTGGTACGAGTGTTGATGGTGTATTTTGGTACACCAAGCATGTTCATTACACTTTGGTTTGGATTTGATTATGGAACTAACCCCACTAGGCACGCTAATCATATAACAAGTGCATCTATGTGTATGCATTTGGAAGTGTTGTGTTTATATAGGAAAACATGGACATAAAGGACGGATTCACAACAAGTTCAACGGAGCATTTACGGAGTCTTGTTCGTGTTCATGAGATTGATGAAATCACTTCCAATGGTGGCAAGGACCGAAGTGCTACGAGGAACACCCCCGGGGATTGAAGCGTAAAAGACCGAACTTCATGCACGGAGAACCTCCATCTTGGACGCGAGGATGACATCATCAAAATCATGCAAGTGGAGGGGGCAAAGTGCATATTCACTTGAGGACCCATGGGAGCGAAGGGGTGACTGAACCGGGCCGAGATGGGCCTAGGCCGAAGCCGGCCCAGCCGGCCGGCTCATGTACCCCACCTCGGGGTCGGTTCGGCCCCCCTTTCCTTGCACCCGAAGGGATCTTCAACCCTAAACCCTAGAGGCGCCGCCATTCGACGGGGGAGAGCCATTCGCACCAGAGGCCATCCACAAGCTATAGAGAGAGGAGGGAGATTCCGAGGGAGACCGTCCACCTCGAAGGAAGCACGCACAAGTGGAGAATAAGGAAGACACCGTCGCAAGGGAAACCATGATCAACGCAAGTAAGCATGTCCGCACCTTGATGGGGTATCTCTATTCGTCCATGGGTTGAAATCGACCTTGAGATGTAATCATACTTTGTCGGATTATCTATCTATCATCTTGTGTTGAATATACTTTAATGCTTAAGGTTAGCTACCATGCCGTAAAGGGAGTATGAGCTCCAATGCTTCCTTGGATCCATTCAAGACGCCGTGTCTATCATAGGTGTAGTCATGAATACCTTCGCGTAGTGACAGTACGAGAGAAGGGAAAGAGCCAAACCATGGTCACAACCCCGATATATTAGATTGGTTTTCATGTCTTTAAGTGATTGCAAGTTCTAGTATCGTAGACCCGTGGGCGAGTGTCATTTATCTTGATATCTTAATCATTCTCTCTAGAGTAGTTTAGTTGTTTTCTAGTTTAATTGTAGTTAGAGGTTTGAGTAGCTAGAGTGTGAAGGTAGATCGAACGCTTGTAATCCCCTTGCTCCGCGGATTGACAAGAACCTAGGAATCCCATGTGAAAAAGGTGGGGTCCGTACGCTTGCGAATCGTAGAGGGATACGTCTTTTATCCGTCAACAAGCTCCCTTTTTCTCGGGCGCTCGCGCGATGCTAGTTTACATTGTTTGGTTTGCATCTAACTTAGTTTATAATTTAGTTTATATTTTGTTTGCTATATCTAACATATATTATCTAGAAAACCAGTTGTTTCGTTTTTGTTTTTGTTTTTCTCCTATTGTCTAGATGCCGTTCGTCAATCAACCCGTGGAAGAACCGGAGAAATCACTAAGGGATTACGCTAGCCCTCGATGTGAAGACATAAAAGTACAAGAGTCGGATTCGAAGCTCGAAACGAGACCACCAAGTATGAGATTAAATCCAAGATCATCGAGATGGTGGCGGCAAACCCGTTTGAAGTGGGATGGTTACGGAGAACCCATATAGACACATAAGGCATTTCACGACTCTATGCAACACAAGGCCAAGAAGGAGTCTCATGAATGGTTCAAATGGAATCTCTTTCCCTACTCACTTGCCGGCAATGCAAAGACATGGTACTTGTTTGCGTCCTTTGAAGTTCAAGGCAATTGGAACAAGTTGACAAAGAAGTTTTGCGAGAAGTTCTTTCCAATTAGCAAGGTTCAACATCTAAGGAGGCAAGTGATCACTTTTATGCAAGGAGAAGAGGAAGGGATAGACCAAGCTTGGGATAGGTTTAATGAGTTAATCAAACAAGGACCAAGATCAAGCCTTCCGGTGACGTACTCTTGCATACATTTTCTTTCCCTAACCCCTAGTTGCATGCAACACGTCCAAATGTGTGCAGGTGGGGATCTCATGGAGAAAACACTCACGGAAGCCGCCCAACTTCTACAAAAGATTAGTAAAGCGGTCGCCACGCGAAGAGATTGGGAAACAAGACTTGCCAAGAGCCGGAATACAATTCAAGGAAGAAGAAGTGGTGCTGAATTTTCTAAAGAGGCAACCCTTAAGTCACAAAAGAGGAGCCAATCCCGTAGTGCTTGGAAGAAGAACACTGTCAAGCACTACCCCGAGCATTGACTTCGTCGTACCAAATGAGACAATCAAGAGAAGCATGTCAAGCGCGCTCACTAAGGGAGTTCAAACCAATGACTGGGGTTTCTAACACCATTTTAGAAGTTCGACAAGAGAAGACCGTTCCCTAATCAAAAGGGAATGGCAAGAGCATTGGAAGTGGATTTCCCACCGGAAAGGAAAGTGGGAAGAACTGTACGAATTGAAACCACCGGTGAGATCTTTCAAAAGCTCTTTGGAGATGATGAAGTGGATCCGGAAGACATAGCCAAGGTGAAGAGAATCAAGGCGGGGATCAAGCTCCGAAGCATCACCATACGCTCGCCGCCGAAATTTACGCGATAGATCCGAAGAAGAAGAGAAGATGGCACCACGCTTGAGTCGCGAGATCAACAACGAGTTCAATGTAAAGCTTTATGCGACATTGGAGCCCAAGTAAGTGTCCTATCTTCTAAAATTTACGATAAAGTTCAAGACCACAACCTAGACTTAGCTCCAACATCAACGAAATTAACGAGGGAGATGGTAAAACTATTAAACCTCTAGGTATTGCTTGCAACATGAAAGTGAAAATCTCTGGAAAATGTATACCAACCGATTTCTTTGTTATTGATGCTAACGATAGTAATCATGATCACATAATCTTAGGTAGGCCCTTTTCTTAAGTTGGTTGATGCCGTGTTAGATGCCGAGAAGGCAAAGTAACGATGAACTCCATCGAACAAAGTACACATATAATTTTCTTTGCGTATCTAAACACCCTACACCCTTCCTCCCGAAGACGAAGAAGTAGAGGAGATAGATAGTCTTTGTTTTGTTGAAACCCTTAGAGACCCGCTGCAAAGAGCGATGGAAAATCAAATTAGTAATCAACAAGATGAAGAACTAGAAGAAGCAACAAAAGGCTTGGAACCACATGATGGAAGCGTGGAGGAAGGAAAATTCGAAGATATAGGAGAGATTAAACCCGAGGAGCCACAAGCGCCCGAGGTAGACCTTAAACCTTTGCCCAAAGGATTAAAGTATGAATTTTTGGGCCCAGACAAGACCTACCCGGGTCATCGTGAGCGAGGGGTTGAGTTTGAAGAAAATGAGAAGTTGCTGATTTTATTAAAAAAACATAGGAAGGTGATTGGATATTCGATTAATGATCTCAAAGGTATTAGCCCAAACCTTTGCACTCATCGTATACCAATGCAAGACCAATGTAAGCCCATAGTGGACCACCAAAGGAGGCTAACTCATGCCATACAAGAGGTAGTGAAAGAGGTCATCAAGTTACTTGATGTCGGAATCATCTACCCAAGCCTCCTCATAGCGAATGGGTGAGCCCTACACATTGTGTACCAAAGAAAAGAGGCTCGACCATGGTGAAGAATGAGAAGAATGAATTGATACCACAAAGAACCGTGATCGGGTGGCTGATGTGTATTGATTATCGTAAGCTTAACAAAGCGACGAAGAAAGATCACTTCCCCCTACCGTTCATCGACGAGATGCTTGAGAGATTAGCAAACCACGCTTATTTTTGCTTTCTCATGGATACTCGAAGTTCATGCAAATTCCCATTCACCGATGATCAACACAAAACAACATTTACATGCCCTTATGGAACGTTTGCATATAGAAGGACGGCCTTTCGGTTCATGCAACGTCCGGCCTCTTTTCAACGTTGCATGATGGCCGTATTTTCGGAATTCATCGAAGAAATTGTCGAGGTGTTCATGGATGATTTTTCTCCGTTTATGGGAAGACGTTCATGGATTGCTTGACAAACTTGGAGGGGTCCTCACGCAGGTGTGCGGAGGTAGACTTGGTGTTAAATTGGGAAAAGTGCCACTTCATGGTTAAGCAAGGCATAGTGCTCGGACATGTTATATCCGAGAGAGGCATTGAAGTGGACAAGGCTAAGGTAGAGACGGTTGAGCAACTCCCACCTCCGACGGATGTTAAGTCCTTAAGGAGCTTTCTAGGCCATGCCGTATTCTATAGAAGATTTATTAAGGACTTCTCAAAGATCACTAAGCCTTTAATGCATCTTCTTCAAAAGGATGTGGCTTTCGACTTTGATGAGAAGTGCCTAGCGGCATTCCGGACCTTGAAAAGTGCGTTGGTGAGTGCTCCCATTATTCAACCTCCGAATTGGAGCCAACCATTCGAGATCATGACGCAAGTGACTAGGCTGTAGGCGCCGTTTTGGGTCAAAGAAAGGAAGGCCGAGTTCACGCCGTTTACTATGCTAGCAAAACTCTTAGTGGGGCGCAACTAAATTATGCCACTACGGAAAAGGAGTTGCTAGTGGTGGTTTTTGCTTTCGAAAAATTCAGATCTTACATCGTGAACTCGAAGGTCATTTACACCGATCACGCAAATTATCAACTATCTCTTGGCTAAGAAGGAAGCTAATCCACATTTGATTCGTTGGATCCTTCTTCTCCAAGAATTTGATGTTGAAATTCGTGATACAAAGGGGGTGGAGAATGTTGTGGTTGATCATTTTTCTAGGATGAATCGTGTACAAGATGATAAAGAGCCCATAGAAGATAAGATGAGAGATGACCTCAATTTACCGAGTGCTCGATAAAAGACACTTGGATGATTGATATCATTCGAGTGATTCCGAAGATGCCTCGAAAAAATATCTAGGATAAAAAACTCTCAAAAGAAGATAATCGAAAGTAGGAAATACTTTTGGGATGCACCATACTTTAAAACTTTGCAATGTGATGGAGTCATTAGAAGATGTGTGCCAAGAGAAGAGAGGGTAGAAATTCTAAGGAAGTGTCACTTGCCGGAGTACCTGTGGACACTATAGCCATTTTCGAACCAAAGCAAAAATATGGTCGAGCGGATTCTATTGGCCGAGATGCATGAAGATACTAAAAGATATGTTGCATCATGTCCCGAATGCCAAAGAACCGGAAACATCTCTCAAAGGAATTCTATGCCCTTGAATTACAATCTACAAATCATTTATTCAATGTATGGGGTATAGACTTCATGGGGCCTTTCAAAAACTCATGCGGATATGAACATATTCTAGTCATGGTTGATTATGTATCCAAATGGGTAGAGGCTATGCCATGCCGTAAAGCTTCCACGGAGGCGTCCATTACTATGATCAAGAACGTGATTTTTCCTCGTTTCAGTACACCGAGAATCTTGATAAGTGATGGAGAAACTCACTTCACCGGAAAAATTTCAAAGTGCTTGTCCAAGTTGGGGATTGAACATAGGGTTTCTACGGCCTATCACCCACAAACAATCCGACAAGCGGAAACGTCAAATAGGCAATTAAAAAGCATCCTCAACAAAACCATAGAGAAGGGAGGCAAAGATTGGTCAAAGAAATTGCATGGAGATTTATGGGCTTATCGAACGGCGTTCAAGACACCGATAGGTAAGAACCCTTGGCATTCGTCTATGGAAAAGCTTGCCACCTTCCGTGCTGAGTTGGAACATAAAGCCTACCGGGCGATTAAAGAGATGAACTCGATCTCGATGCCACCGTGGTGAAATGAAGGATCCAAATAAGTGGAGCTAGAGGAGATGAGGTTGAAAGCATATGAAAATGCAAGCATATACAAAGAGAGAATCAAAGGTGGTATGATAAAAGATTGAAAAAAAAAAGAGTTTAAAGAAGGAGATAAGGTCCTCCTCTACAATTCGAGGTTTAAAACCTTCGGAAAGGGGAAATTGCAAAGCAAGTGGGACTCGACCTTATGTTGTGCATCTTGCAGCTCTCCAACGGAGCGGTAACCATTATGGATATAAAAGGCGGTCAATTTATGGTGAATGGTCAGCGGCTTAAGGTTTACTACGAACCCGACGTTGTGCCCCTTCACCAGGTTGATGTCTTCACCATGGAAGAAGAGCCCGAACGTCCCACCTAGGACGAAAAACAAGGCATGAATTTCTGTAAATAGTTTTTCTTTTAATTTTCTAGAGTTTCTCGCGAAGATTTACTGGGCCAACTTTTCCCATGGGCTAAGGAGGTGAAAAAAGGGCGGTGCATGAAACCGACTGCACCCCGCCCGAGACAAACGGTGGGGCCGGCCGGCCTGGGGCCTCCGACCGGACCGTGAGGACCATGTGTGGTTCGAGGACCTATGGATGGTCGCTCTCCTTGTGTGATGAGTGGAATGACAACGTTGTGTGGACTGACTTGGCTAAGTATTGCAGGTGCAGTTGCGGCTTGACCGGTGCTGGTGCATGTGAAGAACAAGCGCGAAAGGTCGTTGCTGCTGAGGCCTCCAAGGGAGAAGACAAGTAGGCTTCGTTCGAGGGACTCCGGTGGCCAAGGTCAAGTGCGGGCCGATGGTGGTACGAATTGCGTGTGATAAGTCGTGAACGGTTTCTTGGTTGAGCCTCAAACCACAGCCCACGACTACGTGGGAGCCAAGTCATGAGTGGAGAATGGCGGAGGCCGCATCGAGTTCGCGGGGTTTCCGTGGTTCACCGTAAGTCCACCGGGTTCTCGGGTTGATCCACAAAGCGTTACGTAAGAACCGAAGACGGAGCCGGGGGCAGCGCCGCCGCGGGGACGGCCCGATCGTGGGTGGTTCGACCCGTCCGATCTCCGTGGGGACCGGTCCGACGTGGGGAGCACCGGCTCCAACCGTGTGCGACGACGCACCGAGACTTCGAAGCGGGAGGACACGCGTTCTGGGATCGCATGGCTTGCGTCGAGGCGCTAGGCATGGTGCGGTCGCCGGGCATCAGGTCAAACTTCATGCAAAGAGAGTCTCCATCTTGATCGCGAGGATAACGGCGTCAAAATCATCCAAGTGGAGGGCGAAGTAGATAAGTGCACGAGGACCCACGGAGCAAAAAGGGCGACCGAGCCGGGCCCGAAACTAGGCACCGGGCCGACGCCCGACGATCGGATCCCGGCCCAGCCCCCGCCGGAGCACCGGATTCGGTCCCGTTTTCCTTGCCCTAGAAGGATCTTCGACCTAAAACCCCAGAACGCGCCGCCAACGGAGAGAGGGGAGTTTATTCGCACCGAGAAGGCCATCTACGAGCTAGAGAGAGAGGAGGAGGATCTCGCGCGGAGATCAACCACCTCGAAGGAAGCACCCTCTCGTGGAGAAGGAGGAAGACACGGCGAAGAAAACCATACAAACGGTGCCATGATCGGCACCTTGATGGGGTAATCTTCTCATTCGTCCATGGGTTATGTCCGTCGTGAGATGTAATCGCACTTTGTTGGATTATCTATCTATCATCTTGTGTTGAATATACTTTAATGCTTAAAGGTTAGCTACCATGCCGTAAGAGGGGAGTACGAGCTCCAATGCTTCCTTGGATCCATTCAATACGCCGTGGCCATCAAAGGTCTAGTCATGATTACCTTATTGTGTGATGCGAGAGAGGGGAAAGGGCGAAACCGTGGTCACAACCCCCGATAGATTAGATTGGTTTTTCATGTCTTTAAGCGATTGCCATGCTCTAGTATCGTAGACCCGTGGGCTTAGTGTCTTCTCTCTTGATCGTTTATCATTCTCTCTAGTGTAGTTTAGTTGTTTTTCTAGTATAATAGTAGTTAGGGGTTTTAGTAGCTAGTGGTGCTTTCGTTGTTGATCGAACGCTTGTAATCCCCTTGCTCCGCTGGGTTGACAAGAACCTTGGAATCCCTGTGGTGAAAAAAGGTGTGGGTGCGTACGCTTGCGGATCGTAGAGGGATACGTCTTTATCCGTCAACACTTTTCTCTCTTGTTACTTTCAGGTGGGTGTTGTCAATGCACCCACCAAGGGAGGCCGATTGAGGACCATGTGTCGTTCGAGGGCTGGGTGGATGGTCGCTTCCTTGTGTGATGAGTGAGTGCCAACAATGTGTGGACCGATTCTTGGCTAAGTATTGGGGGTGCAAAGTTGCGGCTTGACCGGATTGTTGGTGCAGGTGAAGAACAAGCGTGAAAGGTCGTTCGCCGGGTGAGGCCTCCAGGTATGGAGAAGACAAGTAGGCATCGTTCGAGGGACCGGTGGCCGGCGGGGGGTCAAGGTGCGGGCCGCATGGTGGCATGAACGCGCAAGATGAAGTCGTGGACGGTTTCTTGGTTGAGCCTCAAAACCAAGGTCGAGCCCGGACTACATGGGAGCCGAGTCATGAGTGGAGATTGGCGGAGGCTACACCGAGTTCGGCGGGGCTTCCGTTGTTCACCGAAAAAACCAGCAGGTTCCATGGTTGATCCACAGAAAGCCAAGGCCGAAGAGCAGAAGACGGAAGCTAGCAGTTGTCGCGGCACGTCCGACCGAAGGGGGTCTGACCGGCGACCGATGGGAGCACCGGTCCGCCGTGTGCGACGACGAAGTCCGGAACGTAGAAGCGGAGGACACGCGTCGGGATCGCAAGGCTTGCGTCGAGGCTAAGCAGGTTGCGGTCGCGGGCCTCCGTCCGTGGAGAAAGCTTCAAGTCTTCCAAAACCGCCCTTGAGGGGCTTGTATCCCTAGTTGTTAGAGAAGGGTATTTTAGACTTTCGGTTGCCTCCATATAACCCAAGAGGTGAGAGTATGGCAGCCAACTCTTGGAACCCTAGCTCATTTGTTTTCCCATTTTCCTTCCTATTTTCCTTAGGTTTTCCATAGGACTAGCTTGAGAGCTTCATGGAGAGATCTTGTTGAGAGGGATGGGATGATCGGGCGCTTGCTAGACCTTGTATGAACCTTTGTTTCATGTATAGATGATTCGACAGGTGGTTCCTCAAGGTTTGGATGTGTTTTCCCCGGTTGTTCTTGGTGGTGATTTTTGGAGCCCTCTCTTGGTGATTTCTTTGCGTTGTTTACGGACCTTTCTCTCGGGGATTTTATGGGGGAATTTGAGGGGAACCCTTCGTTGTTCTTTGGGCTTTGTGATTCCCCTCCCAAATCCGTGAGTAAAGGTGCTTCAGGACACTGGGGTTTCTTGAGTTCTTGGGTTGGAAGTGCTCTTGGCGGGATTTCCTTGATTCCTCCTTTTTGACGAGTTTTTGGTGGGATTAAACTTGGCTATGGACTCCTTATAAGGTGTTCCTAATATCCCCAAAGTCTTGTTCAAGTCCGTGGAGCGATTCGGGAGATCGAGGTTGGATTTGGGGGAGTTGACTCCTTCGGTGTCTTGTTCATCCCGAGGGCGCCGTAAGTACCCCGTTCGACCGGTGCTCTTGACCCGGTCGACCGGTGCAACCCTCGGTGGGTTTTTGCTTGGGGTGAACGTCCGCAGGTGTGTTCGTTGTAGTCCTGTGTTGCCGCTCGTTTCGAGTTTGGTCCGTTTGGCGGGTAGTGGGCTTCCTGTTTGGTGTTTTGGAGGCTTTGCTTGTGACCGGTTTAACCGGTAAGCTCCGGTCCGACCGTTGGGAGGCAATTGGTGAAAGTTGCCCAGTTTCACCGAGCGAGGACCCCACCGACCCGCGGGTGCTCACCGCCTCCGACTCCCTAGTTGGTCCTGTAGACTCGAGAGTTTGTTTTTCCGCCGCGCGTTCTCGGCTCGGAAGGTTGTGTGTTGGTTCCTAGGTCCAAGTGGCACTCCCGGCAGCTACGTGGGCTTGACCGACTTGGGTAGTGAGTCGGAGACGTGTGTTGGAAGCCGTGTTCATCTTGTAGGAGTTTCCATCTCCTTCGAGAAGAATTTTTATCGGCTCCCATTCACTCCCCCCTCTTTGGTTCGCCGTATCGGTCCTTCACAGGGTCAACTGATCCATCCTGCTTTGCCCTCGCTGAAGTCAAAACCTTCACGTTTCCTTTTTCCTCAGCAGTCACCATGTTGACTGAAAACCCAATCAAGTTCTGACGAAAAGGATTTCCATCCAACTTCATCTTGTTGTCAAACTTCAGATGACCTTCTTGGATAGCCTTTTGAATTCTCATCCTGAAAACCCTGCACTCATTGATGGAGTGAGAATTCCTGTCGTGAAATCCGCAGTATCTCTTTTCTTTGACTCCATCAGGCCGAAGCATAGAATGTCCCTCTAGCAACACTATTCGGCCTTCCTTTACAAGGAACTCAAAGAGCTTATCAGCCCTAGTCACATCAAAGTCATAGGTTCCCTTGGCTTGCTTGACCCATCTCTGGTTCACTGTTAATGGCTTTTTGCCCCACACTATTTCAGCCGCAGCTACTTCCTCTTCATCATCAACTTCCTCTCCTTGATCAGATCTTTCGAGGAATTGGTTGTAGATGTCAGCTATATCACTGTGTTTGGCGAACCTGGAGTCTTTCTTGAAGCCATAAGCTTGGTTGCTCATTAATGATAGCATGTGTGACAATTGGCCAAGATTATCGAACTCCATGCCGAATAGCCGGGCACATACCCGCGACCCATACCAGCCAATTGATCATCCGGGTAGGTTCAAAGAGAAGCACATGCTTTTGGTCTCTACCGAACCTCCCGAGGAACTCCATTGGTGTTTCATTGTTCCTTTGTCTCAGAGTAGTCAAATCAATTAGCTTCTTCTCATTGCTGCCAATGAAATAATGAGCATAAAATTTCTGCTCTAAATCCTTCCAAGAGCAGATTGAGTGAGCAGGCAAAGAGGTGAACCATGTAAAAGCCGGGCCCGTCAATGATAAGGGAAAATATCTGATCATGAATGCTTCATCAGCTGAAGCTTCCCCAAGCTGCATCAAGTATCGAGCTATGTGCTCCACAGTGCTAGTATCATCTTGCCCAGAAAACTTCGTGAAACTGCCAGAGCTTTCACCCCTATGCGGCAAGGCCACCCTGTTATACCATTCTGGGAAAGGAGGTGTATACACATGCCTTTGGTTTTTAGGTTTTAGACCGAATTGATTTTGTAACACATCGGTCATTTTCTGCACCATAAGATCAACGTTAGCGTCTTGATTCCCTGGCCTTCCAGTAGGCATCCCTGTGGTCGTACCATACCCAGGATTCCGGAAATCATCAATGGCACCGTAGTCCATGAATTTTGAATATCCACCCCCATACATGTTCTTCTGTAGCCTATTATTTGCTGGGGCTATCCTGTAAGTAGAGCTAGGTGGAACTCCAGAAGAGCCGAATGCCAATTCTCCATAAGTAGGCCGATTGGGCGCTTCTGATAAGGGTTCTCGCTGCCGGGATTGGTTGACCTCCCGTACTTTGCGGAGGCGGCCGAGCACTTGCATCTTGAGTTGGTTGGCCATTAACGGCAACACTTGATTCTCCTCGTCTCACCACTAGGCCCTTGGGGTGATACTCGATTAAGCACCTTTTCCATGCCTAGACCAAAGACACTAACCATCATTTGTCGGAACATATTCAAGACAGGTGATTGTGTTTGGCCATTATGTTTTCCATAGTTTGCTGAACCGCATTCATAACTTCTTGTTTCTCTTCGAGCGGATGTGGTGTCGGGTTCTCTCGGTAGTAGAACTCTTGGCATGTCGGACTCTAAGATATGGCACACCACTTCGTTTTTAGAAAATGACATGAGACACTTCTGCCGAAATTGATCAACAACTTCCTTTAATTGTAATTGCTGCTCCGCAGACAGCTCCTCTATGGTGACATCCATGACATCATGAATATCAGGCATCTTGATCAGCTAGATGGTCCCACTGGGCATGCCAAAAAGTGTGTTGACGTAAAATCAGCACCTCACACCAAGCACACAGCAAGCCGAACAAAGCTGGCTTAACACACGTGCCAAATCCGAAGCGTGTCGCTCAATTTTCCCTGAAGCGACAAAGGATGAAAAGTGCTAGATAGAACACCGGAACTTGGCCGGTGGTACCGCACGCTTCCGTATTTACGGCTATAAAGCCACTTAAAATGACATATAGCTACAACAAGCTATACGCTCATCGCCAATTGAATATCATTCGGGAGCTCTAAAACATTAAACCAGGATATAGCCGAATGCATGACATAAGCATGATGAAAGATCATTCTTTGTCTAAACAACATTACATGCATGTGGTCATGACTGCTTTTCGAGGATAAAATAAAATAAATAAAGGTGAAGCATGATTATAAATTTGCAGTAAACATGCATGCATAAGCTAAAAGCACTAGTCTACCGCATGTCTAGGTACTTTCAAACCCGTCGAGATCTTGCCAAACATGAAGCAAAATCCAAAGCAACACGTGGTAACTTAATGAATCTATTAGATCTTGCCAAATCTAATAGAGCCGATAATTAGCTCCGAGCTAGATCTTAGCCTGATGCATTCATGATCTAACAAGAAACCAGCTTGAACCAAGCATAAATCCACCGCATGATACTAAGCATGGTAACAAGACTACTTGCATCACGGTCTAAATCCACCACATGATACTAGACATGATGCAAGGTTGCCGGTACTTACGGAGGTCGACGGATCGATGGCTCCTCTCGAAGAACTCGACGACTCGACTAAAGGACTCGAAAGGTTGGCACAGGGCCGGTTTGTTGTGAAATTGTTCGATCCCTATTACAAACCCTAAGGGTTTATATTTATACCCTTGTCCTAACACGACTCCTAGTCGACCACGAGTACAACATTTATTGCCTAAATTAATACTCTGGCGCCAATGTCCGTCTTGTACCTGTCATCAATTCGTCCCTTCCTTAAATTCGGGCCACGTCATCACGTATTCCCGAATGCTTCCTTTTCCAAGCGCAAAACAACCCTTCTGCCGAATGATGGCGTGCTACCGACCGCAGGTACCTTTACCGAATGCTTTGAGGAAAATTTTCTGCCGAATGGTGTTTCTTTACCAAACTCAGCCCACAAGTCAGTCTCTTTCCTGTACCAATTTCTGGTCTTAACAAAAGTCTATGCAAACCCTCATCTTCCCATTTTTCTTGTAAACAGGGACAATATTAGAGATCCACTCTGCATATCTACATGGCCGAATGAAATTTGCTTCTATTAATCTCTCAACTTCTTTTTTCACGTCGGCCAATACTTCATCCTTGTAGATTTTCCGGGGAGGTTGCTTATAAGGTCTAAACCAGGCTTGATTGGAAACTGATGCTCAACAATGGAACGATCCAAACCAGGCATCTCCGAATAATCCCAAGCGAAGCAATCTTTGTATTCTTTTAGAAGCTTGATCAACTCTTCTCTGGAACTCGAATCCAAGTTAGCACTGATAAATGTCGGCCTTGGCTTGTCACCATCTCCAATATCTATTTCTTTTAGTTTGTCAGCCAACATAAATCCACGTCCTAACTTTCCATCAGTTCCATCAATAGGATTCGCCATTAAAAATTGCTATAAGAACCGACTGCTTGATTCGGCTATTGATCACTGCTGACTGGTTCAACAGGACCTTCACCCCGCTCCTTTCCCCGAGAAGCAATCTATACCTTGATACTCCCGGAAAGGCTGGTTCCACGTTAGCCACGCTTGCGAATCATCCGCTTGGACGACTTCCACATCATCATCCACCCATTGAACAAGTTGTTGATGCTTGGTAGATGGAATGCAACAGTTTGCATGGATCCAGTCCCTTCCAAGCAGTAAGCTGTATGCCCCTTTGCCCTCAATGACAAAGAAGGTTGTAAGCAAAGTTTTAGATCCAATCATCAAATCCGCATGCACACAGCCCTTGGTGTCTGAAGGATTTCCAGCAAAATCATTCAGAACTATGCTTGTTGGTGTCAAATCTCCAGGGCCCATGCCAAGCTTCCTGAATGTAGTGTACGGCATCACATTGATCGCAGCTCCACCATCAACAAACATCTTGGTCAATGGCTTCCCATTGACGTATCCCCTCAAGTACAGCGGTCTCATGTTGTGATTTTTGGCCGGTTTGTCAAAAGTAGCTTGCTTGGCTAACACTAACTGTGCCATCAGCCCAAATTGCTCAGCCTCATCAATGTCTGGCGACGCCTCCTCCTGCACAATCTGATTAGCTGGAGCCATGAGTTCATTCCGCAAGAAGCATACCATGCACGCTGGAGCCGAATGACCAGATCCGTCAGGTTTATCTTTTGGGTGCCACACCTGTTTCCTCTTGATTCCCGCCTTCGCTTCCGCTCCCCCCGATTCCCCAAGCGCCGAACCCTTCTCTTTGGCTTCTCCTCAAACCGGTGGGCACCATTGTCCCTTCCATCGCGATATATTCATGATCTTCTTCTTCTTCATGATCAACCCATCCGTGATCGGATATCTTTTCCTTGGTTGATCATTAATTTCATTTATGTTTATGCGCCGACCGTCACTAGGATGCATCCTTCCAATTCTTTCATGGACGGATCGGCGATCGACGTATCTCCGTCCGTATTCGCTGATACTTGTCACTGCATTCGGGACAATTATTCAGCATAGGAAGCTTTAACCCTTCGTTCCAGCAGTGTCTGAAAAAAGCACATCCCCAATGCACACGCTCTTGTTCTCGCGCATATTCTTCTCGTTCTTTCCTGTGTACTTCTTCCTCATATCTTCACTTCTCCTCCTCGTACTTTTGTTCCTGATAACGCTCTTTTTCTTGCTGACGCTGCTACTTGTTAAGGAGAATAGCGAAGTCACCCTGGTATTAGAAGATTCACCCACTTCAATTTGGCTTTTCAAGATGTGAGGTTCACCCTTGTGGATTTGTTCAAATGTCACTTGTTGAGCAGGGTCAACTGATCCATCTTTCTTCGCCTTCGCTGAAGTCAAAACCTTCACTTTTCCTTTCCCTTCAGCGGTCACCATGTTGATTGAGAATCCAATCATGTTCTGAGGAAAAGGATTGCCATCTAATTTCATCTTATTATCAAATTTTAAATGACCTTCCTGGATAGCCTTTTGAATTCTCATCCTAAAGACCCTGCACTCATTGATGGAGTGAGAACTCCTGTCATGAAACCCACAGTATCTCTTTTCTTTCACTCCATCAGGCCGAAGCATAGAATGCCCATCTGGCAACTTGATCCGGCCTTCCTTCACAAGGAACTCAAAGAGCTTATCAGCCTTGGTCACATCGAAATCATAGGTGCCCTTGGTTTGCTTGATTCACCTCTGATTTACTGTTAATGGCTCTTTGCCCCATACTATTTTAGCTGAAGCTATCTCCTCTTCATCATCATATTCCTCTCCCTGATCTGCCCTTTTGAGGAATTGATTATAGATGTCAGCTACATCACTGTGTTTGGCGAACCTAGAGTCTTTCTTGAAGTCATAAGCTTGGTTGCTCATCAATGACAATCAGGAGACAATTGGCCAAGATTATCGAACTCCATGCCGAATAGCTTTTCCCGACTAGCTGGCAACATACCCGCTACAGCCATACCAGCCAATTGATCATCTGGTAGATTCAAAGAGAAGCACATGGTTTTTGTCTCTCTGAACCTCCTGAGGAACTCCATGGGTGTCTCATTATTCCTCTGCCTCAAGGTAGTTAGATCAATTAGCTTTTTCTCATTGCTGCCAATGAAATAATGAGCATGAAACTTCTGCTCCAAATCCTTCCAAGAGCAGATTGAGTGAGCAGGCAAAGAAGTGAACCACGTAAAGGTCGGGCCTGTCAGTGATAAAGGGAAATATCCGATCTGAATGCCTCATCGGCGTGCTTCCCCCAAGCTGCATCAAGTATCGGGCTATGTGTTCCACAATACTAGTATCATCTTGCCCGTAAAATTTCGTGAGATGCGCAGGAACTTTCACCCCCGTTCGGTAAGGCCACCTCGTTATACCATTCAGGGAAAGGAGGTGTATACACATGCCCTTGGGTTTTAGGCTTCGTGCCGAATTGATTTTGAAGCACATCGGTCATTCTCTCGCATCGGGAGATCAATATTGACATCTTGATTCCTAGGTCCTCCCACGAGCATCCTCGTAGCACCACCATATCCGGGGATTCGGGAGAGCATCAACGACCGTAATCCATGAACTCCGAATACCCGACGCCGTACATGTTCTTCTGCAACTTGTTATTTGCTGGGGCTATCCTGTAAGTAGAATTAGGTTGAACTCCAGGAGTGCCAAACACCATCTCTCCATATGTATGTGGATTAGGTATAGCTTGACAATGATTTGGCCGAACTGGTTGGCCATCCATGTGTTGAGTTGGCTAACCACTCATGCTCTGTGGAGGTGGTTGAATACTTGTATCTTGACGAACTGGTTGGCCAGTGACAGCAGCACTTGATTCTCCTGCAAAATGTTTGTCCACACCTGGGCCGAAGACGCCAACCATCATCTGTCGAAAGCTATTTAGAAATGCAGTATTGTGCATAGCCATTATGTCTTCCAACGTTTTCTGTACCATGCCAAAGACTTCTTGTTTCTCCGCAGCAGCGGTTGTATCAGGTTCTCCTGGCATTAGAACTCTTGGCATGTCAGACTTGAGGAATGGTACACCGCTTCTATTTTTGGAAAACGACATCAGAAACTTCTGCTGGAATTGATCAATAGCTTCCTTCAGTTGCAATTATTGTTCGTAGACGACTCCTCTAAGGTGACATCCATGACATCTTGAATATCGAGCATCTTGATCAAAAGAATGTCCCACCGGCGTGCCAAGAAGTGTGTTGACGTAAAATCGGCACCTCACGCCAAGCACACAACAGAAGCCGAACAAGCGAGGCTTAACACACTTGTCGGTGCGGAATATGGTCCCGACACTAACCGGTAGATAGCGCCGAGGTCTATCCCTCAATGGTCGATGCTAAGCAACGAGTGACACGGGGTTTTTATCCACCGGTTCGGCCGAGGGGGCCGTACGTCCGGCCGGGGGTGTGCTCTCGGCACTATATTGCTCAGCACCGGGGGTGCCTGTAGTGGGGCTGCTACAAGCAAGGCGAGAGAGGAAGCGTGGCTTCCAAGTCCCTGGTCGAGTGGCTGAAGATGTTGTGGGAGAATTAGAGAGTGAGTGCACGGTGGTGTGCTCTTGTCCCGTCTCTCCTGTCTATCTCCCCCTGCGGCTGGGGGGTTCGTCCCCCTTTTATAGATCAAGGGGGAGGCGAACTACATGCATGCCGCGCTATCTAGCTACGTGGAGAAGCACGACGTGCTACGGCCGGAGGGAGTGGGCGGCCGTCCGGCGATCCTTGCGAGCGATCGGTCATCATGACCGACTTGTACCCGAACGGTGGCGGTTCGAGGGTAGGAGAGCAAGGATGGCGGTGATGTCCTCGGCGACAGAGCTCGAGGGAGGTGCTGACGCAGGCCCGTACGGCGCACAAGAGTGGGCAGAACGGCGTTCCTTCCCGACGCGCTTCACGGGGCTGGAGTCGTTGCTACAGGGCCCGGCGTGCGCCTGCACGCGCGGGTACGGCGGCCACGCCGTTACAGTGGCGGGGATGGCAATCCACCGGCCTAGCGCCTCCACCTAACCCTGTAGGGTCACAAGAAAGTGAATCGAGGGTGCGCCGGCCCCCTTTCGAGGGCTCGGCGTGTTAGCCGTACTAGGGCGTGCGCACGGTGTCACGGGACTGACACCGGCCGCGCTGCACAGTCCCCTCCCACAATGGTGGGGATGGGCTCCTCCCTAGGGAGTTGGTGCGGCGGCACCGGGGTGCGAGCCCCGGGCGCATGATGGCGCCGTCCTGCGGCGTCAGGGCGTTAAATGCCCGTGTACGGGGTCGGCGCACGAGTGAGGGGCACCCTCGAGCGTGGCGGACCTCGGCCGAGGGCGGGGCGTACCCTCGAGCGAGACGGAGCCCGCTCGAGGGAAGTGCCTCCCCTCGAGCGGGGTGAAACCCGCCCGAAGGGAGCGCGCATCCTCGAACGGGACGGAGCCTGTTCGAGGGGATCCTTACGTGGGCCGCCTCGATGGGCCGTCGGGGTCCCCGTGGGCTGTGCCCTGCATGATTAGGCACCTGCATTGTTAGGCTCAACGTATTTTGGTTTCATTGCGGGTTTTAAGTGAGGTTTTCCCCATTGTTTAAGGGGACCCCTAGGGCTGTCCCCGACAGTAGCCCCCGAGCATCTGTGGGTTTTCCATTGAGGCTCCCGCAGATGCTTCGGAACCTGCCGATAGGACGTTCTTCCCTCCTTGTTCGCGAACGCTTTCCGTGGGGCCGCGTCGGCGGACCCGCGGGTCTAGCCGAAGCCTGCGGGGAGGTGTGGGTACTCCTCGCAGGGGGTTAACCGCGAGAATTTTGGTCGAGAGGGCGTGGCACATATGCCAACCGGCATCGGCGGTATTTCGGCCGGCTTCGGGGGTGCACGCCTTCTTGGCCTTGTCTCCCGGCGGGTGCAATTTCAAGGAGGTGTAGCCGTGCGTCAAGCCCCCGAGCCTTGGCCCGTTCGAGGCGATCGGGTAGAGCTTGGCGACTTGTTTTTTAACGTGCCCTCGCCGTCCCTCCGCGGGACGGAGGGTGAGGTTTCCGCAACCCCCATCGAGCGGGTCGCGGATTGCGGATTCCTCGTCGAGCTGCTAGCGGGTGGTTCAAGTGGACGTCCATGCCCCGTTTGATAAGCGTAGGCTGCGCGGTCCGGAGACACGTCCATGGAAGCGCTTGCGTGGGTTTGCTAGGTGGGGCTCGGTCCCGTTCGATAGGGACCGAGGGCGCGGAAGCTCTCCCTCGGTGGGATCCCCCCGGCTAGGCCGCCCTCGCCGGCTCTCGAACACGACATGTGGGGCACCCTCGAGCCGACGGGCTCGAGGAACGGCTCGAATGCGCGTGCCCTCGTCGTCCCTAACTCGCGATCCGTGGCGCCCGTTCGAACCCGTCGAGGGTCAGGCTTCGGACCTCTGATCAGTAGGGCCGTGCGGGGTGGCGCCTGGGCGGCCCCGTCTTTTCACGTTTGCGGCCGTCGAGGGGTCTGGGCGAGCCAGCCCTCGAGGTGCTGGTTGTGGCACAGCGCGGCATGGGTGCTTGCGGTGCCTGCTTTACTTCAAGCAGGCCCTGGGCGACCCTCTCACGAGCGCGCCTTTTTTAGAGGGTTGATGTTGTCTCGAGCCGGGGGCTCGTGCCGCTCGAGGGTTTTACGCGGCATGGGTACCCGCGGTGCCTGCTTTACATCAAGCAGGTCCCGGGCGGCCTTCTCGCGTCGATATCCTATCGAGGGCTGCTTTCGTTTTGAGCCAAGGGCTCGTGCCGCTCGAGGGTTTTACGCGGCATGGGTACCCGCGGTGCCTGCTTTACATCAAGCAGGTCCCGGGCGGCCTTCTCGCGTCGATATCCCATCGAGGGCTGCTTTCGTTTTGAGCCAAGGGCTCGTGCCGCTCGAGGGTTTTACGCGGCATGGGTGCCCGCGGTGCCTGCTTTACATCAAGCAGGTCCCGGGCGACCTTCTCACGTCGATATCCCATCGAGGGTTGCCCTTGTCTCGAGCCAGGGGTTCGCCCCGCTCGAGGGTTCTCCTTGCTTGGCTTGCTTGATTCACCTCGAAATCATAGGTGCCCTTGGCTTGCTTGATTCACTTCTGATTTACTGTTAATGGCTCTTTGCCCCATACTATTTTAGCTGAAGCTATCTCCTCTTCATCATCATATTCCTCTCCCTGATCTGCCCTTTTGAGGAATTGATTATAGATGTCAGCTACATCACTGTGTTTGGCGAACCTAGAGTCTTTCTTGAAGTCATAAGCTTGGTTGCTCATCAATGACAATCTGTGAGACAATTGGCCAAGATTATCGAACTCCATGCCGAATAGCTTTTCCCGACTAGCTGGCAACATACCCGCTACAGCCATACCAGCCAATTGATCATCTGGTAGATTCAAAGAGAAGCACATGGTTTTTGTCTCTCTGAACCTCCTGAGGAACTCCATGGGTGTCTCATTATTCCTCTGCCTCAAGGTAGTTAGATCAATTAGCTTTTTCTCATTGCTGCCAATGAAATAATGAGCATGAAACTTCTGCTCCAAATCCTTCCAGGAGCAGATTGAGTGAGCAGGCAAAGAAGTGAACCACGTAAAGGTCGGGCCTGTCAGTGATAAAGGGAAATATCTGATCCTGAATGCCTCATCAGCAGAAGCTTCCCCAAGCTGCATCAAGTATCGGGCTATGTGTTCCACAGTACTGGTATCATCTTGCCCAGAAAATTTCGTGAGATCTGCAGGAACTTTCACCCTGTTCGGTAAGGCCACCCTGTTATACCATTCTGGGAAAGGAGGTGTATACACATGCCCTTGGGTTTTAGGCTTCAGGCCGAATTGATTTTGAAGCACATCGGTCATTCTCTGCATCAGGAGATCAATATTGACATCTTGATTCCTAGGTCCTCCCACAGGCATCCCTGTAGCACCACCATATCCAGGATTCGGGAGAGCATCAACAGCACTGTAATCCATGAACTCCGAATACCCGACGCCGTACATGTTCTTCTGCAACTTGTTATTTGCTGGGGCTATCCTGTAAGTAGAATTAGGTTGAACTCCAGGAGTGCCAAACACCATCTCTCCATATGTATGTGGATTAGGTATAGCTTGACGAGGATTTGGCCGAACTGGTTGGCTATCCACGTGTTTAGTTGGCTGACCACTCATGCTCTGTGGAGGTGGTTGAATACTTGTATCTTGACGAACTGGTTGGCCAGTGACAGCAGCACTTGATTCTCCTTCAAAATGTTTGTCCACACCTGGGCCGAAGACGGCAACCATCATCTGTCGAAAGCTATTTAGAAATGCAGTATTGTGCATAGCCATTATGTCTTCCAACGTTTTCTGTACCATGCCAAAGACTTCTTGTTTCTCCGCAGCAGCTGTTGTATCAGGTTCTCCTGGCATTAGAACTCTTGGCATGTCAGACTTGAGGAATGGTACACCGCTTCTATTTTTGGAAAACGACATCAGAAACTTCTGCTGGAATTGATCAATAGCTTCCTTCAGTTGCAATTATTGTTCTGTAGACAGCTCCTCTAAGGTGACATCCATGACATCTTGAATATCAGGCATCTTGATCAAAAGAATGTCCCACCGGGCGTGCCAAAAAGTGTGTTGACGTAAAATCAGCACCTCACGCCAAGCACACAGCAAGCCGAACAAGCAGGCTTAACACACTGTCGGTGCGGAATATGGTCCCGACACTAACCAGTAGATAGCGCCGAGGTCTATCCCTCAATGGTCGATGCTAAGCAACGAGTGACACAGGGTTTTTATCCTGGTTCCGGCCGAGGGGGCCGTACGTCCAGCAGGGGTGTGCTCTCGGCACTATATTGCTCAGCACCGGGGGTGCCTGTAGTGGGGCTGCTACAAGCAAGGCGAGAGGGGAAGCGTGGCTTACAAGTCCCTGGTCGAGTGGCTGAAGATGTTGTGGGAGAATTGGAGAGTGAGTGCACGGTGGTGTGCTCTTGTCCCGTCTCTCCTGTCTGTCTCCCCCCGCGGCTGGGGGATTCGTCCCCCTTTTATAGATCAAGGGGGAGGCGAACTACATGCATGCCGCGCTATCTAGCTACGTGGAGAAGCACGACGTGCTACGCTGTAGAGTGGGCGGCCGTCCGGGCGATCCTTGCAGCGATCTGGTCATCATGACCTGACTTGTACCCGAACAGTGGCGGTTCGAGGGTAGGAGAGCAGTGGATGGCGGTGATGTCCTCTGACAGGCTCGAGGGAGGTGCTGACGCAGGCCCGTACGGCGCACAAGAGTGGGCAGAACGGCGTTCCTTCCCGGCACGCTTCACGGGGCTGGAGTCGTTGCTACAGGGCCCGGCGTGCGCCTGCACGCGCGGGTACGGCGGCCACGCCGTTACAGTGGCGGGGATGGCAATCCACCGGCCTAGCGCCTCCACCTAACCCTGTAGGGTCACAAGAAAGTGAATCGAGGGTGCGCCGGCCCCCTTTCGAGGGCTCGGCGTGTTGGCCGTCTTGGGGCGTGCGCACGGTGTCACGGGACCGACACCGGCCGCGGCGCACGGTCCCCTCCCACGGTGGTGGGGATGGGCTCCTCCCCGGGGAGTTGGTGCGGCGGCACCGGGGTGCGAGCCCCCGGCGCATGATGGCGCCGTCTGCGGCGTCGGGGCGTTAAATGCCCGTGTACGGGGTCGGCGCACGAGTGAGGGGCACCCTCGAGCGTGGCGGACCTCGGCGAGGGCGGGGCGTACCCTCGAGCGAGGCGGAGCTCGGCCGAGGGCGGGGCGTACCCTCGAGCGAGACGGAGCCCGCTCGAGGGAAGTGCCTCCCCTCGAGCGGGGTGAAACCCGCCCGAAGGGAGCGCGCATCCTCGAACGGGACGGAGCCTGTTCGAGGGGATCCTTACGTGGGCCGCCTCGATGGGTCGTCGGGGTCCCCGTGGGCTGTGCCCTGCATGGTTAGGCACCTGCATGGTTAGGCTCAACGTATTTTGGTTTCGTTGCGGGTTTTAAGTGAGGTTTTCCCCATTGTTTAAGGGGACCCCTAGGGCGGTCCCCGACAGTAGCCCCCGAGCATCTGTGGGTTTGCCATTGAGGCTCCCGCAGATGCTGGAACCTACTGATAGGACTTTCTTCCCTCCTTGTTCTGCGAACGCTTTCCGTGGGGCCGCGTCAGCGGGACCCGCGGGTCTAACCCCGAAGCCACGTAGGAGTGTGGGTACTCTGCGGGGGTTAACCGCGAGAATTTTGGTCAGAGGGCGTGGCACATATGCCAACCGGCATCGGCGGTATTTCCCGGCCCGGCTTCGGGGGTGCACGCACTGCTGGCACAGTCTCCGGCGGGTGCAATTTCAAGGAGGTGTAGCCATGCGTCAAGCCCCCGAGCCTTGGCCCGTTCGAGGCGATCGGGTAGAGCTTGGCGACTTGTTTTTTAACGTGCCCTCGCCGTCCCTCCGCGGGACGGAGGGTGAGGTTTCCGCAACCCCCATCGAGCGGGTCGCGGATTGCGGATTCCTCGTCGAGCTGCTAGCGGGTGGTTCAAGTGGACGTCCATGCCCCGTTCGATAAGGGTAGGGCTGCGCGGTCGGAGACACGTCCATGGAAGCGCTTGCGTGGGTTTGCTAGGTGGGGCTCGGTCCCATTCGATAGGGACCGAGGGTGCGGAAGCTCTCCCTCGGTGGGATCCCCCCGGCTAGCTGCCCTCGGCGGCTCTCGAACACGACATGTGGGGCACCCTCGAGCCGACGGGCTCGAGGAACGGCTCGAATGCGCGTGCCCCTGTCGTCCCTAACTCGCGATCCGTGGCGCTGTTCGAACCCGTCGAGGGTCGGGCTTCGGACCTCGATCGGTAGGGCCGTGCGGGGGTGGCGCACGGGCGGCCCCGTCTTTTCACGTTTGCGGCCGTCGAGGGGTGCGGGCGAGCCGGCCCTCGAGGTGCTGGTTGGTGGCACGGCGCGGCATGGGTGCTTGCGGTGCACCGCTTTACTTCAAGCGGGCCCTGGGCGACCCTCTCACGAGCGCGCCTTTTTTAGAGGGTTGATGTTGTCTCGAGCGGGGGCTCGTGCCGCTCGAGGGTTTTACGCGGCATGGGTACCCGCGGTGCACCGCTTTACATCAAGCGGGGTCCCGGCGGCCTTCTCGCGTCGATATCCTATCGAGGGTCTGCTTTCGTTTTGAGCCAAGGGCTCGTGCCGCTCGAGGGTTTTACGCGGCATGGGTACCGCGGTGCCCGCTTTACATCAAGCGAGGTCCGGGCGGCCTTCTCGCGTCGATATCCCATCGAGGGCTGCTTTCGTTTTGAGCCAAGGGCTCGTGCCGCTCGAGGGTTTTACGCGGCATGGGTGCCCGCGGTGCCTGCTTTACATCAAGCAGGTCCCGGGCGACCTTCTCACGTCGATATCCCATCGAGGGTTGCCCTTGTCTCGAGCCAGGGGTTCGCCCCGCTCGAGGGTTCTCCTTGCTTGGCAAGGGACCCGATCATTTAATGCCTCGCAGTCGAGGCTGCGGTTTTTGCAGCGCGGGCGCGTCTTTTTAGGCGCTGCGGCCGCGCGCGCGCGCGTAGTGGGCGGCGTTGCAGGTGGACGTGACGGCTTCGCCTCGGTCCCTGCAGGTCTTCGCCGTGATGATGGCCCGCCTGCAGTGATGTGGCCGCTGCAGTCGTGGTGGGGCCCGTCCGTCGGCGTGAAGGGAAGATTCCCTGCAGTTAATGCGAGCGGGGCATCCGCTCCGGAGAGCTCGCCCCGTCGGCTTATAAATCTGAAGGGTGGAGGAGACGGCGGTTTTTTACCTTGACGCCTCACCGTTTTCAGATCCCCGCCCCTTCGTCTTCGCCTCGCTCTTGCCACCGCGCGGTGTCGCCTTTAGAGCTCGTCTTCCGTCTTTTGTCCTCCGTCCTCGCATTCCTTCGCCCTTCCTCATGGCGCCGCCTCAGCTTCCCCTCACGATCTTGGAGCCGTATGCTTGGGAGAGGTCGACGGTCACCAGGCTGGCCCTTGGCGAGCTAGTCGCCGCCGGCCAGCTGGCGGCCAACGAAGAGGGACGTCCGGCGGAGTGGATAGTCTCGCCGGCGGCGGACCGTGCGCCCAACCCGCCAGAGGGCTATGTGGTCAGCTTCATCCGCTACCACGAGCGGGGCTTCAATGCGCCGGCGAGCCGTTTTATGCGGGCGATGTGTCACCACTACGGAGTGGAGCTGCACAACTTTGCCCCCAACGCGATTTCGCAGGCGGCTGCGTTCGTCGGCGTTTGCGAAGGGTATCTGGGGATCCCAGTCAATTGGGAGCTTTGGGTACACCTTTTCCGCGCGGAGCTCGTCACGTAGCCCACGACGGAGCCAAGGACCCGCCGCGCGGTGCGCGCCGGCGGGATGTCGCTTGCCCTGCGGGGGCAATTCAAGAACGTCTACATCTCCTGCACCATGACGACGAACAACGCCGGTTGGGAGCGGGGATGGTTTTATCTGCGCAACGCCGAGCCTGGCCTTCCCCCCTACACCGGCCGGGTGTTCAAGGAGAGGCCTGACTCCTGGGGCTACGGGGTGTCCACGCCCCAGCATCGGGTGCGGCAGGAGTCGGTCTTGGCCGCGCTGCAGCGCCTGGCGACGATGGGGCTGAGGGCGGTGAGTGTCCTCGCCTTCCTCCATCATAGGCGGGTCGTGCCCTTGATGGAGAGGCCGCTCTGCATCTTCGAGATGACGGAGGCGGCCAACCCCATCGACCTGGCAAGGTCGCGGATGCTCCCGACGCCCCTCGAGCGGCCATATGCGCTCACCCGGGCGCGGAGCGCCGTCGACACCCGGACGCCGCCGATGCCTGCGGGTCGGACCCCATGGGACCTCGAGATGCTTCCCACCGGCCTGCTCGTGAGTTTGGTTCTTGATTTCGTTTTAGTTCTTTGTGTTGCCTTTGCCTCCTGACGCGCCCTTGTTGCTCCTGTGTACAGCTGGTGACTTTCACCGTCGCCAAGTCCATTCCGCCTACCCCCGACTCCCGCGCGCGGGGCGGGCGGCGCGGCGGCGGCGGCGGGAGCGAGGGCGGCGCGCAAGAGGGAGCACGCGAGGCGGCGTCAAGCGCGTCACGATCGGCGGGCCGCGGAGTGCGGCGGCGCGAAGAGGCGGGGCTCTCCTCCCCGGGGGCCGAGGAGTTCTCATCCTCGGAGGAGGACGAAGAGGAAGAGGGCGAGGGGGAGGGTCCCTCGACGGGTGGCGACTGCGCCCCCTTCGCGGAGCCGGCGCCGGCGGCGAGGGCGGCATCGTTTGGGGCGGGCGCAACGGCGCCCGCCGCCGGGCCATCGACATCGAGGGCGGCGCGCGCCGCGGAGGGCGCCCGGCGCGCTCGTCGGGGGTGCGCACGGCGGCGCGCGGCGCGTGCATCGAGCGTGCCTACGCGCGCGGGGGAAGCGCGTCCGCGCGCGCGCGCGGCGTCGTCGGGGAGCGGCGGCGGCGGGCGCACCCGCACGCGGGGCGAGCGTACTGCGCGCGCGCGCGGCGCGTCGTCGGGAGGCGCGACATCGGGGCGCGGCCGCGCGCGGGGCGGGCGCGCCCACGCGCGTGGCGGCGCGCGTCGGGAGACGCGGCGGCGGGGCGCGCCGGCGGCGCCGGCCTCATCCGCTAAGGCTTCGAGGAAGAGGAAGCATGCCTTTTCCTCCTCGAGGTAAGGGGCTCGATGCTTCACTCGGTTTAACTAGTTGATGATTAGGCGTTCTAACCCTCCGTTCGCGCCTGCGCAAGGTGGTGCCAACCGTGCCTCCTCTCGCACCTGCCAAGGTGCTGAGGACGGACGCGTCCTTCCCCACCCGGCGGCGCTCGTCGAGGGCGCCGCGGGCGGGGACAAGCACGGCGGCGGCGGGCGAGAGCTCGCGAGGGCGCGGGCGGGGCCACGAGGCCTCGGCCAACGAGATCGGCCCGCCGCGGCGCGGTCGGCGGTCACCGAGGAGCGGCCGGCGCGGCCGTCATGGGGGGGTGCGGGCCGCGGCGGCGGCGGTGGTGGAGGCGCAGCCGCCGGGGGGCTGTTGCTGCGTGGAGGAGGCGGAGCGGGAGCGACCCGCGGCGCCCGTGGGCGCGGGCGCGGCCGAGAGGTGGTGGCCGCGGCGCGCGGGCGCCGGCGCCGCGGCCGCGGAGGCGCGGGCGGAGGCGCGGTGGAGGCGGCACGGCGGCGGCGCCGCCGGCGTTCGCAAGCGGAGGTGGTGGAGGTCTCGGACGACTCTCCGCCGCTTGGGTGGGATCAGTGGGCCGGTGGCCCACGAGTTCCCCCCCGAGCCCCAAGAGGGGGCCCTCGTGAGGCGGCGCGAGGGTCACCGGTGGTGGGGGGGTCGAGGATGCGGCGCCGAGGCCTCGTCCTCCCGCGCGCCGGCCGCCCCGCCCGGTGGAGGGGGCCGTCGATGATCCCTTTGCGTTTGCCAACGCCAGGGGGGAGCGAGGAGCTGCGGGGCGAGCTGCGGAGCCACGGCGCTACGCTCAACCGCGCCCGCGCACGAGGCGGCGCGGGTCCATGGCGGCCGGCATGGCTCGTATTCCGGAGTTAGCCGTGGTTGCTTGTTCTCTCCTTTCTTTCGTTTGTGCATGCGCCTTCGTGTCGCGGCACTCATGGGTTTTGATTCCGTGGTTGCCCGGGAGCTCGAGCGTCGCGCCCACGACAAGTACGATGCGTTCGACCGGTGAACGCCGAGGTCCACCGGCCCTCGGGGAGCGGTGCGGCGCTTTCGACGCGCTTGCCGACGCTCTCGGGTCCCCGGACGGTGGGCCGGCGTGCGGGCCACGGCTCCGGCCCGACGAGGGCTGCCCGAGGGCTCGAGGCGGAGACACGGCGCGCCGCTCGAGCCTCGAGCGGGTGCGCGCGGCCCTCGTCGATCGTGATGAGGCGCGCGCGCGCGCGCGGGGACTTGGAGAAGACGCGGACGGCGGCGCTAGCGGGAGGCGGAGGTGGCGGCCGTCCGTGTCGCGGCCGGGAGCTTCGCTCGTCGCTTGAGGGGGCGCGGGCGCGGCGGCGCCGGCTAGGAGCGGGCGCGCGGGGCGGAGCGGTGGGCCAAGGGGGCCGACGACACGAAGGCCGCCCTCGACGCCAAGGCCGCGGCCCTCGTCGTTGGCCGAGGAGCGGCTCCTGCAAGAGAGCACCGCCGCCAAGGGGCGAGGAGCGGCTCCGGCGAGGGGCGAGCCGCCCTCACCGCCCCGTGCGGCGGAGCGGGAACGCGCCGCCCACGAGGTGACGCAGAAGTCCTTGGCGGATCGGGACGCCAAGCTCTCCAAGGCCGAGGGTGAGGTGATTATGCTCAGCATCACCGACGCCAATCAGGAGCTGTCCCTCCGGGAGCAGGGCGAGACCGTCGAGCGCCTCGAGCTGACGGTCGAGGCCGTGCGCCGCGACCTCGAGATGGAGAGGAAGCAAGTCGAAGGTGAGTCACAGTCTGACTCTCGTCTTGTTGGTTTTGCGATTGGGAACTCGCATTCCCTTTTTCTGATTTCTTTCTTGCCTTGGTGTTCCCAAGCTTGCGCACCGCCCTGGGGCATGCGGCTGAGCGGGCCGAGGCACTCCAGGCCTCCTACAACTCCTCCGAGCAGGAGTTGCGGGAGCTGCGCGATGCGGCCCTCGAGACCTGCCGCGCCGTCGAGGAGGGCGAGGCGCGGGCGGCGGCTCGGCCCCGGCCGGCCGCTGCGCGCCCTTGGTGGCCATGTCACCGAGCGGATGCGCCGGGCGGCTGCGGTGGGCGTCCGAGAAGGCCCTCGGAGTGGTGCGATCCCACTACGAGGTTAACTTCGAGGCGGCGGCGGAAGGCTACATCGTTCCCGAGGGCGTCGAGGACGAGGTGGCCATGGAGCGTGTGGATGCGCTCGGCTGCCGACGCCGCCGGGTCGCTCGCCGAGGCCTTCGAGGAGTTCCTCTTCCGGACGTCGGCCGATCTTCTTTGCTCCTCCCCTCCCCGAAAGCGGTTGGGCGCTAGGCCCGTTTTTTGTTTATGTGTATCAGTATTCTGGCCTCGTGGCCTTTTGTAAATAAACAAGTTGTTTCATGAACATGATCATTTGCTGTAAATGAAGTCGTTTGTTTGTCACGCTTTTTGTTTCTCCTTCTTCCTGAGTAGATTCTAGTTAGGGGAGTTCGATTTTCGCAGGGGGCCCGCTGGGTTGGAGGCGAGAGAGAAGGGCCATATCCACGCGGCGTAGGCTATCTCTGGCTCGCACGCTCCTTCCGTTGTGCCGCCTGCGCCCTGTTCGAATCGTGGCTCGAGGTTGAAGTAGGAAACAAACTTAGCGCGTGTGGGTTGTTGCGTTTTTTGCGCGAAAAAATGGGACTATTTTGGGGGGGATGCCCCCCGCAGTAGCCCCCGAGGGTAACTTGGGTTTCAGGGGAGAGCCGAGTTGCCCTTTTTATTGAGCTTAAAGCTTTTACATAGTTGCAACCAACTGGGGCGTTGGCCGTGCGATTTTTACAACCAAAAAAATACTTGGAAATCCTAGCTAAGGGTAGAAGCGGCGTAGCTGTTGGATGTTCCAAGCGTTGGTGAGCTCTTCACCGTCCTCATTGGCCAACTTGTATGTGCCGGGCTTGAGTACCTTCACCACGACGTAGGGTCCCTCCCATGGGGGCGATAGCTTGTGGCGCCCTCGGTTGTCTTGGCGTAGCCTTAGGACCGAGGTCCCCTTCGCCTGAAATCCCGCCGGCGTATCTTGCGTGCTTGATAGCGCCTGAGGGACTGCTGGTACCTCGCGGAATGCATCAAGGCTACGAGGCGCGCTTCGTCCGGGCCGGTCCCGGCGAGTCCTCGCGGGCTCGTTGGTTGGCATCCTCGTTATAGCCTCGAACCTTGGGCGACCCGTATTCTAAATCCGTGGGGAGGACGGCCTCCGCGCCGTGGACTAGGAAAAACGGGGTGAACCCGGTAGCTCCGCTCGGGGGTGGTCCTTAGGCTCCACACAACCGGCGGTAGTTCTTGGAGCCATTTCCACCCGGTTGTTCAGGCGGTCGAAAATTACGGGCTTTAGACCTTGTAAGATCATGCCATTGGCACGTTCCACTTGGCCGTTGGTCGTGGGTGCGCCACGTGCCCAATCCACGCGGATGTCGAGCGGTCGCGAGAACTCCAAGAACTTCTTGCCCGTGAATTGGGATCCATTGTCGGTGATGATGGAGTTTGGCACTCCAAAGCGGTAGATGATGTCGGTGAAGAATGTCACCGCCTGCTCTGCCCTTAGATTCGTGATGGGGCGCACCTCCACCCACTTGGAGAACTTGTCGATCGCGACCAACAAGTGGGTGAAGCCCCCGGGCGCCTTCCGCAAGGGCCCGACGATGTCCAGTCCCCACACGGCGAACGGCCATGTTACGGGGATGGTCTGTAGGGCATGGGCGGGCAAGTTGGACTTGCGGGCGTAGAACTGGCACCCTTCGCAGGTGCGCACGATCTCGTTGGCGTCCGCGACCGCAGTGGGCCAGTAGAAGCCCTGGCGGAACGCGTTGCCGACGAGGGTGCGGGGCGCGGCGTGGTGTCCACAGATCCCCGCGTGGATGTCCCGCAGGAGCTCGCACCCCTCGGGAATGGGCACGCATCGTTGTAGGATGCCGGAGGCGGCGCGCTTGTACAGCTCGCCGTCGACGAGGGTGAACGATTTAGCCATCCTAGCGATGCGCCTAGCCGCGGCCCGGTCCGCGGGGAGTTCCCCTCGAGCGATCCAGGCAGTGTATTTCTCCCGCCAGTCCGCCTGGACGGGAGCCGGCTCGATGTCCATTACGTCGACTTCGTGGGAGCCGTACCCCTCGAGAAGGGAGAGCACGTACGCCTCGTTCGAGGGGTCCTCGTCCATGGGCTCCGCACCCGCTGGATTCGAGGGAGCCCCCGAGGGTTCGTTGTGATTCGAGGGGTAGGCCTCGAAGGCGACCGAGGGTTGGGCGACGTCGCGCGCGAAAACGTTCGGGGGGACGGTGATCCGCCCGGACGCGATCTTGGCGAGTTCGTCCGCCTCTTCGTTGTACCTGCGGGGCACATGGTTGAGCTCGATGCCGTAGAACTTGTCTTCGAGGGCTCGCACGGCTTTGCAGTAGGCCTCCATCTTGTCGTCGTGGCAGCTCGCGTTCTTCATGACTTGATCAATCACGAGCTGCGAGTCGCCCCTTACGTCGAGGCGCTTGACGCCTAACTCAATGGCGATTTTGAGGCCGCAGAGGAGGGCTTCATATTCAGCCATGTTGTTAGACGCGGGGAAGTGGAGGCGCACCGCGTACGGCATGTGTTCCCCGAGGGGTGACACGAAGAGCAGGCCCGCGCCCGCCCCCGTTTTCATCACCGAGCCGTCGAAGAACGAGAGTCCCGGCCTCCGCTTGGATGCCGTGGCGGCGGTAGGCTGCGTGTCCGTCCATTCGGCGACGAAATCCGCCAAGATTTGGGACTTGACAGCCTTGCGCGCGGCGTAGGCGAGCGTCTCGCCCATCGGCTCCACGGACCACTTGGCGATCCTACCCGCGGCGTCGGGGTTGCGGATGATTTCTCCTAGTGGGAAGGAGGAAACCACCGTGACGGGGTGGGCCTCGAAGTAGTGGCGAGTTTGCGCCGCGCAAGAACCCTTTGCGTACGGCAACACGGACACGGGGGTAGCGCGTCTTCGTGTCGAGAGGACCTCGGCGATGTAGTAGGCGGCGGCGCACGGGCAAGGCATGCCCTTCCTCCGTGCGCTCCACAACGATCACGGCGCTCACCACCAGGTGGTCGCGGCCACGTAGAGCTGCGGGGGGCTCGCCGTCTGTGGCGGCGTGAGGATCGGGGCGTGCGTCAGAGACGCCTTTAGCTTGTCGAGCGCATCCTGGGCCTCGGTGGTCCAGGAGAAGCACTCGTGCTTCTTGAGTAGGCGGTAGAGGGGCAGGCCCTTCTCACCGAGCCGCGAGATGAAGCGGCTCAAGGCGGCAAGGCATCCCAACACCTTCTGCACCCCCTTGAGGTCCCGGATCGGACCCATCCGTTCGAGGGCCGCAACCTTTTCAGGGTTGGCCTCGATTCCCCGCTGGGAGACGATGTATCCCAGGAGCATGCCTTGCGGCACTCCAAAGACACATTTTTCGGGGTTTAATTTTACCCCATTGGCCCGTAGGCAGTTGAACGCGACGCCAAGGTCGCCAACCAGGTGGTCCGCCTTCCTGGTCTTTACGACGATGTCGTCTACGTACGCTTCGACCGTCCGCCCGATGTGATCCCCAAAAACGTCTTTGCATGCAACGGCGATATGTTGCACCCGCGTTTACGAGTCCAAATGGCATCGTGACGTAACAGAACGCCCCGAACGGTGTGATGAACGAGGTCGCGAGCTGGTCGGACTCTTTCATCTTTATCTGGTGGTACCCGGAATAGGCATCAAGGAAACAGAGAAGTTCACACCCAGATGTTGAGTCAACGATTTGATCAATGCGTGGTAAAGGAAAAGGAACTTTAGGACATCCTTTATTGAGACTAGTGTAGTCTATACACATCCGCCACTTCCCATTCTTTTTCTTTACGAGCACGGGGTTTGCTAGCCATGTTGGGTGGAACACCTCCTTGATGAATCCGGCCTCGAGAAGCTTTCGCAGCTCCGCTCCCGATCGCCGTCGCCGCTCCTCGTCGAAGCGGCGGAGCCGTTGCTGCACGGCGCGGCGTTTGGCGGGATGTCAAGGGAGTGCTCGGCGACTTCCCTCGGGATGCACGGCATGTCCGAGGGGCTCCCACGCGAAGATGTCGGCGTTGGCGCGAGAGGAAGTCGACGAGCACCACTTCCTATTTGGGGTCGAGGGTGGAGGCGACCCTCAACGCCTTGCCCTCGGGGGCCAAAGGGTCGAGGGGGACCCCCTTGGTGCGCTCCGCGGCCTCGAAGGTGCCGGGGTGTTTGGCGGCGGAGTCGAGGTCTTCGTTGACCATCTTCTCCCGGCGTGTTCACCAGCGCTTCATCCAGCGCCAGTGCCTCTGCGTGCTCCACGCATTCGACATCGCAGTCGAACGCGTGCTCGATCGACGAGCCGACGGTGATGATGCCGTTCGGACCGGGCATCTTCATCTTTAGGTAGGTATAATTGGGGACCGCCATGAATTTGGCGTAACAGGGTCGCCCAAGTATAGCATGGTAGGCCCCTTTGAACCCGACCACCTCGAAGGTGAGGTTCTCCTTGCGGAAGTTCTTAGGGGTGCCAAACCAGACCGGCAGGTCGATCTGTCCGAGGGGTTGAACCTGCTTGCCGGGCGCTATGCCGTGGAACGGCTTCGTCTTCCGGGCCGCGGGCCCGGTCCAATCCGATCCCCATCGGGCGCGGCGTATGCGCGTAGAGGATGTTGAGGGCTGCTGCCTCCGGTCCATGAGGACCTTCGAGAACCGGGCGTTCCCGATGATGGGGTCAACCACCCGGCGGGTGCGGCCGGGTTGGGGACGAGGTTTGGGTGGTCCTCCCGGCTGAACGTGATGGCGTCCTCCGACCAATTGAGGAAGGACGGAGGCGCCCTCTCAACGGCGAGGACCTCGTGCCGCTCCTTGCGTTGGCGTGTCGACATGTCGACAGTTGGTCCCCCAAAGATGAGGAACACATTTTCGACGTCGGGGAAGCCGCCCGCGTCGCCATCGCCTCCGTCTTTCTTGGCCTCTGCCTCCTTCGCGGCGGCACGGCCGTAGAATTTCTTGAGCATGTCGCACTGCTCAAGGGTGTGGTGTACTGGGGTCTTATGGTAGGGACATGGCTTCTTCAGCATGTCATCGAACACCCCCGGGCCTCGAGGGGCCGGTCGAGGACCCCGTCGGCGGGTCGACGGCGAGGGCCTCGGCGTTGCCGCCGTCGCGCCCCTGCTCGCGCGCCTCGCGGCGCGGCTTCTTCCCCTTCTTGCCCCGCTTGTCGTTGCGGTGCGGCTCCTTAGACTTGCTGCCCTCCGCGGCTCGGAGCGCTTGCCCTTCTTGCCGTCGAAGATCGCCCCCACGGCCTCCTCCCCGGAGACGAAGCTGGTGGCGATGTCGAACAGCTCGTTGGAGTCCGCAGGCGGGCTGCGTCCCAGCTCCCGCACGAGATCCCGGCACGTGGTGCCCTCGAGGAAGGCATGCACGATTTCGGACTGCGCCACGGCGGGGAGCTCCGTGCGGCGCTTGGAGAAGCGCGCGTATGAAGTCCGCGCGGCGACTCGCCGGGCCCCACGCGTGCGGGAGCGCGAGTCCCATGAGTTCCCGGGCGCACATATGTGCCTCGTAAGTTGCCCACGAACGTGTAGACTAGGTCGTCCCGGTTATGGATGCGGTGGCGGGGCGGGTGCTCGAGCCACGTCGGGCCGCATCGCCAAGGTGTAGGGGCGGGTTGCGGATGATGACCTCGTCGGCCGGTGGCCCCCGCCCGGTGGCAAGCCAAGCGGTAGTCGTTGAGCCACACGCGGGGGTCCGTCTCCCCGTTGTACTTGACGATCGTCGAGGGTTGGCGGAAGCGTTGGGGGGAACGGCGCCGCGCGGATCTCCCGGCCGAACACGCGGGTGCACGGGGGCTCCGGCGTCGTGGAGCGGTCCTCGCCGCTGTCGTAGCGCCCACCCCATCGAGGGTGGTAGCCCCTTGCCGCTCGTGCGTCCGCCTTGCTGGTGCGCCTGGCATTGATGACGTTGCGGGCGTCACCATCCAGCGCCCTGCGCGCGTCAAGGAGTCGCTCCTTGGCCGGCGTGCGTCCTTGCTCGATGGGTTGCCCCGCTGGTCCCCCCGCGTGCACCGAGGGTTCGCCTCCCGGTGCAGCTTCATCGCCCCGCGCATCCCCTTGTTGGCGGATGCGTGAGGCCGAGCTCTCGGCCTGCTGGACGGCCGCCTGCTCGATGAGAGTATGCACCTCGCGGTGCATGTCTCGAGCCTCGGGGGTCGAGGGTGCGGCATGGCCGCGCGGCGGCGTCGCGGCGGCCGACGAGCTTCGGCTCGCCCGCGGGGGGCACGTCCGCGTTTTCGACGTTGGGGACGGTGTTGATGCGGTCGCGGACCTGTCGGCTCAGCTCCCGCGTGCGTTCGCCGTGCGCAGAGGCTTCCCCTGCCATTGAGGCGCGGAGCAACCGCACCGTTCGGTATTCCTCCGCCAGCTTGGCCTCGAGCTCGCGGGCTTGGGCTAGCTGTGCGTCGGCGTCGACCCCGGCGGGGAGCGCTTGGCCCTGCGGCCAGGCGCGCGGCGATCCCTGGGGCAGGCGTGACCTCCCCGTCTCCGGCGCCCACCGCACGCGGCGGCATTGGCGGGTCGTTGGTGATGACGGCGCGGCACTCCCGCGCGGGGTCGTAGCTCCCGTCTTGCCGGGAGTCGTCGGAGCGGCCAAACCGGTAGTCCGCGGCGTCGAGGAAACGCCCGAACGCGGCCCCGGGTCGGCACGCGGAGAAGTCCCACTCCGCGTATCCGTGGCGGTTGGCGGGTGGCATCGTGTCGACGGAGCCCAGGGATGACTCATCTGCTGCTGAGGCGCCGGGATCCCTGGCGACGAAGACGTGTGTTGACGGTGAAAATCCGTCAACCTAGCCATGAGTTTACCTTCGGTGTTGGCATGAGTTTTATACCTTATCCATTGGTACTAACCCCCGTGGTATAACAAGTTCACGTGTGCATGTCGGTTTTGGAGTTTAATGTTTATGCAGGGTTTTAGTGTTAAATGCAAGACTTTCGGGATAAGTTTATCAAGCACCTCATGACAAGACCTTGAAGTCCTGAACAAGTCATGCAATGAAGCAAAATTAACTCCAAGAAGCCGGGGACTTGATCCGAGAAGACGACGGACTCCGGGGACACGACCAAAAAAGTCTTGAATCTTGCAAGACAAGGAGTTGAGTCCAATTCGAGAGAGAAACCGACGACATGGACCCACATGCGAAGGGGAAGCATCCGGGAAGCAAGGGAGCCGACGTCGGGCAAAGGAGCCCACGGGGCCGGGACTAAATGGGCCCGGGCCGGCCGGCCCGGTCCGGTCGGCCCCGGGCCCATTTAGGGCCCAAATCCGTCCTCCTTTGCCCTAGCCGCCAATCGGGCTATTTATAGTCCCCCGACCGAGAGCCACGGAGAGAAGAATTCGTCTTCGGCCGCCGAGGAGCGAGAGAAGAGAGGGACACCATGTCGGAGAGGAGAGGGTCGAGCTAGTTGACTAGGGTTTCCCTAGCCGACGTGGGAACCTTGCATGGAAGACCACGTCGGAGTTCCGGAGCTAGAAGCAAGATCAAGGAAGGATCCCGGTGGTGATCTTGTGTATGTATCATTGTCATAGTTGAATTATCAAGTTGAATCTTTTCTTAGCGATCAAGTGTTTCCTCGAAGATTTCGTTTTTCGATCGGCTTTGCTTATTTCAATTCTATTCGCGCGATAGATTACATAGGGTGTTCTTGTAGCCGCGGTGGCTAGAGGTACACGCCGGATCTTCCGAAAGAATCTCGGCTTGTCTTTTGACTCGCCCTAAGCTCCCCGCATGAATAGGGATACGTTGTGACAAACGGGGGGTCTCGAAAGGCGGATGTTTTCGGATTTGGACGGGAAACCACGATTTAAAGAGGCTTCTATTAAGATTCGATTTGCTACTTCTTCTCTTGCTTGGAACTTCAACAAAAGGCTTACCCCGATCCCTCTAGATCGGTTTATCTACCCAATCTTACTTTGTTTTCTCCGGTCTTTAGTAGATTAGATTTATCTTTGTTTTGTGCTCTTATCTAGATGCATTAGGGTTTCTCTTTTACCAAAGATTGAAGTTACTTGGCTTTACTAGATCAACTCTTGCGTCACACATTTGTTCCACGGATTCGATACCTTGGGTTCACCACTCGAGGGAAGAAGGGTCCCTTGACTACGACGGGAGACTTGTACGCTTGCGAGTCACAAACGAACTTTGATACAATTATTAACCGTCAACAAGCCCCTTTTTTTACGGCGCCGTTGCCGGGGAACAAGTGATCAAGATTTGATTTTTTATTGCTTTTTTTTGTAATTTTCAGTACTGATTTTGTTTTATTTTTGCATCTACTAAACTTTGATCATCCTCAAAATACATCTAATCTAGTTTGTCTAACTCTAGTCTTTATAGATTTGTTTTGTTTTCTAGTTTTCTTTGCATACTTTGCTTATTGCTAACCCTAACCGGAGATGGTTGGCTACCTCTCCAAGAAACCCAAACCTTTTTGTGGATGATCCGGGAAAACTTTACGGGCAAAGGTGACATGCAACACAAGCTAAAGGGGTGGAAACCCTAGATTCAAAAGTTGAAGTCGAAGGACCGTCGAAATCTCCAAGGGAATCACCACCTCCAAGTCCAAAGGAAGATCAACCTCAACCACGGAGCGCTGCGCACCCCGGACATCGTTGATCTACCTATCATAAACCTTCAAGACGCCGGGAGGCCGTTCAAGATCAAAGTCTCAACTATCCGCATGACGATTGCGAGAGCTGAATGCATATGAGTCGGATTCCTTGAGTGGCATATCGGTTTACTTAAGAGGAGGATGGAGAAGATGGAGATGGAGAAAGAAGCTCAACACCTAAAGGCCGTCGAAGCAAGATCCTCATGCAAGGGGTGTGTGGAGTACGACCATGTCCAAGGACGCCGTCACTAAGTTCGAGGCTATGGAGAAAATATTGAAGAATTTAGATGGCAAGGTGACGGAGGTCGGAAGCTCTATACGTGAAGTGTTCATCGTGATGAAGATGCTAGACGCAAGTGGGACAACTTGCCGGGCGCCCGATGGGTAACGAAGAAGAATATCCGAGACAACTCCAAGGTCCCAAGACGGCGAAGGCTACTCAAGCTCATTCGGGAGAGATGAAGGATCACACTAGAGACCATGAAGATCACGACCGAAGGACCGGAGTTCGAGATGCCGAGCCACAAGGAAGATGTTGCATCCGTCAAGACCAAAGGACAAAGCCAGCCTGTGAAGACCAAAAAAAAATTGACTAAGCCAAAGCGGGTACCCAAGATTGCAACGCCCACAAAGAGCGTTGATCCGAAGTAATCAAGTGAAGAAGTCTAGCCATGGACTATAAACGAAGCGCTAGGCGGGAGGCAACCCGTTTCGTCAAGTCAAGAATAAGCTACGGGAGGACAACCCGATTCCGGGTTTTTCGAGTCTTTTTAATAATTTAGTTTTTGAGTTTTATTACGCAAAGACATTAGACTTAGAAGTGGTTGAACAATATTAGAGACATAACTCTTGATTGAATGTTTGCTTTATCATAAACCCTTTGCATGAACCCTCCTATGTGCTTGTTTGATTCTTTTCTTTTCGAGAAACCCTCAACCAAATAATTTCAGAACCTTAACTCAACCTTTCACCCTCATTATGGTGCTGAGGTTGACTTATTTTTCATGCTAAAACCACACGAGTAGAGCCACGATTTATGTTTAAGTGTTAATAAAATTCAGCACGTGGTAGGACTCGCGTGAACCTAGAAATCAAAGCTTTTGGTTGGTTCTAAAAATATTTATCCTTGGTTTCTCTAGGATTAGAATTTTTCTAAGCCCATTCTAATTTTGTTTTATTCAAAATCTTTCTTATTTAGCCAAAATTAGAACCTAAACCTATGCCCTCATAATCAAGCCGGGAAAATGTCTGCTCTCAACCAATGAAGGCAAACTATACCGGTGAGACCGAAATCGACGTAAAAATAAAATATTTTCGACTTGCATTTGTTTTTAATGGTTTAAAAACTTCTCTAAAATTGTGTTCGAGCTCTTGCATGGCTCTGAAAAATATTTTAAATTTCGAATTAGAGGAGTGCTTAACCTTAAACACACCATAATGGAGGCAATCTAGTAATCATGCATGCACCATTGGATTCCCTTTCATCAACTTTCACCAATTTCACATGCGAAGGACAAGCATGGTGGGCAGCAAGCATCAACTTTGTAGGAATTTCATGGTGGCATGTGAAGCAAGTGGAGCTAGGGAGCATGGACATGACCCAAAACATGAAGCATCAAGTGGAAGGACCAATAAAGGAGTGGACGAGAGCGTTTGGGCGGTGCAACTCGTGGAGCACGCGGGCGGGGAAAGTTGCGAGAGGTGAAATGATCGTCTTTGGAAGAAAGACGAGGCGGGGAGGAGCACCGAGGCCGGCCTCACCTACATAAGGAGCCCCCCCGGCTCCCGTTTTCTACAGGCAAGCTTCCCTCTCCTTCCTTTGTTTGTGTGTTCAAGTTTGTGTGCTCAAAACCTCCGTAGACTTAGCCAACCTTCCCAAGCTTGATAGCTCAAGAAAAAAATCCACACCCTTAATCCACTCAAAGTCCACATCCGAAGCAAAGAGTTTAAGTGCCTAGTTTACCGGTTGCAACCCGGAATTTTAGTTAAAGAAAGAGTGCAGCAACCATGTGGAAGAAGACCACAAGTCTCTTCTCCAAGAAGAAGAGTTCGTCGTCGTCCAAGCCGTCATCAACCACGTCTTCGAGGAGGCACTTGGTTTCCGAGCCTCCCCGGAGCATGGAGACGGATACGGCACCACCGAGAAGGAACGATGCTCTCCTCCTTGGTGGTATGAGGGCTGCAAGAAGCACTTCCATGAGGTTTACCGAACCTCGTGGGCACACGGAGGAGCAGCCCGCGCCACCACGACGATCGACTCGCTCAACCGCACCACCTCCTTACACCCCGACACACTCTTCGTACGGCTTCATCATCTTGTCGACGGAGGAGGAGGAGAGGCTCGCCAATCTTGAGAAGAGGCTTGTGCCAAACGTCGAGTTCGACGACCAAGCACTCTACACCTTGGGTTTTTGCACCGACATATACTATATGTTGGGGCACCTCGGATGGGTGCAGTTCTCCAACGGAGTATCGGTGGACACCCATTTGGGGTTCGCCTTGGAAATTTTTATGACTATTGCACCCATCGTTGATGATGATGGGGTGCAAAGCTTGTCATTCCGTTTGGAGGGAGTCCAACAAGAGGTTCCCTACGAGCACGTTAGGGAGCTGCTTGGATTCCACAAGGGAGCTCGGAGAAAGTTGACGTGCCACCCGGCATGTTAGCGGGATTTTGGAACATGATCTCCGGAGAAGCCCATCAACAACGCAATTGCATCCGCAACCCCATTATCCGGATATTTCACTCTTGGATGTGCAAGAGGATATTGGGGAGGATGAAGGAAACAAAGGTGACCGACACGGAGTTGAATTGGTTATACTCGGCTTTATTACCAGGCAGCTAATAGACCCCTCTTACCTCATGATCAACCGTTGGTGTTGTGAAGCAACATCGGGGGTGGGTAATATTGGTTCGGGGTGTTACCTCTCCATGTTGGCCTTTTCCTTGCAGCCGGGGATCGCAAGAAACCCCGCTCACCTTTTGCGTGGTACCTCTCTCGGCTTTGAATATTTGCGGCAAGGCAAATACATTAGTGGAGATGAGAGAGGAGGTTATCGGTTGGCCATAGTGAACCTACCCCTTCCCAACAAGAGGTTAGGCTTTTCAATGAGGGGAGAGAAGATTGGTTGGAAGAGGGACTACTTGTCCCTGCAAGGAAGAACAAAAGAGGAAGAATCGTAGAGGAGGGAACATCCTCCGCACAAGCGAGTGGAGCACAACCCAATGTGCAACCATTCGGCGGGGTCCCTCCTCCGCCAAGTTATTACGGAGGGTCACAAGGACAAGCATGGGGGGTGGTGCACCAGTACCCCCACCAAATTATGTTGTGCCCAACGCTAACTTCGCGGAGTCCTACACTCATCATCCCCAACCACAACAAAGCATGGCCATTATTGGAGGGTATGCTGCAAGAAATGCTCAAAACATCGCAGCCATCCAAGCTAACGCAGCTCAACTCGGTGAAGGCAACGCAAATATTGCCTTTGAACTTGGACGCCTTCACCTTGTGGAGCCAAATCAATTCGTCGGAGGAAGCGTCCAATCGTATTATGAGCAAGGGTATTATTATCAAGATTATCAACATCAACCACCGGCGGAGGACTAGAAGATTTAGGAACTTTAGTTTTCTTTTCTTTTCTTTTTCTCTGTAATTTTCAGCTTTTGCTTATGTGTGTTTGCGTAGTATTTTCTGTTTTTATTTAAATTTCAGCAAGCATGTTTGTTTATTTTCAGTTTGTATTTCAACTTGATGTCACCATTAATAAAGACACCACCTTGATTATATCATTGGAAAAGTTACAAAATTCGTGCCATGATGAAAATTGCAGCTTTGTTCATCTTTGTAATTGATTTATGCATGTTTAAGCTAGTGCTCTCTTAAAAATACAGATCTGAATTTATTTAAATGCTAGCTTAATTTTCAGCGGAGGTCATGATTAAAATAAAGACCCATAGTGTTTTATGTGCTCTCAAGTTATGAATAGATTAAAGATGTCTTTTATGCTCAAAAATATTGCTAACCTTGTCACAAATATCACTTGTGTGTTGCTCAACCTATCCGAGCCTTATATATATTTGAGTGCATAAACCTTAGTGTACAAGATTTATTTTTGAGTGAGTTATTGCAGGCCATGATTTCTACGGCCCGAGACTAAGAAGCTGGTCATTCCATTTTTGCGTATCTATCTTTTTGCTAGCCTTTTATCCGTGCATTGTGTATCCCCGCATCAGAGATCTCACAAACTTCGCCGGATATCCACCCTTAAACCAAATATCATTTTTTGTGATTACCTCCTTGACCACAACCTATCATTGAGAATGGATCATCAATTCAAGGAAGATCGCAAGACGGTGCCAACGTTGAAGATTTCAAGTATCTCTCCAAGGAAAAATATTCCGGTACCTACCTTATTTTTCGCCTCTTTGCTCGAGGACGAGCAATGTCTAAGCATGGGGGAGGAGGTAGGTACGGTGCAGTTTTAGAGTTCAAAGGGGAATATTTAAAAAAAATGATGATGAAAGAAAAAAAATCCAGTGATGCTCATGACTTTCAAGGTATAAAAATTCAAAACTTCGTTGTGAAAGTCATGGACTGAATATATGACGAGGAAAAAAAATTAATGAATGAAAGAAAGAAAAGAATGAGAAATATGAGAAAGAGAAAAAAATATATGTGCGTAAAGTAAACTCCCTGGCTCTCTAAAAGTGCATTCAAGGCTTCAAGTTAAAAAGATCCATTCTCATTTTCCAACCATGTGCAATCCGATAACGAGGACTTCCTTTGTGCCTCGGGATCACTCTTTGCCATTTGCACATGTCCACTTATCTAAAAGTGTGTGTATTTTTCTCTTTCCCCTCCTTGATTTAACATTATTTTCCAATGACCTTTTTGACGAGTCTCGGTAAGACCATGAGAAGCTTGTCTTGTTTTGACAACACCTCATTTATAAAATCTTGTTAGGACTAAACTTTCCCAAAGATTCGATTTGCTACTTCTTCTCTTGCTTGGAACTTCAACAAAAGGCTTACCCCGATCCCTCTAGATCGGTTTATCTACCCAATCTTACTTTGTTTTCTCCGGTCTTTAGTAGATTAGATTTATCTTTGTTTTGTGCTCTTATCTAGATGCATTAGGGTTTCTCTTTTACCAAAGATTGAAGTTACTTGGCTTTACTAGATCAACTCTTGCGTCACACATTTGTTCCACGGATTCGATACCTTGGGTTCACCACTCGAGGGAAGAAGGGTCCCTTGACTACGACGGGAGACTTGTACGCTTGCGAGTCACAAACGAACTTTGATACAATTATTAACCGTCAACAACGTGGCGGCCAGGCGGAACCTTGCGCATCGTCGTGTTGACGATGGCGTTGTAGGCCGTCGTAGCGCCACGCAGCCCGATGGGGATGCGCGGTCCGGAGACCGCGCGGCCGCCCCGCCGGGCGGTGGCGGTCGTGATGGTCGGCGCACCGCGCCGGGCGGCGACGCGCTCGGCCTGCCGCCGCTCGGACCGCGCCCGACGCGAACGCCGCCCCGGAGCGACGGTGGCGTCGTGGCGCCGACGGGCCCGCGGCATCCGCGCTGCGGGCGCTGCGCCGTGGTGGTGCGCGCGGCGGGGGCCAAAGCCGACTCCGGCCCGGCGGCCGCGCGCGGAGCTCCTAACGGTTGGTGAGGCGCATGAGATAGCCGTTCCCCGTGGCCTGAAAGTTCAGGTCCCCGAAGCGGATTTCGAACCCGGCTGGGAGGGGGTCCGAGCTACCCATGCAGTAGCGTGTAGCACGGTACTCAGTGCGAATCACCATGGAGGGAGTTGGTGGAATGACCTTAGGCGCTCGAGAGCCCCACGGTGGGCGCCAACTGTTGGTGCGGAATATGGTCCCGACACTAACCAGTAGATAGCGCCGAGGTCTATCCCTCAATGGTCGATGCTAAGCAACGAGTGACACAGGGTTTTTATCCTGGTTCCGGCCGAGGGGGCCGTACGTCCAGCAGGGGTGTGCTCTCGGCACTATATTGCTCAGCACCGGGGGTGCCTGTAGTGGGGCTGCTACAAGCAAGGCGAGAGAGGAAGCGTGGCTTCCAAGTCCCTGGTCGAGTGGCTGAAGATGTTGTGGGAGAATTAGAGAGTGAGTGCACGGTGGTGTGCTCTTGTCCCGTCTCTCCTGTCTGTCTCCCCCCGCGGCTGGGGGGTTCGTCCCCCTTTTATAGATCAAGGGGGAGGCGAACTACATGCATGCCGCGCTATCTAGCTACGTGGAGAAGCACGACGTGCTACGCTGTAGAGTGGGCGGCCGTCCGGGCGATCCTTGCAGCGATCTGGTCATCATGACCTGACTTGTACCCGAACAGTGGCGGTTCGAGGGTAGGAGAGCAGTGGATGGCGGTGATGTCCTCTGACAGGCTCGAGGGAGGTGCTGACGCAGGCCCGTACGGCGCACAAGAGTGGGCAGAACGGCGTTTCTTCCCGACGCGCTTCACGGGGCTGGAGTCGTTGCTACAGGGCCCGGCGTGCGCCTGCACGCGCGGGTACGGCGGCCACGCCGTTACAGTGGCGGGGATGGAAATCCACCGGCCTAGCGCCTCCACCCTAACCCCCGTAGGGTCACAAGAAAGTGAATCGAGGGTGCGCCGGCCCCCTTTCGAGGGCTCGGCGTGTTAGCCGTCCGGGCGTGCGCACGGTGTCACGGGACCGACACCGGCCGCGGCTGCACGCTCCCCTCCCCACGGTGGTGGGGATGGGCTCCTCCCCGGGGAGTTGGTGCGGCGACACCGGGGTGCGAGCCCCGGCGCATGATGGCGCGGTCTCGCGGCGTCGGGCGTTAAATGCCCGTGTACGGGGTCGGCGCACGCGTGAGGGGCACCCTCGAGCGTGGCGGACCTCAGCCGAGGGCGGGGCATACCCTCGAGCGAGGCGGAGCTCGGCCGAGGGCGGGGCGTACCCTCGAGCGAGACGGAGCCCGCTCGAGGGAAGTGCCTCCCCTCGAGTGGGGTGAAACCCGCCCGAAGGAAGCACGCATCCTCGAACGGGACGGAGCCTGTTCGAGGGGATCCTTACGTGGGCCGCCTCGATGGGCCGTCGGGGTCCCCGTGGGCTGTGCCCTGCATGGTTAGGCACCTGCATGGTTAGGCTCAACGTATTTTGGTTTCGTTGCGGGTTTTAAGTGAGGTTTTCCCCATTGTTTAAGGGGACCCCTAGGGCTGTCCCCGACACACACGTTGCTGAATCCGAAGCGTGCCAGTCAATTTTCCCTGAAACTGACAAAGGATGAAAATAGTTAGATAAAACCTGGAACTTGCCGGGTGGTACCATACAGTTCCGTATTTACGGCTACAAAGCCAATCAAAATGACATATAGCTACAACAAGCTATCTGTCGGCAAACTGAGCATCATTCGGGAACTTTAAAACATGTAAACAGGGTATAGCCGAATGCATGACGTAAGCATGATGAAAGATCGGTCTTTATGTAAACAACATTGCAACACATGACCATGACCGATTATCAAGGATAAACCGCAATAAAATAACTGAAAGGGGAAGCATGGTTATAAATTTGTAGTAAACATGCATGCATAGGCCAAAAGCACTAGTCTACCGCGTATCTAGGTACTTTTAAACCCGTCGAGCGTGACACCAAACAAGTTAATCCACTGCATGATACGACTTGTTTGAAACCACACCACCAACAAAGAATAGATCAATCCACCGCATGATACAATCTAAACATGGAAGGCTAAAAGCATACGTTATTTAAAACAAGCTTATGAACACGTTTCGCTCGTGGCAGAGCTGCTGAAAACAGCTGTACAGCCGATTTGGGTTCCGTGGAGAAGGAACAAACTATGCTAGATCAACACGCTTGAACCCGCAACACGTGGCAACCTAGATTGATTTGAATTCGGCTATTAAAGAGCACTTGATCCCTGCACCACATTGAGTTAAAGATTTGAACATATATCATATGGATCGCAAACAAGATAGAGCCGAATCTAATCAACCTAAATTGGGCAATAAGAGTGTTACATGAATTAAACATAAGAGCAAAATTCAAAGCAACACAGGGTAACTTAATGAATCTATTAGATCTTGCCAAATCTAATAGAGCCAATAATTAGCCTCAAGCTAGATCTTAGCCTACCGCATGGCTCATGATCTAACAAGAAACCCTCTTGGACCAAGCTTAAATCCACCGCATGATACTAAGCATGGTAACAAGACTACTTGCATCACGGTCTAAATCCACCGCATGATACTAGACATGATACAAGGTTGCCGGTACTTACGGAGGTCAACGGACCGATGATTCCTCTCGAAGAACTCGACGACTCGACTAAAGGACTCGAAAGATGGCACGGGGCCAGTTTGTTGTGAAACTGTTCGATACCTATTACAAACACTAAGGGTTCATATTTATACCCTTGTCCTAACACGACTCCTAGTCGACCACGAGCACAACATTTATTGCCTAAATCAATGCCCCGACGCCAATGTCCGTCTTGCACCCGTCATCAATTCGTCCCTTCTTTAAATTCAGACCATGTCATCACGTATTCCCAAACACTTCCTTTTCCAGGCGTGAAACAGTCCTTCTGCCGAATGATGGTGTGCTCCCGACCGCAGGCATCTTTACCGAATGCTTTGAGGAAAATTTCCTGCCGAATGGTGTTTTCTTACCAAACTCGGCCCACAAGTCAGTCTCTTTCCTGTACCAATTTTTGGTGTTAACAGTTTTATATTTAGTTTATCATTTATTTGCTAATATCTAACCCATATTACCTAGAAAAACCACTTTGTTTTTGTTTTTGTTTTTGTTTTGTTGTCTAGATGGCGTTCATCAACCACCCCGTGGAAGAACCGGAGAAACACTAAGGGATTACTCTAGTCTTCGATGTGAAGACATAAAAGTACAAGAGTCGGATTCAAATCTCGAAGTGACCAAGTATGAAATCAAATCCAAGATCATCGCAATGGCGAAGGCAACCCCGTTTGAAAGGATGGCTACGGAGAACCCATATAGACATATAAGGCATTTCATGATGCTATGCAACATGGTGCGTCAAGAAGGAGTTCCCAATGAATTTTTCAAATGGAATCTCTTTCCCTACTCACTTGCTGGTGAAGCAAAGACGTGGTACTCGTTTGCGTCCTTTGAAGTTGAAGGAAATTGGAACAAGTTGACAAAGAAATTTTGCGAGAAGTTCTTTCCTTAGCAAGGTTCAACATCTAAGGAGGCAAGTGATCACTTTCATGCAAGGAGAAGAGAAAGGGATAGACCAAGCTTGGAATAGATTTAATGAGTTGATCGAACAAGGACCAAGACTCGGCTTCTCCGGTGACGTACTCGTGCATACATTTTTCTTTTTCCTAACCCCTAGTTGCATGCAACACGTCTAAATGTGTGCAGGTGGGGATCTCATGGAGAAAACACTCATGGAAGATGCTCAACTTTTGCAAAAGATTAGTACAGCGGCGGCCATGCGAAAAGATTGGGAAACAAGACTTGCGGGAGAGCCGGAACACAATTCAAGGATAAAGACGTGTGCTGAAATTTCTAAAGAGGCAACCCCGGAAGTCACAAAAGAGGAGCCAATCCCGGAAAAGCATGAAGAAGAGCACATCAAGTCAGGAACTACCCCGAGCGTTGACTTCGCCGAATCAAATGAAACAAACAAGAGGAGTATGTCAAGCGCGAAGCCATTAAGGGAGTTCGAACAAATGAATTGGGTTCCAATGGATTACGGAGAAGTATTCGACAAGAGAAGACCGTTCCCTAATCAAAAGGGGATGGCAAGAGAGTTGTAAACAGATTTCCCACCGGAAAAGAAAGAGAAAGATTCATACAACCTTGAAACCACCGGTGAGATCTTTCAAAAGATCTTTGGAGATGATGAAGTGGATCCGGAACATATAGCCGAGGTGAAAAGAATCATGGGATAAAGCCCGAAGCATCGCCATATGCTCGCCTCTCTGAAGTTTACGCGATAGGATCCGAGGAAGAGGAGAAGACGACACCACACTTGAGTTGCGAGATCAATGGAGTTCAATGCAAAGCTTTGTGCGACATCAGAGCCCAAGTAAGTGTCCTATCTTCTAAAATTTACGATAAAGTTCAAGACCACAACCTAGACTTAGCCCCAACATCATATAATCCTAGGTAGGCCCTTTCTTAAGTTGGTTGATGTCGTGTTGGATGCCGGAAAAGGCAAAGTAACAATGAACCTTAATGGAAAGAAGTACACATATAACTTTCTTCGTGTTTCTAAACACCATTCACCTTTTCCTCCTGAAGAAAAAGAAGTAGAGGAGGTAGATAGTCTTTTTTTTGTTGAAACCCTTAGGGACCCGCTGCAAAGGGCAATGGAGAATCAAGCTAATGATCAACAAGATGAAGAACTTGAAGAAGCGACAAAAGGATTAGAACCACAAGATGGAAGCATGGAGGAAGAAAATTCGAGGACATAGGAGAAATTAAACCCGAGGAGCCACAAGTGCCCGAGGTGGATCTTAAACCTTTCCACAAATGATTCAATTAAGAATTTTTGGGTCCAGGCAAGACTTATGCAGTCATTGTGAGCGACGAGTTGAGTCTCGAAGAAAATGAGAAGTTGCTGAATTTATTGAAAAAGCATAGGAAGGTGATTGGATACTCAATCATTGATCTCAAAGGACTTAGCCCAGCCTTTTGCACTCATCGTATACCTATGGTAGACCAATGTAAGCCAGTAGTGGACCACCAAAGGAGGCTAACTCATGCCATGCGAGAGGTAGTAAAGAAAGATGTCATCAAGTTACTTGATGCCAGAATCATCTACCCGGTTTCGCATAGCGAATGGGTAAGCCCGGTACATTGCGTACCAAAGAAAGGATGTTTAATCGTGGTGAAGAATGAGAAAAACGAATTAATACCACAAAGAACCATGACCGGGTAGCGGATGTGTATCAATTATCGAAAGCTAAATAAAGCAACGAAGAAAGATCACTTCCCCCTGCCGTTAATTGACGAGATGCTCGAGAGATTAGCAAACCACGCTTATTTTTGCTTTCTCGATGGGTACTGGGGTTCTTGCAAATTCCCATTCACCCGGATGATCAACACAAAACAACGTTTACATGCCCTTATGGAATGTTTGCATATAGAAGGATGCCCTTCGGTCTATGCAACGCTCCGGCCTCTTTTCAACATTGCATGATGGTCGTATTCTCGGAATTCATCGAAGAAATTGTTGAGGTGTTCATGGATGATTTTTCCGTTTATGGGAAGACATTCATGGATTGCTTGGCAAACTTGGATAAGGTCTTTATGAGGTGTGCGGAGGTAGACTTGGTGCTAAATTGGGAAAAATGTCACTTCATGGTTAAGCAAGGCATAGTGCTCGGACATGTTATATCCGAGAGAGGAATCGAAGTGGATAAAGCTAAAGTAGAGACGGTTGAGCAACTCCCACCTCCGACGGATGTTAAGTCCTTGAGGAGCTTTTTAGGCCATGTCGAATTCTATAGAATATTAAGGACTTCTTAAAGTTCACTAAGCCTCTAACGCATCTCCTTCAAAAAGTTGTGGCTTTTGACTTCGATGAGAAGTGCTTAGCGGCATTCCGGACCTTAAAAAGTGCTTTGGTGAGTGCTCCCATTATTCAACCTCTGGATTGGAGCCAACCTTTTGAGATCATGTGTGATGCAAGTGACTACGCTGTAGGAGTGGTTTTGGGTCAAAGAAAGGAAGGTCGAGTTCACGCCGTTTACTACGTTAGTAAAACTCTTAATGAGGCACAATCAAATTATGCCACTACAGAGAAAGAGTTGCTAGCGGTGGTATTCGCCTTTGAGAAAATCAGATCTTACATCGTGAATTCGAAGGTCATTGTTTACACTGATCATGCGGCCATCAAGTATCTCTTGGCTAAGAAGGATGCTAAACCAAGGTTGATTCATTGGATCCTTCTCCTCCAAGAGTTCAATGTTGAAATTCGTGATAGGAAGGGGGTGGAGAATGTTGTGGCCGATCATTTGTCTAGGATGAATCGTGGACAAGATGATAAAGAGCCCATAGAAGACAAGATGAGAAATGACCACCTCTATCAAGTGCTCGATAAAGACACTTGGATGATTGATATCATTTGAGCAATTCGTAAGATGCCTCTTGTTCATTTAGATAAAAACTCTCAAAGGTGGATAATCTCTGAAAGTCGAAAATAATTTTGGGATGCACTTACCTCTTTAAACTTGGCAATGATGGAGTCATGAGAAGATGTGTGGCAAGAGAAGAGAGGTTAGAAATTTTGAGAAAGTCCCACTCGGCGTAGTACGGTGGACACCATAGCCACTTTCGAATCCAAGCAAAAGTGTGGTCCAGCAGATTCTATTGGCCGGAGATGCATGAAGATGTGCCAATAGATGGAGTCATGAGAAGAGAGGTTAGAAATTTTGAGAAAGTGCCACTCGGCGGAGTACGGTGGACACTATAGCCACTTTCGAATCCAAGCAAAAGTGTGGTCCGGCGGATTCTATTGGCCGGAGATGCATGAAGATACTAAAAGATACATTGCGTCATGCCCCGAATGCCAAAGGACCGGGAATATCTTTCAATGAAATTCTATGCCCTTGAAATATAATCTAAAATCGACCTATTCGATGTGTGGGGAATAGACTTCATGGGGCCTTTCAAAAACTCACATGGATTTGAGCATATCCTAGTCATGGTTGATTATGTATCCAAGTGGGTAGAGGCCTGCCATGTCGTAAAGCTTCTACGGAGGAGTCCATTGCAATGATCAAGAGTATTATTTTCCCTCGTTTCGGTACTCCGAGAATCTCTATAAGCGATGGAGGAACTCACTTCACCGGGAAGAATTTCAAAAAGTGTTTGTCCAAGTTAGGAATTGAACATAGGATCTCTACGTCCTATCACCCACAAACCAATGGACAAGCGGAAATATCGAATAGGCAATTAAAGAGCATCCTCAACAAAACCATAGAGAAGGGAGGTAAAGATTGGTCGAAGAAATTAGACGGAGCTTTGTAGCATATCGAACGACGTTCAAGATACCGATAGGTATGACCCCTTATCAATTTGTGTATGGCAAAGCTTGTCACCTTCTGGTTGAGTTAGAGCATAAAGCCTATTGGGCAATCAAAGAGATGAACTTCGATCTAGATGCCGCGGTGGTAAAGCGAAGAATCCAAATAAGCAAGCTAGAGGAGATGAGGTTGAAGGCATATGAAAATGCGAGCATATACAAAGAGAGGATTAAAATGTGGTATGACAAAAGGTTGAAGAAAAAGGAATTCAAAGGACATAAGGTCCTCCTCTACAATTCGAGGTTTAAAACCTTCGGAAAGGGGAAATTACAAAGCAAGTGGGACAGACCTTACATTGTTCATTCGGTGCTCTCTAATGGAGTGGTAACCATCATGGATGTGAAAGGTGATCAATTCATGGTAAATGGTCAATGGATTAAGGTTTACTACGAACCTGACGTTGTGCCTCTTCACCATATTGATGTCTTCACCATGGAAGAAGAGCCTGAATGTCTAGCCTAGGACGTAAAACAAGGTGTGGATTTTGTAAATAGTTTCTCTTTTATTTTTCTGGAGTTTCTCGTGAAGTTTTACCGGGCCATAATTTTCTCGTGGGCTGAAAATGCGAAATAAAAGAGGTACACAAAAAACCAGACCGAACTGGCCCGCGAACCGAGGCAGGTCGGGCCGGCCCGTCCGCCCGGCCGGGGGCCGGGCGGCGGTTCGCCCTCGGTTTTTCCCTGGGACGCGCCTTTTCGACTTCCTTCTTTGGTCAGAAAATTTTAAGAGAAGTTTGAAAAAGGAAAACGCGGTTTCTATTGTATTCCTTTTCGGACTATTTAATTGACCGAGATGGGAGCTCGGGAATCCATCCCATCTCACATTCTCTTGCACCCACACAGCAGCCATGACGTTCCCGAAGAGCGTAGAGTTGAAGCTAGGCGCTAAGGAGCCATCGATGGAGGAGGCGAAGCGATGCGAGCTCAAGCTACTCGTGGAGATCAAGATGACGGCCCACATCCATTGCGGAGGGCGTGTCCCAACCGGAGCAATCGCATCTCGCAACTCCGTCAAAGAGGAGAAGGTCCCTACTCCCGTTCGAAGGTCGGCGCGCATCCGAGGCATGAAGAGGAAGGATTACAAGGAGGTGTCACCTGAGCCTAAAGACTATGGGGGAGTGACTATTCTGATGATCGTAGCCCGAGCTCGTGGGCAGCCGCCGGAAGAGATGATAATGATTTATATTATTGGCAAGAGGTGCCCAAGGAGAAAACTCCTGAAGGCCCCAACGACGGCGGCGATGATGGCGACGACGGCGACGACAACGACGTCGGAGACCCTAGCGATGACGACAATTTCGGGATGCATCTAATGTGTTGTGTGGCTTGCCGTCACTCCATCTTGGAGCTCTACGCATCGGTCCACGAGTGTTTCCAGGCCATGGAGGCGATGAGGCGGCGCATGGAAGATTTGGAACGCGTGGTTGAAGATGACTATAAGTTTCTGAATTGCAACGTGCGGAAGTTATTCGACATGGTGGGAACATGAAGGGCAAGTGGTGCAATAGTTGCGGGAAATACCATTAGGTTTAGTTTTCTCCCTTAGTTTTTTTGTAAGATACGACGAGGACGTCGTATGATTTTAGCGTGGGGGAGAGCTAGCTAGCTAGCCTTTTGCTTTAAGTTAAGTTTTGGTTCGGTTTAGTTTTCGCGAGTGTGAGAATCTATGTCTTAAGTTTTAGGAGTGTGCTTTTAAATTTTTGAAAGTTTGAAGTGTCTTAAAGTTAGTGTTCATGTCAAAAAAATCAAATAAAAAAGTCATTTAAATTCTTGTCTCTTGTGATGCTTTTTCTTTCTTTACTCGTTTGTTTGTCTTTAATTTTTGATAAATAAACATAAGTATTTGGTTTGAAGCATTTACCCTGGTGCTTAGTGGAGTTTCTACCTCTAAAAGTACCCACATCATACTTCGATCTAGAGCTTTATATTTTGGATGTGCTATGTTCGATGCTAAAATTTGGAGGAGTTCAATTCTGAAAGTTATTAGAAAACCCTTGTAATAAAGGTTAGCAAATTCTCTTTTTCCAAGTTGAGAGTTTAAGAAAAATCCTATACAAAGCCTAATTTAATTTTAATCCACCATAAGTGCGATTATCATAATTAGTTGGGCTAGGATCCTTCTCTCTTGGAAGTTTTAACTTCGAGCAATGATCATGTCCTTGTGTTTATCTTTTATTGCTAGCCTCGTCATGCATTCGGTAACGTGACTTTCACATTGGAAGTCCCGTACATCGCCGAATTCCATACTCAAACCTTTATATCTCTTTTGTACCTCGTATTCCTTGAACATAACCTATTTTCGAAGTTTCGTCTCGTCTCTAGCATAGTTTTATTTTAAAATTCAGATTGCGTTTATGCAAGAAAGAGATGGGTTGAGAGCTTTGAAAAGAGAGATAAAGATGTCAACAGAAGGAAAAGTAAAGAGAAAAACATGTGTATGGAAAAGAAAAGAAAAGAAAGAAAGAAAAAAAGAGAGTGAAAGAGAAAAAGAAAAAAGGAAAAGAAAAGAAAGGAAGAGGAATGTCAAGGAAGATATGAAGTGGATGAATCAAGTGAAAGATGAATAATGTGCAAGGAAGGATGTCACGTTGAGAGACGAAACTTCCACTTTTTTCCAACTATGTGCAATCCGACATCAAGGACGTCATCGGTGCCTCGTAGTCTTATTTTTCTTTTGCCCTTGCACATGTCCACCATTCTATATCTTCTTATCCTTGATATCCCCACATATGGTCAATTCTCATGATCATTGGCTTTGAAAGGTAAACAACCATTAGAGGAAGTTCTTAGCTCGACAATACTTGTGTTGATTGTTCTAGCCATACCTATATCTCCACTCTACATGTTATATGAGAGAATTATGGGAGGTGAGAGTTTTATGAAAATTATTTAGGATAGCCACCACAAATGAGCGACATGTGAGAAGTTGGAGAAAGGTATTTGTTTAATACTTGTTGCAGGAATTTGTTTTTGAAAAATCATAAAAACCCTCCGATGGAAGCAAAGAAGTAAGTATGGCTGAAATTGAAGACCTGGAGTGAAGAGTTTGAGTTGTGGGGTAAATCTTAATGTGGTAAAAATTCTAAACGCCCATGTTTATGTATGATGATCATCGCTTTATGTTTATTGTATTAAAGATAAAAGATTGACTAACTTGTGAAGAAAGAATTAGCGGAGCACCATTTCAACACCTTCGAAAAAGTTCTTTTATGAGTACTTGCTCGAGGACGAGCAAGATCTAAGCATGGGGGAGATGTTGATGGTGTATTTTGGTACACAAAACATGGTCATTTCACTTTGGTTTGGATTTGACTATGGAACTAACCCACCACTAGGAACACTAATCATATAACAAGTTCATCTCCGTGTGTGCATTTGGAAGTGTTATGTTTATGTAGGAAAACATGGACATAAAGGAAGGATTCACAACAAGTTCAAAGCAGCAATTAAGGAGTCTTGTTCGTGTTCATGTGCTTGTCGAAATCACTTCCAATGGTGGCAAGGACTGATGTGTTACAAAGGAACATCCTCGAGGATGAAGTGTAAAAGACCAGACTTCATGCAAGGCGAACCTCCATCTTGGACGCGAGGATGACATCATCCAAATAATGCAAACGGAGGGGGCAAAGTGCATAAATACATGAGGACCCACGGGAGCGAAGGGGCGACTGAGCCGGGCCGGGCCTGGGTCGGTCGGCCCAAGCCGGCCAACCTAGCCCACTTCCAGGGTTGGTTCGGCCCCCCTTCCTTGCACCCGAAGTATCTTCAACCCTAAGTTCATGGAGGCACCACCATTCGGAAGGGAGAGAGCCATTCGCACCGAGAGGCCATCCACAAGCTAGAGAGAGAGTTGGGAGATCTTCGGAGGAGGATCGCTCAACTCGAAGGAAGCACCCATAAGTGGAGAAGAGGGAAGACACCGTCGGAAGCATCACCATGATCAAAGGTGCTATGTCTAGCACGTTGATGGGGTAATCTTCTCATTTGTCCATGGGTTGTAATCGATCTTGAGATGTAATCGCTACATTGTTTGAATATCTATCTATCATCTTGTGTTGAATGTGCTTTAATGCTTAAGGTTAGCTACCATGCCGTAAAGGGAGTAAGGCCCCAATGCTCCTTGAATCCATTCAATATATCGTGTCCATCGTAGGTCTAGTCACGAATACCCCCGCGTAGTGACAGTACGGGGGGAGGGAAAGGGCGAAACCGTGGTCACAACCCTCGATAGATTAGATCGGTTTTCATGTCTTTAGCGGTTGCATGTTCAAGTATTGTAGACCCATGGGCGAGTGTCTCTTTCATATCTCGTCGGCTTAATCGTTCTCTCTAGTGTAGTATAGTTGTTTTCTAGTTTAACCATAGATTAGGGTTTGGGTAAGTTAGTGAGTAGAGGTAGATCAAATTCTTGTAATCCCCTTGCTCCGCGGATTGACAAGAACCTAGGGAATCCCGTGGTGAAAAAGGTGTACGTCCGTACACTTGCGGATCGTCGGTGCATACGTCTTTTATCCGTCAACAGACTCCAACTTCAAGGTCGAGTTCGGTGTCAGCCTGGGCGTTCTGTCCGGGTCCAGCGAGGAGGGGGTGGCGTTCACCAGGGCGTTCGATAACGCCATCGAGTAAGTTCTACACCACCTCTCAATGCTGGAACCAGGTGCTTTGCCGTCAGCAATGGAGCTTTGCCGCGTACCACTCCTCTCCCTCCATCGCGGCCGGCGTCCCTCCTATAGCCCCTCGTCCTCGCGACGACGAGAGGGGCACAACAGATAGCAGTGCAGATAGGCCTCAGGACAGGAGTTGGGGTTGCGTACAAACGCGAGGAAAAATAACAGTGGGCCCGACGGGTATAGGGGTGGGTGTGCGCGGGGTGGGTGAGAAAAAATCGTTTTTGGCAGAAATGCTCTCCAAATTGCGATTTTTTGGTACTTCATAGTGCTTCCACCCTATCCACTTCCAAAAACATATGACAGGTGGGTCCGGCGTGAGGGGTAAGGTGAGTCCGTTTTGGGTGAAAAAAGTTTTCAATTGTCTTTGCTCCTTATAGTATATATATCTTTCGTAATTAGAGCCAGCTCTGCACTTAGTTTCCATGTTGTTAGGTGAGTACTGAAGCTCTGCCTCTTTATTAGCTAATTGAGATATTATGTTATAAATTTCCCTAGAGATCCTAATAGAGTCCTCCCCCGAGACAAGACATCCAGATCTTCTAAAGTAACATTAAGATGTTCTTGTAGAAATAAACTCATCCTTGGAGAAAACTCATCTCAATCTGTAAAATAAACTCATCTCAGTCTATAAAAAAACCTGAATCCCTTGAACCCAATTGTATGAGTATAGTAAAACAACCACCGCATGCCACAAAACAAGGTTGTTTGCTACCTACATAAACTCAGCAAGGGCATGATTCCTAACTAAACCTGTTGATCCATCAAACGATGCAAATTGGAAACTAACTGAATCTAACACCTCTGAATTGTGTAAACGCTAACAATCATGGCGGAATCCAGATGTCCCTTTACGGTCTGCAGCTCCGAAATAGTATCTTAAATCTATCGATTCATAAAACATTGGATCTATCAATCCTATCAATTGCGCACCTTGACAAAAATCCATAAAATGATTGGCTTGAAGCACATCCAGAAGCTACTAAAAAACAAAACTTATTGTAAGACGATGTAAATTAAAAACTAACTGAATCTAACATGAATTGTCTATAGCCTATCAACTTATAACACCTACCAAAGTGCAAATCTTAAGGTAATGAAATCTAAATCTACCATATATGCTCATCAGTCCTCCAGATCTCCAAATCTAGATATCCCCAACCCTAGTAAGATAAGGAAAATATAGCGGCTCAAACCAGAGGACCAACCTCGTCATGCTGTCTCATCCTCTTGTTGTTGGGAGGTGGCGGCGCAACCATCTTCCCCTCACCGCTAGGATCCGCCATTCGTACCATGAACTATTGCAGATCTACGTAGCGGAAGACAAAAGTCTTTGCGAAGTCTGAGTGAAGTGTCTCGCCAACCATTCAATACGTAATTATAGACTCAACTGAAACTTACATGTGGGACCTGGTCACAGTAAAGAATTCACATGAACTATTAGCTGAGTTTCCCATAAAACTCGCACAACCAGGAAGGGGTGCAGCGGTAAATAGCACAACCTTGTTCCTTCAGATCCCTGGTTCGAACTCATGCCATGGCAAATTACTTTTGCAATATTTCGTGACCAAGCCTCCGCTGATATGGCGAAAATGCTTACATGTGGGACCCTGGAAAATTTTATGATGACTTGGAACACTCTATTTTACAATAATGCTTACATGTGGGACCAAAGTTGGTTTATGACGCCACTGACCTGGCGAAAATGCTTACATGTGGGACCCTGGAAAAATTTATGACGACTTGAAACACTCTATTTTCGGAAAAATGCTTACATGCGGGACCCAACTGAATTTTATGACGACTTGGAACACTCTATTTTTAAAATAATGCTTACATGTGGGACCAAAGTTGGTTTATGACACTATTGTCACTATGCCACAACACCACAATTACCGTTGGATGGTCTGACGCTGAAAGCCACATATAGCGTCAGATAGTCTGACCCTAAGAACATATAGCGTCAGACTTCAGCTAACGTTGTAAGTCCTGACGCTAAAACTCTTTAGCTTTAGACCAGACTTATAGCGTCCGACAATCCGATGTCCTGAAAATGTTTAGCGTCAGATCATCCATTGTTGTTTTCAGTGCCAGATCCTCAGTTACCATTCATATAGCGACAGATAATCCAATGGTCCAAGAATTTATAGTGTCTGATTGTTTGATAGGACTATAAATATGCAGAAAAAATAATACAATTAGAAAATATCATACAGATTCAAGTTTATGCTCCATCACATAAAGATACACACATACATCACATGAAGCTCAATACATATCTTGTCCTTGCACACTGTTTGAATCATCCAAAAAGTCAAGTAGCAAAATATTGCATCAAATGCACATCCCAGCAAGCAATACTAGTATTTTGGGTTTAACATACTAAGAATTGTGCACACAATCATTTCTAGGAACTCAAAAACCAAAAGCAGTGGCTTGCCAACACAATGGCACATCCACTAGGTTTGCAGAACTTCAAGCCACAGGCCGCCTAGCACTTCTTGAAAAGTATAACCATGTAATTAGATAAGTGAAGAAAATATATGAACTGTTCTACAAGTACAGTATCAATAGTAATAGAATGCACATGAATAAAAATATAACAGATATGTAGAATACTATGCATGTACGTGTGCTATTGCCTGGAAGATTTATTTTGGAAATATACAAAAAATGCTTAACTTTCTAAGATATCTACTAATATATTTATAGAAGGATGCCCTCCTTTGGATAAAAACAAGAATAGCAAAGATGTATACAGCGAGGATGCCCTCCTTTGGATAAAAACAGTGCTGAATCTCGATGCAATCGACCAAAAGCATGTATACACTTCACAGGAAATGCCAACATGCTACTTTTAAACAAATCCCATTTGTACTAATACATTTATAGCAGTCCACTGTAGAAAGACGATTATTACTATGGGATGCCGAATTACATACATTTGTAGTATATTTAAACATGCATCTACACATAGACATGGAGGTATGTAGCATGCATTAGGACAAGAATGGTACTTGACATTTCACCAATGCAAGAAAGAAACATATGGGAGGAAAATTTCAAAGGTTTGCTTTTCATACAGCACAAGAGGCATGAAGACAAAGACAAGTTCTACAACCAAGTAAGTTTGGTATAGCTGGTCACTAGGTTTGTACAGCAAAGTGGAAGAAGCATTTTGGCATGTAAATTTTGGTAAATACCTATAGTGCCATTGAGAGGTGTATTAGATGGCTTCTTGTGTTCCTTCTTCTTGCATTCCCTTACCTATCACAAATATGTTTAATTAGAAACATTGGTCATGCATCACAGATCAAATCAAAATGAAAATTATGTCAAGTCTTGGCCATTACTTTATTGAGTGGCCATGCAATGTATATATGTAAAATTGTGGAGATTGAGTGCAGATGAAATCACAAGTAATGTGTGCCCTATCATTTTAACAATCAAATGCAAGTAATCACAAGGCAATGAAAGATAACATGCTATATGGCTATATGTGTGGTACAAGATAATTTAACACAAAATTGCCTCTTCTGGTAGTTAGTAGGCATCATCAACATGTTAACATAGATGTTTATTCAGCCTGAACCATGAATGCTACAACAAAACCGAGCACAATGCTATCCTAACCATCAGGGTCTATCTCACATCTGAATGCTATCCTAACCTGAGTAACATACTACAACAAATTATGAATAATTGTAGAACCAACTCCAATTTAGTTGCAAAGACTAATATACATACTTTCAAGCACATTAAATATTTTTCAGAGTGTACACTAAAAGGCAAATAGGCAATATTGGCATACTACTGCAATTCTCACATGTCAGAATCTATTGATAAACTTGAAAAGGGGACCACATTTCACCAAGAGATCTACATCAGGACCAAGCCAATCCACACTAATTAACGAGAGAGGAGTCCCGAACCTTGCAGGGCTAGTTGTTGCTGGATCAGGCGCTCCCGTAGGGCCTGGATGTCATCGGGGTTGAAGCAGTCGAGTGCGGTGACCTCCTCGTCGAGCTTGTCCTCTGTGCCTTCGCGGCCGACATCACCTGGTCACCAGAGAGGAGGGGCACTAGTCGCCGGAGAGGAGGGCCACCGCCGCCACCGCCTTGGGGAGGGTGGATCTGAGGAGCTGCGGGTGGATGGGATCCGGCGGCGCTCGCTCTCACCCTCGCCTGGTGAGGAGAGGGAGTGGCGGCATGGAGGGGGGCAAGAGAGATGAGGAGAGGGAGCGGAGCCAGCAGCCGTGGAGAAGGAGCAGGTGGCGCCGCGGCTAAGAGGGAGCGGGTGGCCGAGACCCAGGGGAGAGCGGGCGGATGACGGGAAATGAAGGGATAGCTAGGTTTTCATTCGTTTTATACCATGGATGTGCGATCACAGTCGTTAGATCGGTGATGGACGACCAGAATTAGCTGGGCCGAAATGGGCCTTGATGTATTTCTTCTCAGAATAATATTTTCTTTTTCTTTTTCTTTTTATTGCTCTATTGTGAAGTAACATATAAGAATAACTATCCTATATACACTAATATATTTTTTATGTGTAATACACTACATATTATTCGTATGGTAGAAGTTTCAAATATTTTTGAGCTGATTTACTATTTTTTTGTAAATTAAAGGAAATTCTGCGTGGTTTCTTGGAATAATTCAAAATTAAACTACATGTGCATCTAATAATATAAAAAAATCATATTTAGGCGTAGGCGCGCATTGGATGGGAGAGGAGAGGGGACAATATATGTTTAGCGTCAGACTACACAATGCTATAGTTTGTTTTAGCGTCAGACAGAGAGGCGCTAAATTTGGAACTTTTTAGCGTCAGCCAGCACATCGCTAAACATGGATTTAGCGTCAGATCATCTATGAGTAATATTTAGCGTCAGATTGTCCATCGATAAAGAAAACTTTTAGCATCAGATCTTGTGATGGTAATTCAGTGTTGTGGCATAGTGTGTAGAGCTTATGGCGTCACAAAACAAGCATGGGACAGGGAACGCTCGGCTATAGTAGCAACCGTTATGACGAAAGTTTTTTTGTCACTACAGTTGCTCGGAAGTGAAATATTTTGACGAGATCAGCCAGGAATGCTATAAATCAATGACGCTAAAATGTGGTTGCGTCACTAGTCAACCATTTTCTTGTAGTGTAAGATAAATCTAAAAGGACACTCTTTGCATGATGAAGTGAGTGGTTTATTATAAAAAGATATCATGTTGTTTTTTAGTTTAATGAAAAATAGTAAGTATTTTGAATTATCATGAAGGGAAGTTCTCCATTCATGATTCATTACCATCATTCATCTCTGAAAGTGCATTCCCCTAAGTGGATTTTGGTGAATTGAGTGACAAAGTGATTATAGGAGTAACTTGTTTGTCTAAGAATGTGATCAAGTTTTTTATGTAATTATTCATGAGTTAATATTGTCATGTATTTGAGGATTAATATTGGATGGCTTACTTTGAAGAAGGCAAGCAAATGTGTGATCCTATAACAAAAAGTGATAAGTGTCAAGCAACAAATAATGATAAATACTGAGAGTATATATTGCAAAGATTAATTTCATGTCTCTGATAATTGTGGTAGATTCATTAAAAATCAAATGATCATAAAAAGAGAAATTGGTAATCTCTCTAAAATAAATGCAGGCTTCATGTGGTGATTGCAAGAGAATACAAGGATAAGTATGTATTTGATGATCTTCAATTGGAAGATTGCATGTTCATTGTCAATCAAGAATAAGCATTTGAAGCAGTATTTCAAATGAAGATTAATTGTTGATGAAGCAATGCAACTCATCTATGTGTTATGGTTGGCAATATGGAGTGACTTAAGGATTTGAATATGGACCGTCAACTCGAGGAAGATCGCAAGATGGTGCCAAGACTCAAGATTTCAAAGTATCTCTCCAAAGGAAAAAATATTTCTAGTACCTACCTTTTCTCTATCACCTCTTTGCCTGAGGACGAGCAAATGTCTAAACATGGGGAGGGAGGTAGGTACAATGCAATTTAGAGTTCAAGGGGAATAAAATAAAAAATGTGTGTATAGAAAAAATGAAATGAAAAGAAGAAAACGATAAAGAAAGAAAAATGTGAGAAATAAAAAATATGAGTATGTATAAAAATAAAGTGAACTCCCTGGTTCTCTAAATGCATTAGGAATTTCGGAAAAGCTTCAAGATTAAAGATCCAAACTCATCTTTCCAACCATGTGCAATCCGATAACGAGGACTTCCTTTGTGCCTCGGGATCACTCTTTGCCATTTGCACATGTCGACCTATCTCAAAGTGTGTGTATTTTTCTCTCCCACTCCTTGATATAACATAAATTTCCAATAACCTTTTTGACGAGTCTCGGTAAGACCATGATAAGTTTGTCTTGTTTTGACAACATCTCATTTATAATATCCAAGAAGCCTACCACATATATATGTTTTGAGAGGGAAAGGAGTAGAATAAATAAGCTTGAGGGACAAAATGAGATGAGAGTTCATGAGCAAGATGCAAGGTGGTTTAAATTTTTGAACTTGGTTTTGCTTTTTTCATCATGTTCTTTACTTCAATATTTCTGAGATCCATTTGAATTTTGGGAGCATGTTTAATACTTGTGGGAAGAGCTTAATCAATATCCACCCTCTGTAGGGATGAAGGTTAGTACACTATGGAACTCTAACGAACTAAATTTTTGAGAGCATTATGTTTTCTCGTGTATGATCAAGTGCAGGGTTTAGGCAATGAAGGGCAACACTGATATCCATCGAAGGTTTACTCAAGGACGAGCAAGGTTTAAGCATGGGGGAGATGTTGACGGTGAATTTCCGTCAACCTAGCCAAAAGTTTACCTTCAGTGTTGGCATCAATTTTATATCTTATCCATTGGTACTAACCCCCCTTGACATAACAAGTTCGTTCGTGCATGTCGGTTTTGGAGTTTAATGTTTATGCAGGAATTTAGTGTTAAATGCAAGACTTTTGGGTAAGTTCATCAATCTTGGCACCATCTTGCGATCTTCCTCGAGTTGACGGTCTATACTTAATGATTTAAGTGTGCACTCTTATGGCAAATAGAGAAATCCTAAGTCACTAGCTCAAGTATGGATGTGCTCAAGACAATGGCTATGTCAGAAGTCCTCAAGTTGGAATTGCTCAAGTATGGCAAGATTGAAGATCTACAAGCTCAAAAGGTTGACTCAGTTTTTATATTTATTCTTGAGTATAGGAATGTCGTATTATCAAGAGGGATGCAACATTAGCTTTAAGACAAATATAAAAAGTGCTCAGTAGTTAACCTATGTGAGAAAAAGCCTTGAGAAAGTCCCTGAGTGATCTAACAAAACTTCAACCCAACCTTAGACAATTCATCTCTTTGGTGAAGTGTTTGGTGAGAAGAGAAAAGGGTTAGTGGGCTCTCTTCCCAGGGTGATCTAAGCACCCTAGGGGGGCGGTCTAACCACCCCAGGCAGCCAACGGATAGTTTTTCAAACTGGCCGGTGGCAGGCGGTCTAACTGCCCTGACCAGGTCTAACTGCATGTGTTTGTTTTCTAACGGATAGTTTTCCTTGAGTGATGTATAAATACCCCACGAGCTCCACTAGTTGGGGCTGCTGGTTCTAGGGTTGCTGGTGTGCTTCCCTTGTTGTTTTTGATACGCCAAAGCTAAAGAAACTCTCCACAACCCTCTCTTTGTGAGATTTGTGATTCAAGCCATATTATTTGTGTTGGGTTGAGAGATTGAGCTTGTGTGAGCCTTTGTGAGCTGAGCAAGAGCATCCCAGAGCTTGAGCACTTGTGATTCACGTCGAAAAGCCCTTGAAGCATTTGTTACTCATGGTGGTATGCCTCGTAGACGGCTAGGTGTCGCCTCCTAGCTCGTCACTACTAGAAAAGTTGCTATCTGTGACGATTTGCTCGTGACGCTGCTCACTTTTGTCACAGAATGGTATGTCTTATATGACGAATTCTCCAATTTCGTCATAGGTGGCAAGTGACGAAGATTTGGCCTAGAAAATTATGACGAAAATGAAAATAACGTCACAGAATTGTAAAAGGAGATTGTCATAAAACTTTTTTTGGGTATACCGTATTGGAATGACGAAACCTGATCGTCACAAATTAGTTTTGATATCGTCACCATTTGTTGAAATTGTTTGACACACTTAATGATGAAACAAATTGGTCACAAATCAGTGGTGCACTTGACGGTGTGGGATGCGTGTTCCAAATGGGCCGCTCTGGTCCCTGTTTTTTTTGGAATTGGGCCACAAAAATTGGGCCACTCTTTTGGCTTTTATCGGCATGAAAAAAAGAGCGACTAGGGGGATTTGAACCCTAGTTTGCACAATGGGAAGGGAGGGAGTTACCACTGAGCTATAACATGATTTCTGTCGCATTGGTGTATGTCATTCATCTTATCAACATTTTAATGGAACACCACCCACATTTAAATTTGCAAAACAAAAAAAGGTGCACCCATGGGATTTCAACCCTGGTCTGCACGATGGGAAGGGAGGGAGTTACCACTAAGCTATAACATGATTTCTGTCCCATTAGTGTATATCATTCCTCTTATCAACATTTTAATGGAACACCACCCACATTTAAATTTGCAAAACAAAAAAAGGTGCACCCATGGGATTCGAACCCTGGTCTCCTTAGTGGGAAGAGAGAGATTTACCACTAAGCTATAACATGAGTTGTGTCATTTTGGTGTATGTTGTCCCTTTATAATAGTGTTTACCAAGCGATGGAGCTTCGCCGGGACCATGTGGCAGCACAGGGTTGGTCAAGTTGCTTCGCCGGGACCACGTGGCGCACGCTGAGCTGGTTTTCCCCTCGTTTTTTCTTTTTAATCTACAATTAAAATTTAAAACTAGTGTTTCTCAGTCATATTAACTCCAAATTTATTGATTCTTTTTTCTAATTTTTTGTAAAATCACGATCTTTCATGTAATTTTGTTCGTTTACATATTATTTACTATTTCATTTACCTTTTCTATATAACTTCTTTTCTTGTAGTGAAAGATAATAAATAAAACATATTTTGGCATATCAAATGCTAACATAACTTCATATTTTCTAATGTTATGATAAACATAAGGTTGTAACCAAGTTTTAGATGCATACGACTTTGAAAATGTAAATCACCACTCAAATCTCAAAGTTTGTGTTGAGTTATTAGAAACTATGTCAGAGATGTAACCGTTTGTGAGCAGTGTATGCTTCAGTGGGGAAGTGCATCATCACTTTCTCAGAATCACTTGAAACTTTTTTGACAACATAACGTACCAAAAGGAGGAGCTCCAGCAAAATTTCAGATTTTTTAAGCAAGGTTACAAGTTTTTTACATTTATTCGTTATTAAATCAACAAATATTTACAATAATAGGCAAACTTGGTCAGAAAATTCCGAAACTTCACCCAACATCTTAGATTGCATCCATTAGCATCCAAAAAAAGTTTCACACGATTTCAAGCAACTTGTACTACACGTCCCACATACGGATGAACATCTCTCGGTGACTCACAGTGACATGTGTGAGACATGTATGCTTCAGTGGGGAAGTGCATCATCACTTTCTCAGAATCACTTGAAACTTTTTTGACAACATAACGTACCAAAAGGAGGAGCTCCAGCAAAATTTCAGATTTTTAAGCAAGGTTACAAGTTTTTTACATTTATTCGTCATTAAATCAACAAATATTTACAATAATAGGCAAACTTGGTCAGAAAATTCCGAAACTTCACCCAACATCTTAGATTGTATCCATTAGCACCCAAAAAAAGTTTCACACGATTTCAAGCAACTTGTACTACACGTCCCACATAGGGATGAACATCTCTCGGTGACTCACAGTGACATGTGTGAGACATGTATGCTTCAGTGGGGAATTGCATCATCACTTTCTCAGAATCACTTGAAACTTTTTTGACAACATACCGTACCAAAAGGAGGAGCTCCAGCAAAATTTCAGTTTTTTTAAGCAAGGTTACAAGTTTTTTACATTTATTCGTTATTAAATCAACAAATATTTACAATAATAGGCAAACTTTGTCAGAAAATTCCGAAACTTCACCCAACATCTTACATTGCATCCATTAGCATCCTAGGTGTTAGAAAGCCATTAACACTAATATTAGGGTGCGTTTGGCACAGCTGTGGGTGTGGCTGTGGCAGCTCCAGCTGTGGCTGCGCTGGTGAAGCGGATTCTATGGTAAAGCTGAAACAGTTTTAAAGAAACGTTTGGCAAAACAGCTTCTCTTCTAATGAGACTTTTATGTCAATTGAAACAAATTTAAATTAGTTATGTGAATTTAAATAATTTTCTATGAATTTTATAGCAATTTAAACAAATTATGTCAATTGTAACTATTTCCTAGAAGTTTAAAACAAATTTAAATGAATTGTGTGAATTTAAATAATTTTCTACGAATTTTCTACGATTTAAGTAAACTCCTTGGTGACAAATTATATGCTGTATTTTACATACGAAAAATGTTTTGAGGGTATGTAATGTAAATTATATGGTGACAAATTAAATGATAGAAAATAGAAAATATGTTTGAAAATTCTATAAACTCCTGTAGTACAACTTATATGTTGTATAGTATGTATAAAAAATTACTTGGTGTATATATAATCATTACTTTTATGAGTTACTTCACAATTGTGCAAGTAAAAGAAAAGAAAAGGAAAAGGATATTAAACAGTGAAGAAATGAGAAGGCCCATTCCAGTCCAACTTTATCCAACCGTCCGTTCCAAATCGATGGTTCAGATCGCACGTCACTGACATGTTAATATCACTGACATGTGGACCCAATAGGTTGAAGTATATATACAATGCTAGGGTTCTCTGGTTCCTTCCCCTCATTCCACCCGACACCCTCACCCAGCCGCCACCCCACGACCCCCCACGAACACGACGCGACAAACGACCCCGTGAGGGACCCCGACCCCAAGAACTCGATCCAATCAAGATTCAGCGGCGCCGCTCGGGCGCAAGGCGGTCGGTCCTCCCCTCGGTCGTCTAGCACTCCGCCCCTCCCCCTCCCTTCAAACTCCAGCACCTCCCCATTGCTGGCGACCCTAAGGTCTGCTCCCTGGCGGACAACAGAAGGGATCTCCAGTGTGTGGCGAACGGCAACTGCGCCGCCCCGCGAGCGCCGGACGCCGGGGACGGCGAACTCCGGTAGTTCTGGCGATGTGTGGAGGCAACAGGTAAGGGCTTTCCCCAAGCTACCGCGGATCCACCCCCTCCCCGTCGCCACCGCTGAGTCTGTGGTCCCGAGCCCCAACCTCTTTGCCGGCAGTTGTCGTGATGCACGACCCCATTCCAAGGCAAGTTATCCTCCCTCCTCTACTCCTCTTCTCCATCTTGCCCTTTGTTTTTTGTCTCTGAAATCTATGAATTTGATTATTGATTTGATACACATATGGATTGAAGACTGTGGTGTAAAATATGCATCCGCTTCTGGATTGCAGGTTTCTTTGTGTATTTTATGACTAACTTCCTCTGCACCTGTGTAGTTTACTTACAAATTACTTCAATATTCCTCTGGATTGTGTATATATGCCCATTTACCTACTACTGTTAGAGATTAGTTACTTCCCTGGCTATAATAATGAACTTGAATATGTAGGATGTTGACACATGAGAATGGAAGTAATCAATCCAATCTAATAACAGTAAAGAATTTGTTGAACAAAAATTCACATGCTGTTGGATGCAGGTATGGGACTCTAGTTGATGCTCTAAACATGGCCAGAGTGAAGTGCAAGTTTTGATTCCCTGAACAAGGACAAATTTTGTAAGTATTGATACTTCTGATAATTAAAGGAGGCATCATAGTCTTATTGGGGCACTGCAGATATGTTGTGAATTTCAGTTCAAGTAAACAACAACTCTGAAATAATAACTTCTGAAATATTTAGCAATATGCTCCAACCTAGGATATCAATCATTGGTTTTGTAGGATATTTAGCGCTTCTTAAATAACAACTACTCTAAGCACCATCCTAGGATATCTAGCATTGCTCCTGTTAAACTCTTGGTGTTTGTTTGTACTTGTCCTAAACATTGATTTGTTGTTCCCTGTTAGAAACTCGATTTGGGTAGCTGTACTCATCTCATGGGAAGTGTCACTTTCAGCAAATAGTGACCTTAGTAATTGGTGGTGGGTTTAATTTGGGAGCAGCAATAGCTTTGTTGGAGAAGTCCCTTTCATAAAATAGAGCACACTTATTGTTTATTCTCAACTTTTGCTAGTCTGCTCCTTTGTTTATTCATGGCAAGTGGTTGATGTATTTCAGTGTTGCACTGTTTAATAAGCTAGCTATTTTGTTCTATATATGGCCACTACAATGTAATTATATGAGCTTGATATATATGCATGTGTTAGCTCTTTGGTCACCAGGACCTCTGCACAGAATGGTTGTATGGTGTAGCTTGCATCCTGCTTCTGATAAATGATAAATGTGAACCAGCGATTGAGTTGTCACATACAATTTGCTTGTTTATCCGTTAATGGAACTCGAGCAAAATCTGCTGCATGTCGTTTCGTCTGATTGCTGGAATTAATAGTGCCAATGGAACTCGAGCAAAATTTGTTGCATGTATACTTGGATATGATCTTGTTCTTGAACCCGAGCTCTGGAATAGGCATATGAGCAAACTGAAGAATCTATCTTCTTGTTGCAGGTGTGCAAGTCACGTGGATCAATAGGAGCTCTCGAGTAAATCACACTCAAGGTCTGCATCTCCCCTCTGACTGAGTGTGCTTATCTAACATGTAGCAGTTGATATGTGATGCATTATTGAAACATAGTTTAGCTTCATGTTGAACACATGCTAGTAAACTGTCAACACATGATGTGTGTCCTTTTTTTCTGTATGTCACTTAAGTCTTGATTATGTATATCGACTTGTCATTTGCTTAGTAACTGGCTGTCTGTTGGTGCCTGCAATTGCTCTTCTTTTTTAGACCACTTATTGAGCTATTGTTGTCTTTGGCTATTGTTCTGCAGTGTAAACCACGTCAAAATATGAAAGCATCTGAGTACAGAGCAGAACACCAAGAGATGGCCGAGACCAATTTGCTTATCAAGAAGCACTTGTCCCTCCAGGGAAATGCTTCTTCATTGACATGAACATAGCTGCTGCACAGTTATGCTTTGAACTGCATGTTCACTTCGCTACTCAGTAACTAGGTCGTGTGAGCAACTTTTAATTATATTTGGTACTGTTTCAACAAACTATGTGATGCTATGTGTACTGGTGTCGAATCAGTTGTATGCACACTTGAATACTATTTCCAATCGTATATGGATTTGTGTGGCCATTATATATCATTTGCGAATTCAAATTAAATTATTATCTGCAATTCTGTGACCATTGTGATCTTGTACCTGTGAGAAACTAATTTCTAAACTGTGATGAATTGATGTTATGTTTGTGACCAAAGTAATGGTAAATCTGTGACCATTTTATATCAAAAGGTGACAATGACAAATAACTTTCTGTGACGACATAAACTTGTCTTCTATGACGATTCCAAAATGATGACATCAGCTGCCACATCATTGATGACGTCAACGCCATGTCAGCTGCCACGTCATTGCTGACGTCAGCGCCACGTCAGATGCAAACGCCGTTAACAGGAGATTATGAAGAAAAAGGATCGTCACAAAATCACTAACGGCGTTAACGGCGACGTCAGTTAGCCAGGCGGACGTGAAATTATGACGAAAATAGGGTATAATCTATGACCAAAAACCTTTGTCATAGAATGAATTTAAATCCATGACGACACAAAATTCGTCGCAGATTGGAGACACATCTATGACGAAAAAACCAAATTCGTCACCGATGAACAAATGTGACGCCACCATAGTGACCAAAACAAAATCGTCACAAAATCATCACAAAAGACTAATTGTGACCATTCTCAGCGTCTTCAATGACGTTAATGTAACGTCATTGATGACAACATCCCTACTAGTGCTCCCAAGGTGTGGAGAGTAGTGGCAAGTTTGTGAGGGCTGTGATCTTGCCTCTTTGTAGAAAAGATCGCCTTAGTGGAAAAGAGGAAACTGGTTGAAAGAGACCCTACTTGTTGTGGGAAAGATCCCTTACAAGCTCCTCAACAGAAACATAACCTTTCCTAAGTGGGAGGCGAACTTCGGAAAACAAATCTTCGTGTCTCCTTTTTAGTTTGCCTCACTAGTTGATTTCTAGCATATTTACTTTGCTTTTGCTCGATCTACTTGAGTGTGCTTGTCTTTGTGTGCAGTGATCATTACCCTGCTTGTGAACATCTACTGAAGCCACTCAAGAACTTTGGTTCATTCTAGAAGTCAAGAGAAGGTTGTGTTGTGTTTTTGCAGGTTCACTACGTGGAGGCGGTCTAATCGCCCCCAACTCAGGGCAGTAGGGGCGGTCTACCCGCCTGGTGAAGGCAATCTGACCGTGTGTGGCAGAGAAGCTCAAGTTTCTTGTGAAAAGTTTTATTTGGTCGACTCGCCTATTCACCCCCCCCCCTAGCAACATCAAGGTCTTTCAATCTGGGTGGTGTATAAGCTCTTAGCTTTTCTATATTGACCATCATGTCACATCCAATGCAAGCATTCTCCACCATACCCACTTAATCATTTCAAAAACCATCAACATTTGGTCCTAATGTAAACACAATGCGCATCACTCTCCACTAACGATATTCTCATGACACTTCACAACAACATGTCTTCTCATCATCACTGATTCTCCTGCAACTTGGTGTGGAAGTCAGAGAGGCTAGGATGTACAAACACGTGTGTACCCATCTATGGCATAACATGTGGTGGCACACGGACAATTGGACGCAGGTAAAGGTCGTGCTTCCTTCGAACGGTGATGCCCATCTCCTCAGTCATGTCCAACTCGCTTGGCAACATCTCACCCGGCAGCTCCCAGTCGAAATGGTACAAGAGTGCAACGAGCACGAGCTCCATGCTCGCCAGCGCAAATGCCATGCCGGGGCACATCCTCCGCCCTGCCCCAAATGGCGTGTACTCAAAGTTTGTGCCCTTGAAATCAACCGTGCTAGCCTCAAACCGTTCCGGTCTGAACGTCATAGCATCATCCCAGTATTTGGGGTCCCTGTTGATTGCCCAAACATTCACAAACACAGTGGTTCCCTTGGGGACATCATATCCCATGACCTTGCACGACTCGCGGCACTCCCTTGGGATAAGCAAGGGCACCACTGGGTGAAGCCTTAGGGTCTCCTTGATGATGAGCTTGATGAACCTCAAGTCGGCTAAGTCATCTTCGGTCACTGTTGGCTTTCCTTGAAGCTTCTCGTGTACCTCGGCTTGTGCCTTATGCATCACCTTTGGGTTTCTTATGAGCTCTGACATGGTCCATTGGAGTGTATTTGCTGATGTCTCACTCCCAGCACCGAAAAGATCCTGTACATATAACAAGGATATTGATGGGCTCACTAATCATGGGTAAATATTAAGCAAAGAGTTACTACTGCCTTCGTCCTTAAATGTGTATTATTCATAATAAAAAAACCAAAATTGAACTAATCATTAGCTTATCCTAGATGGTTAAACACATTTAAAAACATCATATACTCTAGAATGGATCTATGGCTAATCAGTCAATTCTAAGGCCCCCTTAGCTTTGGTTGGGCCTCTCCACCAAATTTTTTGTGAAGCCCTAAAATACGACTTCTCACCCGAACCTACAAGAAGTTGTTTTCTTATTTGTACTAAAGAAGAGAAGCCTAAAACGATTGAATGTAAAATACTTGTATTGTCATTGAGAAACTATTTTACCAAAAAAAAAATTAAAATGGCTTCAGCTCTACCAGAGAAGCCGAAGCCACGACCACTCATAGTTGTTTTAGTCAAAACCACAGCTCATAGTTGTTTTGTTCAAAACCACAGCTCTGCCAAAGAATCCTTCAATGTTATTATGTGTTTAGTCGTACTCACTTTGTCCTATAAAAAAGTGCAATTTTAGGTTTTTTAGACGGATCAGTAGAGGAATGAAAAGACCACTCTCTAATACCCTCATTTGTTTGCCAAATGCAGTAAGTTGTGCTACGCAAATTAGATCTAATCACTTATTCATTAGGAAGGTAATTAGATCTATTTTCTAGAATTGCATTCTTTGTGTGAATTTTTTTCAAAAGCTAGGATTGCACTCTTTATGGACCGAGGGAGTATATACGTACATGTATAACGGCTTTGATCATCCCCATGGTGAGCGGCACCTCGAATCCACCTTCCTTCTGAACCCTTAGGAGCACGTCCACCAGGTCCTCATCTTCCACGGTGCCGTCCGCAGCTGCGGCCATGGTCGCCCTCCGCTGCTCGTGCTGCTTGATGGCGTAGTCCATGAGCTCATGGTTCTTGCGGTGGTTCGCCACCGCTCGCCGTTCCGTGCCGTCAACGAGCCTCGCGAGCCTCGAGGACGGGAACAGGTCGCAGAGGTTGAACCCGGAGCTGATCTTTATCCCCTCCGCGAGGTACTTCAGGAACTCCTCCCGCCTCTCGAACCGGTCGCCGATCATGGAGCGCACGGCCGTGTCCGTTATGAGCACGGCGATTCGCTCGCTGACGTTGACGACGGCCTCGCCGGCCGGCGACGCGGCGGTGGCGGCGACAGCGGCGACGAGCCGGCGGACCTCCTCCTCCCGGATGCCGCGGAACGACTGGACGCGTCGGGCGCTGAGGAGCTCTAGGATGCTGATCTTTCGGAGCTGCCGCCACAGCGCGCCGTAGCGCGCGAACACGATGCCTTCCCCGTCGGCGACGAACACCTTCATCGTTGGGGTCAATGGGCGCGTGGCAAAGTTGACGTCGTTCGTCTTCATGATCTCTCGGGCGGCGTCGGGGGACGAGGCCACGACGACGGGGACCTCCCCGAGCTTGAGGTAGACGAGGGGCGCGTCGTCGAGCCGACGCGCGATGTCGGCCATGGCACGGTAGGGGAGCGGGCCGCGGAGGAGCAGGTGGTGGAGGCTGCCGATGACCGGCAGCTGCCACGGGCCCGGCGGCAGCCTGAGGCCATTGTCATCACGCTTCTTGGTGAGCTTGAGAAACATGAGAGGGAGGAGGACCATGAAAAGGCACAGGCCGTACGTGAGCTGCTCCATGAATGCTAATGGAGTCTGCTAGAGAGCAATAGCAATAATGGCTGTTGAGGCTAATATAACCAAGAACTTGATGGATTTTGAATCGGTTTGGACAAGACGTATATAGATACTCGATCGTATATAACATGGCGGGGATTTTGCTTTGGTGTTCAGCTAGCGCGTATATGACAAGATATTCACCATCGTAAGCATCTCATTAATTTAGCTCCATGTGTGCTGTCGACTCGACCTTTACGTGGCGATGGCGACCACTGCAAAGTACCAACAAGACTCTAAAAGGTTGGACATTCACGCATAAGATCCTCTCTGACGATTGTCTTTTAAGTCGGTTCACAGTATTTTCTATTCGGTGAACAGTGCAAAAACATCCACGCTAACGCACTGCGAAGCGCCGGGCTTGCACGCGCTCGCACGCCCCTCCCTCTCACAGGCACATTTTCAGAGTCAATGTTTTTTCTCTCTCCCACTCCCGCATGAGCTAGTAGCTGGTTCTCCATGCTGGACTGGAGTAGTCACATTTCTCGAGGAATACGTAGCCATGACATCCGGTGTACAGTAAAAAGAACAAGATAAAATTTTTTAAAAAAATCGATTGTAGCTTCGGTAGTCATTCTTCACGACTTATTTGGTAATGTCAAGTTGTCAACTCCTAATGATCCAACTTCATCTCACTTTTGAAGAAAGTAAAACCGGAGCTTGAGCCAAATCCAACTTTTCGGTGAATTGAAACTCCCACAACTTGATTTCAAATCACTAAAATTATTACAAAACATAAGCGCGACTACCTCAGTAACCACACTCATAGTGTCATTCGATCGTGATGTTTTGGATCTTTAGGTCTAGCCAAGTGTACCTATACGTGCTCAAAGCGTCATCAGTGAGACAGCGCCAGACGACAATATAACCCTTCGGTAATCGGTATATACGTGAGCGTGGGATCCACCGTTTCAATCTGTTTGTTTCGGGAACTATACGAGGAGCAGTTCTACCTGAAGGAGGCCTGAATTGGTGTCGCTGTACTTCGCGGTCAGCCTGTCACGGTCGCCGTCGACAGGGAATAGGGGATCACATATAGTACAGAGTATATCACAGTCGAGCCGCCGGCCGCTGGCCGCGCATGTACGACGAGATGCTGTGCCGCTCCTGCGGGCCGGCCTCGCGGCGGCCGGCGGTGTCGACGGCCTCCTCGCACGGACCGATGGTGCACGTCATCTCACCATCTAGTTGGCAGGCCTTGCTTATTGTACACGTCACTAGGAATTAGCTTGGATCCATGGTGACGTTTTCAGTTTTATATTTTCCATCGATTGTACATTTCTCTAATTTATGGTTAATTGCTACTATATCAACATCAAAATTAACAATAACAGTTGGAATACTAATGTTGAAGGGATGCATCTTTTGTACACCGAGAATGCTCCATCGTATCAATAGATTTTTTGGCCAACTACGGGTCAAAAAGAGTAAAATTTGATTTTTTTAACAATATATTCCTTTATTAGACCGAGTCCAATAGCAAAAGGAAAAATGGAGAGGCAGACCTCCATTTGCCTCATGTCTACAATAGTGAGAGAGCAATCCATTTTTTGCTCCCTCTAATAACAACAAGAGGCAAACGTAAAATCCCCCCCCCCCCCCTCCCAACCTTTGCTTCTCGCTCCGTCTCTACTCCTCCGCCGAGGGGAAGCTCGATCCACGTCCGTCGGCCGCCGCGCAACCAAAGAGGTGGACGATGGCTAGCCTCGAGAGCTTCAACGCCGCCACCACTATCCGCTTGCCCGCACGCGCCATCAATAGGGAGGTGCGCGTGCGCAGACGGCCACGGAGCGCGCCATGCTACGAGCTTGCGGATCTGTGGGTCATCAAGATCCACTGGAGAGGAGGAAGGGCCTGGGTTCCTGCAGTGTCCCCTGCTCCACCGTCTCGGGCTACTCTCCTCCGCCAGCTTGGGTTACTTCTCCCTCCGCCGCCGCAGTTGGCCCGCTGCTCCACGCCCGCCGACCATAGACACAACGGATACACTGGCCGCGGGGATGGTTTGCTGCGTCCCTCCCGGCGGGGCGGCCTCTCGGTGCACGACCTCCTCCTCCCGAGCCACCACCTCCTCCACCCTCCCTCCTATGGCTGGTGGCGGGGGTAGAGACCGACGCACACGATGTTCTTCTCTCGGGCTGCCGCTGCCTTCTCGTTCCCTCCCGCGGTCTTTTCCTCCCCGTGTCGCCACCGCCCTCCTACTTCTCCCCTCGCGTGGCCGGCCCTCTCCTTCTACCGCGCGGCGGATTGCTTGGAGGAGAGAGGTGATGCAATTTTGCACCCCCTCTCTCCTCTGAAGGCAGAATGCCTTTCCATTTGCCTCGTCTGTTGTAGCCCGGCGGACGCGCGCACAGTAGCGAGCGGGAGGCAAAAATGCATGTGCCTCCCGCTATTGGGCTCAGTCTTACATTAATGGGAAAAAAGGAAGCACGCCACAAGAATGATACACTCTTTCGTTATGTTTTTAGTTTCAATTTTACAGTCAATTCATGGTGTTCGAATGGAGTGGCACACGAACAGTGGGATGCAGGAGCAAATCCTCTTTCTTCCTTACAGTGATGCCAATGTCCTCGGTCATGTCCAACTCGCTCGGCTCCAACCCACACGCGAGCTTCCAGTCGAAGTGGTAGAGCAATGCTGCGAGCGTGAGCTCAATGTTCGACTGCGCAAAAGCCATGCCCGGGCATATCCTCCTTCCCGCACCGAATGGTATATATTCGAAGTCCAAGCCCTTGAAATCAATCGTGCCCGACTCGAACCGCTCCGGCTTGAATTCCTCCGGATCGTCCCAGTACCTGGGGTCCCTGCCGATTGCCCACGCGTTCACCATCACCGTGGTGCCTTTCGGCACGTCGTACCCGAGAATGTTGCAGGACTCCCTAGCCTGTCTTGGGAGGAGTAATGGCGCCGCAGGATGGAGCCTCAGGGTCTCCTTGATGACTAGCTTCAAGTACTTCATCTGTGCCAGGTCATCTTCGGTCACCTTGGGTTTACCACCAAGGGTGCCACGTAGCTCGGCTTGTGCCTTCTTCATCGCATCCGGGTTCCTCATGAGCTCCGCCATGGCCCATTGCAAGGTTGTTGCTGATGTCTCGCTTCCAGCGCTAAACAGATCCTAATTAACCAAAGTTTCAACAGGACAGCAATTAAGGTTTAAGGAAACATAACAGATGAAATGGAAGCGATTGAACAAACTCCCTTGTGTTAATTCGATGTGCTTACAAGGATAACGGCTTTGATGATTCCCATGGTGAGAGGCACGTCGAGGCCACCTTCCCTTTGCACTCTCAAGAGCACGCTCACCAGGTCCTCCTCCTCCTCCTGGTCAGTGGCGGCAGTGCCGTTCGCCGCCGCCATGGATGATCTCCGCTCCTCGTGCTGCCTGATGGCGCAGTCCATGAGCTCGAAGTTCTTCCGGTGGTTGGAGCGCGCTCGCCGCGCCACGCCGCTGAGGAAGTTCACGAGCGGCGACGACGGGAACAGGTCGCCGAGGTTGAACCCGGAGACAAGCTTGAGGCCCTCCTCGAGCGACACCAGGAACTCGTCCCGCCTGCTGAACCTGTCCCCGATCATGGCCCGCACCGCCGAGTCGGAGACGAGCACGGCGATCCGGTGGCTGATGTTGACGGCCTCGCCCGGCGGTGCGGCCGCCACTGCTGCGACGAGGCGCGCGACCTCGTCCTCCCGGACGCGCCGGAACGACTGGACGCGGCGGGCGCTGAGGAGCTCGAGGACGCTGATCCGCCGGAGCTGCCGCCACAGGTCGCCGTAGGGCGCGAACACCAGGCCCGTCCCCTCCTCCATCATGATCCGTATCGTGGGGCTCCAGGGCCGCGTCGCGAAGGCGACGTCGTGCGCACGCATGACCTCGCGCGCGGCGTCCCGCGACGTGGCCACCACGACGGGGACCTCGCCGAGCTTGAGGTACATGAGCGGCGGCGCGCCCAGACGGCGCGCGAGGTCCGCGAACGCGCGGTGCACGAGCGGCTTGCCCACGAGGTGGTGCAGGCTGCCGATCACCGGCAGCCTCCACGGGCCGGGCGGCAGCCTAACGGCGCCGTCGACGTCGCGGCGCTTCCTGAGCGGCCTGAGGATAAGCAGGAGTGGGAGGAAGAGGAGGACCAGGGAGAGGCACAGGTGGTAGAACGCCGTCGCCGCTTGCTCCATGGAAATGAACTGGCTGCGCAGCTTCTGCAGGCTTCGAGTTGCAGAACGGATCGATCAGGCCGGATGGAGTGGTTTGGTCGGAGGATGCAAAGCTTATAGCACCTGCGAACGGACAAAGCTCTCAGTCTGGGGAAGCTGCCGAGAATATTTCCCGATTTTCACTGCAACTTTGTGTTGTCGCCTTGTTGGCAACTCGGCGTTGCCGTCATCCTCATCAACACGGGATGCCGCTTTGGCGTTTCAGCTGCGCATGGTTGTTATTGTGTTTAGGGGTAAATCCAACAGGAGGAATTCAAGATACTAGCGCTCAGATGTCGGTCCCTTGCAACATCGAAAGAAAGCATCTGCAACATCTTCATATATATGCTAGAAAGTCTGGCCTTTTGTGGATCGGATTGGTCTCAATGTAATGAGTAGGCACTTAGCAGTTTGCTCTTCAAATTTGCTGCTAGAACCTGATCGCTGTATTGATCACAGAGACGAATTCTTATACCTAAATCTTTGCTGTAAACTCTATGCAAAGTTCACACGAAATTTCGTTAACTTGTCCTTTCGTTGTGATCACAATGGGGCAAAATGATTGCTTCACTTTGAATGTTCTCTTCACCTTTCTGCACTTCTACTACTACTAGTAGTAGTAATAGTACGTTATTCAGATCTCCTTGTCTTTGATATAGCCAATCCAATTCTAGTTCCAGCAGCGTACGTCGGCGTCTTCCATGCGGCCATTGGTGGCGTCTGAGCTGAGCACTCTAAACGCAGCGCTGGAGCAGCTTTCCCAGGTATGGACGGGAGCGGGTCCGGCAGGACCACGATCTCCGGCCGATGTACATAGCCAGCTTCTACACCCCTAGAAGCCGTTAAATTGCGCCAACGTTCGCACTGCGGCCGCCGGCGCAGAGTGTAGACGACGCTCCCAGCTAGCTCTGCCAAACATGAGCGGCGATTCTTGCCGGCGGCTGCCGTCTTGGGCGGTTCCACGGTTCCACCGGGCACCGGGGTGCACGAGACCGGCGGACAGGAGGAGAAGGCTTCGGCCCCTCGGCGCCTCTGGCACCGGGGGCATACGGAAATTATATAAACCTTCTGCAAATTTGAATCAAAATGATATATAATCCACTACTAGCCCAATAGAAGCCCACGTAGCAGCCTAACATTAGCTAACCCTAACCTCTTCCTTCCACCTCCACTCACCCCTGCCTGCCGCCGCCGCCCTGCCAGCCTGCACACCTCTCCGCGCGCCCGTTGTTAACGAAAAATAGTTAATGAAACCAACATTTCATAAAAATGTTGTTGTTGGGGTAAATATTTCACAACTAACCCCCCTGTGACTTTGGCTCATCAGAGAAGAGCGGGGTCTAGTTCGATTCTTGCCTTGGCTATTTCAGGGAATGATCAAGGGTCGGCGAGCGAAGGTCAGGCGAAGCTCGGGATCTTCATTTGGCGGGAGCAAGTCCACACGCGAAGACACGGGGAAAGAGTTGCCGCAAGGTCGTGTCAAGATTGGGTGAAGATGATACACGAAGAAGCGTGGTCAAGAGAAGAGGCGCGTGACTTTCAAAGAAGCAACCTACGCGAAGTCTGATGAGTCGCAATGGAAGAAGCGCGCGAAGGGGAAAGTAGCGAGCGAAGGTCGATCTGCCACGAGAGCAGACACGTGGACCAGTGAGGTGTAAAGTGAACATCCGTAAAGTGTGCGAGTACGGGCCCTGAGATGCTTCGCACAATGTGAAAAAGCGATGGCGGTGTGTTGTAAAGCGTAATTGTTGCGGCCCTATAAAAAGGACCCGATGGTAATGAAATGAGGGCGATTAGAACGCCACTGAGAATTATTACACTCAATCGAGTTCGAGTTTTATTCTTCGGCATCTTAGGTGATTTTCTTTAGCTTCGTTCTTTTCGGCTATTGGCCCCGCTTCGTGAAAGATTTCAATCCCAACAGTTAAGGCGCCCACCGTGTTCTGTCCCAACCATGCCACCGAAGAAACCACCGAAGAATCCACAACCACACCCAAACAGAGCGACCGATGATCTGTCGGAAGCAGAGAGCGAAAACCTAGATAGAGACAGATACCAGACAACACAAATAGAACAAGGGACATGGTCCTAAGCGCACATAATCACAGGGGTGGAGAAGATCAAGAACGAGAAGCCGAAGATGTAGCGAAGGAAACTTTGAGGTCGGCCTAGTGGATGTAGGGGTCGAAGATGAGGACATAGCTTCACTGAGAAGAATCGAAGAAAGACTTGCTGCGAAGATGAGAGAAAGAACAGTACCAGCAAATATCCAAACAAGAGCTCAAGCAGAGGCTGCCATCCTCAGGGCGATAGAAATAAAGAACGAAGATCCAGCACAAGAAAAAGCCAAGTACAATGAGTTGTTGCAACAAGTCAAGAAAAAGAGAATGTTATTGTAGCAACTACAGGAAGACGAAGAACAACAAGCAATAAGAAGCAAAACACTACAGCTTCAAGAGCAAATGACACTTCTACGAGGCCCAACCGAACTCTCTTCAAAGAACAAGAATAGACCCAAAGCAACCTTGCAAAATGCAAGGGCAAAGCAAAAAATGAAGACCATCAATAATCATTGATGAAGAAACTTATGAAGATGAGGATGAGAATGATGAAGATTCCTGGTATTATGACTCAAATGAAGAGGCGTATGTCGAACATAGGCCAGAAAAGAGATATAGAGAAGTATTCCCAGCCAAGGTGACACCCGCTTCTCCTCTTTCATTAGAGCTCGAACAGGCAAATTGGCCACCGAAGTTCAAGTTTCCCGCATCTTTGGCGGAGTATGATGGTGAATTAGACCCCAGATAGTTCCTCCAGAAATACACTGTGGCAATATCTTCGGGGGCGGGTGGGGGTGATCTAGCAATGGCAAGAGCTATGATAATGGCCTTGAAGGGCTCAACTCAACAGTGGTACGCTTCGCTACCAAAAGGAAGCATCAAATCATGGGAGTAGCTTCAACAGAGAATAGAGAACAACTTGCAGGGGTAACAACCTCAAGACCTCACTTCAGGTGATCTTCACCTCATAAAGCAAGGAGACAAAGAACCACTGCAAGAGTACATCAAAAGGTTCGCCAAAGCCAGAGCCAAAGCACCACATGTACAAGCAACTACCGTCATCGATGCAACGATAGACGACCTCAAGGTGGGACCCTGTGAAGAATGTCTAGATCGAAGAAGACCTAAAAGAGAGAAGCAGTTATTGTTCGACATAATGCAAGAATACTGCAAATCAGATAGAGGCAAGCAACGAAGAATAGATGAATACAACAAAAGAAAGAACCAAACGAAGTCCCAGGCAGAATGGGGAAATAGACCTCAGAGCAACCACGGACCTTCGACGAGATCGAACTTCTATAACAAAAACAATGTGAACAACGTTTTAGGAAACAACTCACAAATGGCATCTTCGGCAGCTATAGGAAGCAGAGGACAAAGCTCGGGCAGGGGCCCACCACCTCAATATGTATGTTCCTTGCATGGCATTAACAAAGAGCACTGTTCTTATGAATGCAAAATATTACTTCGAAAGAAGCAGATCGAAGAAGACAAGCGAAGCGAACAACGCAGAGTCAACCGAAGACGGTCAATCACACATCCTCAGTGGCACCTTCGATGGCTCAGAGTTTATTGCAAAGCTGGCAACCACACATTGCGCAACCATGTTTCCAACAAATGCCATTCCCACCACCACCAATATTCAACCCAAACATGAAGCAATTACAACAACAAAGCACAGCATCATGCCAGCCAAAACCAGAGCCCACTCAACAGGCACCTTCGCTAGCCAATCAAAACAGAGACGACGAAGATCGTTATCGAAGAATGAACATAATTAATGCTATAACAGGTCGGTGCAACTCACCCGAACATCTGACGAAAAGACAAAAAGAACAGCAAAGAGAAGTGAGCTATGTATGCGTAGGAAAAGTCTTCAAAACAGAGTGGCTGCACATCCCAATCACTTTCACAGAGGCAGATCGCAAGCTGAAAAAGTATCCTCACGAAGATCCTCTAGTCATGAGAGTAGTGCTGGGAAAGAACACGAAATACTTGTTGGGGAATGACGTAGGAGGCATTTTGGTAGATAATGGTAGTTCTGCAGACATCATAACTTACAAGTTATTCAAGAGAATGGAGTTCAGAGACGACCACTAGCAGAAGACTTCAAAGTCGTTACATGGCTTCGGTAACAAGAAAGTTGAGGCTTTAGGAACAACTGAAATGAACGCAAGTCTCAGGACAGGAGCGAGGATGAGAACGAGAGATGATGACCTTTGATGTAGTTGACATCCCATATGCCTATAAAGCTATCTTCGGTAGGGGAATCATAAAGTTCGCAGCAGTGATACACATGCCATTCTTGTGTATGAAGATACCAACCAGCTACGGCATTCTCACAATATATGGATATCAGGAAGATGCACACAACAGAGAGTACAATGTAGGCAAGAACCAGAAACCAGAACACGTAGTTGGAAATAGTGAAGATGCAATGGAAAGCAAAGAAGAAGGTGAGCCCGAAGAGCTCGAAATGAAAAAGAGGCTTTACCAAGACGAAAAGATGAGAATTCAACTCCACGAACATACAAAGAAGGTGTGTCTTTGTGTTGAAGTGAAAATAGGACGTCACCTCCGCGCGTGACACACGTGACTCCCCGATCTGTAGCGAAGCGTGCCAGCCAATCTGACCTGTTGATTGACAATGGAAAATATTAGGGATCGGCTAGAGAATCGATAGCCTCTCAGCGACACATGTACCAGCCAATCGGCCGATAAGAGTGAAAGCAGGATCGACTGACTCAAAGGCAATCGAAGTGCGGGTGTGATCGACCGGATCGGGCCGATCGTGATGTCAGTGTTCAAAACAGGTCTGAACCGGCTATTGTAGAAGCCGATAGATCTAGATCGAATGAATGATAATGATAATAGCTAAAACCATAAGAATTGGTACAAAGACTTGTAGATCTAGCTAATATTGGTAAGGGGTGAATAAAGAACTAGACAAAACCTCAGTGATGCGCTCGGAGGTTAAAGCCTAGGGTTATTCGGTAAAATGATACTCACAAAGCTTGCCGGAGGTCAGTTGATGCAGCCCGACGAACTCGAAGCACGACGTTGTAGAAAAGAGAAAAAACACAATGGCGAAGTCGCTGAAAAGTAGATGCCGTAATGGTAGATGCTTGTAAAGTAGATGCAAGAAAAGTAAAGGTTTTGCCTCGGAGGCGTTTTGTTTGATATTGGTGTGTACACTTTTTTTCCGACCACACAGGGTCGCTATTTATGTCCTGGGGACAAACCCTACTCCTAACCGATTACGACACTGTTTTCTTGTGTCTAAAGACAAAAAACTACTAAAAATAGTAAAGGACTCTCACAGGAGTCTAAGACCTTCTAAATACTGACTCTTGACCGGTTGCCAACCGTGGACTGACCCACCTCCACCGTACTTTCCATCTGGTGTATTTATTTGAATACCGCCTCCTTCGTGCCCATTGTCCAATCCTTTAGTTTTGAAGGACCGATTAGGCGACCAGAGAAGGGGGGGAGTGAATGGGAGTCGATAAAAATTCTTCTCGAGGTAGATTGAAACTCCGACAAGATGAACTCGCTCGGTCGGACCCCCAAAATCACACGCTCCGCACTTCTACCTTCCATTTGCCAAAACCACGTAGCCACTGGAGTGCTACTAGTCCTAGGAACAAACTCTACCAGCAACCTCAACACACACGCACCCACGACAGCGGAAACAACTCAAAAGCCGACTGTCTAGTAACCGGTCGTTCGTTGGTGCCCGCAATTGCTCTTCTTTTTTAGACCACTTATTGAGCTATTGTTGTCTTTGGCTATTGTTCTCGTGTAAACCACGTCAAAATATGAAAGCATCCGAGTACGAGAAAGCGGAGAACACCAAGAGATGGCCGAGACCAATTTGCTTATCAAGAAGCACTTGTCCCTCCAGGGAAATGCTTCTTCATTGACATGAACATAGGCCGCCGCACGCTTATGCTTTGAACTGCATGTTCACTTCGCTACTCAGTAACTAGGTCGTGTGAGCAACTTTTAATTATATTTGGTACTGTTTCAACAAACTATGTGATGCTATGTGTACTGGTGTCGAATCAGTTGTATGCACACTTGAATACTATTTCCAATCGTATATGGATTTGTGTGGCCATTATATATCATTTGCGAATTCAAATTAAATTATTATCTGCAATTCTGTGACCATTGTGATCCTGTACCTGTGAGAAACTAATTTCTAAACTGTGATGAATTGATGTTATGTTTGTGACCAAAGTAATGGTAAATCTGTGACCATTTTATATCAAAAGGTGACAATGGCAAATAACTTTCTGTGACGACATAAACTTGTCTTCTATGACGATTCCAAAATGATGACATCAGCTGCCACGTCATTGATGACGTCAACGCCATGTCAGCTGCCACGTCATTGCTGACGTCAGCGCCACGTCAGATGCAAACGCCGTTAACGGGAGATTATGACGAAAAAGGATCGTCACAAAATCACTAACGGCGTTAACGGCGACGTCAGTTAGCCAGGCGGACGTGAAATTATGACGAAAATAGGGTATAATCTATGACCAAAAACCTTTGTCATAGAATGAATTTAAATCCATGACGACACAAAATTCGTCGCAGATTGGAGACACATCTATGACGAAAAAACCAAATTCGTCACCGATGAACAAATGTGACGCCACCATAGTGACCAAAACAAAATCGTCACAAAATCGTCACAAAAGACTAATTGTGACCATTCTGGCGTCTTCAATGACGTTAATGTAACGTCATTGATGACAACATCCCTACTAGTGCTCCCAAGGTGTGGAGAGTAGTGGCAAGTTTGTGAGGGCTGTGATCTTGCCTCTTTGTAGAAAAGATCGCCTTAGTGGAAAAGAGGAAACTGGTTGAAAGAGACCCTACTTGTTGTGGGAAAGATCCCTTACAAGCTCCTCAACGAAACATAACCTTTCCTAAGTGGGAGGCGAACTTCGGAAAACAAATCTTCGTGTCTCCTTTTTAGTTTGCCTCACTAGTTGATTTCTAGCATATTTACTTTGCTTTTGCTCGATCTACTTGAGTGTGCTTGTCTTTGTGTGCAGTGATCATTACCCTGCTTGTGAACATCTACTGAAGCCACTCAAGAACTTTGGTTCATTCTAGAAGTCAAGAGAAGGTTGTGTTGTGTTTTTGCAGGTTCACTACGTGGAGGCGGTCTAATCGCCCCCAACTCAGGGCAGTAGGGGCGGTCTACCCGCCTGGTGAAGGCAATCTGACCGTGTGTGGCGAGAAGCTCAAGTTTCTTGTGAAAAGTTTTATTTGGTCGACTCGCCTATTCACCCCCCTAGCAACATCAAGGTCTTTCAATCTGGGTGGTGTATAAGCTCTTAGCTTTTCTATATTGACCATCATGTCACATCCAATGCAAGCATTCTCCACCATACCCACTTAATCATTTCAAAAACCATCAACATTTGGTCCTAATGTAAACACAATGCGCATCACTCTCCACTAACGATATTCTCATGACACTTCACAACAACATGTCTTCTCATCATCACTGATTCTCCTGCAACTTGGTGTGGAAGTCAGAGAGGCTAGGATGTACAAACACGTGTGTACCCATCTATGGCATAACATGTGGTGGCACACGGACAATTGGACGCAGGTAAAGGTCGTGCTTCCTTCGAACGGTGATGCCCATCTCCTCAGTCATGTCCAACTCGCTTGGCAACATCTCACCCGGCAGCTCCCAGTCGAAATGGTACAAGAGTGCAACGAGCACGAGCTCCATGCTCGCCAGCGCAAATGCCATGCCGGGGCACATCCTCCGCCCTGCCCCAAATGGCGTGTACTCAAAGTTTGTGCCCTTGAAATCAACCGTGCTAGCCTCAAACCGTTCCGGTCTGAACGTCATAGCATCATCCCAGTATTTGGGGTCCCTGTTGATTGCCCAAACATTCACAAACACAGTGGTTCCCTTGGGGACATCATATCCCATGACCTTGCACGACTCGCGGCACTCCCTTGGGATAAGCAAGGGCACCACTGGGTGAAGCCTTAGGGTCTCCTTGATGATGAGCTTGATGAACCTCAAGTCGGCTAAGTCATCTTCGGTCACTGTTGGCTTTCCTTGAAGCTTCTCGTGTACCTCGGCTTGTGCCTTATGCATCACCTTTGGGTTTCTTATGAGCTCTGACATGGTCCATTGGAGTGTATTTGCTGATGTCTCACTCCCAGCACCGAAAAGATCCTGTACATATAACAAGGATATTGATGGGCTCACTAATCATGGGTAAATATTAAGCAAAGAGTTACTACTGCCTTCGTCCTTAAATGTGTATTATTCATAATAAAAAAACCAAAATTGAACTAATCATTAGCTTATCCTAGATGGTTAAACACATTTAAAAACATCATATACTCTAGAATGGATCTATGGCTAATCAGTCAATTCTAAGGCCCCCTTAGCTTTGGTTGGGCCTCTCCACCAAATTTTTTGTGAAGCCCTAAAATACGACTTCTCACCCGAACCTACAAGAAGTTGTTTTCTTATTTGTACTAAAGAAGAGAAGCCTAAAACGATTGAATGTAAAATACTTGTATTGTCATTGAGAAACTATTTTACCAAAAAAAAAATTAAAATGGCTTCAGCTCTACCAGAGAAGCCGAAGCCACGACCACTCATAGTTGTTTTAGTCAAAACCACAGCTCATAGTTGTTTTGTTCAAAACCACAGCTCTGCCAAAGAATCCTTCAATGTTATTATGTGTTTAGTCGTACTCACTTTGTCCTATAAAAAAGTGCAATTTTAGGTTTTTTAGACAGATCAGTAGAGGAATGAAAAGACCACTCTCTAATACCCTCATTTGTTTGCCAAATGCAGTAAGTTGTGCTACGCAAATTAGATCTAATCACTTATTCATTAGGAAGGTAATTAGATCTATTTTCTAGAATTGCATTCTTTGTGTGAATTTTTTTCAAAAGCTAGGATTGCACTCTTTATGGACCGAGGGAGTATATACGTACATGTATAACGGCTTTGATCATCCCCATGGTGAGCGGCACCTCGAATCCACCTTCCTTCTGAACCCTTAGGAGCACGTCCACCAGGTCCTCATCTTCCACGGTGCCGTCCGCAGCTGCGGCCATGGTCGCCCTCCGCTGCTCGTGCTGCTTGATGGCGTAGTCCATGAGCTCATGGTTCTTGCGGTGGTTCGCCACCGCTCGCCGTTCCGTGCCGTCAACGAGCCTCGCGAGCCTCGAGGACGGGAACAGGTCGCAGAGGTTGAACCCGGAGCTGATCTTTATCCCCTCCGCGAGGTACTTCAGGAACTCCTCCCGCCTCTCGAACCGGTCGCCGATCATGGAGCGCACGGCCGTGTCCGTTATGAGCACGGCGATTCGCTCGCTGACGTTGACGACGGCCTCGCCGGCCGGCGACGCGGCGGTGGCGGCGACAGCGGCGACGAGCCGGCGGACCTCCTCCTCCCGGATGCCGCGGAACGACTGGACGCGTCGGGCGCTGAGGAGCTCTAGGATGCTGATCTTTCGGAGCTGCCGCCACAGCGCGCCGTAGCGCGCGAACACGATGCCTTCCCCGTCGGCGACGAACACCTTCATCGTTGGGGTCAATGGGCGCGTGGCAAAGTTGACGTCGTTCGTCTTCATGATCTCTCGGGCGGCGTCGGGGGACGAGGCCACGACGACGGGGACCTCCCCGAGCTTGAGGTAGACGAGGGGCGCGTCGTCGAGCCGACGCGCGATGTCGGCCATGGCACGGTAGGGGAGCGGGCCGCGGAGGAGCAGGTGGTGGAGGCTGCCGATGACCGGCAGCTGCCACGGGCCCGGCGGCAGCCTGAGGCCATTGTCATCACGCTTCTTGGTGAGCTTGAGAAACATGAGAGGGAGGAGGACCATGAAAAGGCACAGGCCGTACGTGAGCTGCTCCATGAATGCTAATGGAGTCTGCTAGAGAGCAATAGCAATAATGGCTGTTGAGGCTAATATAACCAAGAACTTGATGGATTTTGAATCGGTTTGGACAAGACGTATATAGATACTCGATCGTATATAACATGGCGGGGATTTTGCTTTGGTGTTCAGCTAGCGCGTATATGACAAGATATTCACCATCGTAAGCATCTCATTAATTTAGCTCCATGTGTGCTGTCGACTCGACCTTTACGTGGCGATGGCGACCACTGCAAAGTACCAACAAGACTCTAAAAGGTTGGACATTCACGCATAAGATCCTCTCTCGACGATTGTCTTTTAAGTCGGTTCACAGTATTTTCTATTCGGTGAACAGTGCAAAAACATCCACGCTAACGCACTGCGAAGCGCCGGGCTTGCACGCGCTCGCACGCCCCTCCCTCTCACAGGCACATTTTCAGAGTCAATGTTTTTTCTCTCTCCCACTCCCGCATGAGCTAGTAGCTGGTTCTCCATGCTGGACTGGAGTAGTCACATTTCTCGAGGAATACGTAGCCATGACATCCGGTGTACAGTAAAAAAGAACAAGATAAAATTTTTTAAAAAAATCGATTGTAGCTTCGGTAGTCATTCTTCACGACTTATTTGGTAATGTCAAGTTGTCAACTCCTAATGATCCAACTTCATCTCACTTTTGAAGAAAGTAAAACCGGAGCTTGAGCCAAATCCAACTTTTCGGTGAATTGAAACTCCCACAACTTGATTTCAAATCACTAAAATTATTACAAAACATAAGCGCGACTACCTCAGTAACCACACTCATAGTGTCATTCGATCGTGATGTTTTGGATCTTTAGGTCTAGCCAAGTGTACCTATACGTGCTCAAAGCGTCATCAGTGAGACAGCGCCAGACGACAATATAACCCTTCGGTAATCGGTATATACGTGAGCGTGGGATCCACCGTTTCAATCTGTTTGTTTCGGGAACTATACGAGGAGCAGTTCTACCTGAAGGAGGCCTGAATTGGTGTCGCTGTACTTCGCGGTCAGCCTGTCACGGTCGCCGTCGACAGGGAATAGGGGATCACATATAGTACAGAGTATATCACAGTCGAGCCGCCGGCCGCTGGCCGCGCATGTACGACGAGATGCTGTGCCGCTCCTGCGGGCCGGCCTCGCGGCGGCCGGCGGTGTCGACGGCCTCCTCGCACGGACCGATGGTGCACGTCATCTCACCATCTAGTTGGCAGGCCTTGCTTATTGTACACGTCACTAGGAATTAGCTTGGATCCATGGTGACGTTTTCAGTTTTATATTTTCCATCGATTGTACATTTCTCTAATTTATGGTTAATTGCTACTATATCAACATCAAAATTAACAATAACAGTTGGAATACTAATGTTGAAGGGATGCATCTTTTGTACACCGAGAATGCTCCATCGTATCAATAGATTTTTTGGCCAACTACGGGTCAAAAAGAGTAAAATTTGATTTTTTTAACAATATATTCCTTTATTAGACTGAGTCCAATAGCAAAAGGAAAAATGGAGAGGCAGACCTCCATTTGCCTCATGTCTACAATAGTGAGAGAGCAATCCATTTTTTGCTCCCTCTAATAACAGCAAGAGGCAAACGTAAAATCCCCCCCCCCCCCCCTCCCAACCTTTGCTTCTGCTCCGTCTCTACTCCTCCGCTGAGGGGAAGCTCGATCCACGTCCGTCGGCCAGCGCGCAACCAAAGAGGTGGACGATGGCTAGCCTCGAGAGCTTCAACGCCGCCACCACTATCCGCTTGCCCGCACGCGCCATCAATAGGGAGGTGCGCGTGCGCAGACGGCCACGGAGCGCGCCATGCTACGAGCTTGCGGATCTGTGGGTCATCAAGATCCACTGGAGAGGAGGAAGGGCCTGGGTTCCTGCAGTGTCCCCTGCTCCACCGTCTCGGGCTACTCTCCTCCGCCAGCTTGGGTTACTTCTCCCTCCGCCGCCGCAGTTGGCCCGCTGCTCCACGCCCGCCGACCATAGACACAACGGATACACTGGCCGCGGGGATGGTTTGCTGCGTCCCTCCCGGCGGGGCGGCCTCTCGGTGCACGACCTCCTCCTCCCGAGCCACCACCTCCTCCACCCTCCCTCCTATGGCTGGTGGCGGGGGTAGAGACCGACGCACACGATGTTCTTCTCTCGGGCTGCCGCTGCCTTCTCGTTCCCTCCCGCGGTCTTTTCCTCCCAGGTCGCCACCGCCTCCTACTTCTCCCGCGCGTGGCCGGCCCTCTCCTTCTACCGCGCGGCGGATTGCTTGGAGGAGAGAGGTGATGCAATTTTGCACCCCCTCTCTCCTCTGAAGGCAGAATGCCTTTCCATTTGCCTCGTCTGTTGTAGCCCGGCGGACGCGCGCACAGTAGCGAGCGGGAGGCAAAAATGCATGTGCCTCCCGCTATTGGGCTCAGTCTTACATTAATGGGAAAAAAGGAAGCACGCCACAAGAATGATACACTCTTTCGTTATGTTTTTAGTTTCAATTTTACAGTCAATTCATGGTGTTCGAATGGAGTGGCACACGAACAGTGGGATGCAGGAGCAAATCCTCTTTCTTCCTTACAGTGATGCCAATGTCCTCGGTCATGTCCAACTCGCTCGGCTCCAACCCACACGCGAGCTTCCAGTCGAAGTGGTAGAGCAATGCTGCGAGCGTGAGCTCAATGTTCGACTGCGCAAAAGCCATGCCCGGGCATATCCTCCTTCCCGCACCGAATGGTATATATTCGAAGTCCAAGCCCTTGAAATCAATCGTGCCCGACTCGAACCGCTCCGGCTTGAATTCCTCCGGATCGTCCCAGTACCTGGGGTCCCTGCCGATTGCCCACGCGTTCACCATCACCGTGGTGCCTTTCGGCACGTCGTACCCGAGAATGTTGCAGGACTCCCTAGCCTGTCTTGGGAGGAGTAATGGCGCCGCAGGATGGAGCCTCAGGGTCTCCTTGATGACTAGCTTCAAGTACTTCATCTGTGCCAGGTCATCTTCGGTCACCTTGGGTTTACCACCAAGGGTGCCACGTAGCTCGGCTTGTGCCTTCTTCATCGCATCCGGGTTCCTCATGAGCTCCGCCATGGCCCATTGCAAGGTTGTTGCTGATGTCTCGCTTCCAGCGCTAAACAGATCCTAATTAACCAAAGTTTCAACAGGACAGCAATTAAGGTTTAAGGAAACATAACAGATGAAATGGAAGCGATTGAACAAACTCCCTTGTGTTAATTCGATGTGCTTACAAGGATAACGGCTTTGATGATTCCCATGGTGAGAGGCACGTCGAGGCCACCTTCCCTTTGCACTCTCAAGAGCACGCTCACCAGGTCCTCCTCCTCCTCCTGGTCAGTGGCGGCAGTGCCGTTCGCCGCCGCCATGGATGATCTCCGCTCCTCGTGCTGCCTGATGGCGCAGTCCATGAGCTCGAAGTTCTTCCGGTGGTTGGAGCGCGCTCGCCGCGCCACGCCGCTGAGGAAGTTCACGAGCGGCGACGACGGGAACAGGTCGCCGAGGTTGAACCCGGAGACAAGCTTGAGGCCCTCCTCGAGCGACACCAGGAACTCGTCCCGCCTGCTGAACCTGTCCCCGATCATGGCCCGCACCGCCGAGTCGGAGACGAGCACGGCGATCCGGTGGCTGATGTTGACGGCCTCGCCCGGCGGTGCGGCCGCCACTGCTGCGACGAGGCGCGCGACCTCGTCCTCCCGGACGCGCCGGAACGACTGGACGCGGCGGGCGCTGAGGAGCTCGAGGACGCTGATCCGCCGGAGCTGCCGCCACAGGTCGCCGTAGGGCGCGAACACCAGGCCCGTCCCCTCCTCCATCATGATCCGTATCGTGGGGCTCCAGGGCCGCGTCGCGAAGGCGACGTCGTGCGCACGCATGACCTCGCGCGCGGCGTCCCGCGACGTGGCCACCACGACGGGGACCTCGCCGAGCTTGAGGTACATGAGCGGCGGCGCGCCCAGACGGCGCGCGAGGTCCGCGAACGCGCGGTGCACGAGCGGCTTGCCCACGAGGTGGTGCAGGCTGCCGATCACCGGCAGCCTCCACGGGCCGGGCGGCAGCCTAACGGCGCCGTCGACGTCGCGGCGCTTCCTGAGCGGCCTGAGGATAAGCAGGAGTGGGAGGAAGAGGAGGACCAGGGAGAGGCACAGGTGGTAGAACGCCGTCGCCGCTTGCTCCATGGAAATGAACTGGCTGCGCAGCTTCTGCAGGCTTCGAGTTGCAGAACGGATCGATCAGGCCGGATGGAGTGGTTTGGTCGGAGGATGCAAAGCTTATAGCACCTGCGAACGGACAAAGCTCTCAGTCTGGGGAAGCTGCCGAGAATATTTCCCGATTTTCACTGCAACTTTGTGTTGTCGCCTTGTTGGCAACTCGGCGTTGCCGTCATCCTCATCAACACGGGATGCCGCTTTGGCGTTTCAGCTGCGCATGGTTGTTATTGTGTTTAGGGGTAAATCCAACAGGAGGAATTCAAGATACTAGCGCTCAGATGTCGGTCCCTTGCAACATCGAAAGAAAGCATCTGCAACATCTTCATATATATGCTAGAAAGTCTGGCCTTTTGTGGATCGGATTGGTCTCAATGTAATGAGTAGGCACTTAGCAGTTTGCTCTTCAAATTTGCTGCTAGAACCTGATCGCTGTATTGATCACAGAGACGAATTCTTATACCTAAATCTTTGCTGTAAACTCTATGCAAAGTTCACACGAAATTTCGTTAACTTGTCCTTTCGTTGTGATCACAATGGGGCAAAATGATTGCTTCACTTTGAATGTTCTCTTCACCTTTCTGCACTTCTACTACTACTAGTAGTAGTAATAGTACGTTATTCAGATCTCCTTGTCTTTGATATAGCCAATCCAATTCTAGTTCCAGCAGCGTACGTCGGCGTCTTCCATGCGGCCATTGGTGGCGTCTGAGCTGAGCACTCTAAACGCAGCGCTGGAGCAGCTTTCCCAGGTATGGACGGGAGCGGGTCCGGCAGGACCACGATCTCCGGCCGATGTACATAGCCAGCTTCTACACCCCTAGAAGCCGTTAAATTGCGCCAACGTTCGCACTGCGGCCGCCGGCGCAGAGTGTAGACGACGCTCCCAGCTAGCTCTGCCAAACATGAGCGGCGATTCTTGCCGGCGGCTGCCGTCTTGGGCGGTTCCACGGTTCCACCGGGCACCGGGGTGCACGAGACCGGCGGACAGGAGGAGAAGGCTTCGGCCCCTCGGCGCCTCTGGCACCGGGGGCATACGGAAATTATATAAACCTTCTGCAAATTTGAATCAAAATGATATATAATCCACTACTAGCCCAATAGAAGCCCACGTAGCAGCCTAACATTAGCTAACCCTAACCTCTTCCTTCCACCTCCACTCACCCCTGCCTGCCGCCGCCGCCCGCCCGGCCTCGCACACCTCTCCGCGCGCCCGTTGTTAACGAAAAATAGTTAATGAAACCAACATTTCATAAAAATGTTGTTGTTGGGGTAAATATTTCACAACTAACCCCCCTGTGACTTTGGCTCATCAGAGAAGAGCGGGGTCTAGTTCGATTCTTGCCTTGGCTATTTCAGGGAATGATCAAGGGTCGGCGAGCGAAGGTCGGCGAAGCTCGGGATCTTCATTTGGCGGGAGCAAGTCCACACGCGAAGACACGGGGAAAGAGTTGCCGCAAGGTCGTGTCAAGATTGGGTGAAGATGATACACGAAGAAGCGTGGTCAAGAGAAGAGGCGCGTGACTTTCAAAGAAGCAACCTACGCGAAGTCTGATGAGTCGCAATGGAAGAAGCGCGCGAAGGGGAAAGTAGCGAGCGAAGGTCGATCTGCCACGAGAGCAGACACGTGGACCAGTGAGGTGTAAAGTGAACATCCGTAAAGTGTGCGAGTACGGGCCCTGAGATGCTTCGCACAATGTGAAAAAGCGATGGCAGGTGTTGTAAAGCGTAATTGTTGCGGCCCTATAAAAAGGACCCGATGGTAATGAAATGAGGGCGATTAGAACGCCACTGAGAATTATTACACTCAATCGAGTTCGAGTTTTATTCTTCGGCATCTTAGGTGATTTTCTTTAGCTTCGTTCTTTTCGGCTATTGGCCCCGCTTCGTGAAAGATTTCAATCCCAACAGTTAAGGCGCCCACCGTGTTCTGTCCCAACCATGCCACCGAAGAAACCACCGAAGAATCCACAACCACACCCAAACAGAGCGACCGATGATCTGTCGGAAGCAGAGAGCGAAAACCTAGATAGAGACAGATACCAGACAACACAAATAGAACAAGGGACATGGTCCTAAGCGCACATAATCACAGGGGTGGAGAAGATCAAGAACGAGAAGCCGAAGATGTAGCAGAAGGAAACTTTGAGGTCGGCCTAGTGGATGTAGGGGTCGAAGATGAGGACATAGCTTCACTGAGAAGAATCGAAGAAAGACTTGCTGCGAAGATGAGAGAAAGAACAGTACCAGCAAATATCCAAACAAGAGCTCAAGCAGAGGCTGCCATCCTCAGGGCGATAGAAATAAAGAACGAAGATCCAGCACAAGAAAAAGCCAAGTACAATGAGTTGTTGCAACAAGTCAAGAAAAAGAGAATGTTATTGTAGCAACTACAGGAAGACGAAGAACAACAAGCAATAAGAAGCAAAACACTACAGCTTCAAGAGCAAATGACACTTCTACAGGCCCAACTGAACTCTCTTCAGCAACAAGAATAGACCCAGCAACCTTGCAAAATGCAAGGGCAAAGCAAAAAATGAAGACCATCAATAATCATTGATGAAGAAACTTATGAAGATGAGGATGAGAATGATGAAGATTCCTGGTATTATGACTCAAATGAAGAGGCGTATGTCGAACATAGGCCAGAAAAGAGATATAGAGAAGTATTCCCAGCCAAGGTGACACCCGCTTCTCCTCTTTCATTAGAGCTCGAACAGGCAAATTGGCCACCGAAGTTCAAGTTTCCCGCATCTTTGGCGGAGTATGATGGTGAATTAGACCCCAGATAGTTCCTCCGAAATACACCTTGTGGCAATATCTTCGGGGGCGGGTGGGGGTGATCTAGCAATGGCAAGAGCTATGATAATGGCCTTGAAGGGCTCAACTCAACAGTGGTACGCTTCGCTACCAAAAGGAAGCATCAAATCATGGGAGTAGCTTCAACAGAGAATAGAGAACAACTTGCAGGGGTAACAACCTCAAGACCTCACTTCAGGTGATCTTCACCTCATAAAGCAAGGAGACAAAGAACCACTGCAAGAGTACATCAAAAGGTTCGCCAAAGCCAGAGCCAAAGCACCACATGTACAAGCAACTACCGTCATCGATGCAACGATAGACGACCTCAAGGTGGGACCCTGTGAAGAATGTCTAGATCGAAGAAGACCTAAAAGAGAGAAGCGAGTTATTGTTCGACATAATGCAAGAATACGCAAATCGGATAGAGGCAAGCAACGAAGAATAGATGAATACAACAAAAGAAAGAACCAAACGAAGTCCCGAGCGGGAATGGGGAAATAGACCTCGGAGCAACCACGGACCTTCGACGAGATCGAACTTCTATAACAAAAACAATGTGAACAACGTTTTAGGAAACAACTCACAAATGGCATCTTCGGCGGCTATAGGAAGCGAGAGGACAAAGCTCGGGCGGGGGCCCACCACCTCAATATGTATGTTCCTTGCATGGCATTAACAAAGAGCACTGTTCTTATGAATGCAAAATATTACTTCGAAAGAAGCAGATCGAAGAAGACAAGCGAAGCGAACAACGCAGAGTCAACCGAAGACGGTCAATCACACATCCTCAGTGGCACCTTCGATGGCTCAGAGTTTATTGCAAAGGCGGCAACCACACATTGCGCAACCATGTTTCCAACAAATGCCATTCCCACCACCACCAATATTCAACCCAAACATGAAGCAATTACAACAACAAAGCACGGCATCATGCCGGCCAAAACCGAGCCCACTCAACGAGCACCTTCGCTAGCCAATCAAAACGAGAGACGACGAAGATCGTTATCGAAGAATGAACATAATTAATGCTATAACGGTCGGTGCAACTCACCCGAACATCCGACGAAAAGACAAAAAGAACGAAGAAAGAGAAGTGAGCTATGTATGCGTAGGAAAAGTCTTCAAAACGAGTGGTCGCACATCCCAATCACTTTCACGAGAGGCGGATCGCAAGCCGAAAAAGTATCCTCACGAAGATCCTCTAGTCATGAGAGTAGTCTTGGGAAAGAACACGAAATACTTGTTGGGGAATGACGTAGGAGGCATTTTGGTAGATAATGGTAGTTCTGCAGACATCATAACTTACAAGTTATTCAAGAGAATGGAGTTCAGAGACGACCACTAGCAGAAGACTTCAAAGTCGTTACATGGCTTCGGTAACAAGAAAGTTGAGGCTTTAGGAACAACTGAAATGAACGCAAGTCTCAGGACAGGAGCAGGGATGAGAACAGAGATGATGACCTTTGATGTAGTTGACATCCCATATGCCTATAAAGCTATCTTCGGTAGGGGAATCATAAAGTTCGCAGCAGTGATACACATGCCATTCTTGTGTATGAAGATACCAACCAGCTACGGCATTCTCACAATATATGGATATCAGGAAGATGCACACAACAGAGAGTACAATGTAGGCAAGAACCAGAAACCGAACACGTAGTTGGAAATAGTGAAGATGCAATGGAAAGCAAAGAAGAAGGTGAGCCCGAAGAGCTCGAAATGAAAAAGAGGCTTTACCAAGACGAAAAGATGAGAATTCAACTCCACGAACATACAAAGAAGGTGTGTCTTTGTGTTGAAGTGAAAATAGGACGTCACCTCCGCGCGTGACACACGTGACTCCCCGATCTGTAGCGAAGCGTGCCAGCCAATCTGACCTGTTGATTGACAATGGAAAATATTAGGGATCGGCTAGAGAATCGATAGCCTCTCAGCGACACATGTACCAGCCAATCGGCCGATAAGAGTGAAAGCAGGATCGACTGACTCAAAGGCAATCGAAGTGCGGGTGTGATCGACCGGATCGGCTGATCGTGATGTCAGTGTTCAAAACAGGTCTGAACCGGCTATTGTAGAAGCCGATAGATCTAGATCGAATGAATGATAATGATAATAGCTAAAACCATAAGAATTGGTACAAAGACTTGTAGATCTAGCTAATATTGGTAAGGGGTGAATAAAGAACTAGACAAAACCTCAGTGATGCGCTCGGAGGTTAAAGCCTAGGGTTATTCGGTAAAATGATACTCACAAAGCTTGCCGGAGGTCAGTTGATGCAGCCCGACGAACTCGAAGCACGACGTTGTAGAAAAGAGAAAAAACACAATGGCGAAGTCGCTGAAAAGTAGATGCTGTAATGGTAGATGCTGTAAAGTAGATGCAGTAAAAGTAAAGGTTTTGCCTGGAGGCGTTTTGTTTGATATTGGTGTGTACACTTTTTTTCCGACCACACAGGGTCGCTATTTATGTCCTGGGGACAAACCCTACTCCTAACCGATTACGACACTGTTTTCTTGTGTCTAAAGACAAAAAACTACTAAAAATAGTAAAGGACTCTCACAGGAGTCTAAGACCTTCTAAATACTGACTCTTGACCGGTTGCCAACCGTGGACTGACCCACCTCCACCGTACTTTCCATCTGGTGTATTTATTTGAATACCGCCTCCTTCGTGCCCATTGTCCAATCCTTTAGTTTTGAAGGACCGATTAGGCGACCAGAGAAGGGGGGGAGTGAATGGGAGTCGATAAAAATTCTTCTCGAGGTAGATTGAAACTCCGACAAGATGAACTCGCTCGGTCGGACCCCCAAAATCACACGCTCCGCACTTCTACCTTCCATTTGCCAAAACCACGTAGCCACTGGAGTGCTACTAGTCCTAGGAACAAACTCTACCAGCAACCTCAACACACACGCACCCACGACAGCGGAAACAACTCAAAAGCCGGCTGTCTAGAGGGGGCGGTTAGACTGGGTATAGGGGGCGGTTAGACCGCCTCCACCAGGCAACCAAGAAATCCTTCGAAACACCTCTTCTGAGCACCAAAACGCACCACGGTTTCACCAACAGAGATCTCTGATCAGGGCCATGCTAGCTACCAGAAAATCTTGGCGAAAACCAAAACTCCACTCACGGGCCTAGGGGAGGTTAGATCGGCTACCAAGGGCGGTCTAACCTCCTGTACCCAGCAACGAACACCAACCAAGAACACCTAGCAAATGACACGAGAACGACCCGAAATTTCACCCAGGCGCTCCTCTGATCAAGGCGAACAAACTCACAGAGGAAAATCCGACGAAACAAAACTTTGACCTGGAAACCCTTGGGCGGTTAGACCGCCCCCTCCAGGCGGTTAGACCGCCTCTCCCAGAAAAAAAAAAAACGGCCGCGAGTCAAACCCTAACTTCCTCGCGCCCGATCTCCCGAATCACTCCACGGATTGCAGCGAAACTTCGGGATTAGCTGGGTTACCTCCTGGGTAACCTCTACCTCAAAGGAATCGACCCGAAACGCTCACAATCAAGAGGAATCGAACAGATCGCTTCTCTAGGTCAAGAACTCGCCCAACTCGAAAAACCACCAAATCGAGTCCGATTCAAGATAGATTTGGGGGCAAAGTCACTAGCCAAAGGGGAACAAGAACCTCATACGTGACACCCACCAAAAACCCCAAGAAATCGTTCTCAAAACACCGCCAACAAAGAGCTCCGAAAATCAACACAAAAGAGGATGGGAAAACCACCTTGAGGAACAACGCCGAACCATCTATACATACCATGAAAGGTTCGTACAAGGTCTAGCTTGCCACCCAAACATCCATCCCTCTCTCTAGATCTCACATGAAGCTCTCAAGCTAGTCCTAGGAAAAACTAGGAAAAAAGGAGAACGAAAATGGAAAAACAAAATGAGCTAGGGTTCCAAGAGTTGGCTGCCATCCATCCACTCAATGAGTATATATGAAGGCACCCAAAAGACTAAACTACCCTCACCTAATAACTAGGGATACAAGCCCCTCAGGGGCGGATTCGGAAGTCTTCAGAATTTCTTCATCGGACGGATGCTCGGCGACCGCAACCTGCTTAGTCTCAACGCAAGCCTTGCGATCCCGACGCGTGTCCTCCGCTTCGAAGCATCTCGGCGCCGGCGGCCAGGGCGGTCCGACCGCCCCCTGGGCGATTAGACCGGCCCGGGCAATCTGACCGGCCCCAAGCGGTCTGACCGCCCCTCCTGGGCGGTTGAACCAGCCTGGGTAGCCGCACCTCCTCGTCGAGTCTTCGGCCTCGGTTTTGTGGCTCAACCGAGTAACCCAGTGGTTTTCTGGTGAACCACTGCAAACCCCGCGAACTCGGTGTAGCCTCCGCCAATCTCCACTCATGACTTGGCTCCCACGTAGTCCCGGCTCGACCTTGGTTTTGAGGCTCTACCAAGAAACCATCCACGACTTCATCTTGCTGTTCATGCCACCATGCGGCCCACACTTGACCCCACTGGCCACCGGGGCCCTCGAATGAAGCCTACTTGTCTTCTCCACACCTGGAGGCCTCACCGGCAACGACCTTTCGCGCTTGTTCTTCACCTGCACCAACACGAGTCAAGCCGCAACCTGCACCTACAATACTTAGCCAAGAATCAGTCCACACAATGTTGTCAATCACTCATCACATAAGGAAGCGACCATCCACCGGTCCTCGAACCACACATGGTCCTCAAGTTTGCCACCGGCAGATCGCTCTGACTTGCTGGCCCACTGTCAGGGTTGAACTCTTCTGACCATCGATGGATTTTGTTGAGTGCTCTGTTCTTCCTTCAATTTGCCGATTGTACTCTGCTTTCCATCGTCTGATTCACCTCATCCCTTTTGACCCTTTTTCCAAAAAATGGTGTCAACACTTTGCAAAGATGTTCACGACAAACTAGTCACCATAGAAAGGGGAATGACCGAAGAAGAGGAAAATGCTTTGATCACGTGTCTTCGCAATAATCAAGATGTATTTGCCTGGAGCAAAAGAGACTTTAAGGGAGTGCCTTGCAAAGTAATAGAGCATGCACTGCGCCTTGATCCAAAGATCCCACCGAAGAGACAAAACCTTAGAGTCATCTCACCACAGAAAGAACTAGCAGCGCAAAGTGAAGTAGAGAAACTGTTGGATGCTGGGGGTCATCAGAGAAATACAGTTCACAACCTGGCTTTCAAACATAGTGATGGTACTGAAGAAGAATGGGGGACAGAGAATGTGCATTGACTTCACACTTCTGAACAAGACTTGCCCAAAAAATGACTACCCATTACCAAGAATCAATGTGTTGGTGGATGCAGTAGCAGGTTGCGAGAGAATGTCTCTGTTATATTGCTTCTCTGGATATCACCTAATCTAGATGAAGAGGGAAGCCGAAGACAAAACAAGTTTCATAACACCTTTCGAGGTATATTGCTTTGTGAGAATGCCCGAAGGCCTCCGCAATGCAGGCCCAACATTTACAGAATGGTGAAGATTGTACTTGGTCCACATTTCAAGAGGAATGTATCATCCTACATAGACGATGTTGTGATACACAACAAAAGGAAAGAGCAACACATCGAAGATCTTAGAGAAACCTTAGCGAACCTAAGAAAATACGACCTCATGCTAAACCCAGAAAAATGTATCTTTGGGGTATCAAGAGAAAATTATTGGGCTGCGTGGTGTCAAATCAGGCATTCAAGCAAACCCAGAGAAGATAGAGGCAATAAGAAACATGAGAACACCACAAACAAAAAGAGATATCCAGAAGCTCACCAGAAGAATAACAACATTGGGACGCTTCATAACGTGATCGGCAGAACAAAGCTTACGATTCTTCAAGCTGTTGTCTGTGAAGGACAAGATCAACTGGGGTCCCCAAGAGCAGGAGGCATTCGAATAGTTCAAATCTTACCTGGAAAATTTGGTAGTGCTAACAAGTCCAGTAGACAAAGCAAAGCTATTGTTGTACATTGCAGCTTTAGACAGTGCATTAAGCGCAACTCCAGTGGAAGAGAAAAATGAAGAATGGCATCTTAAACAAGTACCAGTATACTTCATCTCTGAGGCTCTATCAGGAGCGAAATAGTTTTACTCTGAACTTGAGAAGATGACATATGCAGTGGTAATGGCGGCAAAAAAGTTAAAGCATTATTTCCAGAGTTATTCAATCACTGTTCCCACATCGTATCCTCTTCGCGAGATACTAGAGAACAAGGAATCTTCGTCCAGAAAAGGAAAATGGGCTACAGAGCTATCCCAGCATGCCATAGAATTCACAGCAAGAACAACCATTAAGTCACAAGTCCTAGCAGACTGGACTCCAAGTCAGGGCGAAGAAATGAAAGAAGAGAAGTCAAAAGCACCATGGGTGATGTATTGTGATGGAGCTTATTGCCATGATGGAGCCGCATCTTTGACAATCTTAATGTCACCATCAGGCATAAAGATGAGATATGCTGTGAGATTGGACTTCGAGGGCAAAACAAACAATGTGGCAGAATACGAAGGATTGTTATTGGTCTTCGCAAAGCAAGAGCAATAGGTTACGAAGAATGGTCATAAATACAGATTTAGAACTCATCACAAGACAAATAGGCAAACCATATATTGCAAAAAATGATGAAATGGCAAAATACTTGAAAACAGTACGTGCCATGGAGAAATTCTTTTTTGGCTTCACCGACAAGAAAATACCAAGAGATCAAAACAATGAAGCAGACATGCTAGCAAAGGCAGCAGCACAGAAAGAGCCATTACCTCCAGATGTCTTCTATGAAGTCCTGAAATGTAAATCAGTCGATTGTGACGAAGCACCAATGAGATACGTAAATGCGATATCTAGTGAAGACTAGAGATCTTCAATCATGGCATTTCTAAGAGGACACTACGAACCATAGTCAAGGGAGGAGAGCAAAAGAATGGCCTTGAGAGCGAGGTCATATGAGATAAGAGGAGACCACTTATACAAAAGCAGAGTGTGTGCACCATTTTCTAAAAAATAGTTAACGAAATCAACATTTCTTAAAAATGTTGTTGTTGGGGTAAATAGTTCACAACTACCCCCTCTGTGACTTCGGCTCATCGGAGAAGAGCGGAGTCTCGTTCGATTCTTGCCTTGGCTATTTTAGGGAATGATCAAGGGTCGGCGAGCGAAGGTAAGGCGAAGCTCGGGATCTTCGTTTGGTGGGAGTGAAGTCCACACGCAAAGACATAGGGAAAGAGTTGTCGCAAGGTCGCGTCAAGATTGGATGAAGATGATACGCGAAGAAGCGCGATCAAGAGAAGAGGCACATGACTTTCGAAGAAGCAACCTACACGAAGTCTGATGAGTCGCGATGGAAGAAGCTCGCGAAGGGGAAAGAAGCGAGTGAAGGTCAATCTACCATGAGAGTAAACACATGGACCATCGAGGTGTAAAGTGAACATCTGTAAAGTGTGCGAGTACAGGCCCTGCGAGCTTACCAAAATACCCCTGAGATGCTTCGCACAATGTGAAAAAAATGATGGCAGGTGTTGTAAAGCGTAATTGTTGCGGGCCTATAAAAAGGACTCGATGATAATGAAATGGGGGCGATTGGAAGGAGGTTGAGAATTATTGCACTCAGTTGAGTTCGAGTTTCTATTCTTCGACGTTTTAGGTGATTTTCTTTAGCTTTGTTCTTTTCGACTATTGGCCCCGCTTCAGGGAAGATTTTTATCCCAACAGTTGTAACATATCTGAAAAATGTTGGAAGAAGCCTAAAAAATGGAGAAAAATGTTGTCCAACATATTACAAAATGTTGACAAAAAATACAAAATCTCAAAAATGTTGGAAAAAGCCTCACTAAATGTTGATTAAAAAATGTTGGTCCGAAAAATGTTGGAACATTTTGTAAAATGTTAACAATAATTACTAGAAATGTTGAAGAAAAAACCGTTGTAACATTTTTTTAAAAATGTTAGAACATTTTTTAAAAAATGTTAGAACATTTTTTATTTAATAGTTATGAAGTGGGCTGGTGGAAAAATAAAAAAACATTATTTAGATGAGCTTTGGTGGGCTGGAAGTTCGTAGGCTTATCCATCTTCCGGAAGTCATATAGGAGCCCCGCCTATGGGAATAAGGATGTGACATCAAAGGCCCACGCCGGCGAGCACTCCTGGCCGGCCACGACCCTACTCGGGGAGCGCTGCGCAGGCTGGCAGGTTGAGGGGTGTCGGTGTTTTAGACCAGCAACCTACCAAGGGGAGTACCCGAGGTAGATGAATGTGGCCTCACCGAGATCGGTAACTCGAAGGAAGAGACACGTGGCACACAATTTAGACAAGTTCGGGCCGCGAGGTGCGTAATACCCTACTCCTGTATGATGTGTAGCTTTGGATTGATTGGGTGTGTTTACAAGATGATGCGTATGAGAGAGGTCAAGGTCCCTGCCTCACCTTATGTAGCCCGGGAGGCAGGGTTACAAGTCGGTTTGGGGAGAGTACTAGTCGGGTACGTCTAGGAGTTCTCTACATGGTACAGGACATGCACAGCTTCCTATCCGAGTACTTCTCCACCGAGGTCCTTGTGCTCCACGCTAACAGGTGCCGCGTAGCCCAAGTCGAGTAGTCCCAGGGGCCCATTGAGTAGTCGGTCCTGGTACCCACCGAGGTAGTGGGCCCAGGGAGGTCCATACGACAAGCCCCCGAGTACTTTGTAGTCGAGCAGGATAGATTCGAGTAGTCTTGACGGCCTTGACGTGTAGTCATCAAGCATCCCCGAGTACTACAAGACGAAAGTCCTCAAGAATACTTGAAGCATCCCGAGGCTGGAAGGTACTCCAGCTGATCCGTGAGTAGTCTTGAAGTCTTCTCGAGCAGTTCCCAAGCGTCCTCAAGTTCTTCTCTTGAAGGTCTTCAATAGTACTCACACTGTCTTTGAAGAAGAAACCATATGGAAAATGCGATTCGAAGAATCGCATTCCATATGGAATGTAGCCCCCGAGCCTTAGGCCGAATCGTAGATTCAAGCTGAGGGTCAATCTGAAGTTCTACAAAAATTATCCCATAAAATCCGGAGAAAAAATTGAATGACACGTGGCACGGAGCCCTCGAGCCTTGAGCCGAGTGCTTCCTCTTGAATTGAAGGGTCATCTTGATTTTAGAATGTGTCCTGAGTGGATCTTGAGTCTCGTCGTTACTCAGGAAATCTAGCAGATGTAGCCGAGCCCCCGAGATGAAGAGCATCGGGTACTGGAAGGTGAAGGGTCAGGCCCCCACCGCTGAGTCACCCACTAGAACTTATCCATTCAGCCACTGTGGTGGCGCTGGTTGGCTTATAAATAGACGTCGAAACCCTTAGGGTTTTTCATTCCCCTCAATAGCAGCTGCTGGAATAGATCTAGCCAAAAGTTCACAGCCACTGTTGTTTTTGCTCCTGCGAGAGATTGAAAATCCGCGCGTGCCGCCACCACTTGCCACCAGTGTAGCCCCCGAGCGGATGCGAGCGAAGACTCCGTGCGCTTGGAGGATGAAGCCGTCGCTGTCCAAGGGCTCGAAGGCTGGTGCGGGAAAGAAAAGGTCCCCAAGCGAAGCCGATGGATCTGCTCAGGGGTCGTCGCTGCCAACTTCTCCCCCGCATCCCTATCCGGCCAAGGAGTGGAAGAAATCCAAGATGAAGACCGAAGATCTGCTGGCCCTGGTGAATAGCGGGTTCCTGTGGGAGAAGGAGATAGATATGTGGCGCACCGCCGCGGGCGACACATACCCCATGGAGAAGAATCCCGACGAAGTCCCCATGTTCGCCAGGTTCGTGGAGCGCGGACTAGCACTCCCGGCCTCAGATTTCTTCAAGGGTCTTCTCGAGTACTACGGTATCGAGTACTTGAACTTGAACCCCAATGGTATTTTTCACGTCTCTGTCTTCGTGCACTTCTGTGAAGCATTCGTGGGAATCAAGCCCCACTGGATCTAGTTCCGGAAGTTTTTCCATGTGAAGCCGCAGCCAAGCGCCAACGTCCCACGAGTAGTCAGAGGGGCTGGCATTCAGATGCGAGAAGATGCGGTCGACCAGTACTTGTCATACAGGCTCATTGATTCGAACCAAGACTGGAAGGCCAAATGGTTCTATATCACTAACTATCACCCAGAGCTGCCGAAGCCAAGTGGGAAACAGCCAAAGCATTGGGTATAGTGGAACACAGAGTCGACGATGCAAGAGGGTATCCAACTACCCGAGTTGATGCAGAAGATCAAGGCCTTGAGAGAGGCCGGACTGAGGGTCGAGCATGTGGCCTTCAGCTTCATGAAGAGGAGGGTGCAACCACTGATGGCTCGCGACACCCTCGGGTACCAGTACACAGGCGACGAAGACACGTCGAGGATGCCCGGCAACGAAGTCGATGATGAAGACATTGTCGAGAGGCTGGGCAAGATATTCAAAGATATGCCACCGTACACTCCTTGCCCAGTCCCCGAGTACTCCATGGCTCGTCCGCCGAACAAGGTGCGTAGTTGTCGCTTCTGCCTCTGAGTACTGATTGTCCTAGAGTAGTCGCGCTCACCCGAGTTGTTTGCTGTAGGATGACATTGCGAAGTTTGTCTCCGACCCGACTCCCCCGCCTCGGCTTGAAAATATTGCGGGGGAGGGCCAAAGCAAGGTGAAGGAACGCCGCGAAGTCGGTGAGGGTGACGAAACCATCACCATTGAAGACACATCCGACAAGGAGGATGGGGAAATGCTCCAGGAGCGATTTCGGCTCCGGTCCAGGTTCAGCCAACCTGGACTACCCCATATCCCCCTCGTTGATGATCCACCGACCAGCTTGGAGGCTAGTCTTCCTGCGTCGCCACGAAGGCTGTGCATTGTGGCACGGAAGCACGTCGCCAAAAAGTTGAAGGTGACAGAGACGACCGCCCATGAGGTAAGGTCCTCGAGTAGAGTAGTCGAGTACTTGTCTTGAAGCATTGCATGCTGACAGTTGGAGGTGTCGCAGGACATTCCATCATCTGACCCCGTGGATCAGGGGGGAGATGACAACTGGGACACGGTGGGCGGGCCGACTGAGAGGAGCCTCAATCCAGCCCCCACCGTTGAAGAAGTCGTGCCGGAATCGGCACAACAGGCGGATGGTGCCGGTGAGCCGTAGGCGTCGACCGAGGAGATGAGGCCAGAACCTTCCGCGACTACTGAAGCCGTGGAGCCAGTAGTCTCCCATGTTGAAGAAGAGGCACCCGCGGAAGCCGGGCTTGTTGATATCGCCAGTTTATTTGGCGCTCCGACCGTGACTGTAGTTCGGTCCAACTTGTAAGTTAAGTCTACCTTCAAGTAGTACGTGTAGATTGGTAATCTTGTTTGGCTGATCACCAAATTTGTACTGTGCAGGAAATCCACTGACCTGTCCTGGGAAGGAGAAGAACCCAGTGCAGCAGCCAGTGAAGAAGACCCGTCGCCAGCTGTTGAGGAGTCTGCAACACTTCCTCAGGCTGAGACCATTGCTCAAGGCGCAGAGGCTACGCCGCCAGAAGACACCGTAGTGAGAGGTACGTAGACTTCGGCGATGCCGTCTGCCCCATGAAGTAGTCATAGCCCCCAGATACTGACATCGTGTGCGTTGTGCTGGCAGGAGCACAAGTCGAGGGGACCACAATCCCCGAAGCTGTGCTAGTTGGAGGCGTCGTGCCGGAAGCCGATGTGCTAGAGGGAGCGGCTACCGGACCGAAGGTACCAATAGGCCCGAGACCACGGAAGAGGTGCACAATGACGCGCTCCCAGAGTCGAGCATGGACGTTGTTGTGAGGTCACCAGAGATCCAAGACGCGGAGCCAATACGTTCGACGCCGATGTTAGAGGCTACGCCGACTAGTCGTGGCGGGCTAGAGCTTCTGGCGGATGACCTCATCGACTCGGCAATGGTGGCCCGCAACTTGGAGTCGATGCGCCGGGCTGAACAGTGGATGAAGGTACACGACTATACCCTTGAGTAGTCGAATTCCACAAGAACTGAGTACTCAAATAATGGTTGTTGCCTTGTGCAGGATGTCGTGGAGAGATCCTGACAAAAATCAAATATGCTCCAGGGGTATGGCGACATAGTGCTCCGGGAAGAATCGCTGGAGAAGGAGCTCAATAAGGTCGGGAAGCACGCCGCCATGATGCAATCCAAGCTTGATGGAGCTTTCGCCTAGTACCATAACGAGGTACAAGAGATGCAGGAAAAGAGCGATGACTTGATTCTGAAGAACAAGTCATTATGCCAGAAGAATAAAGGTATGCCGCCGTGAGCTTGTCGAGTACTTATTGCGGGTACCTTGTATTAGTCTAACATGTGTCCTTGAGCCTTGCAGATCTTGAGGCCCGTGTAGACCAGTTGAAGGCATCAGCGACCGATCTGAAGAACATAGTCTACCGGGAGAAGGATGCCCGTGAGGTACTTGAGTACGAATATAAGCAGCTGTCTCATGAATGCGTCATGCACATGGAGCTTCATGAAGCCTCGGACCGTGATCTTGTCAATTGCTATAAATCTCTACAGAAGCTTAATAAAGACTGCGAGAAGCTACGTGGCCAACTCAAGGAGTTTTAAGAAGCCGCGCTCCCTATTGCGAGGCTGCTGGTGCCTCACCCAGGCGGGCCCAAGATAGCTCCGTTTGTGGATCGGCTGAGAGAAGCCCTCGAGTGTCTGGCAACTTATGTGAAGCATCTGACAAAGTCCATCCCCAACCAAGTCTTGGCGTATATGAAGTCATAATTCCCCAAGGCTCCGGTAGATGTAGTCGTGGGAGGACTAGCCGCCAATTGCTCAGACGACCAGTACAAGGAGCTGCTGGAGCAGATGGCGCCCATCGCGGAACAAGGCGCGGAGAAACTAAACCTCTAGTAGTCATCCTGTAGGGTTAGCTCATGGCAGCAAATGTAATATAAACGAACTTATGATGAACTTGTTTTGAATGAAAATCTTCCATGATATATATGTGAAATGAGTACTCGTTGTCGCTGTGTATGTGTGCAAAGCACTTGTCATGGAGATGTCGCGAGTAGCAGGACTCGACAGTAGATCCATTGTAGGAAATCACAGTAAATGAGTTGATTGGAAATCAAACTTTATTACTGAAGAAAGAGTACACCTGGATGGCCAGGGCCGTTTACAAGTGTAGTCGCCTGGACTCGGAGGCCGCCTACGGCTTAAGTAATGCTAGGACCCGAGGCCGCTTACAGCTATAGATCCGTTAGTAGCCGTATAGGCTGGATCAAAGAGTGCATGGTCTCTTTGCAGACCGCCGCTAGAGTCCTTGATGCTCTGAGCAACCCGAGATCCATTAGTAGCCATTGACGCTGGATCTTGGAGCGGAGGTAGTCCGGAGACTAGTGCCTGGACCCGGAGGCCGCTTACAGTGAAGAGCCCAGGAGTAGTCGTATAGACTTGGAGCCTCAGAGTAGTCGAGAGACTACATGTAGAATCGACAGAGCTGGTCGATGTTCCACGAGTTGCTGACGCTGTCGCCTTCAAGTGTTTGGAGGCGGTATGAGCCCGGTCCAGTCACCTTTGCGATTGAGAAGGCACCTTCCCATGGCGAGCTGAGCTTGTGTAGTCCTTCCATGTTCTGGATGCGACGGAGGACTAGATGAAGGACCGATACGGCGAACCAGAGAGGGGGGAGTGAATGGGAGCCGATAAAAATTCTTCTCAAAGGAGATGGAAACTCCAACAAGATGAACGCGGCTTCCAACACACTTCTCCAACTCACTACCCAAGTTGGTCAAGCCCACGTAGCCACTGGAGTGCCACTGGACCTAGGAACCAACACACAACCTTCCGACCCGAGAACGCAGCGGAACACCAAACCTCGAGTCTACTGACCAACACCGGTCAGACCGGTGAGCACCACCAGTCAAACCGGTCCCTGCTGGTGAAACCTGGCAACTTTCACTAAGTGGATTCACACCGGTCAGACCGGTGATACGCACCGGTCAGACCGGTCACAGCCTGAAAGCCCCCAAAGCACCAAACAGGCCAACCGACCTCCAACCTGACCCAAACTCGAAACAGCTGCAACACAGGACAACAACGAACACAACCAGACATTCACCCGAGCAAAAACCCACCGAGGGTTACACCGGTCAGACCGGTCAAGAGCACCAGTCAGACCGGTGTAGCCTGAGCAGCTCGGGATGAACAACACCCGCGGGTCAACTCCGCCAAATCCAAACCTCGATCTCCCGAATCGTTCCACGGACTTGAACAAGACTTTGGGGATATTAGGAACACCTCATGAGGAGTCCATAGCCAAGTTTAATCCCACCAAAACTCGTCCAAAAAGGAGGAATCGAAGAAATCCCGCCAAGAACACCTCAAACCCTAGAACCCGGAAAACCCAAAATCGAGCTCCTTTACTCACGGATTTTGGAGGGGAATCATAGCCCAAAGAACCACGAAGGGTTCCCACAAATTTTCCCCATCAAATCCCCAAGAGAAAGGTCCCGAAAACAACCCAAAGAAATCACCAAGAGAGGGCTCCGAAAATCACCACCAAGAACAACCGGGAACAACACATCCAAACCTTGACGAACCACGCCGAATCATCTATACATGCAACAAAGGTTCTTACAAGGTCTAGCTTGCCGCCCGATCATCCAACCCTCTCACAAGATCTCACCATGAAGCTCTCAAGCTAGTCCTATGGAAATCCTAAGAAAATAGGAAGAGAAAATAGGAAAGCAAATGAACTAGGGTTCCGAGTTGGCTGCCATCCTCTCACCTCTTGGGTTATGTGGAGGCAACCGAAAGTCTAGAATGCCCTTTCCTAATAACTAGGGATACAAGCCCCTCAAGGGCAGATTTGGAAGTCTTCATGTCTTCACCATCGGACGGATGCCCGGCGACTGCACCATGCGTAGCCTCGACACAAGCCATGCGATCCCGACGCGTGTCCTTCGCTTCGAAGTCTCCGGACTGCGTCGTCGCACACCGGTAAGACCGGTGCTCCCCACCGGTCAGACCGGTACCCACCGGTCAGACCGGTCAGAACCACCGGTCAGACCGGTCCCGGCACCTTCTTGCGGCACCGTCTTCGGTTCTTTGGTCTTGGCTTTGTGGATCAACAAAGGAACCCAGTGGTTTTCTGGTGAACCACTGGAAACCCCGCGAACTCAGTGCAGCCTCTGCCAATCTCCACTCATGACTCGGCTCCCACGTAGTCCCGGCTCAACCTTGGTTTTGAGGCTCTACCAAGAAACCGTCCATGACTTCATCTTGCTGTTCATGCCACCATGCGGCCCGCACTTGACCCCGCTGGCCACCGGGTCCCTCGAACGAAGCTTACTTGTCTTCTCCACACCCCGGAGGCCTCACCGCGACGACCTTTCACGCTTGTTCTTCACCTGCACCAACACCAGTCAAGCCGCAACCTGCACCTGCAATACTTAGCCAAGAATCAGTCCACACAACGTTGTCAATCACTCATCACACAAGGAAGCGACCATCCACCGGTCCTCGAACCACACATGGTCCTCACTAGATCACCAATGTTGAAGGAGCATTCCGTGACGTTGCGATCGTGACTGTTGACGGTTAATGTTTGTATCAAAGTTCGTTCGTGACTCGCAAGCGTACAAGTCTCCCGTCGTAGTCAAGGGACCCTTCTTCCCTCGAGTGGTGAACCCAAGGTATCGAATCCGTGGAACAAATGTGTGACGCAAGACTTAATCTATTAAAGCCAAATAACTGCAATCTTCAATAAAGAACCAGATACATCTAAGTAAAAGACATGAAACGAATCTAATCTACTAAAAACCGGAGAAAACAAAGTAAGATTGGGTAGATAAACCGATCTAGAGGGATCGGGGTAAGCCTTTTGTTGAAGTTCCAAGCAAGAGAAGAAGTAGCAAATCGAATCTTAATAAAAGCCTCTTTAAATCGTGGTTTCCCGTCCAAATCCGAAAACATCCGCCTTTCGAGACCCCCGTTCTGTCACAACGTATCCCTATTCATGCGGGGAGCTTAGGGCGAGTCAAAAGACAAGTCGAGATTCTTTCGGAGGATCCGGCGTGTACCTCTAGCCACCGCGGCTACAAGAACACCCTATGTAATCTATCTCGAGAATAGAATTGAAATAAGCAAAGCCGATCGAAAAACGAAATCTTCGAGGAAACACTTGATCGGCGAGAAAAGATTCAACTTGATAATTCAACTATAACAATGATACATACGCAAGATCACCACCGGGATCCTTCCTTGATCTTGCTTCTAGCTCCGGAACTCCGACGTGGTCTTCCGTGCAAGGTTCCCACGTCGGCTAGGGGAACCCTAGTCAACTAGCTCGACCCTCTCCTCTCCTAGATGATGTCCCTCTCCTCTCTGCTTCTCGGCGGCCGAAGACGAAATCTTCTCTGCGTGGCTCTCGGTCAGGGGACTATAAATAGCCCGATTGGCGGCTAGGGCAAAGGGCGTCGGATTTGGGCCCTAAATGGGCCTGGGCCGACCGGACTGGGCCGGCCGGCCCGGGCCCATTTAGGCCCGGCCCCCGGGCTCCTTTGCCCGAGGTCGGTTCCCTTGCTTCCTGGATGCTTCCCCCTTCTGCATGTAGGTCCATGTCGTCGGTTTCTCTCCGAATTGGACTCAACTCCTTGTCTTGCAAGCTTCAGCACTTTTCTGGTCAGGTCCCTGGAGTTTGTTGTCTTCTCGGATCGAGTCCCCGGCTTCTTGGAGTTAATATCACTTCATTGCATGACTTGTTCAGGACTTCAAGGTCTTGTCATGAGGTGCTTGATGAACTTGTCCCAAAAGTCTTGCATTCAACAATAAATCCCCGCATAAACATTAAACTCCAAAAACGACATGCACATGTGAACTTGTTATACCACGGGGGTTAGTACCAAAGGATAAGGTATAAAATTCATGCCAACACCGAAGGTAAACTCATGGCTAGGTTGACGGATTTTCACCGTCAACATCTCCCCCATGCTTAAACCTTGCTCGTCCTCGAGTAAGCCTTCGATGGATATCATCATTGCTAAACAATGTTTAAACCTTGCACTTGATTACACATGAGTAAACATAATGCTCTCAAAATTTTAATTCATTAAAGTTCCATAATGTACTAGCCTTCATCTCTACGGAGGGTAGATTCTTATTTAAGCTTATCCCACAAGTATTAACATGCTCACAAAGTTTTAAATAGATCTCAGAATTTTTGAAATGAAGATCGAGATAAAGAAAAGCTAAACAAAATTCACAAATTTAAATCATCTCGTGTATTGCTCATAAACTCTCATCTCACTTGTCTCTCAAGCCTATATATTCTACTCCTTTCCCTCTCATATATATGTGGTAGGCTTTATATGGAGCTTTGGGAAAGTTTAGTCCTAACAAGAATTTATAAATGAGGTGTTGTCAAAACAAGACAAGCTTCTCATGGTCTTACCGAGACTCGTCAAAAAGGTCATTGGAAAATAATGTTAATTCAAGGAGGGGAAAGAGAAAAATACACACACTTTAGATGAGTGGACATGTGCAAATGGCAAGGAGTGATCCCGAGGCACAAAGGAAGTCCTCGTTATCGGATTGCACATGGTTGGAAAATGAGAATGGATCTTTTTATCTTGAAGCCTTGAATGCACTCTTAGAGAACCGGGGAGTTTACTTTACGCACAAATATATTTTTTTCTCTTTCTTATATTTCTCATTCTTTTCTTTCTTTCTTCCTTCCTTATATATATATATTTTTTTTCTTTCTTCACCTTGGAAGTCATGTACATCGCCGAATTTTTTTTCTTTCATCATTGTATATATTTTTTTTAAAAATACTCCCTTTTGAACTCTAAGGCAGCACCGTACCTACCTCCTCCCCCATGCTTAGACGTTGCTCGTCCTCGAGCAAAGAGGCGAAAAATAAGGTAGGTACCGGAGATATTTTTCCTTGGAGAGATACTTGAAATCTTCAACGTTGGCACCGTCTTGCGATCTTCCTTGAATTGATGATCCATTCTCAATGATAGGTTGTGGTCAAGGAGGTAATCACAAAAAGATGATATTTGGTTTAAGGGTGGATATCCGGCGAAGTTTGTGAGACCACCGATGTGGGGGTACACAATGCACGGATAAAAGGCTAGCAAAAAGATAGATACGCAAAAACGGAATGACCAGCTTCTTAGTCTCGGGCCAGAGAAATCATGGCCTGCAATAACTCACTCAAAAATAAATCTTGTACACTAAGGTTTATGCACTCAAATATATATAAGGCTTTGGATAGGTAGAGCAACACACAAGTGATATTTGTGACAAGGTTAGCAATATTTTTGAGCATAAAAGACATCTTTAATCTATTCATAACTTGAGAGCACATAAAACACTATGGGTCTTTATTTTAATCATAACCTCCGCTGAAAATTAAGCTAGTATTTAAATAAATTCAGATCTGCATTTTTAAAAGAGCACTAGCTTAAACATGCATAAATCAACTACAAAGATGAACAAAGCTGCAATTATAATCATATATCAACATGGCACAAATTTTGCAACTTTTCCAATGATAAAATCAAGGTGGTGACTTTATTAATGATGATATCAAGTCGAAATACACACTGAAAATAAAGAAACATACTTGCTGAAATTTAAATAAAAACAGAAAAATACTACGCAAACACATAAGAGCAAAAGCTGAAAATTACAGAGAAATAGAAAAGAAAAGAAAACTAAAGCTCCTAAGCCTTCTAATCCTCCGCCGGTGGTTGATGTTGATAGTCTTGATAATAATAGCCTTGCTCATAATATGAATGAACGCTTCCTCCGTCGAATTGATTTGGCTCCACAAGGTGAAGGCGTCCAAGTTCAAAGGCAATATTTGCGTTGCCTTCACCGAGTTGAGCTGCGTTGGATTGGATGGCTGCGATATTTTGAGCATTTCTTGCAGCGTATCCTCCAATAATAGCCATGCTTTGTTGTGGTTGGGGATGATGAGCGTAGGCCTCCGCGAAGTTAGCGTTGGGCACAACATAATTTTGAGGGGGTACCGGTGCACCACCCCCCCATGCTTGTTGTTGAGACCCTCCGTAATAACTTGGCGGAGGAGGAACTCCGCCGAATGGTTGCACATTGGGTTGTGCTCCACTCGCTTGTGCGGAGGATGTTCCCTCCTCTACAATTCTTCCTCGTTTGTTCTTTCTAGCAGGGACAAGTAGTCCCTCTTCCAACCAATCTTCCCTCCCTTCGGTGAAAAGCCTAAGCCTCTCATCCGGAAGAGGGAGGTTCACAATGGCCAATCGGTAACCTCTTCTCTCATCTCCACTAATGTACTTGCCTTGCCGCAAGTACTCAAAACCGAGAGAGGTACCTCGCAAAAGGTGAGCCGGGTTTCTTGCGATTCCCGGTCGCAAGGAAAAGGCCAACATAGAGAGGTAACACCCCGAACCAATATCACTGGCCCCCGATGTTGCTTCACAACACCAACGGTTGATCATGAGGTACGAGGGGTCAATTGGCTGCCTGGCAATCAAAGCCGAGTATAGCCAATTCAACTCCGTGTCGGTCACCTTTGTTTCCCTCATCCTCCCCAATACCCTCTTGCACATCCAAGAGTGGAATATTCGGATAATGGGGTTGCGGATGCATTTGCGGCGTTGATGGGCATCTCCGGAGATCATGCCCCAAAATTCCGCCAACATGCCGGGAGGCACGTCAACTTTCTCCGGAGCTCCCTTGTGGAATCCAAGCAGCTCCCTAACATGCTCGTAGGGAACCACTTGCTCGATTCCCTCCAACCGGAATGACAAGCTTTGCACCCCATCATCATCAACGATGGGTGCAATAGTCATTAAAATTTCCAAGGCGTAACCCAAGTGGGTATCCACCGATATTCCGTTGGAGAACTGAACCCACCCGAGGTGCCCCAACATGTAGTATATGTCGGTGCGAAAACCCAAGGTGTGGAGTGCTTGGTCGTCGAGCTCGACGTTGGGCACAAGCCTCTTCTCAAGATTGGCGAGCCTATCCTCCTCCTCCGCCGACATGATGATGAAGCCGTACGAAGATTGTGTCGGGGTATAAGGAGGTGGTGCGGTTGAGCGAGTCGATCGTCGTGGTGGCGCGGGCTGCTCCTCCGTGTGCCCACGAGGTTCGGTGAACCTCATGGAAGTGCTTCTCGTAGCCCTCATACCACCAAGGAGGAGAGCGTCGCTCCTCCTCGGTGGTGCCGTGTCCGTCTCCATGCTCCGGGGAGACTCGGAAACCGAGTGCCTCCTTGAAGACGTGGTTGATGACGGCTTGGACGACGACGAACTCTTCTTCTTGGAGAAGAGACTTGTGGTCTTCTTCCACATGGTTGCTGCACTCCTTCTTCAACTATAAATCCGGGTTGCAACCGGTAAACTAGGCACTTAAACTCTTTGCTTCGGGTGTGGACTTTGAGTGGATTAGGGAGGTGGATTTTTTCTTGAGCTCTCAAGCTTGGGTGGTTGGCTAAGTCTACGGAGGTTCTGAGCACACAAACTTGAACACACAAACAAGGGAAGGAGAGGGAAGCTTGCCTGCAGAAGACGGGCGCCGGGGGGCGCCATTTATAGGGCAGGCCGGCCGGCCTAGGCCGGCCGGCCCAGGGCTCCTTCGTGTGCTCCTCGGCGCGTCTTTCTCCCAGCACGATCATTTCGCCTCTGCAACTTTCCTGCCCGCGTGCTCCACTAGTTGCACCGCCCAAACGCTCTCGTCCACTCCTTTTCTTGAATTATTGGTCCTCCCACTTGATGCTCCATGCTTTGAGTCATGTCCATGCTCCCTAGCTCCACTTGCTTCACATGCCACCATTGAAATCCTGCAAAGTTGATGCTTGCTGCCCACCATGCTTGTCCTTTGCATGTGGAGTGGGTGAAAGTTGATAAAAGAGAATCCAATGGTGCATGCATGATTAATTCAAACTTGATTGCCTCCATTTAGGTGTGTTTAAGGTTAAGCACTCCTCTAATTCGAATTTTAAAATATTTTTCAGAGCCATGCAAGAGCTTGAACATAATTTTAGAGAAGTTTTTAAACCATTAAAAACAAATGTAAGTCGAAAATATTTTTCGACTACGTCGATTTTCGTCTCACCGGTATAGTTTGCTTTCATCGGTTGAGAGCGAACGTTTTCCCGGTTTGATCATGGGGGCATAGGTTTAGGTTCTAATTTTGGCTAAATAAGAAAGATTTTGAATGAAACAAAATTAGAATAGGCTTAGAAAAATTCTAATCCTAGAGAAACCAAGGGTAAAGATTTTTGAAACCAACCAAAAGCTTTAATTTCTAGGTTCACGCGAGTCCTACCACGTGCTGAATTTTTATAACACTTGAATATAAATCGTGGCTCTACTCGTGTGGTTTTAGCATGAAAAATAAGCCAACCTCAGCACCATAATGAGGGTGAAAGGTTGAGCTAAGGTTCTGAAATTATTTGGTTGAGGGGTTTCTCGAAAAGAAAAGAATCACACAAGCACATATGAGGGTTCATGCAAAGGGTTTATAATAAAGCAAACACTCAATCAAGAATTATGTCTCTAATATTGTTCAACCACTTCTAAGTCTAATGTCTTTGCGTAATAAAACTCAAAAACTAAATTATTAAAAATACTCGAAAAACCTGGAATCGGGTTGTCCTCCCGGTAGCTTATTCTTGACTTGACTTGACGAAACGGGTTGCCTCCCCGCCTAGCGCTTCGTTTATAGTCTATAGCTAGACTTCTTCACTTGATTACTCCGGATCAACGCTCTTTGCGGGCGTTGCAATCTTGGGTACCCACTTCCGCACCATCTTGGGCGCGGGCTTGTCTTTTGGCTTGGCTGTCTTAGTCATTTTTTTGGTCTTCACAGGCGGCTTCTCTTTCTTTGTCTTGACGGATGCAACACCTTCTTGAATTTTCGTTACGTTCATTTTTTCCGGCTCCTTCTTCTTTTTCAGCCCCTTCGTTTGTTTTGGTTCTATCTTTACTCCAATCATGTTGCATGCCTCAATCCTTGGACGGAACTTGAAGGAACTCCTTTCTCCGTTGATATCGAACATGATCTCCCCCTTGCCAACATCAATAGTAGCTCCCACGGTCTTGAGGAACGGCCTCCCTAGGATGAGCGGCGGCTTCTCCCTCTCTCCCATCTCGAGCACAACGAAGTCGACGGGGATGAAGTGGTGTCCAATCTTCACGGGTACATCTTCGGCAATGCCCAAGGGATAGCGAATGGAGTTGTCACCCAACTCCAAACATATTCCCGTAGGCTCCATTGGTAGGCGTAACTTCTCGAACACATCCCTCGGCATGACACTCACACTAGCTCCAAGGTCGCATAACGCCTTCTCGAAGTTGAAAGAACCAACCGAACATGGAATTGTAGGGCACCCGGGTCTTTTTGCTTCTCCGGCCCATAAGCAATAGGCTGCACTACACTCCTCGGACATCTTGACATGATCTACCCCGAGTGTTGCTATCTCATATTTATTTGCAAGTATATCTTTAAAGTAACGAGAATATGTAGGTACTTGTAGGGCATCTAGTAATGGCATGTTGATGCTAAGTCTACGCACAACTTCCACAAACTTCTCAAAGTGGTTGTCAAGTTTACCTCGGAAGTAGCGTGGCTTGAGTTGCGGTATCCTCGTGTCATCCTCCGGCATCTCGAATTCGGGTTCCTCGGTGACGATCCCCGTAACCTTCTCTTTAGCAACTCCTTCCACCTCGGTGGATGGTTTAAGCTTCCTTGCTCCCGCGGAACGTTCCGGATCTTCGGTCTCCTTCCCCGAACGTGTTTGAATGGCCTTCGCCGATTCGGGACATTTGGGTTGTCCGGAAGCTTCCCTTCATCATTAGTGAGGCGCCCCGCAAGTTGTCCAACTTGCGTCTCGAGCATCTTCATCATGTTGAGCACTTGATGATTGGAACTTCCGACCTCCGTCACTTTGCTATCGATGTTCTCCAACACCTTGTCTATGGTCTTGAACTTGGTGACGGTGTCCTTGTTGATCTTAGCTTGCTCATCCATGAACTCCTTCAATTGTATCCGAAGTGGAACCGCGTTAGGAATAGATGAGCTTGCATTAAATTGAGGCCTACCTTGCCCGTAGCGGAAGTTTGGCAATTCTCCCTTCCTCATGTAGTCGAGCACTTTGGCTTCCTCCGGACAATCTTTGCGGACATGGCCATACTCTCCACATTCTTCGCATGTGGACCTTGCTTCGGCGGCCTTCAAGTCTTGAGCCTCTTTCTTTTCTATCTCCATCTTTTCCAACCTCCTCATGAGCGAGTCGATCTTGCCTTCAAGTATGTCTTCTTTCTCCACTTGCAAGACTCCTTTGACGTTTCCCATTGGTTGAGCCGGGTGTAGGCGCCCGGATGACGCCCACGTATCATTATCCGCGACCTTCTTGAATAACGTGAAAGCTTCCGTCGGTGTAAGCTCGATGATAGATCCTCCCGCTGATGCATCGATGATCGTCCTTGACGCCATGGTGAGTCCTTGATAGAACTTTTGCACGAGGTCTTCTTTCGGGAACTTGTGATGTGGAACCGCCCGGGTGTACTCGTTGAAGCGCTCGTATGCCTCCGAGATAGTTTCTGTAGGATATTGAACAAAGGTGGCAATCTTATTACGCAAGTTTTGAGTTTTACCCGGTGAGTAGTATTCCTTCATGAAAGCCTTCATCAACGTGTTCCAATTTTGCACTGTCTCCGCCGGTTGAGAGTGGAACCATTGCAACGCCTTCCCGAGTAGTGAAAACGGAAAAAGCCTTGCCCTCATTTGATCTTGAGTCACCCCATCCATGTTGAAAGTCTGACATAGTTGAATGAATGCTTGGAGGTGAAGGTTCGGGTCCTCTTTGCCGGTGAAGGGTGAATGTTGCACCATGCGGATGGTTGATGTCTTGATCTCGAACGGTCTTCCGATCTCCTCGAGGTTCAAGATTGGTAGGTCGATGATGTCTGGGGTGCATAGCTCCCCAATCTTGCGTTCTTCCGGTGGTTGGTCCCCCATTGGTGGACGTCGGTTCTCCCGCGGACTTTGAGGTGGTGAATTTTCCGGAGATTCCTGCGATCCTTCGTCTTCCGACTCCGAATCTACAAAATCCAGCTTTTTAGCTTGATGTGCTTCGCGTCTCCTTAGCCCGTAAAGTTTTTCCGGATCATCCACAAAATTATCGGGTTTGTTGGAGAGGTAGCCGTCCATCTCTCGTTAGGGTTAGCGATAAACAAAATATGCGAAAAAACTAGAAAACAAAACAAATCTATAAAGACTAGAGTTAGACAAACTAGATTAGATGTATTTCGGGGATGATCGAAATTTATTAGATGCAAAAATAAAACAAAATCAGTACTGAAAATTACAAAAAAAAGCAATAAAAAATCAAATCTTGATCACTTGTTCCCCGGCAACGGCGCCAGAAAAAGGGGCTTGTTGACGGTTAATGTTTGTATCAAAGTTCGTTCGTGACTCGCAAGCGTACAAGTCTCCCGTCGTAGTCAAGGGACCCTTCTTCCCTCGAGTGGTGAACCCAAGGTATCGAATCCGTGGAACAAATGTGTGACGCAAGACTTAATCTATTAAAGCCAAATAACTGCAATCTTCAATAAAGAACCAGATACATCTAAGTAAAAGACATGAAACGAATCTAATCTACTAAAAACCGGAGAAAACAAAGTAAGATTGGGTAGATAAACCGATCTAGAGGGATCGGGGTAAGCCTTTTGTTGAAGTTCCAAGCAAGAGAAGAAGTAGCAAATCGAATCTTAATAAAAGCCTCTTTAAATCGTGGTTTCCCGTCCAAATCCGAAAACATCCGCCTTTCGAGACCCCCGTTCGTCACAACGTATCCCTATTCATGCGGGGAGCTTAGGGCGAGTCAAAAGACAAGTCGAGATTCTTTCGGAGGATCCGGCGTGTACCTCTAGCCACCGCGGCTACAAGAACACCCTATGTAATCTATCTCGAGAATAGAATTGAAATAAGCAAAGCCGATCGAAAAACGAAATCTTCGAGGAAACACTTGATCGCTGAGAAAAGATTCAACTTGATAATTCAACTATAACAATGATACATACGCAAGATCACCACCGGGATCCTTCCTTGATCTTGCTTCTAGCTCCGGGAACTCCGACGTGGTCTTCCGTGCAAGGTTCCCACGTCGGCTAGGGGAACCCTAGTCAACTAGCTCGACCCTCTCCTCTCCTAGATGATGTCCCTCTCCTCTCTGCTTCTCGGCGGCCGAAGACGAAATCTTCTCTGCGTGGCTCTCGGTCAGGGGACTATAAATAGCCCGATTGGCGGCTAGGGCAAAGGGCGTCGGATTTGGGCCCTAAATGGGCTCGGGCCGGCCGGACCGGGCCGGCCGGCCCGGGCCCATTTAGGCCCAGCCCGCGGGCTCCTTTGCCCGAGGTCGGTTCCCTTGCTTCCCGGATGCTTCCCCCTTCGCATGTAGGTCCATGTCGTCGGTTTCTCTCCGAATTGGACTCAACTCCTTGTCTTGCAAGCTTCGACACTTTTCCGGGTCGAGTCCCCGGAGTTTGTTGTCTTCTCGGATCGAGTCCCCGGCTTCTTGGAGTTAATATCACTTCATTGCATGACTTGTTCAGGACTTCAAGGTCTTGTCATGAGGTGCTTGATGAACTTGTCCCAAAAGTCTTGCATTCAACAATATATCCCTGCATAAACATTAAACTCCAAAAACGACATGCACATGTGAACTTGTTATACCACGGGGGTTAGTACCAAAGGATAAGGTATAAAATTCATGCCAACACCGAAGGTAAACTCATGGCTAGGTTGACGGATTTTCACCGTCAACAGTGACAGCGTCGGATACCCTCAAGGTAACCTTGCTGACTAGACGAGGGCGGCACAGCGAGCTTCTTCGAGTCCGTCGATATCAACTCGTCTGTTGTCTTTTGAGATTCCTTCGTTGTACTGCTCTACAGCCGGCGACTCCCACATGACGTCGGCAGGTAGAATAGCCTCGGAGCCGTAGACCAGGAAGTAAGGTGACTGCCCTGTTGGCTTGGTAGGTTGAGCATGAAGCCCCCAGAGTGCATTGGGTAGTTCCTTGATCCACTTGCCCCCCTTTGTGTTAGCAGCGTCGTGTAGTCACTTCTTCAGAGCGTTGAGTACCATGCCATTGGTGCGCTCGACTTGTCCATTGGCCTGTGGATGTGAGGACCATGTGTGGTTCGAGGACCGGTGGATGGTCGCTTCCTTGTGTGATGAGTGATTGACAACGTTGTGTGGACTGATTCTTGGCTAAGTATTGCAGGTGCAGGTTGCGGCTTGACTCGTGTTGGTGCAGGTGAAGAACAAGCGCGAAAGGTCGTTGCCGGTGAGGCCTCCAGGTGTGGAGAAGACAAGTAGGCTTTGTTCGAGGGACCGGTGGCCGGCGGGGTCAAGTGCGGGCCGCATGGTGGCATGAACAGCAAGATGAAGTCGTGGACGGTTTCTTGGTAGAGCCTCAAAACCAAGGTCGAGCCGGGACTACGTGGGAGCCGAGTCATGAGTGGAGATTGGCGGAGGCTACACCGAGTTCGCGGGGTTTGCGGTGGTTCACCAGAAAACCACTGGGTTACTCGGTTGAGCCACAAAACCGAGGCCGAAGACTCGACGAGGAGGTGCGGCCACCAGGCCGGTTCAACCGCCCAGGAGGGGCGGTCAGACCGCCCGGGGCCGGTCGATCCACCGGGCCGGTCTAACCGCCCGGGGGGGGGGGGTCCCGACCGCCACGGCCGCCGGCGCCGAGAAGCTTCGAAGCGGAGGACACGCGTCGGGATCGCAAGGCGTGCGTCGAGGCTACGCGGGGTGCGGTCGCCGGGCATCCGTCCGATGGAGAAGACATCAAGAATTCCAAATCCGCCCTTGAGGGGCTTGTATCCCCTAGTTAGTAGAGAGGGGCATTTTAGACATTCGGTTGCCGCCTATATAACCCAAGAGGTGAGAGGTTGGCGGCCAACTCTTGGAACCCTAGCCCATTTCGTTTTTCCATTTTCGTTCTCCATTTTTCCCTAGAATTTTAGAAGGCTAGTTTGAGAGCTTCATGTGAGATCTAGAGAGAGGGATGGATGTTTGGGTGGCAAACTAGACCTTGTACGAACCATTCATGGCATGTATAGAAGGTTCGGCGTGGTTCTTCATGGTGGTTTTCCCGTCTCTTGTGTGTTGATTTTCGGAGCTCTTTTTGGCGGTGTTTTGAGGACGATTTCTTGGGGTTTTTGGTGGGTGTCACGTATGAGGTTCTTGTGCCTCTTTGACTGGTGACTTTGCCCCCAAATCTCCTTTGAATCGGACTCGATTTGGTGGTTTTCGTTGGAATTCGAGTTCTTGACCTAGAGAGGCGATTTCTTCGATTCCTCTTGATTGTGAGCGTCTCGGGTCGATTCCTTTGAGGAAGAGGTTGCCCGAGAGGTAACCCGGCTATCCCCGAAGTTTGGCTGCAATCCGTGGAGTGATTCGGGAGATCGGGCGCGAGGAAGTTGGGTTTGACCCGCGGGTTCGTTTTTACGGAAGAGGCGGTCTAACCGCCTACGAGGGGCGGTCTAACCGCCGGGGTGTTTCCGGGTCAAAGTTCTGTTTCGCCGGATTTTCCTCTGTGAGTTTGTTCGCGTTGATCAGAGGAGTGTCGGGTGAAATTTGGGGTCGTTCTCGTGCGGTTTGCTAGGTGTTCTTGTTTGGAGTTCGTTTGTTTGGGTACGGGAGGTTAGGACCGCCCCGGATAGCCGGTCTAACCGCCCCTAGGCCCTTGAGTGAAGTTTAGGTTTTTGCCAAGATTTTCTGGTAGCTAGCATGGCCTTGACCAGAGATCTTTGTTGGTGAAACCGTGGTGCGTTTTAGTGCTCGGAAGAGGCGTTTTGGAGGATTTCTTGGTTGCTGGGTGGAGGCGGTCTAACCGCCCCCTATACCGGTCCTAACCGCCCCCTCGGTTAGCCGGCTTTCGAGTTGTTTCCTGCCGGCTTGCTGCGTGTGTGTTGTGGTTGCTTTGGTAGAGTTTGTTCCCTAGGACCGGTAGCACTCCGGTGGCTACGTGGTTTTGGCAACCGGAGGTAGAAGTGCGGAGCGTGTGATTTCGGGGGTCCGACCGAGCTAGTTCATCTTGGCGGAGTTTTCAATCTCCCTCGAGAAGAATTTTTATCGGCTCCCATTCACTCCCCCCTCTCTGGTCGCCTTATCGGTCCTTCAAGTGGTATCAGAGCCGGTTCGGGTCTTTGTTGACTCTAACCAGTCTAAGATCCAAGGATGGCGTACCAGGAACGGGGTTCGGGTCCTCCACACTTCGATGGAAAGAACTACCAGATGTGGAGAAAGCGGATGGGTGCATTCCTCCGCGGAAAGGGTCAGATGCTTTGGGATGTCACGGTGGACACAGATTATGTCCAGCAGGTGGATTTCCTTGCTCCAGGGTCGAGGGACAGATTCGACGCCAACAATAAGGCGGTCGACTACTTGTTTCGTGCTTTGTGTCAGCCTGAGTTCGATCGGGTGCACACCGAGCACTTGGCTTGTAGGATTTGGGCGGTGTTGAAGGAGGCTCATGTTGGGAACGCCCGGGGTTCGAGGCACGGTTGTATGCGACCTACCGGAGAGAGTACGAGAACTTCACTCATCTCCCCGGTGAGTCCATCGATGCCTTGTTCCAGAGGTTCACGGTGGTGGTGAACAACATGAGGGCCAATGTGGACGTGCTCCCGTACGATGATCATGATAGAGCGGTCAAGCTCTTACACTCTTTGGATCGTACGATATGGGGCGGAAAGTTCGAGGCCATAGTTGAGTCGGAAAGGTATGATACTCTGACGGTGAACGAGCTGTTCTCTAAGCTCAAGTCGGCTGAGGTGGATAGAGGCATGACTGCCAAGCTCGAGGGATCGACTGACTCCCATAGTCTTGCCCTCGTTGGTGGTTCCAAAGGAAAGACTAACTCTAACCCAGGATGTTCTCGTTTTCCTCTTTGATGTCTATGCCAGATGAGGAGTTTGATGACCTTGGAGAGGACGAGCTGGCGCTGTTGACGAGGCGGTTCGAGAGGCTGCACGAGAACCGCGTGAACATGAGGAGGAACACGAGGACTTGCTTCCAGTGGCGGCAAGCGGGGACACTTCGTCGCCGACTGCCCGGAGAAGGCCGAGAGCAAGGACAGCTACAAGCACAAGCCGAGGATGAACGATGGCAAGTACCGTTCGAGGCGCGACCACAAGAGCAAGCACAAGAACAAGTACAAGGACGAGCGGCGGTCGAGGAAGAAGGAGGGCCGAGGCAAGGCCCGAGCGATGGTTGGAGCGAGCGACGTCGACTCCAGCTCCGCGTACTCCACCTCGAGCTCGAGCGGCCGAGCCGAAGACGAGGGAGATCGCCGCAAGAGCAAGAGGTCGTCCAAGAACCTGAGCGGGCTGAGCTGCTTCGCGAGAGATGGCTTCGCACCATGGCGGCCGAGCTCCGGCGGCAAGAAGAGTACACGGAGCGACTCGGACTTCGAGTCCGACGACGAGGTGCGTGATGAACTTCCCTTCTTGCGTCGGGAGAATGAGAGGCTTGGCTCTTTGCTTGATAATCGTGATGACATGCTTAGAGAGGCCAAGAAAATGAGGAAAGAGCTTAGGGCTTCACTCGAGGATGCTAGGACTAGAGTGGGCGAGCTAGAGACACGAGGTGCTAGATAGCAAGCTTGAGATTGATTCGCTTAAGGCTAGTCCCCGTTGTCACCGATGAAAATGATTGTCTTGATTGCTCTATTTTCCTTGCTGATCTTGCTTTGTTCAAGGAGAAGCATGCCTCCAAGTGTGAGGAACTAGATGTGCTTAGGGTTGAAGTGGGTGAGCTTAAGTCTAGACTCGCTTTGCTAGGTGCTTGCACTTCTTGCCCCGTTTTGCATGCTAAGATTGATGAGATGCATGCTTACACTAGTTCGCTCGAGGCTAAATTGAAGGAACCCATGCCTACATCTTGCTCTACCCGTGAAATGCATGCATTGAAAAATTTGGAGCTTGCACATTATGTTGATCGTTTGCGGGATGAGAATGATGAATTGAGGAAGTTGATGGGTTGGTTGTCCGGTCCACGAGCCTCGCTTGAGGATGATGATCGAGGCCTTTAAGAGGCAAGATGGTGAGGGGCTTGGGGCAAACAAGGTTGGTGAAGGAAGTGGAGAGAATATCCCGGAGCCACCAAAAACCCACCACAAAAATGAATTCCCTCCAAAACCCAACCATCTTAGGAACCGACTAGACACAACCCCAGCTCCACCTACATTTCCTACACCCACAAATGATCTCCAAAAGCCCATCAAGTTTGTGAGCACTTCGGGGAAAGTGTTCTTTGGGAAAGTGAGAGAGAAGGCAAGTGAGGAGAAATCGGTGGAGGAGTTGAGTGGAGAGAAACCAAGCGAGCAGCCCCCAATCCAAGCCAAAACCTAAGCTTGTGAGGTTCCGTTGTGGCCATTGTGGGAAGGAGGGTCACAAGGATGAGTTTTGCTTCAAGAGGAAGCGGGAAGAGAGGATGGCAAAGGAGTGGGCGAACAAGGATAGGTACAACCCTTCCCATGATGTACCTAAGCCTCGTATGCCACTACCCAGAGGTAAGGCTTGTTGACGCAAAATGTGTACTCAGCACCAATCACACAGCAAGCCGAAAAGCTTAGCTTCGCACGCGCAGAGAGAGAGTGACGTGCCAGTCAATTTTTTCCTGAAAATTAACAAAAGATAAAACAGTTAAATACCAAAGCTTGGAACCTACCGGTGGTACCGAGCGCTTCCGTATTTACGGCTAAGAAGCCAAGCAAGACGACATGTAGCTATGCGAAGCTACCCCGTCAAAGAATCACAACCATTCGGGTAACCGCAAAGGAAGAAAGGACATTGCCGAATGGATGACGTAAGCATGACAAAATCGATCTTCGAATAAATATAGATGCATGTGCAAAAACATAACCGATCCTCATGAAGATTAACATTAAATGAAGTAAAACACGAACATGATCATGTATTAAGACGAGCATGCATAGATCCAAAGTATTAGTCTACCGCGTGTCTAATTACTTTAAGATCCGTCGAGCACATTATCAGCAAATCTATCCACCGCATGATACGACTTTGCATGGAAGAACGCACCACTTTCCACAGATAGATCTATCCACCGCATGATACGACCTAAATATGGAAAGCTAAAAGCATACGTCTTTTAAAACACAAATAACGCACGTGATCTACTCGTGAAGGTATAACCGAATGCGGCTAAACAACCGATCCGGGGTCCATGAAGAAGGAACAAACATTACCACGTGAATAAATCTATCAAGCTGAATTGGAAATCTAATCCACCGGATGACTAGCTCCAAAGCAACCCAAAACCTCGCATCTACCGCATGACACCCGATTCTTTCAAGATTTATACTAACAAAGCAAGCTTGAACCCGCAACACGTAACAACCTAGATCGATTCGGTTTCGGCTATCGGAGAGCACAAGATCCACGTGTCAAAACACGAAACCCGCTCGTGCACGGATCCTAAAGGGGAAAAAGCCGATCCATACCCATCTAGATTGGGCAAGAGTGTGTTACATGAATTAGAACATAAAGTAAAACTCACGACAACACGGAGTAACTTAATGAATCTATTGGATCTTGCCAAAATCCAATAGAGCCGATAACTAGGTTCGAGCTAGATCTTAGCCTACCGCATGGCTCATGATCTAACAAGAAACCCTCTTGAACCAAGCTTGAATCTACCGCATGACACGAAGCATGGTAACAAGACTACTTGCATCAAATCTAAATCCACCGCATGATACTAGACATGATACAAGGTTGTCGATACTCACGGAGGTCGACGGATCGATTGGTTCTCTCGAAGAACTCGACGACACGACAAGGGACTCTAGGGTTTGGCGTAAGGCCAGTGTATATTGAAGAATGAACGTGTTTTTTACATACATCCAGGGATCGTATTTATACCCTGCTGATTACAACTGCGAATGGATTCATTACCTAACTAAACTTGATTGCCTATCCATCCATTCGCTTCCTCTGATCGAGCCACGTCACTGTCCAATCCCGCAAAATCAGCTCTACTGCTCCTTTGCCGAACTGGAGCAGATAGCCGACCGCGGATCCTTCTGCCGAAAATCTCTAAAGATATCTTTCCTTCCACCAGACGGACTCTTTTCCGAATCGGGCCCACATGTCATACTCCTTACCAAATTTTGGTGTTAACACATGCCCCTTCAATTGTGGGATAAAAGTAATTTTGTTCCACAATTGACTCCAACCACGAATCCTTGAGCCAAACCTGTCAACACCGTTCTTCGCAATCCGCCGGATTCTTCGTTCAAACCCTAGATCCCCTTCGTTCCGAGCTCGAATCTCCAATGGCAACTCAGAACCAAGCTGCTCAGGTGAACTCACCCCTCCAAACCTTTGTTCGGCATTAGGTTTTCAATTTTACCTGAGATTTCCTTCTTCCGCATCTCTTCCAGGAACCTTCTACTGCTCTTTTGATTCCTATTGAGGCCAATTCGCAGTCTTATTATCTTGGTCCTGAAGGGAATCCTGACCCTCGAGATTTTATTGCCGCTGAATCTCAGAGAATCCCTTTCAAGGTAGCTTTATCTCCACCTCCTCAGTGGCAAGATGCGTTCAAGAACTGGCCTTTGCCCCCAATCGCAGTGGGAAGACTTGGTACCGTAGGATTCTTGCGGATAAGAGTGGATTGACCAATCTGGATACTCTCCGCATCGCTCAATGTCTGGAGTTATCCGTAGCTGAAACGCCCAAGAATGAAGATCTTCTAATAGCCGCGTGCCACTTCTGGTCAAATGGCGTCAACGCCTTCCTTTTTGGGCATGGCCCAATGTCTCCAACTTTGGCCGATGTGTACATGATCACCGGCCTTGACATCACCGGGTCTGTTCAGCCATGGAATTTCAAAAATTCCTCACGCCAGACAGGGGTAAAACCAGGGAATGGCTACAAGAATTATATTTCGAAGCACATGAGAGATAATACCCTTGGCGAAGTTGAATACAGAGCCTTTTTGAACATGTGGTTATGCAGATTTGTCTTCTGTGGCAAGGCCAACGAACCCACTTTGAATCATATCGCAATGGCGATCCATCTGGCCAGTGGTAATCGCCTTCCTCTAGGAAAATTCCTCTTGGGCAGTGTATACCATATGCTTCATCAGACAGTTACCCAAATGTATACCAGCCAGAGGATAACGTGCGTCAACGGCCCTTGGTGGTTTGTTCAAATTTGGCTGCAGCTTCACATGCACCAGATTGTAGGCATCGACTTGAACTCCAGGTTCTTCCCCTGGTCCAATCCCCCTGAAGGAGAGCTTCAAGTCACCAGAGGATGCCAAAGCTATGGAGAAGCAGCTTCAACTGTCATCATTCAGCAGGACATCACCCAACTCTTCGAGCTGTTCTTCAAAGGCTTCCCCAATCCTCTTTGGCTCCCTTATCTAGGCTATGACACCCTGACCTTCCCTGTCGAGTTCTCCTTTGAGCTCGGCCATCAAGATGGGAGATTCCTGGAAATCTTCAATATCATAATCCGCCCATGTATATTACCGGCCGAGTTCAATGGAGGGAGGCAGAACACCAGCACTTATGAGTACTACCAGCCTAACGTAATGGCCAGGCAACTTGGATGTGGCCAGCTGCCCCCAAGATTGTTTCTGCATGAATTCCTCAAGCCCAGGGAGGAAATCAAAGAACTGATGCAGTGTAGCAGAGTTTTCAACTATGTGTGCAGTCCCACTGTCTACACATGTCCTTTTGTGCCTGCATCTATAGCTCACCCCACCTTCAGCTCATGGTGGCAAGAATTCCATGACCACATCTTCAGTGAACCCGTTCATGTGTTCTGTGCAGGATTGGTGCCCGATTTCCTGCCGAGTTCAGAGGTAACACAATGAGCCCCTTGATCGACTTTCCCCTCTTTTATTCATGGTCCCGACCTTCATCTTCCGTCCACGAACACGCTTCCGCGCCCCTCGAGCCGGGGTAATAACTTATAATGCCGAAGGTCCAATTTCAGCACTGGGGTTTAAATCCACAACCCTGCGCCAACTGATGGACAGGTATGCTACCACTGATCCCAGCCTTTCTAGCCTTGCTGTTGACAGGAGGCAAGGTCTGCATCTGGTTCCCCCCCCGAGCGCTAAAAGGAGGAGAACTGTCAAGAAAGTATTGGTTGAGGTAAACTCCTTTACCTTCTTGATTTCTGGGTTACTCTGTTCTTGATGGATCACGTCATTATGTATTTCAGACCAGAGCCCAACACTCTTCAGAACCGGCACTTGCCGATGCCCCATCCACTGGTATGACTTTTGCTGTTCGTTCTCAAGGATGAGCACTGGCACTTATCCCTTTAATTGGACATTTGCAGAAGAAACTGTGGGAGAACCACTTGTAGATGTTCCAGTGGTTCAACAAGCGAGCCCTTCCCGGGTTGAATTGTCCATCCCAGTAGAGATCTCATCTTCATCACCTTCTGCAGAAGCAGTACGTTCTCCAGAGATGAATCTCCCAACTCAGCTGGAGCCATTGAATTCCCCCGGGATGCCATCGCCTATCGCCAAGCGCAATGACCAACCCAACAGAGGAAGATCAAATTCTTTCCCGGCCCGTAAACTTACGAGTCGCCGATTGCTGCACCAGCATCTCCCCGACTTGGAAGTTTCGGCTCTACTCGGGACGCCTCTTCCGTCCGCGATTGCTCCCGCTCAAGAAACCACTCATGAGGTACCCAATTCCGCTCTTAATTTCGATACCTTGATGCTAACATTCTCACCTCGGTAATGTTACTTTTCAGGGTCCCGCTCCGTCGTCATCGAGCCTGCCATCAGAGGACCCATCAACCACCGAGGTGATGAAAGAAATAAACCAGCCGCTGCCAGATGAAGTGTTGCTCAAACTCAAAGAAATCGCAGCTTGGCTAGAAAAAGATGTCCAGGATCAACTCAACGATCTTCGCCATTTTGAAGAGATGTTTGAACCCATTAGTCGAAGGCTTCCTGATGACATCAGAGCTTTCCTATCATCCATCTACGACTTAGAGCCCTTTTATGTTCCCTTGAGGCGCACTTGGAGGAAATTGCGCTCCCGTTCGGCCATTGAAAAAGAGAAAACCGATGCTGAACAGGCCATGAACGGGATACAATCCCAAGCAAAAAACCATAAGGATGCCTTGGCTGACCTGCAAGCTTCTTACGATTTGAAAGTCGCCAGAAAGGCTGCTCTAGAGACGGAATTGATAAAACTGTCAACGGAGATGGAGATTGACCAGAAGAAAATAGCCGATATCTCTGGATTAATAGCAAAGACCGAAGCGGAGACAGAATCGGCTGTTACCAGAGTAAAGCAATGTGATGCAGAGCTTACTGACTTATCCGATGCCCAAAAGGACTATCAGGAGATCTTGGACAATTCCCACTTGATAGTATCCAATGTTCGTCACGCACTCGCAAAACTCCTCAATGCTTGACTGTTCTTATTGATGTACACCCGAACTGGTCGCTCTTGTAACATTTCCTTTGCGATTCGTTTCCTTTCCTTGGCGTACTTTGAGATGTGATGCCGAACGACCCATTCGGTAGTGAAACGCTAACTCCCGAACGATGCCTTGAGTTCCTTTAGCCGAACCAATCGACTTACGCACGGCCCGGCTTAGAACTCCAAACGACCCGCCGGCGGGCTGGTCAAGGAAACCTCTCCGCCTTCCGATTTTATTGGGACGTGCGCCACAATCGACAGCCACGACTCGAAGCCACGATTACCCTGCCAGGCCTATAAATGTTGCCATAGGTGCCCCTAGCTCTCCATCAGGCCTTTTAGCTCTCGAATCTTTGCCAATCTTTGGTCTTCTTGTAAACAGTGCACATCCCCAAACCGCAATGGTGCGCCGCCTCAACCGCCGCCGCGCGCTTCCGACGAGGGCGAGGGAAGCGGCGCTAATGCGCGCGGGCGGTGATGATCATCAATTCCTCCTCATCGATCTTCCTTTTTGATCTTCTTTTGTCTTGACAATCATCTCCCCTTTTCAAGTTGATTCAGTGGAATCCGCCCCCGCGCGCCGACCAATCGGCCCCTCCCCGACGACTCTTCGAGTCCGATGGCCACTCCCCCGGTCCGTACGGGGGAAGCGGACGCTATTCGCTTCAAGGAGGAGCTAGAGGCGTCCCGTCTTTGAGCCGGGAGGAGGTCTCCAAAAAAGCGGGCGTGGCCGAACTAGAATGGGAGGACCGCCGGAAACACGCTCGCCGGAAGCCATCGATGGTATGGCTCGATTCTTGATTCGCCCCGGCCTTTGATGCTAATCCCTTTTGTTTGTCTTTTGCAGCCCGTGATGCCGAGCTCAACCGCCTAAAGGCGCTGGTAGAGCAACCGCGGAGAAGGTGAACGCTCACGGCGACACGCCGGCGGAGCGCCCGGCCGCCGTGGAGCGCCGCATCGACGAGGTGGCCGTCCATGGCGTTCACTTGGGCACCACCTTGGGCCCAGGCCGCGATGGCGACGCATACGGACGTCGACTATTCCACCAGGCCGCGTGGCTTCCAGGGCGGCGCGCCGGAGGATATCGACGAGATGGAGCTCATCCTGGAGCGCCTCGACGGCCACGGCGACGCCATTGCCGAAATTACCCATCCCCAGTCTGTGCTGAACAGACTTTTTGACTAGATTGTACTAGGGATGTGTAAATGTCGGCAATATATGATGAACTTTTGGAATCTGCATTTGTTCCATGATATTTCCCTTCGCATTTGCATCCGTGGATTTGTCCTCTTTGAATGCATCCGGGACCGTCTTTAGCCGAACGCTCGCAAACGACTACCCCTCGGTGCGAAATCCACAAAGGATCCCAATTCGGCAATCCGTAAACACTGTTCAAAAGAAAAACCCTTTGCACTTGGTGGAAACCCCTGCCGCTTGGAATTCCAACGGTGTATCTTGGCCGCATCATCACTCCCAATGCGCCTCCTTGGTCAATAAAATAGCCCGTGGGGTGCTCTGCAAATCCACTCGCACACTCCTCCATCACTTCTCGTCTCTTCCTCTCGTCGCGAAGAAAAAACCCCAACGCCATGGACAAGGGTAAACAGCCTCGTGGGGAGCGGCTCGCCAAGGAAGCGTACGATTCGGAAGTGAGTTCTTTCTTGATCTGCTCCTTGTCCTTCGCTTGATCTCGCGCTTCATTTTTCTCTCCTCGCCTCTTTCGCCTTGATTTGCTTCTGAAGAAGTCATCGGAACCGAAGATGTTCCCGAGTACATCTCCTCCGATTCTTCTTCTCGAGGCGGAGAATGCCACGCCCGAGCAAAGGACCATTCATCGGGGCTGCGCGCCGTGCCCGCCACTTGGAACGTGGCCTCGGGGACATGTCCGTCCGTTGCCAAGCCGAGCGCGAGCGTCGCATGGCGCCGGGAAGCGCTAGTAGGGGTAAACGCTTCGACCCCCTTCATGTCCGCATCCGGATTTCTTGCCCCCTAACCCGATTCTTTTGCTCCGGATGTCTCGACGGTATAGCGGCACTCGAAGGCGGCCCGGGATAGCTCGGTAGAGGCCGCCAACCATGGTCATCCTCGCGCGTTCCAAGTCGCCGTCCACGGTGGTCTCGGAACAACCGAAGAGGGAGCAGCAGCCGAAGAAGTAAAGAAAAGATTGAATCATACTTTCGCTTTTTTCTCCACGCCTTCTGCTTCCCTCCCTTAGGGGACTTGACCTTCAGGACTGCTATGTGTAATCCGCAAGAAACCATTTGTAGTGTAGTATTGAGCTAAGGGCAATGCATCAGGCACTGGCCATTTTCTTTTGTTCATGGATTTTTGTTCTGAAGGCGGCTTCATCCTTGAGCGCCGGCTGTTTCTGTGTCAGATGTGTATGATCATCGATCGATTTCAATGCTAGGATAATACTTCTTCAGATATCTTCCATTTATTGCGGCGGAAAATTCCTCCCCTAGCAAAGTTTTCAATATGTATGCATTGCCAGGAACGCATCTGACCACGCGAAAAGGCCCCTCCCAGTTAGGGGACCATTTGCCGAATTCACTGTATTTAGTTCCAATCGGCAATAGCGCTTTCCACACCAGTCGCCTTACGCAAATTGCTTTTCCTTTACTTTCTTGTTATAGTATTTGGCGACCCGCAGCTTGTTTTTCTCGATGTTTTCCAGGGCCCTGAGACGGATCATATGCAAATCTTCTAACTCATCCATCATTAGGCCACTGTAATCCTTGGAGCTTAAATCGTTTTGCAGCACTATTCTCCTTGACTCTGATTGCATTTCCCAAGGCAGGATCGCGTGATGCCCGTAAACCAACTCGTAAGGAGAAGTCTTTGTAGCTCCGTGGGGGGCCATTCGGTAAGCCCACAGCGCTTCACCGAGTACCGAATGCCATCTCCTCGGCTTCTGGTCGATCTTCTTCTGTATAAGCTTGATCATGATCTTGTTAGAAGCCTCTGCTTGACCATTAGCTTGGGCATAGTATGGAGAAGAATTAAACGGTTGATTCCCATGCTTTCGGCAAAATCTCTGAATTCCAACGACACGAATTGTGCCCCTTGGTCAGTGGTAATCGTCTGAGGGATCCCAAATCGATAGATGATGTGTTCCTTGACGAATTCGATCATGTTTTCTGACGTCACTTTCTTGAGTGGGATCGCCTCGACCCATTTGGTGAAGTAATCGTGCCAAAAGCACGAACTTATGCCCCTTGCTAGATGGTGGATTAATTTGGCCAATCAAGTCTATACCCCGACCCCCGAATGGCCATGGTTTGATGATGGGATTCAATGCTGATGCAGGGACTCTTTGAATATTCCCGAACCGCTGGCAATCTTGACATCCCTTGTAATACTCAAAGCAGTCCTCTAATATCGTCGGCCAAAAGCATCCAGCTTGCCTAATAACCCATTTCATCCGATAGGCCGATTGGTGCGCCCCACATATCCCATCGTGCACCTCGTTCATCATGTTCTTGGCTTCTTCTGGACCCAGGCATCGTAGCAATACTCCATCTAATGATTTATAGAATAAATTATCATCCAGAAGAACGAACTTGATTGCCTTGTACCGAGCTTCCTAGAGACTTTTCGGGATGGATCTCTTAAATAATCAACGATCTCTTTCCTCCAATCATCTTCTCGTAAGATCCGTCCCTAGCGCACTCACCTGCAACGCAAATGCTTCTTGACTTTCTTTATAACCCGAGGCGCTCCGAGCCGGCTTTGTTTGCTTCTTCGTTATGCTCTCTAGGAATGTCTTTGTAGAGTTACCGGTGGGAAGCCCTTCAAGATTTCTCTCGCATTCCTCGTAGTAACTCCTCGGCGCCTCGCTCCTCGCACTCGTACCGGCCGTTCAATTGCTTGATGACCAGTTCTGAATCTCCATAGACTTCAACTGAAACGGCCCCGGCTTCTCTCAAATATTGAAGCCCTCGAAGCAATGCCTCGTACTCAGCCTGGTTATTTGTGACAGTGGGTTGTATAGGAATAGCGAATTCAAACATCTCACCTCTGGGCGAAATTAGCAGGATCCCTACTCCCCCACCTTTGCCACACGATGACCCGTCAAAGAATAGAGCCCATGGGGTAATTTCAAGCAGATCAATCGAAGGGTCACGGTGTTCAGTTATAAAATCGGCAATGACCTGACCTTTGATGGCTTTCGCCGATTCGAACTTCAACTCGAATTCTGATAGAGCTAAAATCCATTTGCCAACCCGACCATTCAAAATCGGCATGGATAACATATGTTTTATCACATCAAACTTCGAGTATACAGTGCATTCGGCATTCAACAAGTAGTGCCGAAACTTTGTACACGAGTAGTATACGCAAAGACATAATCTTTCTATAGCCGAATACCTGGTTTCAGGATCAAGTAGTTTTCGGCTAAGATAAGCTATTACCCGCTCCTTCCCTTCGGATTCTTGAATAAGGGCCGATCCAATAGTTTGGGTATCGGCCGCCACGTACAACTTGAAAGGCTTGTTCAGCTGAGGAGGAACCAAAGACCGGCGGCTCCTTCATATATTGCTTGATTTCCTCGAAAGCCTTTTGTTGTTCGTCGCCCCATGTGAACTTCGATCCTTCTTTAGCTTCGAACGGAGAGAATGGCAACACCTTCGTGATAGATTCGAGATGAACCTTCTCACAAAATTGATCTTGCCGAGCAAGTGATTGCAATTCCTTGAGGTTGGTTGGAGGAACGACTTCATCAATGGCCTTCATGCTCTTTTTGCCAACTTCGATCCCTCCTTCGTGGACCAAAAACCCCAAGAACTCTCCAAATGACACCCCAAATGCACACTTGTTTGGATTCATCTTCGAGCCATGTTTCCGGTGCATTCCGGGGTCTTCTTCACATCTTCCGGATGGGTGCCATGACTCAAGGACTTGATCACCACGTCGTCAATGTAGATTTCCACGGTCTTGCCGATCAACTCATGAAAAATGTAATTCATTGCCCGCTGATAAGTTGCACCGGCATTTTTCAACCCAAATGTCATGACGATCCATTCAAATAGGCCTATATGACCGGGACATCTAAAGGCCGTCTTCGAGATGTCTTCTATTGCCATAAAGATGCGATTGTACCTGCGTTACCATCCATGAAGCTAATCACCTTGTGCCCGACGAGCGGCGTCAATCGACAAATCGGCAATAGGCATCGGGTATCCATCCATGGGAGTAGCTCTCGTTTAGGTCCCCGAAGTCTATGCAAACTCTCATTTTTCCATTTTTCTTATACACGGGGACGATGTTAGAAATCCACTCCGCATATCTGCGGGGCCGAACGAAGTTTGCGTCAAGTAATCTTTCGATTTCCTTCTTCACATCGGCCAATACTTCATCCTTGTAGATTTTCCGGGGCGGTTGTTTATACGGCTTGAAGCCGGGGCTTGATTGGCAACGGTGCTCGACGATGGATCGATCCAATCCAGGCATTTCCGAGTAATCCCAGGCGAAGCAATCTTTATATTCTTTGAGAAGCTCAATTAAGTTCCCCCGAAGTACGGCGCAAATTCGCACTGATGAACGTCGGCCTCGGCTTATCACCGCTTCCAATGTCAACTTCCTCCAGCTTATCGGCCGACATGAATCCTCGTCCCGGCTTGCCATCGGTGCCATCCACGGGGTTCTCCATTAAAAATTACTTACCGTAAGAGCCGATCGCTTGAATCGGTGTTGGTCACTGCCGACGAGTTCAACGGGACCTTCTCCCCGATCCTTCCTCGAGAAGCAATCGATGCCTTGGTACTCCCGGAGAAGGCTGGTTCCATGTTAGCGACGCTCACGGAGTCATCCGCCTGGACGACCTCGATTTCATCATCCACCCACTGGATCAGTTGTTGATGCATAGTGGATGGGACGCGCGCGATTGGCGTGGATCCAATCCCGCCCAAGCAGCAGGCTGTAGGCTCCCTTCCCCTCGATGACGAAGAAGGTAGTAAGCAACGTCTTGGATCCGATCATCAAGTCCACGTGAGCGCATCCTTTGGTGTCTGAGGGGTTCCCGGCGAAGTCATTTAGGATGATGCTTGTTGGCGTCAGATCGCTCGGGGTCATGCCAAGCTTCCTGAAGGTGGTGTACGGCATTACGTTGACTGCCGCGCCACCGTCGACGAACATCTTGGTCAATGGCTTGCCATTGACGTACCCCCTCAAGTACAGCGGCCTCATGTGGCGATTCTTGGCCGGCTTGTCGAAGATGGCCTGTTTGGCAAGCACCAGCTGCGCCATCATCTCCTCGGGTTGCTCGTCGTCAAAGGAAGCTTCTTCCTGCATCACCTGGTTAGCGGGAGCCATGAACTCGTTTGGCAGGAAGTATACCATGCATGCAGGGGCCGGACGCTTCGATCCTTCTGGCTGGTCTTTGGGTCGCCACTTCTGTCTTGTCTGGACCCCGGCTTGCTTCATCTCGCGGTTCCTCAAGCGTTGGACCCGCCTCTTCTGGCTCTTGCGTAGACCGGGTGGGCACCACTGCCCCTTCTGCCAGACGTGTACATCTTCGTCCCCTCCTCTGGTCATCCCACCTGAGATCAGCTTGGCGCTTCCTGGGGTGATCTATAACCTCAATTTTTTGCCGCCGATCCCCATTTGGGTGAATCCTTCCAAGTCTTTCATGGACGGATCGGCGATTGGCGCTTTCTGCCCGTGCTCGGCATATCCGTCGCTGCATTCGGGACAGTTCCTTAATGTGGGCGGCTTTAGGCCCTCATTCCCACGAAGCCTCGAAGAAGGCGCATCCCCGATGGGCGCGCTCCTCGCGCGCGCGTGCTTTGTTCCCCGATTCCACTGCGCGCATCCTCTTCAGCCCTGCGCTGCTCCTCCTCGTGACGATGCATTTGGTAGCGCTCCTTTTCCATCTGACGCTGCCACTTGTTGAGGAGAATGCGCGACGTCACCTTGGGCTTAGGCTTGGACGATTCCCCAATCTCGATGTGGCTCTTGAGAACGCGGGGGGCGTCGCCCTGCACTCGCTCTAGGGTCACCTGATGCTCCGGGTCAACTGATCCATCTTGCTTGGACACGGGCGAGGTCGGGACCTTGACTTTCCCTTTCTCTTCGGCTGTTACCACATTGATAGAAAAGCCGAGCATGTTCTGCGGGAAGGGGTGGCCATCCAACTTCATCTTGTTATCGAATTTGAGGTGCCCTTCTCGGATAGCCTTCTCGGATCCTCATCCCGAAGACCCCTGCAATCGTTGATGGAGTGCGAGTCCCCCGTCGTGGAAGCCGCAAGTAACGTTTCGCTTTGACTCCATCGAGCCGAAGCATAGAGTGCCCTTCGGGCGGCTTGATTCGCCTTCCTTTACCAAGAGCTCAAACAACTTATCGGCCTTTGTGATGTCAAAGTCGTAGGTTCCTTTGGTACGCCCGACCCACCGCCGATTCATTGTTAAGGGCTCTTTACCCCACAAGATTTCTGCTGCAGCTATCTCCAACTCGTCGTCAGAATCCTCGAACAAATCAGCTTTGTCCAAGAATTGATTGTAGATATCAGCGACGTCGTGCTGCTTACCAAACTTGGGGTCCTTCTTGAGGCCATATGCCTGATTGCTCATCAGGGATAACTTTTGCGACAGCTGGCCCAGGTTCTCGAACTCCATCCCGAACAGCTTCTCGCGCACGGCTGGCAACATCCCGGCGACGGCCATATCAGCTAGCTGATCGTCTGGCAAGTTCAGTGAGAAGCACATGCCCTTGACCTCCCTGAACCTTCTAAGAAACTCCAGTGGTGTTTCGCTGTGTCTTTGTTTCAGGGTGGCGAGATCAATCAGCTTCTTTTCGGAGCTGCCGCTGAAATAATGAGCGTGGAATTTACGCTCCAAGTCTTTCCATCTAGCCACTGATTCGGGCGGCAGGGATGAGAACCACTGAAAAGCCGGACCCGTCAGTGAGGCGGGGAAGTAGCGAACCCTGAACGCCTCCTCGGCTGAACACTCCCCAAGCTGCATGAGGTAACGGGCGATGTGCTCGACCGTGCTTGTCTCATCTTGCCCGGAGAACTTCGTGAATTCTGTCGGCGCCTTCACCCTTGGCGGCAGGAGCACGTTATAGTACCACTCCGGGAACGGCGGCCTATACGTAGGGCCCTGCATCTTTGGCTTGAGGCCGAACTGATTCTGCATCAATTCGGCCATCTTGCGTGCTAGGGCGTCATCCTCTTGCGCGCCTGCAGCTGGCGCGTACCCCGGGTGCGGGAATGCGTCGAACGCCCCGTAATTCCCCACTTCATGATATCCACCGCCGTACAAACTCTTCTGGAGCCAATTGGTCGACGGAGCTATTCTTCGACTGGGGTCAAGAGGGGCCCCTGGTGAGCCGAACGCTAAGTCTCCGTACGTAGGTTGGTACGGATTCGGTGCCGCGTGCACGGCCGGCCCGTGCTGCTCTGTGGTGGCGGCAGGATTGGTTGGCTGCCTGAAGTTTGCAACGAAGACTGAATCGGCTGCCCCCCAGCTCCCTGTGGAGGAGGTTGGAAAGTTTGGCCTCCGGGGCCCTGAGGAGGAAGGCTGCCGCGCCGGCCCGTGGCGGCGGCCGAGAGCTCGATTCACCCAGCTCCACGGTGCTCTTTCCGGCGTACGCCTTTCCGAACGCTTGCCCCGCGCCCGGGCCAAAGAGGGCCGCCATCATCTGCTGGAGCGACCCGAGGAAAGCTTGGTTGTGCTTGGTGAGCATGTTGTCTACTGACTCTTGGAAGATCCGCGCACATTCTTCCTTCTCTTGTTGGGCTGTGGCGTCGGTCTCCCCCGGCAACAGCACTCTGGGCAAGCCGCTTTTCAGGTACGGTACACCACTTCGATTCTTCTTAAATGACATAAGACACTTCTGTTGAAACTGATTCACGGCGTCCAGGAGCTGCTGATGCTGTTCTGGAGAAAGCTCTTCGATGTTGACATCCAGGAGGTCTGTGACTTCAGGCATCCTGAACCGATTCGGCTGTTGGTCCCACTGGGCGTGCCAAAAGGTGTGTTGACGCAAAATGTGTACTCAGCACCAATCACACAGCAAGACGAAAAGCTTAGCTTCGCACGCGCAGAGAGAGAGTGACGTGCCAGTCAATTTTTTCCTGAAAATTAACAAAAGATAAAACAGTTAAATACCAAAGCTTGGAACCTACCGGGTGGTACCAGGCAGTTCCGTATTTACGGCTAAGAAGCCAAGCAAGACGACATGTAGCTATGCGAAGCTACCTGTCAAAGAATCACAACCATTCGGGTAACCGCAAAGGAAGAAAGGACATTGCCGAATGGATGACGTAAGCATGACAAAATCGATCTTCGAATAAATATAGATGCATGTGCAAAAACATAACCGATCCTCATGAAGATTAACATTAAATGAAGTAAAACACGAATATGATCATGTATTAAGACGAGCATGCATAGATCCAAAGTATTAGTCTACCGCGTGTCTAATTACTTTAAGATCCGTCGAGCACATTATCGCAAATCTATCCACCGCATGATACGACTTTGCATGGAAGAACGCACCACTTTCCACAGATAGATCTATCCACCGCATGATACGACCTAAATATGGAAAGCTAAAAGCATACGTCTTTTAAAACACAAATAACGCACGTGATCTACTCGTGAAGGTATAACCGAATGCGGCTAAACAACCGATCCGGGGTCCATGAAGAAGGAACAAACATTACCACGTGAATAAATCTATCAAGCTGAATTGGAAATCTAATCCACCGGATGACTAGCTCCAAAGCAACCCAAAAACCTGCATCTACCGCATGACACCCAGTTCTTTCAAGATTTATACTAACAAAGCAAGCTTGAACCCGCAACACGTAACAACCTAGATCGATTCGGTTTCGGCTATCGGAGAGCACAAGATCCACGTGTCAAAACACGAAACCCGCTCGTGCACGGATCCTAAAGGGGAAAAAGCCGATCCATACCCATCTAGATTGGGCAAGAGTGTGTTACATGAATTAGAACATAAAGTAAAACTCACGACAACACGGGGTAACTTAATGAATCTATTGGATCTTGCCAAAATCCAATAGAGCCGATAACTAGGTTCGAGCTAGATCTTAGCCTACCGCATGGCTCATGATCTAACAAGAAACCCTCTTGAACCAAGCTTGAATCTACCGCATGACACGAAGCATGGTAACAAGACTACTTGCATCAAATCTAAATCCACCGCATGATACTAGACATGATACAAGGTTGTCGATACTCACGGAGGTCGACGGATCGATTGGTCCTCTCGAAGAACTCGACGACACGACAAGGGACTCTAGGGTTTGGCGTAAGGCCAGTGTATATTGAAGAATGAACGTGTTTTTTACATACATCCGGGGATCGTATTTATACCTCGCTGATTACAATCGCGAATGGATTCATTACCTAACTAAACTTGATTGCCTATCCATCCATTCGCTTCCTCCGATCGAGCCACGTCACTGTCCAATCCCGCAAAATCAGCTCTACTGCTCCTTTGCCGAACTGGAGCAGATAGCCGACCGCGGATCCTTCTGCCGAAAATCTCTAAAGATATCTTTCCTTCCACCAGACGGACTCTTTTCCGAATCGGGCCCACATGTCATACTCCTTACCAAATTTTGGTGTTAACAAGGCTGTGGTGAGAAGTGTTCCCGCATGGGGAGATGCGAGTTCCCGCAGCCGAGGAGCTGTTCTGGAGGGGGCGGTCAGACCGGCCTGGCTAGGCGGTCAGACCGGCCCAGCCCAGAGGGGGGCGGTTAGACCGGCCTGGCTAGGCGGTTTAACCGGCCCCCCCCAGAATTCTGGGCGGAGTGGTTTTCGAGGTGGTGAGGCGAAAGGTTTCAGGTCTGGAGGTAGAGTTGCTGGTGGTTGGTCTGGAAAGACAGCAGGTGGTCAGGTTGCTAGACATTCTCCCCCTCGAGGTCACTACGGGGATGGGAGGAGTCGTAGCTTTGAGAAGGAGAGGAGGGACGTGCCACGGGTTGTCTTCCGTGGTTTTGGTCCTCCTCCAGGCAGTGAGGGGTGGTTTCCTCGGAGTGGTTACCGAGGTGGTGTTCGAGGTGGTAGCTATGGTAGGAAAGATGGCTTGATGTGTGCTAACCCCACTTTCGAGCAAATGGCTCGGCACTGGTTTTCCTCTTTTGGTACTAACCCCGCGTCTTGAGTCGTTTGTTCGCTCACGTGCTTGTTTTTGAATTTCGGGTGGGAGACTTGAAGAACATTTGGTTGATTGACTCCGGTTGTTCGAGGCATATGACCGGAGACAGGGGGTGGTTCTCAAGTCTCGTCCCGTGGTGACGAAGAGGTACATCACCTTTGGGGACAATGGGCGTGGGCGTGTGCTTTCGAAGGTGAGATAAAAGTGAGTGACAAGATCACTCGAGGCGTGTTGCTCTTGTTCAATCGCTCGGGGTACAATTTGCTTTCGTGTCTCGGTTGTTGGATGAGGGTTTTGAGGTGTTGTTTCGGCCTCGGTGGTTCTCGGATTGTGGACTCTCGAGGGGACCTTGTTTGTATGGTCGTTCCCGAGGGTCAAGTGTTTCGTGCTGATTTTTCACAGTCTTCGGGTGTTGAGCGTTGTTTCTTGGCTGGTTCTTCGAGTGAGTTGTGGAAGTGGCATAGGAAGTTGGGTCACTTGAGCTTTGACCTTCTGTCTCGCTTGAGTAAACTCAATTTGGTCCGAGGATTGCCACGCTTGAGGCTTGAGAAAGAGTTGGTTTGTGCTCCGTGTAGGCATGCCAAGATGGTGGCCTCTTCTCACCCGCCTCTCACCGATGTGATGACTGAGCGTCCATGCGAGCTGCTCCATATGGACCTTGTTGGCCCAGCTCGTGTGCGATCTGCGGGTGGGAAGTGGTATGTCCTTGTTGTGGTGGATGACTATTCTCGGTATGCGTGGGTGTTCTTTACGGAGGATAAGGGGGAGACGTTTGGTTTTGTTCGAGATCTAGTCTTGAGGTTGAGGAACGAGAGGCACGGAAATGCCATACGAGCTATCCGCAAGGATAATGGCTCGGAATTCGGGAACTCTCGTTTTGAAACCTTTTGTCATGACTTGGGTCTTGAGCACCCGCTTTTCGAGTCCGTATACGCCTCCTCGAATGGTGTTGTGGAAAGGAAGAACAGGACCTTGTGCGAGATGGCTCGGACGATGCTTGATGAGCATAGGACTCCGAGGAGGTATTGGGCTGAGGCGGTGAATACCGCATGCTATGTGTCGAACAGAATATACCTCAGAGTGCACAAGAAAAAGACATGCTATGAGTTGATGCATGGTCGCACACCCAAAGTGAGTCACTTCCATGTCTTTGGTTGCAAGTGTTTTATTCTGAAAAAGGGCAGGAAGTTGGATAAGTTTGAGGCTAGGTCTGTCGATGGCATTTTCTTTGGTTATGCATCTCATTCTAGAGCATATCGTGTGCTCAATCTTGAAACTAACCAAATCGTGGAGACTTGCGAGGTAACCTTCGACGAGACGAGCCACGTAGTCGGCTTGTCTTTGAGTGTGCGGGTGATGATGAGCTTGGCGAGGAGATCTTTCGGGAGAAGGAGCATGAACATGGTGATGATGAAGATGGCGGTGCGGTGCCCCCCGCCGAACATGTACCCACTACTTCGACTACGATGATGGATGGACCATCCGCTACACCTACGACGACAAATCAAGAACGAGGAGAAGCTGATGTTGAGGGGGAGGTAGCTTCGAGGCGAGAACCTCCCCGCGAGTTCGGGAGGATCACCCGGCCTTCGAGGATCATCGGCGACATGAATGAACGTACTACACGGTCGAGGGTTCGAAACAATTCCCATTTTGCTCATGCTGCATTTGTTGCTTCTTTCGAGCCCAAAGACATTGGCCACGCACTATCTGATCACAATTGGGTTAACTCGATGCATGAGGAGTTGGAGAACTTTGAGAGGAATCAGGTGTGGGAGTTGGTTGACCCTCCCCCGGGGTGTAAGCCGATTGGTACAAAGTGGGTGTGGAAAAACAAAGAGGGAGAGAAGGGTGAGGTTGTGAGGAACAAGTCGAGACTTGTTGCTCAAGGGTTCAGTCAGAAGGAGGGGATTGACTACGAGGAGACCTTTGCTCCCGTAGCCCGTTTGGAGGCGATTAGGATCCTTCTAGCCTTTTCCGTGGCTAAAGGGTTCAAGTTGCACCAAATGGATGTGAAGAGTGCTTTTCTGAATGGAGTGTTGGAGGAAGAAGTGTATGTGAGACAGCCTCCGGGTTTGAGAGTGAGAAGTACCCCCACCGGGTGTACAAGTTGAGGAAGGCGCTGTATGGGTTGAAGCAGGCGCCTAGAGCTTGGTATGGCAGGTTGAGGGGGTTCTTGTTTGAGAGAGGTTTTGAGATGGGGAAGGTCGATCGAGACCTTGTTTTTGCGAGAGGCGAGCGAGAGATATCCCGATTGTGCGGGTGTACGTGGATGATATTGTCTTTGGTGGCTCTTCTAACTCTCTTGTTGCGAGGTTTGCGGATGATATGAGCGGGGAGTTTGAGATGAGCATGATGGGTGAGTTGCGGTTCTTCCTCGGGCTACAAATCAAGCAATCAAAGGAAGGAACATTTGTGCACCGAGCTAAGTACACCAAGGACATTGTGAGGAAGTTCAAGATGGAGGACTCCAAGGCTATGACGACGCCGATGAGTACGACTACGGCTCTTGATGCGGACGAGGAAGGTGAACATGTGGACCGGAAGGAGTACCGAGCATGATCGGGTCACTCCTCTACTTGACGGCGACGAGGCCGGACATACGCGTTCTCGGTGTGTCCGTGCGCTCGTTTTCAAGCGTCTCCGAGGACTTCGCATCGGCAAGCGGTGAAGAGAATTTTCAGGTACTTGCGTCACACTCCCGACTTCGGCCTTTGGTACTCTGCGTCTTCTTCTTTGGCGCTTCATGGCTTTTCAGACGCGGATTTTGCCGGGTGTCGGTTGGATAGGAAGTCCACCTCTGGGACTTGCCAGTTTTTGGGTTCTTCGTTGGTGTCTTGGTCTTCTCGTAAGCAGTCGAGTGTTGCTCAATCCACGACCGAAGCCGAGTATGTTGCCGCTGCTAGTTGTTGCTCTCAGCTCCTTTGGATCACCTATACCATGAGTGACTTTGGTGAGGAGTATACCCATGTCCCACTTCAATGTGATAGCACCAGTGCCATAAGCGTTGCAAAGAACCCAGTGCTCCATTCCAAAACCAAACACATAGAAGTGAGGTATCATTTCCTGAGAGACAACGTAGAGAAAGGGAAGATAGCTTTGATCCATGTACCCACACATGACCAACTAGCCGATATTTTCACCAAACCCCTAGATCAAGCAACTTTCACTCGTTTGCGGGGGGAACTTGGTGTGTGTTTGATTTCTTGAGTTGGGTGTGTGGGGGCTTTCTTTTGCCGGTGGTGTCGAGCCCGTTTTGCCTCTCCTCGAGGAGCCGGTTTGTAGCATATGTATAGCTTTCCTTTGTGCATTTCTTGCTTTTGGCATTGCATATGTAACATGATGTATAGGCATCCTTGTATCTTAGATTGCATGCATTTTGTATCATATGCATTGGATAGGAAAAGCTTCTCCTATATACATTGTTCACCATGGGTTGCTATATATGTTCTTGTGAGCTTGTTTGGTATGCTATGGTTAGTTTGGCTTAGCTCTTGATGATCTTGTTGAATGATCCATGGTTGATGGCTAATTTTTGAAAAATGTCATATACATGCTCTCTCATGTGTAAATGCCTATATATGATCTTGACATGTTTTAGTGGCTTTGCTATGCTTACTTTGTGCTTGGATAGCTAGTTTATTGATCATATGGAGCCAAAGGCTCGCTTGCCATCATGAATGTTTAGCCCTCTAGATTTATCTTGTGGAGGAGCATAAGTTCCTTTTTGTCGCAAAGACATTTCATGTACCATTTACAAATCTGAAAATGAAATGATAAATGCTTGGAAAATATGCTCCCATGTCATATGTGCTGAAATTAATTTGCTTTGGGTGCTAAACCGTTGCATGATGCCTACCAATGAGAAGTCTCATACATAGAAGTAGGCACTTGGCTCGGTGGCTTTGACATGACATGAGGTGCTTTTGGGTGTTTATGATGGTCTTATGATTAGAATGGCTGTCCTAGCATGAAGTTTGAGTGGCTTTGCCATTTTGATATGTTTTGCTCATGTTTAGGTATTTGCTTGTGAGAGAGTAACCTTTCGCAAAATTACTCAAATCCTTTTTCGCATTGTCCATTGGTTGTGAAACTTGGTGATCACGTAGTTAAGGTCATTACGAACCTATCGAGTATCTAACTTGCTCATTTGGACTTGTGTAGCTCCTTGTGATGAATTTTGTATATTCGAGAAGCTATATGTTGAACATTTTCGCATTTTGCCTTGATTCATGCATTGTCAACAAGGGGGAGAAGTTTGTGCATGTTTTGGGCACCTGGGAGTGTTTGGAAGGTGTTCCAATTGTTTCGGGCAATTTTTGAGCAGTTTGGTGCAGGGCCGGTTTCTTCGGGCGGTCTAACCGCCCCCCAGGCGGTCAGATCAGGCAGTGGCGGTCTAACCGCCCTGGGCAGGCGGTCTAACCGCCCTGGGCAGTTTGAGCAGGTTGTTGCTTTTTGTTGCATTCCCGAGTTGCATTGATGCATGTGTTCAGGGGGAGTGTGCTGTGGCTCAGGGGGAGCTGGCATTTGTGCAGGGGGAGCTCTTTGTGGTGTTCGAGTTTTGCCTTGGTGGTTTGCGCTCTTTGCTTGAGCTGTGTTTTGTCTCGGATGTGTCGAGCCGTTGCCCTTGCCTAAGGGGTCCGAGACTTGTCTTCTTCAAGTGATCTTGCTCTTTGCCTTTCTTTGGCTTTCGATCGCTTGTTGGGGTTTCTTTTTATTTTGTTTCTTTTCTTTTCTTTTTCTCCTGTGTTACTTCATTTGAGTATGTTGTCAATGCACTCATCAAGGGGGAGATTGAGGACCATGTGTGGTTCGAGGACCGGTGGATGGTCGCTTCCTTGTGTGATGAGTGATTGACAACGTTGTGTGGACTGATTCTTGGCTAAGTATTGCAGGTGCAGGTTGCGGCTTGACTCGTGTTGGTGCAGGTGAAGAACAAGCGCGAAAGGTCGTTGCCGGTGAGGCCGCCGGGTGTGGAGAAGACAAGTAGGCTTTGTTCGAGGGACCCGGTGGCCGGCGGGGGTCAAGTGCGGGCCGCATGGTGGCATGAACAACAAGATGAAGTCGTGGACGGTTTCTTGGTAGAGCCTCAAAACCAAGGTCGAGCCGGGACTACGTGGGAGCCGAGTCATGAGTGGAGATTGGCGGAGGCTACACTGAGTTCGCGGGGTTTGCAGTGGTTCACCAGAAAACCACTGGGTTACTCGGTTGAGCCATAAAACCGAGGCCGAAGACTCGACGAGGAGGTGCGGCCACCCGTGCCGGTTCAACCGCCCGGGAGGGGCGGTCGGACCGCCCGGGGCCGGTCGAATCCACCGGGCCGGTCCCAACCGCCCGGGGGGCGGTCTGACCGCCCTGGCCGCCGGCGCCGAGAAGCTTCGAAGCGGAGGACACGCGTCGGGATCGCAAGGCGTGCGTCGAGGCTACGCAGGGTGCGGTCGCCGGGCATCCGTCCGATGGAGAAGACATCAAGAATTCCAAATCCGCCCTTGAGGGGCTTGTATCCCTAGTTAGTAGAGAGGGGCATTTTAGACATTCGGTTGCCGCCTATATAACCCAAGAGGTGAGAGGTTGGCAGCCAACTCTTGGAACCCTAGCCCATTTCGTTTTTCCATTTTCGTTCTCCATTTTTCCCTAGAATTTTAGAAGGCTAGTTTGAGAGCTTCATGTGAGATCTAGAGAGAGGGATGGATGTTTGGGTGGCAAACTAGACCTTGTACGAACCATTCATGGCATGTATAGAAGGTTCGGCGTGGTTCTTCATGGTGGTTTTCCCGTCTCTTTTGTGTTGATTTTCGGAGCTCTTTTTGGCGGTGTTTTGAGGACGATTTCTTGGGGTTTTTGGTGGGTGTCACGTATGAGGTTCTTGTGCCTCTTTGACTGGTGACTTTGCCCCCAAATCTCCTTTGAATCGGACTCGATTTGGTGGTTTTCGTTGGAACTCGAGTTCTTGACCTAGAGAGGCGATTTCTTCGATTCCTCTTGATTGTGAGCGTCTCGGGTCGATTCCTTTGAGGAAGAGGTTGCCCAGGAGGTAACCCAGCTATCCCCGAAGTTTGGCTGCAATCCGTGGAGTGATTCGGGAGATCGGGCGCGAGGAAGTTGGGTTTGACCCGCGGGTTCGTTTTTCTGGAAGGGGCGGTCTAACCGCCTACAGGGGGCGGTCTAACCGCCCGGGGTGTTTCCGGGTCAAAGTTCTGTTTCGCCGGATTTTCCTCTGTGAGTTTGTTCGCGTTGATCAGAGGAGTGTCTGGGTGAAATTTGGGGTCGTTCTCGTGCAGTTTGCTAGGTGTTCTTGTTTGGAGTTCGTTTGCTGGGTACAGGAGGTTAGACCGCCCCAGATAGCCGGTCTAACCGCCCCTAGGCCCTTGAGTGAAGTTTAGGTTTTTGCCAAGATTTTCTGGTAGCTAGCATGGCCTTGACCAGAGATCTCTGTTGGTGAAACCGTGGTGCGTTTTAGTGCTCGGAAGAGGCGTTTTGGAGGATTTCTTGGTTGCTGGGTGGAGGCGGTCTAACCGCCCCCTATACCCGGTCTAACCGCCCCCTCTGGTTAGCCGGCTTTCGAGTTGTTTCCCGCCGTCGGTCTTGCGTGTGTGTTGTGGTTGCTTGGTAGAGTTTGTTCCTAGGACCAGTAGCACTCCAGTGGCTACGTGGTTTTGGCAAACGGGAGGTAGAAGTGCGGAGCGTGTGATTTCGGGGGTCCGACCGAGCTAGTTCATCTTGGCGGAGTTTTCAATCTCCCTCGAGAAGAATTTTTATCGGCTCCCATTCACTCCCCCCTCTCTGGTCGCCTTATCGGTCCTTCAGGATGGGCGACTAAGACATACCGGACGTCAATCCCGCTATTCTCGCAGTATTCCCAGAACTGGTGATTGTTGAAGTTAGAGCCCAGGTCTGTGATGATGCAGTGCGGTAGTCCATAGCGGTGTACGAGTTCATCCAAGAAGTTGAGTACTCTGTCGGCCTTTGGGCAGGTGACCAGCTTGACTTCGATCCACTCGGTGAATTTGTCGATGGCCACCAGAACTCTGTTGAATCTTCCTAGCGCAGTCGGTAGACGCCCAATCATGTCGAGCCCCCAGCAGGCGAAAGGCCAAGTTGGTGGTATAGTGAATAGCTTGTAGGCTGGGACGTGCTATTGCTTGGAGAAGTACTGGAACCCTTGGCACCTTCTGACGAGTTCCTTAGTGTCGCCCAAAGTTGTGGGCCAGTAGAAAGCTCGTCCGAAAGCCTTGCTGACCAGCGTGTGGGAAGACGCGTGGTTACCGCAGACGCCTTTGTGGATCTCCTCCAAGATGTCCTTGCCTTCTTCCCATGGAATGCACTTCATGAGTACTCCAGAAATGGCGCCCCGCCTGTAGAGCTTGTCTCTGACTAGTACGTAGGACTTGGCTCGGCGGATGATTTGCTCGGCCAAGTTCTTGTCCGTGGGAACCTTCTGCTCGCAGATGTAGTCGATGAAGGGTTGTCGCCAGTCAACGTCTATCATCATGACCTCCTGATCAGCTTGGGAAGGTGTCGAGTCAATGGTCATGGGCGCCGGCTCCGGGATGGATGGCGCGTGAAGCTCGTGGATGAAGATTCCCGCTGGTACTTGTGCGCGAGTAGATCCAAGCTTCGACAGGACGTCCGCTGCAACGTTGTTATCGCGGACGACGTGATGGAACTTGAGACCATAGAATTTGTTCTCGAGCTTGCAAACTTCTAGACAGTAGGCATCCATGTTCTCCTTGTTTCGATCCCAAGACTTGTTAACTTGGTTGATGACCACTGCGGAGTCGCCGTAGACTAGTAGTCGCTTGATGCCTAATGATATTGCGAGACAGAGCCCATGTAGCAGAGCTTCATACTCGGCTTCGTTGTTTGAGACCTTCCATAAGATCTGCAGGACGTACTTGAGTTGTTCGCCCTTTGGAGAAATCAAAAGTACTCCTGGACCCGCGCCCTCGAGCTTGAGCGAGCCATCAAAGTACATCATCCAATGCTCCGCTCGCTCGGTTTGAGTTGGTAGATGATTCTCCCGCCACTCTGCTATGAAGTCGACTAGAGCTTGCGACTTGATGGTGGTTCGAGGCTTGAAGTCAATGGTGAGGGCGCCGAGTTCGACTACCCATTTGGAGATTCTTCCAGTAGCATCCTAGTTCCTTAAGTTGTCGTCGAGCGAGTAGTCGGTGACGATGGTGATCGAGTACTCCTAGAAGTAGTGTCGTAGCTTCCGCGAGGTGATGAGCACTGCATACAATAGCTTCTGTACTGGTTGGCAACATGCCTTGGATTCCGACAGGACCTCGCTGATGAAGTAGACTGGTCGTTGGACTGGGTAGGCGTGGCCATCTTCCTGCCGCCCAACGACGATGGCAGTACTGACCATGTGAGTAGTCGCAGCGAGGTAGAGCAATAGCTGCTCCTTTTTGCGAGGAGCCGTGAGGATTGGAGGCTTGGATAGGAAGTCCTTGAGCTGAGCCAAAGCTTGATCTGCCTCTGGGGTCCACACGAACTTCTCTTAGTGCTTGAGTAGCTTGAAGAAGGGTAGTCCCCGTTCTCCAAGCTTCGAGATGAATCTGTTCAAGGCCGTCATACACTCGGTAAGCTTCTTCACGTCTTTGATGTAGGTTGGAGCTTTCATCTTGGTAATGGTGGAGATCATCTTGGGGTTGGCTTCGATGCCACGATGGCTGATGATGAAGCCGAGTAGTTTTCCCGAAGGTACGCCGAAGACGCACTTGTTCGAGTTGAGCTTCCACTGGTACTCCCACAGGGATGCGAAAGTCTCTTCAAGATCGGCGATGAGCGTGTCGGAGTTTCGGGTCTTGACGACCACATCATCCACATAGGCTTCAACATTCTAGTTGAGCTATCTCTTGAAACAGGCCTGGATAGCCCGCTGGTAGGTAGCGCCGGTGTTTTTCAACACGAATGACATCATTGTGTAGCAGTAGGCGCCAAACGGGGTGATGAACGCGGTCTTCTCCTAGTCTTCTTCCTTGATCACGATCTGGTGGTACCCGGAGTAGTAGTCGAGGAAGCAGAGTAGGCCGCAGTCCGCCATGGAATCGATGACTTGGTCGATCCGCGGCAACCCGAAGGGGTCCTTGGGGCAGTGTTTGTTGAGGTCAGTGTAGTCGACGTACATCCTCCACTCGTTCGTATTCTTCTTTGAGCCACTCAGGATGGAAGACTTCTCTGATGAAGTCGGCCGCGAGTACTTTGACGAGTTCCTTCTTGATGTCGTCCTGCAGTCGTCGGCAAAATGGTGGAGATGTTGTCGTTTGGGGGTAGCTTTAAGGTCGACATTGAGTGAATGCTCGATCAGATTCCTGGGCACCCCTGGCTTGTCTGCTGGTTTCCAAGTGAAGATGTCTCGGTTAGCCCAGAGGAAGTTGACGAGTGTGTCTTCCTATTTCGGGTCAAGGCCCGCCCCGATCATGGTAGTCTTGCTGTTGTCGCCTGTCCCAAGGTCAATCGCCTTGACTTGCACTTCCTCGGAGGGTTGAGGCTTGTTGGCTGTGTCAAACTTCTCTGGGATCTCGAGTTCGGTTGGGGCAAGCATCTTGGATGCAACGTAGATTTTCATCATTGCATTGGGTACTTGATTGGTGGCTGCGAGTTCCACATCTTCTGTGTCGCAGTCGAAGGATATCTTCAAGTCTCCTTGCAGTGAGAGTACTCCGGCAGGACTTGGCATTTTAAGTACCAAGTATGTGTAGTGGGGTACCGCCATGAACTTGGTGAAAGCTGGTCTATCGAGGATGGCATGGTAGGAGGTCTCGAAGTCCGCAACCTCGAACTTGATGTACTCGGTGCGATAGTTCTCTCTGGTTTCCCCGAAGCTAACTGGCAGGACCAGAGGTCTTCTTCAAGTTGTCTTTTGCAGGGTGCTGGATAGCCGCGACTGTGTTGTCTAGCTTGCGCTTGCGGTTAGGACCCGAGTAGTTGTTGTTGTTCGACCCCCTTGATCCCTGTTGTTGTTGTTGCTGCCGCCCGGGTTTTGCTTGCTCTTGCCGCGAATGGCGTCGTACTTGGTGTTAGCCTTGTCTTCTTCGTGGGCCCATGAGGTGATCATGTCTTTGAGCTTGGTGATAGAACTCGAGTGGCGGCGACTGAAGTCTTCAACGGTGCGACGGCGGTGGAGACCGTCTTGGAAAAGGTCGATGACCTCCTTGTTGGTGACATCGACTACAGTGGTGCGCTTGTCGAAGAAGCGTTGCATGTACTTGTGTAGCATCTCACCCTGTTCCTTCTTCGCCATTGCCAGGTCCATGCGAGTACACGAGCGTCGCATGGCGCCCGCGAAATTGCTGGTGATCTGATTCTTGAGCTGGTCCCACTTGTCGATCGAGTACTTGTCAAGCGACTCGAGCCATGTGAGTGGTGCTTGGTCCAGGAAGAAGGGAAAGTAGAGGCACTTAGTGTCATTGTTGCCACCAGCGTTTTTGATGGAGAGGGCGTAGCATCTGAGCCATTGGACTGGGTCTTGCTTCACGTCGTACTTAGTGATCCCCAGAGGTTTGAATTTCTCTGGGAGAAGTAGATTGCGAAGTCAAGAAGAGAAGGCGGGGAAGCCGTTGTTGTTGCCTGCTGTGGAGGACTTGTTGCGTTGTATTTCTTCAATTCTGCAGCGGGCATCGTAGTCGCCGTGTGAGGCGCCAGTGATGTGGCTGTCTGCGTGGCCTCAGCCTCCGCGATCGCCTCCGCCACCAACTCTCCTTCCAGCCCCGTGTGACGAGCTCCCGCCGCCGCTACCTCCGCCACCAGCATCACCATGATCAGCAGCGCCGCAACTGCCACCGGTACCCCAGCACTATTACCACCCTGAGAACGTCCTCCAGCTGATGCCCTAATACGGTTGGGGTTCTGTGGGAGTTCTCCTTGAGTACGGTTGTGTCCATTAGCTAGACTGCGACTTGTGGCTTCATGGTTCTCGTGTTCGCGAGTTCTGAGGGGAGGTACTTGAGTGACTCTGTTGTCGACTCTCATGAAGTAGGCGTCCTCCACGAGCTTGGCGATGACTTCACCCGCGCGCATCCCCTGAGCCTGACGTGCTATCATGGTGACAGACATGAGGCACTGTTCGGGGGTGGTGTGCACCCTGTTGGCGACTTGGTCGAGGGCCTCTGTGAGGTTCCGTATGGGGAGGGTTTCACGGAGACGTCTGCTCCGTTCGTTTCGCTTCCTGTTGCTCTCACGTTGGGCGTTTTTGTCGTCATTGGTTTCATCTGCGGGTGCATTGGTAGACAACTCGTCTGCTGAGATATCTTCGTAGTACCGGTCAGGTTGGGTTCCTGAAGGTCCTGGCGTCTCGCCAGCAGCCATGAAGACTTGACGATCAGGGATACCGAGACCGGAGTTAGTAGTCGCCATCTCGGTTGGAGTATGCTCCTCTGTTGGAGCTAGGGGTGTTCCCTCCTGGAATGGAAGCGAGTCGAGGTAGGCGACGTAGCGTGAGTTCCCGTCTGTCAGGTCCCTAGGCTTGTGGTCTTGCCAGTAGACGAATCTGCCGGCGGGTGTAGATGTTATAACCAGGCCGATGGCTGGTCCTGACAGCGGTTGCTCAGTCGTGGAGTTCTCGGATTCGTGCTCGTCAGGATCCGACTCGAAGTTGAACTCGTAGGAGGAGTCCGAGTATTAGCCGGAGTCGGGGTTGGAGTCCGAAGTGTAGTCAGAGACGATCTCCTTGCCAACCCGGCGCGCTGTGAGGGCTTCCGCATGGGCCCTGCTGGCATTGCAGAGGCCATATGGGAAGTGCTCGTGGAGTTAGGCGTCGGCACATGATGGCTCAGTATCCGACTCGCATGCGGTGACCCATGGGGACGTCGAGTTCGAGTTGGAGGTGGATCCGAACTCGAAGTCGGCGTGTTGGTTGTAGAGCAAAATTTTGCCGAATTTTCCGGCGAGATCGCTCGTGATCACCTCAGGAAGCGTAACGAGTCCGGTCTTCGGGTTGGGTGCCATGATGAGGTGGCGTTGGAAGGACCCAGTGCTGTCAGCTGTGCAGACCTAGGACCCCAAGACAAAGGTGTCGCTGTGTTTGAAGGCGACAGTTGGCTTGATGAAGATTGAAGCCGTCGAGTTCACCATGAGATCTTCAACGAGAGCCCCTACCTGGCGCACCAGCTGTCAGTGTTTTAGACTGGCAACCTACCAAGGGGAGTACCCGAGGTAGATGAATGTGGCCTCGCCGAGATCGGTAACTCGAAGGAAGAGACATGTGGCACACAATTTAGACAAGTTCGGGCCGCGAGGTGCGTAATACCCTACGTCCTGTATACTGCGTAGCTCTGGATTGATTGGGTGTGTTTACAAGATGATGCATATGAGAGAGGTAAAGGTCCCTACCTCGCCTTATATAGCCCAAGAGGTAGGGTTACAAGTCGGTTTGGGGAGAGAGTACTAGTCGGGTACGTTTAGGAGTTCTCTACATGGTACAGGACATGCACAGCTTCCTATCCTAGTACTTCTCCATTGAGGTCCATGTGCTCCACGCCAATAGGTGTCACACAGCCCAAGTCGAGTAGTCCCAGGGGCCCACCGAGTAGTCGGTCCTGGTACCCACCGAGGTAATGGGCCCAGGGAGGTCCATACGACAAGGGGGTTCTTGTTCAGCAAGAGGTTTGTCACACCCTGAAATTTCCAATTTCAGCATGTGAATAGAGAGAATAATTAAATAACAATCCTCGGTGCCCTCTCGGAGCAGGACGGTGTTGCCATTAGGTCCGCGACGACGAGCCGAAGCCGTAGCACTGCTTCCCGTCATGAGTTGACCACTAGAGCACTGATGCCATCATGAAGTCTAGCCGCCCCCGAGCTCAACCGCTAGCGCCCCGTTCCTGATTCCGGCCACCTCTCCTCGTCCCTGCTGCGGGGAGCAACCCCTACGAGCTCCACCCTCCTCTCTCTATGTAACGCCCGCGTTTTTAGCTCCAAATAAATCACCTAATAAATCATGCGTATTTTCAAAACTGACCCGCCGAGCTCAATTACCCCCCTTCAAACCCTAGCCGTTGTTCCCCTCTCTCCCCGACGCGCGTGCCGCGAATCCCGCCGGCACCGCGCCTAGGCCAGCACTCATGCGCGCCTTCCCAACGCCGCGGTCGGCCACCGGCCGGGAATCACGCGCACGCCGCGGTCCCAACGACCGGTCCGCCTCGCCATCACCGCCGTCCCGGAAAAACGCGCCGACGCCCGAAAACCGGGAAAATCCCGCAAAAACCCTTCCCCTAATTTCCCTAACAATTTTCCAGATTTTCCAAAATTTCTTCCCCTATTTTCCTTCCCTTTCCTTTTTCTTTCTTCTTTTTCCTTTCTTCCCTTCCCTTTTCCTTTTCCTTTTCTTTTTCCTTTCCTTTTTTCTTTTTTCCTCTCTTCTTCTCTTCTCTTCCTTCTCCTTCCTCCCGCGCGGCCAGAACCCGACCGGCGCCCCTGGCGCCGTTGACCCGGGGCCCCGCGCCTGTCCGCCGCCCCCTATTCAACACGCCTCCAAGCCGGCAAGCCCACCCTCCTCCTCACGCCACCACGGGCCCGCGCCCGGCCGGGTCGCCGGTGCCCGGCCCGGCCACCGGACGCGGCCGGCCGCCATCAATCCTCTGCCCGAGCTGTCGCATCGGGCAACACCGACGGGTGACGCCGCTGCCACCACGGCCGGCCTAACCCTCCCCTGCACGAGTTGACCTTCCACCGCTGACGAGCCGTCGTGTCACCGGGCGCCGTCGAGAAGCCGCTCGAGCTCGCCGGAGTTGAGCTCGCCGGGAAAAAAATCTCCCCTTCCCGAACCGCCCTCCGCCGCCTATAAAAGGGGCCGACGGCTCCCCAGGTCGCCGCACCTCACCACTGCCGTCTCACAGCAACTCCTCCCCTCTTCCCCGAGCTCCACTGCACCGTCGCCCCCTAGCACCGCCGCCGCGCCACTTCCCTCCCGCAGAGCCGCCTCCACAGCGCGCCCTAGCCCAAGGTGAGCACGGGGATGAGATCCCCTCGTTCCCCTCTCTGCGTAGCCCCATTTCCCGGCTGCTGCCGTGGCCAGGGCCACCGGCGGCCTCCCCTCCAGGACCGGCCACCGCCCCCCTCCTATCCTCTCTGTCCAAACCGTGAAGGGGGGGGGAAGAAGATGGCGTTTTTGCCAAGACCCCCCCTGTTTTCCCTCAAAACCGAGCTCTATTCTCTCTCTCTCTCTCTCTATTCCTTTCAATTATCCCCTAAATTAATAACTAATTATGGATTGAACACTGCTACACCCTAAACAATTTACAAAGTGACCCTAACCCAGTTTATATTAGCATAATCACCCCTTTTACCATTAGTAGAAATTACTAATAGGTCCTTAATCCCTATACCTCTGTGACCCAACATTTCATGCACGATTAAACCTAAACCTCACCCCGCTATTTCCCGTAGTACACCACCAAACGACCCCCCCTATCTGGGACTTATAAATACCCCCTCTCCGCTCACCTCCCCCTCCTCGAGCTCGGCCGGAAACATGTGTGCTAATATTGCTTGCTTGCTTGTGTGCGCGCCATAGCCGACGGAGTAGACAGAGGAAGGTACCCCGAGCCGGAGATCGAAGCCGACTACTGCGAGCAGGAGCCCGAGGTCCCGAACGTCGAGCCGGCACTCCCCGAAGACTTCGAAGATGGCAAGTCCAATCTCATCCTTTGATGCATGCTTCTGTCCTAGTTTTATAAATATACCCTATACCCGTTTTATAAATTGCATATTGTTTTACTGCAAAACACGGTAGGATAGCCACCCTTGATTGCTATGATTGAACCTTGTTTTGGCCTAAATGAGTGCTTTAAAAATGTGTGAGTGCTTTCAAAATGTGTGAGTGCTTTAAAATGGAAATGGGATATGTTTGAAAAATGAGTAAAGAACTGAGTAGACGGGATGGACGTGTGTGTCAGGAGTATGGGTGAGCTCGTACCTGTGTGGTTGAGCGTGTTGGGAGTTGTCCATCTTGTCGGTTAAGGACCGGGTTGCGTGACATCTCACCTGACCCAAACCCTCGTACAACCACTCGACCGTTGTATGTGGCAACGGCTTAGCATAAATCCCACTAGTTAATCTACTTGCCATCTGGTGTGCGGGTGAGCAGCGGGAGACCAAGGACTAGGGGTACGCTCTGTGTGAGGTACGCCTTGGTTATGTGGTATAACCCCTTGGGTGCTTCCGTGGTGGCTCGTAGCGTTAGCTAAGGTGGGTAATGGCTTTGATAGGATCCGTACCGGCACTGAGGTGTTCGTGTGACGGTACCCTACTTGTGGGTAAAGATGTACAACCTCTGCAGAGTGTCAAACCTATTCGAATAGCCGTGTCCACGGTATTGGACGAGTCACGGTGTGGTCACAAAAACTAGTGTTTGGGACGGGATGTTTTCTGGCGTGAGTTGTTTTCTGGGTGAAGTGTGTGGCGCGTGCGCGGGCTACGACGGACGGGAAGTCCGTAGTTCCACGATGGTTTTTCCTAAAACATTTGAGTTACTTGGGTTATGAAAATGATTTGTGAAAACCTTTTCGAAATGAATCCCTGCATGTGTAAGTTTGCAAAATGAACCTTAACCTGATCCTTGTTATACCTTATGCATGGTTCTGCTTATAAGCCCCTCCGTGAGTGGGGTTGGATTTGCTGAGTACGTATGTGCTCACCCCTTGTTGTACTAACTATTTTACAGAGGAGGATCCCGATTACCTTCCCGAAGACGTTGAGTAGGTCGTGCCCTACACCCAACCGTGCCTGTGTACCCAGGGCCCCTACCGAAAGCTTCCATGGTGTGGTACTCTGAGGAGGCTATGGAAGCCTTTGCCATTGTAGTGTGGTCGTTAGCGTTTGTGTTGTTCCTTGTAGCGTTGGCACTACCGTGCCCTCTGTGTCGCCGTGATGTAAAAGACTGATTCCACCTCGTTGTAATAAATGTGTGACCAGCCTCCTGGGACTGGTATTTGTGTCACATTTAGTCACCTCCGATGAGGGGACGCTTCGGTGGTATCGGAGCCGTAGGTTGGGCGTTAGACATGAACCCTAGGATACGAGACCTCCTTTTGGCCCTCTCTAACCTTTCCTTTGCTAAGCTCACCTTTTCCCAAATCCTTACCTTGATTCTTGCCTGTTTCCAGATGGCTAACCCCGAATGGAACGGAGGAATTTGCCCCGTCCAGCCTGGTCTCCCTAACCTGTTGCTACTCAGCCTCAGAGTGCGTTGGAGTAAGGGATCCGCCGTAGTTCGTCTCCGGAGTACGAACGCTACGGCACCCCTCGGTGTAAGCGGCGCCGATCTTTGTGGGAAGAAGCACGCTTTACCCCGACATAGAACCATGGTTCGTCTCCGCCACTGGTTTTCGTTTCGCCGACACCTACCCCAAGGCTGCTCGGAAGGCCCTGCGACATCTACGAGTGGTTTATCGGCAGCACCTCCGAAGGACTCCAATGGGATTCTTTCCACCCTCCGGAGGAAGAGGATGCTCGTGGATTGATCGCATGAGAGGTCTAGAACGAGAGGAAGAAGACTTAGAAGAGGCAGTTTCCCACCTATCCATATACCTCAGAGGCCTAGACCACCTTTATCAGGAGCAAGCCCAGCAACTGAAGCAGCAGATCGACAGAGCGGAAAGAGCAGAACAGAGGATACAACTAGAAAGGGTAAAAACAACCATAGCAGAAGTTGAGCTGCACAACATGAGGCAAGACTACCTCAGGGAAAAGGAACGATCGGAGATGTTCCACAAACAGCTATGGGATGAACTAAAGGAGCGAAGAAGCAGAGATGAAGGAGCCAGAGCAGAAGAAGATGAACCCGAAGAAACCCACTGGGACAAAGGGACCCAGACTGAAGATGAGATACTGGAGCAAGATCTTCCACTAAAGAAGCGCCGTATCCAGCTAGAGGAAGAGTCACCATGAGGATAAGACTAGGGTGTTAGGCTAGAAGTTGAGTCCTAGTAATAATAAGTGTACCCCGAAGAATGTACCCCAACCTTCCTACTAAATAAAGTTATCCATCTCTTGTACCCCACCACAACCTGTTCAACTCTACCTTTGTTTTCAAATGGCGGAAGATGGATGGACCCAAGGTGTGTGCCAGGAGGAGCTTGGTTTTGCTCGCCTGCTCATCAACTCCCTGGAGCGCCTCGGTATCACTGAGCGCCCTAGGTACTACAGTAGGGAGTACGAGCAACTCGGTATTCTTCGCTGTAGAGTGGTCCTCTCCATCGCTAGAAGCAACCGCCACACCAACATCGAGCCGTGGCGCGTGACCGCCACAGGGTTTCGACACCGGGACACCTATCCGTTGGCCCTCAGAAAAGCCCTCCGCTACCTGTGCCGAATCTACGAGGAACACCTCGTCCCCACACCAATGAGGTACTTCCCTCCCGCCATCAGAACCCCAGTTTGGCAAGCCCGCATGAGGAACCTGGAACGACGTTGCCACCAAGAAGACCTGCTGTACCACGTAGTCGCCTACCTTGTCTCCCTGGACAAGCTCCTTGATGACCAGGCCAGGCACTTGAGGGAACAAATCAGTCGGGCCGAGCAAGCTGAAGTCACAGTAAGGATGCACCAAGTCCGAGTGGCTCAAGCGGAAGCAAGGACCGCAGCCGCCATAAGCAGTGAAGCCGTCACCCAGGAAAGCCTCAGGAGAATCCAGGACCAACGCATGCAATAATGGACCAACGGCGGAACACCTGTTCCAGCCATTGGAGAAGCTCAAGTCCTGCTGGGAACACCCCTAGTAGGATGGGGAGGAACTATAGAAGTCCCACCAGCACCACCAGCAGTCACCGAACCCCCAACGAAGCCGCAAGCACGGCCTCGGGGAAAACGGTAACCCCGAAGGCGGGAATGATGACGAGCTGCTCATTCCGCTGGAAGAACACTCGACCCCGGAAGACGCTCCCCTCGCGAGTAGTGTGCCCAAGACCCGTGGAATGAAGCCGTACGGTCCAAGTTGCGCCCTTAGTCCTTAGTCGTGTAGTGTGTCCGCGTAGTCGGGATGTATCCTCCTCGCTGGTTTGTAATAAAAACTTATTTGTGCTTGCTTGTTTGCTATGTGCTTGTTGTGTGCTTACCGGCAGGAGTAGACCCTGCCCTTTCAAAAAGAAATCCGACATAATCCACTTAAACATCACATAAAACTAGACTTCTTAGAAAACTTGTTCCTTTACAGATGGTTTCCAGGCGCCCTGTCCGGACCCACCGATCGGATGCTGAGGGATCGCAAGCCGATCGGAGGGAGCGTCTCCACGACCAGGAGGTGAACCAAAATGAAGATGGAGGAGAGAACGTGGTCCTGCCACCACCACCCCCTCCTGTTGACTTGGCACAAGTCTTAGCCAACCAGACTGTCCTGATGGAGGCCATCTTCAACGCCGTCAACCGGCCAAGACCCCGAGTTATGAGCATGAATGAGAAGCTGATCGAGTTCCTCAGGACTAAGCCGCCCACCTTTAGCGGGTCGGTGAATCCTTTGGACGCTGACGATTGGCTGAGAGCCATCCTGAGGGAACTGGAGCCCCTCCACTGCGAGGATCATGACAAGGTTCTCCTGGCAGCTCACCAGCTCACCGGGACAGCCCTAGCCTGGTGGGAAAATTACTGCGCCGCGCAGCCCAAGGATCCCTCCGCCATCACATGGGATGAATTCGTGGAGGAGTTCCGTCGCTACCACATCCCGGAGGCCACACCGAAGCGGAAGGCGGACGAGTTCCGCGAACTCCGCCAAGGCAACATGTCCGTGGAGGAATACACGTACCGCTCATAGAGCCGGCACGCTATGCCCCCGAGGAGGTGGATAAAGACTCCAAAAAGCAAGAGATGTTCAAGAAGGGGCCGACTCCGAAATGAGGACACCGCCGACTCCTCGCATTTACCCGGACTTTAACACCCTCATGAACATGGCAATACTCACGAGAGAGAAAGGGCCGAGGAAAAGAAGGAAAACAAGCGCAAGTTCATGGAACACAAGGCCAAGCAAAGAAGAGCGGTCCCGGAGGCCGAGAAACTTTGGACACCCCATGTCCGGGTTCCAAGCTCCTATGCAGTACAGAACCCAATCCCAAGCCACAAGCTCACAAGCCCCCAGAACCCAGTTCAAGCCCTCCTACAACCAGAATGCCATGAAGCCCCCACAGAACAACACCGGCCAGGATCACCGCCAAGAACAACAACGGCTCCCGAGTGTGTTTCAACTGCCGGGAAACCGGGCACTTTATCGCCAACTGCCCCTATGCTAAAAAGCCAACCGCCACCACCTACTCCAACTCGGTGAACGGGCCTAGGCCGCTTGTGTCAGGAGCCAACCGCATGCCAGTGCGCAGCAACAACAACTTCGGCAACAACAACAACAACCAGCAGATAAGACAGCGCCAGCAGTCGTATGGACGCGCCCGGGTTAATCACATCAATGCGCAGGAGGCACAGGAAGCGCAAGGCGTAGTACTCGGTGAGTTCCTGGTCAGCTCAGTTTTGGCTACCATATTGTTCGATTCGGGAGCATCACACTCATTCATATCCTCAAGCTTTGTGAAAAAGCATAGCATACCCACAGTACTACTAAAAGCACCCCTAATAACTCGAACGCCCGGAGGTGACATTAAGTGTCAACTGGGATGCCCCCGGGTAAGGATTATTTTAAGTGGGGTAGAATTCCTAGCAGACCTGGTAGTACTGAAATCCAAGGGGATAGATGTGATCCTTGGTATGGACGGGTTAAGCCAACACCATGGCCTCATAAGTTGCGCCGATAAAGTAGTGCACCTGACCAACCCAGACGGGATGCAAGTGACTCACACACCGGGCACACAGGCGGATATAATGGTTTTCAACATAGAAGCCAAGTCCATAGAAGATGTCCCGGTAGTACGAGAGTACCCGCATGTGTTCCCCCGAAGAACTCCCCGGAATGCCACCGGACAGGATATAGAGTTCGTAATCGACCTTATCCCCGGAACCTCTCCCATAGCCAAGAGGCCCTATAGGATGGCAGCCCCGAGTTGGCGAAATTGAAGAAGCGGCTAGCGAGCTCCAGACGAAGCGGGTTCATCGTACCAAGCTCATCACCATGGGGAGCCCCGGTGCTTTTCGTGGAGAAGAAGGATAAGAGCATGAGGATGTGTGTGGACTATCGCTCGCCGAACGAGGTCACTATTAAGAACAAGTACCCTCTTCCCGGAATAGATGACCCGTTTGACCACCAAGGGAGCCAAGTATTTCTCGAAGGTGGATCTAAGATCGTGGTACCACCAGCTCAAGATTAAGGAAAGTGACATCCCCAAGACCGCCTTTGTCACTCGCTACGGGCAGTATGAGTTCACGGTGATGTCCTTTGGACTAACCAATGCACCAGCATACTTCATGAACCTCATGAACAAGGTGTTCATGGAAGACCTGGACAAGTTTGTCGTGGTCTTCATTGACGACATACTTGTTTACTCTAAGAGCATAGAGGAGCATGAACAACATCTTCGAGTAGTGCTGGGAAAATTGAGGGCACACAAGCTATACGCCAAGTTCAGCAAGTGTGAATTTTGGCTAGAGAAAATATCCTTCCTTGGGCACATATTGACTGCAGAAGGAGTAGCTGTAGACCCCGAAAAAGTTGAGACAGTCTCCAACTGGCAGCAACCAACCAACGTGAGCGAGATCAGGAGTTTCCTAGGTTTAGCAGGGTACTACCGGAGATTTATCGAGGGATTCTCCAAGATCGCCCGGCCCATGACAGAGCTGCTCAAGAAAGAGAAGAAGTTTAACTAGACCGAAGCCTGTGAAAGAAGTTTTCAAGAGTTGAAGAAGAGGTTGACCACAGCCCCAGTGCTGACCCTGCCAGACATTCAACGGGACTTTGTCATGTATTGCGACGCCTCCCGACAAGGGTTGGGATGTGTTCTCATGCAAGATGGGAAGGTAGTGGCATATGCCTCCCGTCAGCTCAAACCCCATGAGCAGAACTATCCCACCCATGATCTGGAATTTGCAGCCGTAGTGCATGCCCTGAAGATCTGGAGACACTATCTGATCGGGAACAAGTGTGAAATCTACACAGACCACAAGAGTCTAAAGTACATTTTCACCCAGCCCGACCTGAACCTAAGGCAGAGAAGATGGCTAGAGCTAGTCAAGGACTATAACCTAGAGATTCACTACCACCCGGGGAAGGCCAATGTAGTAGCAGATGCCCTGAGCCGGAAAACCTACGAGAAGGCAGCACCCAAGAGTGCCCAGTTGCAAGAGGAGATGGCACGGCTCAACGTACACATCGTCCCCCAAGGCTACGTCCGCCAGCTGAGTGTTCAGCCTACCCTAGAGGAAAAGATCAAGAAGGCCCAAGAAACCGACGAGAATCTGATGAAGATCCACAAGCATACCGGAGAGAACAAGGCCCCTGACTTCAGAGTAGATGACCAAGGCACCCTGTGGTACAAAAACAGGATATGCGTGCCCGAAGGTGGAGATTTTCGACAGACCATCATGGATGAGGCACACAACTCAGCATACTCCATTCACCCGGATCCACCAAGATGTACATGGACTTAAAGCGAAGTATTGGTGGAATGGGATGAAAGGCACATTGCACGGTTCGTCGCCCACCGTGACACTTGTCGAGGATCAAAGCCGAACATCGAAGCCCGGCAGATCGTTGCAACCTTTACCAATCCCGGTATGGAAGTGGGACGAGATAGGCATGGATTTCGTAGTAGGGTTGCCAAGAACTCAGAAAGGACATGACTCCATATGGGTGATCGTGGACAGACTCACTAAAGTCGCTCACTTTCTACCCGTACGGACCACTTATGGTGGAGAGAAGTTGGCGAAACTCTACATAGAAAATATAGTGAAGCTGCATGGAGTGCCTAGCAGAATAGTCTCAGATAGAGGGACCCAGTTCACCTCTAGGTTCTGGAAAAGCCTGCACAAAGCCATGGGTACCAAGCTAGACTTCAGCTCAGCATACCACCCGCAGACAGACGGACAGACCGAAAGGGTGAATCAAATCTTAGAAGATATGTTGAGAGCATGCGTCCTCACCTATGGCAAAGATTGGGAGCAGAGCCTGCCATATGCAGAATTTTCCTACAACAACGGCTACCAAGCAAGTCTGGGAATGTCGCCATTCGAAGCACTATACGGGAGAAAATGTAGGACACCCCTGATGTGGTCGGAAGGGGAGAGCGTGCCCCGGTTGGGCCCGCACTTATAAAGGAAGCCGAGGAGCGAGTAGGCCGATATCCGAGAAAAGTTGAAAGCCGCCCGGCCCCGACGAAGAGCTACGCGGACAAGAAAAGGCGTGAAGCGAGCTTCGGTCCGAGAGACTTCGTCTACCTCAAGGTTTCACCCATCCGGGGGACTCGGAGATTTCAAGTACATGGGAAGTTGGCCCCTCGGTACATCGGACTGTATAAAGTGCTAAAGAGAGTCGGAGCAGTAGCATACCGGTTGGAGCTACCCGAATAAATGTCAGATATACACCCAGTGTTCCACATCTCCCAGCTACGCCGATGTTTGAAGGTTCTAGAAGAGAAGCGAATACCGGTAGAGACCATCGACCTGCAGCCAGACCTTAGGTACCAGGAGGTGCCCGTCAAGATCTTAGACACTGTGGTCAAGCGGACAAGAACGTCAGAAGTACGAGTGTGCAGAGTCCAATGGAGCAGACACGGGGTAGAAGAAGCTACGTGGGAACGAGAGGACGCACTGAAGAAGGAGTTTCCCCACCTATTCGAAACTTAGCCGAATCTCGAGGACGAGATTCATTTTAAGTGGGGTAGGTTTGTAACGCCCGCGTTTTTAGCTCCAAATAAATCACCTAATAAATCATGCGTATTTTCAAAAGTGACCCGCCGAGCTCAATTACCCCCCTTCAAACCCTAGCCGCTGTTTCCCACTCTCCCCGACGCGCGTGCCGCGAATCCCGCCGGCACCGCACCCAGGCCAGCACTCATGCACACCTTCCCAACGCCGCGGTCGGCCACCGGCCGAGAATCACGCGCATGCGGCGGTCCAGACGACCGGTCCGCCTCACCATCACCGCCGTCCCGGAAAAACGCGCCGACGCCTGAAAACCGGGAAAATACCGCAAAAACCCTTCCCCTAATTTCCCTAACAATTTTCCAGATTTTCCAAAATCTCTTCCCCTATTTTCCTTCCCTTTCCTTTTTCTTTCTTCTTTTTCCTTTCTTCCCTTCCCTTTTCCTTTTCCTTTTCTTTTTCCTTTCCTTTTTTCTTTTTTCCTCTCTTCTTCTCTTCTCTTCCTTCTCCTTCCTCCCGCGCGGCCAGAACCCGACCGGCGCCCCTGGCGCCATTGACCCGGGCCCCGCGCATGTCCGCCGCCCCCTCCTCAACACGCCTCCAAGCCGGCAAGCCCACCCTCCTCCTCACGCCACCACGGGCCCGCGCCCGGCCGGGTCGCCGGTGCCCGCCCGGCCACCGGGACGCGGCCGACCGCCATCAATCCTCTCGCCCGAGCCGTCGCACGGGCAACACCGACGGTGACGCCGCCGCCACCACGGCCGGCCTAACCCTCCCCCCGCACGAGTTGACCTTCCACCGCTGACGAGCCGTCGTGTCACCGGGCGCCGTCGAGAAGCCGCTCGAGCTCGCCGGAGTTGAGCTCGCCGGGAAAAAAATCTCCCCTTCCCGAACCGCCCTCCGCCGCCTATAAAAGGGGCCGACGGCTCCCCAGGTCGCCGCACCTCACCACTGCCGTCTCACAGCAACTCCTCCCCTCTTCCCCGAGCTCCACCGCACCGTCGCCCCCTAGCACCGCCGCCGCGCCACTGCCCTCCCGCGGAGCCGCCTCCACAGCGCGCCCTAGCCCAAGGTGAGCACGGGGATGAGATCCCCTCGTTCCCCTCTCTGTGTAGCCCCATTTCCCGGCCGCTGCCGTGGCCAGGGCTGCCGGCGCCCTCCCCTCCAGGACCGGCCACCGCCCCCCCTCCTATCCTCTCTGTCCAAACCGTGAAGGGGGGGAAGAAGATGGCGTTTTTCCAAGACCCCCCCTGTTTTCCCCTTTTCCCTCAAAACCGAGCTCTATTCTCTCTCTCTTTATTCCTTTCAATTAGCCCCTGAATTAATAACTAATTATGGATTGAACACTGCTACACCCTAAACAATTTACAAAGTGACCCTAACCCAGTTTATAGTAGCATAATCACCCCTTTTACCATTAGTAGAAATTACTAATAGGTCCTTAATCCCTATACCTCTGTGACCCAACATTTCATGCACGATTAAACCTAAACCTCACCCCGCTATTTCCCGTAGTACACCACCAAACCACCCCCCCTCCCTGGGACTTATAAATACCCCCTCTCCGCTCACCTCCCCCTCCTCGAGCTCGGCCGGAAACATGTGTGCTAATATTGCTTGCTTGCTTGTGTGCGCGCCATAGCCGACGGAGTAGACGGAGGAAGGTACCCCGAGCTGGAGATCGAAGCCGACTACTGCGAGCAGGAGCCCGAGGTCCCAAACGTCGAGCCGGCATTCCCCGAAGACTTCGAAGACGGCAAGTCCAATCTCATCCTTTGATGCATGCTTCTGTCCTAGTTTTATAAATATACCCTATACCCGTTTTATAAATTGCATGTTGTTTTACTGCAAAACACGGTAGGATAGCCACCCTTGATTGCTATGATTGAACCTTGTTTTGGCCTAAATGAGTGCTTTAAAAATGTGTGAGTGCTTTCAAAATGTGTGAGTGCTTTAAAATGGAAATGGGATATGTTTGGAAAATGAGTAAAGAACTGAGTAGACGGGATGGACGTGTGTGTCAGGAGTATGGGTGAGCTCGTACCTGTGTGGTTGAGCGTGTTGGGAGTTGTCCATCTTGTTGGTTAAGGACCGGGTTGCGTGACATCTCACCTGACCCAAACCCTCGTACAACCACTCGACCGTTGTATGTGGCAACGGCTTAGCATAAATCCAACTAGTTAATCTACTTGCCATCTGGTGTGCGGGTGAGCAGCGGGAGACCAAGGAGTAGGGGTACGCTCTGTGTGAGGTACGCCCTGGTTATGTGGTATAACCCCTTGGGTGCTTCCGTGGTGGCTCGTAGCGTTAGCTAAGGTGGGTAATGGCTTTGATAGGATCCGTACCGGCACTGAGGTGTCCGTGTGACGGTACCCTACTTGTGGGTAAAGATGTACAACCTCTCGCAGTGTCAAACCTATTCGAATAGCCGTGTCCACGGTATTGGACGAGTCACAGTGTGGTCACAAAAACTAGTGTTTGGGATGGGATGTTTTCTGGCGTGAGTTGTTTTCTGGGTGAAGTGTGTGGCTGCGTGCCTGGGCTACGACGGACAGGAAGTCCGGTAGTTCCACAGTGGTTTTTCCTAAAACATTTGAGTTACTTGGGTTATGAAAATGATTTGCGAAAACCTTTTCGAAATGAATCCCTGCATGTGTAAGTTTGCAAAATGAACCTTAACCTGATCCTTGTTATACCTTATGCATGGTTCTGCTTATAAGCCCCTTCGTGGGTGGGGTTGGATTTGCTGAGTACGTATGTGCTCACCCCTTGTTTTACTAACTATTTTACAGAGGAGGATCCCGATTACCTTCCCGAAGACGTTGAGTAGGTCGTGCCCTACACCCAACCGTGCCTGTGTACCCAGGGCCCCGACCGAAAGCTTCCATGGTGTGGTACTCTGAGGAGGCTATGGAAGCCTTTGCCACTGTAGTGTGGTCGTTAGCGTTTGTGTTGTTCCTTGTAGCGTTGGCACTACCGTGCCCTCTGTGTCGCCGTGATGTAAAAGACTGATTCCACCTGTTGTAATAAATGTGTGACCAGCCTCCTGGGACTGGTATTTGTGTCACATTTAGTCACCTCTGATGAGGGGACGCTTCACTCTATTCCCCACATCACCGCCCACTCTAGGCCACTGGAGCACCCTCAATCTCTCTGGCCAGGAGCTTCCTGTCCACCAGCCAGAGGTAGTAGAAGGGGCCCCATCCGTTTTGCAGATAGATCCCTGTCTTTCCTAGTAATCTTTAGATCTTTTCCATGTGTCTTGCAAGTCTTGTAGAAAACACCCTAGATCTTTTTAGATCTTCACAACCAGATTCATCCCAAGCCATTTTATATTTGTAACCATGATCTTAGATCTATTCACGAGCACTATTCTTTGTGTCTCGGATTTTCCTCTGCTAGCCCCTGAAATCTATAAATATTCACAACTAGGTCCTCCAATCTTGTTTTATTCATATCTCTCATGTTTTACCTCCGTTTTAATCCGTTCAAGTTGCGTTAGGTTCATAATAATGTAAAGCACTCGTTAAGGGTGATTATCCATCATGTTTGTTTTCTGAAAATTAATTTGGTATTAATTTTGATTAATGCTTAGTTACTCATGTCTTTTCTAAATAAAAGCTTTATAGTGCTACACAACATTTATCATAATCAATATTAATTTGATTAATGTTTATTTCACATGCTTTTGTAAATAAAATCTAATTAGATCTTTATCTCGGTTTTTCATAAACAAATATTAATTTATTTAATAGTTAATTAATCTTTTCTAATTAAAAGTTGATTAGGCTTTTACTTCGGCTTTATAAATAAATATTAATTTGATTAATACCAATGTAATGATGTTTTTAATAATAACATGATCCACATGAGTCATAAAGTTACGTTTAGGTGATTCATATGGTTTACCTTTTGTAAGCTAAATGTTAGTTAACTAGTTCTTTACATCAGTTTTGCAAATAAAGTTAAATGTATATTAATTTCAGCTTAGGGTATTTTCTTTATGAAATATCCTTTACATACCTTTTGCTAATTGAAATAAACCTAGCTCATAGTCTTTTTATCTCACATATGCAAATCGTTCGTTAGACGTTCTCTTTCAGCTTTATCTCAGTATGTCTTTTGATCAAGTCTATCTGAAGCTCTAGCTAAAGCTATCTAGTGTAAGCTCAAGTTCAAACCATGTGCATCTAATCAGACTTTTTCCTTCCAAGCACAGTTTGTGTGCTTTAGGTGATCCATAGAATCGAGCCTATCCTTTAGTGCGTTCTTTTTAAAGCTTTTCTTTTGATTGGTGTATTGTTCTTAGTTGCTTGTTTGTTTGCTTTGTATGCTTGTGCCGATGATTGATGCGAGTAGAATGAACGTGGTTCAGCTTTGAAGAGCAAGAAGTGAAGACATTCTGAGCAACTGCTCTATGGTTGAAGGCAAGTGTGTCCTTGTTCTTTTGTCCCAATAACTATTTAATCACTTTGCATATGCTTTGCATTTAATTTGATGGGTCCTATTAAGGTTTGCCTAGTTTTGATTATCATTCCTTGTCAACTTGGGTTTATCTTTGTGTTGGGTAGCTATGCTTAGTTGCTCTACTTGGGTTATGGTGTTTTAATGAACTTAATGATAAACATGCTTTATCTTTATGCTATGTATCTCTAGTTGCTTAATTGAAAGACCATATGCTTAATCGGAACATGGAGAACCATCCAGGAAAACAGTACAACCACAATATATATGCTCTGTCTTGGCCAAGTAATTAGAGGACTCTGGTGTTGGACTGGTGATTAGGGGGGCAGGACTCGCAGAACCTCGTGCACTGGAACACACTAGGGAAGTCTTTGTAAAGGCCTCGTAGCGTCCCTATGCAATCACACCTCGGTAGTGTGGTATGATGCCTAGCTAGCATCGCATGGTTGGGTCTAAAGTTCTTCAGGACTTTTACACGACTTGTGGTGAAAGTTTACAACCTCTGCAGAGTGTAAAACTAACTGATTAGCCGTGCTCACGGTGAGCGGCCTGGACCCTCACATGATAATTGAACTTGAAGATGGACTTAAATCATGCTCTTTGGTTATGTTAGTCATATGCTTATGGCGTATCTCTTACCTTTATGTTAATGTGGGTTGGAATATCTTATACTTTATTAGTAATCAGGTGCTAATAAAATTTGACCAACTAAAATTGCTTATTGCAGTCAACCTGTCAGCCTTTACTTGTTAAGCCTCTGCATTCATACTTTTCTCACACTTGCTGAGTACGACAAGTGCTCACCCTTACTATAAACAATGTTGCTCAGAAAGAGGAAGCTGTCGCATGGACATTCCTGGGCCCACTACTCTGGTGGGTACCAGGACCAACTACTCGGTGGGCCCCTAGGACTACTCGACTTGTGCTACACGACACCTGATGGCGTGGGGTGCAAGGACTACGGCGGAGGAGTACTCGGATAGGAAGTTGTGCATGTCCGGATCCATGTAAAGAACTCCTAGACGTACACGACTAGTACTCTCTCCCCAAACCTACTTGTAACCTGCCCCCCGGGCTATATAAGACAAGGCAGGGACCCCTCTCTCTCATCTGAATCATCTTGTAAACACACCCAATCAATCCAGAGCTACGCAGCACACAAGACGTAGGATATTACGCACATTGCGGCCCGAACCTGTCTAAATTGTGTGCCATGTGTATCTACCTTCGAGTTACCGATCTTGGCGAGGCCACATTCATCTACCTCGGGTACTCCCCTTGGTAGGTTGCTGGTCTAAAACACCAACAACTAGCGATCCAGGTAGGGGATCTCGCTGAAGATCCCATGGCGAACTCGACGGCTTCAATCCTCATCAAGCCCACCGTTGCCTTCAACCGCGGCGACTGTTGACGATGAAAATCAGTCAACCTAGCCATGAGTTTACCTTCGGTGTTGGCATAAGTTTTATACTTTATCCATTGGTACTAACCCCCGTGGTATAACAAGTTCACTTGTGCATGTAGGTTTTGGAGTTTAGTGTTTATGCAGGGTTTTAGCGTTGAAAGCAAGACTTCCGGGATAAGTTCATTAAGCACCTCATGACAAGACCTTGAAGCCCAGTAGAAGTCAAGCAATGAAGTGAACACGACTCCAAGAAGCCCAAGGACCCAACCCGAGAAGATGGAAAACTCCGAGGACCTAGCCAGAAAAGTGCCGAATCTTGCGAGACAAGGAGCTTCGTCCAATTCGGAGAGAAACTGACGACAAGGGCCCACATGCAGAAGGGGGGAGGATCTAGAAGACTCGGGAAGCAACGTCGGGCGAAGGAGGCCGCGGACTGGGCCGAAGTGGGCCCAGGCCGGCCGGCCCAGCCCATTTCGAGGCGCAGTCAGCCCCACTTTGACCTAGATGCATCTCGGGCTATTTATAGCCCCATGACCGAGAGCCACGCATCAATCAATTCGTCATCCGCCGCCGAGGAGCAGAGAAGCTTGAGGGACACCATCTCGGAGATGAGGGTCGTGCTAGTTGTCTACGGTCTCCCTAGCCGACGTGGGAACCTTGCATGGAAGACCACGTTGGAGCTCCGAAGCAAGGATCAAGATCGAGGTATGATCCTGGTGGTGATCTTGTTCATGTAGTCATTCATGGTGAAGTTTTTATACTGAATCCGATTTCTAGCGATCAAGTGCCTTCTCGATGATTTTGTTTTCTTCTTGGTTTTGCTTATTCCCCAATCTAGTCTATAGCCAGATTGCATAGGGTGCTCTTGTAGCCGCGGTGGCTAGAGGTGCATACCGATCCGACCAAGTGATTTCAACTTGTTCTTATCGAACTCACCCTAGACTACCCGCTTGAATAGGAATACGTTGTGACAGAACGGGGGTTCCGAAAGGCGGGCGTTTTCGGAATCGGACCGGAGGCCACAATTTAAAGATGCTTTTAATGAGATTCGCTTTTCTATCTTCATCTATCTTGTTTGGAGCTACAACATAAGCATGATCTAGATTCTCTAGATCAGTTATCTATTTGCTTTCTCTTGCTACCTCTTTAGTATATTAGATTAGATGTGTTTCCTTTATGAATTAGTAGATTAGATGCAACTTGCTTCTTCATAAGATAGATTTCCTTGCCTTACTAGATCGAATCCTTGCGTTGCACATTGTTCCACGGATTCGATACCTTGGGTTCACCACTCGAGGAAAGAAGGGTCCCTTGACTACGACGGGAGACTTGTCCGCTTGCAAGTCTAAACGAACTTTGATACAACTATTAACTGTCAACAGGCCCCTTTTCCTGACGCCGTTGCCGGGGAACAAGCAATCAAGATCCAATCTAGTATTGCTTATTTTTCAGTTTTTCTTTTGATTTTTCTTTTGCATCTCTTAAGTTTGATCATCCTAAAAAAATCATTCTAATCTAGTTTTGATTAACCCTAATTTTTCCTTTTTAGGTTTTTTTTCTAACCCTAACCGGAGATGGTTGGCCACCTCTCCAAGAAACCCAAAACTTTTTGTGGATGATCCAGGAAAACTTTACAGGCAAAGGAGACGTGCAACACAAGCTAAAGGATTGGAAACCCTAGATCCAAAAGCCAAAGTTGAAGGACCGTTGGAATCTCCAAGGCAATCACCACCTCCAAGTCCAAGGGAAGATCAACTTAAACCGACATCGTTGATCTACCTATCATAAACCTTCAGGACACAGGAAGGCCGTTCAAGATCAAGGTCTCAACTATCCGCATGACGATTGCGGAAGCTTTGGAGCATTTCAATGAATACATACGAGCCGGATTCCTTGAGTGGCACATCGGTTCACTTAAGAGGAGGATGGAGAAGATGGAGATAGAAAGAGAAGCTCAACACCTAAAGGCTGCCGAAGCAAGATCCACATGCAAGGAGTGTGAGGAGTACGACCATGTCCAAGGTACACCCCGATTCAATGCAAGTTCGTCGATTCAAGATTCCTCTTTGTGCACAATTCAAGAACTTCATGGACAAGCAAGCTAAGATCAACGAGGACGCCGTCACTAAGTTCGAGGCCATGGAGAAAATATTAGAGAATCTAGATGGCAAGGTGACGGAGGTTGGAAGCTCTATACATGAAGTATTCATCGTGATGTAGATGTTAGAAATGCAAGTGGGACAACTTGCCGGACAACCGATGGGTGACAAAGAAGAATTTCTGAGACAACCCCAAGGTCCCAAGACGGCGAAGGCTACTCAAACTCATTCAGGAGAGATGGAGGATCACACTAAGGAGACCATGAAGATCACGACCGAAGGACCAGAGTTTGAGATGCCGAGCCATTACATGAAGGAAGTTGTTGCATCCGTCAAGACCAAAAGACAAAGCCAGCCTGTGAAGAACAAAAATATGACTAAGCCGAAGAATAAGCCCGTGCCCAGAATGGTGCGGAAGTGGGTACCCAAGATTGCAACGCCCACAAAGAGCGTTTATCCAGAGTAATCAAGTGAAGAAGTCTAGCCATGGACTATAAACGAAGTGCTAGACGGGAGGCAACCCGTTTCGTCGAGTCAAGAATAAGCTACCGGGAGGACAACCCGATTCAAGATTTTTTGAGTCTTTCAAGTAAGTTAGTTTTGAATTTTACTATGCAAAGGCATTAGACTTAGAAGTTTTGAATAATATTAGAGACATAATTCTTGGTTGAATATTTTGTTTTGATCATAAACCGTTTACATGAACCATCATATGTGATTGTTTGCTTCTTTTTCGAGAAACCACAACCAAATAAATTCAGAACCTAACTCAACCTTTCATCCTCTTTATGATGTTATGGTTGACTTATTTTATATGCTAAAAACACACGAGTAGAGCCACACCTTGTACCTAGATGTTATTTAATTTTCAGCACGTGGTAGGACTCGCGTGGACCTAGAAACTTGATTTTTGGTTGGTTTAAAAATCTATATCCTTGGTTTCTTTAAGATTATAATTTTTCTAAGCCTGATTTGATTTTATTTTATTCAAAATCTCTCTCATCTAATCAAAATTAGAACCTAAACCTATGCCCCCACGATCAAGTCGGGAAAAGCTTACTCTCAACTAATGAAAGCAAACAATACCGGTGAGACCAAAATAAAAGTAGTCGGAAAATATTTTCGACTTACATTTGTTTTTAATGCTTTAAAAACTCCTCTAAATTTATATTTAAACTCATTAATAGCTCTGATTTTATTTTTTATTTTCGAAATTAGATGAGTACTTAGCATTAAAACATGCTTAGGGGGAGGCAATCTAGTTAACCTAACCATGCATGCACCATGATGCATCACGGGATGCCCCTCCAACATCTTTTATCAAACCACATGCAAAGTACAAGCATGGGGGGCAGCCAAGGCTTTGTTTTGTAGGAATATCATGGAGGCATGTGAAGCAAGGGAGTATGGAAGTGAGTCAAAGCGAAAACATCAAGTGGAAGGAATAATAATGCAAGCGAGGAGTGGACGAGAACGTGGAAGGTGCACGCGGTCACAATGAGTGCGCTAAAGAAGAACCGAGCCAAGAGGAGGAGAGAGGTAAGTCTCCCATCCAGCTCTTTGTTCGTGTGCTCTAGTTTGTAGGCCGGAACCACCTTAGACTTAGCCATCCACCCCGCTTGTTTCGTGCAACAATTCACATCCTTAATCCACTCAAAGTCCATACTCCAAAATAATATTTGTGTACCTCGTTACCGGTTGAAAACCCTGGATATTTATTCGTGAGGGAGAGAGTGCTACAACCATGGAAGAAAACTACAAGTCTTTCCACCAAGAAGAAGGGATCATCGTCGTCAAGCCATCATCGACAACCTCTTCGAGGTGGCACTCGGTTTCCGAGTATCCTCGGAGTATTGAGGAGGACACGACACCGCCGAGGAGGAATGACACTCTTCTCCTCGGTGGCATAAGGGCCACACGAAACTCGTTGGAGGAGCCGCCTGTCCGACCTCGCCACTCGACACGATCATCCGCTCCACCTCCATACGCTCCGCGGTATTCCGAGGGGTTTGTCATCATGACGAAGGAGGAGGAGAAGAATCTCGCTCGCCTTGAGTAGAGGCTTGTAGCGAACGTCGATTTCGACGACCAAGCTCTCCATATATTGGGTTTTCATACGGGACACCGAGGTTGGGTGCAATTCTCTAACGGAGTGTCGGCAAACACCCACAAGGGATTCGCCTTGGAAATTCTCATGACCATGCTGCATAACCTTTATGAAGGAGTGCTGAGTCTCTCATTCCGTTTGGAGAGAGCCATTCGCACCAAGAGGCTATCCACAAACTAGAGAGAGAGGAGGGAGATCTCCGGAGGGAGATCAACCACCTCGAAGGAAGCACCCACAAGTGGAGAAGAAGGAACACACCGTTAGAAGGGTAATCGTGATCAACGGTGCTATGTCTAGCACCTTGATGGGTTAATCTCCTTTCATCCATGGGTTGTAATGATCTTGAGATGTAATCATACTTTGTTGGATTATCTATCTATCATCTTGTGTTGAATATGCTTTAATGCTTAAGGTTAGCAACCATGCCGTAAAGGGAGTAAGAGCTCCAATGCTTCCTTGGATCCATTCAACACTCCGTGTCCATCATAGGTCTAGTCATGAATACCTTCGCGTAGTGAGTACGAGAGGAGGGAAAGGGCGAAACCGTGGTCACAACCCCCGATAGATTAGATTGGTTTTCATGTTCAAAGCGATTGCATGTTCTAGTATCGTAGACCCATGGGCGAGTGTCTCCTATCTTCATTGAACAAGCAGTTCTCTATGTATTAGGGAATAGCTCGTTTTCAAAAGGGAGCCCCGGAACAAGTGGATGTGCATGGAGGCACATGGGAAGGTTTTTGGAGTATGATCGCGGGAGAAGACCATCAACGAAGAAATACTATCCGGAACCCCATCATCCAAGTGTTTCACTACAAAATGATTTTTGGGAGAATGAGAGAGACAAAGATAACCAACACGGAGTTGAATTGGCTTTACTCGGCTTTGATTGCCAGGCAGCCAATCGACCCCACTCACCTCATGATCAACCGATGGAGTTGTGAGCAACATCAGGTTCGAGAGATATTGATACGGGGTGTTACCTCTCCATGTTGGCTATCTCTTTGAAACCGGGTATTACAAGAACCCGAAGCATCTCCTAGCCGGGACTTCCCTAGGATTGAATATATGAAGAAAGAAAAATATATAAGTGAAGATGAGAGAGGAGGCCTCAAGGTGGCCATGGTGAATTTGCCCCTTTCAGAAGGAAGGTTAAGAATTTTTCTTGAGGGGAAGAAAGATTGGTTAGAGGAAGGACTTCTTGTGCCGGCGAAGAAAAATAAAAGAGAGGGATTGTAGGAGAAGGATCTTCTATGGCCCAAGAAGGAGGTGCACAACAAAATTATGTGCCACCATTTGGAGGAATTCTGGCGCCGCCAAGTTACTACGGTGGTGTACCAATACAAGCATGGGGGAGTGGTGCAGCCATACCCCCACCAAATTTTGCGGTGCCCAACGTAGCCTTTGCGGAGCCATATGCACATCTTCCTCAACAACAACAAAATGTGGCCACCATTGGAGGATACGCTGCAAGAAACATGCAAATTATTGCAGCCATCCAAACCAATGCAAACCAAATGGGTGAAGGAAATGCGAATATCGCTTATGAGCTTTGACACCTTCACTTAGCACCGTCGGGACAATTCATAGGAGAAGCGGTGCAATCCTATTATGAGTAAGGGTACAACAACCAAGACTATCAATATCAACCACCGGTGGAAGATTAGAGAGAGGATGAGCTTTTCCTTTACCCCCTTTTCTTTAATTTTCAGCTTGTATGCGCCTATGTATGCATAGTGTTTTTAGTTTTTATTTAAATTTTCAGCATGTGTGTTAGTTTTATTTTCATCATGAATAAAGTCACCACTAAGTTTTTACCATTAGTAAAGTTACAAAGTTTGTGACATGCTAATATATGATCATAATTGCCGCTTTGTTTATCTTTGTCATTGTTTTATGCATGATTAAGCTAATGCTCTCTTAAAATACAAATCTGAAATTATTTAAATGCTAGCTTAATCTTTAGGGGAGGTTATGATAAAAATAAAGACCCATAGTGTTTATGTGCTCTCAAGTTTTAGATGGATTAAAGATGATTTATTTATGTTCTTAAAAGTAATGCTAACCTTGTCATAAATACCACTTACGTGTTGCTCTATCTATCCAGAGCCATATATATATATATTTGAGTGCAAAAACTTAGTATAAAAGATTTATTTTTGGGTGAGTTATTGCAGGCCATGATTTCTCTGGCCCGAGACTAAGAAGCTGGTCATTCTGTTTTGCGTATGTATCTTATTGCTAGCCTCTTATCCGTGCATTGTGTATCCCCACATCAGAGATCTCACAAACCTCGCCGGATATCCATCCTTAAAACCAAATATCATCTTTTGTGATTACCTCCTTGAACACAACCTATCGTTAAGAATGGATCATCAATTGAAGGAAGATCGCAAGATGGTGCCAACATTGAAGATTTCAAGTATCTCTCCAAAGGAAAAGTATTTCTGGTACCTACCTTATCTCTATCACCTCTTTGCTCGAGGACAAGCAAACGTCTAAGCATGGGGGAGGAGGTAGGTACAATGCAAATTTAGAGTTCAAAGTGGAGCAAATAAAAAAAATTGATGAGAGAAAAAAATGAGAAAGAGAAAGAAAGAAAAAGAAATAAAGAAGAAAAAGTATATGTATGAGGAAAAAAAGAAAAGAAAAAATATGAGTATGTGTAAAAATAAAAATAAAATGAACTCCCCGGTTCTCTAAAGTGCATTAGGAATGTCAGGCTCCAAAGATTAAAAGATCCATACTCATTTTCCAACCATGTGCAATCTGATAACGAGGACTTCCTTTGTGCCTCGGGATCACTCTTTGCCATTTGCACATGTCCACCTATCTCAAGTGTGTGTACTTTTCTCTTTCCCCTCCTTGATATTACATTATTTTCCAATGACCTTTTTGACGAGTCTCGGTAAGACCATGAGAAGCTTGTCTTGTTTTGACAACATCTCATTTATAATATCTTGGTAGGACTAAACTTTCCCAAAAAGCTCCATATAAAGCCTACCACATAAATGAATGTTATGAGAGGTGAAGGAGTAGAATAAATAGGCTTGAGAGACAAGATGAGATGAGAGTTCATGAGCAAGATGCAAGGCGGTTTAAATTTGTGAACTTGGTTTAGCTCTTTTTCATCTCGTTCTTTATTTCAAAATTTCTGAGATCCATTTGAATTTTGGGAGCATGTTAATACTTGTGGGATAAGCTTAATTATTAATCTACCCTCTGTAGGGATGAAGGCTAGTACATTATGGAACTTTAACGAATTAAACTTTTGAGAGCATTATGTTTTCTCATGTATGATCAAGTGCAAGGTTTAAGCATTGATGGGCAACGATGATATCCATCGAAGGCTTACTCGAGGACGAGCAAGGTTTAAGCATGGGGGAGATGTTGACAGTGAAAATCCGTCAACCTAGCCATGAGTTTACCTTTAGTGTTGGCATAAGTTTTATACCTTATCCATTGGTACTAACCCCCGGGGTATAACAAGTTCACTTGTGCATATCGGTTTTGGAGTCTAGTGTTTATGTAGGGTTTTAGCGTTGAAAGCAAGACTTCTGGGAGACTCGGGAAGCAACGTCGGGCAAAGGAGGCCGCGGACGGCCGGCCGGCCCTGCCCATTTCGAGGCCCAGTCAGCCCCCCTTTGACTTAGATGCATCTCGGGCTATTTATAGCCCCCTGACCGAGAGCCACACATCAATCAATTCGTCATCCGCCGCCGAGGAGCAGAGAAGCTTGAGGGACACCATCTCGGAGATGAGGGTCGTGCTAGTTGTCTACGGTCTCCCTAGCCGACGTGGGAACCTTGCATGGAAGACCATGTCGGAGCTCCGGAGCAAGGATCAAGATCGAGGTAGGATCCCGGTGGTGATCTTGTTCATGTAATCATTCATGGTGAAGTTTTTATAGTGAATCCGATTTCTAGCGATCAAGTGCCTTCTCGATGATTTTGTTTTCTTCTTGGTTTTGCTTATTCCCCAATCTAGTCTATAGCTAGATTGCATAGGGTGCTCTTGTAGCCGCGGTGGCTAGAGGTGCATACCGGACCGACCAAGTGATTTCAACTTGTTCTTATCGAACTCGCCCTAGACTACCCGCATGAATAGGAATACGTTGTGACAGAACGGGGGTTCCGAAAGGCGGGCGTTTTCGGAATCGGACCGGAGGCCACGGTTTAAAGATGCTTTTAATGAGATTCGCTTTTCTATCTTCATCTATCTTGTTTGGAGCTGCAACATAAGCATGATCTAGATTCTCTAGATCGGTTATCTCTTTGCTTTCTCTCGCTACCTCTTTAGTAGATTAGATTAGATGTGTTTCCTTTATGAGTTAGTAGATTAGATGCAACTTGCTTCTTCATAAGATAGCTTTCCTTGCTTTACTAGATCGAATCCTTGCCTTGCACATTGTTCCACGGATTCGATACCTTGGGTTCACCACTCGAGGGAAGAAGGGTCCCTTGACTACGACGGGAGACTTGTCCGCTTGCAAGTCTAAACGAACTTGATACAACTATTAATCGTCAACAGCGACACCTTCGTCTCCGGCTCCTGGGTCTGCACCGCAAACAGTGCTGGCTCTTTCCAACGCCGCCTCACCATGATGCCCAACCCGAAGACTGGACTTGTGACACTTCCCGAAGTGATCACAGGCACCCTTGCCGGAAAATTCGGCGAAATTTCACTCTACAACCAACACGCCGAATTCGAGTCTAGATCCACTTCCAACTCGAACTCGACGTCACCCTGGGTCATCACATGCGAGCCGGCTACTGAGCCATCATGGTAGGACACCCCACTCCATGAGCACTTCCCGTATGGCCTCTGCAATGCTAGCAGGGCCCACGCGAAAGCTCTCGCCGCACGCCAGGCTGGCAAGGAGATCATCCCCGACTACTCTCCGGACTCCAACCCCGCCTCCGGCTACTACTCGGACTCCTCCTTCGAGTTCGACTTCGGGTCAGACCCCACCGAGCCCGAGTCCAAGACCACAACGACCGAGGAACCGCTATCAGGCCCAACCACCGGCTTGGTTATAACATCCACTCCCGCCGGAAGATTCGTCTACTGGCCCGATCGCAAGCCTGCAGACCTGACAGACGGCAACTCACGCTGCGTCGCCTACCTCGACTCGCTCCCCTTCCAGGAAGGAACAACCCTAGCTCCAACTAAGGAGCACACTTCGACCGAGGTGGTGACTACTAACTCCGGTCTTGGTACTCCTGACCGTCAAGTCTTCATGGCTGCCAGCGAGACTCCAGGACCCTCAGGGACCCGACCCGACCGGTACCTCGACGACATCTCAGAAGACGAGTTGTCTGCCAACGATCCCGCAGATGAAACCACCGACGACAAGAGCGCCCGACGTGAACGCAACAGGAAGCAGAACGAACGACGCAGGCATCTCTGTGAGACTCTCCCCATCTGGAATCTCTCCGAGACTCTTGACCAAGTCGCCAACCGGGTGCACTCCAACCCCCAACAGTGCCTCGTGTCTATCACCATGATAGCGCGTCAGGCTCAGGGGATATGCGCAGGTGAAGTCATCGCCAAGCTAGCCGAAGACGCCTACTTCATGAGGGTGGACAACAGGGTCACTCAAGTACCCCCTCTCAAAACTCATGAACCCAGGCACCATGAAGCTACTAGCCGCAGTCCAGCGGATGGTGGACGCAACCGCTCCCATGGAGAACAACCACACAACCCCAACTGCTCTAGGGCCTCAGCTGGAGGACCCTTCCAAGGCGGCAACAGTGCGAGCGGCGCCAGCGGAAGCCGCGACGACGCTAGTCGTGGTGATGGCGGGGGCAGCAGCGGCGGGAGCTCATCACACGGCGCCGGCAGAAGAGCTGGCAGCGGCGGCGATCGCGGAGGTCGAGGCCACGCGAACAGCCATGCCACCAGCAACTCACGTGGTGGCTATGATGCCCGCCACAGAATTGAAGAGATTCGTCGCAAAAAGGCTTCTGAAGCAAACAACAGCGACGGCTTCCCCACTTTCTCCGCTCGACTTCGCGACTTGCTTCTCCCGGAGAAATTCAAGCCTCTCGGGATCACCAAGTACGACACGAAGCAAGACCCAGTTCAGTGGCTTAGGTGCTATGTCCTATCCATTGAAAACACCGGTGGCAACAACGACACGAAGTGCCTCTACGTCCCTTTCTGCCTAGACCAGGCACCACTCACATGGCTCGAGTCGCTCGACAAGAACTTGATCAATGAGTGGGACCAGTTCACCAGCAACTTCGTGAGCGCCATGGGGCGCTCTGGCACTCGCATGGACCTGGCGATGGTCAAGCAAGAACAAGGCAAGACGCTACGCCAGTACATACGACGCTTCTTCGACAAGCGCGCGACCGTAGTCGACGTCACTGACAAGGAGGTCATCGACCTCTTCCAAGACAGACTCTACCACCATCGCACCTTCAAAGACTTAGGTAGCTGCCGCCCGAGTTCTATCACCAAGGTCAAGGACATGATCACCTCATGGGCCGACGAAGAAGACAAGGCGAACGCCAAGTACGACTCTATTCGCGGCAAGAGCAAGCACAATACGGGCGGCAACAACAATAGGGATCAGGGAGGTCTCAATAAAAACAACTACTCAGGTCCTAATCGCAAGCGCAAGCCAGACAACACAGTTGCGGCTATCCAGCGTCCTACGAAAGACAACTCGAAAAAGACCTCTAGCGGCTTCAAAGACTTGCTGAAAGAGAAGTGTCCTTGGCATCTGGAGGGCAACCACACCACCGAGTAGTGCTACCAACTCTGGCAAGAACTCAAAGACACCCCAGAACAACGACCTCCTCACGACAAGAAAGGCAAGAAGAAGGCCAACGAAGGCAACGACGACTTCCAGGAACCCGACAAGACGGTGAATGTCCTCTTCGGAGGACTACCTAACAGACGGTCTCAGAAGGCCACCCGACGAAAAGTTTTGAGCATTGAACTAGTGGTCCCGGCCCGACGCCTCTGAGGTGGTCAGAGGTACCCATCACCTTCTCCCGCGCGGATCAATAGACCAGCTTCTCTGAGCCAGGACGTTTCCCACTCGTCCTGAAACCAACAGTCGCAGGCTCCAGACTCAACAAGGTGCTCATCGACAGTGGAAGCGGGCTCAACGTCCTTTTCACCAAGACCTTGAAGAAGATGAAGCTCGACATCAACCACATGCTCACCAAGAGCGCATCGCCCTTCTACGGCATCGTCCCCAGTAACGCAGCTATCCCACTAGGCTCAGTGGTCCCGCCAATTACCTTCAGGGAGACCAGGGAAAACTACCTCACCGAGTACATCAAGTTCGAGGTCTCAGACTTCGATACTTCCTATCATGCCATCCTTAGCAGACCGGCTATCGCCAAGTTCATGGCGATACCCCACTACACCTACTTGGTACTCAAAATGCCAAGTCCTGCTGGAGTACTCTCATTACAAGGGGACTTGAAGATATCCTTCGACTGCGACACTGAAGCCATAGAACTCGCAGCCACCAATCAAGTACCCACCGCGATGATGGAGATCTACGCTGCATCCAAGAAGCTTGCCATAACCGAACTCGAGATTCCAGAAAAGACCGACACAGCCAACAAGCCTCAACCATATGAGGAAGTGCAAGTGAGGGCCATCGAGCTCGGGACAGGCAACAGTAGCAAGACTACCCGAAATAGGAAGACACGCTCATCAACTTTCTCCAGGCTAACTGAGACATCTTCGCATGGAAACCAGCGGACATGCCAGGGGTGCCCAGGAGGCTGTTCGAGCACTCACTCAACGTCAACCCTAAAGCTACCCCCAAGCGACAACACCTCTGCCGTTTTGCTGACGACCGGTGGGATGCCATCAAGAAGGAACTCGCCAAACTACTCGTGACTGGCTTCATTCGAGAAGTCTTCCATCTTGAGTGGCTCGCCAACCCCATCCTCGTCTGCAACAAGAACACGAACGAGTGGAGGATGTGCGTCGACTACACTGACCTCAACAAGCACTGCCCCAAGGACCCTTTCGGGTTGCCGCGGATCGACCAGGTCATCGACTCCACAGTGGGCTGCGACCTGCTCTGCTTCCTCGACTGCTACTCTGGGTACCACCAGGTCGCCATCAAGGAAGAAGACCTGGAGAAGACCGCGTTCTTCACCCTGTTCGGCACCTACTGCTACACGATGATGTTGTTCAGGTTGAAGAACGCTGACACCACCTACCAGCGAGCTATCCAGGCCTGCTTCAAGAAGCAGCTCAACAAGAACGTTGAAGCCTATGTGGATGACGTGGTCGTCAAGACCGAAACTCCGACACGCTCATCACCGATCTTCAAGAGACTTTCGCATCCTTGCGAGAGTACCAGTGGAAACTCAAGCCCAACAAGTGCGTCTTCGGCGTACCCTCGGGGAAACTACTCAGCTTCATCATCAGCCATCATGGTATCGAAGACAATCCTGAGAAGATCTCCGCCATCACGAACATGAAAGCTCCCACCTGCATCAAAGACGTGCAGAAGCTCACCGGGTGTATGGCGGCCTTGAACAGATTCATCTCGAAACTCGGAGAACGGGGGTTACCTTTCTTCAAGCTACTCAAGCACCAAGAGAAGTTCGTGTGGACCCCAGAGGCGGATCAAGCCTTGGCGCAGCTCAAAGACTTCCTGTCCAAGCCACCAGTCCTCACGACTCCTACCAAAAAGGAGCAGCTAGTGCTCTACCTCACTGCGACTACTCACGTGGTCAGTACCGCCATCATCGTCGAGCGGCAGGAAGACGGTCATGCCTATCCAGTCCAACGACCAGTCTACTTTGTCAGCGAGGTCATGTCAGAATCGAAGGCATGCTACCAGCCAGTGCAGAAGCTACTCTATGCAGTGCTCATCACCTCGCGAAAGCTATGACATTACTTTTGGGAGTACTCGATCTCCGTTGTCACAGACTACCCGCTCGGTGACATCCTGCGGAACCAAGATGCTACTCGAAGAATCTCCAAGTGGCCAGTCGAACTCGGCACCCTCAACATTGACTTGAAGCCACACACAGCCATCAAGTCTCAAGCACTAGTCGACTTCATGGCAGAATGGTGGGAGAATCAGTTGCCAACCCCAACCGAATGACCAGAGCATTGGGTGATGTACTTTGACGGTTCACTCAAGCTCGAGGGCGCTGGTGCAGGGGTACTCTTGATCTCTCCGAAGGGCGAACAACTCAAGTACGTCATGCAGATTTTCTGGAAGGTCTCAAACAACGAAGCTGAGTATGAAGCTGTACTACATGGGCTTCTCCTCGCAATATCATTGGGCATCAAGCGACTACTAGTCTACAGCGACTTCGCAGTGGTCATCAACCAAGTTAACAAGTCTTGGGATCGCAACAAGGAGAACATGGACACCTACTGCCTAGAAGTCCGCAAACTGGAGAACAAATTCTACGGTCTCAAGTTCCATCATGTCGTCCGCGACAACAATGTTGCAGTGGACGTCTTGTCGAAGCTTGGATCTACTCGCGCTCAAGTACCCATCCGAGTCTTTGTCCACGAACTTCACACGCCATCCATCCCGGAGCTGGTGCCACCGACCACTGACTCGGTGCCTTTATAGCCCGGCCAGGAGATCGATGTTGACTGGCGACAACCCTTCATCAACTACATCCGCAAGCAGAAGGTTCCCTCAGACAAGAACTTGGCTGAGCAACTCATCCGCTGAGCCAAGTCCTATGTACTAGTCGGAGACAAGCTCTACAGGCGGGGCGCCACTTCTGGAGTACTCATGAAGTGCATTCCCCGAGAAGAAGGCAAGGACATCTTGGAGGAGATCCACAAAGGCGTCTGCGGCAACCGCGCGTCTTCCCGCACGCTGGTCAGCAAGGCCCTCCGACGAGCTTTCTACTGGCCCACAGCTCTGGGCGATGCCGAGGAACTCGTTAGAAGGTGCCAAGGGTGCCAGTACTTCGCCAAGCAACAACACGTCCCAGCCTACAAACTAGTCAGCATACCACCAACCTGGCCCTTCGCCTGCTGGGGGCTCGACATGATTGGGCCTCTGCGAACTGCCCCAGGAGGATTCAATAGAGTCCTGGTGGCTGTCGACAAGTTCACCAAGTGGATCGAAGTCAAGCTGGTCACCTGCCCAAAGGCCGACAGAGTACTCGACTTCTTGGATGAGCTCGTGCATCACTACGGACTACCTCACCACATCATCACAGACTTGGGTTCCAACTTCAACAATCACCCGTTTTGTGAGTACTGTGAGAACAGTGGGATCAAGGTCCAGTATGTCTCAGTCGCCCATCCACGGGCCAACAGACAAGTCGAGCGCGCCAACGGGATGGTCCTCGACACCCTTATGAAGCAACTACATGACGTAGCAAACACAAAAGGGGGCAAGTGGATCAAGGAACTACCCAATGCACTCTGGGGGCTTCGTACTCATCCTGCCAAGCTGACGGGGCAGTCACCCTACTTCCTGGTCTACGACTCTGAAGCCATACTACCTGCTGACTTGATGTGGGAATCCCCAATAGTGGAACAATACGACGAAGGCGTCTCACAAGAACAGCAGACGAGTTGACATCGACGGACTCGAAGAAGCTCGATGTGCCGCCCTCGTCCAGTCAGCAAGGTACCTTGAGGGTATCCGACGCTACCATGATCGCAACGTCAAGGAACGCTCCTTCAACGTTGGTGATCTAGTCCTCCGCCGCATCTAGAACACGGAATGACTACACAAGCTCAGCTCGCCATGGGAAGGTCCCTTCTCAATCTCCAAAGTGATCAGACCTGGCTCCTATCGCCTCCAGACACTCGAAGGCGACGACATCAGCAACTCGTGGAACATCAACTAGCTTTGTCGCTTCTACACATAGTCGTTCAACTACTCCAGGGTCCAAGTCTCTACAACTACTCCTGAGCTCCCCGTCGTGAGCGGCATCCCGGTCCTGGCACTAGTCTACAGACTACTCCACTCCAAGATCCAGCGTCACCGACTACTAACAGATCTCGGGCTGCTCAGAGCATCAAGGACTCTGTTGACGGTGTATTTTGGTACACCAAGCAAGTTCATTACACTTTGGTTTAGATTTGATTATGGAACTAACCCGCCACTAGGCACACTAATCATATAACAAGTTCATCTATGTGCATGCATTTGGAAGTGTTGTGTTTATGTAGGAAAACATGGACATAAAGGACGGATTCGCAACAAGTTCAAAGGAGCATTTACGGAGTCTTGTTCGTGTTCATGAGCTTGATGAAATCACTTCCAATGGTGGCAAGGACCGAAGTGCTACGAGGAACACCCCCGGGGATTCAAGCGTAAAAGACCGAACTTCATGCGCGAAGAACCTCCATCTTGGACGCGTGGATAACATCGTCAAAATCATGCAAGTGGAGGGGGCAAAGTGCATAATCACCTGAGGACCCACGGGAGCGAAGGGGCGACCGAACCGGGCCGAGATGGGCCTGGGCCGGTCGGCCCAGGCCGGCCGGCCCAGCCCACCCCGGTGGTCGGTTCGGCCCCCCTTTCCTTGCACCCGAAGGATCTTCAACCCTAAAACCCTGGAGGCGCCACCATTCGCGAGGGAGAGAGCCATTCGCACCAGGAGGCCATCCACAAGCTAGAGAGAGAGGAGGGAGATCTCCGGAGGGAGATCGTCCACCTCGAAGGAAGCACCCTCACGTGGAGAAGAAGGAAGACAACATCGGAAGGGAAACCATGATCAACGGTGCTATGTCCAGCACCTTCATGGGGTAATCTCCTTATTCGTCCATGGGTTGTAATCGATCTTAAGATGTAATCATACTTTGTCGGATTATCTATCATCTTGTGTTGAATATACTTTAATGCTTAAGGTTAGCTATCGTGCCGTAAAGGGAGTAAGGCCTCAATGCTTTCTTGGATCCATTCAATACGCCGTGTCCATCATAGGTCTAGTCATGAATACCTTCGTGTAGTGATAGTACGAGAGGAGGGAAAGGGCGAAACCGTGGTCACAACCCCGATAGATTAGATTGGTTTTCATGTCTTTAAGCGATTGCATGCTCTAGTATCGTAGACCCGTGGGCAAGTGTCTCCTATCTTGATTACTTATCGTTCTCTGTAGTGTTGTTTAGTTGTTTTCTAGTTTAATAGTAGTTAGGGTTTGAGTAGCTAGTGCGTAGAAGTAGATTGAACACTTGTAATCCCCTTGCTCCGTGGATTGACAATAACCTTGGGAATCCCATGGTGAAAAAGGTGTGGGGTCCGTACGCTTGCGGATCGTAGAGGGATACGTCATTTATTCGTCAACAAGCCCCTTTTTCTGGCGCCGTTGCCGGGAAGCAAGCTAGTTTACATCATTTGGTTTGCATCTAACTTAGTTTTATAATTTAGTTTATCTTTTGTTTGCTATATCTAACATATATTACCTAGAAAACCACTCATTTCGTTTTTGTTTTTGTTTTTACCTTATTGTCTGGATGGCGTTCGTCAATCAACCCGTGGAAGAACCGGAGAAATCACTAAGGGATTACGCTAGCCCTCAATGTGAAGACATAAAAGTACAAGAGTCGAATTCAAAGCTCGAAGCCACCAAGTATGAGATTAAATCCAAGATCATCGAGATGGTGGCGGCAAACCCGTTTGAAGGGATGGTTACGGAGAACCCATATAGACACATAAGGGATTTCACGACGCTATGCAACATGGTGCGTCAAGGAGTTCCCGATGAATGGTTCAAATGGAATCTCTTTCCCTACTCACTTACCGGCAATGCAAAGACATGGTACTCGTTTGCGTCCTTTGAAGTTGAAGGCAATTGGAACAAGTTGACAAAGAAATTTTGCGAGAAGTTCTTTCCAATTAGCAAGGTTCAACATCTAAGGAGGCAAGTGATCACTTTCATGCAAGGAGAAGAGGAAGGGATAGACCAAGCCTGGGATAGGTTTAATGAGTTCATCAAACAAGGACCAAGACTCGGCTTCTCCTGTGACGTACTCTTGCATACATTTTTCTTTTCCCTAACCCCTAGTTGCATGCAACACGTCCAAATGTGTGCAAGTGGGGATCTCATGGAGAAAACACTCACGGAAGCCGCCCAACTTCTACAAAAAATTAGTAAAGCGGCTGCCATGCGAAGAGATTGGGAAACAAGACTTGCGGAAGAGCCGGAATATGATTCAAGGAAGGAGAGGTGTGAATTTTCTAAAGAGGCAACCCCAGAAGTCACAAAAGAGGATCCAATCCCAGAAAAGCTTGAAGAAGAACACATTAAGTCGAGCACTACCCCAAGCGTTGACTTCGTTGTACCAAATGAAACAAACAAGAGAAGCCACTAAGGGAGTTCGAACCAATGGATTGGGTTCCGATCTATTACGGAGAAATATTCGACAAGAGAAGACCGTTCCCTAATCAAAAGGGAATGACAAGAGCATTGGAAGTGGATTTCCCACCGGAGAGGAAAGCAGCAGAATCATACGATCTTGAAACCACCTGTGAGATCTTTCAAAAGCTCTTTGGAGATGATGAAGTGGATCCGGAACACATAGCCAAGGTGAAGAGAATCATGGGGATCAAGCCTGAAGCATCACCATACGCTCGCCTCGCCGAAATTTATGCGATAGGATCCGAAGAAGAAGAGAAGATGGCACCACGCTTGAGTTGCGAGATCAACGGAGTTCAATGCAAAGCTTTATGTGACATCAGAGCCCAAGTAAGTGTCCTATCTTCTAAATTTACGATAAAGTTCAAGACCACAACCTAGACTTAGCTCCAACATCAATGAAATTAATTATGGGAGATGGTAGAACTATTAAACCTCTAGGTATTGCTTGCAACATGAAAGTAAAAATCTCTGGAAAATGTGTACCAACCGATTTCTTTTTATTGATGCTTACCATAGTAATCATGATCACATATTCCTAGGTATGCCCTTTCTTAAGTTGGTTGATGCCGTGTTAGATGCCGGAGAAGGCAAAGTAACAATGAACCTTAATGGAATAAAGTACACATATAACTTTCTTCGTGTTTCTAAACACCTTACACCCTTTCCTCCCGAAGACGAAGAAGTAGAGGAGATAGATAGTCTTTGTTTTGTTGAAACCCTTAGAGACCCGCTGCAAAGAGCGATGGAAAATCAAATTAGTAATCAACAAGTTGAAGAACTAGAAGAAGCAACAAAAGTCTTAGAACCACATGATGGAAGCGTGGAGGAAGGAAAATTCGAAGATATAGGAGAGATTAAACCCGAGGAGCCACAAGCGCCTGCGGTAGACCTTAAACCTTTGCCCAAAGGATTAAAGTATGAATTTTTGGGCCCAGACAAGACCTATCCAGTCATCGCAAGTTGAGTCCCGAAGAAAATGAGAAGTTGTTGATTTTATTGAAAAAACATAGGAAGGTGATTGGATATTCGATTAATGATCTCAAAGGTATTAGCCCAGCCTTATGCACTCATCGTATACCAATGGAAGACCAATGTAGGCCCATAGTGGACCACCAAAGGAGGCTAACTCATGCCATGCGAGAGGTAGTAAAGAAAGAGGTTATCAAGCTACTTGATGCCGGAATCATCTACCCGGTTCCGCATAGCGAATGGGTGAGCCCGGTACATTGTGTACCAAAGAAAAGAGGTTTAACCGTGGTGAAGAATGAGAAGAACGAATTAATACCACAAAGAACCGTGACCGGGTGGCAGATGTGTATTGATTATCGTAAGCTTAACAAAGCAACGAAGAAAGATCACTTCCCCCTACCGTTCATCGACGAGATGCTCGAGAGATTAGCAAACCACGCTTATTTTTGCTTTCTCGATGGGTACTCGGGGTTCATGCAAATTCCCATTCACCCAGACAATCAACACAAAACAATGTTTACATGCCCTTACGGAACGTTTGCATATAGAAGGATGCCCTTCGGCCTATGCAACGCTCCGGCCTCTTTTCAACGTTGCATGATGGTCGTATTTTCGGAATTCATCGTAGAAATTGTTGAGGTGTTCATGGATGATTTTTCCGTTTATGGGAAGACGTTCATGGATTACTTGGCAAACTTGGAAAAGGTCCTCACGAAGTGTGCGGAGGTAGACTTGGTGTTAAATTGGGAAAAGTGCCACTTCATGGTTAAGCAAGGCATAGTGCTCGGACATGTTATATCCGAGAGAGGAATTGAAGTGGACAAGGCTAAGGTAGAGACGGTTGAGCAACTCCCACCTCCTATGGATGTTAAGTCCTTAAGGAGCTTTCTAGGCCATGCCGGATTCTATAGAAGATTTATTAAGGACTTCTCAAAGATCACTAAGCCTTTAACGCATCTTCTTCAAAAGGATGTGGCTTTCGACTTTGATGAGAAGTGCCTAGCGGCATTCCAAACCTTGAAGAGTGCATTGGTGAGTGCTCCCATCATCCAACCCCCGTATTGGAGCCAACCTTTCGAGATCATGTGTAACGCAAGTGACTACGACGTAGTCGCGGTTTTGGGTCAAAGAAAGGAAGGCCGAGTTTACGCCGTTTACTATGCTAGAAAAACTCTTAGTGGGGCGCAATTAAATTATGCCACTACAGAAAAAGAGTTGTTAGCGGTGGTATTCGCTTTCGAAAAATTCAGATCTTACATCGTGAACTCGAAGGTCATTGTTTACACCGATCACGCAGCCATCAAGTATCTCTTGGCTAAGAAGGAAGCTAAACCACATTTGATTCGTTGGATCCTTCTTCTCCAAGAATTTGATGTTGAAATTTGTGACAAAAAGGGTGTGGAAAATGTTGTGGCCGATCATTAGTCTAGGATGAATCGTGGACAAGATGATAAAGAGCCCATAGAAGATAAGATGAGAGATGACCACCTCTATCGAGTGCTCGATAAAGATACTTGGATGATCGATATCATTCGAGCGATTCGAAAGATGACTCTCGATCATCTAGATAAAAACTCTCAAAAGAAGATAATCTCCGAAAGTAGGAAATACTTTTGGGATGCACCATACCTCTTCAACCTTGGCAATGATGGAGTCATGAGAAGATGTGTGACAAGAGAAGAGAGGGTAGAAATTCTAAGGAAGTGTCACTTGGCGGAGTACGGTGGACACCATAGCCATTTTTGAACCCAAGCAAAAGTATGGTCGAGTGGATTCTTTTGGCCGGAGATGCATGAAGATACTTAAAGATATGTTGCATCATGCCCCGAATGCCAAAGAACCAGAAACATCTCTCAAAGAAATTCTATGCCTTTGAAATACAACCTACAAATCGATATATTCGATGTATGGGGTATAGATTTCATGGGGCCTTTCAAAAACTCATGAGGATATGAACATATTCTAGTCATGGTTGATTATGTATCCAAATGGGTAGAGGCTATGCCGTGTCGTAAAGCTTCCACGGAGGAGTCCATTACTATGATCAAGAATGTGATTTTTCCTCGTTTCGGTACACCGAGAATCTTGATAAGTGATGGAGGAACTCACTTCACTGGGAAGAATTTCAAAAAGTGTTTGTCCAAGTTGGGAATTGAGCATAGGGTCTCTACGGCCTATCACCCACAAACCAACGGACAAGGGGAAACGTCAAATAGGCAATTAAAAAGCATCCTCAACAAAACCATAGAGAAGGGAGGCAAAGATTGGTCAAAGAAATTAGACGGAGATTTATGGGCTTATCGAACGGCATTCAAGACACTGATAGGTATGACCCCTTATCAATTCGTCTATGGAAAAGCTTGCCACCTTCCGGTTGAGTTGGAACATAAAGCCTATTGGGCAATTAAAGAGATGAACCTCGATCTTGATGCCGCAATGGTGAAACGAAGGATCCAAAAAAGCGAGCTAGAGGAGATGAGGTTGAAAGCATATGAAAATGCAAGCATATACAAAGAGAGAATCAAAAGGTGGTATGATAAAAGATTGAAAAAGAAAGAGTTTAAAGAAGGAGATAAGGCCCTCCTCTACAATTCTAGGTTTAAAACCTTCGGAAAGGGGAAATTGCAAAGCAAGTGGGACGGACCTTATGTTGTGCATTCAGTGCTCTCCAACGGAGCGGTAACCATTATGGATATAAAAGGCGATCAATTTATGGTGAATTGTCAACGGCTTAAGGTTTACTACGAACCCGACGTTGTGCCCCTTCACCATGTTGATGTCTTCACCATATGGAAGAAGAGCCCGAACGTTCAGCCTAGGACGAAAAACAAGGCATGAATTTCTGTAAATAGTTTTTCTTTTAATTTTCTGGAGTTTCTCGCGAAGATTTACTGGGCCAACTTTTTCCCATGGGCTAAGGAGGTGAAAAAAAGGGCGGTGCACGAAAAACCGGACCGGCCCGGCCCCCGAGACAGGGTGGGCCGGCCGGCCCGGTCCGACCGGCCCGGTAGGGTTCCGGCAGCGGACGTCCCTGATTTTTGCCCAAATTACTCCTTTTCGACTTCCTTCTTCGGTCAGAAAATTTTAAGGGAAGTTTAAAAAAGGAAAATGAGGTTCCTAGGGTTTTTCTCTTCGGACTATTTATTTGGCCGAATTGGGAGCTCGGGAATCAATCCTTTCAAGCAATATTTTGCACCAACACAGCAGCCATTGTATCCCCGAGGAGCTTAGAGTTGAAGCTAGAAGCCAAGGAGCCATCGATGGAGGAGGCGAAGCGATGCGAGCTCAAGCTACCCGTCGAGATCAAGAGGACCGCCCGCATCCGTTGCGGAGGGCGTGTCCCGACCGGAGCTATTGCATCTCGCAACCCCGTCGAAGGAGAAAAGGTCCCTACGCCCGTTCGAAGGTCGGCGCGCATCCAAGGCATGAAGCGGAAACACTACAAGGAGGTGTCGCCCGAGCCTAAGGATTATGGGGTTAGTGACTACTCCGACGATCGTAGCCCGAGCTCGTGGGCGGCCGCCGGAAGAGATGATAACGACCTCTAGATTTGGGAGGAGGTGCCCAAGGAGAAGACTCCCGAAGGCCCCAACAGCGGCGGCAACGACGGCGGCGACGACAATGGTGGTGGTGACGACGGTGGCGACGATGGTGGCGACAACGGTGGAGACGATGGCAATGACGACCCATTCTGATTGCATCCGATGTGTTGTGCGGCTTGCCGTCACTCCATCGGGGATCTCTACGCGTCGGTCGACGAATGTCTCCAAGCCATGGAGGCGATGAAGCGGCGTTTGGAGAATTTGGAGCGCGTAGTTGAAGACGACTACAAGTTCCTTAACCGCAACGTGCGCAAACTCTTTGGCATTGTCGGGAACATGAGAGGCAAGTGGTGCTACTTTCTTAAAGTACCACTAGGTCTAGTTTTCCCCTTAGGAATTTCATAAGATACGATGAGGACGTCGTATGTTTTTAGCGTGGGGGAGAGCTAGCTAGCTAGCCTTAGCTTTTGAGTTTCAAAGTTTAGGTTCGGTTTAGTCTTCGAGAGAGGAGAGTCTTAGAGTTTAATGAGTCTTAGTTTTCGAGTGTGTTTTAAATTTTTGCAAGTTTGAAGTGTCTTAAATTAGTGTTGAGTCAAAGAAAATCAAATAAAAAGAGTCTTTATATTTTGTGTCTTGTGTGATGCTTATCTTTATTCACTTGTTTGTTTAACTTTGATTCTTGATATATGAACATAAGTGTGTGGTTTGAAAAATGTTGACAGTGGTGCTTAGTGGAATTGCTACTACTTAAAGTACCCATACCGCACTTTGATCTTGAGCTTCACATGTTAGTTGTGCTATGTTCAATGCTAAAAGTTGGAGGATTTCAGTTCTGAAAATTATCTAAAAACCCTTGTAATAAAGGTTAGCAAAACCTCTTTTTCCAAGTTGAGAGAAAGAAAAAATCCTATACAAAGCCAATTTATTTTTTGCTCCACCATAAGTGTGATTAGCACGATGAGTTAGGTTAGGATCCTTCTCTCTTGGGAGTTTTAATTTCAAGCAATGATCATGTTCTTGTGCTTATCTTTTGTTGCTAGCCTCGTCACACATTCGGTAACGTGACTTTCACACCGGAAGTCCCGTACATCACCGAATTCCATAACCAACCCTATACATCTCTTTTGTACATCGCATTCCTTGAACACAACCTACTTACAAAAGTTTCGTCTCGTCTCTAGCATGATTTATTTAAAATTTCAGATTGTATGCATGCGAGAAAGAGAAGAGTTGAGAGCTTTGAAAAGTTGTAAAGAGAGGGAAAAATAAAGAGAAAAAGTATGAGTATGGAAAAGAAAGAAAGAAAAAATGGAAAAGTAAAGAAATAGAAAAAAAATATATGAGAATGAAAGAATGAAAGAAAAAAAGAGAAAAGAGGAGGTAGCAATAAAGATATGAGAGGGATGAATCAAGAAAGAAAAGAAAAATAAAGTGTAAGGAAGGATGTCACGTTGTTAAGAGACGAAACTTTCATTCTTTTCCAACCATGTGCAATCCGACAATGAGGACGTCATCGGTGCCTTGTAGTCATAATTTTCTTTTGCCCTTGCACATGTCCACCATTCTAAATCTTCTCATCCTTGATATCCCTACATATGGTTAATTCTCATGATCATTGGCTTTGAAAGGTAAACAACCATTAGAGGAAGTTCTTAGTTTGACAATACTTGTTTTGATTGCACTAGCCCTACTTATAGCTCCACTTTACATGTTATATGAGAGACTTATGGGAGGTGAGAGTTTTATAAAATTGGTTTAGGACAACCACCTTATATGAGTGACTTGAGAGAGCTTGGAGAAAGGTTTTGTCTAATACTTGTTGCAGGAATTTTGTTTTTGAAAAAAATCATAAAAACCCTCCGATGGAAGAAAAGAAGTAAGCATGGCTAAAATTGAAGACTTTGAGTGAAGAGTTTGAGTTGTGGGGTAAATCTTGACGTGGTAAAGATTCTAAACGCCCATGTTTATGTTTGATGATCATTACTTTATGTTTATGTGTTAAAGATGAAAGGATTGACTAACTTGTGAAGAAGGATTAGCGGTACACGATTACAACACTTTGGACGAAGTTCTTTTACAAGTACTTGCTCGAGGACGAGCAAGAGCTAAGCGTGGGGGAGATGTTGACGGTGTATTATGGTACACCAAGCATGTTCATTACACTTTGGTTTGGATTTGATTATGGAACTAACCCGCCACTAGGCACACTAATCATATAACAAGTTCATCTATGTGCATGCATTTGGAAGTGTTGTGTTTATGTAGGAAAACATGGACATAAAGGACGGATTCGCAACAAGTTCAAAGGAGAATTTACGGAGTCTTGTTCGTGTTCATGAGCTTGATGAAATCACTTCCAATGGTGGCAAGGACCGAAGTGCTACGAGGAACACCCCCGGGAATTGAAACGTAAAAGACTGAACTTCATGCGCGAAGAACCTCCATCTTGGACGCGTGGATAACATCGTCAAAATCATGCAAGTGGAGGGGGCAAAGTGCATAATCACCTGAGGACCCATGGGAGTGAAGGGGCGACCGAACCGGGCCAAGATGGGCCTGGACCGGTCGGCCCAGGCCGGCCGGCCCAGCCCACCCCGGTGGTCGGTTCGGCCCCCCTTTCCTTGCACCCGAAGGATCTTCAACCCTAAAACCCTGGAGGCGCCACCATTCGCGAGGGAGAGAGCCATTCGCACCAGGAGGCCATCCACAAGCTAGAGAGAGGAGGGAGATCTCCAGAGGGAGATCGTCCACCTCGAAGGAAGCACCCTCACGTGGAGAAGAAGGAAGACAACGTCGGAAGGGAAACCATGATCAACGGTGCTATGTCCAGCACCTTGATGGGGTAATCTTCTTATTCGTCCATGGGTTGTAATCAATCTTGAGATGTAATCATACTTTGTCGGATTATCTATCTATCATCTTGTGTTGAATATACTTTAATGCTTAAGGTTAGCTACCGTGCCGTAAAGGGAGTAAGGCCTCAATGCTTCCTTGGATCCATTCAATACGTCATGTCCATCATAGGTCTAGTCATGAATACCTTCGCGTAGTGACAGTACGAGAGGAGGGAAAGGGCGAAACCGTGGTCACAACCCCGATAGATTAGATTGGTTTTCATGTCTTTAAGCGATTGCATGCTCTAGTATCGTAGACCCGTGGGCGAGTGTCTCCTATGTTGATTACTTATTGTTCTCTCTAGTGTAGTTTAGTTGTTTTCTAGTTTAATAGTAGTTAGGGTTTGAGTAGCTAGTGTGTAGAAGTAGATTGAATGCTTGTAATCCCCTTGCTCCGCGGATTGACAAGAACCTTGGGAATCCCGTGGTGAAAAAGGTGTGGGGTCCGTACGCTTGCGGATCGTAGAGGGATACGTCTTTTATCCGTCAACAGACTCTAGCGGCAGTCTACAAGACCATGTACTCTAGATCCAGCCTATACAGCTACTAACGGATCTATAGCTGTAAGCGGCCTTGGGTCCTAGTGTCATTTAGCCATCGGAGGCCTTCGGGTTCAGGAGACTACACTTGTAAACAGCCCTGGCCATCCAGGTGTACTCTTTTGTCCAGTAAGAAAGTTCGATCCTCGAATCAACTAGCTTACTACGCCTCCTAACCAGACACCTGCTTCTGAGTCATACTACTCGCGAGAACTTCACGGCTTCGTACTCCTCACACTTCGCTGCAAGTGGCGGCAACGAGTACTCATTTCACAGATATGTCATGGACCAATCTCATCCATAATTCAAACAAGTTATCATTAACTCTGTTTATATTACAAGCACAACTAGAAGCTGACCCTACAGGTACTCCTACTGAAGGTTGAGCTTTCCCGCCACTTACTCAGCAATTGGCACCATCTCCTCCAGAAGGGTCTTGTACTCGTCATCAGTACAGTTCGCTGCAAGTCCTCCCGCGACTACATCTACTAGAGCCTTGGGAAAGTACGACTTCATATACGCCAAGACTTGGTTGGGGATCGACTTTGCCAAATGCTTCATGTAGGTCGCCAGATGTCTAGGGGCTTCCTTCAAGCGATCCACTAGCGGAGCAATCTTGGGTCCGCCCGGGTGTGGCACCAGCAGCCTTGCAATCGGGAGCGAGGCTTCCTCAAGCTCTTTCAGTTGGCCGCGCAGCTTCTCGCAGTCTTCATTCAGCTTCTGCAGGGATTTATAATAGTTCACGAGGTCACAATCTGAGGCTTCGTGAAGCTCCATGTGATAAATGCACTCATGGACCAGCTTCTTATATTCATATTCAACTACCTCACGGGCGTCCTTCTCCCGGTACACGATGTTCTTCAGATCGGTCTTTGACGCCTTCAGCTAGTCCACTCATGTCTCAAGCTCTGCAGACAACTCAACACAATGTCAGACTACAGTAAGGTACCCCAATCAGTACTGTACCCCAATTAGTACTCAACAGCTTGGCGGCAACATACCTTTGTTCTTCTGGCGCAGAGACTTGTTCTTCCGGACCAAGTCATCACTCTTCACCTGCATTTCTTGTACCTCATTATGGTACTACGCGAAAGCTCCATCTAGCTTGGACTGCAACAAGGCGGAGTGCTTCCTGGCCCTGTCCAGTTCTTTCTCCAAGGATTCTGTGCGAAGCACCGTGTCACCACATCCCTGGAGCATATCAGATTTTTGTCAGGATATCTCCACGATATCCTGCATAATGCAACAATCAAATCGAGTACTCAACAATTCATGAAATTTGACTACTCAAGGTGCTACAACATACCTTCATCCATTGCTCTGCGTGGCGCATCGACTATAGGTTGCGAGCCACGGTCACCGGGTCAACAAGGTTGTCAGCTAGCAGCTCCAGGCCGTCACGGCTTGTCGTCGTCGCCTCCGCCATAGGAGCCGAACGGATTGGTGCCGCATCTTGAATCTCGGGCGACCGCACAATCATCTCCGTGTTCGCCTCCGGAAGTACATCAACATGTACTCCTACTATGACCTCAGGGGCTACTAGAGCTTCCGGGTCGGGGGTTGCCCCTCCGCCACCTTGGTCGTAGGCACGACAGCTTCGACTTTTTCTGTAGCCGTCTCCATGGCCACGACCTCAGGGATCGTGGATCCTCCATCTTGTGCTCCTGTCACCACAGAGCACACGAAGTCAAAACCTCAGACTACGACTACAATGCATGGCGTCCAGCATCAGTGAAGTACACGTACCATCTACCATGGTGGCTTCCTGCAACGTAGCCTCCGCCGTGACTTCGGTCTGCGGAAGAGGTGTGGGATCCTGACCTCCCACCGATCGGTCTTCTTTACCAGCTGCTGCACTGGGTTCATCACCATCCCAGGATAGATCGGTGGATTTCCTGTCTCACAAAATTCCGATGATAATCCAAGCAAGGTTATTGATCTACATAACTACTCAGGAGACTGGCTACACTTACAAGCTTGACCGGACAACAGTCACGACCGGGGCACCAAGTATGCTGGCTATGTCCATAATCCCAGCCTCTGCGGGCGCCTCGTCTTCAACATGGGCTCCCTCCGGCTGCTCAGCTCCAATAGTCGGGGAGGGGTCTGGCCTCCTCGCTTCTGCCGACGCCTGCGAGTCGCTGGCGCCAGCTGCTTGTTGTGCCGCCTCCGGCACGGTTACTCCAGTGGTGGGAGCTGGACTGATACTCCTTTCAGTCGCCCTCCACCGTGTCCCAGGTTTCTTCTTCCCCTTGGTCCACAGGGTTGGACGGAGGAATATCCTGCGACAACTCAAGACTCAACTGTCAACATATAGTACTCAATGGAAAGTACTCGACTACACTACTCGAGGAACTCACCTCCTGTCTGGTTGATTTGGTAATCTTCAGCTTCTTGGCGGCGCGTTTCCGCGCCACATTGCGCGGCCTCCTTGGCGATGCAGGAATGCTAGCTTCCAGACTAACTGGCTTCTCGACGATGAGGGCTGCTTAAACCGCTCTTGGAGCGTCTCCCCGTCCTTGTCGTCTGAGGTGTCTTCAATGGTGACGGTGTTGTCACCTTCACTGACTTCGCGGTGCTCCTTCATCTTGCCCTTCCCCTCCTCCGGCACATCTCCAGGTTGTGAGGGGGGAGGCGGATCAGAAATAAACTTCACGATGTCATCCTGCAGTAAACAATCCATATGAGTACGACTACACCAGGCAAATCAGTACTCGGAGGTTCCGGTCACGACTACTGACCTTGTTTGGCGGATGTGCCACGGAGAACTCAGGGATTGGACAAGGCATGTACGGTGGCATGTCTTTGAATATCTTGCCAGCCTCTCGACAATATCATTGTCGTCAACTTCACCGCCGGGCATCCTTGACGTGTCTTCGTCGCCTGTGTACTGGTACCTGAGGGTGTGACGAGCCATCAGTGGCTGCACCCTCCTCTTCATAAAGTTGAAGGCCACGTGCTCGGCCCTCAGCACGGCCTCTCTAAGGGCCTTGATTTTCTTCATCAGCTCGGGTAGTTGGATACCCTCTTGCATCATTGGTTCCATGTTCCACCACACCCGGTGCTTTGGCTGCTTCCCACTCGGCTTCGGCAGCTCCGGATGGTGGTTGCTGATGTAGAACCACTTGGGCTTCCAGTCCTGGTTCAACTATATTAACTTGTACGCCAAGTACTAGTCAGCCGCATCTTCACGCATTTGAATACCAGCCCCTCCGACTACTCGTGGGTCATTGGTACTCGGTTGTGGCTTCACCCGGAAGAACTTCCGGAACAGAACCCAGTGGGGCTTGATTCCCACAAAAGCCTCACAGAAGTGTACGAAGACAGAGACGTGGAAGATACCATTGGGATTAAGATTCAGGTACTCGATGCCGTAGTACCTGAGAAGACCTTTGAAGAAATCACTAGCAGGGAGTGCCAGTCCACACTCCACGAATCTGGCGAACATTGGAATCTCATCTGGATTCTTCTCCATTGGATACGAGTCGGCAGCGGCGGCGCGCCACAGATCTATCTCCTTCTCTCGCAAAAACCTGCTGTTGACCAGGGAAAGCAGATCTTCAGTCTTCAACTTGGCCTTCTTCCATTCCTTGGTCGGGTTGGGATGCGGGGAAGACGGCGGCGACGATTCTGGGGCAGACCCCTCCGCTTCACTGCGAGCCCTCTTCTTCCCCGCATCGGTCTTCGAGCTCTTGGACGGGGATGCCTTCATCCTCCAAGTGCAAAGTTTCTTCACTCACATTCGCTCGGGGGCTACACTGGTGGTGGACGGCGGCGGCGCTCCTGGATCTTTACTATCACGCGGCGGCAGTGGCAGCAGAAGCAGTGCAGGAGAGGACTAAGGAGTAGATCTATTCAAGCGGCTGCTAATGAGGACAATGAAAAACCCTAAGGGCAACGGCGCTTATTTATAACCTAGCAGGCGGCAATACATAGACCGAGCGGATAAGTGCCAGGCGGGTGACTCAGCGGCAGCAGCCCGACTTTTCATCTTCTGGTACTCGACGCTCTTCACCTCGGTGGCTCGGCTACGTCAGTTCAATATGGTGGGTTACTACAAGATTCAAGACCCACTCAGGACACATTCTACAATCAAGATGACCCTTTAATTTGAGAGGAAGTACTCGACTCAAGGCTCGGGGGCTCCGTGCCACGTGTCCTTCGGTTTTTTCTCCGGATTTTACGGGATAAGATTGGCAGAACTTCAGATTGACCCTCAGCTTGAATCTATGATTTGGCCTAAGGCTCGGGGGCTACATTCCACACGGAATGCGATTCTCTGAATCGCATTTTCCATATGGTTCCTTCGTCAAGACAACACGAGTATTATTGAAAACCTTCAAGAGGAGAACTCGAGGACGCTTGGGGACTACTCGAGAAGACTTCAAGACTACTCAAGGATCAGATGTTGTACCTTCCAGCCTCGGGATGCTTCAAGTATTCTTGAGGACTTTTGGCTTGTAGAACTCGGGGACGCTTGGGGACTACTTGTCAAGGCCATCAAGACTACTCGAAACTATCCTACTCGGCTACAAAGTACTCGTGGACTTGTCGTATGGACATCCCTGGGCCCACTACTCTGGTGGGTACCAGGACCGACTACTCGGTGGGCCCCTAGGACTACTCGAATTGTGCTACACGACACCTGATGGCGTGGGGCGCAAGGACTACGGTGGAGGAGTACTCGGATAGGAAGCTGTGCATGTCCAGATCCTTGTAAAGAACTCCTAGACATACACGACTAGTACTCTCTCCCCAAGCTGACTTGTAACCTTGCCTCCCGGGCTATATAAAGTGAGGCAGGGATCCCTCTCTCTCATCCACATCATCTTGTAAACACACTCAATCAATCTAGAGCTACGCATCATACAAGACGTAGGGTATTACGCACAATGTGGCTCGAACCTGTCTAAATTGTATGCCACATGTCTCTTCCTTTGAGTTACCGATCTTGGCGAGGCCACATTCATCTACCTCGGGTACTCCCCTTGGTAGGTTGTCGGTCTAAAACACCGACAGAAGCTACTATGGAGTTTGTTGAAGATGTTGTTGAGTTCTACGCAACCCCCAACCGACTGCCTGTGATGTTTGGAGCCTTCGTTTCTAGGATTAAGCGTAAACCACTGATAATCTCCCTTTTTCTTATGTGATACTATTTCTGCATTCACTTATATGTCACTATATGTATGAAAATAGATCCTGGCATATATATAGTTATGCACTTCGTTTTCTTTGGAAAAACAGGTGTGACAGGGTTTGAGATGGGCAAAGTAGATGAGACTATGTTTCTCCTCAGGCAGGGCGATGATATCCTAATTGTTTAGGTGTATGTGGATGATATTGTCTTTGGCAGCTCCTCTCACTCTTTGGTTGCAAGGTTTTCAAAAGACACGAGCAAATAATTCGAGATATCTATGATGAGAGAATTGCAGTTCTTTCTCGGGCTTCAGATCAAGCAGGCCAAGGAGGGAATATTTGTGCATCAAGACAAGTACACGAAGTACATCCTCAAGAAATTCAAGATGGACGACTCCAAGCCCTTGTCGACACTGATGAGTACGACTATAGCGCTAGACGCAGATGAGGACGGAGAACATGTGGTTCAGAAGGAGTACCGAAGCATGATTGGCTCCCTCCTGTACTTGATGGCAATGAGACCGGACATACAATTCTCTGTGCGTTTGTGGGCCCGTTTTCAAGGGTCACCAAGGATATCACATCGGCAGGCCGTCAAGCGGATTTTCAGGTGCCTTCAACATACTCCTGAGCATGGGCTTTGGTACTCGGCTTCCTCTTCTCTTGCACTTCTTATTTTTTCAGATGCCGACTTTGTAGGGTGTCGTGTCGATCAAAAATCGACTTCGAGTACTTACCAGTTCTTGGGTTCCTTGTTGGTTTCTTGGTCTTCTCGCAAACAGTCAAGTGTAGCTCAGTCTACCACCGAGGCTGAGTATGTAGTTATGGCTAGTTACTGTTCCCATTTGCTTTGGATCACCTATACTTTCAGTGACTTTGGTGAGGAGTGCACCCACATTCCTCTCATGTGTGATAGTACTAGTACCATAAGCGTTGCCAAAAATTCTGTGCTCCACTCAAAAACCAAACAAATTGAGGTGTGCTACCACTTTCTGAGAGACAATGTGGAGAATAGGAACATAGATTTGATCCATGTGCCAACCCAAAAATAGCTTGCCAATATCCTGACAAAACCTTTGGACCAAGCTACCTTTCTCGTGTACATACGCATTTTGCTTGTTTCATTCATATAACATATCATGTTTAGCATCTTTGTATCATAAACTGCATTTGTATCATATGTTTGGAGAATGTGCTTCTCTCATATACATTGATCACTGTGATATGTTGGATGTGATCTTATGATCATGCTTGTGAGCTCTTATGATGTATAGCTATGCTCTTGATAAGCTTTGGATGTGTATGCATGTGAAATGGCTATATTTTGTGAAAATGCTAAATGTGATCCTATCTTGTGGGTTGAATGCCTTATATGCTCATGTTGTACTCAGATGGCTATACCTTGCTTAATTTGTGCTTGGGTGTCATGCTCTTATCATTTGGGATCAAAGACCCATTTGTCATCATGAATGTTTAGCTTGCATTTTATCTTGTCGAGAAGCCTAAGCTTCTTTTTGCCGCAAAGGCACTTCATGTACCATGCTTAATCCTGCAAATTAAATTGGTATGTCAAAATGTCTATGCTTGAAAAATATGCTTCCATGTTATATGTGCTTTAAATTCCTTATCTTGGGTGCTAAACTGTTGCATGATGTCTACCAACGAGAAGTCTCATATCTAGAAGTAGAAAAATGGCTCGTTGACTTTGACATAACATGAAGTAGCTTGTAAGTATTTATGATGATCTTTTGATAAGATCTTGTGACCTTGCATGAAGTTTGTGAGCTATATATTATCTGTGCTCATTTTGGACATGTTGAGGTCCTCTGCTCGTGAGAGGGAATTTTTGTTGAAAATTTTTTCAATTTGTTCCTAGCCATGTCACATGTGTATATGTCTTTGCTCTCAAGTTGGTGATGCTTGTAGGGATATTTGGGCCTTCTTGTATGCTCTATGTTTCATTTCTAGCATATTATTGTGCTCATTGTCTATTTGAGAAGCTCATGCTCATTTTAGCCTTGATTCATGCATTACCAACAATGGGGAGAATTGTGTCTCCAATTCATAATACGGGAGAAGTGTGCATGTTTGGGGGATAAATGCACTTTGTACGGAAAGTCTTTGCATCAAGGGGGAGAAAAAGATGGATACTCAGTTCAAGGGGAGAACCTGAGTTAGTTTGCATGCATTTGTTCAGGGGGGGCTTGCATTCATGCTTTGGGCGCTCTTTGTGTCGCCTGAATTTGCTTTGTACTTTGCTCTTTTGCCGATGGTGTCGAGTCCTTTTGCCTCACCTTGAGGAGTTAGCATTTTGGAGCACTTTGTCTCAGTTGTGTTGAGTCGATGCCCTTACCTTAGGGGACCAAGACTTGCTCTTTCAAGTGATCTTGTTTTGGCTTTTGTTTGGCTTTGGATCATTTGCTTGAGTTCTTTGTTCGTTTCTTTTATTTTTCTTTATTCTATGAATTGGTGACTATGTGTGTTGTCAATGCACTCATCAACGGGGAGATTGAGGACCAGAGCATCCGAGGGCCAGTGGATGGTCGCTCCCTGGTGTGAAGAGTGATTGACAATGTGGTGTGGACTGACTCTTTGCCAAGTATTGCAGGTGCAGGTTGTGGCTTGATTTGCGTTGGTGCAGGTGAAGGATGGGCGCAAAAGGTCTTAGCCTTGCGGGGCCTCCAAGGAGTGGAGAGACGAGTAGGCTCGGCTTGATGGACCCTGTGGCCGAACGGGATCTAGTGCGAGCCGCATAGTGGCATGAAAAGCAAGACGAAGTTGTGGATAGGAGCCGGTGCAGGGTAGCAACTCACGACCAGAGCCTGCTGTTGACGGTTAATAATTGTATCAAAGTTCGTTCGTGACTCGCAAGCGTACAAGTCTCCCGTCGTAGTCAAGGGACCCTTCTTCCCTCGAGTGGTGAACCCAAGGTATCGAATCCGTGGAACAAATGTGTGACGCAAGACTTAATCTATTAAAGCCAAGTAATCTTCAATCTTCGATAAAAGACCTAATGCATCTAAGTTAAAAACATAAAACAGATCTAATCTACTAAAACTCGGAGAAAACAAAGTAAGATTGGGTAGATAAACCGATCTAGAGGGATCGGGGTAAGCCTTTTGTTGAAGTTCCAAGCAAGAGAAGAAGTAGCAAATCGAATCTTAATAGAAGCCTCTTTAAATCGTGGTTTCCCGTCCAAATCCGAAAACATCCGCCTTTCGAGACCCCCGTTCTGTCACAACGTATCCCTATTCATGCGGGGAGCTTAGGGCGAGTCAAAAGACAAGTCGAGATTCTTTCGGAAGATCCGGCGTGTACCTCTAGCCACCGCGGCTACAAGAACACCCTATGTAATCTATCGCGCGAATAGAATTGGAATAAGCAAAGCCGATCGAAAAACGAAATCTTCGAGGAAACACTTGATCGCTAAGAAAAGATTCAACTTGATAATTCAACTATGACAATGATACATACACAAGATCACCACCGGGATCCTTCCTTGATCTTGCTTCTAGCTCCGGGAACTCCGACGTGGTCTTCCATGCAAGGTTCCCACGTCGGCTAGGAAAACCCTAGTCAACTAGCTCGACCCTCTCCTCTCCGACATGGTGTCCCTCTCTTCTCTGCTTCTCGGCGGCCAAAGACGAAATCTTCTCCCCGTGGCTCTCGGTCAGGGGACTATAAATAGTCCGATTGGCGGCTAGGGCAAAGGAGAGCACGTTTGGGCCCAAAATGGGCATGGGCCGACCGGACTGGGCCGGCCGGCCTGGGCCCATTTAGGCCCAGCCCGTGGGCTCCTTTGCCCCACGTCGGTTCCCTTGCTTCCTGGATGTTTCCCCCTTCTGCATGTTGGTCCATGTCGTCGGTTTCTCTCCGAATTGGACTCAACTCCTTGTCTTGCAAGATTCAGCACTTTTCCGGGTCGGTCCCCGGAGTCCGTCGTCTTCTCGGATCAAGTCCCCGGCTTCTTGGAGTTAAGTTTGCTTCATTGCATGACTTGTACGGGGCTTCAAGGTCTTGTCATGAGGTGCTTGATGAACTTATCCCGAAAGCCTTGCATTCAACACTAAAACCCCCGCATAAACATTAAACTCCAAAACCGACATGCACACGTGAACTTGTTATACCACGGGGGTTAGTACCAATGGATAAGGTATAAAACTCATGCCAACACCGAAGGTAAACTCATGGCTAGGTTGACGGATTTTCACCGTCAACATCTCCCCCATGCTTAAACCTTGCTCGTCCTCGAGTAAGCCTTCGATGGATATCATCATTGCTAAACAATGTTTAAACTTTGCACTTGATTACACATGAGAAAACATAATGCTCTCAAAATTTTAATTCGTTAAAGTTCCATAATGTGCTAGCCTTCATCTCTACGGAGGGTAGATTCTTATTAAGCTTATCCCACAAGTATTAACATGCTCACAAAGTTTTAAATAGATCTCGAATTTTTGAAATGAAGAACGAGATAAAGAAAAGCTAAACCAAATTCACAAATTTAAATCATCTTGTATATTGCTCATGAACTCTCATCTCACTTGTCTCTCAAGCCTATATATTCTACTCCTTTCCCTCTCATATATATGTGATAGGCTTTATATGGAGCTTTGGGAAAGTTTAGTCCTAACAAGATTTTATAAATGAGGTGTTGTCAAAACAAGACAAGCTTCTCATGGTCTTACCGAGACTCGTCAAAAAGGTCATTGGAAAATAATGTTGAACCAAGGAGGGGAAAGAGAAAAATACACACACTTTTAGATAAGTGGACATGTGCAAATGGCAAAGAGTGATCCCGAGGCACAAAGGAAGTCCTCGTTATCGGATTGCACATGGTTGGAAGATGAGAATGGATCTTTTTAACTTGAAGCCTTGAATGCACTTTTAGAGAGCTAGGGAATTTACTTTACGCACATTTTTTTCTTTCTCATATTTCTCATTCTTTTCTTTCTTTCATTCATTCATTTTTTCCTCGTCATATATTCAGCCCATGACTTCCACAACGAAGTTTTGATTTTTTTATACCTTGAAAGTCATGAGTATCACTGGATTTTTTTTCTTTCATCATCATTTTTTTAAAAAAATATTCCCCTTTGAACTCTAAAACTGCACCGTACCTACCTCCTCCCCCATGCTTAGACGTTGCTCGTCCTCGAGCAAAGAGGCGAAAAATAAGGTAGGTACCGGAATATTTTTCCTTGGAGAGATACTTGAAATCTTCAACGTTGGCACCGTCTTGCGATCTTCCTTGAATTGATGATCCATTCTCAACGATAGGTTGTGGTCAAGGAGGTAATCACAAAAAATGATGTTTGGTTTAAGGGTGGATATCCGGCGAAGTTTGTGAGATCTCCGATGCGGGGATACACAATGCACGGATAAGAGGCTAGCAAAAAGATAGATACGCAAAAATGGAATGACCAGCTTCCTAGTCTCGGGCCAGTGAAATCATGGCCTGCAATAACTCACTCAAAAATAAATCTTGTACACTAAGGTTCATGCACTCAAATATATATAAGGCTCTGGATAGGTTGAGCAACACACAAGCGATATTTGTGACAAGGTTAGCAATATTTTTGAGCATAAAAGACATCTTTAATCTATTCATAACTTGAGAGCACATAAAACACTATGGGTCTTTATTTTAATCATAACCTCCGCTGAAAATTAAGCTAGCATTTAAATAAATTCAGATCTGTATTTTTAAGAGAGCACTAGCTTAAACATGCATAAATCAATTACAAAGATGAACAAAGCTGCAATTTTAATCATATATCATCATGGCACGAATTTTGTAACTTTTCCAATGATAAAATCAAGGTGGTGTCTTTATTAATGGTGACATCAAGTTGAAATACATACTGAAAATAAACAAACATGCTTGCTGAAATTTAAATAAAAAACAGAAAATACTACGCAAACACACATAAGCAAAGCTGAAAATTACAGAGAAAAAGAAAAGAAAAGGAAACTAAAGTTCCTAAATCTTCTAGTCCTCCGCCGGTGGTTGATGTTGATGATCTTGATAATAATACCCTTGCTCGTAATATGATTGGACATTCCCTCCGACGAATTGATTTGGCTCCACAAGGTGAAGGCGTCCAAGTTCAAAGGCAATATTAGCGTTGCCTTCACCGAGTTGAGCTGCGTTAGATTGGATGGCTGCGATGTTTTGAGCATTTCTTGCAGCATACCCTCCAATAATGGCCATGCTTTGTTGTGGTTGGGGATGATGAGCGTAGGACTCCGCGAAGTTAGCGTTGGGCACAACATAATTTTGTGGGGGTACCGGTGCACCACCCCTCCATGCTTGCTCTTGTGGCCCTCCGTAATAACTTGGCGGAGGAGGGACCCCGCCGAACGGTTGCACATTGGGTTGTGCTCCACTCGCTTGTGCGGAGGATGTTCCCTCCTCTACGATTCTTCCTCTCTTGTTCTTCCTTGCAGGGACAAGTAGTCCCTCTTCCAACCAATCTTCTCTCCCTTCATTGAAAAGCCTAAGCCTCTCGTTGGGAAGGGGAAGGTTCACTATGGCCAACCGATAACCTCCTCTCTCATCTCCACTAATGTATTTGCCTTGCCGCAAATATTCAATGCCGAGAGAGGTACCTCGCAAAAGGTGGTCGGGGTTTCTTGCGATCCCCGGCCGCAAGGAAAAGGCCAACATGGAGAGGTAACACCCCGAACCAATATTACCCGCCCCCGATGTTGCTTCACAACACCAACGGTTGATCATAAGGTAAGAAGGGTATATTGGCTGCCTGGCAATTAAAGCCGAGTATAGCCAATTCAACTCCGTGTCGGTCAACTTTGTTTCCTTCATCCTCCCCAATACCCTCTTGCACATCCAAGAGTGAAATATCCGGATAATGGGGTTGCGGATGCAATTGCGTTGTTGATGGGATTCTCCGGAGATCATGTTCCAAAATCCCGCTAACATGCCGGGTGGCACGTCAACTTTCTCCGGAGCTCCCTTGTGGAATCCAAGCAGCTCCCTAACGTACTCGTAGGGAACCTCTTGTTGGACTCCCTCCAAACGGAATGACAAGCTTTGCACCCCATCATCATCAACGATGGGTGCAATAGTCATTAAAATTTCCAAGGCGAACCCCAAATGGGTGTCCACCGATACTCCGTTGGAGAACTGCACCCATCCGAGGTGCCCCAACATATAGTATATGTCGGTGCAAAAACCCAAGGTGTAGAGTGCTTGGTCGTCGAACTGACGTTCGGCACAAGCCTCTTCTCAAGATTGGCGAGCCTCTCCTCCTCCTCCGTCGACAAGATGATGAAGCCGTACGAAGAGTGTGTCGGGGTGTAAGGAGGTGGCGCGGTTGAGCGAGTCGATCGTCGTGGTGGCGCGGGCTGCTCCTCCGTGTGCCCACGAGGTTCGGTGAACCTCATGGAAATGCTTCTTGCAGCCCTCATACCACCAAGGAGGAGAGCATCGTTCCTTCTTGGTGGTGCCGTATCCGTCTCCATGCTCCGGGGAGACTCGGAAACCGAGTGCCTTCTCGAAGACGTGGTTGATGACGGCTTGGATGACGACGAACTCTTTTTCTTGGAGAAGAGACTTGTGGTTTTCTTCCATGCTGCACTCTTTTCTTCAACTAAAACTCCGGGTTGCAACCGGTAACTAGGCACTTAAACTTTTTGCTTCGGATGTGGACTTTGAGTGGATTAAGGATGTGGATTTTTTTTTCTTGAGCTCTCAAGCTTGGGAAGGTTGGCTATGTCTACGGAGGTTTTGAGCACACAAACTTGAACACACAAACAAAGGAAGGAGAGGGAAGCTTGCCTGCAGAAAACGGGAGCCGGGGGGCTCCTTATGTAGGTGCGGCCGGCCTCGGTGCTCTTCCCCGTCTCGTCTTTCTTCCAGCACGATCATTTTACCTCTGCAACTTTCCTGCCCGCGTGCTCCACGAGTTGCACCGCCCAAACGCTCTCGTCCACTCCTTGGTCCTTCCACTTGATGCTTCCTGTTTTGGGTCATGTCCATGCTCCCTAGCTCCACTTGCTTCACATGCCACCATGAAATTCCTACAAAGTTGATGCTTGCTGCCCACCATGCTTGTCCTTCGTATGTGAAATTGGTGAAAGTTGATGAAAGGGAATCCAATGGTGCATGCATGATTGCTAGATTGCCTCCATTAAGGTGTGTTTAAGGTTAAGCACTCCTCTAATTCGAAATTTAAAATATTTTTCAGAGCCATGCAAGAGCTCGAACATAATTTTAGAGAAGTTTTTAAACCATTAAAAACAAATGCAAATCGAAAATATTTTCTTTTTACGTCGATTTCGGTCTCACCGGTATAGTTTGCCTTCATTGGTTGAGAGCAGACATTTTCCGGCTTGATCATGGGGGCATAGGTTTAGGTTCTAATTTTGGCTAAATAAGAAAGATTTTGAATAAAACAAAATTAGAATAGGCTTAGAAAAATTCTAATCCTAGAGAAACCAAGGATATAGATTTTTAAAACCAACCAAAAGCTTTGATTTCTAGGTTCACGCGAGTCCTACCACGTGCTGAATTTTATTAACACTTAAACATAAATCGTGGCTCTACTCGTGTGGTTTTAGCATGAAAAATAAGTCAACCTCAGCACCATAATGAGGGTGAAAGGTTGAGTTAAGGTTCTGAAGTTATTTGGTTGAGGGTTTCTCGAAAATAAAAGAACAAACAAGCACATAGGAGGGTTCATGCAAAGGGTTTATGATAAAGCAAACATTCAATCAAGAACTATGTCTCTAATATTGTTCAACCACTTCTAAGTCTAATGTCTTTGCGTAATAAAACTCAAAAACTAAATTATTAAAAAGACTCGAAAAACCTGGAATCGGGTTGTCCTCCCGGTAGCTTATTCTTGACTTGACGAAACGGGTTGCCTCCCGCCTAGCGCTTCATTTATAGTCCATGGCTAGACTTCTTCACTTGATTACTTCGGATCAACGCTCTTTGTGGGCGTTGCAATCTTGGGTACCCGCTTTGGCTTAGTCAATTGTTTTGGTCTTCACAGGCTGGCTTTGTCCTTTGGTCTTGACGGGTGCAACAACTTCCTTGTGGCTCGGCATCTCGAACTCCGGTCCTTCGGTCGTGATCTTCATGGTCTCTAGTGTGATCCTTCATCTCTCCCGAATGAGCTTGAGTAACCTTCGCCGTCTTGGGACCTTGGAGTTGTCTCGGATATTCTTCTTCGTTACCCATCGGGCGCCCGGCAAGTTGTCCCACTTGCGTCTAGCATCTTCATCACGATGAACACTTCACGTATAGAGCTTCCGACCTCCGTCACCTTGCCATCTAAATTCTTCAATATTTTCTCCATAGCCTCGAACTTAGTGACGGCGTCCTTGGACATGGTCGTACTCCACACACTCCTTGCATGAGGATCTTGCTTCGGCGGCCTTTAGGTGTTGAGCTTCTTTCTCCATCTCCATCTTCTCCATCCTCCTCTTAAGTAAACCGATATGCCACTCAAGGAATCCGACTCGTATGCATTCAGCTCTCGCAATCGTCATGCGGATATTTGAGACTTTGATCTTGAACGGCCTCCCGGCGTCTTGAAGGTTTATGATAGGTAGATCAACGATGTCCGGGGTGCGCAGCGCTCCGGTGGTTGAGGTTGATCTTCCTTTGGACTTGGAGGTGGTGATTCCCTTGGTGATTTCGACGGTCCTTCGACTTCAACTTTTGAATCTAGGGTTTCCACCCCTTTAGCTTGTGTTGCATGTCACCTTTGCCTGTAAAGTTTTCCCCGGATCATCCACAAAAAGGTTTGGGTTTCTTGGAGAGGTAGCCAACCATCTCCCAAGTTAGGGTTAGCAATAAGCAAAGTATGCAAAAACTAGAAAGGAAGAATAAATCTATGAAAACTAGGGTTAGACAAACTAGATTAGATGTATTTTGAGGATGATCAAAGTTTAGTAGATGCAAAAAGAAAAACAAAAAGAAAAATGAAAATTACAAAAAGGCAATAAAAAACCAAATCTTGATCACTTGTTCCCCGGCAACGGCGCCAGAAAAAGGGGCTTGTTGACGGTTAATAATTGTATCAAAGTTCGTTTGTGACTCGCAAGCGTACAAGTCTCCCGTCGTAGTCAAGGGACCCTTCTTCCCTCGAGTGGTGAACCCAAGGTATCGAATCCGTGGAACAAATGTGTGACGCAAGACTTAATCTATTAAAGCCAAGTAATCTTCAATCTTCGATAAAAGACCTAATGCATCTAAGTTAAAAACACAAAACAGATCTAATCTACTAAAAACCGGAGAAAACAAAGTAAGATTGGGTAGATAAACCGATCTAGAGGGATCGGGGTAAGCCTTTTGTTGAAGTTCCAAGCAAGAGAAGAAGTAGCAAATCGAATCTTAATAGAAGCCTCTTTAAATCGTGGTTTCCCGTCCAAATCCGAAAACATCCGCCTTTCGAGACCCCCGTTCTGTCACAACGTATCCCTATTCATGCGGGGAGCTTAGGGCGAGTCAAAAGACAAGTCGAGATTCTTTCGGAAGATCCGCGTGTACCTCTAGCCACCGCGGCTACAAGAACACCCTATGTAATCTATCGCGCGAATAGAATTGGAATAAGCAAAGCCGATCGAAAAACGAAATCTTCGAGGAAACACTTGATCGCTAAGAAAAGATTCAACTTGATAATTCAACTATGACAATGATACATACACAAGATCACCACCGGATCCTTCCTTGATCTTGCTTCTAGCTCGGGAACTCCGACGTGGTCTTCCATGCAAGGTTCCCACGTCGGCTAGGAAAACCCTAGTCAACTAGCTCGACCCTCTCCTCTCCGACATGGTGTCCCTCTCTTCTCTCGCTTCTCGGCGGCCGAAGACGAAATCTTCTCCCCGTGGCTCTCGGTCAGGGGACTATAAATAGCCCGATTGGCGGCTAGGGCAAAGGAGAGCACGTTTGGGCCCAAAATGGGCCCGGGCCGACCGGACCGGGCCGGCCGGCCCGGGCCCATTTAGGCCCGGCCCCGTGGGCTCCTTTGCCCCACGTCGGTTCCCTTGCTTCCCGGATGTTTCCCCCTTCGCATGTAGGTCCATGTCGTCGGTTTCTCTCCGAATTGGACTCAACTCCTTGTCTTGCAAGATTCAGCACTTTTCTGGTCAGGTCCCTGGAGTCTGTCGTCTTCTCGGATCAAGTCCCCGGCTTCTTGGAGTTAAGTTTGATTCATTGCATGACTTGTACGGGTCTTCAAGGTCTTGTTATGAGGTGCTTGATGAACTTATCCCGAAAGCCTTGCATTCAACACTAAAACCCTGCATAAACATTAAACTCCAAAACCGACATGCACACGTGAACTTGTTATACCACGGGGGTTAGTACCAATGGATAAGGTATAAAACTCATGCCAACACCGAAGGTAAACTCATGGCTAGGTTGACGGATTTTCACCGTCAACACCTGCATACGGGTTTTGCGGCGGTTCGCCACAAAACCATCAGGTTACTTGGTTGAGCCACAAAACCAAGACCGGAGGTTCAGCGGACAGAGATGGGATGCGGCCGCGTCGAGAAGCTTCGATGCCGGGGCACACGCGGCGGGATCGCGGGGCTTGCGTCGGAAGGACGCGGACTGCGGCAAAGGCGTGACCTCCCGATGAAAATGTCCAAGTCTTGACCATATTTCCCTGAGGGGTGTGTATCTTCCTTTATGTTATAGGGGTAGCTTGATCATTTGCCCTACCCGTAGAGACTTCATATATATTTCTCTAGGGTTCTAGGGCAACTCATCCATCAAGACTGCTTTCCACTTTCCCTGCTCTATAGGCTAGATTTTTCTTCATGATTTTGTAGAGAATCTGACCTCTGGTTGTATGGAAGCATTCATGGTTGCGTCGATTTTCTTCTCTTGTGTCTTTTTCGGGTCTTTTTGTGGGATTTTCGTGCACGGCTCGATTCGTCGATTTTGAGGCGTTTGTGTTCGGATTTCTTTGTGGGGATCATGGATAGATGTCTTGTGCATTTTTGTGCTTGATATTGACCCCTCAAACTCCGGATTTGGCCTCCATTCACGGATTTTAGCTGGTTCCCTAGCTTTGTGCTTGAGCTTGTTTTGATGTCGATTCCTAGTGATTTAGTTGGTTTGAGGCCTCAAGTTTTTGGGCAATGCATCCCCTAGGGATGCTTTACATCTTCCCCAAATCTTGACTCAATCCATGCAGCCGTTTGGGAGATCCATGGATGTGTAGGAGGAGTTGACCTCATGAGTTCGCGATTTCTGTGCCTGATCTTGCTTGACGGACAGCCTGTCTCATACGTACGAACAGTCCGTGAGGAGGCATGTTCTTCGGTGTTCTTCTCTTGTTCGTGCTAGCTCGTGTTTTGATCTGGTGTGGTGCTAGTTTTCGTTGCAGCTAGTTTACAGACAGTCCGTGTAGGTAGTTCAGACGGTCTGTGTGGCTGAGCTCGAGGTGCTTGTTTCTAGTGGGTTTTTCGGATGGTCCGAACTGAAGTGTCGGACAGTCTGTAAGGCCTAGACGGACAGTATGTGGTGCTCATATGGATAGTCCGTGCGAGGCTTGTTGGGGTGCATAGCTTCTGGTGGTTCTGTCGGCAAATATGGACGGTCCGTCCTTCACCCACGACGGTCCGACTAGTGGCCACGGACAGTCCGTCCTTCTCTAGCGGACAGCCCGTCCTACGCGGTGCAGATCAGCCTAAGTCTCTAGTTCTTGAGGGCTTGTTCGCTTTCATGGGATTCAATCTGACCGGAATAATAGTTGTGTGAAGAAAATTATGATAAAGACTCTGATTTATTCCGGATCAAGAATTAATTTACTCATCATGATAGGTAGAATAAGAGACACGAAGAGCCGGATTGGTTCCACACCTCTTGACTAGTGGATTGCTTCCGAGCCTTTTGGTGTATCTATCATAAGCAAATTTATTTTTGACCCGGAATAAATCCGGATCTTTTATACTAGCTACCATGATTTTCTTGTTATATTTATCAATTCCGGTCGGAATCCAATCCGCTGAAAACGAATGAGGCCTGAGTTGTGCTTCTGCTTTGCAACTTGTTTGGACTTGCTTCTAGGGTTGGTAGGTCTGTTGTGACTATGTGACCTTGGCTAGTTCATGCGTGAGAACCCTTGCTTGTGATTTTGGGGCATAGTCGAGTTCATCTCTTCGGAGAAGAAGGCTCCCATTCACTCTCCCCTCTCTTGTCGCCTAATCGGTCATTCAGCCGTCCCACCTCTTCTTCTTCACCACTTGCACTTGATGAAGTGTAGCAGGAACTTGAGTTGATGTCTCTCGCTCTGGCAACCATTGCATGCTTCATCTTCTTCTTGTGGCCACCACTCTTCCTGGGCCTCCGCTCGGACTTGTTCTTGCCCATGTAGTTGTTCCTCGAGCGGTGCTTGTGGTCAGACCTCGGATGGTGCTTGTGCTCAATCTTGTGAGGACCATGTGTGGTTCGAGGACCGGTGGATGGTCGCTTCCTGGTGTGATGAGTGATTGACAATGTTGTATGGACTGATTCTTGGCTAAGTATTGCAGGTGCAGGTTGCATCTTGATTGGAGTTGGTGCAGGTGAAGAGCAAGCGCAAAAGGTTGTGGCCGGTGAGGCCTCTAGGTGTGGAGAAGACAAGTAGGCTTCATTCGAGGGACTCAGCGGCCAGCGGGGTCAAGTGTGGGCCGCATGGTGGCAAGAACAGTAGGATGAAGTCATGGACGGTTTCTTGGTTGAGCCTCAAAACCAAGGTCGAGTCGGGACTACGTGGGAGCCGATTCATGAGTGGCGATTGGCGGAGGCTACACCGAGTTCGCAGGGTTTCCAGTGGTTCACCAGAAAACCACTGGGTTCCTTGGTTGATCCACAAACCCAAGACCGAAGAACCGAAGACGGAGGTGCAGCAGCATTGGACCGTTCTGACCGGTCGGTCTGACCGGTGCGTACCAGTCTGACTGGTGAGGAGCACCGGTCTGACCGGTGTGTGGCGATGCAGTCCGGAGACTTCGAAGCGGAGGACTCACGTCGGGATCGCAAGGCTTCGTCGAGGCTAAGCAAGTTTGCGGTCGCTGGGCATCCGTCCGATGGAGCGATGACAAAGATTTCTGAATTCGCCCTCGAGGGGCATGTATCCCTAATTAGCTAGTAAGGGTATTTTAGACTTTCGGATGCCTCCATATAACCCAAGAGGTGAAAGGATGGCAGCCAACTCTTGGAAACCTAGCTCATTTGGTTTTCCTATTTTCCCTTCCTATTTTCTCTAGGATTTCTATAGGACTAGCTTGAGAGCTTCATGGTGAGATCTTGTGAGAGGGATGAATGATCGGGCGGCAAGATAGACCTTGTATGAACCTCTTTGTGATGTATAGATGATTCAGCGTGGTTCCTCAAGGCTTGGATGTGTTGTTCCCGTTCGTTCTTTTTGGTGGTTTTCGGAGCCTTTTCTTGGTGATTTTCTCGGAATGATTTCGAGACCTTTCTCTTTGGGATTTGGTGGGGGTGTATCCATGAACCCCTTATGGTTCTTTTCCCTTTGACCCCCCCTCCCAAATCCGTGAGCAAAGGGGCTCGATTTTGAGGTTTTCGATGCTCTAGGGTTAGAGGTGTTCTTGGTGGGATTTCTTCGATTCCTTTCGATTTAGCAAGTTTTGGTTGACAAAATCTTGGCTATGGAGTACCCATGAGGTGTTCGTACTATCCCCAAAGTCTCGCGCAAATCCGTGGAGCGATTCGGGAGATCGGGAGTTGGATTTGGGAGAGTTGACCCGCGGGTGTTGTTCATCCCGAGAGCTCAGGTCACACCGGTCTGACCGGTGCCTCTCATCGGTCTGACCAGTGCATATGCTTGTTGAGGTTTTGCTCGGGTGAACGTCTGCGTGAGTTCGCTGTTGTCTCGTGTTGCTGCTATTTCAAGTTTGGGTCAGTTTGGAGCTCGGTAGGCCTGTTTGGCAGATTTGGGGTTTCCTGGCTTGAACCGGTCTGACCGGTGTAGGGGCCTTTCTGTGAAAGTTCCCAGGTTTCACCGGCAGAGACCATTCTGACCGGTGGTGCTCAATGGCTTGATCGGTGTAGGTTAGTGAGGCTCCAGTTGGTGTTCCGTTGCGTTCTCGGGTCCGTGAAGTTGTTTGTTGGTTCCTAGGGCTAGTAGCACTCCAGTGGCTGCGTGGTCTTGGCCAACTTTGGTAGTGAGTCGGAGACGTGTGTTGGAAGCCGTGTTCATCTTGTTGGAGCTTCTATCTCCTTTGAGATGAATTTTTATCGGCTCCCATTCACTCCCGCCTCTCTGGTTCGCCGTTTCGGTCCTTCAAGTGGTATCAGCGCCGGTTACGAGTCTTGATTGACTCTAACCAGTCTAAGATCAAAGGATGGTGTACCAAGAAAGGGGTTCGGGTCCTCCACACTTCGATGGCAAAAACTACCAGATGTGGAGTAAGCGGTTGGTGGCGTTCCTCCGCGAAAAGGGTCAAATCCTTTGGGATGTCATGGTGGACACAGGCTATGTACAACCAATGAACTTCCTCACTCCGGGATCGAGGGACATGTTCAACGCCGACAAGGCAGTTGACTACTTGTTTCGTGCTTTGTGTCAACCTGAATTCGATCGGGTGCACACAGAGAGCTTGGCTTGTAGAATCTGGTCGGTGTTGAAGGAAGCTCATGTTGGAAATGCTCAGGTTCAGGCTCGGATGTATGCGACTTACCGGAGAGTACGAGAACTTCACTCATCTCCCCGGTGAGTCCATCGATGCCTTGTTTCAGAGGTTTACGGTGGTGGTAAACAACATGAGGGCCAATGTGGACGTGCTCCCGTACGATGATCATGATAGGGCTATCAAGCTCTTACACTCGCTAGATCGTACGGTTTGGGGCGGAAAGTTCGAGGCCATTGTAGAGTCGGAGAAGTATGACACTCTGACCATGAACGAGCTGTTCTCGAAGCTCAAGTCAGCTGAGGTGGATCGGGGCATGACAGCCAAGATTGAGGGCCCGACTGACTCTCATAGTCTAGCCCTCATCGGTTGCTCGAAAAGAAAATATAACGCTAACCCATCCACCAGGATGTTCTCCTTGTCCTCTTTGATGTCTATGCTAGATGAGGAGTTTGACGTGCTTGGAGAGGACGAGCTAGCATTGCTGACCAGGCGATTCGAGAGGTTGCACAAGAATCGAGTAAACATGAGGAGGAACACGAGGACATGCTTCCAGTGCGGTAAGCCGGGACACTTCATTGTCGACTGCCCTAAGAAGGTCGAGAACAAGGACAACATAAGCACAAGTCGAAGATGGATGGCAAGTACCGATCAAGGCGCGACCACAAGCACAAGCACAAGAGCAACCACTGAAGGACCGATTAGGCGACCAAAGAGGGGGGAAGTGAATGGGAGCCGATAAAAATTCTTCTCCTAAGAGAGAACTCGGCCTATACCCCAAATTCACAACCAAGGATTCCCACACGAGTTTGCCAAGGTCACGTAGTGACTACGGACCTACCAACTCTAGGAACAAACCCCAAACGATCCCGAAGCAGAAGCACGAATCAAGAAGCAAAGGACTCAGTAATCCTGCGCATTGCCGGCGGACGGTCCGCGGGCCTAGGGCGGACAGTCCGCTACCCACGGGCGGACAGTCCGTTAATTGCAAAAGAACGACCCGATGCGCACTCCAACACGCGGACGGTCCGTACCTCGTCCACGGACGGTCCGCGATGAGGACCATGTGTGGTTCGAGGACCGGTGGATGGTCGCTTCCTTGTGTGATGAGTGATTGACAACGTTGTGTGGACGGATTCTTGGCTAAGTACTGTAGGTGCAGGTTGCGGCTTGACTGGTGTCGGTGCAGGTGAAGAACAAGCGTGAAATGTCGTCGCCGGCGAGGCTTCCAGGTGTGGAGAAGACAAATAGGCTTCGTTCGAGGGACCCGGTGGCCAGCGAGGTCAAGTGCGGGCCGCATGGTGGCATGAACAACAAGATGAAGTAATGGACGATTTCTTGGTTGAGCCTCAAAACCAAGGTCGAGCCGGGACTACGTGGGAGCCGAGTCATGAGTGGTGATTGGCGGAGGCTACACCAAGTTCGCGGGGTTTCCAGTGGTTCACCAGAAAACCACTGGGTTCCTTGGTTGATTCACAAAGCCAAGACCAGAGAACCGAAGACGGTGCTGCAGCAATGCCAGACCGGTTTGACCGGTGGGTACCGGTCTGACCAGTGAGGAGCACCGATCTAACCTGTGTGCGACGACGCAGTCCGGAATCTTCGAAGCAGAGGACACGCGTCGGGATCGCATGGCTTGCGTCGAGGCTAAGCTGGGTGCGGTCGCCGGGTATCCGTCCGATGGAGAAAATCTGAAGACTTCCAAAACCGCCCTTGAGGGCCTTGTATCCCTAGTTGTTAAGTAAGGGTAGTTTAGACTTTCGGTTGCCTCCATATAACCCATGAGGTGAGAGGATGGCAGCCATCTCTTGGAACCGTAGTTCATTTGCTTTCTTATTTTCCCTTCCTATTTTCTTAGGATTTCCATAGGACTAGCTTGAGAGCTTCATGGTGAGATCTTGTGAGAGGGTTGGATGATCGGGCGGCAAGCTAGACCTTGTATGAACCTTCTTGGTATGTATAAATGATTCGGTGTGGTTCCTCAAGGCCTTGTTGTGTTGTTCCTGGTTGTTCTTGGTGGTGATTTTCGGAGCCCTCTCTTGGTGGTTTTCTTGGGGTGTTTTCAGGACCTTGCTCTTGGGGATTGGATGGGGCAAATTTGTGGGAATCCTTTGTGGTTCTTTGGGCTGTGATTCCCCTCCCAAATCAGTGAGTTAAGGGGCTCGATTTTGGGGTTTTCGGTGTTCTAGGGTTAGAGGAGTTCTTGGCGAGATTTCTTCGATTCCTCTTGATTTGGCAAGTTTTGGTGGACAAAACCATAGCTATGGACTCCTCATGAGGTGTTCCTATCATCCCCAAAGTCTTGTTCAAGTCCGTGCACTACAAGGTTTTCCCCCTATTGCAACAAATCCCTTAGGCAACACCACTATTTCGGTTGCAATAGGGGGGTACTATTGCACCGAAATGGTGATTTGGTTGCAATTTGTGTGTCTATTGCAACACAAAATTTGAGTTGCATTATTTATTTGTTCGGTTGCAACATGTTGACGCTAATGCACCCTTTTTTAGGATTTCCGTTGCATTTGGTTGGAAATAATGCCACCCCAATTTTGTGTTGCATTAGCATTCCTTACGTTGCCACAGAAAGTTGCTTTAGCCACCATACTAGGGATGGTTGCGTTTGAACAAGTATGTCGCAACGTAGAATTTTGGTTGCAAATATATCTTTGCGATGTTGCAACAAGTTGGCGCTAATGCACCCATTATTCAGAATTGTGTTGCATTTGGTAGGAAATATTGCTACCCTATTTCGCGCCGCACTAGAAATTCGGGTGTTGCAATATAAATTTGCTATGGCTACCATACTAGGGTTGGTTGCGTTTGAACGGCCTTATGCAACGTATTATTTGGGTTGCAAATATCTCTTTGCGTTGTTGCAATACAAGGAAGGCTATTGCTTCGTCTCTAGCCTCAAGGAGGAATATTGTGTACGTATTGCCACAAAATTTGTTTAGATGAAAAATATCTCGCTATGGGGTTGTAGCGAAATTTAAAATGCGATTTAATAAATAAATTTTATTATGAAAAATCTGAATTTTAACAATATGGTATAGACTATATGTACCATGAAAAAATAGAGGAAAAAAATTGTGTTCTATGGGGATGTGGGCTAAGCCGGACCACAATAGGCTCAACCGCGAGCGTAAAGCCCGGCGAGCGGGAGCCGGAGTGGACCGGCCAGCCCATTAAGCCCCGCGAGCGCAAGTAGCAAGAATTAGTTGATGATGGTAATACGAAGTTCGAAAGCGCGAGCACGCCTCTCATTTTAAGCCGGGATACCCCCTTCTCGGTTTACGGGGTGGCACTAAAGGTGCCGGAGACTAGGATGTGAAAATGTCAAATGGGCCGATGAGAGTAATAAAAACAAGGATATGCGGCCCAAATCGTCTATAACTTACGGCTCCCCCACCCCCAATACACCGTTGCTCCCAACCATCCCCCCTCGTCGGCTGCGACCGTCGCGTCCACATCGAGATGCCCCGCATCGCGGTTCCCCCGCGGCAAGCGGCGGCCGGCGGCGGAGTGGCCGCATCGAGCCTTCCCGGACCGGTGGCGGGCGCGGACTAGGGGGCCGCGGCGCCGTAACACGGCCGAGCGCCGCCACGGCGGGCGGGGCCGCATCGAGGGGATCTGGAGAGCGGCGGCAGCGGACGGCGGGGCCGCACCGAGGGTTTTCAGGCGAGCGGCGGCGGCGTACGGAGGTGCCAATACTCCACCACGCAGAAGCGCGATGCACGCGGGCGGTTCAAGTGTTCCACACCACCTACCTCGTCGTCCTCCGGTATGGTCGGCGGCACCCCAACCCCCCGTCGTCCTCTGGTACGGACGACACCGCCACCTCGTCGTCGTCGTCTGACGGCCCGCATCGCCAAGTCGATCCATCCGGTAAGGGTAAGTAGGCCCTAGTCGGATGCAAGCGTTCCAGAAGAGAAGTGAGGTACACTGCCCTACCCTCTTTGATTTTCCAGGAATCGTGTGACTCCTTTTGCAATTAAAAAAATGTTAGTAGTTCATAGTAATCAAAATTTCATACTAGATAATGGTAATTGTGTTTTTGTGTGCATCCATCTCACCCCATACTAGATAATGATAATGATAATTGGCTTGATTTCTTGCCATCTTTTGCGTGAATCGACTTTGTGTACATTTGATCACAATCCCGAAAACAAAGCCGACCAAATGAATGCGAGTTTTGTCCCATTTAGTAGGTTAGGCCTTTTCTTCAAGCGGGTAGTCGGGGGATCACGGGTAAATTGGTATACATTATGAGTCAAGAGATTGAATAGGTTGTTTAAAACTGAATAACGACAAATTGTTTTGTTTGCTCGAGCTAGTGAACACTGCTAGTCGGTGAGGATCATCATTCCGGACTCGGATGCGGCGAGGACAATAGCAAGAAACCGTCTCCATCAAAAGCTTCGGGATCATCAAAAAGAAAGGTGCATTTTTTTGACTAATTTGCTGCATTGGCCACAACTGTTGTAACACATTTCATGTTAGTAACTTGTGTTTGTTGTCTGCCATAGCAAATGCCCTTGCGCCAAATGGTTCAACGACCGAAGGAGCGCTATGATGATTTGCGGGAGCATTGAGAACCTAAGCGTCGACATTGCCTGGAACGCAGGAAGACATGGAGATGACCCTGAAGGAATTCATGGAGACTGTTGCTGACAAGTTAGAAGTGATGGCGAAGAAGATCCGCAAGCTTCAGGATAAAGTCAATCGCAAGTAGTAGTAATCTAGCTTAGTACGTAACATAACCAGGTCCTAGGTGAATGTTATGCAGATGCTGGTGAATGGTCTATGGATGTGTATGTGGCAACATCTAAGTAATAACTTTGAACATTTATACATGCATCTTCGTATGTCTATGTGTTTGGATCTGGATGAGCCCTTGCAAAATATTTGAACTCATGAGTGACACAAATTGAAATCGTTGGGTCTGTCATGCATATTTGGACTAACCATCCGTCCGTTTTCAGAATTGCGACATGCTATTGTTTATGCTATTCATGTGAATGTTCACAAAGCATTGTGATCAACAATTTGGAGACTCTTCACTAGAACTCCCGAATTTTGTGTATTATTGTTAGCCCCTATAGTAGCCGATCGAAAAGAAAAATAATGAATTACGCATATGTTGAAAACCCCGAGAAAGGTCATACTACGTACAACCTCGAAATATTGAAACCGAGGTATTCCTTGGTTGTACTAAAATTTTGTCTATCGTGTATGTATTGCCACGATCGATAGGGGCTCTTCCGATCCGGACCATTCCAAAATTCCGTCTTCGACAACCTGGTTATTGTTGCGGAGATCTCCACGAGGGCCTCTAGGGGATTGATCTCCACGGCGATCTCCACGTGATTCTTGTTGCGGAGATCCGAGCGGCGCTACGGCCACGTCCGTACGTACCGATGTCTTGATCTCGTATATATATCCAATCGTTCGCCGCATATATATGCATATTGGTATATATATCGTCATCAAGGTCGATTGAAATTAAACATGAACAATGCAGATTAACTAATGGCATCGACGAAGATCGAAGTTGGATGCGCTTGCCTCGACACTCAGCGGATTGGCAGAACAATTTTCGAATTTTTTTGCAAAAATTTACGGCCTCATCAGCGCGAGGTGGATCTATTGCGTGTCCATGTAAATTGTGTCAATGCATGATCAGACATTCCACCGTGGGTTGCATTCAAATTCATTTACTCAATAGAGGGTTTGCTGATTGTTTCATCGATGCTGGTAACATTCAAGACCAAACTAATACTTCTTCTCAGGGTCCTGTGAATCAAGATGTTACTGCTGATCTCGAAAATCATGATGCACTACCTACAGCTGATGATACAACACATTTATTTGTAGAAGACGATGAAGAAGATGGTTTGGATGATAACCCCGTCGCCACCAATACTCCGATTAGAAACATTATCGGTGGCACTATACATCATAGACAAACCGGAGATGAGGAAGAGGCGGATAAGCGAGCGAGAGATCTTTTTGAAACTATTAGAGCAGGCAAAGAAGGAATTGTATCCGGATGCAAAAATGCAACGAAGGTCTCTTTTATTGTGGAGCTTTTTCGGATAAAGTGCATGTATGGCTTAAGTAACGCGTCATTGGAGGCCATACTTAAGCTCTTTGGAAAGGTTCTCCCCGACCGCATTGTATTCCCGACTCCTTGGATAAAGTGCAAAGGGTGATTCGAGACACGGGCTTGGACTATGTCAAGATACACGCATGCCAAAATGATTGTGTGTTATTTTTTGATAAATACGCAAATCCGGAAACATGTCCCATTTGTAAGGAGTCAAGGTGGAAAGTTGTAGATAAAACCTCGATAATAATTGCGGTGCGGTGGGTGCTACTTCGTTAAGAAGCGGTTACCGATTAAGATCCTACGCTACTTTCCTCTTATTCCTCGGCTTCAAAGAATGTATATGTCAAAGCAAATGTCAAAGGATATGCGGTGGCACAAGAATGAATTGGTGAATGATGCGAAAATGCGTCACCCCGCCGACTCAAAGGCATGGAAGCACGTGGATTCGCAGTTTACATGGTTTTCGAAGGAGGAGGTCGTAACGTTAGGGCCGGGTCTTGCTTCGATGGCTTCAATCCCTTTGGCATGCAAAGTCTTACGTATTCCATTTGGCCCGTCATCCCGGTTCCTTACAATTTGCCTCCATGGATGTGTCGAAACAATCTAACCGGATTTTGTCAATGTTGATTCCTGGTCCAAAATCTCCCGGAATGGATATTGATGTATACTTGAGGCCCCCGATACGGAGCTCAAGGAGCTTTGGAATAATGGTGTTAAAACAAGAGATGCGGGGACTAAGGAGAATTTTAGATTGCGTGCTATACTTCTTTGGACAATTAATGACTTCCCGGCCTATGCTATGTTGTCCGGTTGGAGCACTAAAGGGAAGTTTGCATGTCCATACCGCCACAAACATACCGAGTATTTGTGGTTGAAACATGGGCGGAAGCACCGCTACATGGCACATCGACGTTTTTTGGCCCCCGACCATCCATGGCGCAACAATGCGGTCGGCTTCAACAACAAGGTCGAAACCGGGGAGGCACCGTAACCACTATCCGGTGCACAGTACTTGAGCGGTATTCTACTTTTGAACAAGTAGAATTTGGAAAGACATTGTTATCAAAAAAAAGGAAGCGTGACGAAGACAACGGATGGCACAACCGGAGGAAGAAGAGTATTTTTTTGAGCTCCCTTATTGGTCTTCTTTGCTCATCGAGGCATAATTTGGACGTGATGCACATTGAGAAAAATATATGCGAGAGCATACTAGGCACTCGCTTAAGTTGGATGGCAAATGTAAGGACGGGGAGAATGCTCGGCTTGACATGGAGCATCTACGGATACGACCGTATCGGCACCACCGTGATTAAAGATGATAAGTATACCTTGCCATCGGCCTTGTACGAGTTAGATAAGGATGCCGGGGAAAGTTTGTGTGAATTTTTATATGGAGTGAAGATGCCCGATGGGGTTTCCTCGAATATAAGAAGATGTGTTGATGTAAAGTCACGTAAGGTGTCAGGCTTGAAAACGCATGACTACCATCTAATTCTACGAAACTTTTACCCTTAGTGGTGCGTAGGATTTTGCCGTAGCCGTTGTCATTGGATTGATTCAGCTTAGTAATTTCTTCGATGCACTATGTTCAAAGGAGTTGGTGGAATCGAATTGGACGAGCTCAAATTTGTTCAATTAGGGGAGGCCGTTTGTCGACTTGAGATGATATTCCCACCGCATTTTTTGATATCATGATCCATTTGCTCGTTCATCTAGTCGAAGAAGCTAAACTTGGGGGGCCGGTGTGTTACGGATGGATGTACCCGGTGGAACGGTACCTACGCACCGTGAAAGGATATGTGAGGAACAAGGCTCACCCCGAATGTTCAATTGCCTGAGGGATACATACTCGAGGAGTGCCTTACATTCTCGCTCAAGATTCTTGGACGTGGACACCAAAGACAATCGTGTTGATCGACATGAAACGGTTCTTGTTAATGAGCCACCATCCGGTTTGAGCATTTTTTCGTAAATGGATTACAAGAGGAGAGGACGGACGGTTGAAGAAATACCACCAAATGAGTTTCGGAAGATGAGGCACTACATAATTTGCAATTGTGATGAAGCTAGACCATATGTTGAGTAAGATGCACTACCGAACATCATTATTGCTTTTAATTTTAAATATCAAACTAACGGTAATATTCTTTTGTGTGCGGCGAGCATTTGGAAGAACCGAGGGCACATGGATCCGAAAATCTTGATAAGCGACATGAGGCTCAACTCGTAAGATGGTTTGAAAGCAAGATCACGGTTTACATGCTAGAGGGGAAGTAAGTTCGCATTTGTTTGCACTTGCTCAAGGACCGGATCCCCGACCTCGTACATTGAATAGATGTCATATCAACAATTGGCTGTTTCGTACCGTTAACATCGAGAGAACCCTTGTGACACAAAACGGTGGTGTGCTTGTCAAGGGTGAGGCGAAGGCACAAATTGGTATGGGGTGATTAAAAGAATGATCTCACCGGAATTCCCCGGACAAAAAGAAGTTATTCGTTCCGGTGTGACTGGTTTGATGTGCCTCTTGTCACAAGTACCAACGAGAGGCGAGAGGATACGGTAAAGATAAATATGGGGTCATTGACATCGATACTACTCGACACAAGTTTAGCAATGAACCCTATATTCGGCAACACGAGCAGAATAACGGTGTTTTATGTGAATCGGTGAACAAACACCGGGCTGGAGCGGTGTTATTTCAATGAAACCAAGGAACTTGTTTGCCATGCTCCGAATTAGATCTCGAGGACTCACTTGCTGTGGGTATCGAAGGTATTAATTTGCTCGGTGAACACCGGGTTTTGACAAATTGGTCTAGATCGGACAAGGAAGGCACAACCGGCGATGTCTCGGTTATTAATCGGGTTCGGGCCGAGGCGGTTGACGAACCGGACGACGAAGTATTTGATGTTGATGATGAACATGATGCGGATGACACGTACATTGATGATGGAATTGTTGCACCAATAGTTCAAGATGCCCAAGATGATGAGTTTTTCAATTGATACTTACTCGGACCGTAGTCATGACTTCTATGTTGCCATTATTTACTACTTCGGAAGACTTTTGCATAAATCTTAATATTTAAAATATGAATCAAAAAATTGGTATGACAAACAAAAAATAGGGGGCCGTAGGGCGGGCCGAGTCACCAACGAGTGCTCTACCGCGAGCGTGAAGCCCGGCAAGCGGGAGCCCGATGGGCCGGCCACCCCAACAAGCCGGAGGTTAGTAGAGAGGAAGCAAGTGTTCGAGAGGAGTTCGGGATGGCAAGCACGCCTCGCCTTTTAAGTTGTGGTGCGCCCGCTTGAGGTAGCGGTGTGGCACTAAAGATTTTGCTTTGATGTCTTTGCGTGCGGCCCTTCGCACACACCGGAAGTAATAAGGACAAATGGGTCGGCCCAATCTCGATCGCAATCCTTTTCTAACAAAAGGGAACATTGATAATTTGCAAATGTGCTTGTTGCTTTTAATATGTTGATATAGAAAATAAAAAATTGACTAACAAATGATACAAATTAATCTTTAGTAAATCAACAAATAATTAGAGTAATATGGAAGTTATCTGTCAAAATTGCCCAAATAAACAAGGCCTCCTAGTTTCAATCCATCACCGAATTACTACTAATATGTACACATGTACTTGTTCCGAAAACCAAGAAATTCTACTTGCTACTTTTGGTTAGTACATTATTTACATGATTCTACAAATGAGCATACGGCGTAAATCGGTAACCATGCTTGATCTCAAGCCGATTAGCGATCTCAAAAGACAGAAATGCATCCTTGGCGGCGTATTGCACCCGCCATTCGTGCAACACCCTCAAACCCCAAAGCTCGTGGTTCACATTTCGTCCTTGTACGAGAGGTAGCTCCGATACTCGATTTCCAATCTTCTCCAGTGACGATCTGTAACCATTTCGGTACAGATGCCTATACTTCTCATGAACGTCAGCAACAATCAGTTGAAGGTCTTTCCAATTAGAAATCTTGACGCCGCAGTCCTCCTGTAGGCGTTCAGCATCGTTGGTGATGTGCGCTCCCACAAAGATGTGGCCTTCCTCGGCCGAGGAACTTGCTCGGACATCGGGAAGCTTGTAGCCGGCGTGGTGCACCCGGTAAATAAGGCGGCCTCGAACCGACACACAATTGCGGCAATGCGAGCTTGTACCCGCCACTGCGAAGCTGAATCCACTCGGTGTCCAATCCGACGAGCAAACGTTCTGGAGGTGGGCTACCTTTGATTTCGTCGATGAACTCCGCCACTACTCAGGCGTCGCAAGTGACGATGGTCTTGATGCTCGGGTACCGCTCCTTGAAGAATTCAACCTCATGCATGGTAGTTGGGGGCGGTCCCTGCTCCTCCAAAAGTCGTGGACGGACGACGGCGGGGCGCCATTCGTCCCAGCCGCTCCGATCTCGAACGTCGGCTGGATCAACGGCGGCCTCCCACGGGTTGAGGGCGACACGCTTGCCACCCCGCGGTCCCAAACCAAGAAAGCAAAGTTCCAAATCGTCGTCGAGGGACAAATCCACGACTAGCTAGCAACCTGTTTGTGCCTTGCGGGACTAACTCCGCTTCGAAGCGACGCTCGGCGCCGACGACGCGGCCGGGATTGCTCCGCCCGCATCACCTAGGTTCTTGTACAGCCGGCGGCGGCATCGGCCTCTACGGCATCCCCCTTCATTTGTGGGGCGCCGCCGTCACCCGATGCGTCGCTTCGGGTCATCGCCGCCGTTTCGAGGTCGCGCTTGCGATGGCGGTTGCGAGAGATTGCAAGCTTTGGGGGGGTCGCCGGCAATGGAGGCGAGCACGAAAACCCCTTCTCCTTCGATGCGACAAGGTGGGAGCGAGTGGGTGGGGCGGGGTAGGGAAGAGGCTAAACTAGTATATTATATGCTTTGTCGTTTCGGCTTCATATACGGGTCAAATCGACGTCTTGGTTGCCGAAGCAATGGGCATGGCAAGATTTGAAGACAACCGCAACACGAAGGGGCGGCGGATCTTAATTAACTGCTACACGCACGCGCGCCTGGGGAGTCGTGGTCTGGCCGCAACGCTTCGCCGGCACCGGATATTTGCATGCAAAATCACACAAGGGGTTTGATGTCTGAAAAGGTTTGCGAAAAGCTCTGTATCGCAAAGTAGATCCAAATTATTTATGTAGTTTTAGATTTCATCTACATTTACTACTCCATGGAAAGTAAGTTATTTTCAAAACTACTTTCAAAATCGTAGCTAAATACCTGGATTAAGTAGGTTCATTAGATTCGTCACACAAAGTTACGCCGACACGTGAAAAGGTTTTACAAATAAATTATATTTAGTGTTCCATTTATGATAGATTCTTGGGGCTAATTTTATTTAGATGCGAACGGAAGATGAAACGCGCCGCCGCGCCTCGCGATCTCCCACGCGTTCGGTCCCTACGTACTCTACTCGAGTGCCCTACGCCCGGACGCTTTGTTCAACGAAGCTCCTAGCCTCCTACCGCGCACGCGTCGGCTGGCCGCCGTGACGGGTGACAAGACGGCACGGGGGGCCGGAGTAGTTTGCTTCGTACACCCGACCACGCCCCCCCCCACAGCAGTGAACAAAAATCACAATGGCAGAAACAAGGAACAATGCGAAGTTCGATTTCATCGGCCACGAGGGGCCGGTACATATTAATCTTAGAAAGGTGAGTTACAGGCCGCCAATGTCGGCGGCGGCGCCGTCGTGAAGCACGCCGTCGATGTCAACCCCCGCGGCGGCGGCATCGGCCGCAATGCGGAAGTGCAGCGCGTAGTGCCGCGGTCGTTCTCCGGCGGGAACGGCCACTCCGCCGCATCGCCCAAGGGAAAGTCGACTTGCGCGTCCGCCGTCGCGAGCGCGCGGGCGGCTCCCCGGCGCGCACCGCACGCACCGCCTCCTTGACACGCCTTGGGAGCGCGCGAAGACGGTCGGGCGCCACCGGAGCCCCGGGCCGACCACCGTGACGGCGACCTCCACCGCGCGCGTAAGTTCATCGTGGCGATCCTCCCGCATCGTTCGGGCGGCGGCGCAGCCTCCTCCGCCCTCGCTCGCGGCGGAAAGACGCCTCCGCCTCCTCGGGCGAGGCAAGAAACAATGGCGACGAGTCAAACAAGAGCCTAGTGGGCGGCGTGCACCGACGGAGTACGGGAACTCACCAAAAGCGGCGGGCCTCCACATCGGCCTTGGCGCCGCGAACTCCGGGCCGTCTCCGGTCTCGGCCGCCCGAAGGGCGGTGTGCATCGCATCCCGGTCCCCTCCGGGTCCCGTACCTTGCGCGACGCGCGTCGTCTAGACTACGCCGCGTCCTCGCCGCTCTCCTCTGCCGAGTCCCCGGCCTCCCGACGAACGGGGGCGTCGCCCCGAGACGAGGAAGAAGACAAGCTCCGGATTCCGACGACGAAGATCCACCGGACGGAGGCGCCGCGCCGGCCGAAGGACCCGGCCATATGTCGCACTAGGAAACGAAGAAGGATGACAACGATCGGATCCTCGGCGAGCACAGAAATTATGGAGACAGGAAGACACTCACCCCCGCGAGAAATCAACCGACGGAGACGCGGCGGCACCGACGGCGACGAACCCCCGGGGGGCCTCTTCGCGGGCGCTTCTCTCCGCCATAGATGCGCGCGGGGGAGTCTAGGGGGCGGGAGACGAGCGGCTACTCAAGATCGACGAAGAGCGGCGCGGTGCAAAGGAGCGGGATTGGCAAACACAGCGAGGCCCCGCGGTTATATAACTCGCGTCGGGGCAACTGCATTCGTACCACTGCCGTGTGGGGCCCACAGATCAATGACTAAAAGGCAGAATATCCCATTGCAGGGACGCGACCCCACTAACTCGGCGGGGTGGGGCGGTTACCAAGGGTCAATGACGGGTGTACCCGGCACTAGTTGGCCCACAAATCGCTCTGTACGGAAATTTGACCCCATCTCGTGGACGGAGTTGCGGGACCCACCTCGTCGGTAGGATTGTTGCGCCAAACGGTCGGCCCGAACCCGCGAGAGATTTCCCCATTGGACAGAGTTGTGGGCCCCACCTGTCGGCACCCAGATTGGGATGTGTTCTTGAGTTGTTCATGTTCATAATGAACTTGATCATTTGTATCGTTTATTCATAACTTCAAAGTTGTTTATATGTGTCAAATGACGTCCAAATCAGGAAATTTTTTTTCCTACATTCTTATGACAACATAATCTAGATCATGGTGTCCACTCCATATCGTGTCACAGCGTCTGAGCAATAATAATTTGAAAATAGAACATTTCATAACTAGATTCAAGATTTTCAATCGATGAGACGACGTCAATTTGAAATGAGATGAATACCAAAGTTTCATAGCTCGTCGAGATGAACAAAATTTATATTGGTTGGATTCTCATTTGAAGAAGGGGTACTACACATTGTTAGTTAATCCTAGGTTCACTCTCATTGTTTAAGAAACTTGGTCGGAGACATGTCATTTTTGTTCTACGTGATCGTACCCCTTCTTCAAATGAGATGAATACCAAAGTTTCATAGCTCGTCGAGATGAACAATCTTTATATTGGTTGGATTCTCATTTGAAGAAGTGGTCCTACACATTGTTAGTTAATCCTAGGTTCACTCTCATTGTTTAAGAAACTTGGTCGGAGACATGTCATTTTTGTTCTACGTGATCGTACCCCTTCTTCAAATGAGAATCCAACCAATATAAATTTTGTTCATCTCGACGAGCTATGAAACTTTGGTATTCATCTCATTTCAAATTGACGTCGTCTACTGATTGAAAATCTTGAATCTAGTTATGAAATGTTCTATTTTCAAATTATTATTGCTCAGACGCTGTGACACGATATGGAGTGGACACCATGATCTAGATTATGTTGTCATAAGAATGTAGGAAAAAAAAATTTCCCCGATTTGGACGTCATTTGACAAATATAAACAACTTTGAAGTTATGAATAAACGATACAAATGATCAAGTTCATTATGAACATGAACAACTCAAGAACACATCCCAATCCGGGTGCCGACAGTGGGGCCCACAACTCGTCCAATGGGGAAATCTCTCGCGGGTTCAGCCGACCGTTTGGCGCAACAATCCTACCGACAGTGGGTCCCGCAACTCCGTCCACGCATGGGGTCAAATTTCCGTACGATCGATTTGTGGGCCAACTAGTGCCCGGGTACACCCGTCATTGACCCCCGTGATTCCGTGTCCTCCCTATGAAAGCGCAGCTTCCTTAAAACCCAATGAACCCCCGCGACCCCCCAAATTCAATCTACAACATGATCTGGAGGCGGCGGTTCTTTTCCATCTCCCCTCATCCTCGCCGGGGATAACAGCGTAGCACATCCAATTACCCACCGTGCGTGACGAACTGCAACCACTCCATGGAAAAGATCTCCGTGGCTCGCTACGAGGCGTCATCGAGGCTGCTGGAACCGCCGACGGAGCCGACGATTGACATCGTCTCCCGCGTCGGCGCGCGCCGAGGATGCCATTGTGGATCTCCGCAACCTCGCGCGCAACATGCAAGGCAATGTGCGTGGTGGGCGGCGCCGCCACGGTCGGACGACGCCTAGCCCCGAAACGCGTCTCCGCGGCGTCGATTCTACCTCGGCCACGAGTATCGCGCGGCGCTCGTCAACACACCGGCCAACGTCGGCAACCCGAGGCCTTGTTCCCGGAGCGGCTTGCGCCGCGCGCGATCGGGGAACACACGTGGCGTCATCACGCCGTGCCTCGACCCGGCTACGCGCGCGCCGCGGAGGGCGGGTCACAAGGAATCGATGTACGCCCTCTCCCTCTTCCTCTACGGACCCAACAGCCGGCGAGGCCGACGACGACGAGGCCAGGCGGCTCCTGCGCTTGGTCGAGGCACCCCAAGAGGGGGCGACGGTGCTTCCTTGGATAAATTTGACTTGCACAAAACGCCGCTCCAGGATCATTGCGTCGACGTGGGACTACCTGCTTACAGATGCGAATGCGATTGCCGTGTCGCCGGTGCCGGCGCCCGTACCTCGCCACGACGATTTGCAGTGTGCGGGTCGCGGGTGTGGCGACCACGCAGGATGGCATGCTTGGTACTCGTGGCGTAGGTTCTGCAGCGAGGAGTGTAGGATCCGAAACGAGTGTGATTGGTTCTTCTACACACTCAAGGAAGCGTTAATGATCTGAAGGAAGGTATAAAAGTTGTGATTGCTGATATTTCTTGATAAATTAGTTCCACACATGATGCACCCTAAAAGACATTCTCGGATTTCGGTGTACATGTTTGCGTTCTTTCTTGTGTTTTACAAGTTCAGCGATTGCTAAACATTATTTCGGCACAAGATTTGAGTTATCATTTGTTCGACGATTCGTTTAATGCTTTCTTCATGTTCGGAAATTTATCCGCAAGTGACGAGGGACCTTGAAGAGAGGCTCTGGCGTCATTTCAGTCACATCTTTGAAGAAATCCAGCTAATAAACACAAAGCATGTCTCTCAAGTTGTGTCTTTCGACTATGTATGTGTCTTTACAATTTGTGTCCTTGTAGAGCATGTTTTTGATGATGCTTAGTTGGTGTGGTGTCAACGTGACTCGGGTAGCTAGCCCGTGAAAACTCGCTTGTCATAAATCTTACCGATTGCTACCCGATCTTTATGTTTGTTACACATATTTGTGTGATGCATTTTACTACGGTACAAATCGATAAAGGGTTTATGGTAGTCTGCTAAAGTTTATACAAATATGACATTCGTAAATTTACTCGACCACATCAAAAAAAGTGTAACCAATATACAATAACTTTGTGGTAAACAAGAAGTAAACTTTGTGGGACCCACCCGTCGGTGGCCACACCAAAATGCATCCCTCAAATACGCCAAACGTTCGGAAAAAATGGGTAGCCGGCGATTTGGAATGTGGCGCCGCTTTTTTCCCATCCGAATTATTTAACTTTCGCCCAAACTACCGCGCAACCATGACCGGGGCCACCACGCCGGTTACAAGAGTAAAAAGTCACGCGTCTTTACTTTCCCTCCCGAATCCCCTCGCAAAACAAATCTACAACTCGGTCGGGCTAGGGGCCGGGTAGACGATACGACTACCGCCGCCGCCGCCGCCAAGCCGCTTCTCGCCGCGCGTACACGAGGATGCCGTCGTCGAGGGAGCCGCAAGGGTGACCCCTACGTCCTCTCGAAGCGCGGCGCACACCGTCGTCGGCCATGCTACCTAGAATGTTCACAACCCCCGGTGCGGCGATTGGTGAACCTACCGCCACCATGGCCCCTAGGCCTAGGGCGACGGGGGGCTCTCTTTGGGTCATCATCACCTTCGGCCGACGATGAAGCACGCGTCGACGTGGACATAGGTCCGGACCCCGATGTTTTACCTTCATCTCGGGACGAGACGACCGAGGCCGTACGTCGTATCGTGGTTCCATCTTTCCCCTCGTTCGTACCGCATCCAACATCTCATGCATCCGTGCACGCACCGGTACCCTAGATTTCATGCATTTGATCACGCGATTTGCACACCAAATTTCTTCACATGTTATTGATATGACATCGAAATGAATGCGCGGATCATTAGATGATCGGTCTTGGACCGTATATATGATTGAGAAGGGTATAGATGGGGAGCCGTATACAACACATACTTGTCACCCTCGTGGTTCACAAATCACCCTACAAACCATAAACAACCCGAAACAAAAAGCTCGGGGTACGGGATGAGGGACATTGTTTACTACAAGACTAGAATTCCCGACTCTCTTGCGGAAGCAACACTCACCGAGATCGACTACGACGTCGACGTAGAAAGAATGAAACGATTCACGAGGAGGAGATGGTGATCAGATTAGTTGTCTCCAGAGAGCCAATACCTAGAAACCATACCATGGCCATAACACCTTTGAAATCCAAAAGTGCTTACATAAATGCTGATGATGAAGAAGAAGTAGAAGAATGTGACTTAGATGAATACAAACTTTGGCTAGCTGATTTGCATCAAGAGAAGAAAGCCTTGGGTAAGATATGCTTCAGCCAAATATTTGTGTACTTATACTCCGAATTTGCATGTTCGATCACATGAATGAAATTAATTATGGATTATATTTCAGAATTAAAAGACATTTTCGGGGATGACACAATCGATACATACAGAGAATACCCGAATGTTGCGGGAAGATCGCTTGAAGACATCGGTAATATCCCTCTCCTAATTTGCAAGCAAATTACCATTTTTTGTCATACTACAAAATATGATCGGTCATCATATGCCACTAAATTCTCTGCGAACGGTACGTGGACCCCACCTTCATTTTGCAACACAGAATGAAATGAACCCAACACTCGCAAGTGCGGCCTCCATCTCATGCTCGGCGTTGGAAACAACACGAGCAAGGATCCGGTAACATGTGTTCCATAGAAATTACCCGTCCGTGCATACGGCTATTTTGTGGGTATTATCACATGCATGTTGTTCGCATGGAATAGGCTCCCAAAAAGTTAAGAAAAGAGGACGCGGTCCCGTAAGAGCATTGACGGTAATCGCCAAGAGAATCAAGGCGGGCAAGCGACGCTTAGACATTCAATTCTCTAAACATGGAGGACCGGTAGGTGATAACTACCGCTCATTCGTTGATGAAGTGGTCATGTATACAAGGAAAAGGGCTCCTATCATTGGAGTGAAATCATGGAAAAATGTTAGGGAACAAGTCAAAAACGCAATAGCAACTGATGTATTGGTAATAATAGACTTTGCTTTTCAGTACAATTCAAATAAAAAGTAACATATAAACTCACACAATATTTGAATGCTATTGTGATTATATAACAGGCAAAGTGGGACATGGAGGATAATGCTGAATCAAGGGAAAAGATATGGGCCATTGCTAGGGAGCGTTACAAAGGATGGCGTTCAACTTTCAGTGCTACAGCCAAGACATACAGCAGCTACCACCAGAGAATGTTACATAAGCCTACAGAATTAGATATTGTTGAATGGCACTATCTGTTGAAGTATTTCAGTACTGCTAAATTCAAGGTTTGTTCCACATTGTTAATTACGATTTCTGACCATACATTTTTCATTCAAATGGCGATGTCTGAGTCTTTAAGATTTTTGTTCATAACTTTTCATTGTATAGGAAAGGAGCACACAAAATTCTGCGATTCGATGCCAACAAATGACAAGACATTTGTCAGGCGCTAAGCCTTATTCTCGACGCAGCGTATGAGAAGGTAATAACCGGACAAGCACATCTCCAATCTGTCTTGCGGGATGAAGAACATTAATTTGTTATTTTCTTGGCATAACGAGAGAGACCCGAAACCGGTGAAGAGCCCGATGATATGGAACTTTGGTGGATAACTCACACTAACCCGGGGTCTTGGACGGACGAACAATCTAAAAATGTCTATGTGAGTTCTCAATGAATTAGTACATACATTACTATACATAGGCTTATGCAACTATAGAATGCAACCGATCTCTTGTTCAACTAACTCCTCCACCTTGTGCCTTGCAAATGTTAGGACACCGCAAGCGGCGTTATTGCCTGAGGCGGAATCAAATGCGGACAACAACTTTGTTTCCCAAAAGGAAAAAAACGAGATGTTCCAAAAAGCCTACAAAGATGTCACGAAGTGCAAATCAACCAAGTTGCATGGAAACGGGTACACGGCAAAAAACCCAACTAGAAGGCAAAGCTCAATGCGGAGCGCGAGGAACAAATTCGTAGGGAAGAGCTACGGCACGAGGAACACGTCGAGCTCATGGACGCATTTGGGCAGCCTATAAGAAAAAATGTCGGGATGGGAAGAAGAAAGGGAAGCGAAAGGAGAGAACATGCACGCCAACTTGAAGAAAGTGAAAAGAGAAGGCGAGCGGAACTACAACAACGCTTAGGCAAGAGTTCCTATCAATGCGCAAGCATCAAATGGACGATCACAAGTTCCACAGTGCTGGTCAAGCTATTTGCATGAATGCGTTTCTTTCCTTGGGTTCTATATATGAATGTTTGTATCCTTTGGTAGGTTGACCGGCCAATATCCGTACAACCATGCCCAAGCAACAATGTCACCGAATCTGCGCCGACGAAGCGGCGGTTGCATCAATCACCCAAAAAAACAACCTTGTCGCCGAATCCGCGTACAACGTGGCGGCGGAACCATCAATTCCTACATCCGGGAATGTACAACCGGACTCCGGGAATGTGCTCTCGTGTACTCGAGTTGTTCTCGAATTCGCAACTTTTTACTAGTACATATCATCGATTCTTGATGAAATTACGCCTAATCTTGTCCTTCCAAATGATTGGTTCATAGGAGAAGGAATGCGAAGAAGCTCGAAAACAAGTATTTCGCAAAACCGAAGCACTAAAGGTGGTGTTAACAATCCCGAAACTCAATCCACCGTTAGACAAATTTCTTCTCAACGGCTACGGGTACAAGTTGCACAAAGGAGACGACAAAGCACCAAAAAGACAAGAGGTGAAGCTTTTTTCAACAACTCTTACTGCCGTGAATGTAATTCATGTTTCAAATTTGTCAAAGTGTGTTTATGGTTGTGGTAATTATTTGATGTCATTATGCTATTTTTATGAATCACAATCAATCTTTGGTTTGCTATATGTTGTTGTTTCACAAATTCCAATATTAGAGATTAATTGATGCTACCTTAAAAATTTTGTTGATTCTTTACGGTGATGACACCTCCTTGCATTGAATCCCCCTTTCTTGATCAAGTGTTGGGATCATCTCCATGTAACAATTGGCAGACCAAGTTCTTCATGTCCTAGCAAATTTGTGTACTATGTGTTGAAACAATGTCCTGTGCCAAACTTTTCAGTATTTAAGTACTTCATGAGTCATGTAATTAACTCATTGGATGGTTCAATGTTGGTTAATTAACTATAGATGCATTGTTATATTTATCTGCTGATGTTAATTAATGCTGCAATTACTGCTGCTACATAAATGAGCGTGGCAGAATACATCAGTGTTTTTCGTTGCCAAAAGTAGCGTGGCAATAGTAAGGTGCACTTGTAGCACCCCTAATACGAACGTGGTAATAAGAAATTCAACTTGTAGCAACACAAAGGGAACGTGGCAATAGTATGGTGTACTCGAAGCAACCCTAAATAGGAACGTGGTAATAAGAAGTTCAACTTGTAGCAACACAAAATGAGCGTGGCAATAGATAGTGCACTTGTAGCAACCCTAATAGAAACGTTGTAATAAAGACTTTAACTTATGGCAACCAACCAAATGACGAAGCAATAATAGAGTACAACATATTACAACCAATCAAATTACGTGGCAATAGATAGTGCACTTGTAGCAACCCTAATAGAAACGTTGTAATAAAGACTTTAACTTATGGCAACCAACCAAATGTCGAAGCAATAATAGAGGACCACATATTACAACCAATCAAATTACGTGGCAATAGAGGATACCACCTAAAGCAACGTAACCAATATCGTGGCATCAGACAATGCTACCTATCACATCGAAATCAACTTTTGTGGCAAAAGAGGAGACCACCTATAGCAACTAACCAATTTCGTGGCATCAGACAATACTACATATTCCAACCAAATTACTTTCGTGGTAATAGACGAGGTTCAACCAATAGCAACCAAAGTCAGTGCGTAGCAATACTATAACTTGCAACGAAACGAAACGTTGCAATTGCACCTTTGGCAACACCGCAGATGTGTCGCAATAGTACACTTTGCAACCAAAACAAGTGTTGTAAAAAACCCTAATTGCAACGTTGCGTTACGTTGCAACAAAAAAACTTTGGCAACCACTAGATGGACAACGACGCAATACCCTAATGCAACGCGGCCTTTCGCATCCCATGGCCCACGGAACAATTTGGTTGCAATTGTGTCTATTGCAACCAAATATGGCATATTGCAACACATTTTGTGCGTTGCATTAGGGGGAAAATCTAGTAGTGGTGGAGCGATTCGGGAGATCGAGGTTTGGATTTGGAGGAGTTGACCCGCGGGTGCTGTTCATCCCGAGCTGCCCATGCTACACCGGTCTGACCGGTGCTCTTGACCGGTCTGACCGGTGTGAGTCACCTGTGGGATTTGCCTCGGGTGAACTACTTCACTCATGTGTCTTCGGGTCTTGGTGCTGCTGGTCAGTTCTTGGTTTGTTTGGAGTTGTTTTGTTAGGTTTCATGTAGGGTTTTCCTTCAGTGCAAGTTGTGTTTTGGGGGTGGTTTTGTTCCAGGGCCTGGAGAAGTCACTAAGGCTTTCTGGAACGTTTGTTGTGCGGCTGCTGTAGCCACCGGCCTGACCGGCTCTGTCCACCGGTCTGACCGGTGTCACCGGTCTGACCTGCGCAGGCCATCGGTCTGACCGGTGCAGCACAGGCCGCAAGCCGTGCAAGTTTCCGCTGTGCGTGTTGGTGTGTTTTGGCTCGGAAGGTTGTTTGTTGGTTCCTAGGTCCAGTAGAACTCTAGTGGCTGCGTGGGCTTGGCCAACGTGGGTAGTGAGTTTAGAGAAGTGTGTTGGAAGCCGTGTTCGTCTTGTAGGAGTCTCCATCTCCTTCGAGAAGAATGTTCATCGGCTCCCATTCACTCCCCCCTCTCTGGTTCGCTGTATCAGTCCTTCAAGTGGTATCAGAGCTGATTCGGGTCTTTATTGACTCTAACCAGTCTAAGATCCAAGGATGGCGTACCAGGAACGGGGTTCGGGTCCTCCACACTTCGATGGAAAGAATTACCAGATGTGGAGTAAGCGGATGGCGGCGTTTCTCCGCGGCAAGGGTCAGATCCTTTGGGATATCACGGTGGGCACAGGCTATGTCCAGCCGATGAACTTCCTTGCTCCAGGATCGAGGGACATGTTCGACGCCAACAATAAGGCGGTCGACTACTTGTTTCGTGCTTTGTGTCAGCCTGAGTTCAATCGGGTGCACACCGAGCACTTGGCTTGTAGAATCTAGTTGGTGTTGCAGGAGGCTCATGTTGGGAATGCCCAGGTTCAGGCTCGGATGTATGCGACCTACCGAAGAGAGTACGAGAACTTCACTCATCTCCTTGGTGAGTCCATCGATGCCTTGTTTCAGAGGTTCACAGTGGTTGTGAACAACATGAGGGCCAATGTGGACGTGCTCCCGTACGATGATCATGATAGAGCTGTCAAGCTCTTACACTCTTTGGATCGTACGATTTGGGGTGGAAAGTTCGAGGCCATTGTGGAGTCGGAGAATTATGACACTCTAACGGTGAACGAGTTGTTCACGAAGCTCAAGTCGGCTGAGGTGGATAGGAGCATGACAGCCAAGCTCGAGGGCCCGACTGACTCTCATAGTCTTGCCCTCGTTGGTGGTTCGAAAGGAAAAGCTGACACTAACCCATCCACCAGGATGTTCTCTTTGTCCTCTTTGATGTCTATGCCAGATGAGGAGTTCGACGTGCTTGGAGAGGACGAGCTGGCGTTGCTGACGAGGAGGTTCGAGAGGCTGCATGAGAACCGGGTGAACATGAGGAGGAACACGTCGCCGACTGCCCGGAGAAGGTCGAGAACAAGGACGGCTACAATCACAATTCGAGGATGGATGGCAAGTACCAGTCGAGGTGTGATCACAAGAGAAAGCACAAGAACAAGCACAAGGACGAGCGACAATCGAGGAAGAAGGAGAGCCGAGGAAAGGCCCGAGTGATGGATGGAGCGAGCGACGTCGACTCCAGTTCCGCGTACTCCACCTCGAGCTCAAGCAGCAGTGAAGACGAAGGTGATCGTCACAAGAGCAGGAAGTCGTCCAAGAACCTGCGCGGGCTGAGCTACTTCGCTAGAGACAGCTTCTGCACCATGGCGCTGAGCTCCGGCAGCAAGAAGAGCACACAGAGCGACTCGGACTCTGACTCCGACGACGAGGTGCGTGATGAGCTTCCCTTCTTGTGCCAGGAGAATGAATGGCTTGGCTCGTTGCTTGATAATCATGATGACATGCTTAGAGAGGCCAAGAAAATGAGAAAAGAGCTTAGGGCTTCACTCGAGGATGCTAGGACTAGAGTGGTTGAGCTAGAAAACACAGGTTCTTGATAGCAAGCTTGAGATTGATTCTCTTAAGGCTAGCCCTGTTGTTTCTGATGAGGTTTTTTGTGCTGATTGCTCTATTTTCCTTGCTGATCTTGCCTTGTTTAAGGAAAAGCATGCCTCCAAGTGTGAGGAACTAGATGTGCTTAGGGTTGAAGTGGCTGAGCTTAAATCTAGATCTTCTTTGCTAGGTGCTTGCACTTCTTGCCCTATCTTGCATGCTAAGATTGATGAGATGCATGCTTACAATGTTTCAATTGAGGCTAAGCTGAAAGAACCAATTCCTACATCTTGCTCTACATGTGAAATGCATGCTTTGAAGAATTTGGAACTTGCACATTATGTTGATCGTTTGCAGGATGAGAATGATGAGCTGAGAAAGTTGATGGGTTGGCTGTCTGGTCATGAGCCTCAGTTGAGGATAATGATCGAGACATTTAAGAGGCATGATGATGAGGGACTTGGGGCAAACAAGGTTGGTGAGGAAAGTGGAGATAATATTCCAGAGCCACCAAAAACCCACCACAAAAATGATTTCCCTCCTAAACCTAACCATTTTAGGAACCGACTTGACACAACCCCAGCTCCACCCATGTTTCCTACACAAACAAATGATCTCCAAAAGCCTATCAAGTTTGTGAGCACTTCTGGGAAGGTGTTCTTTGGGAAAGAGAGTAAGAAGGCTAGTGAGGAGAAACCGGTGGAGAAGTCGAGTGGAGAGAAACCAAGTGAGCAGACCCAACCCAAGCCTAAGCCTAAGCTTGTGAGGTTTCATTGTGGCTATTGTGGGAGAGATAGCCATAAGGATGAGTTTTGCTTCAAGAGGAAGCGAGATGAGAGAATGGCGAAGGAGTGGGCTAACAAGGACAAGTACCACCTGTCCGATGGTGTACTTGAGCCACGTGTGCAGATGCCCAGGGCCAAGGCGAGTGTGAGGACAGTTCGGGCTTGGGGAGAGCGGAAGGCTGTTGGATGTGCTTTGCCGCCAAGCTACACCGGTCGGAGGCGGTGAGGGGTACCGGCCGGACCGGTGCGAGCACGGACGAGGGCGGCGGTTCGAGTTTTGTGCTCGTACAGGTGCGAGGTTTGGTTCTGGAGTTCGTGGTTCAGGTGGTTGGGCTAGAGAGTTTGCAGGAGGTCATGTTGCTAGGCATTCTCCCCCTCGAGCTCAATACGGGGATGGGAGGAGTCGTAGCTATGAGAAGGAGAGGAGGGACAGTCCACGGGCTTTCTTTCGTGGTTTTGGTCCTCCTCCAGGTAGAGAGGGTTGGTTCCCTCATGGTGGTTACCGTGGTGGTGTTCGTGGAGGTAGCTTTGGTAGGAAAGATGGTTTGGTTTGTGCTAACCCCACTTTCGAGCAAATGGCTCGGCACTGGTTTTACTCTTTTGGTACTAACCCAGTGCTGAGTCGTTTGTTTGCTCACGTGCTCGTTTTTTAATTTCAGGTGGGAGACTTGAAGAACATTTGGTTGATTGACTCCGGTTGCTCGAGGCATATGACCGGAGACAAGGGGTGGTTCTCAAGTCTCGTCCCGGTGGTGACGAAGAGGTACATCACTTTTGGGGACAATGGGCGTGGGCGTGTGCTTTCAGAAGGTGAGATTAAGGTGAGTGACAAGATCACTCTCAGGCGTGTTGCTCTTGTTCAATCGCTGGGGTACAATTTGGTTTCTGTGTCCCAGCTGTTGGATGAGGGTTTTGAGGTGTTGTTTCGGCCTGGTGGTTCTCAGATTTTGGATTCTCGAGGGGACCTTGTCTGTATGGTCGTTCCCGAGGGTCAGGTGTTTCGAGCTGATTTTTCTCAGTCTTCTGGTGTGGAGCGTTGTTTCTTGGCTGGTTCTTCGAGTGAGTTGTGGAGGTGGCAAAGGAAGTTGGGTCACTTGAGCTTTGATCTTTTGTCTCACTTGAGTAAACTCAATTGGGTCCGAGGATTGCCACGGTTGAGGCTTGAGAAAGAGTTCGTTTGTGCGCCGTGTAGGCATGCCAAGATGCTAGCCTCTTCTCACCCGCCTCTCACCGATGTGATGACTGAGCGTCCATGCGAGCTGCTCCATATGGATCTGGTTGGCCCAGCTCGTGTGCGATCTGTGGACGACTACTCTCGGTATGCGTGGGTGTTCTTTCTCGTGGATAAGGGGGAGACATTTGGTTTTGTTCGAGATCTTGTCTTGAGGTTGAGGAACGAGAGGCACGGAGATGCCATACGAGCAATCCGTAGTGATAATGGCTCAGAATTCAGAAACTCTCGTTTTGAAACCTTTTGCCATGACTTGGGTCTTGAACACCAGTTTTCGAGTCCGTATACGCCTCCCCAGAATGGTGTTGTGGAAAGGAAGAACAGGACCTTGTGTGAGATGGCTCGGACGATGCTTGATGAGCATAGGACTCCGAGAAGGTTCTGGGCTGAGGCGGTGAATACCGCGTGCTATGTGTCGAACAGGATCTACCTCAGAGTGCATAAGAAGAAAACCTGCTACAAGCTGATGCACAGTCGCACACCCAAGGTGAGTCACTTCCATGTCTTTGGTTGCAAGTGCTTTATTCTGAAGAAAGGAAAGAAGTTGGATAAGTTTGAGGCTAGGTCTGTCGATGGTATTTTCTTTGGTTATGCATCTCATTCTAGAGCATATCGTGTGCTCAATCTTGAAACTAACCAAATCGTGGAGACTTGCGAGGTAACCTTCGACGAGACACAGCCACGTAGTCAGCTTGTCTTTGAGTGTGCAGGTGATGATGAACTTGGCGAGGAGATCCTTCAAGAGGAGGAGCATGAACATGGAGACGATGAAGATGGTGGTGTGGTGCCCCCGGCTGAACAAGTACCCACTACTTCGACTACGGTGGTGGACGGACCCTCTCCTACACCTACAACGACAAATCAAGATCGAGGAGAAGCTATAGTTGAGGGGGAGGTAGCATCAAGGCGAGAACCTCCCCGACGAGTACAAGTGGATCACCCAGCTTCGAGGATCATCGACGACTTGAATGGATGCACTACACGGTCGAGGGTTCGAAACAATTCTCATTTCGCTCATGCTGCATTTGTTGCTACTTTTGAGCCCAAGGACATTGGACATGCACTATCTGATCATAATTGGGTTAATTCGATGCATGAGGAGTTGGAGAACTTTGAGAGGAATCAGGTTTGGGAATTGGTTGACCCTCCCCTAGGGTGTAAGCCGATTGGTACAAAGTGGGTGTGGAAGAACAAAGAGGGAGAGAAAGGTGAAGTGGTGAGAAACAAGTCAAGGCTTGTTGCACAAGGGTTCAGTCAGAAGGAGGGGATCGACTACGAGGAGACTTTTGCTCCCGTAGCCCGTTCGGAGGCAATAAGGATCCTTCTAGCCTTTTTCGTGGCTAGAGGGTTCAAGTTGCACCAAATGGATGTGAAGAGTGCTTTCCTAAATGGTGTGTTGGAGGAAGAAGTGTATATGAGGCAACCACCGGGGTTTGAGAGTGAGAAGTACCCCCACCGGATGTACAAGTTGAGGAAGGTGCTTTATGGGTTGAAGCAGGCGCCTAGAGCTTGGTATGGTAGCTTGAGGGGGTTCTTGTTTGAGAGAGGTTTTGAGATGGGGAAGGTCGATCAGACTTTGTTTCTACTGAGGCAGCGAAGAGATATCCTGATTGTGCAGGTGTACGTGGATGATATTGTCTTTGGTGGCTCATCTAACTCTCTTGTTGCAAGGTTTGAAGAGGATATGAGCAGGGAATTTGAGATGAGCATGATGGGCGAGTTGCAGTTCTTCCTCGGGCAACAAATCAAGCAATCAAAGGAAGGAACATTTGTGCACCAAGCTAAGTACACCAAGGACATTGTGCGGAAGTTCAAGATGGAGGATTCCAAGGCTATGACGACGCCGATGAGTATGACTATAGCTCTTGATGCGGACGAGGAAGGTGAAAATATGGACCAGAAGGAGTACCGAAGCATGATCGGGTCACTCCTCTACTTGACGGCGACGAGGTCGGACATCCAGTTCTCGGTATGTCTGTGCGCTCGTTTTCAAGCGTCTCCGAGGACTTCGCATCGGCAAACGGTGAAGCGAATTTTCAGGTACTTGCGTCACACTCCCGACTTCAGCCTTTGGTACTCCACGTCCTCTTCTTTGGCGCTTCATGGTTTTTCGGATGCAGATTTCGCCTGGTGTCGGTTGGATAGGAAGTCCACTTTTGGGACTTGCCAGTTTTTGGGCTCTTCTTTGGTGTCTTGGTCTTCCCGCAAACAGTCGAGTGTTGCTCAATCCACTACCGAGGCATAGTACGTTGCCACTGCTAGTTGTTGCTCTCAGCTCCTTTGGATTTCATACACCATGAGTGACTTTGGTGAGGAGAATACCCATGTCCCACTTCAATGCGATAGCACCAGTGCCATAAGCGTTGCAAAGAACCCAGTGCTCCATTCCAAAACCAAGCACATAAAAGTGAGGTATCATTTTCTGAGAGACAATGTTGAGAAAGGAAAGATAGCTTTGATCCATGTACCCACACATGACCAACTAGCCGATATTTTCACCAAACCCCCAGATCAAGCAACTTTCACTTGTTTGCAGGGGGAGCTTGGTGTGTGTTTGATTTCTTGAGTTGGGTGTGTGGGAGCTCCTTTGTAGCATATGTATAGCTTTCCTTTGTGCATTTCTTGCATTTGGCATGGCATATGTAACATGATGTATAGGCATCCTTGTATCTTAGATTGCATGTATTTTGTATCATATGCATTGGTTAGGAAAAGCTTCTCCTATATACATTATTCACCATGGAATGCTATTTATGTCTTTGTGAGCTTGTTTGGTATGCTATGGTTAGTTTGGCTTAGCTCTTGATAATCTTGGTTTATATCCATGGTTGTTGGCTATGTTTTTGAAAAATGTCACATGTATGCTCTCTCATGTGTAAATGCCTTTACATGATCTTGACATGTTTTAGTGGCTTGGTTATTCTTTGTGGTTGGATAGCTAGTTTATTAATCATATGGGGCCAAAGGCTCATTTGCCATCATGAATGTTTAGCCCTCTTGCTTCATCTTGTGGAGGGGCATAAGTTCCTTTTTGTCGCAAAGACATTTCATGTACCAAATATGAATCTAAAAATGAAATGTAAAATGCTTGGAAAATGTGCTCCCATGTCATATGTGCTAAATTTAATTTGCTTTGGGTGCTAAACCGTTGCATGATGTCTACCAATGAGAAGTCTCATACATAGATGTAGGCACATGGCTCGGTGGCTTTAACATGACATGTGGTGCTTGTGGGTGTTTCTGATGGTCTTATGGTTAGAATGGCTGTCCTAGCATGAAGTTTGTGTGGCTTTGCCATTTTCGCAAAATTGCCCAAATCCATCTTAGCTTCGTCCAATGGTTGTGAAACTTGGTGATCTTGTAGTTGATGTTAATACGAAGCTATAGAGTATCTAACTTGCTCATTTGGACATGTGTAGCATCCTATGTTGAATTTTGTCTATTTGAGAAGCTCTAAGTTGAAAGTTTTGCATTTTTGGCTTGATTCATGCATTGCCAACAAGGGGGAGAAGTTTGAGCTTGAAATGGCTTGTTGGATGCATTTAGAAGGTTTTCAGGTGGTTTCGAGCCATTTCTGGGTTCTGGTGTGCACCGGTCTGACCGGTCGAGCTCACCGGTCTAACCGGTCAGAGTGCTGGTCCTGTGCACATGTTAAGCACCGGTTTGACCGGTAGTGGTGACCGGTCTGACCGGTGAGAGCTGAGCTGGTGCAGTTGCTCTGTTTTCAAGTGGTGTTTTGCATGCATTCGTATAGGGGGAGTTGCATTGGTTCAGGGGGAGCTTGCATGTGTGCAGGGGGAGCTCTTTGTGGTTTTTCGAGCTTTGGTTTGGTGGTTTGCGCTCTTTGCTTGAGCTTTATTTTGTCTCGGATGTGTCGAGTTATTGCCCTTTCCTAAGGGGTCCGAGACTTGCCTTCTTCAAGTGATCTTGCTTTTTGCCTTTGTTTGGCTTTCGATTGCTTGTTGGAGTTTCTTTTTGTTCGTTTCTTTTCGTTTTCTTTTCTCTCTTGTTACTTTGTGTGGGTGTTGCCAATGCACTCATCAAGGGGGAGATTGAGGACCATGTGTTGTTCGAGGACCGGTGGATGGTCGCTTCCTTGTGTGATGAGTGATTGACAAAGTTGTGTGGACTGATTCTTGGCTAAGTATTGCAGGTGCAGGTTGCGACTTGACTGTGTTGGTGCAGGTGAAGAACAAGCGCGAAAGGTCATCGCCGGCGAGGCCTCCAGGTGTGGAGAAGACAAGTAGGCTTCGTTCGAGGGACCCGGTGGCCAGTGGGGTCAAGTGCGGGCCGCATGGTGGCATCAACAGCAAGATGAAGTCATGGATGGTTTCTTGGTTGAGCCTCAAAACCAAGGTCGAGCCGGGACTACGTGGGAGCCGAGTCATGAGTGGTGATTGGCGGAGGCTACACCGAGTTCGCGGGGCTGCCAGTGGTTCACCAGAAAACCACTGGGTTCCTCGGTTGATCCACAAAACCAAGACCAGTGAACCGAAGACGGTGCTGCTGCAGTGCCAGACCGGTCTGACCGGTGACGAGCACCGATATGACCGGTGTGCGACGACGCAGTGCGGATCTTCGAAGCGGAGGACACGCGTCGAGATCGCATGGCTTGCGTCGAGGCTAAGCAGGGTGCGGTCGCCGGGCATCTGTCCGATGGAGAAAATCTGAAGACTTCCAAAACCGCCCTTGAGGGGTTTGTATCCCTAGTTGTTAAGTAGGGGTAGTTTAGACTTTCGGTTGCCTCCATATAACCCATGAGGTGAAAGGATGGCAGCCATCTCTTGGAACCCTAGTTCATTTGCTTTCTTATTTTCCCTTCCTATTTTCTTAGGATTTCCATAGGACTAGCTTGAGAGCTTCATGGTGAGATTTTGTGAGAGGGTTGGATGATCGGGCGGCAAGCTAGACCTTGTATGGACCTTCTTGGTATGTATAGATGATTCAGCGTGGTTCCTCAAGGCCTTGTTGTGTTGTTCCCGGTTGTTCTTGGTGGTGATTTTTGGAGCCCTCTCTTGGTGGTTTTCTTGGAGTGTTTTCAGGACCTTGCTCTTGTGGATTTGATGGGGGAAATTTGTGGGAATCCTTCGTGGTTCTTTGGGCAGTGATTCCCCTCCCAATTCCGTGAGTTAAGGGGCTCGATTTTGGGGTTTTTGGTGTTCTAGGGTTAGAGTAGTTCTTGGCGGGATTCCTTTGATCCCTTTTTATTTAGCAAGTTTTGGTGGACAAAATCATGGCTATGGACTCCTCATGAGGTGTTCCTATCATCCCCAAAGTCTTGTTCAAGTCCGTGGAGCGATTCGGGAGATCGAGGTTTGGATTTGGAGGAGTTGACCCGCGGGTGCTATTCATCCTGAGCTGCCCAGGCTACACCGGTCTGACTAGTGCTCTTGACCAGTCTGACCGGTGTGAGTCACCTGTGGGATTTGCCTTGGGTGAACTGCTTCACTCGTGTGTCTTTGGGTCTTGGTGTTGCTGGTCAGTTCTTGGTCAGTTTGGAGTTGTTTTGTTAGGTTTCGTGTAGGGTTTTCCTTCAGTGCAGGTTGTGTTTTGGGGGTGGTTTTGTTCCAGGGCCTAAAGAAGTCACTGTGGCGTTCTGGAACGTTTGTTGTGCAGCTGCTGTAGCCACCACCGACCGGCTCGTCCCACGGCTCGACCGGCGCGAGCCATCGGTCGGCCGGGCGGCACGACGACAAGGCTGTGCAAGTTTCCACTGTGCGTGTTGGTGTGTTTTGGCTAGAAAGGTTGTTTGTTGGTACCTAGGTCTAGTAGCACTCTAGTGGCTGCGTGGGCTTGGCCAACTTGGGTAGTGAGTTAGAGAAGTGTGTTGGAAGCCGTGTTCGTCGTGTAGGAGTCTCCATCTCCTTCGAGAAGAATTTTTATCGGTTCCCATTCACTCCCCCCTCTCTGGTTCGCTGTATCGGTCCTTCACACGAGCAACTGGTGCCGCGCGGACGGTCCGCGACGTCCAGGCGGACGGTCCGCCAAACACCTCCCGGCCAAAAACAGCTGGCCAATCGGATCGAAATGAAAACGCTCAAGAATGCGCGACAAACACGAAGAACACCTGGACAAACATCACCACGCGGACAGTCCGCCTGCAACCCGCGGACGGTCCGCTAGGCACGGGAACAGCAGCCCAAGCCTGGAACCGAAAACTCCAAAGCGCCTATCCGTCCATGGATCTCCCAAACGGCTGAAGCTCTTGAGGAAAGATTTGGGGAAGATGTGAAGCGTCCCTAGGGGATGCTATGCCCCAAAACTTGGGTCCTCAAACGAAGTAAAACGCCGAGAATCGAATCGCCACCGAACTCAACCAAAAATCTAGGTTCCAACCGAAATCCTTCAATCAAAGGCCGAACTCGAAGTTTGAGGGATCAAGATCAAGCACAAAGATGCACGAGGCAACTATCCATGATTCCCACCAACAAATCCGAGCCGAAAAACCTTAGAATCAAAGGAACAAGCTGCGCATGAAAAACTGACGAAAATAGCTTGAAAAAGACACGAAAATCCAATGAGCTACAAACCGGAAATCGACGCAACCATGAAAGCTTCCATTCACTTGGAGGTCAGATTCTTTACAAACAGAGGAAAAATCTAACCCTAGAGAGCAAGGAAATGAGAAGCAGTCCAGATGGATGGTTGCCTGGAAACCCTAGAGCTAATATATATGAGTCCCCTCCGGGCCAGGCAAAAGACCACACTACCCCTAGCACTTAAGTTGTGATACAACCCCTCAGGGGCAAATAGGTCATGTAGCACTCCTCTTCATCGCACGGCCACGCCGTTGCCGCAGACCGCGTCCTACCGATGCAAGCCCTGCGATCCCGCCATGCGTCCGTGGGCATCGAAGCTTCTCGGCGCGCCCGGATCCCGTCTCCGCCCGCCGAGCCTCCGGTCTTGGTTTTGTGGCTTAACCAAGTAACCCGACGGTTTTCTGGTGAACCGCCGCAAACCCCGCGTGCAGACTCCGGTCGTGAGCCGCTACACTGCACCGACTCCGGTCAACGACTTCGTCTTGCTTTTCTTGCCACCATGCGGCCCGCACTTGACCCCGTTGGCCACCGGGTCCCTCGAGTCAGGCCTACTTGTCTCTCCACTCCTCGGAGGCCCCGCAAGGCATAGGTCTTTCGCGCCCACTCTTCACCTGCACCAACGCAAATCAAGTCGCAACCTGCACCTTCAATACTCAGCCAAGAGTCAGTCCACACCACGTTGTCAATCACTCATCACAGCCAGGAGCGACCATCCACCGGTCCTCGGATGTTCCGGTCCTCAATCTCCCCCTTGATGAGTGCATTGACAACACACACAAGTAACCAATTCGGAGAAAAAGAGAAAAAAGAAAAGAAACGAAAGAAAATCTCAAACAAGTGATCAAAAGCGAAACAAAAGCCAAGAAAAGATCACTTGAGTGAGAAAGATCTCGGTCCCCTAAGGCAAGGGAAACGGCTCGACACAACCGAGATAAAATGCTCCAAAAATGCCGACTCCTCAAGGTGAGGCAAAAGGGCTCGACACCATTGGCAAAAGAGCACAACTAAAATTCAGGCGAAAAAGAGTCCCCAAATGGATGGATGCAAGCTCCCCCTGAACAAATGCATTTCTCCCAATTTTTCTTCCCTCGATGCAAAACTCCCCCTGGGAACATGAATTGGGAACTTTCCTTCCCTTGTTGGTAATGCATGAATCAAGTCTACAAATGCAAGAATGTGCTTCTCAAGTATGCAAAGAGCACTACGACATGCTAAAATTGAGACATATACAAGCAAGATAGCCACAATTTGAGTACGAACATATAAAGGGACATATAAGCAAGTGAGATCAAAGTGAAGCATTTTTCCACAAAAATTTCCCTCTCATGAGCATTGGACCTAAACATGATCAAAAGGAGAACATACAACATATAACTCACAAACTTCATGCAAGGTCATACATTCTCATCACAAGGTCATCACAAACACCTAAAAGCTATCTCATGTCATGTCAAAGCCACCAAGCCATGTGTCAACATTTAGATATGAGACTTCTCATTGGTGAACATCATGCAACGGTTTAGCACCCAACATAAGGAATTGAAAAACATTCAAGACATGGAAGCACATTTTTTAAGCTTAGGCATCTCACATACTATTTTTATGATTTACAAATTAAACATGGTACATGAAGTTCCTTTGTGGCAAAAAGAAGCTTAGGCTTCTCCACAAGGTAGCATGTAGGATAAACATTCACGATGATAAATGGATCTTTGATCCCAAATGAAAAGAACATGGTTCCAAGTACAAATTAAGCAAGATATAGCCATAAGCACCCAAAATGAACATGAGAGGCATTCTACTCACAAGAGAGGATCATATAGCATTTTATAAAAAGAAAGCCATCCACAAGCATATATATCCCAAAGCTACCAAGAGCATAGCTATACATCTCATGAGCATCACAAGCAATGTCAAAATCTCATCTCTAGCATATCATGGTGACCAAAGCATATGAGAGAAGCACATCTCTATGTCATATGTTACAAATGCAGTCTATGATACAAAGATGCAAGCATGATATGATACAAGAATGAAAATGCAACATGCATATGTACATCAACCCTCCCAACCAAAGCTCAAAAAGTAAAAACAACTCCAAGCTCTCCTCGCAAACGAGCAAATGTAGCTTGGTCCAAAGGCTTGGTTAGGATATCTGCAAGCTGCTTTTCTGTGGGTACATGGATGAGGTCTATATTTCCCTTCTCAACATTATCTCTCAAAAAGTGGTACCTCACTTCTATATGTTTGGTTCTGGAGTGAAGCACAAGATTTTTGGCAGCACTAATGGCACTCGTGCTATCACACATGAGAGGCACATGGGAACACTCCTCACCAAAGTCACTCAGCATGTATGTGATCCAAAGTAGTTGGGAGCAACAACTAGCAGCAGCAACATACTCGGCTTCTATGGTAGACTGAGCTACACTAGACTGTTTGCGAGAAGACCAAGAAACAAGCGAGGAACCCAAAACTGACAAGTCCCCGAAGTCAACTTCCTATCGACTCGACACCCCGCAAAGTCGGCATCTGAAAAATCAAGAAGCGAAAGAGAAGAGGACGTCGAGTACCAAAGACCGAGCTCAGGAGTGTATCGAAGATACCTGAATATCCGCTTGACGGCCTGCCGATGTGAAGTCCTCGACGACGCTTAAAAACAAGCGCACAGACACACAGAAAACCGGATGTCCGGCCTCGTCGCCGTCAAGTACAAGAGGGAGCTGATCATGCCCCAGTACTCCTTGTCCACGGGCTCTCCGTCCTCGTCTTGTTGTGAGTCCTTCCACGAGGTGGGCGCCAAACTGTTGGTGTAAAATTGGTACCGAAGGGGGGCACCAACACCACAGTACTCTTCTCCTCCGAAGGGGCAAAGAACCAAAGAGCCCCTTTCTGAGGACGACACTTTCTTCCACTACTGCTAACTCTACTGCTACTGCAACTACTAAGCAAAAACTAGAGAAGACGACAACAGCTTACTACTTCGGAGTTCTTCACCATATAATGCCCTGTCCCATCAGTTACAATGGCCCTCCTATATATAGGGATGGGGGTACATGGCGATTTCCCCCAAGCCCCTGGTGGTTATTTTCTCCCGAGCCCCTGGTGGACGCGTTATTTACAAGAAACCCCTCGAGCCCACGCAAAGGCCCACTACCTCTTACATGGGCTGGGCCACTCCCCCAACAGTAGCCCCTCAGCTACTTCGGCTTGGCTGGCACAACAAGGCGGAGTAGCTGAATACATATGGATTGGCCCAGACCTTCCTACACCTTCGGCCATGAGGAACGCCCTCAAGACCCTCCGCTGGTACGCCTCACTAAAAACTCCATTCCGAAAAACCCAGTGGGAAAAACCGGAGTGGAGAAAAGAGCACGTACGCCTAGCGGATTTACACACACACCGACCTTGCTAATGGTCATCTTCGGACTCGCTTCGATGGTGAAGGGCGCCTTCGGTGATGATGTCAGCTTCGGCGTTGTCACTAAAGTGGCTTTTATCCTCAATGCTTCTCCTCCATTTGCTTTGGCCTTGCCTTCGGGGCCTCCGTGCATTTCTTTTTTCGCTCTTATTCTTCCAGACGCTGTCGAATGATGATTAGCCGCCTCTTCCCCTTCGGTCACGATCACCGGGCAAGACTTCATGCTTCGGGGTGACGCCGCTCATTCTGATGCCACTAGCCCCTCTTGTCCGATGATTGTGACGAAGGCCCTGGTCTCATGCAATGCATGCGACGAAGTACGTGTTGATGAAAATGATGCTGGAGTCGACGTCAGTGAGGTAGACGATGAAGCCCCTTGAGCCACAACCCAGTCGGCGTCGGTGTAGTAGATGCCGAAGACGAAGTCGAAAGTCAATGTCGACAAGGTAGACGACGAAGCCCCACGAGCCGGAGTCCTGTCGACGTCGTGCAGTAGACGCTGAAAACGAAGTCGGAAGTCGATGTCGACCAAGTCGATGTTGATGTTGCCGAGGTTGATGAGGAAGCCCCTCGAGCCGAACACATGTCGACGAAGATGTGGTTGAAGAAACCCCTCATGCCGAACCATGTCGACGATGAAAGTGGTGGTGTAGTTGTTGAGGTAGTCGAATAACGTTGATGAAGTATTCGAGGAAGCCCCTCGTGCTAGATATTCGCCGTTGAACCTGTCGGTGATGAAGTAGACAATATAGACGAAGTCCACTTCCTGTTCAACACTCCATTCGAGGCGAAATCATTTTTGTTCAAGAAGCTCAAGAACTTGTTAGACAAGAAACAATCTATCTCACTTTGCATCGCACAAACAAATCCGAATCCACTCTCGGGCCTTTGGGGTGTCTCAGATCCGAAGCCACTCTCGGGCCTTCGGTGTGTCTCAGCTCAACTCCGGTCATCACACGACCGGTCGTTTGCTTCCTGTAAACGGAATCCGAAGCCACTCTCGGGCCTTCGGTGTGTCTCAGATCCGAAGCCACTCTCGGGCCTTCGGTGTGTCTCAGATCCGAAGCCGCTCTCGGGCCTTCGGGGTATCTCAGCTCTGAAGCCACTCTCGGGCCTTCGGTGTGTCTCAGATCCGAAGCCGCTCTCGGGCCTTCGGTGTGTCTCAGCTCAACTCCGGTCATCACATGACCGGTCGTTTGCCTTATGCAAACGGAGCCTCGGCTATAACGGAGCCAACTACTTGCCCTTGCAAGTTCAACTCCGGTCATCACGGGACCGGTCGTTTGCCTCATGCAAACGGAGCTTCGGCTATAACGGAGCCAACTACTTGCCCTTGCAAGTTCAACTCCGGTCATCACGGGACCGGTCGTTTGCCTCATGCAAATGGAGCTTCCGACCAAACTCAGGCCTTTGGCGCGAGCGCTCCCAGCTCCACACTTCGGTGTTATGCATGTATATATGTATGAAAGCGTGCATGAAGGTAAGCTTTTGCATGAAGGCTAGTACGAAAATGTTAGCCAGAATAACGCAAAATGCATCTATTGATCAAATTCTCAACTTGAGTGGTGAAACCATGAGATGACTGAAATCCGATAAAACCGAAGTCCATATGGAAATCCTAGCAACCACCTGATGAAGTTCAATAGACATTGAAACCGATTGATATGGCCTAGCCATTCCCAAATAAATAATAGAGTCACTATCTTCGGCGTGAAAACCGATGACTCAAAATCCATAACCTGCAATAGACGTGACGAAGTGCCCACACAAAACATAATAGCTGCATACAACTAATCATTATGAACAGGGTACGAAGTATAACTAAGAACAAGTGCTTAGCATATTTGAGATGAAGGTGCGGCAACATGTGATATACGAAGGGTTAGAGTGCCCGTTAAAAATGGATAGTAGGTTATGAGAGAGGAGGGCACGACACTTACATACGGTAGTTGACCCTGCATTCAAGAGATATAAATACTTCATATGAAGGGTTAGATTAAGAAGGTGAAGCAAATTTCAGTCAATTTGACACAGTTACTTTTGTGAAGCCGAGCTTCGGTCATAACGGGACCGAGACAATTTCGTTATACGAAGTAAGTGACGGGCGGCCCTTGGATGCGTCCGACGGCCTCCGAGGGGCACCGTTACTTACCCACAAAATGTAAACTCCGAAGACTACACCCCCCGCATCCTGGAGGGGGGATGTTGCTTCGGAAACGTGCGAACGGATAAATACACGAAGCTTTCGGGAAAAAACTCCTTGCGAAAAGCATCAACATGAAGGCATGGTACTTTCATATAAAAAATCCGAAACAACGTGCGCATACCTGGGCTTACGTCCCATTACCGAAGTTAATTCTAAACCGATGAAACCATGTTATTAAACCAATAACGACTCTAGAATCGAAGCTATTTTTACGTAAGGGAAAATTGTATGCCTAACGGACTATACCGTAGCCCCAAGCCCAAACGTAGAAGCAGCTCATTCTCAGGGCCAAAGCCCATATCCCTCGGACTCCCGTCACCATCAGGGCACCTTCGGTGCTTTTTCATGTACGAGCTAAGTGTAAAAACCAAGAAGCAGCAACTACTTGTTAAACTAAACTATATTGCTGGACGGTTCACTTAACCTGACGGTGCAGATTTGTAAGACGTGAGGGCCGAAGCTAATTGAGAAAAATCTAACAGTTCCGAAGGATAAAAAGAGACTTGGCGATGATGGAACTTTACGCCAAGGAGAAAACGCAACTACACGCTACTGCAAAAAACTGGAGTTACTTGGGCTTCGAAATTCGCAACGCAAAAACGCGACCAGAAGGCTCACAAGCAAAGCAACAACGAATTGGGCTTCGGCCCCGAAGGTGTTGCTTACCACCACTCGGCCCGGTGGTGGTCCCCGCACTGCTAGGCCTCATCAATGTTGGGTGGCCTCATCAATGTTTTGGTGCGCAGCCTGCCTGTATGGCGTCAATACCTGATGTGATTAATTTCGAAGGGTAAAAATTCGAGATCTTGAGGCGGTTCCAAATAAACTAAATATCCCACTGTGATGACGAAATGATTCCGAAGGTGAAAAATCAATCTCGTGAAATCCCACCGAGATGATTCCGAAGGTGAAAAATTCACCGAAATGATTCCGAAGGAGAAAAATCGATCTCGTGAAATCCCACTGAGACGATTCCGAAGGTGAAAAATTCACCGAAATGATTCCGAAGGAGAAAAATCGATCTCGTGAAATCCCACGGAAATGATTTTGAAGGTGAAAAATCCACAAAAATAATTCCAAAGGTGAAAATATAAATCTCGTGAAATCCCACCGAGATAACTCCGAAGTATGAAAAATTTACTGAGATGATTCCGGAGGTGCGAAAATTTTATCTCGCGAAATCCCATCGAGATGACTCCGAAGTATGAAAATTAGAGCTCAGTTCACTTTTCTGCTAAAACTCGTTAGTGATGCAAAGCAATTTATTCCGCACAAAGATAATAATATTATTATCACAAAAATAATGGTAAAGTAGTACATGAAGGTGCACATGACACGAACATTGTATCCCTTCGGAATGAAGTGAGAGCTCCCTTCGGCTATTACGGGACAGGCATTAACAAACTGATATTAAAACAGCAAGCAAACAGAACCGTGCTGAAAAGTATTATGATATGGTATTCGAGGGATACTTCATTTGGGGAACCAGGAAGGAGGTATGCCGCTAGCTAGTCAAAAGAGGTTTTGACAGTAGACCTTCGTTACTCGGGCCTTCGTCGTCCACGTACAAAGGGCAAGAAAAGAAAAAGACGCTCTGAACCAGCCCATGGTCAGGACCGACGTCCAAATAGACCTCGGACTCCTCTCATCGTCAGAACACCTTCGGTGCTTTTAAAGCGCGAGCAGTCTAATCCTCACGAAGCAACATGCATGCACCTGTTAAACTAATATAGGTTGCTGGTCATGTGACTTAACTTGCAGTGCAGACTTGTAAAAAGTTAAGGCCGAAGCTGGAAGGTCCACTCCGAAGGGTCATGTAATTCTTTCCCTTGCTAACGCCAGCCACCATTGCTGCATGACTTGACCCCTTTGTGACCGAAGGTACCTTAGTTCATGCCAAGATTTTTTTTAATTCGACCCACCTAACAAAGGAAAGAGATAAGAAAAAGAAAAATATGGCAAGTGACCGCAACAACAAATGCATGTGGTACTGTAGCCATGACCGAAGGCTCCAGTTGAAGAAATCTGATTTTATTGCTTCAGAATATCTTGCGAGATAAAGGAGTTGAAAATGAGACTTATCTCTTTGGACCCTCTCTCTTCGGATCTTTTTCTCGTCTTGTTGTGAGTCCTTCCACGAGGTGGGCGCCAAACTGTTGGTGTAAAATTGGTACCGAAGGGGGGGCACCAACACCACAGTACTCTTCTCCTCCGAAGGGGCAAAGAACCAAAGAGCCCCTTTCTAAGGACGACACCTTCTTCCACTACTGCTAACTCTACTACTACTGCAACTACTAAGCAAAAACTAGAGAAGACGACAACAGCTTACTACTTCGGAGTTCTTCACCATATAATGCCCTGTCCCATCAGTTACAATGGCCCTCCTATATATAGGGATGGGGGTACATGGCGATTTTCCCCCAAGCCCCTGGTGGTTATTTTCTCCCGAGCCCCTGGTGGACGCGTTATTTACAAGAAACCCCTCGAGCCCACGCAAAGGCCCACTACCTCTTACATGGGCTGGGCCACTCCCCCAACAACCCCCTCAAACGGCCATACCAAGCACGGGGAGCTTGTTTTAGCCCATAAAACACCTTTCTCAACCTATACACCTTGTGGGGAAACTCGGCACTCTCAAAGCCTAGTGGTTGCTTCACGTAAACTTCCTCCTCTAAAAACCCATTCAAGAAGGCACTCTTCACATCCATTTGGTACAATTTGAACCCTTTAGCCACGAAAAAAGTTAGAAGGATCCTAATTTCCTCCAAACGGGCTACATGAGCAAATGTCTCCTCATAGTCTATCCCCTCCTTCTGACTATAGCCCTGAGCAACCAACCTCGACTTGTTCCTCACCACCTCACCATTTTCTCCATCTTTGTTTTTCCACACCCATTTTGTTCCAATAGGTTTGCAATTTGGTGAGGGCTCCACTAACTCCCACACTTGGTTTCTCTCAAAATTCTCCAACTCCTCATGCATGGCATTCACCTAATTAGGATCAGATAAAGTGTGTCCAATGTCCTTCGGCTTAAAGGTAGCAACAATAGCTGAATGAGTAAAGTGAGAAGCAATTCTAGACCTCGACCGTGTCGTATGCTCATTGATGTCGCCGATGATTACCGAGGGTGGATGATCAACTTGAACTCGCCTCGGTGCCTCTCGCCTTGAGGCAACCTCCCCCTCAGCAGCTGCTTCCACTTGATCTTGCTGGATCGTAGGCGGTGTAGGGGATGGACCATCCTGCACCGTAGTCGCCGTAGTGGAAGTAGCGGGTACACGCGTGGCTGGAGCTTCACCATCATCACCATCATCCTCTCCAGTATCATCCTCCTCGTCCTCAAAGATCTTCTTCCAACTTTATCATCACCTGCACACTCAAAGACAAACGAATTGCATGGTTGTGTCTCGTCAAAGGTCACCTCGCAAGTCTACATGACTAGGTTAGTATCAAGGTTGAGCACACGAGATGCTCTAGAATGACTAGCATAACCCAAGAAAATCCCATCAGAAGACCTCGACTCAAACTTATCTAGCCTACCCTTCTTGAGAATGAAGCACCGACACCCAAAAACCCTGAAATGGCTCACTCTGGGTGCTCTCCCGTGCATAAGCTCATAGCACGTCTTGTTCAAGAAGGCCCTCAGAAAAATCCGGTTCCCAACAAGGCAAGTGGTATTCACTGTTTCCACCTAATATCTCCTCGGAGTCCTATGCTCATCAAGCATCATCCGAGCCATCTCACAAAGGGAACGATTTTTCCTCTCAACCACACCATTCTGACAAGCCACATAGGGAGAAGAAAACTGATGTTCGAGACCCAAATCACGACAAAAGGTTTTGAAATGGGAGTTTTTAAATTCACTGCCATTGTCACTACGAATAGCTCGAATAGCATCTCCATGTCTCTCGTTCTTCAACCTCAAGCTAGATCTCTCACAAAACCAAACGTCTCCCCCTTGTCAGCCAAAAAGAAGACCCAAGCATAGCGAGAATAGTCGTCCACGATCACAAGGACATACCATTTCCCACCCACCGAGCACACATGAGCTGGACCAACCAAGTCCATATGGAACAGCTCGCATGGCCTCCCTGTCATAAAAGATGTCAGAGGCGGATGAGAGGCGGCGACCATCTTACCATGCCTACACGGAGCACATACCAAATCCTTTTGGTATTTCAACTTTGGCAATCCTCGGACTAATCCTAGCCCACTCAAGCATGACAACAAGTCAAAACTCAAGTGACCTAGTCTCCTATGCCATTTCCAAAGCTCCGCTGAAACACCGGCAACCAAACACCGAGAAGAGCCAACACATTGAGAAAAATCGGCTCTAAAAATTTGACCCTCGGGAATGATCGTACACACAAGATAACCTCGAGAATCCAAAACATGAGAACAACATGTTTTGAAATGAACTTCAAAATCCTCATCGAGTAATTGGGAGATAGAGAGGAGATTGTACCCCCAAAGACTTGACAAGAGAAACACGCCTAAGAGTCACAGACTCACTCACCTTCACCGTGCCCACTGAAAGCACTCTCCCTTTCCCATTATCCCCAAAAGTGATGTACCTTTTGGTCATCATCGGGGTGAGGCTGGAGAACCACCGTCGATCTCCGGTCATGTGTCGAGAGCAACCGGAGTCGATCAACCAAAAGCCCTCCATGCCTCCCACCTGCAAAATCAAAAACTAGAGCGAGAGTGAGCAAAGGACTCAGCACTGGGGTTAGTACAAAACGAATCAAACCAGTGCCTTGCCATTTGCTCAAACGTGGGGTTAGCAAAATACATCCTATCTCTCCTAGGTGGAACACCCACACGTCCCCTTGGAGGACTATGCATACCACGAAGGGGAGACCGTGGCCCGTAGCTCCTCTGGGACCTAAAGCTGTGATTGTTCCCCCCATACTCATATTGGCCACGAGCAAAGGAACGTCCAGCAAACTCACCACGCCCAAACCCAACACGCCTACCACCTTCTCTATGTGGTGGCTCACCTTGAGGCACAAGCTCACACCTCTGTCGAGGGTAAATGGTACGCACCATACCCTCACCTCTTGGCACCAACCTAGGCTCAGGCACACCACGAGAAGGGTGGTACCTGTCCTTGTTGGCCAACTCTCTAGCCAACCTCTCCTCATGCTTCCTCCTGAAGCAAAACTCAGCTAGGTGCCCATCCCTCCCACAATGCTCACATTAGAAGGGTTTCAGTTTTGGCTTTGGTTTTGGGTTCTCTTTGGGCTCTAGCTTCTCCTCACTCGGTTTCTCTCCCTCCTTCCCAAAGAACTCATTCCCCAAGACACTCTTGAACTTCATGGGTTTCTAGAAGTTGTCGGTTTGTGGAGGAAACACGGGTGGAGCTGGGTTTGTGTCTAGTCGGTTCCTAAGATGGTTCGGTTTAGGAACAAAGGCATTTTTGTGATGGATTTTTGGTGGCTCTAGGATATCTCTGATCTTCCCCTCATTCTCACCACCTCCCTCACCCACTTTCTTTGCCCCAAGCGCTTCCCCATCCTGGCGCTTGTATGTCTCGATCATTATCCTCAACTGAGGCTCATGACCAGACAACCAACCCATCACCAACCCATCAGCTTTCTCAACTCATCATTTTCATCCTGCAAACGATCAACATAATGTGCAAGCTCCATGTTCTTCACAGTATTTATTTCACAAGTGGCAAATTGTAGGAATAGGAGCTTTCAGCTGAGCCTCTAAAGATCTAGCGTAAACAAGCGAAGCATCTAGTTTCTCATGCAAAACAGGACAAGAAGTACAAGCACCAAGCAAGGAGGGCCTAGATTTCATCTCATCTATCTCAACCCTAGGCATATCTAGTTCCTCAACCTTGGAGGCATACTTCTCCTTAAGCACAGTCAAATCACCAAGAAAAGTGGAACAATCATTGCATTCAGGTTCATTGGTCACAACAGGAGCAGACTTAAGGGAATCTATTTGAGCCCTAGCATCAACAAGCAAAGACTCTAGCTCAACCACCTTCTCCTTAGCCTCTCCACTCCCTCTTCTCCTTGTTGGTCTTTCTAAGCACATCATCACAGTTATCAAGCAAGTCATTCAACCTAGCATTCTTCGCTATCAAGATGGATGGCTATTGTTTACCTCTTCCTCGGAGTCGGAGCCTGAGTCATCCTTGTTGCTCTTCTGGCTTGCAGTGCTATGTGCCATGCCACAAAATCCTTGGGCGGTAAAGCACAAGCCGTTGATGTTCTTGCTCAAATGCTTGCCCTTGTGCCGGTTCTCTTCTTCATCACTTGAGCTCGATGAAGAGTAGCAGGAGCTTGAGTTGATGTCGCTCGCACCAGCCACCATCCTCGCTCCTTCTTCTCGTGACCACCACTCTTCCTCGTCCTCCGCTTGGACTTGTTCTTGCCCTTGTAGTCATCCCTCGAGCGGTGCTTGTGGTCGGTCCTCGAACGGTGCTTGTGCTCGGGCTTGACCTCCATGGCTTCCGGGCACTCGGTGATGAAGTGCTCGTGCTTCCCACATCGGTAGCACATGCCCGAGCTCCTCCGAGCATTCTTCTGGTTCGTGTACATGCGCTTGAACCGCTTGCTCAACAACGCGAGATCCTCCTTGCCCAGCATGTCGAACTCCTCATCTGGCATGGACACAAGGCAAGACAAAGAAAATTGTCTCGAAGACATGTTAGCATTAGTCCTTGAACCAGACACGAGAGCCAGACTATGGGGATCAATTGGGTTCTCGATCTTTGCATGCACCCCACAGTCCACCTCGAACGACTTGAGTTTGGAAAACAGCTCATCCACCATGAGGGTCTCATACTTCTCTGACTCTATGATGGCCTCGACCTTTCTGCTTCACACGGTACGATCCAGAGAATGCAAGAGCTTGATAGCCCTGTCATGGTCATCATACGGGAGCATGGCCACATTAGCCCTCATGTTGTTTAGGATCACCGTGAAACACTGAAACATGGCATCTATGGACTCACTGGGGAGATGAGTGAAGTTCTCGTACTCTCTCCGGTAGGTCGCAAAGAGCCGAGCCTGAACCTGAGTGTTCCCAGCATGAGCATTCTTCAACTGCTCCCAAATCCTGCACGCCAAATCCTTTGTCCGAACCCGTGCGAATTCGGATTCACACACAGAACGGTACAGGTAGTCGACCGCCTTGTTGTTGGCATCAAACGTGTCCCTCGATCCCGGAGCAAGGAAGTTCATCAGATGAACGTAAGCTGTGTTCACCATGACATCCCACAGGATCTGACCCTTGCCGCGGAGGAAAGCTGCCATCCGCCTTTACCACATGTGGTAGTTCTTACCATCAAAGTGTGGAGGACCCGAACCCTATTCCTGGTATGCCATCTTTGGATCTTAGACTGGTTAGAATCACGAAGATCCGTAACTGGCTCTAATACCAATTGAAGGACCGATTAGGCGACCAGAGAGGGGGGAGTGAATGGGAGACGATAAAAATTCTTCTCCTAAGAGAGAACTCGGCCTATACCCCAAATTCACCACCAAGGATTCCCACACGAGTTTGCCAAGGTCATGTAGTCACTACGGACCTACCAACCCTAGGAACAAACCCCAAACGATCCCGAAGTGGAAGCACAAATCAAGAAGCAATGGACTTAGCAATCCTGCACAGTGCCGGGCGGATGGTCCGCGAGCCTGGGGCGGACAGTCCGCGGACACTATGCAGACGGTCTGCTACCCACGGGCGGACAGTCCGTTAATTGCAACAGAACAACCCGACGCAAACTCCAACACGCGGATGGTTCGTACCTCGTCCACAGACAGTCCGCGAGCAACTGGTGTCGTGCGCACGATCCGCGGCGTCCAGGTGGACGGTCCGCCAATCACCTCCCGGCCATAAACAGCTGGCCAACCGGATCGAAATGAAAACGCTCAAGAATGCACGACGAACACGAAGGACACCTGGATGAACTTCACCACGGGGACAGTCCGCCTGCAACCCGCGGGCGTTCCACCAGGCACGGGAACAGCAGCCTGAGCCTGGAACCGAAAACTCCAAAGCACCTATCCATCCATGGATCTCCCAAATGGCCGAAGCTCTTGAAGAAAGATTTGGGGAAGATGTGAAGCGTCCCTAGAGGATGCTATGCCCCAAAACTTGGGTCTACAAACGAACTAAAACGCCGAGAATCGAATCACCACCGAACTCAACCAAAAAACTAGGTTCCAACCAAAATCCTTCAATCGAAGGTCGAACTTGGAGTTTGATGGATCAAGATCAAGCACAAAGATGCATGAGGGAACTATCCATGATTCCCACCAACAAATCCGAGCCCAAACACCTCAGAATCGAAGGAACAAGCTCGAGGAAGAAGGACGAGCCTCAAGCACAAGGACGAGCGACGATCGAGGAAGAAGGAGAGCCGAGGAAAGGCCCGAGTGATGGTTGGAGCGAGTGATGTCGACTCCAGTTCCGCGTACTCCACCTCGAGCTCGAGCAGTAGTGAAGATGAAGGTGATCAGCGCAAGGGCAGGAAGTCATCCAAGAACCTGAGCGGGCTGAGCTGCTTCGCTAGAGATGGCTTCTGCACCATGGCGCTTAGCTCTGGCAGCAAGAAGAGCAACCAGAGCGACTCGGAGTCCGACTCTGATGATGAGGTACCTGACGAACTTCCCTTCTTGTGTCAGGAGAATGAACGGCTTTGCTTGTCGGTTGATAATCGTGATGATATGCTTAGAGAGGCCAAGAAGATGAGGAGAGAGCTTAGGGCTTCGCTTGAGGATGCTAGGACTAGAGTGGCTGAGTTAGAAACACGGAACTTGGATGCTAAGCTTGAAATTGATTCCCTTAAGGCTTCGCCTGTTGTTTCTGATGAAGTTGAATGTGCTGATTGTCCTGCTTTTCTAGCTGATCTTGCTATGTTTAAGGAGAAGCATGCCTCCAAGTGTGAGGAACTAGATGTTCTTAGGTTGAAGTGGCTGAGCTTAAGTCTAGACCTGCTTTGCTAGGTGCTTGCACTTCTTGCCCTGTTTTGCATGGAAAAATTGATGAGATTCATGCTTACATTGTTTCTCTTGAGGCTAAGCTAAAAGAACCTATTCCTACTTCTTGCTCTACTTGTGAATTGCATGCTTTGAAGAATCTGGAACTTGCACATTATGTGGATCGCTTGCAGGATGAGAATGATGAGTTGAGAAAAATGATGGGTTGGTTGTCTGGTCATGAGCCTCAGTTGAGGATAATTATCGAGACATATAAGCGTCAGGATGGTGAAGGACTTGGGGCAAACAAGGTTGGTGAGGGAAGTGCTGAGAATGAGGGGAAGATCGGAGATATCCCAGAGCCACCAAAACCCCACCACAAAAATGCCTTTGTCCCTAAATCGAACCATCTTAGGAACTGACTAGACACAACCCCAGCTCCACCCGTGTTTCCTCCACAAACTGACGATTTCAAAAAGCCTATCAAGTTCATGAGCACTTTGGGGAATGTGTTCTTTGGGAAAGAGAGTGAGAAGCCGAGTGAGGAGAAACCGGTTCAGAAGCCAAGTGAGGTGAAACCAGTTGAGAAGCCGAGTGGAGAGAAACCAAATGAATAGCCCCATCCCAAGCCTAAGCCTAAGCCCATAAGGTTTCATTATGGCTATTGTGGGAGAGATGGTCACAAAGATGAGTTTTGCTTCAAGAGGAGGCGTGAGGAGAGAATGGCGAAGGAGTGGGCTAAGAAGGACAAGTAGCACCCTTGCAATGGTATACTTGAGCCTCGTGTGCAGATGCCTAGGGCCAAGGCGAGTATGAGGACAGTTCCGGCTTGGGGAGAGTGAAAGGCTGCAGGAGGTGATGCTAGCCGAGCTACACCAGTCAGACCGGTGCAGGTCTTGGCAGACAGGGGGCTAGTTTTCGTGCCCGTGATGAGTCTAGGTTTGGATCAGGAAGTCGTGGTTCTGGTGGTTGGTCTGGAGAGTTTGCAGGTGGTCAGTTTGCTAGGCGTTCTCCCCTCGTGCTCAATATGGGGATGTGAGGAGTCGTAGCTTTGAGATGGAGAGGAGGAACGGTCCACAGTCTTCCTTTCATGGTTTTGGTCCTCTTCCAGTTAGAGAGGGTTGGTTCCTTCGTAGTGGTTACCGTGGTGGTGTTCGTGGAGGTAGCATTGATAGGAGCAATGTTTTGGATTGTGCTAACCCCACTTTGGAGCAAATGGCCCAGCACTGGTTTTACTTTTTTGGTACTAACCCTAGAGCTAAGTCGTTTGTTCGCTCACATGCTCATTTTTGAATTTCAGGTGGGAGACTTGAAGAACATTTGGTAGATTGACTCCAGTTGCTCGAGGCATATGACCGGAGATAAGGGATGGTTCTCAAGTCTCGTCCCGGTGGTGACAAAGAGGTACATCACCTTTGGGGACAATGGGCGACGGCGTGTGCTGTCAGAAGGTGAGATTAAGGTGAGTAACAAGATCACTCTCAGGCGTGTTGCTCTTGTTCAATCGCTTGGATACAATTTGCTTTCCGTGTCCCAGCTATTGGATGAGGGTTTTGAGGTGTTGTTTCGGCCTAGTGGTTCTCGGATTTTGGATTCTCAAGGGGACCTGGTCTGTATGGTCGTTCCCGAGGGTCAGGTGTTTCGAGCTGATTTTTCTCAGTCTTCTGGTGTTGAGCGTTGTTTCTTGGCTGGGTCTTCGAGTGAGTTGTGGAAGTGGCATAGGAAGTTGGGTCACTTGAGCTTTGACCTTTTGTCTCGCTTGAGTAAACTTAATCGGGTCCGACGATTGCCACGGTTAAGGCTTGAAAAAGAGTTGGTTTGTGTGTCGTGTAGGCATGCCAAGATGGTAGCCTTTTCTCACCCGCCTCTCACTGATGTGATGACTTAGCGTCCATGCGAGCTGCTCCATATGGACCTTGTAGGCACAGCTTGTGTGCGATTTGTAGGTGGGAACTGGTACGTTCTTGTTGTGGTGGACGACTACTCTAGGTTTGCGTGGGTGTTCTTTCTTGAGGGGAAAGGGGAGACGTTTGGTTTTGTTCGGGATCTTGTCTTGAGGTTGAGGAACGAGAGGCACAGAGATGCCAAACGAGCGATCCGCGGTGACAATGGCTCGGAATTCAGAAACTCTCGCTTTGAAACCTTTTGCCATGACTTAGGTCTTGAACACCAGTTTTCGAGTCCGTATACACCTCCCCGGAATGGTGTTGTGGAAAGGAAAAGCAGAACCTTGTGTGAGATGACTCGGACGATGCTTGATGAGCATAGGACTCCGAGAAGGTTCTTGGCTGAGGCGGTGAATACCGCGTGCTATGTTTCGAACATGATCTACCTCAGAGTGCACAAGACGAAAACCTGTTATGAGTTGATGCACGGTCACACACCTAAGGTGAGTCACTTCCATGTCTTTGGTTGCAAGTGCTTTATCCTTAAGAAAGGGAAGAAGTTGGACAAGTTTAAGGCTAGGTCGGTCGATGGTATTTTCTTTGGTTATGCATCTCACTCTAGAGCATATCGTGTGCTCAATCTTGAAACTAACCAAATCGTGGAGACTTGTGAGGTAACCTTCGACGAGACACAGCCACGTAGTCAGCTTGTTTTTGAGTGTGCAGGTGATGATGAACTTGGCGAGGAAATCTTTCAGGAGGAGGAGCATGAACATGGAGATGATGAAGATGGTGGAATGGTGCCTCCGATTGAGCATGCACCTACTACTTCGACTACGGTGGTGGACGGCCCCTCTCCCACACCTACAACAACAAACCAAGATCAAGGAGAAGCTACTGTTGACGGGGAGGTAGCATCAAGGTGAGAACCTCCCCGGCGAGTACAAGTGGATCATCCAGCTTCAAGAATCATCAGCGACACGAATGAACGTACTACTCGGTCGAGGGTTCGAAAAAATTCTCATTTCGCTCATGCTGCTTTCATTGCCACTTTTGAGCCCAAAGACATTGGACACGCACTATCTGATCATAATTGGGTAAATTCGATGCATGAGGAGTTGGAGAACTTTGAGAGGAACCAAGTTTGGGAATTGGTTGACCCTCCCCCAGGGTGTAAGCCGATTGGGACAAAATGGGTGTGGAAGAACAAAGAGGGAGAGAAAGGTGAAGTGGTGAGAAACAAGTCAAGGGTTGTTGCTCAGGGGTATAGTTAGAAAGAGGGGATCGACTACGAGGAGACCTTTGCTCCCGTAGCTCGTTTGGAGGCGATCAGGATCCTTATAGCCTTTTTCGTGGCTAAAGGGTTCAAGTAATACCAGATGGATGTGAAGAGTGCTTTCTTGAATGGTGTGTTGGAGGAAGAAGTGTTTGTGAGGCAGCCACCGGGGTTTGAAAGCGAGAAGTACCCCCATCGGGTGTACAAGTTGAGGAAGGCGCTATATGGGTTAAAGTAGGCACCTAGAGCTTGGTACGGTAGGTTGAGGGGGTTCCTGTTTGAGAGAGGGTTCGAGATGGGGAAGGTCGATCATACCTTGTTTCTTCTTAGGCAGGGCAGAGATATCTTGATTGTGCAGGTGTACGTAGATGATATTGTCTTTGGTGGCTCGTCTAACTCTCTTGTTGCAAGGTTTGCAGAGGATATGAGTAGGGAATTTGAGATGAGCATGATGGGTGAGTTGCAGTTCTTCCTCGGGCTACAAATCAAGCAATCAAAGGAAGGAACATTTGTTCACCAAGCTAAGTACACCAAGGACATTGTGAGGAAGTTCAAGATGGAGGACTCCAAGGCCATGGCGACGCCTATGAGTACGACTATAGCTCTTGATGCGGGTGAGGAAGGTGAACACGTGGATCAGAAGGAGTACCGAAGCATGATCGGGTCACTCCTCTACTTGACGGCGACGAGGCCGGACATCCAGTTCTCGGTATGTCTGTGCGCTTGTTTTCAAGCACCTCCAAGGACTTCGCATCGACAGGCGGTCAAGCGCATATTCAGATACTTGCGTCACACTCCCGACTTCGGCCTTTGGTACTCCGCATCTTCTTATTTGGCGCTTCATGGTTTTTCAGACGCAGATTTTGCCGGCTGTCAGTTGGATAGGAAGTCCACTTCTGGGAATTGCCAGTTTTTGGGATGTTCTTTGGTGTCTTGGTCTTCCCGCAAATAGTCGAGTGTTGCTCAATCCACTACCGAGGCAGAGTACGTTGCCGCAGCCAGTTGTTGCTGTCAGCTCCTTTGGATCACACACACCATGAGTGACTTTGGTGAGGAGTATACCCATGTCCTACTTCAATGTGACAGCACCAGTGCCATAAGTGTTGCAAAGAATCCAATGCTCCATTCCAAAACCAAGCACATAGAAGTGAGGTATCATTTTCTGAGAGACAACGTAGAGAAAGGAAAGATAGCTTTAATCCATGTACCCACACATGACCAACTAGCCGATATTTTCACCAAACCCCTAGATCAAGCAACTTTCACTCGTTTGCGGGGGGAGCTTGGTGTGTGTTTGATTTCTTGAGTTGGGTGTGTGGGAGCTCCTTTGTAGCATATGTATAGCTATCCTTGTGCATTTCTAGCATTTGGCATGGCATGTGTAACATGATGTATAGGCACCTTGTATCTTAGATTGCATGCATTTTGTATCATAAGCATTGGTTAGGAAAAGCTTCTCCTATATACATTGTTCGCCATGGAATGATATTTATGTCTTTATGAGCTTGTTTGGTAAGCTATGGTTAGTTTGGCTTAGCTCTTGATAATCTTGGTTTATATCCATGGTTGATGGCTATGTTTTTGAAAAATGTCATATGTATACTCTCTTGTCAGTAAATGCCTTTATATGGTCTTGACTTGTTTTAGTGGTTTGGCTATGCTTAATTTGTGGTTGGATGTCTGTTGATGGTGAAATTCCGTCAACCTAGCCATGAGTTTACCTTCGGTGTTGGCATGACTTTTGTATCTTATCCATTGGTACTAACCCCCGTGGTATAACAAGTTCACTTGTGCATGTCGGTTTTGGAGTTTAGTGTTTATGCGGGGTTTTAGCGTTGAAAGCAAGACTTCCGGGATAAGTTCATTAAGCACCTCATGACAAGACCTTAAAGCCCAGTAGAAGTCAAGCAATGAAGTGAACACGACTCCAAGAAGCCCAAGGACCCAACCCGAGAAGATGGAAAACTCCGAGGACCTAGCTAGAAAAGTGTCGAATCTTGCGAGACAAGGAGCTTCATCCAATTCGAAGAGAAACTGACGACAAGGGCCCACATGCAGAAGAGGGGAGGATCTAGAAGACTCGGGAAGCAACGTCGGGCGAAGGAGGCCGCGGACTGGGCCGAAGTGGGCCCAGGCCGGCCGGCCCAGCCCATTTCGAGGCCCAGCCGGCCCCCCTTTGACCTAGATGCATATCGGGCTATTTATAGCCCCCTGACCGAGAGCCACGGAGGAATCAATTCGTCATCCGCTGCCGAGGAGCAGAGAAGCTTGAGGGACACCATCTCGGAGATGAGGGTCGTGCTAGTTGTCTAGGGTCTCCCTAGCAGACGTGGGAACCTTGCATGGAAGACCACGTCGGACGGAGCAAGGATCAAGGTCGAGGTAGGATCCCGGTGGTGATCTTGTTCATGTAATCATTCATGGTGAAGTTTTATAGTGAATCCGATTTCTAGCGATCAAGTGCCTTCTCGATGACTTTGTTTTCTTCTTGGTCTTGCTTCTTCCCCAATCTATACTTAAGATAGATTGCTTAGGGTGCTCTTGTATCCGCAGTGGCTAGAGGTGCGTACCGGACCGACCAAGTGATTTCAACTTGTTCTTATTGAACTCGCCCTAGACTACCCGCATGAGTAGGGATACGTTGTGACAGAACGGGAGTTCCGAAGGCGGGCGTTTTCGGAGTCGGGCCGGAGGCCACGATTTAAAGATGCTTTTAATGAGATTCGCTTTTCTATCTTCATCTATCTTGTTTGGAGCTACAACATAAGCATGATCTAGATTCTCTAGATCGGTTATCTCTTGCTTTCTCATGCTACCTCTTTAGTAGATTAGATTAGATGTGTTTCTTTATGAGTTAGTAGATTAGATGCAATTTGGTTCTTCATAAGATAGCTCTCCTTGCTTTACTAGATTGAATACTTGCGTTGCACATTGTTCCACGGATTTGATACCTTAGGTTCACCACTCGATGGAAGAAGGGTCCCTTGACTACGACGGCACACTTGTCCGCTTGCAAGTCTAAACGAACTTTGATACAACTATTAACCGTCAACAAGCCCCTTTTTCTAGCACCGTTGCCGGGGAACAAGCAATCAAGATCCAATCTTGTATCGCTTATTTTTTAGTTTTTCTTTTGATTTTCTTTTGCATCTCTTAAGTTTGATCATCCTCAAAAAGAAAAAAAATCAATCTAATCTAGTTTTGATTAACCCTAATTTTTTTTAAAAAAAATTTGTTTTTACTAACCCTAACCAGAGATGGTTGGCTACCTCTCCAAGAAACCCAAAACTTTTTTGTGGGTGATCCAGGAAAACTTTACAGGCAAAGGAGACGTGCAACACAAGCTAAAGGGTTGGAAATCCTAGATTCAAAAGCCGAAGTTGAAGGACCGCCGGAATCTCCAAGGGAATCACCACCTCCAAGTCCAAAGGAAGATCAACCTAAACTGACATCGTTGATCTACCTATCATAAACCTTCAAGACGCCAGAAGGCCATTCAAGATCAAGGTCTCAACTATCCGCATGACGATTGCAATAGCTTTGGAGCGTTTCAATGAATACATACGAGCCGGATTCCTTGAGTGCATATCGGTTTACTTAAGAGGAGGATGGAGAAGATGGAGATAGAGAAAGAAGCTCAACACCTAAAGGCTGCCGAAGCAAGATCCACATGCAAGGAGTGTGAGGAGTACGGCCATGTCCAAGGTAAACCCCGATTTAATGCAAGTTCGTCCATTCAAGATTTGGTTCCTCTTTGTGCACAATCCAAGGGCTTGATGGACGAGCAAGCTGAGATCAACAAGGAAGCCGTCACTAAGTTCAAGGCTATGGAGAAAGTAGTGGAGAATTTAGATGGCAAGGTGAAGGAGGTCGGAAACTCTATACGTGAAGTGTTCATCATGATGAAGATGTTAGAGACGCAAGTGGGACAACTTGCCGGACAACCGATGGGTGACAAAGAAGAATTTCCGAGACAACCCCAAGGTCCCGAGACGACGAAGGCTACTCAAACTCGTTCGGGAGAGATGGAGGATCGCACTGAAAAGACCATGAAGATCACGACCGAAGGACCGGAGTTTGAGATGCCGAGCCATTACATTAAGGAAGTTGTTGCATTCGTCAAGACCAAAAGACAAAGCCAGCTTGTGAGGACCAAAAAAATGACTAAGCCGAAGAATAAGCCTGTGCCCAAGATGGTGCAGAAGTGGGTACCCAAGATTGCAATGCCCACAAAGAGCGTTGATCCAAAGTAATCAAGTGAAGAAGTCTAGCCATGGACTATAAACGAAGCGCTAGGCGGGAGGCAATCCGTCTCGTCGAGTCAAGAATAAGCTACCGGGAGGACAACCCGATTCCAGGTTTTTCGAGTCTTTTTAAATATAATTCAGTTTTGAATTTTACTATGCAAAAATATTAGACTTAGAATGGTTGAACAATATTAGAGACATAATTCTTGGTTGAATATTGTGCTTGATCATAAACCCTTTACATAACCATCCTATGTGTTTGTTTGTTTCTTTTCGAGAAACCACAACCAAAAAAATTTCAGAACCTAACTTAACCATTCATCCTCTTTATGATGTTGTGGTTGACTTGTTTTTCATGCTAAAAACACACGAGTAGAGCCACGGCATATATCTAGATGTTATTTAAATTTCAGCACGTGGTAGGACTCGCGTGAACCTAGAAACTTAACTTTTGTTGTTTTAAAAATCTATACCCTTGGTTTATCTAAGATTAGAATTTATCTAAGCCTCATTTAATTTCATTTCATTCAAAATCACTCTTATCTAATCAAAATTAGGACCTAAACCTATGCCCCCATGTTCAAGCCGGGAAAAGTTTGCTCTCAACCAATGAAGGCAAATAATACTGGTGAGACCAAAATAAAAGTAGTCGGAAACATTTTTTTCGACTTACATTTGTTTTTAATGCTTTAAAAACTCCTCTAAATTTATATTTTAACTCATTAATATCTCTGATTTTATTTTTTTATTTTCGAAATTAGAGAGGTACTTAGCATTAGAACATGCTTAGAGGGAGGCAGTCTAGTTAACCTAACCATACATGCACCATGATACATCGCGGGATGCCCCTCTAACATATTTTATCAAACCACATGCAAAGTACAAGCATGGGGGGGCAGCCAAGGCTTTGTTTTGTAGGAATATCATGGAGGCATGTGAGGCAAGGGAGTATGGAAGTAACTCAAAGCGAAAATATCAAGTGGAAGGAGCAATAATGCAAGCAAGGGAGCGGACGAGAACGTTTGGAAGGTGCACGCGGTCACGAAGCATGACTGCGCTAAAGAAGAACCAAGCCAAAAGGAGGAGAGAGGTAAGTCTCCCATCTAGCTCTTTGTTTGTGTGCTCTAGTTTGTAGTCCGAACCCACCTTAGACTTAGCCATCCACCCCGCTTGTTTCGTGCAACAAATCACAACCTTCATCCACTCAAAGTCCAGACTCCAAAATAATATTTGTGTACCTTGTTACCGGGTGAAAACCCCGGATATTTATTTGTGAGGGAGAGTGCTGCAATCATGGAAGAAACCTACAAGCTTTTTTCACCAAAGAAGAAGGGGTCATCGTCGTCTATCATCGACAACCTCTTCGAGGAGGCGCTCGGCTTCCGAATCTCCTCGGAGTATTGAGGAGGACAAGGCACCGCCAAGGAGGAACCACACTCTTCTCCTCGGTGGCATGAGGGCCATACGAAACTCGTTTATAAGGTTCACCAAATCTCAAGGACGCACGGAGGAGCCGCCCGTCCGACCTCACCGCTCGACACGATCATCCGCTCCACCTCCACACACTCCGTGGTATTCCAATGGGTTTATCATCATGACGGAGGAGGAGGAGAAGAAGCTTGCTCGCCTTGAGTAGAGGCTTGTAGCGAACGTCGACTTCGACGACCAAGCTCTCCACATATTGGGTTTTCATACGGGACACCGAGGTTGGGTGCAATTCTCTAACGGAGTGTCGGCAAACACCCACAAGGATTCGCCTAGGAAATTCTCATGACCATGGCGCATATCCTTGATGAAGGAGTGCCGAGTCTCTCATTCTGTTTAGAGAGAGCCATTCGCACTAGGAGGCCATCACAAACTAGAAGCACCCACAAGTGGAGAAGAAGGAAGACACCATCAGAAGGGTAACCGTGATCAACGGTGCTATGTCTAGCACCTTGATGGGTTAATCTCCTTATTCATCCATGGGTTGTAATGATCTTGAGATGTAATCACACTTTGTTGGATTATCTATCTATCATCTTGTGTTGAATATACTTTAATGCTTAAGGTTAGCTATCATGCCGTAAAGGGAGTAAGGCCTCAATGCTTACTTGGATCCATTCAACACGCTGTGTCCATCATAGGTCTAGTCATGAATACCTTCGCGTACTGAGTACGAGAGGAGGGAAAGGGCGAAACCGTGGTCACAACCCCCGATAGATTAGATTGGTTTTCATGTTCAAAATGATTGCATGTTCTAGTATCGTAGACCCATGGGCGAATGTCTCCTATCTTGATTGAACAAGCGGTTCCCTAAGTATTAGGGAATAGCTCGGTTTTCAAAAGGGAGCCCCGAAACAAGTGGATGTGCATGAAGGCACATGGAAGGTTTTTGGAGTATGATCGCGGGAGAAGCGTAGCAACAAAGAAATTTTATCTGAAACCCCATCATCCAAGTGTTTCACTGCAAAAGGATTTTGGGGAGAATGAGAGAAACAAAGGTAACCGACACGAAGTTGAATTGGCTTTACTCGGCTTTGATTGCCAGGCAGCCAATCGACCCCACTTACCTCATGATCAACCGGTGGTGTTGTGAAGCAACATCGAGTTCGGGAGATATTGGTTTGGGGTGTTACCTCTCTATGTTGGCTATCTCTTTGAAACCAGGTATTACAAGGAACCCGAAGCATCTCCTACCCGGGACTTCCCTAGGAATTTATGAAGCAAGGCAAGAACATAAGTGGAGATGAGAGAGAAGGCTTCAAAGTGGCCAAAGTAAACTTACCCCTTCCGGATTGAAGATTAAGACTTTTTCTTGAGGGGAAATAAGATTGGTTAGAGGAAGGACTTCTTGTGCCGGCAAAGAAAAAAATAAAAGAGAAGGATTATAGGAGAAGGATCTTCTATGGCCCAAGAAGGAGGTGCACAACAAAGTTATGGAGGAACCCCGGCGCCGCCGAGTTACTACGGTGATGTACCAATGCAAGCATGGGGGGAGTGGTGCAGCCATGCCCCCACCATTTTGCGGTGCCCAACGTAGCCTTTGCGGAGCCATATGCACACCTTCCTCAACCACAACAAAATGTGTCCACCATTGGAGGATACGCTGCAAGAAACATATTGCAGCCATCCAAACCAATGCAAACCAAATGGGTGAAGGAAATGCAAACATCGCTTATGAGCTTTGACGCCTTCACTTAGCACCGTCATACAATTCATAGGAGAAGCGATGCAATCCTATTATGAGCAAGGGTGCAACAACCCAGACTATCAATATCAACCACCGGCGGAAGATTAGAGAGAGGAGGAGCTTTAGTTATCTTTTCTTTACCCCTTCTCTTTAATTTTCAGCTTGTGTGCGCCTATGTATGCGTAGTGTTTTCAGTTTTTATTTAAATTTCAGCATGCGTGTTAGTTTATTTTCAACATGTGTGTTGGTGTTTATTTTCATCATGAATAAAGTCACCACCTAGTTTTTACCTTTGGTAAAGTTACAAAGTTTGTGCCATGATGGTTGTTGACGGTGAAAATCCGTCAACCTAGCCATGAGTTTACCTTCGGTGTTGGCATGAATTTTATACCTTATCCTTTGGTACTAACCCCCGTGGTATAACAAGTTCACATGTGCATGTCGTTTTTGGAGTTTAATGTTTATGCAGGGATTTATTGTTGAATGCAAGACTTTTGGGACAAGTTCATCAAGCACCTCATGACAAGACCTTGAAGTCTCGAACAAGTCATGCAATGAAGTGATATTAACTCCAAGAAGCGGGGACTCGATCCGAGAAGACAACAAACTCCGGGGACACGACCGGAAAAGTCTTGAAGCTTGCAAGACAAGGAGTTGAGTCCAATTCGGAGAGAAACCGACGACATGGACCTACATGCGAAGGGGGAAGCATCCGGGAAGCAAGGGGAACCGACCTCGGGCAAAGGAGCCGCGCGGGCCGGGCCTAAATGGGCCCGGGCCGGCCGGCCCGGTCCGGTCGGCCCGAGCCCATTTAGGGCCCAAATCCGACGCCCTTTGCCCTAGCCGCCAATCGGGCTATTTATAGTCCCCCGACCGAGAGCCACGCGAGAGAAGATTTCGTCTTCGGCCGCCGAGAAGCGAGAGAGGAGAGGGACACCATCTAGGAGAGGAGAGGGTCGAGCTAGTTGACTAGGGTTCCCCTAGCCGACGTGGGAACCTTGCACGGAAGACCACGTCGGAGTTCCCGGAGCTAGAAGCAAGATCAAGGAAGGATCCCGGTGGTGATCTTGCGTATGTATCATTGTTATAGTTGAATTATCAAGTTGAATCTTTTCTCAGCGATCAAGTGTTTCCTCGAAGATTTCGTTTTTCGATCGGCTTTGCTTATTTCAATTCTATTCTCGAGATAGATTACATAGGGTGTTCTTGTAGCCGCGGTGGCTAGAGGTACACGCCGGATCCTCCGAAAGAATCTCGACTTGTCTTTTGACTCGCCCTAAGCTCCCCGCATGAATAGGGATACGTTGTGACGAACGGGGGTCTCGAAAGGCGGATGTTTTCGGATTTGGACGGGAAACCACGATTTAAAGAGGCTTTTATTAAGATTCGATTTGCTACTTCTTCTCTTGCTTGGAACTTCAACAAAAGGCTTACCCCGATCCCTCTAGATCGGTTTATCTACCCAATCTTACTTTGTTTTCTCCGGTTTTTAGTAGATTAGATTCGTTTCATGTCTTTTACTTAGATGTATCTCGGTTCTTTATTGAAGATTGCGGTTATCCGGCTTTAATAGATTAAGTCTTGCGTCACACATTTGTTCCACGGATTCGATACCTTGGGTTCACCACTCGAGGGAAGAAGGGTCCCTTGACTACGACGGGAGACTTGTACGCTTGCGAGTCACGAACGAACTTTGATACAAACATTAACCGTCAACAAGCCCCTTTTTCTGGCGCCGTTGCCGGGGAACAAGTGATCAAGATTTGATTTTTTATTGCTTTTTTTTGTAATTTTCAGTACTGATTTTGTTTTATTTTTGCATCTAATAAATTTCGATCATCCCCGAAATACATCTAATCTAGTTTGTCTAACTCTAGTCTTTATAGATTTGTTTTGTTTTCTAGTTTTTTCTCGCATATTTTGTTTATTGCTAACCCTAACGGAGATGGACGGCTACCTCTCCAACAAACCCAATAATTTTGTGGATGATCCGGAAAAACTTTACGAGGCTAAGGAGACGCGAAGCACATCAAGCTAAAAAGCCGGATTTTGTAGATTCGGAGTCGGAAGACGAAGGATCGCGAGAATCTCCGGAAAATTCACCACCTCAAAGTCCGCGGGAGAACCGACGTCTACCAATGGGGGACCAACCACCGGAAGAACGCAAGATTGGGGAGCTATGCACCCCAGACATCATCGACCTACCAATCTTGAACCTCGAGGAGATCGGAAGACCGTTCGAGATCAAGACCTCAACCATCCGCATGGTGCAACATTCACCCTTCACCGGCAAAGAGGACCCGAACCTTCACCTCCAAGCATTCATTCAACTATGTCAGACTTTCAACATGGATGGGGTGACTCAAGATCAAATGAGGGCAAGGCTTTTTCCGTTTTCACTACTCGGGAAGGCGTTGCAATGGTTCCACTCTCAACCGGCGGAGACGGTGCAAAATTGGAACACGTTGATGAAGGCTTTCATGAAGGAATACTACTCACCGGGTAAAACTCAAAGCTTGCGTAATAAGATTGCCACCTTTGTTCAATATCCTACGAAAACTATCTCGGAGGCATTCGAGCGCTTCAACGAGTACACCCGGGCGGTTCCACATCACAAGTTCCCGAAAGAAGACCTCGTGCAAAAGTTCTATCAAGGACTCACCATGGCGTCAAGGACGATCATCGATGCATCAGCGGGAGGGTCTATCATCGAGCTTACACCGACGGAAGCTTTCACGTTATTCAAGAAGGTCGCGGATAATGATACGTGGGCGTCGTCCGGGCGCCTACACCCGGCTCAACCAATGGGGAACGTCAAAGGAGTCTTGCAAGTGGAGAAAGAAGACATACTTGAAGGCAAGATCGACTCGCTCATGAGGAGGTTGGAAAAGATGGAGATAGAAAAGAAAGAGGCTCAAGACTTGAAGGCCGCCGAAGCAAGGTCCACATGCGAAGAATGTGGGGAGTATGGCCATGTCCGCAAAGATTGTCCGGAGGAAGCCAAAGTGCTCGACTACATGAGGAAGGGAGAATTGCCAAACTTCCGCTACGGGCAAGGTAGGCCTCAATTTAATGCAAGCTCATCTATTCCTAACGCGGTTCCACTTCGGATACAATTGAAGGAGTTCATGGATGAGCAAGCTAAGATCAACAAGGACACCGTCACCAAGTTCAAGACCATAGACAAGGTGTTGGAGAACATCGATAGCAAAGTGACGGAGGTCGGAAGTTCCAATCATCAAGTGCTCAACATGATGAAGATGCTCGAGACGCAAGTTGGACAACTTGCGGGGCGCCTAACTAATGATGAAGGGAAGCTTCGGGACAACCCAAATGTCCCGAATCGGCGAAGGCCATTCAAACACGTTCGGGGAAGGAGACCGAAGATCCGGAACGTTCCGCGGGAGCAAGGAAGCTTAAACCATCCACCGAGGTGGAAGGGGCTGCTAAAGAGAAGGTTACGGGGATCGTCACCGAGGAACCCGAATTCGAGATGCCGGAGGATGACACGAGGATACCGCAACTCAAGCCACGCTACTTCCGAGGTAAACTTGACAACCACTTTGAGAAGTTTGTGGAAGTTGTGCGTAGACTTAGCATCAACATGCCATTACTAGATGCCCTACAAGTACCTACATATTCTCGTTACTTTAAAGATATACTTGCAAATAAATATGAGATAGCAACACTCGGGGTAGATCATGTCAAGATGTCCGAGGAGTGTAGTGCAGCTATTGCTTATGGGCCGGAGAAGCAAAAAGACCCCGGTGCCCTACAATTCCATGTTCGGTTGGTTCTTTCAACTTCGAGAAGGCGTTATGCGACCTTGGAGCTAGTGTGAGTGTCATGCCGAGGGATGTGTTCGAGAAGTTACGCCTACCAATGGAGCCTACGGGAATATGTTTGGAGTTGGGTGACAACTCCATTCGCTATCCCTTGGGCATTGCTTTGAAGATGTACCCGTGAAGATTGGACACCACTTCATCCCCGTCGACTTCGTTGTGCTCGAGATGGGAGAGAGGGAGAAGCCGCCGCTCATCCTAGGGAGGCCGTTCCTCAAGACCGTGGGAGCTACTATTGATGTTGGCAAGGGGGAGATCATGTTCGATATCAACGGAGAAAGGAGTTCCTTCAAGTTCCGTCCAAGGATTGAGGCATGCAACATGATTGGAGTGAAGGGAGAACCAAAACAAACGAAGGGGCTGAAAAAGAAGAAGGAGCCGAAAAAAATGAACGTAACGAAAATTAAAGAAGGTGTTGCATCCGTCAAGACAAAGGAAGAGAAGCAGCCTGTGAAGACCAAAAAAATGACTAAGATAGCCAAGCCAAAAAACAAGCCCGCGCCCAAGATGGTGCGGAAGTGGGTACCCAAGATTGCAACGCCCGCAAAGAGCGTTGATCCGGAGTAATCAAGTGAAGAAGTCTAGCTATAGACTATAAACGAAGCGCTAGGCGGGAGGCAACCCGTTTCGTCAAGTCAAGTCAAGAATAAGCTACGGGAGGACAACCCGATTCCAGGTTTTTCGAGTATTTTTAATAATTTAGTTTTTGAGTTTTATTACGCAAAGACATTAGACTTAGAAGTGGTTGAACAATATTAGAGACATAATTCTTGATTGAGTGTTTGCTTTATTATAAACCCTTTGCATGAACCCTCCTATGTGCTTGTTTGATTCTTTTCTTTTCGAGAAACCCCTCAACCAAATAATTTCAGAACCTTAGCTCAACCTTTCACCCTCATTATGGTGCTGAGGTTGGCTTATTTTTCATGCTAAAACCACACGAGTAGAGCCGCGATTTATATTCAAGTGTTATAAAAATTCAGCACGTGGTAGGACTCGCGTGAACCTAGAAATCAAAGCTTTTGGTTGGTTTCAAAAATCTTTATCCTTGGTTTCTCTAGGATTAGAATTTTTCTAAGCCTATTCTAATTTTGTTTCATTCAAAATCTTTCTTATTTAGCCAAAATTAGAACCTAAACCTATGCCCCCATGATCAAGCCGGGAAAACGTTCGCTCTCAACCGATGAAGGCAAACTATACCGGTGAGACGAAAATCGACGTAGTCGAAAAATATTTTCGACTTACATTTGTTTTTAATGGTTTAAAAACTTCTCTAAAATTATGCTCAAGCTCTTGCATGGCTCTGAAAAATATTTTAAAATTCGAATTAGAGGAGTGATTAACCTTAAACACACCTAAATGGAGGCAATCAAGTTTGAATTAATCATGCATGCACCATTGGATTCTCTTTTATCAACTTTCACCCACTCCACATGCAAAGGACAAGCATGGTGGGCAGCAAGCATCAACTTTGCAGGATTTCAATGGTGGCATGTGAAGCAAGTGGAGCTAGGGAGCATGGACATGACCCAAAGCATGGAGCATCAAGTGGGAGGACCAATAATTCAAGAAAAGGAGTGAACGAGAGCGTTTGGGCGGTGCAACTCGTGGAGCACGCGGGCGGGGAAAGTTGCGGAGGCGAAATGATCGTCTTTGGGAGAAAGACGCGCCGAGGAGGAGCCGGAGGAGCCCTGGGCCGGCCGGCCTAGGCCGGCCGGCCTGCCCTATAAATGGCGCCCCCCGGCGCCCGTCTTCTGCAGGCAAGCTTCCCTCTCCTTCCCTTGTTTGTGTGTTCAAGTTTGTGTGCTCAGAACCTCCGTAGACTTAGCCAACCACCCAAGCTTGAGAGCTCAAGAAAAAATCCACCTCCCTAATCCACTCAAAGTCCACACCCGAAGCAAAGAGTTTAAGTGCCTAGTTTACCGGTTGCAACCCGGATTTATAGTTGAAGAAAGAGTGCAGCAACCATGTGGAAGAAGACCACAAGTCTCTTCTCTAAGAAGAAGAGTTCGTCGTCGTCCAAGCCGTCATCAACCACGTCTTCGAGGAGGCACTCGGTTTCCGAGTCTCCCCGGAGCATGGAGACGGACACGGCACCACCGAGGAGGAGCGACGCTCTCCTCCTTGGTGGTATGAGGGCTACGAGAAGAGCAGCCCGCGCCACCACGACGATCGACTCGCTCAACCGCACCACCTCCTTACACCCCGACACAATCTTCGTACGGCTTCATCATCATGTCGGCGGAGGAGGAGGATAGGCTCGCCAATCTTGAGAAGAGGCTTGTGCCCAACGTCGAGCTCGACGACCAAGCACTCCACACCTTGGGTTTTCGCACCGACATATACTACATGTTGGGGCACCTCGGGTGGGTTCGGTTCTCCAACGGAATATCGGTGGACACCCACTTGGGTTACGCCTTGGAAATTTTAATGACTATTGCACCCATCGTTGATGATGATGGGGTGCAAAGCTTGTCATTCCGGTTGGAGGGAATCGAGCAAGTGGTTCCCTACGAGCACGTTAGGGAGCTGCTTGGATTCCACAAGGGAGCTCCGGAGAAAGTTGACGTGCCTCCCGGCATGTTGGCGGAATTTTGGGGCATGATCTCCGGAGATGCCCATCAACGCGCAAATGCATCCGCAACCCCATTATCCGAATATTCCACTCTTGGATGTGCAAGAGGGTATTGGGGAGGATGAGGGAAACAAAGGTGACCGACACGGAGTTGAATTGGCTATACTCGGCTTTGATTGCCAGGCAGCCAATTGACCCCTCGTACCTCATGATCAACCGTTGGTGTTGTGAAGCAACATCGGGGGCCAGTGATATTGGTTCGGGGTGTTACCTCTCTATGTTGGCCTTTTCCTTGCGACCGGGGATCGCAAGAAACCCGGCTCACCTTTTGCGAGGTACCTCTCTCGGTTTTGAGTACTTGCGGCAAGGCAAGTACATTAGTGGAGATGAGAGAAGAGGTTACCGATTGGCCATTGTGAACCTCCCTCTTCCGGATGAGAGGCTTAGGCTTTTCACCGAAGGAAGGGAAGATTGGTTGGAAGAGGGACTACTTGTCCCTGCTAGGAAGAACAAACGAGGAAGAATTGTAGAGGAGGGAACATCCTCCGCACAAGCGAGTGGAGCACAACCCAATGTGCAACCATTCGGCGGAGTTCCTCCTCCGCCAAGTTATTACGGAGGGTCTCAACAACAAGCATGGGGGGGTGGTGCACCGGTACCCCCTCAAAATTATGTTGTGCCCAACGTTAACTTCGCGGAGGCCTACGCTCATCATCCCCAACCACAACAAAGCATGGCTATTATTGGAGGATACGCTGCAAGAAATGCTCAAAATATCGCAGCCATCCAATCCAACGCAGCTCAACTCGGTGAAGGCAACGCAAATATTGCCTTTGAACTCGGACGCCTTCACCTTGTAGAGCCAAATCAATTCGACGGAGGAAGCGTTCATTCATATTATGAGCAAGGCTATTATTATCAAGACTATCAACATCAACCACTGGCGGAGGATTAGAAGACTTAGGAACTTTAGTTTTCTTTTCTTTTCTTTTTCTCTGTATTTTTCAGCTTTTGCTCTTATGTGTTTGCGTAGTATTTTTCTGTTTTTATTTAAATTTCAGCAAGTATGTTTCTTTATTTTCAGTGTGTATTTCAACTTGATATCATCATTAATAAAGTCACCACCTTGATTTTTATCATTGGAAAAGTTACAAAATTTGTGCCATGTTGTTATATGATTAAAATTGCAGCTTTGTTCATCTTTGTAGTTGATTTATGCATGTTTAAGCTAGTGCTCTCTTAAAAATACAGATCTGAATTTATTTAAATACTAGCTTAATTTTCAGCGGAGGTTATGATTAAAATAAAGACCCATAGTGTTTTATGTGCTCTCGAGTTATGAATAGATTAAAGATGTCTTTTATGCTCAAAAATATTGCTAACCTTGTCACAAATATCGCTTGTGTGTTGCTCTACCTATCCAAAGCCTTATATATATTTGAGTGCATAAACCTTAGTGTACAAGATTTATTTTTGAGTGAGTTATTGCAGGCCATGATTTCTCTGGCCCGAGACTAAGAAGCTGGTCATTCCGTTTTTGCGTATCTATCTTTTTGCTAGCCTTTTATCCGTGCATTGTGTACCCCCACATTGGTGGTCTCACAAACTTCGCCGGATATCCACCCTTAAACCAAATATCATCTTTTTGTGATTACCTCCTTGACCACAACCTATCATTGAGGATGGATCATCAATTCAAGGAAGATCGCAAGACGGTGCCAACATTGAAGATTTCAAGTATCTCTCCAAGGAAAATATCTCCGGTACCTACCTTATTTTTCGCCTCTTTGCTCGAGGACGAGCAACGTCTAAGCATGGGGGAGGAGGTAGGTACGGTGCTGCCTTAGAGTTCAAAAGGGAGTATTTTTAAAAAAATATATATACAATGATGAAAGAAAAAAATTCGGCGATGTACATGACTTCCAAGGTGAAGAAAGAAAAAATATATATATAAGGAAGAAAGAAAGAAAGAAAAGAATGAGAATATAAGAGAAAAAAAAATATATATTTGTGCGTAAAATGAACTCCCCGGTTCTCTAAGAGTGCATTCAAGGCTTCAAGATAAAAAGATCCATTCTCATTTTCCAACCATGTGCAATCCGATAACGAGGACTTCCTTTGTGCCTCGGGATCACTCTTTGCCATTTGCACATGTCCACTCATCTAAAGTGTGTGTATTTTTCTCTTTCCCCTCCTTGAATTAACATTATTTTCCAATGACCTTTTTGACGAGTCTCGGTAAGACCATGAGAAGCTTGTCTTGTTTTGACAACACCTCATTTATAAATTCTTGTTAGGACTAAACTTTCCCAAAGCTCCATATAAAGCCTACCACATATATATGAGAGGGAAAGGAGTAGAATATATAGGCTTGTGAGACAAGTGAGATGAGAGTTTATGAGCAATACACGAGATGATTTAAATTTGTGAATTTGGTTTAGCTTTTCTTTATCTCGATCTTCATTTCAAAAAATTCTGAGATCTATTTAAAACTTTGTGAGCATGTTAATACTTGTGGGATAAGCTTAAATAAGAATCTACCCTCCGTAGAGATGAAGGCTAGTACATTATGGAACTTTAATGAATTAAAATTTTGAGAGCATTATGTTTACTCATGTGTAATCAAGTGCAAGGTTTAAACATTGTTTAGCAATGATGATATCCATCGAAGGCTTACTCGAGGACGAGCAAGGTTTAAGCATGGGGGAGATGTTGACGGTGAAAATCCGTCAACCTAGCCATGAGTTTACCTTCGGTGTTGGCATGAATTTTATACCTTATCCTTTGGTACTAACCCCCGTGGTATAACAAGTTCACATGTGCATGTCGTTTTTGGAGTTTAATGTTTATGCAGGGATTTATTGTTGAATGCAAGACTTTTGGGACAAGTTCATCAAGCACCTCATGACAAGACCTTGAAGTCCTGAACAAGTCATGCAATGAAGTGATATTAACTCCAAGAAGCCGGGGACTCGATCCGAGAAGACAACAAACTCCAGGGACCTGACCAGAAAAGTGCTGAAGCTTGCAAGACAAGGAGTTGAGTCCAATTCGGAGAGAAACCGACGACATGGACCTACATGCGAAGGGGGAAGCATCCAGAAGCAAGGGAACCGACCTCGGGCAAAGGAGCCCGCGGGCCGGGCCTAAATGGGCCCGGCCGGCCGGCCCCGGTCCGGTCGGCCCAGGCCCATTTAGGGCCCAAACACGACGCCCTTTGCCCTAGCCGCCAATCGGGCTATTTATAGTCCCCTGACCGAGAGCCACGCAGAGAAGATTTCGTCTTCGGCCGCCGAGAAGCAGAGAGGAGAGGGACACCATCTAGGAGAGGAGAGGGTCGAGCTAGTTGACTAGGGTTCCCCTAGCCGACGTGGGAACCTTGCACGGAAGACCACGTCGGAGTTCCCGGAGCTAGAAGCAAGATCAAGGAAGGATCCCGGTGGTGATCTTGCGTATGTATCATTGTTATAGTTGAATTATCAAGTTGAATCTTTTCTCAGCGATCAAGTGTTTCCTCGAAGATTTCGTTTTTCGATCGGCTTTGCTTATTTCAATTCTATTCTCGAGATAGATTACATAGGGTGTTCTTGTAGCCGCGGTGGCTAGAGGTACACGCCGGATCCTCCGAAAGAATCTCGACTTGTCTTTTGACTCGCCCTAAGCTCCCCGCATGAATAGGGATACGTTGTGACAGAACGGGGGTCTCGAAAGGCGGATGTTTTCGGATTTGGACGGGAAACCACGATTTAAAGAGGCTTTTATTAAGATTCGATTTGCTACTTCTTCTCTTGCTTGGAACTTCAACAAAAGGCTTACCCCGATCCCTCTAGATCGGTTTATCTACCCAATCTTACTTTGTTTTCTCCGGTTTTTAGTAGATTAGATTCATTTCATGTCTTTTACTTAGATGTATCTGGTTCTTTATTGAAGATTGCAGTTATCTGGCTTTAATAGATTAAGTCTTGCGTCACACATTTGTTCCACGGATTCGATACCTTGGGTTCACCACTCGAGGGAAGAAGGGTCCCTTGACTACGACGGGAGACTTGTACGCTTGCGAGTCACGAACGAACTTTGATACAAACATTAACCGTCAACAATGGTATATCATTATAATTGCCGCTTTGTTTATCTTTGTAATTGTTTTATGCATGTTTAAGCTAGTGCTCTCTTAAAATACAAATCTGAAATTATCTAAAGGCTAGCCTAATCTTTAGCAGAGGTTATGGTAAAAATAAAGACCCATAGCGTTTTATGTGCTCTCAAGTTTTAGATGGATTAAATATAATTTATTTTTGTTCTTAAAAGTAATGCTAACCTTGTCATAAATACCACTTGCGTGTTGCTCTACCTATCCAGAGCCATATAAATATTTGAGTGCAAAAACTTAGTATACAAGGTTTATTTTTCGGTGAGTTATTTCAGGCCTTGATTTCTCTAGCCCGAGACTAAGAAGTTGGTCATTCCGTTTTTGCGTATCTATCTTTTTGCTAGCCTCTTATCCGTGCATTGTGTATCCCCACATCGGAGATCCCACAAACCTCGCCGGATATCCACCCTTAAAACCAAATATCATCTTTTTTTATTACATCCTTGACCACAACCTATCGTTGAGAATGGATCATCAATTCAAGGAAGATCGATGGTGCCAAGATTGAAGACTTCAAGTATCTCTCCAAAGGAAAAATATTTCCGGTACCTACCTTATCTTATCACCTCTTTGCCCGAGGACGAGCAAACGTCTAAGCATGGGGGAGGAGGTAGGTACAATGCAATTTTAGAGTTCAAAGGGGAGCAAATAAAAAAATTTGATGAGAAAGAAAAAAATGAGAAAGAGAAAGAAAGAAAAAGAAATAAAGAAGAAAAAGTATATGTATGAGAAAAAAAAGAAAAGAAAAAATATGAGTATGTGTAAAAGTAAAAGTAAAGTGAACTCCCCGGTTCTCTAAAGTGCATTAGGAATTTCAAGGTTTCAAGATTAAAAGATCCATACTCATTTTCCAACCATGTGCAATCCGATAACGAGGACTTCCTTTGTGCCTCGGGGTCACTCTTTGCCATTTGCACATGTCCACCCATCTCAAGTGTGTGTATTTTTCTCTTTTCCCTCCTTGATATAACATTATTTTCCAATGACCTTTTTGACGAGTCTCAGTAAGACCATGAGAAGCTTGTCTTGTTTTGAAAACATCTCGTTTATAATATCTTGTTAGGACTAAACTTTCCCAAAAAGCTCCATATAAAAGCCTACCACATAAATATGTTATGAGAGGGAAAGGAGTAGAATAAATAGGCTTGAGAGACAAGATGAGATGAGAGTTCATGAGCAATATGCAAGGCGGTTCAAATTTGTGAACTTGGTTTAGCTCTTTTTCATCTCGTTCTTTATTTCAAAATTTCTGAGATCCATTTGAATTTTGGGAGCATGTTAATACTTGTGGGATAAGCTTAATTATTAATCTACCCTCCGTAGGGATGAAGGCTAGTACATTATGGAACTTTAACGAACTAAACTTTTGAGAGCATTATGTTTTCTCGTGTATGATCAAGTGCAAGGTTTAAACAATGAAGGGCAACGATGATATCCATCAAAGGCTTACTCGAGGACGAGCAAGGTTTAAGCATGGGGGAGCTGTTGACGGTGAAATTCCGTCAACCTAGCCATGAGTTTACCTTCGGTGTTGGCATGACTTTTGTATCTTATCCATTGGTACTAACCCCCGTGGTATAACAAGTTCACTTGTGCATGTCGGTTTTGGAGTTTAGTGTTTATGCAGGGTTTTAGCGTTGAAAGCAAGACTTCCGGGATAAGTTCATTAAGCACCTCATGACAAGACCTTAAAGCCCTGTAGAAGTCAAGCAATGAAGTGAACACGACTCCAAGAAGCCCAAGGACCCAACCCGATAAGATGGAAAACTCCGATTAGAATTGTCGTCCTAGCATGAAGTTAGTGTGGCTTTGCCATTTTGACATGTTTTGCTCATATTTAGGACTTTGCTCATGAGAGGGTAAATTTTCGCAAAATTGCTCAATTCTATCTCAGCTTCGTCCAATGGTTGTGAAACTTGGTGATCATGAAGTTGATGTCATTACGAACCTATAGAGTATCTAACTTGCTCATTTGGACATGTGTAGCATCCTATGTTGAATTTTGTCTATTTGAGAAGCTCTAGGTTGCAATTTTTGTATTTTTTGGCTTGATTCATGCATTGCCAACAAGGGGGAGAAGTTTGAGCTTGATTTGGCTTGCTGCATGCATTTAGAAGGTTTCCAAGTGGTTTTAGGCTATTTTTGAGCTTGGGCAGTTTCCCAGGTGGCATCGGCCTGACCGGTGAGGGGCACCGATCTGACCGGTGTAGTTCCTAGGTGTTGGGCGATCTTGCCCACCGGTCTGACGGTGAGGGTGGCCGGTCTGACCGGTCAGAGCTGAGTTGTTGCAGCTGCTTTGTTTCATGTGGTGGTTCACATGCATTCGTCCAGCGAGAGTTGCATTGGTTCAGGGGGAGCTTGCATGTGTGCAGGGGGAGGTCTTTGTGGTTTTCGAGCTTTGGTTTGGTGGTTTGCGGCTCTTTGCTTGAGCATAGTTTTGTCTCGGATGTGTCGAGTTGTTGCCCTTGCCTAAGGGGTCCGAGACTTGTCTTCTTCAAGTGATCTTGCTCTTTGCCCTTCTTTGGCTTTCGATCGCTTGTTGGAGTTTTCTTTTTATTCGTTTCTTTTCTTTTTTTTTCTCTCGGATTACTATATCTGTGTGTTGTCAATGCACTCATCAAGTGGGAGATTGAGGACCATGTGTGGTTCGAGGACCGGTGGATGGTCGCTTCCTGGTGTGATGAGTGATTGACAACGTTGTGTGTACTAATTCTTGGCTAAGTATTGCAGGTGCAGGTTGCGGCTTGACTGGTGTTGGTGCAGGTGAAGAACTGTCACACCCGATTTCTGGAGAGAAACCAGATGCATCTCATATGTGTGCCCGGATCTGGTTTCACACATATGATAGACAAATGAGTGTAATATCATAGACAGTAAAAACGTAACAAGGGGTTTAACAACTTATTACACTCATTCAGAAGACAAGAAGGTCTTTAACATTGGAAAACGATAACTACACGACGAATCTTCGTCTTCCGCTTCCACAGGCACTTGACTGGGGGAGAAGCGTGCCTTAGAACTCCTCGAAGTTGTTGTAGAACTCTTCACCATTGTTATCTTCTGAACAGGGGTAAGCAAGGATGAGTACACTTATGGTTAGTACTCAACAAGTGGGGGAAGATGCAAGGCTACCAAGGATAGGCTATGGTTTTGCAGCGGTTAGCATTTTAATGTTGGTCAAACTTTTAATTAAAGAACGCCTATTTACTAGATGTAAGTATATACCAACCCACTTAAGAAACTTTTAAGCAAATCATCCCAAAGCTCATTGAACCACAATTTATTCTCATCTTTAAGCTTATTAATCATGTGAGGGTCCAAGCCACTCATAACCGTGAGCACGGCTGATCGATCAGTTTTACACTCTGCAGAGGTTTGCACACTTTACCCACAGCTCGTGTAAAAGTTCCGAAGAATTTTGGACCTAACCATGCAATGCTAGCTAGGCATCATACCACACTTCCGAGGTGTGATTGCATAGGGACGTTACGAAGCCTTTACAAAGGCATGCAAAAGACTAACAACCTGCATAGTTACAGATCAGGGCGGACTATAACCCTCCCTAATGGTCAGCACCTTAGCAAAGGCTGCTATCCCAAAAGGACCGGGCTATACACCTGCAACCCGGATCCCCCTCTGCTCCTATCAGAAAAGGGCCATCAGATCAATCGCACACCTAATTAATTGGCTAAGGTCAGAGCCATATGACACTGTGGTTGCACATGATTTCTTGGGTAGTTCTCCATGTTCTGATTAAATCATATGATCTTTTATTACCAAAAGCATCATCGTTAAACATACAAGCCTTTTACATGAAAAACCATTTTATCCAACCCAAGTTGAGCAACTAGCATATTCTACCCAAAAACATTTATTAAACCGAGTTGATCCAAGGATTGTGGATAAAAGTCTAGGTAAGTCCTTAAAAAGGGTGTTCCCATCAATTGAATGCAATAACATAATAAATATAAACTTAGTTGTCATGCAATTACATAGGATAAAATAGAATCATGTAGGGGGAGAAGACCACTTGCCTTCCTTGCTTAAACATTAAGGTTCTTCTTCTTCAAACACTTGCTCTTGATCTACTTTAGCTGGCTGCTCGCTTGAAACTGGCACGATGTCTACGAGCACACAAGAATACATTCAATAAACAAAACAATACACCAAGCATGAAAAGCTTAAAGGGAGAACAAGGTTTGGGTCTAGGACCGCGAACACAAGAAACACTCGGAACTATCGAGAGATTTGGATGATCACATACAAAAGCTAGATATGTGCTTGGTATCTTTTAATTAAGTAAAATCACGTGTATAGGTTATTTCAGAGAAATACTCTATTTATAATTAAGCAAATTATATTTGTATTTAAAAGACGATGTAAGCTTAGTCCAATTTTATTTATAAATATTCAAGTATGATTTATGCAAATTAAACTTTTAATTTAAAAGAAGCATGTAAAAGCATCTAGGCGTTTATCTTTATATTTCGAGTTATTCTAATAAAATTATAATTTAAAAACACATTTATATTCATTTTAATCAAATTAACATTTAATTAAGAAAACTCGGGATATAGCCTATGTTATATTTTAGTAGAAAGCAAATTGCATAACCATTAATCAAATTAAGTTTGATTGTGAAAACGGATGTATACATCTAATTAGCTTTTAGTTAAAAGAAATATTTAATTAGTATTAATTGTATTAACTTTCTTATGAAAACACGTGTTGAACTCTAATTAGATTTTAATTAGAAAAGCATGTGCAATAAGATTTAATCATATTTAATATTTAAACAAATTATAAAACAAAGATCATGTTCAACATTGGCCCTATCACATAGTTTGAGTTGATATGAACCTAACGCAACTTGCAACGGTGGAAACAGAGCTACAACGCAAAAGATACGGCCAAAACAAGGTTCTAAAACTGACGGGCTTGAAAAGACGGTCACGTGGACACCAAGAACACTTGAAACGGATAAAACACGGAAAAGTGCGGGAGTGCGGGAGACGCAGGGAAAGACCGGCGGTGCGGTGGCTATGCAAAGCAGGGGAGGGGAAAGGGGATGATGGAGATAGGAGGCGACCCTGACAGCTGGGCCCCACCTGTCAGCAGGCGGAAGGAAAAGAAAAAGGGAGGAGGATGTTGGGCTGGCGGGCTGCCTTCGGTGGGCTGCGCGGGCTGTGGTGGGCCGCTTGCGCGCGTGTGAGAGAGAAAAAGAAGGCCAGCGGCCTGGTTGCCTTCGCGGGCTGAGGAAAAGAGAAAGGAGAGATGGGCCGGGTGAGGAGAGAAGGTCAGCTGGGCCAAAGAGGGAAAAGGAAGAGGGGTGTAAGGGGTTTGGGGTTTTCTCTCTTTTTTTCAAACCTTTTCAAACTTTTAAATTTAAACTCTTTTCAAAATTTAAACACTTCAAGCCTTTTTCAAAATTTTCAAAACAATTTAAAAACTTGTAAAACTTCATACAAACAAACAATAAACACTATGCAACTAAAAGATGATGCACAAGCACTTATTGGTTCTAAAATTATTAAAATGCTATTTAAATATTTTAAAGGCCAAATTTATTTGATAATTTATTTAATCCTTAGAAAATAAAATCTAAAACTTCTTGTTGCTTACATTATTTTGGTGATGGAATTTTAGGGTGTTACAAGAACAAGCGCGAAAGGTCGTGGCCGGTGAGGCCTCCAAGTGTGGAGAAGACAAGTAGGCTTCATTTGTGGGACCCGGTGGCCAGTGGGGTCAAGTACGGGTCGCATGGTGGCAAGAACAGCAGGATGAAGTCATGGACGGTTTCTTGGTTGAGCCTCAAAACCAAGGTCGAGCCAGGACTACGTGAGAGCCGAGTCATGAGTGGCGATTGGCGGAGGCTACACCGAGTTCGCGGGGTTTCCGCTGGTTCACCAGAAAACCACTGGGTTCCTTGGTTCATGCATAAAGCCAAGACCGAAGAACCGAAGACGGAGGTGCAGCAGCATCAGACCGGTCTGACCGGTGGGTACCGGTCTGACCGGTGTGCGACGACGCAATCCAAAGACTTCAAAGCGGAGGACGCGTCAGGATCACAAGGCTTGCGCTGAGGCTAAGCAAGTTTGCAGTCGCTGGGCATCCGTCCGATCGAGCGATGACAAAGTTTCCGAATTCGCCCTCGAGGTTCATGTATCCCTAATTAGCTAGTAAGGGTATTTTAGACTTTCGGTTACCTCCATAGAACCCAAGAGGTGAGAGATGGCATCCAACTCTGGGAACCCTAGCTCATTTGGTTTTCCTATTTTCCCTTCCTATTTTCTCTAGGATTTCTATAGGACTAGCTTGAGAGCTTCATGGTGAGATCTTGTGAGAGGGATGGATGGTCGAGCGGCAAGCTAGACCTTGTATGAACCTCTTTGTGATGTATAGATGATTCGGCGTGGTTCCTCAAGGCTTGGATGTGTTGTTCCCGTTCATTCTTTTTGGTAATTTTCGGAGCCTTTTCTTGGCGATTTTCTTGGAGCGATTTCGAGACCTTTCTCTTTGGGATTTGGTGGGGGGTGTATGCATGAAACCCTTGTGGTTCTTTTCCCTTTGACTCCCCTCCCAAATCCATGAGCAAAGGGGCTCGATTTTGGGGTTTTCGGTGCTCAAGGTTTAGAGGTGTTCTTGGCGGGATTTCTTCGATTCATCTTGATTTAGCAAGTTTTGGTGGACAAAATCTTGGCCATGGAGTACCCATGAGGTGTTCCTACTATCCCCAAAGTCTTGCGCAAATTCGTGGAGCGATTCGGGATATCAGGAGTTGGATTTGGGGGAGTTGACCCGCCGGTGTTGTTCATTCCGAGAGCTCAGGTCACACCGTTCTGACCGGTGCCTCTCACCGGTCTGACCGGTGCGGACGCTTATTGAGTTTTTGCTCGGGTGAACATCTTGGTGAGTTCACTGTTGTCCCGTGTTGCTGCTGTTTCAAGTTTGAGTCAGTTTGGAGCTCGGTAGGCATGTTTGGTAGATTTGGGGTTTCCTGGCTTGAACCGGTCTGACCCGTGAGCTACACCAGCCTGACCGGTGTAGGGGACTTTCTGTGGAAGTTCCCAGGTTTCACCAGCAGGGACCGGTCTGACCGGTGGTGCTCACCGGCCTGACCGGTGTAGGTTAGTGAGGCTTGAGTTGGTGCTCCGCTGCGTTCTCGAGTCTGTGAAGTTGGTTGTTGGTTCCTAGGGCCAGTAGCACTCCAGTGGCTGCGTGGTCTTGGCCAACTTGGGTAGTGAGTCGGAGAAGTGTGTTGGAAGCCGTGTTCATCTTGTTAGAGTCTCTATCTCCTTTGAGAAGAATTTTTATCGGCTCCCATTCACTCCCCCCTCTCTGGTTCGTCGTTTCGATCCTTCACCTTGTTCTCCATGGCCTCTGGGTACTCAGAGATAAAGTACTCGTGCTTCCCGCACTAGTAGCACATGCCCGAGTTCCTCTTAGCATTTTTTCGGTTCGTGTACATGCGCTCGAAGCTCCTGCTCAACAACACGAGATCTTCCTCGTCCAGCACGTTAAACTCCTCATCTAGCATAGAGACAGAGATGACAAAGAGAACTGCCTAGAAGACATGTTACCGTTAGTTCTCGGTCCATAAACGGGAGCTAGACTATGAGGGTCAGTCGGGTTCTTGATCTTGCCTCTCACACCACGTTCAACCTCAGAGGACTTCAGCTTGGAGAACAACTCGTCCACGGTGAGTGTCTACACTTTTTTTACTAAGGAAATTAACCATACAGCAGGTTCTGATATTTGAGACAGGTACCACCCCCGCACTGTTTTTCCTTCTATATGTTAGGCATGCCATGACACATTGGCCACTAGCTCCACATATAGTAACACGAACATATAAGCGTGTTGATGTGTTGTTCATCCCTTGGATGCTTTCTTAGTTAGCTTTGTTAAGAAACGGGGGTTCCAAAAGGCGGGTGTTTTCGGAGTCGGATGGAAGGCCACGATTTAAAGATGCTTTTAATGAGATTCGCTTTTCTATCTTCATCTATCTTGTTTGGAGCTACAACATAAGCATGATCTAGACTCTCTAGATCGGTTATCTCTTGCTTTCTCTTGCTACCTCTTTAGTAGATTAGATTAGATTCGTTTTCTTTATGAGTTAGTAGATTAGATGCAACTTGCTTCTTCATAAGATAGCTTACCTTGCTTTACTAGATTGAATCCTTGCATTGCACATTGTTCCACGGATTCGATACCTTGGGTTCACCACTCGAGGGAAGAAGGGTCCCTTGACTACGACGGGAGACTTGTCCGCTTGCAAGTCTAAACGAACTTTAATACAACTATTAACCGTCAACAAGCCCCTTTTTTGGCGCCGTTGCCGGGGAACAAGCAATCAAGATCCGATCTAGTATCGCTTATTTTTCAGTATTTCTTTTGATTTTCTTTTGCATCTCTTAACTTTGATCATCCTCAAAAAGAAAAAAAAAATCAATCTAATCTAGTTTTGATTAACCGTAATTTTTCTTTTTAGATTTTTGTTTTATTGCTAACCCTAACCGGATATGGTTGGCTGCCTCTCCAAGAAACCCAAACTTTTTTGTGGATGATCCAGGAAAACTTTACAGGCAAAGGAGACGTGCAACACAAGCTAAAGGGTTGGAAACCCTAGATTCAAAAGTCAAACTCGAAGGACCATCAAAATCTCCAAGGGAATCACCACCTCCAAGTCAAGACGCCGGAAGGCCGTTCAAGATCAAGAGGAGGATGGAGAAGATGGAGATAGAGAAAGAAGCTCAACACCTAAAGGCTGCCAAGGCAAGATCCACATGCGAGGATTGTGAGGAGCACGACCATGTCCAAGAGGACGTCGTCACTAAGTTCAAGGCTGTGGAGAAAATATTGAAGAATTTAGATGGCAAGGTGATGGAGGTCGGAAGCTCTTTACATGAAATGTTCACCATGATGAAGATGCTAGAGACGCAAGTGGGACAACTTGCCGGGCAACCGATGGGTGACAAAAAAAGAATTTCGAGACAACCCCAAGGTCCTAAGACGGCGAAGGATACTCAAACTCATTCGGGAGAGATGGAGGATCACACTAAGGAGACCATGAAGATCACGACCGAAGGACCAGAGTTTGAGATGTCGAGCCATTACATGAAAGAAGATGTTGCATCCGTCAAGACCAAAAGACAAAGCCAGCCTGTGAAGACCAAAAATATGACTAAGCCGAAGAATAAGCCCGTGCCCAAGATGGTGCGGAAGTGGGTACCCAAGATTGCAACGTCCACAAAGAGCGTTGATCCGGAGTAATCAAGTGAAGAAGTCTAGCCATGGACTATAAATGAAGCGCTAGGCGGGAGGCAACCCGTTTCGTCGAGTCAAGAATAAGCTACCGGGAGGACAACCCGATTCCAGGTTTTTCGAGTCTTTTAAAGTAATTTAGTTTTGAATTTTACTACGCAAAGACATTAGACTTAGAATGGTTGAACAATATTAGAGACATAATTCTTGGTTAAATATTTTGCTTGGATCATAAACCCTTTACATGAACCAAACTATGTTGTTCGCTTCTTTTTCGAGAAACCAAAACCAAACAAATTCAGAACCTATCTCAACCTTTCATCCTCTTTATGATGTTGTGGTTGACTTGTTTTTCATGCTAAAAACACACGAGTAGAGCCATGACTTGTATCTAGATGTTATTTAAATTTCAGCACGTGGTAGGACTCGCGTGGACCTAGAAACTTGATTTTTGGTTGGTTTAAAAATCCATATCCTTGGTTTCTCTAGAGTTAGAATTTTTATAAGCCTCATTTAATTTTATTCTATTCAAAATCTCTCTTATCTAATCAAAATTAGAACCTAAACCTATGCTCCCATGATCAAGTCGGGAAATCTTGCTCTCAACTAATGGAAGCAAACTATACCGGTGAGACCGAAATAAAAGTAGTCGGAAATATTTTTGACTTACATTTGTTTTTAATTTTTTTAAAAACTCCTCTAAATTTATATTTTAAGTCATTAATATCTATGATTTTATTTTTATTTTCGAAATTAGAGGAGTGATTAGCGTTAAAGCATGCTTAGAGGGAGGAAATCTAGTTAACCTAACCATACATGCACCATGAAACATCACGGGATGCCCCTCCAACATCTTTTATCAAACTACATGCAAAGTACAAGCATGGGGGGGCAGCCAAGTCCTTGTTTTGTAGGAATATCATGGACGCATGTGAGGCAAGGGAGTATGGAAGTGAGTCAAGCGAAAACATCAAGTGGAAGGAGCAATAATGCAAGCGAAGGACTGGACGGGAACGTTTGGAAGGTGCACGCGGTCACGAAGAAACAATCATGAATGCACTAGAGAAGAACCGAGCCAAGAGAAGGAGAGAGGTAAGTCTCCCATCCAGCTCTTTGTTCGTGTGCTCTAGTTTGTAGGCCGGAACCACCTTAGACTTAGCCATCCACCTCGCTTGTTTCGTGCAACAAATCACATCCTTAATCCACTCAAAGTCCAGACTCCAAAATAATATTTGTGTACCTTGTTACCGGGTGAAAACCTCGGACATATATTTGTGAGGGAGAGTGCTGCAATCATGGAAGAAAACTACAAGCCTTTTCACCGAAGAAGAAGGGATCATCGTCGTCTAAGCCATCAACCTCTTCGACGAGGCACTCGGTTTCCGAGTTTCCTCGGAGTATGGAGGAGGACATGGCACCGCCGAGGAGGAACCACACTCTTCTCCTCGGTGGCATGAGGGCTACACGAAACTCGTTCATGAGGTCACCAAAACCTCGAGGACATATGGAGGAGCCGCCCGTCCGACCTCACCACTCGACATGATCATCCGCTCCACCTCCATACGCTCCGCGGTATTCCGAGGGGTATGTCATCATGACGGAGGAGGAGGAGAAAAAGCTCGCTCTCCTTGAGTAGAGGCTTGTAGCGAACGTCGACTTCGACGACCAAGCTCTCCACATATTGGGTTTTCATACGGGACACCGGTGCAATTCTCTAACGGAGTGTCGGCAAACACCCACAAGGAATTCGCCTAGGAAATTCTCATGACCATGGCGCATACCCTTGATGAAGGAGTGTTGAGTCTCTCATTCCGTTTGGAGGGGGCCCACAAGTGGAGAAGAAGGAAGACACCGTCGGAAGGGTAACCTTGATCAACGATGCTATTTCTAGCACCTTGATGGGGTAATCTCCTTTCATCCATGGGTTGTAATCGATCTTGAGATGTAATCACACTTTGTTGGATTATCTATCTATCATCTTACACCGTGACCATCATAGGTCTAGTCATGAATACCTTCGCGTAGTGAGAGTACGAGAGGAGGGAAAGGGCGAAACCGTGGTCACAACCCCTGATAGATTAGATTGGTTTTCATGATCAAAACAATTGCATGTTCTAGTATCATAGACCCATGGGCGAGTGTCTCCTATTTTCAAAAGGGAGCTCCGGAATAAGTGGATGTGCATGAAGGCACATGGGAAGGTTTTTGGAGTATGATCACGGGAGGAGACCATCAACGAAGAAATACTATCCGGAACCCCATCATTCAAGTGTGTCACTTTTGTGCAAGTGGATCTTTGGGAGAACGAGAGAGACAAAGATAACCAACACGGAGTTGAATTGGCTTTACTCGGCTTTGATTGCCAAGAAGCCAATCAACCCCACTCACCTATGATCAACCGGTGGTGTTGTGAGCAACATCGGATTTGGGAGATCGGGTTGTTACCTCTCCATGTTGACTATCTCTTTAAAACCGGGTATTACAAGGAACCCGAATCGTCTCCTACCTTGGACCTCCCTAGGTATATGAAGAAAGGAAAATTTAAATGAAGATGAGAGAGGAGGCTTCAAAGTGGCCAAGGTGAAATTGCCCCTTTCGGAAGGAAGGGTTAAGACTTTTTCTTGAGGGGAAAGAAGATTGGTTAGAGGAAGGACTTCTTGTGCCGGTGAAGGAAATGAAAGAGAAGGATTATAGGAGAAGGATCTTCTATGGCCCAAGAGGGAGGTGCACAACAAAATTATGTGCCACCATTTGGAGGAATTCCGGCGCCGCCAAAGTACTACGGTGGTGCACCAATGCAAGCATGGGGGAGTGGTGCAGCCATACCCCCACAAATTTTTGCGGTGCCCAACGTAGCCTTTGCGGAGTCATATGCACATCTTCCTCAACCACAACAAAGTGTGGCCACCATTGGAGGATACGCTGCAAGAAACATGCAAAATATTGCAGCCATTCTAACCAATGCAAACCTAATGGGTGAAGGAAATGCAAACGTCGCTTGTGTGCTTGGACACCTTCACCTAGCACCGTCGGACAATTCATAGGAAGAGAGGCACAATCTTATTATGAGTAAGGGTACAACAACCAAGACTATCACTATCAACCACCGGCGGAAGATTAGAGAGAGGAGGAGCTTTAGTTATCTTTCCTTTCCCCCTTTTCTTTAATTTTCAGCTTGTATGCGCCTATGTTTGCGTAGTGTTTTCAGTTCTTATTTAAATTTCAGCATATGTGTTAGTTTATTTTCAGCATGTGTCTTAGTGTTTATTTTCATCATGAATAAAGTAACCACCAAGTTTTTACCTTTGGTAAAGTTACAAAGTTTGTGCCATGATGATATATGATTATAATTGCCACTTTGTTTATCTTTGTAATTGTTTTATGCATGTTTAAGATAGTGCTCTCTTAAAATACAAATCTAAAATTATCTAAATGCTAGCTTAATCTTTAGCGGAGGTTATGATAAAAATAAAGACCCATAGTGTTTTCTGTGCTCTCAAGTTTTAGATGGATTAAAGATAATTTATTTTTGTTCTTAAAAGTAATGCTAACCTTGTCATAAATACCACTTGCGTGTTGCTCTACCTATCCAGAGCCATATAAATATTTGAGTGCAAAAACTTAGTATACAAGGTTTATTTTTGGGTGAGTTATTTCAGGCCTTGATTTCACTAGCCCGAGACTAAGAAGCTGGTCATTCCGTTTTGCGTATCTATCTTATTGCTAGCCTCTTATCCGTGCATTGTGTATCCCCATATCGGAGATCCCACAAACCTCGTCGGATATCCATCCTTTAAACCAAATATCATCTTTTGTGTTTACCTCCTTGACCACAACCTATCGTTGAGTATGGATCATCAATTCAAGGAAGATAGCAAGACGATGCCATTATTGAAGATTTCAAGTATCTCTCCAAAGGAAAAGTATTTCTGGTACCTACCTTATCTTTATCACCTCTTTGCCCGAGGTCGAGCAAACGTATAAGCAAGGGGGAGGATGTAGGTACAATGCAATTTTAGAGTTCAAAGGGGAGCAAATAAAAAAAATTTGAGAAAGAAAAAATGAGAAAAAAGAAAGAAAGAAAAAGAAAGAAAAAAAGTGAGTGTAAAGAAAAAATGAGAAAAGTATGTATAATATAAAAATAAAATAAAGGGAACTCCCTGGTTCTCTAAAGTGCATTAGGAGTTTCAAGGTTTCAAGATTAAAAGATCCATACTCATTTTCCAACCATGTGCAATCCGATAACGAGGACTTCCTTTGTGCCTCGGGATCACTCTTTGCCATTTGCACATGTCCACCTATCTCAAGCGTGTGTATTTTTCTTTCCCCTCCTTGATTTAACATCGTTTTCCAATGACCTTTTTGACAAGTCTCGGTAAGACCATGAGAAGCTTGTCTTGTTTTGACAACATCTCATTTATAATATCTTGGTAGGACTAAACTTTCCCAAAGAGTTCCATATAAAGCCTACCATATATATGAATGTTATGAGAGGGAAAGGAGTAGAAAAAATAGGCCTGAGAGACAAGATGAGATGAGAGTTCATGAGAAAGATGCAAGGCGGTTTAAATTTGTGAACTTGGTTTAGCTATTTTCATCTTGTTCTTTATTTCAAAATTTCTGAGATCCATTTGAATTTTGGGAGCATGTTAATACTTGTGGGATAAGCTTAATTAAATATCTACCCTCCGTAGGGATGAAGGCTAGTACATTATGGAACTTTAACGAATTAAACTTTTGAGAGCATTATGTTTTCTCATGTATGATCAAGTGCAAGGTTTAGGCATTGATGGGCAACGATGATATCCATCGAAGGCTTACTCGAGGACGAGCAAGGTTTAAGCATGGGGGAGCTGTTGACGGTGAAAATCTGTCAACCTAGCCATGAGTTTACCTTCGGTGTTGGCATGACTTTTATATCTTATCCATTGGTACTAACCCCCGTGGTATAACAAGTTCACTTGTGCATGTCGGTTTTGGAGTTAAGTGTTTACGCAGGGTTTTAACGTTGAAAGCAAGACTTCCGGGATGAGTTCATTAAGCACCTCATGACAAGACCTTGAAGCCCGGTACAAGTCAAGCAATGAAGTGAACATGACTCCAAGAGCCCAAGGACCAAGCCCGAGAAGATGATAAACTCCGAGGACCTAGCCAGAAAAGTGTTGAATCTTGAGAGATAAGGAGCTTCGTCCAATTCGGAGAGAAACCGACGACAAGGGCCCACATGCAAAAGGGGAGAGGATCTAGAAGACTCGGGAAGCAATACCAGACGAAGGAGGACACGGACTGGGCCGGGATGGGCCCAGGCCGGTCGGCCCAGGCCGGCCGGCCCAGCCTGTTCCGAGGCCCAATCACCCCCCCCACCCCCCTTTTGACCTAGTTGCATCTCGGGCTATTTATAGCCCCCTAACCGAGAGCCACGGAGGAACCAATTTGTCATCCGCCGCAGAGGAGCCGAGAAGCTTGAGGGACACCATCTCGGAGATGAGGGTCGTGCTAGTTGTCTAGGGTCTCCCTAGCCGACGTGGGAACCTTGCATGGAAGACCACGTCGGAGCTCCGGAGCAAGGATCAACATCGAGGTAGGATCCCGGAGGTGATCTTGTTCATGTAATCATTCATGGTGAAGTCTTTAAGTGAATTCGATTTCTAGCGATCAAGTTCCTTCTCGATGATTTTGCTTTCTTCTTGGTTTTGCTTCTTCTACGATCTAGTCTATAGCTAGATTACATAGGGTGCTCTTGTAGCCGCGGTGGCTAGAGGTGCATATCGGACCGGCCAAGTGATTTCAACTTGTTCTTATCGAACTCGCCCTAGACTACCCGCATGAGTAGGGATACATTGTGACAGAACGGGGGTTCGAAAGGCGGGCGTTTTCGGAGTCGGATGGAAGGCCACGATTTAAAGATGCTTTTAATAAGATTCGCTTTTCTATCTTCATCTATCTTGTTTGGAGCTACAACATAAGCATGATCTAGACTCTCTAGATCGGTTATCTCTTGCTTTCTCTTGCTACCTCTTTAGTAGATTAGATTAGATTCGTTTTCTTTATGAGTTAGTAGATTAGATGCAACTTGCTTCTTCATAAGATAGCTTACCTTGCTTTACTAGATTGAATCCTTGTTGTCGGGGACCGCCCTAGGGGTCCCCTTAAACAATGGGGGAACCCTCACTTAAATCCCTACATCTAAATAAGCCAAGCCTAACCATGCAGGAAACTAACCATGCAGGACATGGCCCATGCGGCAGGACTCCAGAGGCCCATCAAGACGGCCCGTCTGGAAGACCCCTCGAGCAGGCTCCGCCTCGCCCGAGGGCACGCTCCCCCTCGAGCGGACTCCGCCCCGCACGAGGGGCAACCCCCTCCTCGAACGGGCTCCGCCCCGTTCGAGGGGCGACCCTTCCCTCGAGCGGTCCCGCCCCGCTCGAGGGCACGCTCCCCCTCGAGCGAGTCCCGTCTCGCTCGAGGGTCCGCCCCGCCCTCGGCCGGGGCCCGCCACGCTCACGGGCGCCCGCGCGCGTGCGCCGGCCCCGTACCTGGGCATTTAACGCCCCGACGCCGCGGACGGCGCCATCATGCGCCCGGGGCTCACGCCCCGGTGCCGCCGCACCAACTCCCCAGGGAGGAGCCCATCCCCGCCACTGTGGGGTGGACTGTGCGGTACGGCCGGTGTCAGACCCATGACACCGTGCGCACGCTACTGTACGGCTGACGCGCCCGACCCTCGAAAGGGGGCCGGGCGCACCCTCGATTCCACTTACCCGTGACCCTGCAGGTTAGGTGAGGGGCGCTAGGCCGGTGGGCGGCCATCCCGGCCACTGTAACGGCGCGGCCGCCGTACCCACGCGCGCAGGCGCACGCCTAACTCCGCAGGCGCACGCCCGGGCACTGCAGCAACCACTCCACCACCGCAGAGCTCATTGGGAAGGAACGCCGTTCCGCCCGCTCCTGTACCCCGTACCAGCCATCGTCAGCACCTCCCTCGAAGCCTACCAGGGGACGCCATCGCCATCTGCCGCCTTCTACCCTCGAGCCGCCACTGTTCGGGTACGAGGTAGGCCATCATGGCCGAATCGTAGCGAAGATCGTCCGGACGGCCGCCCGCTCTACACCGTAGCGCGGCGTGCTCCCACACGTAGCTAGGTAGCGCGGCGTGCATGTAACTCACCGCCCCTTGGCCTATAAAAGGGGAGGCGAGCCCCCAGCCGCGGGGAGGAGGAGTTCACAGAGAAACAAGCACAGTCGAACACAACGCACCGTGCCCTCATCCTCTTATTCTCCCGCAATACCTTCAGCCACTCACCAGGGACTTGGGAGCCACGCTTCCTCTCCCGCCTTGCTTGTACTTGCCCCACTACAAGCACCCTCGGTGCTGAGCAATATAGTGCCACGAGCACAACACTGCTGGACGTACGGCCCCCTCGGCCGGAACCAGGATAAAACCTTGTGTCATTCGTTGCTTAGCATCGACCATTGAGGGATAGACCTAGGCGTTATCTACTGGTTAGTGTCGGGACCATATTCCGCACCGACAGTTGGCGCCCACCGTGGGGCAAACGAGCGCCTAAGGTCATTTCACTAACTCCCTCCATGGTGATTCGTACTGAGTACCGTAGCACCCGCTACAACATGGGTAGCTCGGACCCTCTCCCGGCCGGATTCGAGATCCGCTTCGGGGACTTGAACTTCCAGGCCACGGGGAACGGCTATCTCATGCGCCTCACCAACCGTGAGGAGCTTCGCGCGCAGCGCGAGGCCAGGCCTGCCCTGGTCTCCGCCGCACGCACGGCACCCGCACAGCGCCCTGCAGCACGGGTGCGGCGGGACCGTCGACGTCCGCGACGCCGTCGTCGCTCCGGGCTACGCTCGCGTCGGGCGCGGTCCGAGCGGCGGCGGGTTGAGCGCACCGCTGCCCAACGCGGTGCGTCCACCGTCACGACGACCGCCACCACCCCAGCGGGACCGCGTGCGGTCTCCGGACCACGCATCCCCATCGGGCTGCGTGGCGCCACTATGGCCTACAACGCCAACATCAACACGACAATGCGCAGGGTTCCACCTGGTCGCCACGTCTTCGTCGCCAGGGACCCCGGCACTTCAGCAGCAGACGAGTCATCCCTAGGCTCCGTCGACACGATGCCACCCGCCAGCCGCCATGGGTACGCGGAGTGGGACTTCTCCGGTGTGCCGGACCCAGTCGCGTTCAGGCGCTTCCTCGACGCCACGGACTATTGGTTTGGCTGCTCCGACGACTCCAGCACAGGGAGCTACGACCCCACGCGGGAATGTTGCGCCGTCATCACCAACGACCCGGCCAACGCCGCCGGCGCGCGGGCGCCGGAGATGGGGGAAGTCACGCCGGCCCCGGGGGATCGCCACGCGCCCGGCCGCGGGGCCAAGCGCTCCCCGCCGGGGCCGACGTCGACGCGCGGCCGGCCCAAGCTCGCGAGCTCGAGGCCAAGCCGGCCGAGGAGTACGACCGTGCGGCTACTCCGCGCCTCGATGGCGGGGGAGGCCTCCGCGCGCGGCGAACGCGCGCGGGAGCCGGGCCGACAAGTCCGTGACCGCCTCAACCCCGCCCCCAACGTCGACAACGCGGATACTCCGCCGCGGCGAGCCAAAAGCTCATCGCCGCCGCAACGCCGCTACGCGCCATGCCGCACCCTCGACCCCCGAGGCTCGAGACATGCACCGCGAGGTGCGGACCCTCCTTGAGCAAGCGGCCGTCCGGCGGGCCGAGAGCTCGGCCTCACGCATCCGCCAACGGGGGGACGCGCGGGGTGATGATCCGGCACCAGGGGGCGAACCCTCGGTGCATGTGGGCCAACTTGCTGACCAGGGACGCACGCCGGCCAAGGAGCGACTCCTTGACACACGCAGGGCGCTGGATGGAGACGCCCGCAACGTCATCAACGCCAGGCGCACCAGCAAGGCGGACGCTCGGGCGGCCAGGGGCTACCACCCTCGAAGGGGTGGACGCTACGACAGCGGTGAGGACCGCTCCCCGACGCCGGAGCCCCCGGGCACCCGGGTGTTCAGCCGGGAGATCCGCACGGCAGCGTTCCCCCAGCGCTTCCGTCAGCCCTCGACAATCGTCAAATACAACGGGGAGACGGACCCTCGTGTCTGGCTCAACGATTACCGCCTAGCCTGTCAGCTGGGCGGGGCCACCAACGACGAAGTAATCATCCGCAACTTGCCCCCGCATCCGGGCGACGCGGCCCGACGTGGCTCGAGCACTTGCCCGCCGCCCGCATCCACACCGGGACGATCTAGTCCACACTTTCGTGGGCAACTTCCAGGGCACATACGTGCGCCCCGGGAACTCCTGGGATCTGCGCTCCTGCACGCAGAAGCCGGGCGAGTCGCTGCGGGACTTCATACGGCGCTTCTCCAAGCGCTGCACAGAGCTCCCCAGCGTGGCACAATCCGAAATCGTGCACGCGTTCCTCGAGGGCACCACGTGCCGGGACCTTGTGCGCGAGCTGGGACGCAGCCCGCCCACGGACTCGAACGAGCTGTTCGACATTGCCACCAGCTTCGCCTCCGGAGAGGAGGCCGTGGGGGCAATCTTCGACGGCAAGAAGGGCAAACGCTCCGAGGACACGCCCGCGGAGGGCAGCGGGTCCAAGGAGCCGCGCCGCAACGACAAGCGGGGCAAGAAGGGGGAAGAAGCCGCGCCGCGAGGCGCGTGAGCGGGGGCGCGACGGCGGCAACGCCGAGGCCCTCGCTCGTTGACCCGGCCCGACGGGGCCCTCGACCGGCTCCTCGAGGCCCCGGGGTTTTCGACGACATGATGAAGAAGCCGTGCCCCTACCACAAGACCCCCGTGAATCACACTCTTGAGCAGTGCGACATGCTCAAGAAGTTCTATGGCCGTGCCGCCGCGAAGGAGGCGAGAGGCCAAGAAGGATGGGGGCGACGGCGACGCGGGTGGTTTCCCCGCTGTCGAAAATGTGTTCCTCATCTTTGGGGGGACCTACCGTCGACATGTCGACCGGCGGCGCAAGAAGGAGCGGCACGAAGTCCTCGCCGCAGAGAGGGCACCTCCGGCCTTTCTCAACTGGTCGAAGGATGCCATCACCTTTAGCCGGGATGGTCACCCAAACCGCATCCCGAACCCGGGCCAGTACCCGCTGGTGGTCGATCCCATCATTGGGAGCGCCCGGTTTTCGAAGGTTCTTATGGACGGAGCCAGTAGCCTCAATATCCTCTTCGCGCATACATTGCGCCTGATGGGGATCGGGCTGGACCAGCTGCGGCCCAGCACGAAGCCGTTTCACGGCATCGCGCCCGGCAAGCAGGTTCAACCCCTCGGGCAGATCGACCTGCCCGTATGGTTTGGGACCCCCAAGAATTTCCGCAAGGAAACCCTCACATTCGAGGTGGTGGGATTCAAAGGGGCCTACCATGCCATCCTTGGGCGACCATGCTATGCCAAGTTCATGGCAGTCCCCAACTACACGTACCTGAAGATGAAGATGCCGGGTCCAAACGGCGTCATCACCGTCGGGTCGTCGATCGAGCACGCGTTCGACTGCGACGTCGAGTGCGTGGAACATGCAGAGGCGCTAGCGCTGGATGAAGCGCTGGTAAACACACTGGAGAAGATGGTCAACGACGACCTCAGCTCTCCCGCCAAGCACGTCGGCACGTTCGAGGCCGCCGAGCAAACCAAAGGGGTCCCCCTCGACCCATTGGCCCCCGAGGGCAAGGCGTTGAGGGTCAGCTCGACCCTTGATCCTAAATAGGAAGCAGTGCTCGTCGACTTCCTCCGCGCCAACGCCGACGTCTTCGCGTGGAGCCCCTCGGACATGCCAGGCATCCCGAGGGAGGTCGCCGAGCACTCCCTTGATATCCTGCCTAACGCTCGCGGCGTGCGGCGGCCGGCCGCGCCGCTTCGACGAGGAGCGGCGGCGGGCGATCGGAGCGGAGCTGCGAAAGCTCCTCGAGGCCGGATTCATCAAGGAAGTGTTCCACCCCACGTGGTTAGCTAATCCTGTGCTTGTAAAAAAGAAAAATGGGAAGTGGAGGATGTGTATAGACTACACCAGCCTCAATAAAGCATGTCCAAAAGTTCCTTTTCCTTTGCCACGCATAGATCGATCATTGATTCCACGGCAAACCGGTGTCAACTACTCTGTTTCCTTGATGCCTATTCGGGATATCACCAAATAAAGATGAAGGAGTCCGACCCGCTCGCAACTTCGTTCATCACACCGTTCGGGACGTTCGTTACGTCACGATGCCCTTTGGCCTCGTAAACGCGGGCGCAACATATCAGCGCTGCATGCAGCACGTTTTTGGGGACCATATCGGGCGGACGGTCGAGGCTTACGTAGACGACATCGTCGTCAAAACCAGGAAGGCGGACGACCTGGTTAGCGATCTTGGCATCGCGTTCAGCTCCCTGCGGGCCAACGGGGTCAAGCTCAACCCCGAAAAATGTGTCTTTGGAGTGCCGCGAGGCATGCTCCTAGGGTACATCGTCTCCCAGCGGGGAATCGAGGCCAACCCTGAAAAGGTCGCGGCCCTCGAGCGAATGGGTCCAATTCGGGACCTCAAAGGAGTGCAGAAGGTGTTGGGGTGCCTCGCCGCCTTAAGCCGCTTCGTCTCGAGGCTCGGTGAGAAGGGCCTGCCCCTCTACCGGCTTCTCAAGAAGCACGAGCGCTTCTCTTGGACCGCCGAGGCCCAGGAAGCGCTCGACAAGCTAAAGGCGTCTTTGACGCACGCCCCAATCCTTACGCCGCCGCAAAACGGCGAACCCCTCCAACTCTACGTGGCCGCGACCACCCAGGTGGTCAGCGCCGTGATCGTCGTGGAGCGCACGGAGGAAGGGCATGCCTTGCCTGTGCAGAGGCCGGTTTACTACATCAGCGAGGTCCTGTCGGACACGAAGACGCGCTATCCCCAGGTCCATGTGCGTTGTACGCGGTAGTCCTCGCGCGGCGCAAGCTCCGCCACTACTTCGAGGCCCACCCGGGGCCATTTCGGTGGTCTCTTCCTTCCCGCTAGGAGAAATCATTCGCAACCCCGACGCGGCGAGCGGACTGCCAAGTGGTCCGTAGAGTTGATGGGCGAAACGCTCGCCTACGCTCCGCGCAAGGCCATCAAATCGCAAATTCTTGCCGATTTCGTCGCGGAGTGGACGGACACGCACCGCCGCCCCCTCGGATCCAAGCGAGTGCCGGACTCTGTTCTTCGACGGCTCGGTGATGAAGACAGGAGCGGGCGCGGGCCTGCTCTTCGTGTCACCCCTCGGGGAGCACATGCGCTACGCAGTGCGTCTCCACTTCCCCGCGTCCAACAATATGGCGGAATACGAGGCCCTCCTCTGCGGCCTCAAGATCGCCATCGAATTGGGCATCAAGCGCCTCGACGTGCGAGGGGATTCGCAGCTCGTGATCGACCAAGTCATGAAGAACGCGAGCTGCCACGACGACAAGATGGAGGCCTACTGTAAAGCCGTGCGGGCCCTCGAAGACAAATTCTACGGCATCGAGCTTAATCATGTACCCCGCCGGTACAACGAGGAAGCAGACGAGCTGGCAAAAATAGCGTCCGGGCGGATCACCGTTCCCCCAAACGTTTTTGCGCGCGACATCGCGCAGCCATCAGTCACCTTCGAGCCCTACCCCTCGAGCGACGGCGGACCCTCGGGGGCTCCCTCGAATCCAGCGGGTGCGGAACCCATGGAAGAGGACCCCTCGAACGAGGCGTACGTGCTCTCTCTTCTCGAGGGGTATGGCTCCCACGAGATCGATGCGATGGATATAGAACCGGCTCCGGGCCCAGCGCATTGGCGTGAAAAGTACACCGCCCGGATCGCTCGAGGGGAACTCTCCGAAGACCGGCCGCCGCGAGCCGGGCGCATTGCCGAGGATGGCCAAGTCCTTCACCCTCGTCGACGGCGAGCTGTACAAGCGCGCCGCGTCAGGCATCCTCCAGCGGTGCATACCGATTCCCGAGGGGCGCGAGCTCCTACGGGACATACACGCGGGAATCTGTGGCCACCACGCCGCGCCACGCACCCTCGTTGGCAACGCGTTCCGCCAGGGCCTCTATTGGCCTACCGCGGTCGCGGATGCCAACGAAATCGTGCGCACTTGCGAAGGGTGCCAGTTCTACGCCCGCAAGACCAACCTGCCCGCTCACGCCCTACAAACAATCCCCGTCACATGGCCGTTCGCTGTGTGGGGGGTGGACATCGTCGGGCCCCGCGGAAGGCGCCGGGGGCTTCACCCACCCGCTTGTCGCGATCGACAAGTTTTCCAAGTGGGTGGAGGTGCGCCCCATCACAAATTTGAGGGCCGAGCGAGGCGGTTACGTTCTTCACCGACATCGTCTACCGCTTTGGAGTGCCAAACTCCATCATCACAGACAATGGGTCCCGCTTCACGGCCGGAAGTTCTTGGAGTTCTGCGACAAGTTCCACATCCGAGTGGACTGGGCAGCTGTGGCGCACCCGCAGACCAACGGCCAAGTGGAACGTGCCAACGGCATGATTCTACAGGGCCTCAAACCCAGAATTTTCGACCAGCTCAACAAATCTGGCCGAAAATGGCTCCAAGAACTACCAGCAGTCGTATGGAGCCTAAGGACCACCCCAAGCAGAGCCACCGGGTTCACCCCGTTCTTCCTAGTCCATGGCGCGGAGGCCGTCCTCCCCACGGATCTGGAATACGGGTCGCCCAAGGTTCGAGGCTACAACGAGGATGCTAACCAGCGAGCCCGCGAGGACTCGCTGGATCAGCTAGATGAAGTACGCCTCGTAGCGTTGATGCACTCCGCAAGGTATCAACAGTCCCTACGGCGCTACCAAGCGCGCAAGATACGTCGGAGGGATTTCAGCGAGGGGGACCTGGTCCTAAGGCTACGCCAAGACAACCGAGGGCGCCACAAGCTATCGCCCCCATGGGAGGGACCCTACGTCGTGGTGAAGGTGCTCAAGCCAGGCACGTACAAGCTGGCCAACGAGGACGGCGAAGAACTCACCAACGCTTGGAACATCCAACAGCTACGTCGCTTCTACCCTTAGCTAGGATTTCCAAGTATTTTCCGTTGTAAAAACGAACGGCCAACGCCCCAGTTGGTGTCACCCATGTAAATACTCCAAGTCTAATAAAAGGGCAACTCGGCTTTCCCCTGAAACCCAAGTTACCCTCGGGGGCTACTGCGGGGGGGCACCCCCCCCCAAATGGTCCCATTTTTTCGCGCAAAAAACGTAACAACACGCGCTAAGTTTGTTTCCTACTTCAACCTCGAGCCATGATTCGAACAGGGCGCAGACGGCACAGCGGAAGGAGCGCGCGAGCCAGAGACAGCCTACGCCGCGTGGCTATGGCCCGTCTCTCTCGCCTCCAACCCAGCGGGCCCCCTGCGAAAAACGAACTCCCCTAACTAGAACCTACTCAGGAAGAAGGGGAAACAAAAAGCGTAATAGGCAAACGATTTCATTTACAAGCAACTGTCTATGATTCATGAAACGATTTGTTTATTTACAAGAGGCCACGGGGCCAGAATTCTGATACACACAAACAAAAAACGGGCCTAGCGCCCAGGAGCTTTCAGGCGGATGGGGCGGCAGCATCGGCGGCGTCCGGGAAGAGAAATTCTTCGAAGGCCTCGGCGAGCGTCCCGGCGGCGTCAGCAACAAGCGCGTCCGCGCGCTCCATGGCCACCTCGTCCTCGACGCCCACGGGCACGATGTAGCCTTCCGCCACCGCCTCGAGGTTGACCTCGTAGTGGGATCGCACCACTCCGAGGGCCTTCGCACGCCCGTGTGCAACGCCCGGCGCATCCGCTCCGTGACGTGACCACCGAGGGCGCGCGGGCGGCCGGCCGCCGAGCCGCCGCCCGGGCCTCGCCCTCCTCGACGACGCGGCAGGTCTCGAGGGCCGCGTCACGCAGCTCCCGCAGCTCCTGCTCAGAGGAGTTGTAGGAAGCCTGCAGGGCCTCGGCCCGCCCAACAGCGTGCCCCAAGGCTGTGCGCAGGCCTGGAAGCAACAAGATGACAAGAAATTAGAAAGGGGGAAACGAACCCTCTAAAACAAGAACTAACAAGCAGGGTCAGACAGTAGCTTACCCTTGACTTGCCTCTTCTCCAGATCTGTAACACCCGAAAATTCCATCACAATAAAATATTGCTAGAAAACAAGGTTTAGTTTTATTTTCTAAGGATTTAATAAATTTGAATAAATAAATTTGACTTTAATTAAATTAAACAACAATTAATAATTAGAATCAAACAAGTGATTGTGCATCATGTTGAAATGCATGAGTTTTGGTTGTGGTGTGGTTTAAAAAGGTCTTAAAAAAAACACTTGTGAAAAAGTCTTAAAAATTATTGTGAAAAGTCCTTAAAAATAATTGTGAAATTGGTGTAAAAGTTTGAAAAAAAAAATATAAAAGTTTGAATTAAAAAAATGTTTGAAAACTTGTTTAAAAAGTTTTCTAAAAAGGTCTTAAAATAGTTGGTGAATTTGTGTTAAAATTTGATTTGAAAAAGATTTGAATTTGGATTTGAAAAGAAAAGAAAAGAAAAAGAAAAAAAAGAAGAAAACTAACCTACCAATCTAACCCAACCCCCGCGGCTCACTACTGTTTCGGCCCATGCGGCCCACCCCGCCGCCTCCCTCCCTCTCCTCTCTCTCCCTCTCGCCGACAGGTGGGGCCCACCTGTCGGGTTCTTCTTCTCCCTCAATCTCCAGCCGCGCCCCCATCCTCCCCGAGCCGGCCGCCGGCCACCACCCGCACCCCGGCGCCGCCTCCCTCGCCTTCCCGCGCCGCTCCACCTCCCCGTGCGCGCCGCTCCACTTCACCCACCGCCGCCCGCCCCTCTTCCCCCTCCCCCGTAACGGACGCCGCCGCACCGAGCGCCATTAATGGCGCCGGCGCCACCGACCTCCCCCGCGCCGCCCTCGGCCGCCCTCTCCCCTTCCCCCTCCCCGCCCGTATAAAAGGCGAGCCCGAGCTCCCCAACCCCTCGCACCTCTCCTCCGCTCCAACCCGCCCGCGCAAAGATCGCCGCCACGAAGAGGTCGCCGGAGCTCCGCCCCCGCCGCTCGATCCGCTTCACCGCGCCTATTCCTCCCATCCGAGCCCCCGGTAATCTTCCCCGCCTCCTCCTCTTCGTCCCGGTGCTTTCCCCGCGCGATTTGGTGCCCGGGAGGCCAACATTGGCCATCGCCGGCGAGCCCCGCCGCCCGCCGCCGCCGCGCGCGCCGCCGCCGGCCCCGCCGCCGCCGCCCGACGCCCACACGCCACCGCGGCCGGTCCGATCTAAATCCACGGCCCGCATTAAAACCAGTCCATACCCCTTCGCCCGGTCCACGGTGGACCATGGACCAGTCCACCGGCGCGGTCCACGCGCTTGCGTCACGCCGACGTCACCACCTCGCGCGGCCACGGCCGCAGCAAGCCGCCACGTGGCGCTCCCTTGGCTCACCCGCCGGCTGTCTTGGCGGTTTTGCAAAAAGAACCCCGAGATTTCAGAATTCACAAATATGTCCTTCCACCTATATAAAAGCCTTACAATTCAGTCCTGATTTTTATATCTAGGCCCCTGATCTCCATAGTTTTCATGTTTAATAGCCTATCCTTAACCTTTTACATATTAGATCTCCTAGTTTCACACATATTTATGTTTAGGTCCCTGAAATCTTGCAGAAAAACCCCTAAAACTTTCAGATAATCACAATTTAGTCCCTGAACCTTGTTTCAGCCATAACTTTTCCATCCTAGCTCCGTTTTACGCGTTCTTGATGTCCACGCGATCGTCTCTTCGAGCCCGTCATTTCCATCCTAGCTCCGTTTTACGCGTTCTTGATGTCCACGCGATCGTCTCTTCGAGCCCATCATTTCTAAAAGCTTGTTTTAGCCTTTTGGTAATGTTTGATGTATTGTTTTATTTATTGTATGTTTTCTTGCATGATCGTAGCCAACGCGCCGTTCGAGGAAGTTCAAGTGCAGAGCTTTGCTGATAAGGAAAGTAGCTTATCGTTGGAGAAAGGCAAGTGACCCTAACCACCCTTCTACCTATGCTTTAATCAAGATTACTATAAGTTAATCGGAACATGGAGAACCACCCGGAAAACAAAGGCAACCACAATCCATATGGCTCTGGCTTAGCCAATTAATTAGGTGTGCGATTGATCTGATGGCCCTTTTCCGAAAGGAGCAGAGGGGGATCCGGGTTGCAGGGGTATAGCCCGGTCCTTTTGGGGTAGCAGCCTTTGCTAAGGTGCTGACCACTAGGGAGGGTTATGGTCCGCCCTGATCTGTAACTATGCGGGTCGTTAGTCTTTTGCATATCTTTGTAAAGGCTTCGTAGCGTCCCTATGCAATCACACCTCGGAAGTGTGGTATTGTGCTCGATCGAACACATGCGTGGTTGGGTTCAAAGTTCTTTGGAACTTTTACGAGAACCGTGGGAAAAGTGTGCAACCTCTCGCAGTGTTAAACCGATCGATCGCCCGTGCTCACGGTCAAGAGCGGCCCGGACCCTCACATGATTAATCGAACTTAAAGATGGATTAATATTGCTTTCCGGTTATTTCGTGGCCTTGCCGAGTACCAACCATAAGTGTACTCATCCTTGCTTACGCCGTTCGCAGAAGAATCCTGGAGTGGAGTACTTCACCGACTACGAGGAGTTCTGAGGATGCGATCAACCAGTCAGAAGCCTGTGGAAGATGAAGATGGAGTCGCGTCTTCATAGTTATCGTTGTTCGTGTAAAGACCTTTGTGTCTACCATCGTGAGTGTAATAAAAGTTAATAAACCTTTTCTGTACATTTTTGAGCATTGTCTTGTGATATTACACTCATGAGTCTATCATATGTGTGAAATTGTGATCCTGGCACACATATGAGATGCATTCGATTTTCTACGGAAAAATCGGGTGTGACAAGATCGAGGTCGCGGCGCGCGGACTCGAGCGCCAACTCGAGATGCTGGACGGTCTCGCCTTGCTCGACGAGGGCCATCTCTTGGGCGGCATTGCTGATGCTGAGCGCCAACGCCTCATCCTCAACCTCGGAGAATGCGGCGTTCCGCTCCTTCAGCGACCTCTCCGCTGTCTCGCGCGCGACGCGCTCCCCGCTCCGCCGCCGTCCGGCGTCGCCAAGCGGCGCCCCCCCGCTCCCCGCCGGAGCCGCCCCTCGCCCCCCGGCGGGCGATGCGCTCTCCGCCGGAGCCGCTCCCTCGCCGGCGACGAGAGCCGCGGCCTTGGCGTCGAGGGCGGCCCTCGGGTCGTCGGCCTCCTTCGCGCGCCGCTCCAACCCGCGCGCCCGTTCCCTCGGCTCCGGCGCCGGCCGCGCCCGGGCCCCCCTCGAGCGACGTGCGGAGCTCCCCGGTCTCCGCGCGAGCGGTGGCCACCTCCGCCTCCCGTGTGGCGGCCGGCCGTCCGCGTCTTGTCCATGTCCTCGCGCGCGTTCCACGCCGCCTCGTCACGATCGACGAGGGCCGCGCGGATCCGCCCGAGACTCGAGTCACGCGCCGCGTCCCCGCCCCCGAGCTCTCGGGGAGCACGTCGCACCACGTCATCGCCCGGTACACCAGCCAGCTGTCTGGCGTCCTGAGAGCATCCGCAAGCGCGTCGTAAGCGCTGCATCGCTCCCGAGCTGGCGGGCCTCGGCGTTCACCTGGTCGAACGCGCTGTACTTTTCGCGAGCGCGGCGCTCGAGCTCCTGGCATACACACATCGAATCTCGTAAGTGTCAAGGCTTGAATGCAGCACGCGAAAACGAAAAAAGGAAGGGAGACGAGCAACCGTGGCTCACCTGGAAGACGGTCCAGGCCGGGCCGCTGTGGACCCGCAGCGCTTCGTTCAACGCGCGGTTGAGCGTGGCGCCGTGGCCCAGGAGCTCGCCCCAGAGCTCCTGCTCCCTCCGGGCGTCAGCAAACGCCGGGGGATCCTCCACGGCCCCCCCACCTGGGCGGGGCGGCCGGCGTGGGAGGACGAGGCCTCGGCATCGTGCCCTCGGCCCCCCACCATCGTGTGACCCTCGTGCCGCCTCACAAGGGCCCCCCACCATCGTGTGACCCTCGGCCCCCTCCTGGGGCTCGGGGGAGTTCGCAGGCCAGCTGGCCCACTGGTTCCACCCAGGCGGCGGGGAGTCATCCGAGAGCTCCACCACCTCCGCCCGGAGACCGCCGGCGGGCGGAGCCGCCCGCGCCGCCTCCGCCGGCGCCCCCACCCCCGCGCCTCCGCGACCACGGCGCCCGTTGTGGCGCCGTTGCCGCCACCACCGTCCGTGCCGCCGCATCCGCGGGCGCTCCCGCAGTTGCGCCCGCTCCGCCTCCTCCGCAAGGGCCGCCACCGCGAACGGCACCTCCACCGTAGCCACCGCCGCGGCCCGCGCCTCCGTGGCGACCGGCGCCGGCCGCCCCCCGGCCGACCTCCCGGCCGCGCCGCGACGGCCGATCCGCCGGCCGGGCCTCGAGGCCCCCGGCCCCGGCCTTGCGAGCTCGTGCCCGCCGCCGCGCTCGTCCCCCGGCGCGACCCCCTCGACGAGCGCCGCCGGGTGGGGATTGACGCGTCCGTCCTCAGCACCTTGGCCGGTGCAAGAGGAGGAACGGTTGGCACCGCCCTGCGCAAACACGAACGGAGGGTTAGAGCATCTAATCACCAGCACACCAAAACCAAACGAAGGAAGACGAGGCTCCTTACCTCGCGGAGGAAAAGACCCGCTTCCTTTTCCTCGAGGCCTCGGACGGGGCCGGCGTAGCGGCCGCGCCTGACGCGCCGCCTCCCCCCGATGGCGCCGCCGCACGCACGGGCACGCCCGCCCCGTGCGCGGGCGCGCCCGATGCCGCACCCCCCGACGGCGCCGCAAGTGCGCGGGGGCACGCTCACCCCGCGCGCGGGCACGTCTCCCGACGCGCCCCTCGACGACGACGCCGCCGCGCGGACGCGCCTCCCCCCCGCGCGCGGGCACGCTTGACGCGCGCGCGCGCGCGCGCGCGCGCGCCGGCACCCCGCGGCGCGTGCCGCCCCCGACGATGATTGTCCGGCGGCGGACGCCAACGCGCCCGCCCCGTACAAAGCCACCCCCCGACGCCGCGCGAGATCCGGCGACGGAGGTGCGGGCGCCACCCGTCCGAGGGGCCCTCCCCCTCGGACTCTTCCTCCCTCGTCCCGATCCGAGGACGAGGGCTCCTCGATGTCGGGGAGGAGAGCCCCGCCCTCCTCCCGCCGCCGGTACTCGCCGGACCGTGCGGCGCGCGCGCGCTTGGCGCCGCCTTGCGTGCTCCCTCCTTCGCGCCGCCCGCTCCCCCGCCGCTCCCGCCGCGCCGCCCGGCCGAGCGCACGGGAGTCGGGGGTGGGTGGAACGGTCTTGGCGGCGTTGAACCGCACCAGCTGCGCGCGAGAGCGACAATGGCGCGTCAAGAAACAGAAGCAAGAATGAGGACTAAAACAGAATCAAAAACCACACTCACCAACGGGCCGACGGGGAGCATCTCGATATCCCACGGGGTCCGACCGCAGGCGCCGGCGTCCGGTGTCGACGGCGCTCCGCGCCCCGGTGAGCGCGTACGGCCGCTCCGGCGGCGTCGGGGTGCATTCGCGACCTCGCCGTGTCGACGGGGTTGGCCGCCCTCCGTCATCTCGAAGATGCAGAGGGGCCTCTCCATCAACGGCACGACCCGCCGGTGGTGAAGGAAGGCGAGGACGCCCATCGCGTTGAGCCCCTCCCCTCGCCGCCCGCCGCAGGCGGCGAGGACGGACCCCTGGCGCGCCCGATGGTTGGCCGTAGGCAACCCGTAGCCCCAGCAGTCCGGCCTCTCCTTGAACACCCGCCCGGTGTAGGGAGGGAGGCCGGGCTCGGCGTTGCGCAAATAAAACCACCCCCGCTCCCAGCCGGCGTTGTTCGTCGTCATGGTGCAGGGGATGTAGAAGTTCTTGAGCTGCCCTCGCAGGGCAAGCGACATCCCGCCGGCGCGCACCGCGCGGCGGGTCCTCGGCTCCGACGTGGGCTGCGTGATTAGCTCCCCGCGGAAGAGGTGTACCCAGAGCTCCCAATTGACTGGGATCCCCAGGTACCCTTCGCAGACGCCCACGAACGTGGCCGCCTGCGAGATAGCGTTGGGGGCGAAGTTGTGCAGCTCCACCCCATAGTGGTAGCACAACGCCCGCATGAATGTGCTCGCCGGCGCGTTGAAGCCGCGCTCGTGGTAGCGGAGGAAGCTCACCACGTAACCCTCCGGCAGTTGGGCTCGTGGTGCGACGCCGGCGGTACGATCCACTCCGCCGGCGCCCATCTTCGTTGGGCGACAACCGGCCGGCCGCGACCGGCTCGCCAAGCGCGAGCCGGTCACCGTCGACTTCTCCCGTGCATACGGCTCCGGGACCCCCGATCGGAAGCTGAGGCGGCGCCATAAGGGAGGACGAACGAGTGCGAAGGCGGAGGACAAGGAAGCGAGGAAAAAGCTCTAAGCAGGCGAGCCCGCGCGACGGCGAGAGCGAGGCGAAGGCGAAGGGGCGGAGGACTGAAACGATGAAAAGCCAAGGTAGAAAACCGTCGTCCCCTCTTCCCCGAAGTTTTATAGGCAACGGGCGAGTTCTCCGGAGCGGACGCCCCGCCAGCATTAACTGCAGGAATCTTTCCGTCGCGTCGGCGATCGGGCCCCACCACGACCGCAGCAGCTCTAACACTGCAGGCGGGTCATCATTACGGCGAGACCAGCAGCGACCGAGGCAAAACCGTCACGTCCGCCGGCAGTGCCGCCCACTACGCGCGCGCGCGCGCAGCCGCAGCGCCTAAAAAAGCGCGCCCGCGCTGCAAAGCCGCGGCCACGACCGCAAGGCAATTAAATGCCCGGGCCCTTGCCAGGCAAGGAGAGCCCTCGAGCGAGGCGAACCCTCGGCTCGAAACAAAGGCGACCCTCGATGGGGCATCAGCGTGAGAAGGTCGCCCGGGACCTGCTCGACGTAGAGCAGACCACCGCGGGCACCCATGCCACGAAGGACCCTCGAGCGGCATGACCCTCAACTCGAAACAAGGCGACCCTCGATGAGACATCAGCGTGAGAAGGTCGTCCGGGACCTGCTCGACGTAGAGCAGACCACCGCGGGCACCCATGCCACGTAGGACCCTCGAGCGGCGTGACCCCCAACTCGAGACGGTGTCAACCCTCAAAAAGAAGGCACGCGCGTAAAGAGGATCGCCCAGGTCACGCTTGAAACAGAGCGACACCGAAAGCACTCATGCCGCGCCACGCCACCAACCAGCACCTCGAGGGTCGGCACGCCCAGACCCCTCGACGGCCACAAACGTGAAAAGACGGGGCTAGCCAAGGCGCGGCCCTGCACGGCCTTACTGATCAGAGGTTCGAAGCCTGACCCTCGACAGGTTCGAACAGGCGCCTCAGATCACAGAGTTAGGGACGACGAGGGCACGCGCATTCGAGCCGTTCCTCGAGTCCGTCGGCTCGAGGGTGCCCCACATGTCGTGTTCGAGAGCCGCCGAGGGCGCCTAGCCGGGGGGATCCCACCGAGGGAGAGCTTCCGCGCCCCTCGGTCCCTAGCGAATGGGACCGAGCCCCACCTAGCAAACCCACGCAAGCGCTTCCATGGACGTGTCTCCGACCGCGCAGCCCTACCCTTATCGAACGGGGCATGGACGTCCACTTGAACCACCCGCTAGCGCCTCGAAGAGGAATCCGCGATTCGCGACCCGCTCGATGGGAGTCGTGGAAACCTCACCCTCCGACCCGCGGAGGGACGGCGAGGGCGCGATAAAAAACAAGTCGTCGTGCTCGACCCGATCGCCTCGAACAGGCCAAGGCTCGGGGGGCTTGACGCACGGCTACACCTCCTTGAAATTGCACCCGCCGGGAGACAAGGACAGGGGAGCGTGCACCCCCGATGCCGCCGAAACACCGCCGATGCCGGTTGGCATATGTGCCACGCCTTTCGACCAAATTGCTCGCGGTTAACCCCCCGCAGGAGAGCCCACACTCCCCGCAGGCTTCGGGGCTAGACCCGCGGGTCCGCCGACGCGGCCCCACGGATAGCGTTCGCAAACAAGGAGGGAAGAACGTCCTATCGCAGGTTCCAAAGACCGCGGGAGCCTCAACGGCTAACCCGCAGATGCTCGGGGGCTACTGTTGGGGACCGCCCTAGGGGTCCCCTTAAACAATGGGGGAACCCTCACTTAAATCCCTACATCTAAATAAGCCAAGCCTAACCATGCAGGAAACTAACCATGCAGGACATGGCCCATGCGGCAGGACTCCAGAGGCCCATCAAGACGGCCCGTCTGGAAGACCCCTCGAGCAGGCTCCGCCTCGCCCGAGGGCACGCTCTCCCTCGAGCGGACTCCGCCCCGCACGAGGGGCAACCCCCCTCCTCGAACGGGCTCCGCCCCGTTCGAGGGGCGACCCTTCCCTCGAGCGGTCCCGCCCCGCTCGAGGGCACGCTCCCCCCCTCGAGCGAGTCCCGTCTCGCTCGAGGGTCCGCCCCGCCCGCCGGCCGGGGCCCGCCACGCTCACGGCGCCCGCGCGCGTGCGCCGGCCCCGTACTTGGGCATTTAACGCCCCGACGCCGCAGACGGCGCCATCATGCGCCCGGGCTCACGCCCCGTGCCGCCGCACCAACTCCCCGTGGGAGGAGCCCATCCCCGCCACCGTGGGGTGGACCGTGCGGTACGGCCGGTGTCGACCCATGACACCGTGCGCACGCTACCGTACGGCCGACGCGCCCGACCCTCGAAAGGGGGCCGGCGCACCCTCGATTCCACTTACCCGTGACCCTACAGTTAGGTGAGGGGCGCTAGGCCGGTGGGCGGCCATCCCGGCCACCGTAACGGCGCGGCCGCCGTACCCACGCGCGCAGGCGCACGCCTAACTCCGCAGGCGCACGCCCGGGCACTGCAGCAACCACTCCACCACCGCAGAGCTCATTGGGAAGGAACTCCGTTCCGCCCGCTCCTGTACCCCGTACCAGCCATCGTCAGCACCTCCCTCGAAGCCTACCAGGGGACGCCATCGCCATCTGCCGCCTTCTACCCTCGAGCCGCCACTGTTCGGGTACGAGGTAGGCCATCATGGCCGAATCGTAGCGAAGATCGTCCGGACGGCCGCCCGCTCTACACCGTAGCGCGACGTGCTCCCACACGTAGCTAGGTAGCGCGGCGTGCATGTAACTCACCGCCCCTTGGCCTATAAAAGGGGAGGCGAGCCCCCAGCCGCGGGGAGGAGGAGTTCACAGAGAAACAAGCACAGTCGAACACAACGCACCGTGCCCTCATCCTCTTATTCTCCCGCAATACCTTCAGCCACTCACCAGGGACTTGGGAGCCGCGCTTCCTCTCCCGCCTTGCTTGTACTTGCCCCACTACAAGCACCCTCGGTGCTGAGCAATATAGTGCCACGAGCACAACACTGCTGGACGTACGGCCCCCTCGGCCGGAACCAGGATAAAACCTTGTGTCATTCGTTGCTTAGCATCGACCATTGAGGGATAGACCTAGGCGTTATCTACTGGTTAGTGTCGGGACCATATTCCGCACCGACACTTGTGTTGCACATTGTTCCACGGATTCGATACCTTGGGTTCACCACTCGAGGGAAGAAGGGTCCCTTGACTACGACAGGAGACTTGTCCGCTTGCAAGTCTAAATGAACTTTAATACAACTATTAACCGTCAACAGCCGACAATCGATTGGTTTATAACCTTGCAAGGTAGACCTAAACACACGGAGTGGTGCCCCAACAGAACTCACACCGACCAGGCGGTTCCCAAAAATCATCTGCTTGGGATCAAAGCTTACAGTCCCGGGTACAAGGCTATCTGGCATGCCCCACCTAGTACACCCAGCCTCACACATGTACCCACCTCCCGGTTGCAAAGCGGCAGGTTATTACTCAAGAGTAGTAAGGAAGAGTTCCTGCACCGTCTCTTTAAGGTATTAGGCTTACCGGTCCCATTCCCGACAAGTGCTTAGTACTTTCAAAAGCTTAGCCCATGAAAGCCACTAGACCGGAGCCCAAATCCCATGCTCTTACCACATGAGCAATCCATTTATAACGATCTTATGATTCCAGCATAAGAACCTATTCTCGCGAGTGGCGAACATCACTCGACTTGTACTGGTCCTATAGCATAGCAGCTATCGACCTACCATACTAGTGATAGAGCATAGGTAGCTAGGGATCATGCAACTAGGGTTTCAATTCAACTCCTGAAACGTAAATGCACAATCATAGCAAAAGATAATTGCATAATTCTAAAAGACAGGGTCAATGATCCTGGGCTTGCCTTCGCTGGCAAGGTTGGCCCTGGGCCTATTTGAACTTTGGTCCAGGTCTTGAGCTACGTCCACGTACTGCAGCTCTTCGTCAGCACCTTCGTCTCCTCCTTCTGGCACGAGCGTGTATCTACCGTTGGGAAGATCTACACGAAGATGCAATGCAAGATTTATATGATGATTTTTAATTTAATTAATTACATTCAACCAATGACAACCATGGGGTGCATGGTTGACCGCATTCACCTAGATAAGAATACATTCAGCATTCCAAAAAGGAACAATATGCAGTTCTTTATTATTTATTCTTTTTGATAGTGACTGTGTACATATAGATGGAAATAAATGAATTTAACTTCACAAGCAGCAATGGGTTGATCCTTAGCTTTTTAAAATGATTTACATCCACACACAAGGTCATTAAAGGTGGGTTGGTGATTTTTCCCATTTATTATTAAGCCTTAAATTGCCTCCATAGCTTTTGTTCCTAAAATTAATTATTAAAATTCAGTGGAAGGGTTTATTAAGCACTAAACACCTATAACAAGCCACTGGACACACATTAGCTAGAAATTTAATTATTTTGAAAATAACAAAAGCTAGCTAATAAAGCAAGAATAATACATACAAAAATAAATACACATCCAAATGATCCTAACTTTCTCACACATGAACTCTGGTCCAAAACTAGGCTAGGGATGCAACATATACACCTAGAACTATTATGGATCATGACTTATGCAAATATAAAAAAACAAGCATATTTCAAGAATAAATATTTCTGACAATTATAAAATTGTGATTACTTCACCAGGGGTGTATTTTGGCATAACAAGACAACATGCAGAAGTTGGCCACAAAAATCTAACTATTTTAATCTACAAAAATCATCTAGGCAGATTCTGCATAAATAGAAAAAAAATTATATAAAAAGATTTAAATCATAACTTTGTGCAATTTTAAATACAGGAGCTAGTCATAACATGCCACACAACATATCCAAATATTAGCTACAGAGGACTCATGGATTTTGAGATATAATAGATCTAGGTTTTTCACATTTCTATTTTTCATGCAAATATTATCAGGAAACAGGCTAGACAAGTTTAACAAAAGTTGTAGAGTTTTTTCTCCAGAAATCCAACAAAATTGGGTTTGCATTTTTCCGATTTCTCTACGATTTTCTACTGAATTTACAAAAATCATCAAAACACATATACTATTTGAGATGCGGTTTTGCACCGAGCTCCCTGGAATTTCTCAGCTTTCACAGATACACCCTCGGTTTACACATAACTCCCTAGGCAAAAACTTGACCACGCAATTGGGTCCTTAGCCATGGCCAGTGCGGTCCGGCCAAAAATCCTGCCAGTCCGGCGACGTCCTTGGCCGGGAAAAGGATGGGGAAGGTGCACGAGCTCACCTATGGCTCAATTGCGACCGGAGTTGGGGTTGTGGTGGCGCCGGTGAGGTTGCGCGGCGGAGCCGGGCGGTGGCAGCCACGGGCGTCGCAATTCCGGTGACAGGGCGGCGCGGTCCGAACAACACGCGGCACAGGGAGGTATTGAGGACCCTAGGGACAAGGTTGGGGCGGTTGGGTGGTGGTGGCATGAGCTGTAACCGCGAGCTTGCGGTTGGGGCGCCAAAGGTGGGCGGCGGGACTCAGTGAGCAGTGCTCGACGCGGCCGAGCCAAGGGCGATGGGGCGGAGCAGCTTGGGACCGGCAGAGGAGTGGCCTACGTGCGCGAGGTGGCCGACCTCCCCCTTATGTGGGCGTCGCACGCCGGACGGGCAACGGACGGACCGGCGGGCGCACGCGTGCGGCCAACCACAGCACGTGGCGGGATAAGTTCGATGTGCCTCGGTGCGGGTGCGGCTTGGGAAGACGTGGAGCCTCGGGAAGGCGCGGTCTCGAAATGGAGCGGCCTCGGGAGGCGGCCCGGGGGCTAGGACGCCGAGGGATGGTGAAACGACCCGGATTTCCGCGAACGGATCCCCGAATCTTAGCACCTCGGTGGTAGTCCCAGGAGGCTACCACGTGCAATCCCTGTCTCAGCGATTCCAAAATCCATACCAAAAGTAAAAACAATGAATAGAGTACAACATTTATTTTATTACATTAATCAGAGTACATCTCTTCGGCACATGCCGGGTACAAGTCCATCAGGACTGAATCAAACAGAAACAAATCGTCTAGCAGCGGCTCCATGAAAGCGCGGGAAACTCCATATCCGCAGGCAGCTCAAGTGTAGGAAGAGCTCAGTCCACCCAGCCGTCGTTGTCGAAGTCGTAGTATGGCTCTGCGTCAGAGTCACCAAGGTCTACCCGATAAGCGGGTAGGTCATGTCAGCTTCCCAACAAAGAGGCAAAAGCGGTGTATATTCTACTATGCATGAGGTAACCCTAATGGGCCGTAGAAGGCTTAAGCAAAGCAACGAAAGGCAACATTCAAGGTAAGCAGAGTAGCAAGGAGGTCCACACCTCGGGGAAGCCTTCGCTTCCGAGGTCCACACCTCGTGGGTCCACACCCCGCTCAAGGAACACCACACCAAAGCACCGGATCTCAACCACGATCCGTAACCCAACTCTCATCCGCGATGTGGGGCCCACCGGCTCCTATCCCCACATCTCAACGGCCGAAGCCGGCTCACACACTCGGGGGAGAGAAGAAGCACAAGAGAAGTGTGTCTAGTCAGGTGAGAGATCGAAAGACCGTCCATAACCAAAGGGACACGGACTATAGCTATAGGTTTAACACTCGCGCAGGTTGTACAACCGTACCCGCCCGAATAGGTCCGAACCGCCGTCACCGTGTCCGACCCTACCATACGGCTGAAGCCCAAGTAAGTGGATAGTACCCTTCGCATCTCCGAGCCCCCGGCCCAGCCTCCGCGGCAGAGCTCATACTACCCGCGAGAGGTCCCTCGAAGCTGTGGAACCCTTCCCTGGCCTCGCCAGGGCAAAGTCTACTAAGGAGGGAAAGACCACTCCCGACACGATCACACCGATCCTCCTACAGGAGGGTGCTATCCACTACAAGTCTCACCCCGCACCCCCGCCCAATACAAGGCGGGCGGTCTGTACGAAAGTAGTCATTCGAAGCAAGGTCAACTGACGATCGGTCCTTAAGGGGCCGAGAGCGAGCACTCAACATCTCCATCCCCCACGACACGACCCTCGGGTAAGAGGCCAGATCGCATCTTCCCTCGGCAGCCGTTCACAAGTAGCCAATCGGCTCGCTCCCAAAACACAGCAAGGGGTACACAACCCAGGACGCACGCTAGAAGCACACCGAGACACCCATATCTCAGCTCAAACCCAGAGCACCATCCATAATCAAACAACAAAAGTATGGATAGTTGAAGTAAGGGACTAGCTAGGGGTCTGTAGCTAGTCCCGCAGGTAGTAGAACAAGGAACAGGATATAATAAACATCAAGGCATGGCTAGTAAACGGGTTATGCAAATCATCAGAACAATGCATTAAAGAAAAGCACTAGCAGCTAAATATCAACATAGGGTCTATATGGTTGGGAGTGACATGACACCTTCTGTGCCGTTGAAGCAGTCGCTGTCCGGTGCAGTGTACTCGGGGTCCTCCGCGTCCTCCTGGTCGAAGCTCGGGTCTGCGGCACGAGATTCGACGCGAAAATAAGATATCGGTGCACATCTAAGCAATAACTCCAAATAAAATCCAACTTAGAAAATCCAAAAGAGCCCGAACTACCTACAATCAGCAAGGTTTTGCAAATACGGATTTATAGAAATTAGTTTTGTACTTTTCGGAGCTCCCTAGAATTTATTACTAATTTTTAAAGGTCCAAAACATTTTCTGGAAATTAAAGCAGAAAAGAAAAGGGATTTTTCCTGCTGCATGGGCCGAAAATGGGCTGGAAGGCTTTCTGGGCTGAAATCAGCCCCTTGGGCTCGGTTCAACGGGCCCTGGCGGGGAAAGTCCGGAAAAACCCCCCCGGTTTTCTGGCTGCGGCCTTCCTTTACTAGATGGGCTCACTTACTTAAACGCTGGCCTCCTAGCCCGACAGGCCTGACGGCTCAAATGGCCCAGCTAGCGCGAATGGCCCAACGGCCCAGCGGCCTTTCCTTCTTCCGCAGCCCAGGAACACAGGGTCACGTCCCCCTCTTCCTCGCCGGTCGCCGTGCCCGCGCGGCGCCCTCGCCGCGCGCGCGCATCGGCGCGCGGCGCGTCGGGTTGGAAACCCGGTCTCGCCGCCGGGGTGCGCCTTGGCCTCGCCACTCTCTTCCGTGCTTACGCACGCCCGCGCGGCTCGAAGGCCGGCTAGCGCCTACTCGCCACGCGCGCGCGGCGCGACGTCGCCGCCCGCGCGCGCGTCTCCCCGGCACGGTGAAACCCTGGGCGCGCTGGGGTGCGGCCTGTAGGATTCCCCGGTGCACGCTCGCCTGCAAGATCCACTCCCACACACGAAACTAAGCGTGGAACGCCCACACACGGTGTTCCACGGGCGGCGGGGCCACGGCCACGCGCGCCGGGGTGCGGCCGGCCGGCGCCCGCGCCCACCTTCTCCCCGCAACAACAACCTACGGCTCAAAGGCCGGATTCACGCGCCGGTTCAAGACACGGCGCAAAGGACACGCTTGACCCCCGGCCGGCGCGGCGCGTCACGCGCCGGCGCGGCGCACGACGGCGCAGCGCACAACGACGCGCGCGACACGGGTGATCCCCCGCCCCACCCGCAAATGCGCCAAAAATCACCACGAAACGGCGACGCCTCCGGGACATCACGGCTTGGGGTAGCCATGACCCCAGCCGCCACCGCACGCCGCAACGCGGCGCGACACCGGCGTCACCCATGGGGTGGCGGCGCGCGCGCGCGCACGAACGCAGGCGGCTCGAAGGCACGCATACAGGCGAAGACGGCTAAAGCGACCGGCGCTAGGAGAAGAGAAAGGTGACCACGGTGCTCACCGTGGGTCGACGCGTGAAGGCGTAGCGCCGTGGCGCGGGGTGGTGACGCGACGTCGGTGTCCACGGCGAGCTCCGGTCCGGCTCCCTCTCGCACACGAACGGCGCCTCCCCCTTGAACTCGAACGGCGCCTCACGAACACGTCCCGTCTCCGCAGCCGACGCGCCGGCGGCGGCGCGCGTCGCACTTCCCCCCCTTCTCCGGCTCCTCTTCCCCTCTCCGCCTCCTTCTTCCCCCCCCCCTCCGATGGTCGCTCCGAGTTGGGGCAAAAACCCCAATGCGGGTGGTTGCGAGGCCAACGCTCCCCTCGCCCTCCTTTTGAACTAGCGCCGCGGAATCCCGAGGGGGAAAGCCCCGCTTGCCCCCCGGTTCGCCGCCGTCCCGGCCGATGGCGCCCGCGGCACGCGCCGCCCGCCTCGGATGCTTGGGGAGAAGGGCGCCGAGGTCTTTCACCTTTTCCGCGGTCACGCGCCCGGGTCCGCGGCGCGCGCGCGGTCTCGGCGTGCGTGCCGGGCCCGGCCGGTCCGGCCGCGCGCGCCACCCCCCCGCGCGGCCGGCGCGGCTGGACCGGCGGCGCGGCCGCCCGGCTCGACCGTGGCGCGGCGGGTCAAGAGGATAAGGGGAAAAGGTTGGGGATGAATGGGGGTCTGACGAGCGGGGCCCACGTGGCAGGGGTTGGGGGGGGACGGTTTGGGCCGCGCAGTTCAGATGGGCCGAGAGCAGCTACGGGTTGGGCCGGCCGCGAAACAACAGAAGAGAAACCGGCCCACTGCTCCTAGATACCCTTTGGTTTTTAAAGCTAAAAGGTTTGATTAAAGGTTTAACTAGGGGTTTGAATTTGAATCCCAATCAAATTCAAACTACACTCAAATGAACTCCAAATAAACCAAGGAAAATCCAACGCACTAGTTATACCATATTTCAAATATAATTTTTATAAATAGGATAAATTAGTGGAGAGTTTGGTGAGAGGCTAGCAATTTGGCTAAAAAAATTTGATAGCACCCAAATGCAAGCAAAAAGTTTTAAATTTTCGCAAAATTCACACACCTAGATTCCTGGGTTGTTACAGATGGCGCGGTGCGGCGTGGTGAGCGGGCGACGTCGCGGCACGCGCGCTCGCGTTCCGGCGTCAATCAATTCTGGTTACCCCTGTTTGACTGAGTTTATCTCAAAATTTCTCAACTAAAGTGCACTATGTGGTGAATAGGAAAGTTGTAGATCTCACTACCCTCTACAACTTTTACAAATGCACTAGGGTGTTTTTCTCAACGGATTTTGTACAATCTGCTGCCGAATTTTGAATACCACTCTGTTCCGGTGAACAGGAGCTACTGACGGTTGACCAAGTTTTTCATCCTTTTTCCCCTCAAAATTTGAAATGCCAATATACATGAAAGTTGTGTCCCTCGAAAAACTGGACAACTTTCATATTGGTAGATTTTGAAGTGTTTAGGTGAAATTCGGAGAACGTGGCAAAAGTTCCGGAAGACATTCACCGACGTCAGGGTTTAAGCGGGGTTTGACCGTGTCTTTGACCAAGGATTGACCACTAGGGGGTTTTGAATTGATCAATAGGGTCATTAGGGTTTGTCAGTGAGGTTTTCGAGGTGATGACCCAGGTTGACCTAGGTTGACCAATGTCAGCCGGTTTGACTTGGCTGATTCGGCCATTAGCGTTTATGACGCTAATTAAAAACCTGGGGCATCATAATTCACCAAGGATTTAGAGATGACTGTTCACAGGGGTGAAAGTCATGTGCACAATGTTCCTTTGGTCGAGACTCGAGAAGATCTTCCTGAAGGCCAGGACCCCTCTCCCTCAATTGTTGCCTTCAAGAAAAGTTTTGGTACATCATATCGGGGGAAACTGCTAAGTGTTAGTTGCGAAAAGGCTGTTGTGGGAGACGACGCGTCTAAGCTTTTAACACTGTGGAACTCATCTAAATTTGTGGATGAAATAGGAGAAGGAGCTTCAGAACAGGCGCCTCCACCACAAAAATAGGAGAAGGAGAAGGAGCTCAGCAAGACTGCGCACGATTCGGGAAAGCAATCCTCTACTTCCTTGAAGAAAACCTCAGCAGATTCAGTACCTGGTGGGCGAATTACTATGGAAACCCTTAGCAAGAAAGGTTTTTGAACTATTTCCCCTACTTAGGTCCAGTCTTAGCTTTCCTTGTAACTTCTGAATTTCGTGACTCTTTACTTATTATTTGTTGTCATGAATTTTCCAGACTTCGAAGCACTTCTCCGGATGTACCTAGCTTCTAAGAATGAAGAATATCAGAAGGCTTACGCCCTGAAGGATTCGCTTCTTGGAAAGATTGCTTCTGAACGCTTGGTGGAGCAGGAGGAAGCTACTAAGAAGTTGTCTCAGGAGTCCAGGAAACTCAAACGTGACTTCAACTTGGCTCAAGTTGCGAATCTAGACTTGGAGATGAAAATTGCTAAACTAGTTGATGCTCTGAAGAGATGCTAGGATGAAAAGAAGATCGCAGAAGATGGGAAGAGAGTCGTCGAAGAAGCCCTTGAGAGCTCGAAAAAGGATCTCGAAAAGCTATAGAAAACTCATGATGAGGACTTGAGATTGATTGAAAATCTTCGCAAGGATCATGACAAGTCATCCAAGGCTGCTGAAGATCTTTGAATCAACAACGCCGATCTCGTGAAGACTTTGAGCAGCAAAGAGCAGAAGATTCAAGAACTTGAGAAAGCATTGGCTGATCGAGACAAGGCTTCCGAGAAAGAGGTTTCGGACATTAAAAATAAGTTGAAGATTTTGTTCGAGGAGTACGGGAAAGCCTTGAGGAAGTTTGGTGTTCATCCTGCTCCACTTCCTGGTAGCACAGAAATTTCAGATTTTATGAAGTGGATCGACACAGAATTTAAGGCACTTCCTGGGTTATATCTGGTGCAAGTGATTTCGCTACTGCTTTCTCGGTTGAGAGCATCTTGAAGCTCCTTCATAACTTCAATTGTGCTGACCTTGTGAAGTTTCGTGAGAAACTTTCACAATTTCACGATGCTTCGAGCACTTCAAGAATTCGCCCCAACGAAGATGTCTTGGCTATCAAGGCTATATTTGCAAGGGAATTCTGGTTCGCAAGCGGGAAGGAGGTTGTGAAGAATATCACTCGCGCTAAGCTGGACCAGGTTGGTTTCTCGAAGACGTTGTTGGTTTTTTGTAAACTCGTGAATTTTCCTTCGTTAGTTTTCTGAAGTTTTTCCGTTTGTTCTTTCCAGTTGATTTAAGAAGAGATGCGAGGGAAAGGCATCGAGGCTCCGGAGTCTTCTTCCGAAGCTGAGGATAATGAAGATACTGATGATGGAGAAGAAGACTTTGGAGAAGCTGAGGATAGTTCTGACCACAATGAATCTTCCCCGAAGGTTGACATCACCGGCTGAGATGCTTGAAAATTTTCCTTCGAGGAAATTTGTATAAAGCTTGTAAATTCGTGAGTTGTGAACCCTTCTCTAAACAATTGTCTTGTAAATCTTACCTGCGCAGGTCCTGCAAGGTGGGCCTGCGCAGGATGTGATACCCTTACAAATTCATCGTGGAAATCAAGTGGTTAGTGGTGAAGCTTTGCGATTGTTTAAGGAGGCCCATCTTGATCGAGATTTTTTCGATTTTTGGCTTGAAGCTTCTTTGAATTTTTCGATATGTAGTTTTGATATTTCCACGTTTTTCTTCTTCATGAAGGCGACACTCCTACTGCTGCGGTTTCGAGTTCTTCGAGCCTTGTGAAGATGGAGCCCCTTAGCCCGAAGACTGGCGAACACATTTTGCTTATGCTAGTGATATTGTAGAAAACAATAGCCGCGACCTCGGGCACATTGTCGAGCTTTCATTCTAATTTCGACTGTAACATGTAATTAACTTGTGTGTGAAATTTTGTGTGTAATTAGGGCAATAAAGACGTTTTTGTTGATGAAAAAACGTCACCCTCCCCCCACCTTGCCATTTTGCATGCAAAATTTTGCGATTGTCTAATGATTAAAAACTCTTCGCTACCGTCTCATTCTGCGAACCTGCTGTGAATTGCTTCGCGAATCCTGAGATTACAACGATTGTAGTGCAAGTCGACAAAATTTGTTTTGCGAATTTTGTGGACTTTACTCGCTTGGAATACTTGCCCCGGTTGATATCGCAACTTTCAGTTGCTTCAACCATCTTATCTTGCGAACATTAGCTTTCGCGAAGAATTCAGCCCCTTGGCCTCTTAGGGTAAAATTTCTCTGATGATTATTGAATAAACTATTGTTAGATACAATTCGCGGTTCATGAAAATTCTTAATGAAAACATATATAGTTCGTTAGTCACAATCCTAAATTATTTTCAAACTTTTGGTAAATCATCCTTTCTCGATGGGAATTAGTCCACAACTTGTTGTCTCAGACCTCCTGATGGGAATCCCTTCAACGGTGGGATTTAGGCCACAACTTGTTGTTGTCTCCGGCCTTTTGGTGGGAATCCCTTTAACGGTGGGATTTAGGTCACAATTTGTTGTTGTCTCCGGCCTTTCGGTGGGAATCCCTTTAACGGTGGGATTTAGGCTTTCACGGAGCCATCGGGTATCATGGAGCCCTTTCACAATCTTTCCTTTCTCATAATGGAATTTCGGCTATCATGAAGCCTTTCATGAACTTTTCTTTCACACGATGGAATTCTGGCTATCATGAAGCCTTTCATGAACTTCTCTTTCACACGATGGAATTCTGGCTATCACGAAGCCTTTCACGAATTTTTCTTTCACACGATGGAATTTTGGCTATCACGGAGCCTTTCACAAATTTTTTCTTTCACACAATGGAACTCTAGCTATCACGAAGCCTTTCACGAATTTTTCTTTCACACGATGGAATTTTGGCTATCACAGAGCCTTTCACAAATTTTTGTTTCACACAATGGAACTCTGGCTATCACGAAGCCTTTCACGAATTTTTCTTTCACACGATGGAATTTTGGCTATCACGGAGCCTTTCACGAATTTTTCTTTCACACAATGGAACTCTGGCTATCACGAAGCCTTTCACGAATTTTTCTTTCACACGATGGAATTTTGGCTATCACGGAGCCTTTCACGAATTTTTCTTTCACACAATGGAACTCTGGCTATCACGAAGCCTTTCACGAATTTTTTTCTTTCACATGATGGAATTTTGGCTATCACGGAGCCTTTCACGAATTTTTCACATGGTGGAGCTCACTTGACACATGATCTGGGGGAGGACTCTTTTCATATATATCACAAAGAGTATTTATATAGGATCCGCCTCATTAAAAACCTTACCTCTTGATTTAGAGCCCCCTTTGCAAGGAAAAGAGTACGGTCCTCCTTATTCTAAGGAAATTGCGAAAAAAGTTAATGTTTTTGTTCCCGAAACCACTTATAGACTCGTGGTTAGAGTTTTTTAAATTTTTACAGAATGTAAACTTACGAAAAGAAATACTGAACAAAAATAAATCTAGATAACTTTGGGACTATCAAGGGTAATACCTCTTCAAGCTATCGGCATTCCACAAATATAATAGTTTTTCACCAGTTTGGCTTAATAGGCGAAAAGCCCCTGGCATGCTTGTTTCCTTGGCTATGAACGACCCTTCCCATGGTTCTTGGAGTTTTCCAGGGTTCTCCCAATTCTTCTTCCTTTTCAGAACTAAATCTCCGGTCTTGATGTCTTTTTTGACCACTTTTCTATCCTTCCATGTCTTAGTTTCTTTCTGGTACTTTTCAATGTTTTCAGCAGCTTCGAGAATCGTTAATTCGATCATATCTTTCTCTACTTTTTGGTCGACTTCTTCGATTTCTTTTCCCTTTAGCACTCTCATGATTTCATTATTGATTTCTTCTGGGGTCATTGCTTTAGTGCCAAAGAGTAGGCGAAAAGGTGTGAAACTCGTTGCTCTTGATACTGTGGTGTTATGAGACCAAATTACTTTTGGCAATTCATCAGTCAACTTGCCTTTTTCTGGTCGAACAAGCACTTCTTGATTCCTGAAAATATCAACCCATTTGTTCTTTCGGCAGCCCCATTGGACTGCGGATGATATACTGATGAAAACTTCGCGCGAGTACCCAAAGTTTTGCAGTATTCTTTGAAGGAATAACAATCAAATTGTTTCCCATTGTCCACGGTCAGTTCTCTTGGAACCCTGAATCTGCAGACTATATTTTACCAGAAAAATTTCTGAATTGTTGGTGTCCTGATATTCGCCAAAGCTTTCGCTTCCACCCATTTGGTGAAGTAGTCCACGGCCACAGCTGCGAATTTGCAGTTTCCTTGAGCTGTCAGGAGTGGTCCAACAAGATCCATTCCCCACCTTTGCAAAGGCCATGATGGTGGAATTAGGTGAACTGGCATGGATGGTAAGTTTTGATGATTCTCTATTTTTTGACATGCTTCAATTCCCGAACTAATTTCTTTGCATCGATGTTTATGGTAGGCCAGTAGAATCCCTGCTTTATTGCTTTGCCTGCTAGAGCCCTTGTGCCTATGTGTTCACCGCAGAATCCACTGTGGATTTCCTTGACAAGTTCGAAACCTTTTTCGGAGGTGATGCATGTTAGCCATGGTTCAGTTACTCCTGACTTGTATAGCTCTCCATTCAATACCGCATATCCCCTTGTCCTTTGCTTCAATCTTTTTTCCTCCAATTCATCTTGTGGTTCATAGTGACCCCTCAACTATGTCATGATTTCGGCTCTCCAATCGGGAGTCCCCTCAACATTCACGATTTTCGGCTTTGTTTCCTTGATGGACGGTTATTTGATGATTTCGAAGAACACGTCGGGAGGCATTGCTTGATTTCTGGCTGCTGCTTTGGCTAGCTTGTCTGCTTCATTATTGTCGTCTCTTGGTATGTGTTGCACTGAATAACCTTTGAAATGACTTTCCATTTCCCTGACCTTCTCAAGGTACTTCATCAAAACAGGATTTCTTGCTTCGCTCACTTTTTCTATATGTTTCTAAATAACTTTGGAGTCTGTCTTAATGATGAATGTTTGCTGACCCAGAGCTTTCATCTTCCTTAATGCCAAAAGTAGAGCTTCATACTTAGTTGTGTTGTTCATGGAATGCTCATCATTCGCGAATATGAGCCGGGCTGCATATCTTATCACGACTCCTGTTGGAGATGTCACAACCGCTGAAATTCCAACCCGCTTGTGACACCAAGCTCCTTCACACTGCACTACCCAAGGTGCGAGCGTTTCTTCGCCAGGATTGTGAGTTGGTGAAGTCCAGTCTACAACAAAATCTGCCAAGACTTGCGATTTTATTGCGCTTCTTCTCTCGAAGTCTACAGTGTATTCTAATAATTCAACACCCATTTGATGATTCGGGTGGATGCTTCTTTGTTTGCAAACAAATCATTCAGTGGTTGATTTGTGATGACTCTTATTATGTGACCCTCGAAGTAGTGTCTTAGTTTTCTCACAGCCATTACAACTGCATATGTTATCTTTTCCAACTCAGAATAAAAGAGTTTTGACCCTAAGAGAGCTTCTGAAGTGAAGTATACTGGGATTTGTTTGAACTTCCCTTCTTCTTCCTTCTCTTGCATTAGCACGACACTTACAGCCGAATTTGAGGCACACAAATATAATAGAAGTGGTGATTTTGGCTCAGGAGGGCATAGCTTAGTCATATTTGACAAGTAGTCTTTGAGTTCTTGAAAAGCTTGTATCTGAGTTTCAGACCATTGAAAGTTCTTGGAACTTCTGAGAACTTGAAAGAAAGGAAAACTTCTTTCTGCAGCCCTAGGAATGAACCTGTTGAGAGCAACAACTCTCCCTGTTAATTTTTGCACATCCTTTACCGAAACTGGCTCTTGAATTTCAATCAGTGCTTTGATTTTGTCGGGATTTGCCTCTATGCCCTTTGTTGAAATGATACATCCAAGAACTTTTCCCTTGTGAATGTCGAAGACACATTTCTCAGGATTCAATCTGAGGTTCACTACTCTGAGATTCGCGAAAGTTTCTGCCAGATCGCCTATGTAATCCCCTCTTTGGATGCTTTTGACTACTATGTCATCAACATATGCTAAAATGTTCCTCCGAAGTTGAGGGTGAAGAACTATTGCTATCATTCTTGAAACTTTACACCCTTCATTCTTCAGCCCCTCTGGCATTCTTACGAAACAAAATGTTCCGAAAGCAGTCATGAAGCTTGTTTTCTCTTCATCTTCACTCCACACTCTTATTTGGTGATATCCTGAGAACATATCCAGGAGTGAGAGCATTTCACTATTGGTTGCATCATCTACGATTTTGTCTACCCTTTCCAAGGGAAAATCGTCCTTCTTGTATGCCTTATTGAGATCTGTGAAGTCTACACACATTCTCCATTTTCCATTTTTCTTCTTCACTGGTACAGTGTTGGCCAGCCAGACTGGATACAAAACTTCTCTAATCACTTTCGCGTCTTGAAGCCTTTGTACTTCAGCTTATACTGCCTTTACTTTTTCTTCGAACATTTTTCTGAGTTTTTGCTTTTTTAGCATTATTTTTTCATTTGTCTCCAGGGTATGTTCGATGATGTCTCTGTCAACACCTTGCAGGTCCTTGGCTAACCAGGCGAAGACGTCCTTGTTCTTGTTCAAGAATTGTATGAGCTCTATTTCTTCTTCGGGGCTAAGATGAGCCCCTATTGTGACTGCTCTATCAGGCATGTCATTCTGGTATACTTTCTTGGTTTCGCCATCGGCAGCTATCTCAATTTTCTCTTTATCTGCTTAGCCTCGATGTAAGGTTCTCTCTTTTCTTCGGGAGAATTCAGCTGATATGCATTGGTCTGCCCTGGGGTATGACCCTTTTCTATGTTTCTAGCCTCTTGTTGATCGCCGAACACGGTGATAACTCCTTTGGGTGATGGTATCTTCATGCAAAAGAACTGTTATCTTATGACAGCGTCGAATTTGTTCATGAATCCTCTGCCGAAAATCACGAGATATGGATGATATATATCAACCACATCGAAAGTGAGAGTTTCTGTTCTAGCGTTGTCAAGATCTCCGAAAGATACTGGAAGAGATACTTTTCCAACTGACTTGATTAGCTTTCCTCCGAAACCCTACAATGGGTATTCTGGTGGATGCAACATGTGTTGAGTCAAGTTCATCTTCTCGAAGGTTTTCAGGAACAAGATATCTGCCGAACTTCCATTATCTACTAGAATTTTTCCAATGACCCATCCGGCTATGTTCACCTCGATGACCATGGCATCATTGTGGTTCATGAACTTCAGCTTGAAATCTTCTTCTGTGAATGTTATCAGCACCTTGGCCCATTCTGGTCGTGCAGCTGGACCATCGTTTATGATTGTGTTCACGGATCTGAAATAGTTATTTCTCTGCCTTTTGGTTTCAAATTCCATAGTTGATCCTCCTGTGATAGGCATAATTGTTCCGAAAGATGGCAAGGCTTTCGCGTTTTGAGTTCTTGAACTCGATTCTGGTCTTGACGAATTATCAGGTGGTGGTGGCAATATTTCTTGGATTGGTTGCGGCTGTTGAATTGACTGAATTGCCTGCGACTAAAGGTAGAACTGCTGAGAAGGTTGCCAAGATGGTTGTGGTTGCTGAAATTGCTGCATTGTGACTGGACTTGGTTGATAATTCACGAACTATGGCTCCCAGAAGCTTGGGCGAAGTTGATTTGGCATTGAGGAAGCGATACTCATCATGGCTTTCTCTTGCTGAATTCTAGCAATATTCTTCTTGGTTTCTGGGCACCCTTCGGTGCTATGACCTCTTCCGTGATATTGGCAGTAAAAGTATGGATCTGTTGGGTTATGGTTTGTGAGCTTCGGGGGTCCTCTTCCCCTTCCCCTTCCCCTGGGTGCAAATCCTCCTCTTGTGCTTGGTCTATTGTTCTGATTGGGCTGAGGATTTTCCACATTATTGATATTTCGTGGATTCTGGAATTGAGGTCTCCACGTCATTTCTCTGTTGCCTTGTCTTGCTTCATTTCGTTCAGCGACTCTTCTGCGGTGATCGTCGTCAGACATGATGTATTCTTCAAGTTCATGAAAAGTTCATCAATTGTTTTGGGTTTCTTTCGTGTCAAATGCGAAGGTGTTGGTCCTGGAGTCAGACCTTTGATCAGTGCTTGAATTGTTGTTTTATCATCCACTTCGAGGATCTGGGATCTCTGTTGCATGAATCTTTTTACGAAGTTCCGTAGTGGCTCTCTATCTTTCTGCTTGCAATTGTACAGATCTGATGACTCAATTGTTGTTTCTGGAATATCTGGAATGCTGGCATGAATTTTGTCTTAAGATCGACCCAGCTGCAGTTTGAGTGTGGTTGTAGCAGAGAGTACCTGTAAAACCCCGGATTTTCATGGAAAACCCGAATCCCTTTACCATCGCGATAGTCCCTGGATCAGTGGCTATCGCGTACAGAACGTCTCACAGATAGATACACAAAGTCATACATCGCATCACATAAAGTTAAGAGTACATTAATTTATTACAAGTCCATTATGGAGTACATCATTACAAGCCTCTAGGCTGAATCAGAGTGAAAATTCTACGCGGCGGTAGCTATCTTCTCGAAGGGTCTCCATCTTTATTCTTCCCGCCACGTGCAACTCGAGCGAAGCGACGTATCCCTCGCCGTACCAACCGTCGGCGTTGCAGTCGAACTCGGACTCGTACCCTGCACACCCAAAGTCTATCCCCAAAGAGTGGGATAGGTCCACGTCACCAACCGTATGCAGCTTTAAGTGGCCTAACATCTAAAGGGTAAAGAGAGTAGACAAGGAAACGGCTGTGGGTTCCTATGCAGCAGCAGCAGAGTATAAACAAGGTATCTCCATCAATATCCCAAAACCCAAGTCTCTCAACACAACCCGGATCCACCGGTCACCCGAAGACCCGTCACCAGCTCCTACTCCTGTCTAGGGTCGATGCGAGAACTTCCTCTCCTCGCACCTCAATGGTTACAACCGGATCGACGAGGTAGATGGAGCCTCTCTCCTCTAACCGACTGTAACCACGGCTCACCACACTCTCACCTATAGGGGGAAGGTAGAAAATCCTGAAACATGAGGAAAGAACATGTCTTCTAGGCAGTGTCCATAACCGAGTACGCGGCTATAGCTATAGATCGAACAACTCTGCAGAGCGTGTACACCTGTACCCATCCCGGAATGGTACCCGGCCGGTGTACGGCCGACCGAGCCCATCCTACCGGCGAACTCTCGGTAGTTACGAACCCATCCTCGCATCCGGCCCTCAAAGCCGCCCCCCCTCGGAAGGGACCACACCGGACCGTGAAATGCTCCCGTGTGGCCACACGGGAGTCGCTCCGAGAGGGTGGTCTCACCTCCACCGCTCCCCCACCGATACCCCCGCTATCCATCCTAAGCGGTATGGTTCCGCACTTGCCGAGCTCAACACGGCCCTATCCCCACTCTCAGCGGGGTGGTGTGTACGATGTCCTATAAACAAGTTGATCCACTCGATTTCAGACCGGGGCGAGCTCATGTCCTCCAAGCGTACGTAAAAAAACCCCAACACCTAGGCTCCGAAAATCGTAACAGGAGGGATGCACTGAGGAGTGCACCCCTATCCCCGATCCCAGATCGGTTGTTTCGAGCTCACCCCCGCCAAAGTACCCAAAACGCCTTCTCCTCGCCGTTTTTATCCCACACACGCCAAGAACCACTATTCCCATCCCAACACATGCATCGCGAAGCTCGGCGCACATACACGCCCACATAAACATATATAGTAGTAGTAGGACAATCAAGGACAGGGTAAATAAAGAGGCATTGCAAGGTTCATCATCATGCATACATATAGTAAAGCGCTAGCAATACTACTCAGCAATGCCTAATGGGTAGTTCAGAATCAGTCGGGCGTGAACCTGGGGTCGGGTAGTCCTCCGCGGTGAAGTCGTCGGCGTAGTCGTACTCCCCCGGCTCGCCCTCCGGCTCCCCGCCGCTCCTAATAGCGCGAAAAGGAAATAAATAGCGGTCCTAAAGCAACTTAAATCCAAATAAGAGCAAATAAGATCCAAAAAGAGGCAAACCCTAGTCTAACACGGAGTTTGGGTTTTTAGAAGATTTTCAGAAGAAGTTTCACATTTTTCGGAGTTAAAACGGATTTATTATGAATTTCCAAAGATAAAATACATTTCTGAAATTAAAATAAGCATATACAATATTGCAGACTCTTAGCTAGCTATAGGGTAGCTCCAGCTGCCTCAAACCTAGCTTTAAGCTAGCTGTAGGCTGGCTACAGCCGGGCCGATGTGGCCGCCACGCCGCCGGCTTTAAGCCGGCGGTGGCTTGCGTGGCCTGCCACGCGGCGCCCGCGTGGCGCGGCGCGCGGCGGATCCCCGGGGTGGATCCCCGCGCGCGCGCGGCCGTGCGGCGCCCGTGTGGCCCGGCCGCGGTTGGCGGGCGCACGGGATCCTCCCGGATCCCCCCGCGGTCACGCGTGCGTGTGGGCGTCCGTGTGCGAGCTAAACCCCCCGGGGTTATCCTCTTGCGCGCGCAAGGTGTTTGGTGGTATGCCCGTGACGGGCGGCGGCGCGCGGCGGCGGCCGCCGGCGGCGAGGCGCGCTCGGCCGGCCACACGACGACCGGAACAAGGACGAGGGGCAGCAGGCTTGATTTTGTCCCCACTCGTGAGCGGCCTTGGCCAAAGATGGGCGGTCGGCGGCGAGACAAAGGGGAGCGGCGGCGACAAGCGTGGGCGGCGGCGCGGCGAGGGTCGCCGGTGACGGCGCTAATCAATGCCCAGCGCTCTTGGTTGGTTGTGAACGGGTTCTAAAGACGCGAAAACGCCTAAAGCTGGGGTCTTTCTCCCTAGGTTGCCTGGAACGGCTCCAACCCGCCGTGGCGGAGCTCTGGCCGGCGGCGGCGCGCGGTGCGAGCACGGCTCCGGCCTCGGGGTGGCTCCGCGTGCGTGCGCACGGTGGCTAGGGCGTCGAGGCGGGCCGTGTTGCCGGGCGTGTGTGGGTGGCGGGCGCTCGCGCGCGTGTGGAACGGGGTCGAGCGCGGCCGGCGGCGCGGCGCTCCGGAGCACGCACGGCGGCGTGACGCGCGTCGGCGGCGTGAGGACGGTGCGGGGTCGAAAGGTATACGGCGGCGCGTGTGCGCGTTTGCGGCGACGGCGGCGGTGGCACCCGCACAAAAGAGCTTCCCGGCCCGGCACGATGGTCGGCATCACCGCGGCGGCGGCGCGGCGGCAAGAGCGGTACGGGCGAGTGCAAAGCGCCGCGGCTCGAAGGCCGGGTCGACCACGCAGAGGGGTGAGGGGGCTTTGCCTCACCTTGGTGGCCACGGGCCGACGTGCAGGCGGCGGTGAAGCGGGGCGGAGCAGAGGAAGCAGGGTCGTCGGCGAGGAAGAAGACGGCGGCGCGGAGCAGAGGAAGCAGGGGCGTCGCGGTTCTTGGCTTCGCGGCGTCCTCGGGCTCCCACGTGCAGTCCTCCGGCTTCGCGAGGTCGCCGGCGAGCTGGCGGTGGGCCTCCGGGTCTCCTTCTCCCCTCCTCCTCCTCCTTCTTCTCCGGCGGGCAGTGGCAGAGTGGAGTGGGGAGGACTCCCCGTGGCGGCTAGGGTTGGGGCCGGCCCGGGCGCGGCGGCGGCCTTCTTATAGCGCATGGCGGGGCGCGGGACGCGTGGACGGCGTGGATGGCTCCGGCGGGTGCGGACGGCCGCCGGGCGGGCGGGCGGCGCCGATGCCCGGGCGACGTCGCAAAGGGGAAAAGAGAAGGGGTGACGGGAGGAAGAAGGGTGACGCAGGGGGCGACGTCACGCGGGCCCCACCCCGGCGGCGACCCGGCGCGGGCGTGGTAGGTGGTAGGCGGGCCGGCGTTAGCCGGGCCGCGGTGGGGCCGGAAAGGGAAGAGAAGGGGGTGTCGCGGCGTGCGAAAAAAAAAGAGATGGAGGTGGCCCAACGGACTTCGAGAGCTTGGGCTCGCGGCCCAGAAGCAATCCCCCTTCTCCTTTTCTATTTTCTTCCAAACCCCTTTCTAAATTAGATTCAAATTCGAATGCAAATTCAAATTTGAAATCCCACTCAAATAAATTCCAAATAAAACCAATAGAACTCCAAGTTTCTCACACTAACATTTTTATATTTCCTAGGAATTTTCATTTAGCTCAAAATAAATCTAGGAATTAAGGGAGAGAAATGAAAGACATCCTTAAGTAAGTTGACATGCACTCCAATGATTCACCAAAAATTGTAAATCCACATTTTTATTAATTAACATTCCTCAATAAATTTGAGGGATGTTACAGGACTCCCCCCTCACAAGAATCTCGTCCCCGAGATTAAGAAGTTACCTCCGTTTCGAAGAGATGAGGGTATTTCTCCCTCAAGGCGGACTCCTTCTCCCATGTAGCTTCGCGCTCGGAGTGGTTACTCCATAACACCTTGCAGAAACGAGTGGTGGTGTTCTTGGTCGACTTCTCCGCCCAGTCCAGGATCCGAACCGGGTACTCCAAATACTCCAGGGTTTCCTGGACGTCGAGCGCCTGAGCAGGCACTCTCTTCTCGACGACCATGCACTTCCGAAGTTGGGAAACGTGGAACACCGGGTGCACTCCCGTAAGCTCCGGAGGTAGCTCGAGTCTGTAAGCCACCTTCCCGACCTTACTCACAATAGGGTAGGGCCCAACGTACCTAGGGGACAGCTTCCCTCTGATGTGGAACCTCTTCGTGCCTCGGAGGGGTGACACCTTCAAGTAGACGTGATCCCCTACTTCAAACGAGACATCCTTTCGTTTCGCGTCGGCATAGCTCTTCCCGCTCGCTCCGAGCTATCTTCAGGTTCTCTCGTACCTTGGCGACATTTTCCTCGGCCTCAACAATGGTGGCGGGACCGAAAAAGGTTTGCTCCCCCACCTCGGACCACATCAACGGCGTCCGACACTTTCTGCCATACAGGGCTTCGAACGGAGCCATCTTCAAGCTGGCCTGGTAGCCGTTGTTGTAAGAGAACTCGGCATATGATAGGCTCTTTTCCCAATCGGACCCATAGGTTAACACACAAGCTCTCAGCAAGTCTTCTAGTACCTGATTCACCCTCTCTGTCTGACCGTTAGTCTGTGGGTGGAACGCTGTGCTGTAGTTCAGCTGGGTGCCCATGGAAGCGTGCAAACTCTTCCAGAACTGGGCGGTAAACTGAGGCCCTCTGTCTGACACAATGCTCCTCGGAGCCCCATGAAGCTTTAGGATGTTGTCCACATACAGTTCTGCAAGTCGGCTCACGCTGTAGTTCGTTTTCACTGGCAAGAAGTGTGCTACCTTGGTTAATCGATCAACAATCACCCAAATGGAGTCATTTCCCTTCTGCGTGCGTGGCAACCCCACAATGAAGTACATACTGATATCATCCCACTTCCACGTGGGTATCTCGAGCGGTTGCAGCAGCCCGGCAGGCCTCTGGTGTTCGGCCTTCACTCGCTGGCACGTGTCGCATCGAGCGACGTATTCAGCAATGTCTGTCGGTGTTTTAGACCGGCAAACCTACCAAGGGGGTACCCGAGGTAGTAGATTGTGCGGTGGGGATCGTGATCGGGAGACCGAGAACTCGAAGGTATGCGCAAGGACACGAGACACAAGATTTATACAGGTTCGGGCTGCCAAGGTGGCGAACCCTACGTCCTGTTTGGGGGATCAAGTATGGCGCCCTGCGCTTGGTGTTGGGTTGTCTCCGGAGGGATTGGGGGTGTGCGGCTAGGTACCCGGCCCTCTTTTATATAGTCCAGGGGGCGGGTTCCTAGTCGGTTACAAGGCAGGAGTCCTAGTAGGAGTACACAGAGCGAGTCCTAGTAGGAGTACAGGGGAATTCTACTAGGAGTCCGTCTTCTTCTATTCTTCCTTCCTTGCATGAGTACCCGGGGTGTATGCCCGACAAGCCCCCGAGCACGTTGGAGTCGAGAGTAGTAGTTCGAATAGTCTTGAAGCCTCTTCGAGTAGTTCTTGAGCGTCCTCGAGTACGCTTGGAGAAGTCTTCATTAGTACTTGAATCGCCGCGAGGCCGGAAGGTGGTCCACTCATCGGTCTTGAAAAAAAATTTGAATGATGGGTGTAGCATAGCAGCCCCCGAGCCTTGAAATGATTAGGTAATCAATCCAAGGGTCTTCAGTGTTCGCGAAGCCATCATCCGAGTACTCTTGCAGCGTGTAGCCCCCGAGATAAGAGAGCTGTATGAGCCACGTCGAGTAGTGATTGGTGAGGAGCCCCCGAGCTTGAGAGCGAGCGAAGCATGCTGAAGTTATCTTCGAGTAGTATGTGAAATGCAGCCCCCGAGCTGGAGAGATTCCAAGTAGCAGTTTGGCGTCGAGCCGTGGAGCTTGAGAAGTAGTCGTGCCGTCAGAGCGGACTTTAGGTGCGACCAAAGTCGACTTTAGATGCCGGCAGAGCGGACTTTAGAATGCGACTTGAAAACCGAAGTCGACTTTGTGCCGCGCGGAGCGGACTTTGAGATGCGACTTGAAAACCGAAGTCGACTTTTGTGCCGCGCGGAGCGGACTTTGAGATGCGACTTTAGAAGTCGACTTTTGTGCCACGCGGGGTGGACTTAAGATGCAAAAAACGAAAATGCACTTTCCGGAAAGCCAAAGCGAATGAAAAATCAGAGAAAACGAGTAGTTTTGCCGCCGGAGCGGGCTTAAGATTGCGACCGGAGTCAGCTTGTGCCACCGGAGTGGGCTTGGGTGTGACCGGAGTCGGCTTGTGCCACCGGAGTGGGCTTAAGTACCTGAGCCATGGATTTCAGACCCAAAGTACAGTTGCCGCCAGAGCGGGCTTGTGCCACCGGAGTGGGCTTCAGTACCTGAGCCATGGATTTCGGACCCAAGGTATGGTTGCCGCCAGAGCGGGCTTGTGCCACCGGAGTGGGCTTGAGTACCTGAGCCATGGATTTCAGACCCAAGGTATGGTTGCCGCCAGAGCGGGCTTGTGCCACCGGAGTGGGCTTGAGTACCTGAGCCATGGATTTCAGACCCAAGGTATGGTTGCCACCGTAGTGGACTTGAAGGTGCGACCGGAGTCGACTTGCGTACCTGGGCCATGGATTTCAGACCCAAGGTACGGAGCGCGAGTACTTAGGGCACTTGGACCCATGGTACAGAGCGTGAAGACCACGTGCAGCTAGGTTCCATCGTCGCCAGGACCCGAGGGCCGCTTACAGCTAGGTTCCATCGAAGCTTACACACATAGCCGCGCGACGTGCCGAGGCACCCGGACCTTCAGGTCTCTGTACATCTTGGTACAACCAGGGTGGATCGAGTACCGAGAGTCGTGGGCCTCTTTAATGATCGAGTCCCGGATTTCCTTGTCCTGAGGCACGCAGATGTGGTCCTTCAGCCACAGTGTACCCTGTTCGTCGAGGCGATAGTCAGCTGCCTTGTCATTCTCCATCAGGCGTTTTACCTCTTGAATCTCTGGGCACTCCTTCTGAGCTTGGTGGATCTGGTCTTCGAGTGTGTATTTCACCCGCAACTGGTTCAACTGCCCCTCCTCCACAATCTCTAAGCTCAGCTTCTCCAGCTCTTCATGCAAGGCTGGTTGTTCCTCTCGCACCATCAGGTTGTTGCAGTAGTGCTTGCGGCTCAGAGTGTCGGCCACGACGTTCGCCTTACCAGGGTGGTAATGAATGTTCAGATCGTAGTCCTTGATCAGCTCTAGCCATCTCCTTTGCCTCAGGTTCAACTCCGATTGCGTGAAGATATACTTCAGACTCTTGTGATCAGTATATATGTCGCACTTGTTCCCCATCAGGTAGTGCCTCCATATCTTCAACGCATGAATGACAGCGGCTAGCTCGAGGTCGTGCGTAGGGTAGTTCTCCTCATGCTTCCTTAGCTGTCGTGAGGCGTAGGCCACTACCTTGCTTCCTTGCATCAACACGCAGCCGAGTCCTTGTCTCAACGCGTCACAGTACACCACGAAGTCCTTGCTCGCATCGGGCAGGGTCAGGACCGGGGTAGTGGTGAGACGAGTTTTGAGTTCTTGGAAGCTGGCTTCACACTTGTCTGACCACACATACGGCGTGTTGCTCTTCAACAGTTCTGTCATGGGCTTGGCGATCTTCGAGAAGTTCTTGATGAATCGGCGGTAGTATCCGGCCAACCCGAGAAAGCTACGGATCTCTGTCACGGACTTCGGTGACTGCCACTTCGACACGGCCTCAATCTTGCTCGGATCTACTGCAACTCCTTTAGCTGACAACACATGACCCAGAAACGCGACTTCCTCCATCCAGAACTCACACTTGCTGAACTTGGCGTACAACTGATGCTTGCCCGAGCTTCCCCGGCCACGATCCTCGGGTGCTCCTCGTGCTCTTCTCGTCGTCCGGGAGTGGACCGGTATATCGTCAATGAAGACGACGACACACTTGTCCAACTCATCCATGAAGACCTTGTTCATCATGTTCATGAAGTATGCCGGGGCATTGGTCGGGCCAAACGACACGACCGTGTACTCATACTGCCCATACCTGGTTACGAATGTCGTCTTGTGGATGTCCTCCGGGCGGATCTTCATCTGGTGATAACCCGACCGGAGATCAATCTTGCTGAAGTACTTGGCTTGCCTCAGCTGATCCATCAAATCATCAATCCTGGGCAGTGGGTACTTGTTCTTGAAGGTTACCGCGTTCAGGGCGTGGTACTCGACGCACAGACGTTGCGTTCCATCCTTCTTCGGTACGAATAGTGTCGGAGAACCCCAGGGTGAAGCACTTGGCTGAATGAACCCTTTCTCGAGTAGCGAGTCTAGCTCTGCCTTCAACAGTTTCAGCTCAACCTCCGCCATACGGTACGGACTCTGGGCTCCCGGCGTCGTTCCCGGCACCAGGTTAATCACGAACTCCACATCACGATCAGAAGGCAACCCGGACAACTCCCCCGGGAACACATCCTCATACTCACAGACCACCGGTACGTCTGATATGGCCTTCGCGTGAAGGCTGTACACGGCTGGTATGTCTCGAGACTTCATCGGCTCGAAGGTAACCCTTGTTCCGTCAGGGTGCAGTAGTGTCACCAGTTTCGGCGAAGTGGAGATGACACCTTTGTGGGCAGTGATCCAATCCATTCCCAGTATCACGTCGATACCATGGGAAGGCAGCACGGTAAGATCCCCATAGAATGTGTGACCTTGGATGACCACTTCCACTCCTTTGCACAGTGTTGACGGTTAATAATTGTATCAAAGTTCGTTCGTGACTCGCAAGCGTACAAGTCTCCCGTCGTAGTCAAGGGACCCTTTTTCCCTCGAGTGGTGAACCCAAGGTATCGAATCCGTGGAACAAATGTGTGACGCAAGACTTAATCTATTAAAGCCAAATAACTGCAATCTTCAATAAAGAACCTAATGCATCTAAGTAAAAGACACAAAACAGATCTAATCTACTAAAAACCGGAGAAAACAAAGTAAGATTGGGTAGATAAACCGATCTAGAGGGATCGGGGTAAGCCTTTTGTTGAAGTTCCAAGCAAGAGAAGAAGTAGCAAATCGAATCTTAATAGAAGCCTCTTTAAATCGTGGTTTCCCGTCCAAATCCGAAAACATCCGCCTTTCGAGACCCCCGTTCGTCACAACGTATCCCTATTCATGCGGGGAGCTTAGGGCGAGTCAAAAGACAAGTCGAGATTCTTTCGGAAGATCCGGCGTGTACCTCTAGCCACCGCGGCTACAAGAACACCCTATGTAATCTATCGCGCGAATAGAATTGGAATAAGCAAAGCCGATCGAAAAACGAAATCTTCGAGGAAACACTTGATCGCTAAGAAAAGATTCAACTTGATAATTCAACTATGACAATGATACATACACAAGATCACCACCGGGATCCTTCCTTGATCTTGCTTCTAGCTCCGGAACTCCGACGTGGTCTTCCATGCAAGGTTCCCACGTCGGCAAGGGAAACCCTAGTCAACTAGCTCGACCCTCTCCTCTCCGACATGGTGTCCCTCTCTTCTCTGCTCCTCGGCGGCCGAAGACGAAATCTCCTTCGCGTGGCTCTCGGTCAGGGGACTATAAATAGCCCGATTGGCGGCTAGGGCAAAGGGCGACGGTTTTGGGCCCTAAATGGGCTCGGGCCGACCGGACCGGGCCGGCCGGCCCGGGCCCATTTAGGCCCGGCCCCGTGGGCTCCTTCGCCCGAGGTCGGTTCCCTTGCTTCTCGGATGCTTCCCCCTTCGCATGTAGGTCCATGTCGTCGGTTTCTCTCCGAATTGGACTCAACTCCTTGTCTTGCAAGATTCGAAGCACTTTTCCGGTCGTGTCCCCGGAGTCCGTCATCTTCTCGGATCAAGTCCCCGGCTTCTTGGAGTTAAGTTTGCTTCATTGCATGACTTGTTCGGGGCTTCAAGGTCTTGTCATGAGGTGCTTGATGAACTTATCCCGAAAGTCTTGCATTCAACACTAAAACCCCGCATAAACATTAAACTCCAAAACCGACATGCACACGTGAACTTGTTATACCACGGGGGTTAGTACCAATGGATAAGGTATAAAACTCATGCCAACACCGAAGGTAAACTCATGGCTAGGTTGACGGATTTTCACCGTCAACATCTCCCCCATGCTTAAACCTTGCTCGTCCTCGAGTAAGCCTTCGATGGATATCATCATTGCCAAACAATGTTTAAACTTTGCATTTGATCACACATGAGAAAACATAATGCTCTCAAAATTTTAATTCATTAAAGTTCCATAATGTACTAGCCTTCATCTCTACGGAGGGTAGATTCTTGTTAAGCTTATCCCACAAGTATTAACATGCTCACAAAGTTTTAAATAGATCTCAGAATTTTTGAAATAAAGAACGAGAATAAGAAAAGCTAAACCAAATTCACAAATTTAAATCATCTCGTGTATTGCTCATTAACTCTCATCTCACTTGTCTCTCAAGCCTATATATTCTACTCCTTTCCCTCTCATATATATGTGGTAGGCTTTATATGGAGCTTTGGGAAAGTTTAGTCTTAACAAGAATTTATAAATGAGGTGTTGTCAAAACAAGACAAGCTTCTCATGGTCTTACCGAGACTCGTCAAAAAGGTCATTGGAAATAATGTTAAATCAAGGAGGGGAAAGAGAAAAATACACACACTTTAGATGAGTGGACATGTGCAAATGGCAAAGAGTGATCCCGAGGCACAAAGGAAGTCCTCGTTATCGGATTGCACATGGTTGGAAAATGAGAATGGATCTTTTTATCTTGAAGCCTTGAATGCACTCTTAGAGAACCGGGAGTTCACTTTACGCACAAATATATTTTTTCTCTTATATTCTTTTCTTTCTTTCTTCATTCATTTTTTTTCATATATTCAGCCCATGACTTCCACAACGAAGTTTTGATTTTTTATACCTTGAAAGTCATGAGTATCACTGGATTTTTTTTACCCAACCCTATACATCTCTTTCATCATTATATATTTTTTAAAAATACTCCCTTTTGAACTCTAAGGCAGCACCGTACCTACCTCCTCCCCCATGCTTAGACGTTGCTCGTCCTCGAGCAAAGAGGCGAAAAATAAGGTAGGTACCGGAGATATTTTCCCTGGAGAGATACTTGAAATCTTCAACGTTGGCACCGTCTTGCGATCTTCCTTGAATTGATGATCCATTCTCAATGATAGGTTGTGGTCAAGGAGGTAATCACAAAAAGATGATATTTGGTTTAAGGGTGGATATCCGGCGAAGTTTGTGAGATCACCAATGCGGGGATACACAATGCACGGATAAAAGGCTAGCAAAAAGATAGATACGCAAAAACGGAATGACCAACTTTTCTTAGTCTCGGGCCGGAGAAATCATGGCCTGCAATAACTCACTCAAAAATAAATCTTGTACACTAAGGTTTATGCACTCAAATATATATAAGGCTTTGGATAGGTAGAGCAACACACAAGTGATATTTGTGACAAGGTTAGCAATATTTTTGAGCATAAAAGACATCTTCAATCTATTCATAACTTGAGAGCACATAAAACACTATGGGTCTTTATTTTAATCATAACCTCCGCTGAAAATTAAGCTAGTATTTAAATAAATTCAGATCTGTATTTTTAAGAGAGCACTAGTTTAAACATGCATAAATCAATTACAAAGATGAACAAAGCTGCAATTATAATCATATATCATCATGGCACGAATTTTGTAACTTTTCCAATGATATAATCAAGGTGGTGTCTTTATTAATGGTGACATCAAGTTGAAATACAAACTGAAAATAAACAAACATGCTTGCTGAAATTTAAATAAAAACAGAAAATACTACGCAAACACACATAAGCAAAAGCTGAAAATTACAGAGAAAAAGAAAAGAAAAGAAAACTAAAGTTCCTAAATCTTCTAGTCCTCCGCCGGTGGTTGATGTTGGTAGTCTTGATAATAATACCCTTGCTCATAATATGAATGAACGCTTCCTCCGTCGAATTGATTTGGCTCCACAAGGTGAAGGCGTCCAAGTTCAAAGGCAATATTTGCGTTGCCTTCACCGAGTTGAGCTGCGTTGGATTGGATGGCTGCGATATTTTGAGCATTTCTTGCAGCATATCCTCCAATAATGGCCATGCTTTGTTGTGGTTGGGGATGATGAGCGTAGGACTCCGCGGAGTTAGCGTTGGGCACAACATAATTTTGTGGGGGTACCGGTGCACCACCCCCCCATGCTTGTTGTTGAGACCCTCCGTAATAACTTGGCGGAGGAGGAACTCCGCCGAATGGTTGCACATTGGGTTGTGCTCCACTCGCTTGTGCGGAGGATGTTCCCTCCTCTACGATTCTTCCTCTTTTGTTCTTCCTTGCGGGGACAAGTAGTCCCTCTTCCAACCAATCTTCCCTTCCCTCGGTGAAAAGCCTAAGCCTCTCATTCGGAAGGGGGAGGTTTACAATGGCCAATCAATAACCTCCTCTCTCATCTCCACTAATGTACTTGCCTTGCCGCAAGTACTCAAAACCGAGAGAGGTACCACGCAAAAGGTGAGCGGGGTTTCTTGCAATCCCCGGCCGCAGGGAAAAGGCCAACATGGAGAGGTAACACCCCGAACCAATATCACCACACCCCCGATGTCGCTTCACAACACCAACGGTTGATCATGAGGTAAGAGGGGTCTATCGGCCGCCCGGCAATTAAAGCCGAGTATAGCCAATTCAATTCCGTGTCGGTCACCTTTGTTTCCCTCATCCTCCCCAATATCCTCTTGCACATCCAAGAGTGAAATATCCGGATAATGGGGTTGCGGATGCGATTGCGTTGTTGATGGGCTTCTCCGGAGATCATGTTCCAAAATCCCGCTAACATGCCGGGTGGCACGTCAACTTTCTCCGGAGCTCCCTTGTGGAATCCAAGCAGCTCCCTAACGTGCTCGTAGGGAATCACTTGTTCGATTCCCTCCAAACGGAATGACAAGCTTTGCACCCCATCATCATCAACGATGGGTGCAATAGTCATCAAAATTTCCAAGGCGTAACCCAAATGGGTGTCCACCGATATTCCGTTGGAGAATTGCACCCATCCGAGGTGCCCCAACATATAGTATATGTCGGTGCAAAAACCCAAGGTGTAGAGTGCTTGGTCGTCGAACTCGACGTTCGGCACAAGCCTCTTCTCAAGATTGGCGAGCCTCTCCTCCTCTCGCCGCCGACAAGATGATGAAGCCGTACGAAGAGTGTGTCGGGGTGTAAGGAGGTGGTGCGGTTGAGCGAGTCGATCGTCGTGGTGGCGCGGGCTGCTCCTGCGTGTGCCCACGAGGTTCGGTAAACCTCATGGAAGTGCTTCTTGCAGCCCTCATACCACCAAGGAGGAGAGCGTCGCTCCTCCTCGGTGGTGCCGTGTCCGTCTCCATGCTCCGGGGAGACTCGGAAACCGAGTGCCTCCTCGAAGACGTGGTTGATGACGGCTTGGACGACGATAAACTCTTCTTCTTGGAGAAGAGACTTGTGGTCTTCTTCCACATGGTTGCTGCACTCTTTTTTTTCAACTAAAATTCCGGGTTGCAACCGATAACTAGGCACTTAAACTCTTTGCTTCGGATGTGGACTTTGAGTGGATTAAGGATGTGGATTTTTTTCTTGAGCTCTCAAGCTTGGGAAGGTTGGCTATGTCTACGGAGGTTTTGAGCACACAAACTTGAACACACAAACAAAGGAAGGAGAGGGAAGCTTGCCTGCAGAAAACGGGAGCCGGGGGGGCTCCTTATGTAGGTGAGGCCGGCCTCGGTGCTCCTCCCCGCCTCGTCTTTCTTCCAGCAGCGACCATTTCACCTCTCGCAACTTTCCCCGCCCGCGTGCTCCACGAGTTGCACCGCCCAAACGCTCTCGTCCACTCCTTGGTCCTTCCACTTGATGCTTCATGTTTTGGGTCATGTCCATGCTCCCTAGCTCCACTTGCTTCACATGCCACCATGAAATTCCTACAAAGTTGATGCTTGCTGCCCACCATGCTTGTCCTTCGCATGTGAAATTGGTGAAAGTTGATGAAAGGGAATCCAATGGTGCATGCATGATTACTAGATTGCCTCCATTATGGTGTGTTTAAGGTTAAGCACTCCTCTAATTCGAAATTTGAAATAATTTTCAGAGCCATGCAAGAGCTCGAACATAATTTTAGAGAAGTTTTTAAACCATTAAAAACAAATGCAAGTCGAAAATATTTTATTTTTACGTCGATTTCGGTCTCACCGGTATAGTTTGCCTTCATTGGTTGAGAGCAAACATTTCCCGGCTTGATCAAGGGGGCATAGGTTTAGGTTCTAATTTTGGCTAAATAAGAAAGATTTTGAATAAAACAAAATTAGAATAGGCTTAGAAAAATTCTAATCCTAGAGAAACCAAGGATATAGATTTTTAAAACCAACCAAAAGCTTTGATTTCTAGGTTCACGCGAGTCCTACCACGTGCTGAATTTTATTAACACTTAAACATAAATCGTGGCTCTACTCGTGTGGTTTTAGCATGAAAAAATAAGTCAACCTCAGCACCATAATGAGGGTGAAAGGTTGAGTTAAGGTTCTGAAATTATTTGGTTGAGGGTTTCTCGAAAAGAAAAGAATCAAACAAGCACATAGGAGGGTTCATGCAAAGGGTTTATGATAAAGCAAACATTCAATCAAGAATTATGTCTCTAATATTGTTCAACCACTTCTAAGTCTAATGTCTTTGCGTAATAAAACTCAAAAACTAAATTATTAAAAATACTCGAAAAACCTGGAATCGGGTTGTCCTCCCGGTAGCTTATTCTTGACTTGACGAAACGGGTTGCCTCCCGCCCAGCGCTTCGTTTATAGTCCATGGCTAGACTTCTTCACTTGATTACTTCGGATCAACGCTCTTTGTGGGCGTTGCAATCTTGGGTACCCGCTTTGGCTTAGTCAATTTTTTTGGTCTTCACAGGCTGGCTTCGTCCTTCGGTCTTGGCGGATGCAACATCTTCCTTGTGGCTCGGCATCTCGAACTCCGGTCCTTCGGTCTTGATCTTCATGGTCTCTAGTATGATCCTTCATCTCTCCCGAATGAGCTTGAGTAGCCTTCGCTGTCTTGGGACCTTGGAGTTGTCTCGGATATTCTTCTTCGTTACCCATCGGGCGCCCGGCAAGTTGTCCCACTTGCGTCTAGCATCTTCATCACGATGAACACTTCACGTATAGAGCTTCCGACCTCCGTCACCTTGCCATCTAAATTCTTCAATATTTTCTCCATAGCCACGAACTTAGTGACGGCGTCCTTGTTGATCTTAGCTTGCTCGTCCATCAAGTCCTTGAATTGTGCACAAAGAGAAACCAAAACTTGAATCGACGAACTTGCATTAAATCGGGGTTACCTTGGACATGGTCGTACTCCACACACTCCTTGCATGAGGATCTTGCTTCGGCGGCCTTTAGGTGTTGAGCTTCTTTCTCCATCTCCATCTTCTCCATCCTCCTCTTAAGTAAACCGATATGCCACTCAAGGAATCCGACTCGTACGCATTCAGCTCTCGCAATCGTCATGCGGATAGTTGAGACTTTGATCTTGAACGGCCTCCCGGCGTCTTGAAGGTTTATGATAGGTAGATCAACGATGTCCGGGGTGTGTAGCGCTCCGGTGGTTGAGGTTGATCTTCCTTTGGACTTGGAGGTGGTGATTCCTTTGGAGATTTCGACGGTCCTTCGACTTCAACCTTTGAATCTAGGGTTTCCACCCCTTTAGCTTGTGTTGCATGTCACCTTTGCCTGTAAAGTTTTCCTGGATCATCCACAAAAAGGTTTGGGTTTCTTGGAGAGGTAGCCAACCATCTCCGGTTAGGGTTAGCAATAAACAAAGTATGCAAAAAAAAAACTAGAGAACAAAACAAATCTATAAAGACTAGAGTTAGACAAACTAGATTAGATGTATTTTGAGGATGATCAAAATTTAGTAGATGCAAAAATAAAACAAAATCAGTACTGAAAATTACAAAAAAAAAGCAATAAAAAAATCAAATCTTGATCACTTGTTCCCCGGCAACGGCGCCAGAAAAAGGGGCTTGTTGACGGTTAATAATTGTATCAAAGTTCGTTCGTGACTCGCAAGCGTACAAGTCTCCCGTCGTAGTCAAGGGACCCTTCTTCCCTCGAGTGGTGAACCCAAGGTATCGAATCCGTGGAACAAATGTGTGACGCAAGACTTAATCTATTAAAGCCAAATAACCGCAATCTTCAATAAAGAACCTAATGCATCTAAGTAAAAGACACAAAACAGATCTAATCTACTAAAAACCGGAGAAAACAAAGTAAGATTGGGTAGATAAACCGATCTAGAGGGATCGGGGTAAGCCTTTTGTTGAAGTTCCAAGCAAGAGAAGAAGTAGCAAATCGAATCTTAATAGAAGCCTCTTTAAATCGTGGTTTCCCGTCCAAATCCGAAAACATCCGCCTTTCGAGACCCCCGTTCGTCACAACGTATCCCTATTCATGCGGGGAGCTTAGGGCGAGTCAAAAGACAAGTCGAGATTCTTTCGGAAGATCCGCGTGTACCTCTAGCCACCGCGGCTACAAGAACACCCTATGTAATCTATCGCGCGAATAGAATTGGAATAAGCAAAGCCGATCGAAAAACGAAATCTTCGAGGAAACACTTGATCGCTAAGAAAAGATTCAACTTGATAATTCAACTATGACAATGATACATACACAAGATCACCACCGGGATCCTTCCTTGATCTTGCTTCTAGCTCGGGAACTCCGACGTGGTCTTCCATGCAAGGTTCCCACGTCGGCAAGGGAAACCCTAGTCAACTAGCTCGACCCTCTCCTCTCCGACATGGTGTCCCTCTCTTCTCTCGCTCCTCGGCGGCCGAAGACGAAATCTCCTTCGCGTGGCTCTCGGTCAGGGGACTATAAATAGCCCGATTGGCGGCTAGGGCAAAGGGCGACGGTTTTGGGCCCTAAATGGGCACCGGGCCGACCGGACCGGGCCGGCCGGCCCGGGCCCATTTAGGCCCGGCCCCGTGGGCTCCTTCGCCCGAGGTCGGTTCCCTTGCTTCCCGGATGCTTCCCCCTTCGCATGTAGGTCCATGTCGTCGGTTTCTCTCCGAATTGGACTCAACTCCTTGTCTTGCAAGATTCAAAGCACTTTTCCCGGTCGGTCCCCGGAGTCCGTCATCTTCTCGGATCAAGTCCCCGGCTTCTTGGAGTTAAGTTTGCTTCATTGCATGACTTGTTCGGGGCTTCAAGGTCTTGTCATGAGGTGCTTGATGAACTTATCCCGAAAGTCTTGCATTCAACACTAAAACCCCGCATAAACATTAAACTCCAAAACCGACATGCACACGTGAACTTGTTATACCACGGGGGTTAGTACCAATGGATAAGGTATAAAACTCATGCCAACACCGAAGGTAAACTCATGGCTAGGTTGACGGATTTTCACCGTCAACATCTCCCCCATGCTTAAACCTTGCTCGTCCTCGAGTAAGCCTTCGATGGATATCATCATTGCCAAACAATGTTTAAACTTTGCATTTGATCACACATGAGAAAACATAATGCTCTCAAAATTTTAATTCATTAAAGTTCCATAATGTACTAGCCTTCATCTCTACGGAGGGTAGATTCTTGTTAAGCTTATCCCACAAGTATTAACATGCTCACAAAGTTTTAAATAGATCTCAGAATTTTTGAAATAAAGAACGAGAATAAGAAAAGCTAAACCAAATTCACAAATTTAAATCATCTCGTGTATTGCTCATTAACTCTCATCTCACTTGTCTCTCAAGCCTATATATTCTACTCCTTTCCCTCTCATATATATGTGGTAGGCTTTATATGGAGCTTTGGGAAAGTTTAGTCTTAACAAGAATTTATAAATGAGGTGTTGTCAAAACAAGACAAGCTTCTCATGGTCTTACCGAGACTCGTCAAAAAGGTCATTGGAAATAATGTTAAATCAAGGAGGGGAAAGAGAAAAATACACACACTTTAGATGAGTGGACATGTGCAAATGGCAAAGAGTGATCCCGAGGCACAAAGGAAGTCCTCGTTATCGGATTGCACATGGTTGGAAAATGAGAATGGATCTTTTTATCTTGAAGCCTTGAATGCACTCTTAGAGAACCGGGGAGTTCACTTTACGCACAAATATATTTTTTCTCTTATATTCTTTTCTTTCTTTCTTCATTCATTTTTTTTCATATATTCAGCCCATGACTTCCACAACGAAGTTTTGATTTTTTATACCTTGAAAGTCATGAGTATCACTGGATTTTTTTTACCCAACCCTATACATCTCTTTCATCATTATATATTTTTTAAAAATACTCCCTTTTGAACTCTAAGGCAGCACCGTACCTACCTCCTCCCCCATGCTTAGACGTTGCTCGTCCTCGAGCAAAGAGGCGAAAAATAAGGTAGGTACCGGAGATATTTTCCCTGGAGAGATACTTGAAATCTTCAACGTTGGCACCGTCTTGCGATCTTCCTTGAATTGATGATCCATTCTCAATGATAGGTTGTGGTCAAGGAGGTAATCACAAAAAGATGATATTTGGTTTAAGGGTGGATATCCGGCGAAGTTTGTGAGATCACCAATGCGGGGATACACAATGCACGGATAAAAGGCTAGCAAAAAGATAGATACGCAAAAACGGAATGACCAGCTTCTTAGTCTCGGGCCAGAGAAATCATGGCCTGCAATAACTCACTCAAAAATAAATCTTGTACACTAAGGTTTATGCACTCAAATATATATAAGGCTTTGGATAGGTAGAGCAACACACAAGTGATATTTGTGACAAGGTTAGCAATATTTTTGAGCATAAAAGACATCTTCAATCTATTCATAACTTGAGAGCACATAAAACACTATGGGTCTTTATTTTAATCATAACCTCCGCTGAAAATTAAGCTAGTATTTAAATAAATTCAGATCTGTATTTTTAAGAGAGCACTAGTTTAAACATGCATAAATCAATTACAAAGATGAACAAAGCTGCAATTATAATCATATATCATCATGGCACGAATTTTGTAACTTTTCCAATGATATAATCAAGGTGGTGTCTTTATTAATGGTGACATCAAGTTGAAATACAAACTGAAAATAAACAAACATGCTTGCTGAAATTTAAATAAAAACAGAAAATACTACGCAAACACACATAAGCAAAAGCTGAAAATTACAGAGAAAAAGAAAAGAAAAGAAAACTAAAGTTCCTAAATCTTCTAGTCCTCCGCCGGTGGTTGATGTTGGTAGTCTTGATAATAATACCCTTGCTCATAATATGAATGAACGCTTCCTCCGTCGAATTGATTTGGCTCCACAAGGTGAAGGCGTCCAAGTTCAAAGGCAATATTTGCGTTGCCTTCACCGAGTTGAGCTGCGTTGGATTGGATGGCTGCGATATTTTGAGCATTTCTTGCAGCATATCCTCCAATAATGGCCATGCTTTGTTGTGGTTGGGGATGATGAGCGTAGGACTCCGCGAAGTTAGCGTTGGGCACAACATAATTTTGTGGGGGTACCGGTGCACCACCCCCCATGCTTGTTGTTGAGACCCTCCGTAATAACTTGGCGGAGGAGGAACTCCGCCGAATGGTTGCACATTGGGTTGTGCTCCACTCGCTTGTGCGGAGGATGTTCCCTCCTCTACGATTCTTCCTCTTTTGTTCTTCCTTGCAGGGACAAGTAGTCCCTCTTCCAACCAATCTTCCCTTCCCTCGGTGAAAAGCCTAAGCCTCTCATTCGGAAGGGGGAGGTTTACAATGGCCAATCAATAACCTCCTCTCTCATCTCCACTAATGTACTTGCCTTGCCGCAAGTACTCAAAACCGAGAGAGGTACCACGCAAAAGGTGAGCGGGGTTTCTTGCAATCCCCGGCCGCAGGGAAAAGGCCAACATGGAGAGGTAACACCCCGAACCAATATCACCAGCCCCCGATGTCGCTTCACAACACCAACGGTTGATCATGAGGTAAGAGGGGTCTATCGGCTGCCTGGCAATTAAAGCCGAGTATAGCCAATTCAATTCCGTGTCGGTCACCTTTGTTTCCCTCATCCTCCCCAATATCCTCTTGCACATCCAAGAGTGAAATATCCGGATAATGGGGTTGCGGATGCGATTGCGTTGTTGATGGGCTTCTCCGGAGATCATGTTCCAAAATCCCGCTAACATGCCGGGTGGCACGTCAACTTTCTCCGGAGCTCCCTTGTGGAATCCAAGCAGCTCCCTAACGTGCTCGTAGGGAATCACTTGTTCGATTCCCTCCAAACGGAATGACAAGCTTTGCACCCCATCATCATCAACGATGGGTGCAATAGTCATCAAAATTTCCAAGGCGTAACCCAAATGGGTGTCCACCGATATTCCGTTGGAGAATTGCACCCATCCGAGGTGCCCCAACATATAGTATATGTCGGTGCAAAAACCCAAGGTGTAGAGTGCTTGGTCGTCGAACTCGACGTTCGGCACAAGCCTCTTCTCAAGATTGGCGAGCCTCTCCTCCTCTGCCGCCGACAAGATGATGAAGCCGTACGAAGAGTGTGTCGGGGTGTAAGGAGGTGGTGCGGTTGAGCGAGTCGATCGTCGTGGTGGCGCGGGCTGCTCCTGCGTGTGCCCACGAGGTTCGGTAAACCTCATGGAAGTGCTTCTTGCAGCCCTCATACCACCAAGGAGGAGAGCGTCGCTCCTCCTCGGTGGTGCCGTGTCCGTCTCCATGCTCCGGGAGACTCGGAAACCGAGTGCCTCCTCGAAGACGTGGTTGATGACGGCTTGGACGACGATAAACTCTTCTTCTTGGAGAAGAGACTTGTGGTCTTCTTCCACATGGTTGCTGCACTCTTTTTTTTCAACTAAAATTCCGGGTTGCAACCGATAACTAGGCACTTAAACTCTTTGCTTCGGATGTGGACTTTGAGTGGATTAAGGATGTGGATTTTTTTCTTGAGCTCTCAAGCTTGGGAAGGTTGGCTATGTCTACGGAGGTTTTGAGCACACAAACTTGAACACACAAACAAAGGAAGGAGAGGGAAGCTTGCCTGCAGAAAACGGGAGCCGGGGGGCTCCTTATGTAGGTGAGGCCGGCCTCGGTGCTCCTCCCCGCCTCGTCTTTCTTCCAAGACGACCATTTCACCTCTCGCAACTTTCCCCGCCCGCGTGCTCCACGAGTTGCACCGCCCAAACGCTCTCGTCCACTCCTTGGTCCTTCCACTTGATGCTTCATGTTTTGGGTCATGTCCATGCTCCCTAGCTCCACTTGCTTCACATGCCACCATGAAATTCCTACAAAGTTGATGCTTGCTGCCCACCATGCTTGTCCTTCGCATGTGAAATTGGTGAAAGTTGATGAAAGGGAATCCAATGGTGCATGCATGATTACTAGATTGCCTCCATTATGGTGTGTTTAAGGTTAAGCACTCCTCTAATTCGAAATTTGAAATAATTTTCAGAGCCATGCAAGAGCTCGAACATAATTTTAGAGAAGTTTTTAAACCATTAAAAACAAATGCAAGTCGAAAATATTTTATTTTTACGTCGATTTCGGTCTCACCGGTATAGTTTGCCTTCATTGGTTGAGAGCAAACATTTCCCGGCTTGATCAAGGGGGCATAGGTTTAGGTTCTAATTTTGGCTAAATAAGAAAGATTTTGAATAAAACAAAATTAGAATAGGCTTAGAAAAATTCTAATCCTAGAGAAACCAAGGATATAGATTTTTAAAACCAACCAAAAGCTTTGATTTCTAGGTTCACGCGAGTCCTACCACGTGCTGAATTTTATTAACACTTAAACATAAATCGTGGCTCTACTCGTGTGGTTTTAGCATGAAAAAATAAGTCAACCTCAGCACCATAATGAGGGTGAAAGGTTGAGTTAAGGTTCTGAAATTATTTGGTTGAGGGTTTCTCGAAAAGAAAAGAATCAAACAAGCACATAGGAGGGTTCATGCAAAGGGTTTATGATAAAGCAAACATTCAATCAAGAATTATGTCTCTAATATTGTTCAACCACTTCTAAGTCTAATGTCTTTGCGTAATAAAACTCAAAAACTAAATTATTAAAAATACTCGAAAAACCTGGAATCGGGTTGTCCTCCCGTAGCTTATTCTTGACTTGACGAAACGGGTTGCCTCCCGCCCGCGCTTCGTTTATAGTCCATGGCTAGACTTCTTCACTTGATTACTTCGGATCAACGCTCTTTGTGGGCGTTGCAATCTTGGGTACCCGCTTTGGCTTAGTCAATTTTTTTGGTCTTCACGAAGTCGGCTTCGTCCTTCGGTCTTGGCGGATGCAACATCTTCCTTGTGGCTCGGCATCTCGAACTCCGGTCCTTCGGTCTTGATCTTCATGGTCTCTAGTATGATCCTTCATCTCTCCCGAATGAGCTTGAGTAGCCTTCGCTGTCTTGGGACCTTGGAGTTGTCTCGGATATTCTTCTTCGTTACCCATCGGGCGCCCGGCAAGTTGTCCCACTTGCGTCTAGCATCTTCATCACGATGAACACTTCACGTATAGAGCTTCCGACCTCCGTCACCTTGCCATCTAAATTCTTCAATATTTTCTCCATAGCCACGAACTTAGTGACGGCGTCCTTGTTGATCTTAGCTTGCTCGTCCATCAAGTCCTTGAATTGTGCACAAAGAGAAACCAAAACTTGAATCGACGAACTTGCATTAAATCGGGGTTACCTTGGACATGGTCGTACTCCACACACTCCTTGCATGAGGATCTTGCTTCGGCGGCCTTTAGGTGTTGAGCTTCTTTCTCCATCTCCATCTTCTCCATCCTCCTCTTAAGTAAACCGATATGCCACTCAAGGAATCCGACTCGTACGCATTCAGCTCTCGCAATCGTCATGCGGATAGTTGAGACTTTGATCTTGAACGGCCTCCCGGCGTCTTGAAGGTTTATGATAGGTAGATCAACGATGTCCCGGGGTGTGTAGCGCTCCGGTGGTTGAGGTTGATCTTCCTTTGGACTTGGAGGTGGTGATTCCTTTGGAGATTTCGACGGTCCTTCGACTTCAACCTTTGAATCTAGGGTTTCCACCCCTTTAGCTTGTGTTGCATGTCACCTTTGCCTGTAAAGTTTTCCTGGATCATCCACAAAAAGGTTTGGGTTTCTTGGAGAGGTAGCCAACCATCTCCGGTTAGGGTTAGCAATAAACAAAGTATGCAAAAAAAAAACTAGAGAACAAAACAAATCTATAAAGACTAGAGTTAGACAAACTAGATTAGATGTATTTTGAGGATGATCAAAATTTAGTAGATGCAAAAATAAAACAAAATCAGTACTGAAAATTACAAAAAAAAAGCAATAAAAAAATCAAATCTTGATCACTTGTTCCCCGGCAACGGCGCCAGAAAAAGGGGCTTGTTGACGGTTAATAATTGTATCAAAGTTCGTTCGTGACTCGCAAGCGTACAAGTCTCCCGTCGTAGTCAAGGGACCCTTCTTCCCTCGAGTGGTGAACCCAAGGTATCGAATCCGTGGAACAAATGTGTGACGCAAGACTTAATCTATTAAAGCCAAATAACCGCAATCTTCAATAAAGAACCTAATGCATCTAAGTAAAAGACACAAAACAGATCTAATCTACTAAAAACCGGAGAAAACAAAGTAAGATTGGGTAGATAAACCGATCTAGAGGGATCGGGGTAAGCCTTTTGTTGAAGTTCCAAGCAAGAGAAGAAGTAGCAAATCGAATCTTAATAGAAGCCTCTTTAAATCGTGGTTTCCCGTCCAAATCCGAAAACATCCGCCTTTCGAGACCCCCGTTCGTCACAACGTATCCCTATTCATGCGGGGAGCTTAGGGCGAGTCAAAAGACAAGTCGAGATTCTTTCGGAAGATCCGGCGTGTACCTCTAGCCACCGCGGCTACAAGAACACCCTATGTAATCTATCGCGCGAATAGAATTGGAATAAGCAAAGCCGATCGAAAAACGAAATCTTCGAGGAAACACTTGATCGCTAAGAAAAGATTCAACTTGATAATTCAACTATGACAATGATACATACACAAGATCACCACCGGGATCCTTCCTTGATCTTGCTTCTAGCTCCGGGAACTCCGACGTGGTCTTCCATGCAAGGTTCCCACGTCGGCAAGGGAAACCCTAGTCAACTAGCTCGACCCTCTCCTCTCCGACATGGTGTCCCTCTCTTCTCTGCTCCTCGGCGGCCGAAGACGAAATCTCCTTCGCGTGGCTCTCGGTCAGGGGACTATAAATAGCCCGATTGGCGGCTAGGGCAAAGGGCGACGGGTTTGGGCCCTAAATGGGCCTGGGCCGACCGGACTGGGCCGGCCGGCCTGGGCCCATTTAGGCCCAGCCCGTGGGCTCCTTCGCCCGAGGTCGGTTCCCTTGCTTCCTGGATGCTTCCCCCTTCTGCATGTAGGTCCATGTCGTCGGTTTCTCTCCGAATTGGACTCAACTCCTTGTCTTGCAAGATTCAGCACTTTTCTGGTCAGGTCCCTGGAGTCTGTCATCTTCTCGGATCAAGTCCCCGGCTTCTTGGAGTTAAGTTTGCTTCATTGCATGACTTGTTCAGGGCTTCAAGGTCTTGTCATGAGGTGCTTGATGAACTTATCCCGAAAGTCTTGCATTCAACACTAAAACCCTGCATAAACATTAAACTCCAAAACCGACATGCACACGTGAACTTGTTATACCACGGGGGTTAGTACCAATGGATAAGGTATAAAACTCATGCCAACACCGAAGGTAAACTCATGGCTAGGTTGACGGATTTTCACCGTCAACACACAGCAGGGTGCATCGGATATCCCCGAGTGGAGAACTCGTGATGATAGGCATCGCTCGGGTGGTTGTAGGGAGGGAAAATTTATTCACGAACCGAGAGGTGATATAAGACCCGGTTGCACCGGTGTCGAAGAGAACCAGAGCAGAAGTACCACAAACCAAAAACTTACCGATCACGACGTCGGGGGCGTCGACAGCCTCCTCCTCAGTGAGGTGGTTCAGCCTCCCACGGCCGGCGGCCGGGGCGGCGCGGCTCGAGGAGGTCGGCCTCCTGGAGCAGGTGCCCTCGCGGGAGTGGCAGCAGCCTTCTTGTCGGGGCGGTCGTAGGACTTGTGGCCTGGCTTGCCACACGCGAAGCAGGTGACGGTGAAGCCTCCTACGGCGGGTCGCGTGGTGCTCGGTGGAGCACGGGTGTAGCCTCCAGTCTGCTGGGGGTAGCCGGGGTTCCTCCCTCCGGGGAACGGGCTACGTCCACTTCCTCCGAAGCCACGCCCAGGCTGGTTGTGCCCCGGGCGGTAGCTCCCCCTCAGCATGTTGCTCTGTCCGCTTCTTGGCTTCTGGAAGGATCGGTCAGGCTGATCCCGATCTCCCATCCTCTTCTTGCCCCTCATGCGTTCATTGTGGCCCCTCCTTTCGTCCTCGACCGAGATGGCGCGGTTGACGAGATGGCGCAGGGACTTGTGCTCACTTGCCTTCAGCGCCTGGCGAAGGCCGTGGTGAAGGCCTCGCAGGAACCAGAACTGCTTCTTCTGGTTGGTGTTGGTGTCGTCGGGTGCGTACCGCATCATCTTCATGAAGTGACGCTCGTACTCCTCGACCCTCATCGCACCCTGAGTCATGGTGCGGAACTCCTGCGCCTTCTGAACCAGCAGCTCATCGGGAAGGTACTGCTCGCGGAATGCCTCGCAGAACTCCAGCCAGGTGATGAAAGCTGGGTTCGGGTGGGTGGCAGTGTAGTTGTCCCACCATGCCTTGGCTGGACCCTCCAGCTGGTGCGCGACGATAGCGACGCACTCCTCGTCGGAGCAGACGGTGAGGTCGAGCTTGGTCTCGATCACCCTCAGCCAGTCGTCGGCCTCGAGTGGGTCATCCGAGTAGCTGAAGGTGGGGGCCTTCAGGTGGATGAACCTCTCGATCTTCCTCGTGAGGTCCTCGTCCTGCGGAGCGACGCGGTTCCCACCGTTGCCACGGTGCTCCATGGCCTCCGCCATCCTCTGCATCAGCTGAGTCTGGAGCGCCATCACTTCCACCAAGTTAGGTGGGGGTGGTGGTGGCTGTTCCGGCTCAGGCTGGCCTTGCTCGGCTGCTCCTTGCTCAACCTCGGCCTCAGGGTTCTCGGGCAGTGGTGGCGGTGCTCCGTCACCTCGGGCCCTAGCCCCCAAAGCTCCTCCACGCAGGGGTGGACGGCCACGGCCACGACCGCGTCCACGCCCTTGCTGGGCTTCATCCTCAGCAGCTGCCTCCTCGAGGCGGGCTATCAGCCGGTTGGAGCGGCGGATCGACATCCTTCTGAAAACATAAGGGAAAAGGGAGAAGTTTACGCACGTCACTCACCAACTCACACATGAGTCTTAAGCAATCAAGAAAATAGTTCCAATTATAACCTACACTCAAGTAGAAGAAGCATTAAGACACGAATAACACCATTAAAATCCAAGCTCACATCAAACATGATTATTACACTTGCTCCCCTGAGGCTGACTCAGACCTTGGGGTAGCAAAGACAAGTCAACGATCTAGTACATCGGTACAATCTCAAAAGGGGTAGTGCCTACATGGTGTGGCATGACTCTCTTCATGCACCGGAACATGCTTGCGGCTGCATGGAACATCTCATGGAAACTACTAGCAGAAAACACTACTCTAGGTCATGCCTCCTGCTCAGCTCTCTACTCCGTGCGTGCCCTCTGGTACGTGACGGGGTAGCGGTCCTCGGTGGGGTAGTCCGGCGGAAAGATCCGGGACACCAAGGCGTGAGCCTCTCGAACCTCCTCGGTCTCGACGGGGGTCGGCAGACGGGCCATCGGGCACGGGTGAAGCTTGAGGCGCGGCCGGTGCGGCCTTGAAGGTCTCGGTGCGAATCTCACGCTGAGACTCGGGGGGTAGCTCTCCGTTGAGCTCGAAGAGCTCGTCCACGCGAAGCGAGTCGGCGTCCTCCCCCAAGTCCTCCTCGGTCTCTCGGCCTTGTCTCTCAGGTAGACGGCCGTGCGCGTGAGCCACGCGGTGTTGGCGACGTTGTCTGCTCGGCTCTTCTCCAGCTTCTCCACCTTGAGCCGCTCACACCCGAGCAGGTGAGCGCGCACCGTGAGCAGGTCATCCTTGCGCTCGAGCTTGTCCTTCAGCCTGTTCTGACTCGCCGTCAGCCTGCGTAGGTCCTCCTTGGCGTGCAGCATCTCCTCCCGGGTGTCCACCCTCTCCCTCTCGGACTGCAGCAGGACAGTGGTCGCGCGGTCGAGGCTCAACTCGAGCTGGCGAACACGGTGGCGTAGGGCGGTGTTCTCCCTCTCCAGCTCGGCACAGCGGGGCTGGTACTGGAGCGCGTCGATGGTGGCGTCCCTGACCTGGCCGTAGAGGGTACGTGACTCGTCCTCCAGTCGGCGCGTGTACTTGTCGAGGTCGACCAAGTAGCTGGCGGTCTCCACCAGGGTCTCGTCGGTCTCGCGGAAGGGAGCAGCGTCGACGTCGTCCTGGATCCCCTCGTACGAAGGAACTCCGTCCACGAGCGGTGCGAGGCGCCGCAGTCCCGGGGTAGCGGCCGAAGAGTCCCGGTCTCGAAGGAGGCGCGGTGCGTGCGAGTAGGCGCCCCGGGGCCCGGCGGCGGTGACGTCGAGCGCGGTCGCGACGGTGAGTGCGGCGGCGCAGCGGACCTCTCCCTTGAACCGGGGAGACTCGGGTGAGGGAGCACGACGACCGTGCGAGCACCATCCGCCCCGATCACGGCGGGTACGTACTCGGCGCGGTACGTGACGTAGGTCGGAGGGACTCCAAGCCCGAGAAGGGCCCTCTCCATCCGGTGGCGGCATCGCCCCGCACGTCTCGGGGGTGATCTCCGCGACCCGGTGCTCCATCTCCGTGAAACGCAAGAAATTTCTGTCAGCGCAGGTGAGTAAGAAGTTTTCAAAGAGGGAACGAGTTTTATAACATAGCTCAAGGGTATAACTATAAAGGTAGAGCGTATAGAGTCCTATTTCTATCGGCCTTTCCTAGGGATACGTGCTACGGTCAAGCATGGCTCTGGTACCACCTGTAAAACCCCGGATTTTCATGGAAAACCCGAATCCCTGTACCATCGCGATAGTCCCCGGATCGGTGGCTATCGCGTACGGAACGTCTCACAGATAGATACACAAAGTCATACATCGCATCACATAAAGTTAAGAGTACATTAATTTATTACAAGTCCATTATGGAGTACATCATTACAAGCCTCTAGGCTGAATCAGAGTGAAAATTCTACTCAGCGGTAGCTATCTTCTCAGAAGGGTCTCCATCTTTATTCTTCCCGCCACAGGCAACTCGAGCGAAGCGACGTATCCCTCAGTCGTACCAACCGTCGGCGTTGCAGTCGAACTCGGACTCGTACCCTGCACACCCAAAGTCTATCCCCAAGGAGTGGGATAGGTCCACGTCACCAACCGTATGCAGCTTTAAGTGGCCTAACATCTAAAGGGTAAAGAGAGTAGACAAGGAAACGGACTGTGGGTTCCTATGCAAAGCAGCAGAGTATAAACAAGGTATCTCCATCAATATCCCAAAACCCAAGTCTCTCAACACAACCCGGATCCACCTGGTCACCCAGAAGACCCGTCACCGGCTCCTACTCCCCGTCTAGGGTCGATGCGAGAACTTCCTCTCCTCGCACCTCAATGGTTACAACCGGATCGACGAGGTAGATGGAGCCTCTCTCCTCTAACCGACTGTAACCACGGCTCACCACACTCTCACCTATAGGGGGAAGGTAGAAAATCCCGAAACATGAGGAACGAACATGTCTTCTAGGCAGTGTCCATAACCGAGGACGCGGCTATAGCTATAGATCGAACAACTCTGCAGAGCGTGTACACCTGTACCCATCCCGAATGGTACCCGGCCGGTGTACGGCCGACCGAGCCCATCCTACCGGCGAACTCTCGGTAGTTACGAACCCATCCCGCATCCGGCCCTCAAAGCCCCCCCCCCCTCGGAAGGGACTACACCGGAGCGTGAAATGCTCCCGTGTGGCCACACGGGAGTCGCTCCGAGAGGGTGGTCTCACCTCCACCGCTCCCCCACCGATACCCCGCTATCCATCCTAAGCGGTATGGTTCCGCACTTGCCGAGCTCAACACGGCCCTATCCCCACTCTCGGCGGGGTGGTGTGTACGATGTCCTATAAACAAGTTGATCCACTCGATTTCGGACGGGCGAGCTCATGTCCTCCAAGCGTACGTAAAAACCCCAACACCTAGGCTCCGAAAACCGTAACAGGAGGGATGCACTGAGGAGTGCACCCCTATCCCCGATCCCAGATCGGTTGTTTCGAGCTCACCCCCGCCAAAGTACCCAAAACGCCTTCTCCTGCCGGTTTTTATCCCACTCACGCCAAGAACCACTATTCCCATCCCAACACATGCATCGCGAAGCTCGGCGCACATACACGCCCACATAAACATATATAGTAGTAGTAGGACAATCAAGGACAGGGTAAATAAAGAGGCAGTGCAAGGTTCATCATCATGCATACATATAGTAAAGCGCTAGCAATACTACTCAGCAATGCCTAATGGGTAGTTCAGAATCAGTCGGGCGTGAACCTGGGGTCGGGTAGTCCTCCGAGGTGAAGTCGTCGGCGTAGTCGTACTCCTGGCTCCGCTCTCCGGCTCCTGCTGCTCCTAATAGCGCGAAAAAAGAAATAAATAGCGGTCCTAAAGCAACTTAAATCCAAATAAGAGCAAATAAGATCCAAAAAGAGGCAAACCCTAGTCTAACACGGAGTTTGGGTTTTTAGAAGATTTTCAGAAGAAGTTTCACATTTTTCGGAGTTAAAACGGATTTATTATGAATTTCCAAAGATAAAATACATTTCGAAATTAAAATACGCATATACAATATTGCGGACTCTTAGCCGGCTATAGGGTAGCTCCAGGTGGCTCAAACCTAGCTTTAAGCTAGCCGTAGGCCGCGCTACGCCCGCCGATGTGGCCGCCACGCCGGCCGGCTTTAAGCCGGCGGTGGCTTGCGTGGCTCGCCACGCGCGCGCCGCGTGGAGCGGCGCGCGGCGGATCCCGGGGTGGATCCCCGCGGCGCGCGGCCGTGCGGCGCCCGTGTGGCCTGGCTGCGGTTGGCCGGGCGCACGGGATCCTCCCGGATCCCCTGCGGTCACGCGTGCGTGTGGGCGTCCGTGTGCGAGCTAAACCCCCTGGGGTTATCCTCTTGCGCGCGCAAGGTGTTTGGTGGTATGCCCGTGACGGGCGGCGGCGCGGCAGCGGCTCGCCGGCGGCGAGGTGCGCTCGGCGGGCCAACGCACGACCGGAACAAGGACGAGGGGCGGGCAGGCTTGATTTTGTCCCCACTCGTGAGCGGCCTTGGCCAAAGATGGGCGGCCGGCGGCGAGACGGGGAGCGGCGGCGACGGGCGTGGGCGGCGGCGCGGCGAGGGTCGCCGGTGACGGCGCTAATCAACGCCCGGCGCTCTTGGTTGGTTGTGAACGGGTTCTACGGACGCGAAAACGCCTAAAGCCGGGGTCTTTCTCCCTAGGTTGCCCTCGGAACGGCTCCCGGCCGCCGTGGCGGAGCTCCGGCGGCGGCGCGCGCGCGGTGCGAGCACGGCTCCGGCCTCGGGGTGGCTCCGCGTGCGTGCGCACGGTGGCTAGGACGTCGAGGCGGTCGTGTTGCGGGCGTGTGTGGGTGGCGGGCGCTCGCGCGCGTGTGGAACGGGGTCGAGCGGGCCCGGCGGCGCGGCGCTGCGGAGCACGACGGCGGCGTGACGCGCGTCGGCGGCGTGAGGACGGTGCGGGGTCAGAAAGGTATACGGCGGCGCGTGTGCGCGTTTGCGGCGACAACGGCGGTGGCACCTGCACAAAAGAGCTTCCCAGCCTGGCACGATGGCCGGCATCACCAGCGGCGGCGGCGCGGCGGCAAGAGCGGTACGGGCGAGTGCAAAGCGCCGCGGCTCGAAGGCCGGGTCGACCACAGAGGGGTGAGGGGGCTTTGCCTCACCTTGGTGGCCACGGGCCGACGTGCAGGCGGCGGTGAAGCGGGGCGGAGCAGAGGAAGCAGGGTCGTCGGCGAGGAAGAAGACGGCGGCGCGGAGCGAGAGGAAGCGAGGGCGTCGCGGTTCTTGGCTTCGCGGCGTCCTCGGGCTCCCACGTGCGGTCCTCGGCTTCGCGAGGTCGCCGGCGAGCTGGCGGTGGGCCTCCGGGTCTCCTTCTCCCCTCCTCCTCCTCCTCCTTCTTCTCCGGCGGGCAGTGGCAGAGTGGAGTGGGGAGGACTTCCCGTGGCGGCTAGGGTTGGGGCTGGCCCGAGGCGCGGCGGCGGCCTTTTTATAGCGCATGGCGGGGCGTGGGACGCGTGGACGGCGCGGATGGCTCCGGCGGGTGCGAACGGCCGCCGGGCGGGCGGGCGGGGCGGCGCCGATGCCCGGGCGACGTCGCAAAGGGGAAAAGAGAAGGGGTGACGGGAGGAAGAAGGGTGACGCCGGGGGCGACGTCACGCGGGCCCCACCTGGCGGCGACCCGGCGCGGGCGTGGTAGGTGGTAGGCGGGCCGGCGTTAGCTGGGCCGCGGTGGGCTGGAAAGGGAATAGAAGGGGGTGTCGCGGCGTGCGGAAAAAAAAGAGATGGAGGTGGCCCAACGGACTTCGAGAGCTTGGGCTCGCGGCCCAGAAGCAATCCCCCTTCTCCTTTTCTATTTTCTTCCAAACCCCTTTCTAAATTAGATTCAAATTCGAATGCAGATTCAATTTGAAATCCCACTCAAATAAATTCCAAATAAAACCAATAGAACTCCAAGTTTCTCACACTAACATTTTTATATTTCCTAGGAATTTTCATTTAGCTCAAAATAAATCTAGGAATTAAGGGAGAGAAATGGAAGACATCCTTAAGTAAGTTGACATGCACTCCAATGATTCACCAAAAATTGTAAATCCACATTTTTATTAATTAACATTCCTCAATAAATTTGAGGGATGTTACAGTAACAGTTCAGAATTGGACCTTCACGGGCAATGATGAAGGATTTAGCCAGCGCGACATCATCTTGTCCAGCTGAGTTCACGGCTGACTCGTACCTCATGAGGAACTGTCTAGAGTTTCCGAAGCCATTGTATTTCGGGAAAGATACTAGTTTGAACTTTGGTGGCCATGGTGCAGTTTGCAACCCTATGGAGAGTGGTGATTCAGGATCCACGAATTGTGAGATTCCATTATCCGCGAAGAAATTTTCTTTCGGGGTTCTTTTGTTTTGACTAGAATTCTGGTGTGGTGAGTCTTGCCACAATGAGCTGTTCTCTTGTTCTTTCATTTCTTCAATTTCTCTTTGCATTATCTCAATTTGCTCTTTTGCTTGATTAAGTTTTACTAGCTTTTCTGGAGCCTTTCTTTTTGCTTGCAGCTGGTTCGCAAATCTTTCTTTCTCTTTCTGAAGTTGCTATATTTTCTGTTATACTATCTCTAGTTCTCTGTCTACAGCCTCATCATCACCTTCATGAGCATCTTGTACTGTGAATTGTTCTAGAGTGTGTGTTGTCTTCTCGGCTCTTGCTTTCCGGAGAGCCTCGAGTTTTGCCCTTCGTTCTTGATATGTGGTGTGTGAAGGTTCTGGAGTGAGATAGATTCTGTTGTCTTCGTCATGATGGTGTTCTTCTTGGTTGGTCTCAGTGGGAACATTCTTCTTGGATCTCTTCTGTGGTGGCATCGTGAATTGTTCTTCGGCTGAAACCACGGTGGGCACCAATGTTAGGGGGTCCGAAAATCGGAAGGGGTCCCCGAAAACGAGAGTCACGAAGGAAGATGCACAATTCACGAAAGACAGGGAGAAAAGGAATCTCCGAAAGTCTGTACTCGCCTCAAAAGTTGAGAATCTCTTTACATGTGTCCTCGCACCCCCTTTTATAAGGAGACGAAGGGACTTTTACATTCCGAAAATATCCTCGAATCTAGGGAATATTCCTAATGTGAACATGTACTTTTTTACATCCCGTGATTTACGAGGCTAATTTATATATTTACAAGCTTGCCACTAGTTCACACTTCAAACCCGGACTTTTTGAGGTGACGTCTTTGACTTGGCTCCTTCCTGATCCCCGAACTTCTTTCTCACGAAGATCACCACTCGCTCTGGCTTCCGAATCAGATCTTCACCAGATCCCCGAACTTCGCGGATTCCTGATTCCAGAACTTCGCAGGTTCCTGATTCCAGAACTTCGCAGGTTCCAACCATCCTTAAATAGACAGCAGATTCGCGAAGGAGCCAGATTCGACTATCATTTTCGCACCTTACTTGAAAGCTTGAAAAACACTCGAGACTTATTAGGATTCCTTCATGAACGCTTCCCTTTCACGAAACTGGTGTTTTCATCCTGAAAGTGATTCACGAATTTATCTCACGAATTTCGGCAAATCCGACATTTCGACGATGCAAGGTTTTTGCTTAATTCCCCAACCCGAACCAATTTATTCTATTTTGTTCCGTGATAAGTGACAAACAGCAGAGCTCACAGGCAACAACAGTAGTTTGAGTCCAACAGAAAAGGTGATGATGAAACATGGATGAGGCGGCGTGCCGTGCGCTCTGGGTTTTTGCTGACAAATTCACACAACAGTTTTTGAGGAAGTAGAAATCTGCACTGCACATGCACTGCACATTTGGCAAAGAAACTAACATCACACGGATTCGATACAAAATTGTTCGTCCATATACCTTTCAATTGTGTATGAGGAAACGTATATGGCGTCACCTCCCTTTCTGAGAAATGCCATGTTGGCTCCTTTACCTCAGAATGAAAAGGTGACTGCGTACATGTTATTTACTTCCTGTTAGAATTCACTCTGACTTGTTGATTATGCCTCACAATTAGGTAAGCAAAAAAAATGTCATATCAAAACCTTGGCCATTTCAAAATTTATGCCACTGAAAAAGGCATTTTGATATGTGACCACGGTCCACGGCCTAAATTTGATGCTACTAAACTGAACAGCTGGCATAATGTTCCTTTATTAAGCACATCATTCACAAATTTGACCGGCAACGTACCAGGTGCAAACCAACTTGTCTGAGCAAACTTCTAATCTAGACCACCTGTTCACACTTTGCGATCAAGGGGGCGCATAGAATTAAGTAATTTTATATTTAACAGTCCATTCCTAATCACACTTTGCAAATCCTCCCTCCCACTTCCCCATGGGCTTCTTGATAACATCATGTAATTCATTCGCTCATATTAGAAGTTAGCACACAAAGAGGTTGGTTTACACCAGATATGTTTCCAATTTGACGAGCCTAAATCTTTTTGTTAATCAGAGCATTTACTAAAGATTCATAGCCTCATGTACATACAAAAGATATCAGTCGCTTGACACCAAATGAATCTGAAAGAAGATATCTAATGGAAACTACGAACTTCGTGAAAAATCGTGAAAATCACGGTAACAAAAAGTTATCTAAATTTACCAAAAAATCACACATATATGTGATATGATGATACGCAACTGTAAAATATCTTGTAGAAACTCGACTTTGTTTGTAAGTTATAATAATAACAAATTTCAAGTGAGAAAGTTGTTCAGGTGATTTTTTAGAAATTTCTTATTTTTATATCTCACAAATAGTCGAGTTTGGGTAATATATTTTATAAGATTGTGTATCATTGTATCACCTACACGTATTTTTTTTAAATTTAGGATTTTTTTACGTGATTTCCACGGGTGTTCAATGGTTTCCCCTTGGAAAGAATATGCATAGCCCAACAACTATTTCCAAAAAAAACCATATCTATATAACTTATATAATTGGTACCCACTAACTATCATTGACTTCATTTCTCTCTTCATGCAAGCTACCCACATCATCTTCCATCAAACTAAGGGTTATTAACTCTATCTCTTTTTCTCTTCCTTACACCAATTCTTTCTTCATACAAACTGCCTACATCATCTTCCACCAACTAAAGGTTATTGCATAAACTGGTTATGGTAGCAAATTGGTTCATAATTTATCAAAAAATTTTCCCATATCTCGCAGCAACGCGCGTGGAATCACCTAAGAAATAAGGTATCGCAACAGATTTTTTTTAGAAGTATCGCAACAGATTTTGACGTTTTTTTTCCTCACCCAGTCGTCAAAGGTCGTGCCCTGTGAAAAGGGACCAAACCACCCTGTTTCGCCACAGGGCGGCCTTGCGGCTTCCACAGAAAACCCCATTGCGGCGAAGGGCGAGGGCTTTCCTACAAGACTCCAATCTCCGCGGAGGAAGCATCGCAAGGTCAGCTCATCTCCCACGAATCCCGGTATTCTCAATGTTTCCGCTTCCGATCCTTTGGAGAAGTTCTGTATTATGCACTGGGATCCTGCACTGTAAGTGCGCGCCTGCGGGAAGTAGCAAGAAAGAAGAAGAGGGGAGATATTTCGGGAATCTTGTAGCGTTGCACGATCTTAGGGTTGCTGGGGGCTCTCGTGATTTAGATGGGTTTCGGGCTTTGGGAATGCAGATGCTTGCTTCCTTGATTGAGGGGTTTGCTATCGATTTTGGAGGGTAAAGTTCATTTCTTTTTAAATCTAACATTTCGTGGACTGCTCTGACTTGTTCTTTTACTCGAGAGTCGAGACCCCTAAGGCCGTAACATGTTGTTCCTACTTATGTTACATTTTAGATTCTTTTTAGTTTCTAACTTCGCAGCCTCTATTCTTTGCTTGTGGCATGGAAATTGATCTCAATTGCAGAGGATTCCTTGAAAAGAAAGTGGAACAGCCATGGGCAACTCTTGCGTCACTGGTGCTGGTAATATTTTTTATATATATTCTGCTTAATAATTGCACTGCTATGCTGTAATGTTTGGTTCATCATAGTGCTGTTGGACTGATCATGTTGCTCATTTTCCTTTATATAAAAAACGTTGTTTATCTTGAAGTATTTGGACTTTTCTCATCCGATACAGGACTAGTCTTTTTTTTTGTTCTGATGTTTCAGACAATTTTTTCTACCTGTCACTATTTTTAGGCCGATCCAACCCCGGGATGGACCTGAAGCAAAATGTTAGGGCTTCTTTTCCAGCAGAGCAGACAACCTTCAATTGGACCATTGACAGCTTCTCCTCACTTCTTGATAAGGGTGCAGGATGGACGTACTCTAGCGTGTTTGAGATCATGGGCGTGAACTGGTATGCTTAAACAGCTGCTCTTGTGAACTCTTTTTAATGAACTGGCTAGAACTGTTCAACATCAACCCTCTTCATACCGTACTTGAAAAGCTCAATGGCTTCGGGAGCCTGCCCTTAACAAGGCCAACAACTAAAATGTCACCTTTTACATCTAACCCTGCATATAGTGATCAGTCAGAGGTTTCTGTAAGAACCTTTTGAAAAGAGAGAACATGGCGAGCGCACACCCATCATGAACAAGTATACCAGTCTCCAGTGTCCTGTCTTGACTTTGACTTGTTTGCAGGTACTTAAAACTCAACCCCATGGTCAAAGGGAGTGGCAAAGAGGAGTATGTCTCTCTCAATCTTGAGCTGTCGCAAGATTCAGTGAAACCCAACACTATCATTGAGGCATCTTTTGTGTTCATGATATATGACCAGTCCTATGGAAAGCACAGGAAACATCAAGGTAAAGTAGCAAACTACACCTGATAGATATTACAAGAATGCTCTACACCGTGGCTCAAACTCTTCCTGGTTACACTGTATAAGCTATAACCTACGACCTTTATTTTAATTTTTCTTCAAGAATGCATTACATTTTTTTTATCTATACTCATTGACCCAAATTCTCCCTGGTTAAACTTAAACTGCGAGGTATAGCTTGCAACCTAAAATTTTTGTTTTTAAGTAAAACATTCTGCTTGTCCCCATTTAGTTTTTATTTGGAGACATCTGTGTTTTCACTTTCTCGATTCCATTTGCAGCCATATTTTGCTTCAAGTAAAATCCTTGCTCTGAAGAAACAAAAGCATTATGCTTGAATGCTTATTTTTTGTGCAGTTATTACCCACAACTTCCAGACTGCAAGCACAAGCTCTGGCACCTCACACATGATAGCCCTGAACACAATGAAGAAGCCGTCCTCTGGATTTCTTCTCAACAACAGCTGCATCTTTGGTATCGAGTTCATCAAAGTTGCCACTGTCAAAGCCAACACGACATCAGAAACACTATTTGTACGGAAGATGAGCATTTTCAACGAGACCAAAGTTCACACTTGGGAAATTGAGGATGTCTTTGCACTGAAGAATCCAAGCAATTCACCAGAGTTTGAACACGGTGGATACACTTGGTAATAACCTCTTCATCATGCAATGCTTGGCAACAGTACATGACAGAATGTTAACAATGGCAGCTGTATTTCTGTTATTATCCTAAGCATGGATTTATACCATATTGCTTTTCAAATTTTGTCTTTTAGAACTAATACAGGTGTTTTATACATCATCAACTGAATTATACAACGTTGTCCAATTTGCAGGTTTATCACTTTGGTTCCATCTAACGATGGAAACCACCTCGGTATGTTTCTGAAGTTGAAAACGCCAAATCATCTGTCCAAAGACGCTGCGAACCTGGTTGAACTTACCTTATCCATCAAAGACCAGGAAAGCGGCAATCACAGGAAATTAAAAGGTTCACATTTTGGCAGAAATTGGCTCGATGAGCAGGAGTCTGAATGCTAAATTATCACCACATATTCTTAACTTGTTTTACTGGGAATTACAGGCCGGTGCCAGTTCTCAAACAGTTCTCCTTCCTGGGGATGGGCAAAGTTCATCACGCTAGAGGATTTCAAAGATGCATCAAAAGGCTATCTCATCAAAAGCAAGTGCTGCATTGAGGCTGAAGTTGCAGTCGTTGGCTTCTCCAAGAAAGAGTAGTTTCAATAATTTGCGTGAACAAACGAAAGTCAAAGTTTTATTATTGTCAGAACCAGCTCTATGAAACCTTCCCTACCACCATGAAACATAGGGACTCTTTCTGCTTGCTTGGAAGGTTGAATATCCAAACAAATCACCCCTTCAGGAACACTTCTGTTTACTACTTTGGATGCTATCTGATCGCTAAGATCTGCAGCCCAAGGTTTTAATACTTTACGCTCTGTTCCAGTAACATATACTACTCTGGTTGAGATCTTAGCAGCAAAATTATTCGTTTGAATGTCATTTGCAGCATGTTCCCGTTCAGGTGCGGCTATCCGCACCGTGGCGCCTGGAACGGTGGAACCACACCTCTAAGTCCGCATGGCCCACCTGGCAGGTGCAGCTCCGCCGTCGAGCCCTCCTCGCTCCATTTCGGCCATCAACCGCTGCCTCTCCGTCCCGTCCGTTATTTTGCCGTGCCATGCTCGCGGATGGGGATGCCAGTGTCGAAGAGCTCGAGCCGATGGGACAGTGCAACCGGGGAATAGAGTAGAGATACTGCCGACGTTGAGGTTGCGCCGATGGTGAAGCGGGGGAAGTGGATCAGGAGAGATCGACGAATTGTCATGCGCAGGCAGAGGAGGGGAGGAGGAGGAAGAAGGGAGCCGACTGCAATCGAATCGATTAATCGGGGGAGCGATGGGCTGGGGATGGTCCGAGTGACTGAGTGAGGATAAAGCCGGGCCCTATTCGGGTAAATTAATTGCAGCCACGCACTACTTGTTGTTCTTCTGATAGTTATCAATATGCATTCTGTATATACTCGTACGTACGGGGTACTACGTACGTCCTTGATAATCTAGCTAGTTGGGGATTCGATCATGTGCAAAATTAAATATATGTTGCCGATTGCAGGCGCTTCTCCTGATCACGCTGTGGAGGCGGCTAGAGATCATACTATGGCGACAATAATCTACGAAAAGAGCTCAAATGTTGTTGTTGTAAAGCACAACACATCTGCTGCTGCTGCTGCTGCTGCTGCGGATCAGGAGGAGAGCAACAAGTTCGTTCTCAAGTTTTGCGAGGCCAGCATTTGTGGTACCGACGACAATCAATACCCCTGCTTCTGCTGCTTGAGTCATGTGCGGCCCGGGCGTAGTAAATGTGCCGCCACCCGGGAGGAATGTCAATTCGTCTGCCCGGCCTGCGATCCCAAGTGTCCGCCCGCAGAACCTGCTACCACCTAGGGTTTTCTTTGTTGTTGTTGCGAGGATCTTCTTCAGTGAATTTATTGTTGAATTTCATGCAACAATTTATTGCTGTTTCATGGAATTCCATGCAAGAAGAGGAAAAGATGCTTCGGATTCGTTTTCTGATTATTTTTTCTTAAAAAACATTTATGTGCTGTCTAATCTAAAATGCCTTTCTGGTTTGATATACTAGTTAGCATTAACTTGGTCGATGATAGGCTATATAATTCATGCCGCTATGTGTAATTAAATTGACAAACCCTAGGGAGGTGAAATCTCCGGACGGAGTTTGCAATCAACCACGTTAGTTCAGACTGGTAGGAAAACGACATTAGAGCCCCCTTCTTATCCCTTTCTGTGGCTCTTTTCCCTATGGCCCCGACGAGTGATGAGGCTTGAGTTGATTCTACCGTGATCCTCACGAATTCTTAACTTCCTTAGCTTATCCCCACTCTACCCAAAATCTCCCCTTGTCTCTTTATCTTTCATCATCATATCCCCGGACGAATTAGTTCAGGATTAGTGCACTTCTCACTCCTCGTGGAAATCGATACCACCTTTTGGAATACCCCTGGGTGAAAGCTACATCGGTATCCGTGCGCTTGCGGATTTATCTGTAATCGTATAATGTACCAACGAGCCTTCTTGCACCGTTGCACATCTAGTAACGACGTAAGAAACGCCACAATGGCTTGCGGCGAATTGGTGGCGGTGGCACTAGGCTAGCTGTGCGCCCCTCCCTATGCAGCCTCGACCTCCCTTCCTCTACGGAGCTATGGTGGATGTGGCCCTCTCGTTTCGTTGCGGCCAACGTCGAGGGGAGCGGGCTGGTGGCGGCCTCGGCTGGGGAAGCGACTAGTGGTAGCAGCGGTGGCAGTGGCAGAGGGGGAGGGGGTGGTGGCTAGTGGCGGCTCCGCCAGGGAGTTGCGGTCGGTCAAGCATCACCTTTGTTTTTTCAGAAATGTTCGTCTGAGTGTTGGATACAGCACTCGGCAAAGCTTCGTCGAGTGCATGACACGTAACACTCGGTAAAGCACAAGTATCCAGTCGCTGAGGGCAATACTCGCCGAAGGCTTTGCCTAGTGTATTCGGGTCTTCGTCGAGTGTTTATGGCACTCGGCATCTAGAGGCTTTGCCGTAGTGCCAGTGCGGCAGTGCCTTGCTGCTAGCAAGGAAGAACATTAGTTTAAGTACTAACCATGATAATAGTAGTTTCTTCGACAATAACATGGACCTTAGACAGTCATATAAATTCAGGTACCCGACAAGATGTAGCTTGTAATTAATATCAGTTTTCCGGAGAAACCAATTTGGACCTTACATAGGTTGCTTTACACCTGCAGCTTTGTTGCATATTTGAGCTGTAGCCTGTAGCAGTGCAACTGGCCAGAGCACAAAGAAGAGCAAAACATTTAGCTGTATCAATACTTTATTGCCAAGTTTCCTTGAAAGAAATACTTTATCGCCAAATACCAGCATGTTGATCATTTTCATCAATCGCATGAATCCACTCGTTATCAGTTGCTGTCTATCTATAAATGAAAGGTAGTTATAGAGGCTGGGTACATCACAATGCCTACCTCTACGTGTACTGGTGTGAGCCAAGCATGCTGCTCCTTGATCCATCACTTCAATGGCTTAGGCAACGCCATGTTCTATCGTGTGCTGAGCGTGGTAACATCGGCAACGCACGAAACTAGGACGGCGCGTAAGCAGATCACCGTGCTACAGGCTCTCGATGTCGCCAAGACCCAGCTGTACCACTTCACCACCATTGTTATCGCTGGGATGGGATTCTTCACCGACGCCTATGACCTCTTCTCCATCTCTCTAATTTCTGACCTGCTCGGACGCATATACTATTCAGATGGCAAGCTCCCAACACATGCTGCCGTTGTGGTGAATGGTATTGCTCTCGTTGGAACGGCTCTGGGGCAGATCTTGTTTGGTTGGCTTGGTGACAGGATGGGACGCAGACGCATCTACGGCGTCACCCTCAAGCTCATGGTACTTTGCTCAGTCGCCTCGGGCCTCTCCTTCAGCCGCAGACCCAAGGATGTCATAGCCACACTGTGCTTCTTCCGTTTCTGGCTCGGCATTGGCATCGGAGGTGACTACCCGCTCTCGGCAACCATCATGTCAGAGTATGCGAATAAGAGGACTCGGGGCAGCTTCATTGCGGCAGTCTTCGCCATGCAGGTGATGGTCACATGCATTATTGGCATATACATTTTCTATTTGCGAGAAACATTCATTAAGAAGCATATAGTACGCCATGCATATAATTAAGAACCTTTATCCCAAAAAATCCATATGAAAACATATAGAATCTTGCGCAGGGTATCGGAAATCTTGCTGCTGGCACCGTAGTTTTGATCATTTCCGCAAGATTCAAGAACACCGCAGCGTACGAGGCAGACCAACTCGGGCAGGCGGATTACGTTTGGCGCATCGTTCTCATGCTTGGCGCTGTTCCAGCCCTCCTTACATATTACTGGCGTATGAAGATGCCTGAGACAGCACGTTACACTGCTCTGATTGAAAAAAATCTAAAGCAGGCTGCATCGGACATGACGTCCGTCCTCGACATCGAGATCCCCGAATGGACAGAAGAGATGGACGCTCTTGCCAGACAAGACAAGTTTGGTCTCTTCTCTGTGGAATTCTTTCACCGTTATGGACGTGAGCTGCTTGGCACTACTATGTGCTGGTTAGTCCTTGACATCGTCTTCTACTCGCTCAATCTGTTCATGAAGGATATTTTCACAGACATCGGTTGGTTCGAGGACGCGAGGAAGATGACCCCTCTTGAGCAAACATATAGTATTGCTCGTACTCAGGCTATCATTACCCTCGGTGGCAGTCTTCCTGGGTACTTCTTCACCATAATCTTTATCGACAAACTCGGGCGCATCAGGATACAGCTTGTGGGCTTCACTATGATGACTATATTCATGCTTGGCTTGGCTGGCCCTTACAATTCTTGGACCCGTGAGAAAAGCACACATATTGGCTTTGCCATTATGTACGCATTCATTTTCTTTTTCACAAACTTCGGCCCAAACTCCACCACTTTCATCCTTCCCACAGAGATATTCCCAACACGGTTGCGGTCAACATGCCATGGTATATCTGGTGCTGCTGGGAAGATTGGTGCAGTTGTAGGTGTGGTTTTATTCCTCCTCTATGGTCAACATGCTATTCAGAAGTCACTACTAATGCTTGCTGGTTGTAATCTAGTTGGTGTCATGTTCACCCTAGCCTTACCAGAGCCCAAAGGCATGTCACTCGAGGACATCACTGGTGAGATAGACGAAGTGGTGGAGCTACCAGTAGGATCACATGGAATCGATGGAGCAGGGTTCATTCACAGTGTAGCTCTTTATTGAGCGGTGACTCTATACAGTGGTCTCTTTATTTTTTTCGTTTCTCAATAGAGAACCGACATATCACTGCACTAGAACGTAGAGATTTGTTGCAGGAATTATTCCGAATTTGGGATGTCAGAACTGTTGGTTGCCAAAACTGAGGGGTCACAGATGTTGGAATATCTCATTTCAGTGACCGTATTTTGAGAACTGATGCAAATGCTTCTTTATGAGATTTGTTTATTCATTTTGCATCGCACCACATTGCAATTGGTTATTTTACAAACACGTGTCTACCGCATGTGCATCTTACTAGTATGTTTATAAGCATGAGACTATTTCCTATTTGACACTGGAAAACTTAAGTGTTCCTTTTTTTTGGCTCTGAAAAGTATTTTTCTTCCCTATTTGACACTAAGTAGAACTTTCATTCCCTATTCAGCCTTGTGTTGGAATTTCCAGTTGAGAACCGTGAAGTGTCCTGTGAAAAGACAATTTTGCCCCCTGGGCCCACCACCTTTCTCATTCTTATCTCTCTCATTCTGCCTCCTCTGCTCGACTAGTTGCTTAGATCTTTTCTCCACCCATTCCACGGCATCGCCGGCACTGAAGGACGTGAGGACAGGCAGGGGGCGGAGCCAACGGTGGCGCCGGCAGCACGGGCTTCCTTTCGGAGCCGCTCAACTCCGACTCCATCGCATACTCCGGCACACGGCGGCTAGCCCAGCGGCGCGACGGTGTCCGCGGCCGGGCTGGTGGCACGCTCGGGACGAGGGCGCGTCCGCACATGAATGCGCTGCGGTGGTCAGGACGACTGTGGGGATGGGGTTGCGGCCACTGATGTCAGGTTTGAGGCGGCGCGGGACGGGATGTTGGTGCCCCGCAGTCGTGCCAGTGGCGCGCTCGAAGTCAACGATGTTCTAGGCGTTCATGGTGGCGATGGCAAATGACACAACGTCACCGCGGCGCGCACACGCAACGATTTGAGGTAGTGTGGGATGGGGCCGTGGAGGCTGGTCCGGCGGCACGCCAATGCCCCGCGGCCGGGCCGGTGACGAGCCGGTCGCCCCGAGCTCAGAGGAAGGTGCAGCGGATGTCGGGGAATCGAGGTGTGGCCGGCATGTAAGGCGAGCAATCGAGGGGTGGCCGCCTCCCCTACTCCCTCTGTCCCACCCCCCTACTCATGACAACTGACCTCCCCCATTCCTTGTGTAGGGGTGGAGCTCAGTTTCCGGCTGTGGGGCGACATTGCAATTGACAGAGCTCTATGTCCGATGGCCCTCCCTCTCCCTACCAGTCAATCTCCGGTGGATGGTGGTGAACCACGCTTTTCGCATGGCTAGTTGTCGTGTAGGCGGACGAAAGGGGGTCGCGCCCGTCTTTGCGGCAGCGGGGGAGCAGGGTGGCCTGCGGTGAAACTGCGGCTCAGAGTAGAGGGCCAACGTGCCGATGTTGCACAACGGCGAAGGAGTAGAGGCCCTCCGAAGCTGTCCCCGACCGACGGCGACCTCAGTCCCTCCCCTTGCTCTGTTCCCACACTCTCTTGTCAGCGCAGGCGCTCACCTCATCCTCATGTTGTTCCTTTGTCGGGGAGCAGCCGGGTGCACATCGCCTGCTCCTCCTCCGCCTTTTCTTTGGTAGGGCGCACCAGACGAACAGGGCGATAGTAGGGAGGAAGGGGATGGAGTGAGGAGAGGAGTTGCAGTGGCTCCCACATCTTCCAAGGGGCAAAGAAGTCTTTCACAGTGTAGTTAATGTGAATCCGACGCAAAACCCAAAGAAACGCCAAGAAAGGAACAAAAGTTATACCCAATGTCAAATAGGGAGCACAATTTTTTTTCAGGACCAAGAAAGGAACGAGGAAGTTTTTCTGTGACAAATAAGGAATAATCTCGAGTAAAATGCACTAACGGTCCCTAAACTTATCATGGTGTGTCATGTCGATCCCCAAACTACTAAAGTGTGTCATCGGGGTTCTTAATCTCTGTCGGATTACATTTAGGTCCATAACTCGAGTCAAAGCCCATATGTACAGTACTGTTCGTTCGAACTTATCGATCAATGACCAATGAAGATTTTCTCTCGAAACAAACAAATGCACCAAAGAATCAATCAAGAAGATCTTTCCTCTCGGAAACAATCAATATGTAATGTCACCACCAAAACGAAGAGGCCGGTGGCATGTTGACTGTAACATCGATATATATATATATATATATATATATATATATATATATATATATATATATATATATATATATATATATATATAGAGAGAGAGAGAGAGAGAGAGGACACACATGTCAGTCAAATGTCTTAGTCTTCAACCTTCGGTGACCACTTCCGTTCTACTTCTGTCGTGAGGCTCGCCTGCGCACCACTAGCCAACAGGCCGCGGAGCTCACATAGTGTCGTGCCACGCCACTATCTGGCAGTGGAGCTTATCGCCTTGACGTGCCGTGCGATTGGCTGGCTGGCTGCAAAGCTCACTACCATGTCACGCCCATAACCGACCGAGGCACACACCCACGTGCAGCGCCTCATGTTTGGTTGTAGACCTCCCCACCGTAGAGCTCGCCTACGCGTAGCACCACAAAACGTTTCGTGCAACTTGCACACGACGCCACTTGGTTTGTCGTGGAACTCGCCCACGCGTTGAGCCTCCTGGCCGGCTGCGGAGCTCATCACGCACCACACCACGGGCCGGTGTGGCACTCTATCATGTGTCGTGCCTCCTAGCATGCGAGTCCCTCACCCCGCACGATGCTTATTGGACGGTAGCGGATCTAGCCACCGCGCAGCGGAGCTTTCCTACGCGCAACACCGTAGGACGACTGTGGAGCTCGCGTGTGTCGCCTACTGGGCGGCCGCGGAACTCGCCCACGCAGTGTGCGCTGCAGGCCCACCACCATTCGTCCATTCTCCCTTTCTCCTCCCCTTCCTCCGTCCTCTACTGTTTGTGCGCTCTGTCGAGGGGACCGAGGCTGCTGTTGGGGCCAACTGTGACGGGCCCTTGCTCCTCCGTGCAATTCAGCATCATAACGGCGTCCATCTCTGCCGACGCTGCAGGCAACCCTGCTCCTCCACCACCACAAGGATGAGCGTAGGCCACCTTTTCGTCCGCCTACATAGCAGCCGACAAAGAGGGCGGGCGCCACTCGCTGGGCATCGGGCTCTGTCCAGTGTTCGCTGTAATGACGCCTCACAGTCGGGCATCGAGCTCTGCCCCCGCGCTGGGAGAGATGTGTTGGCATAGCGGGTAATGGGTTCAAACCCGATTAGACGTCAAATGAGACCCAAATAGAGATTAGTGACCATGATGACACACTTTAGGAGTTTTGGACCGGCACGACACAACATGACAAGTTTAGGGACAGCTAATGCACTTCACTCAATAATCTCTATTAGACCAGTCTCAATGGAGAGTTTCGCCGTCCCGGTTTCCAAGATGTGAAACTTTGGTATGAAATAGATGTCTCCCTCAATGCATAGTTTCATTGCACAGTTTCATATGCTCAAGGGTTCCACAACCTCTCTCTCATTGTATGGTTTAATTGCATAGTTGCATGGTGAAACTCTATTTGTGTCTCACCAACGCATGTGAAACTGTGCCCAAAGGTTTCACCATGGTGAAACTCTTTCCTTCTCTCTCCTAAGGGTTTCATGCAAAAAGTGAAATTTTGCTGATGTGGCGCTGTATTTAATGTGCATGAAACACTCATGAAACCCCCATTGAGACTGGCCTAAGCATATGTTCTTGTCGGTTGTTTCCCTAGCAGAGTTTCACATTCCCTAGCAGAGTTTCACAATAATGATAGTCTAGTCAACAACTCCGGCATTGGAATCATCCTTGGTGGCGACAATAATTTGTAACTCATTTCGACAATAAAATGGTTAGAGATAAATGAAATGATTTGAGGACCTGTGTGGTTCGAGGACCGGTGGATGGTCGCTTCCTGGTATGATGAGTGATTGACAACATGGTGTGGACTGATTCTTGTCTAAGTATTGCAGGTGCAGATTGTGGCTTGACTGGTGTTGGTGCAGGTGAAGAACAAGTGTGAAAGGTCGTGGCCGGTGAGGCCTCAATGTGTGGAGAAGACAAGTAGGCTTGGTTCGAGGGACACAGTGGCCAGCGGAGTCAAGTGCGGGCCGCATGGTGGCAAGAACAACAAGATGAAGTCGTGGACGGTTTCTTGGTTGAGCCTCAAAACCAAGGTCGTGCCGGGACTTCGTGGGAACCGAGTCAAGAGTGGTGATTAGCAGAGGCTACACCGAGTTCGCGGGGTTTCCAGTGGTTCACCAGAAAACCACTGGGTTCCTTGGTTGATCCACAAAGCCAAGGCCGAAGACCGGAGGCAGCAACATCAAGCCGGTCTGATAGGTGGGTCTGACCGGTGGTGAGCACCGGTCTGACCAGTGTGCGACGACGCAATCCGGAGACTTCAAAGCGGAGGACACACGTCGGGGTCACAAGGCTAAGCAAATTTGCGCTCGCAAGGCATCCGTCCGATGGTGCGAAGACAAAGATTCCCAAAGTGCCCGTCGGGGGCGTGTATCCCAGTGTTAGCCCTTAGGGGTAGTTTCGTCTTTCGGTTGCCTCCATATAACCCAAGTGGTGAGAGGATGACAATCATCTCTTGGAACCCTAGCTCATTTTGTTTTGCTATTTTCCTCTTTGTTTTTCCTTTGGAATTTCTAGGACTAGCTTGAGAGCTTCATGGTGAGACCTGTTAACACCAAAATTTGGTAAGGAGTCTGACGTGTGGGTCCGGTTCGAAAAAGAGTCCGTCTGGTGGAAGGAAGGATGTTTTCAGAGATTTTCGGCAAAAGGATCTGCGGTCGGCTATCTGCTCCGGTTCGGCAAAGGAACGAGAGGGCGATTTTGCGGGATTGGACGGTGACGTGGCTCAATCAGGGGGAGCGAATGGATGGATAGGCGATCAAGTTTAGTTAGGCAATGAATCCATTCGCGGTTGTACTCGACGGGGTATAAATACTACCCCCGAATGTATGTAACAGACACGATCATTCCTCAATACACACCGGCCTTACGCCAAACCCTAGAGTCCTTGTTGTGTCGTCGAGTTCTTCGAGAGGGCCAATCGATCCGTCGACCTCCGTGAGTAAAGCAACCTTGTATCATGTCTAGTATCATGCGGTGGATTTAGATTTGATGCAAGTAGTCTTGTTACCATGCTTCGTGTCATGCGGTAGATTCAAGCTTGGTTCAAGAAGGTTTCTTGTTAGATCATGAGCCATGCGGTAGGCTAAGATACGGCTCGAAGCTAGTTATCGGCTCTATTGGATTTTGGCAAGATCCAATAGATTCATTAAGTTATCCCGTGTTATCATGAGTTTTACTTTATGTTTTAATTCATGTAACACATCTTTGCCCAATCTAGATGGGTTTGGATCGGCTATATCTCTTTTGTGATCCTTGTTCGAGCAAGTTTCGTGTTTTGACGTTTGGATCTAGTGCTTTTTGATAGCCGAAACCGAATCGATCTAGGTTGCCACGTGTTGCGGGTTCAAGCTTGCCATGTTCGTATAAATCTTGAAAGAACCGGGTATCATGCGGTAGATGCAGGTTTTTGGGTTGCTTTGGAGCTAGTCATCCGGTGGATTAGTTTCTCAAATCAGTCTGATAGATTTATTCACGTGGTAATGTTTGTTTCTTCTTCATGGACCCTGGATCGGCTGTTTAGCCGTATTCGGTTATATTTTCATGAGTAGAACACGTGCATTATTTATGTCTTAAGTGATGTATGCTTTTAGCTTTCTACATTTAGATTGTATCATGCGGTGGATAGATCTATTTGTGGAAAGTGGTACATTTTTCATGCAGATCGTATCATGCGGTGGATAGATTTGTCTGTTATCGTACCCGACGGGTTTTAAAGTAACTAGACATGCGGTAGACTAGTGCTTTGGATCTATGCATGCTTATTTAATACGTGATCATGTCCGTGCTTTACCTTATTTTATTTAATGTTATCCTCATGGGGATCGGTCATAACTCCATGCTTGCATCTTCGTTTATATAAAGACCGATCGTCGTCATGCTTACATTATCCATTCGGCAGTGTTCCTTTTTCCTTTATGATGGTCCGAATGGTTATGGTTCTTTGACGAGATAGCTCTACATAGCTACGTGTCACCTTGCTCGGCTTCTTGGCCGCAAATATGGAAGCGTGCGGTACTACCCGGCAAGTTCCAAGCTTTGGTATTTAACATGTTTTATCTTTTGTTAATTTTCAGAAAAAATTGACTGGCACGTCATTTCGCTTTCTGCGCGTGCGAAGCCAGCTTTGTTCGGCTTGCTGTGTGATTGGCGTTGAGCATTTTTTGCGTCAACACACTTTTTGGCACGCCCAGTGGGACCAATAGCCGAATTAAGTCAAGATGCCTGAGATTGCAGACCTTATGGACGTCGACCTCGAAGATCTTTCTCCGGAGCAGCGGCAGCAGCTCCAAGACGTCGTAGAGCAATTTCAGCAGAAGTGCCTACTATCATTTAAGAAAAACAGAAGCGGCGTCCTATATCTAAAGAATGAGATGCCTAGAGTGCTGCTGCCGGGGGAAGTCGATGCTACACCTCAGCAGGAAAAGGAGGAATGCGCACGGGTGTTCCAGGAGTCGGCAGACTACATGCTCACCAAGCACAACAAGGCCTTCCTCGGGTCGCTCCAGCAGATGATGGTGGCCATCTTTGGCCCGGGCATGGAGCAAGCGTTCGGGAAGGCGCCCTTACAGAGGAGCACCGTAGAGCTGGGTGAATCAAGCTCTCAGCCGCCGCTACGGAGCCAGCCACAGCAGCCTCCTCCTCAGAGCGCCGGGAGCCAAGCGTTCCAACCTCCTCCGCAGGGCGCTGGGGGGCCGCCAGTTCAGCCCCCGTTGCAAGCTTCAGGAAGTCAACCAATCCCGCCACCACCACAGAGCAGCACAGGTCAGCCTGTGCAACAGCCGAATCCGTACCAGCCTACGTACGGAGACCTAGCGTTCGGCTCATCTGGGGCCCCACTTGACCCCGGTCGGAGAATTGCACCGTCGACCAGCGGCTCCCGAGAAGAATGCGTACGGCGGTGGTTACCATGAAGTGGGGAATTACGGAGCGTTCGACGCCTTCCCGCATCCAGGGTACGCGCCAGCTGCAGGCGCGCAAGAAGATGACGCCCTAGCACGCAAGATGGCCGAATTGATGCAGAATCAGTTCGGCCTCAAGCCAAAGATGCAGGGTCCCGCCTACAGGCCACCGTTCCCAGAGTGGTACTATAACGTGCTCTTGCCGCCTAGAGTGAAGCCGCCGACGGAATTCACAAAGTTCTCGGGGCAGGACGAGACAAGCACGGTCGAGCACATCGCCCGTTACCTCATGCAGCTTGGAGAATGCTCGGCCGAGGAGACGTTCGGGGGTTCGCTACTTCCCCGCCTCGCCGACGGGTCCGGCTTTTCGGTGGTTCTCGTCCCTCCGCCGAATCGGTGGCCGGATGGAAAGATTTGGAGCGTAAATTCCACGCTCATTATTTCGAGCGGCGATTCGAGAAGAAGTTGATTGATCTCGCCACCCTGAAGCAAAGGCACAGCGAAACGCCACTGGAGTTTCTTAGAAGATTCAGGGAAGTCAAGGGCATGTGCTTCTCATTGAACCTACCAGACGATCAGCTGGCTGACATGGCCGTCGCCGGGATGTTACCGGCCGTGCGCGAGAAGCTATTCAGGATGGAGTTTGAGAACTTGGGCCAGCTGTCACAAAAGTTATCTCTGATGAGCAATCAGGCGTATGGCCTCAAGAAGGACCCCAAGTTTGGTAAGCAGCACGACGTCGCTGACATCTACAACCAGTTCCTGGACAAAGCTGATCTGTTCGAGGATTCTGATGATGAACTGGAGGTAGCTGCAGCGGAGATCTTGTGGGGTAAAGAGCCCCTGACAATGAATCAGCGTTGGGTCAAGCAGACCAAAGGGACTTACGACTTTGACATCACAAAGGCTGATAAGTTGTTCGAGCTCTTGGTGAAAGAAGGCCGGATTAAGCTGCCTGAGGGGCATTCTATGCTTCGGCCTGATGGAGTTAAAGCGAAGCGTTACTGTGGCTTCCATGACAGGGACTCGCACTCCATCAACGACTGCAGGGTCTTCAGGATGAGGATCCAGAAGGCTATCCAGGAGGGACACCTCAAGTTCGATAACAAGATGAAGCTGGATGGCCACCCCTTTCCTCAGAACATGCTCGGCTTTTCTGTCAATGCGATAACAGCCGAGGAGAAGGGGAAGGTCAAGGTCCTGACCTCAGCCAGGTCCAAGCAAGAGCGGTGGACCTAGAACGCCAGGTGACCCTGGAGCAAATGCAAGGCGACGCACCCCGCGTGCTCAAGAGCCACATCGAGATCGGGGAGTCTTCCAGGCCTAAACCCAAGGTGACGTCGCGCATTCTCCTCAACAAATGGCAGCGCCAGATAGAGAAAGAGCGCTACCAGAAGCGTCGCCACGAGGAGGAGCAACGCAGAGCTGAAGAGGAAGCGCGCAGAAGGGACCGAGAGCAATACACGCGCGAGCAGGAGCGCGCACACTGGGGATGCGCCTTCTTCGAGCCTTCTTGGAATGAAGGCCTAAAGGCGCCCACATTGAAGAACGTCCCGAGTGCGGCGACGGATACATTGAATACGGGCGAGGAAGCGCCAATCGCCGATCCGTCCACGAGAGACTTGGAAGGATCCACCCAAATGGGGATCGGCGTCAAAAAATTGAGATCATCGATCATCTCGGGAAGCGCCAAGCCGATCTCGGGTGGGGCGATCGGGGAAGAGGACGAGGAAGTCCACGTACGGCGAAAGGGCGGTGGTGCCCGCCCGGCCTACGCAGGAGCCAGAAGAGGCGGGTCCAATGCTTGAGGAACCGCGAGATGAAACAAGCGGGATCCGGACGAGGCGGAAGTGGCGCCCCAAGGACCGGCCCGGAAGGATCGAAGCGTTCGGCTCCTACATGCATGGTATACTTCTGTCGAACGAGTTCATGGCTCCTGCTAACCGAGGCTATGCGGGGAGGAAGCTTCCTTCGATGACGAGCGGCCGAGGGGATGATGGCGCGGCTGGTGCTTTGTCCAAGCGAGGCCATCTTCGACAAGCGGCCAAGAACCGCCATATGAGGCCGGCGTACTTGAGGGGGTACGTCAATGGCAAGCCATTGACCAAGATGTTCGTCGACGGTGGCGCGGCGGTCAACGTAATGCCGTACACCACCTTCGGGAAGCTTGGCATGGGCCCGAGCGATCGACACCTACAAGCATCATCTTGAACGACTTCGCGGGAACCCCTCGGACACCAAAGGATGCGCCCACGTGGACTTGATGATCGGGTCCAAGACGCCGCTCACCACTTTCTTTGTCATCGAGGGCAAAGGAGCCTACGGCCTAGCTTTGCTTGGGCGGGGCCCGGATTCATGCTAAGCTGCTGCGTCCCATCCACCATGCATCAACGGCTTATCCGGTGGGTGGATGATGAGATTGAGGTCGTCCATGCGGACGACTCCGTGAGCGTAGCCAACATGGAACCGGCCTTGCGGGAGTACCAAGGCATCGATTGCTTCTCGGGGAAGGACGGGGAGAAGGTCTGTTGAACTGTCGGCGGCGATCAACGGCCGATTCAAGCGGTCGGCTCTTATAGTAATTTTTAATGGAGAACCCCGTAGATGGCACCGATGGCAAATTAGGGCGAGGATTCATGTCGGCCGATAAACCGGAAGAAGTTGACATTGGAAGCGGTGATAAGCCAAGGCCGACGTTCATCGGTGCAAACTTGCAACCGGACTTCGGGGGAATTTAATTGAGCTTCTCAAAGAATACAAAGATTGCTTCGCACAGGGATTACTCGGAGATGCCGGATTGGATCGTTCCATCGTCGAGCATCGGTTGCCAATCAAGCCTGGCTTCAAACCATATAAGCAACCACCCCGGAAGATCTACAAGGATGAAGTATTGGCCGATGTGAAGAAGGAAATCGAAAGATTACTTGACGCGAACTTCGTTCGGCCGTGCAGATATGCGGAGTGGATTTCTAACATCGTCCCTGTGTATAAGAAGAATGGGAAGATGAGAGTTTGCATAGACTTCAGGGACCTGAACAGAGCCACTCCCATGGATGGATACCCGATGCCTATTGCCGATTTATTGATTGACGCCGCTGCTGGACACAAGGTGATTAGTTTCATGGATGGCAACGCGGGATACAATCAGATTTTCATGGCAATAGAAGACATATCAAAGACGGCCTTCAGATGTCCTGGTCATATAGGCCTATTTGAGTGGATAGTCATGACGTTTGGGTTGAAAAATGCCGGTGCAACCTATCAACGGGCCATGAATTACATTTTCCATGAGTTGATCGGCAACACTGTGGAAATCTACATTGATGACGTGGTGATCAAGTCCTTAAGTCATGACACCCATCTGGAAGATGTAAAGAAGACCTTGGAGTGCACCCGGAAACATGGTCTGAAGATGAATCCAAACAAGTGTGCTTTTGGGGTATCAGCTGGAGAGTTCTTGGGGTTCTTGGTCCACGAGGGGGGAATCGAAGTTGGCAAAAAGAGCATGAAAGCCATTGATGAAGTCGTTCCTCCAACCAACCTCAAGGAATTGCAATCACTGCTCGGCAAGATCAACTTCGTGAGAAGGTTCATCTCAAATTTATCACAGAAGGTGTTGCCATTCTCTCCATTGCTGAAGCTAAAGAAAGATCAGAAATTCACATGGGGCGACGAACAACAAAAGGCTTTTGATGAAATCAAGCAATACATGAAGGAGCCGCCGGTGCTGGTTCCTTCTCAGCTAAACAAGTCTTTCAAGTTGTACGTGGCGGCCGATACCCAAACTATTGGATCGGCCCTTATTCAAGAATTCGAAGGAAAGGAGCGGGTAGTAGCTTATCTTAGCCGAAAACTACTTGATCCTGAAACCAGGTATTCGTCTATAGAGAAACTGTGTCTGTGCGTGTACTACTCGTGTACAAAGTTTCGGCACTGCTTGTTGAATGCCGAATGCACTGTATACTCAAAGTTTGATGTGATAAAGCATATGTTATCTATGCCGATTTTGAATGGTCGGATTGGCAAATGGATTTTAGCGTTATCAGAATTCGAGTTGAAGTTCGAATCAGCAAAAGCCATCAAAGGTCAGGTCATTGCCGATTGTATAACTGAACATCGTGACCCTTCAATTGATCTGCTTGAAATTACCCCTTGGGCTTTATTTTTTGATGGGTCATCATGTGGCAAAGGTGGGGGAGTAGGGATCCTACTAATTTCGCCCAAAGGTGAGATGTTTGAATTCGCCATTCCTATACAACCCACCGTCACAAATAACCAGGCTGAGTACGAGGCACTACTTCGAGGGCTTCAATATTTGAGAGAAGCCGGGGCCGTTTCAGTTGAGATCTATGGAGATTCAGAGCTGGTCATCAAGCAATTGAACGGCCAATACGAGTGCAGGAGCGAAGCGCTGAGGAGTTACTACGAGGAGTGCAGAGAAATCTTGAAGGGCTTTCCATTGGTAACCCTACAGCACATTCCTAGAGAGCATAACGAGGAAGCAAACAGGCTGGCTCAGAGCGCCTCTAGTTATAAAGAGAGTCAAGAAGCGTTTGCTGCAGAAGTGCTTGCACTAGGGACGAACCTTGCGGAAGATGATTGGAGGAAAGAAATCATTGACTACTTGAAAGATCCATCCCGAAAGGTCTCTAGGAAACTCAGGTACAAGGCCATCAAGTTCGTTCTTCTGGATGATAATTTATTCTATAAATCGTTAGATGGGGTGTTGCTACGATGCCTGGGTCCAGAGGAGGCCAAGAACATGATGAGCGAAGTACACGATGGGATATGTGGAGCGCACCAATCGGCCTATCGGATGAAATGGGTTATTAGACAAGCTGGGTGCTTTTGGCCGACGATATTAGAGGACTGCTTTGAGTATTACAGGGGGTGTCAAGATTGCCAGAAGTTCGGGAATATTCAAAGAGTCCCTGCATCAGCATTGAATCCCATCATCAAGCCATGGCCATTCAGGGGTTGGGGTATAGACTTGATTGGCCAAATTAACCCACCGTCTAGCAAGGGGCATAAGTTCGTGCTTTTGGCTACAGATTACTTTACCAAATGGGTCGAGGCGATCCCACTGAAAAAAGTGACGTCAGAGAACATGATCGAGTTCGTCAAGGAGCACATCATCTATCGATTTGGGATCCCTCAGACGATTACCCGCGACCGGGGGGCACAATTCGTGTCATTGGAGTTCGGAGATTTTGCCGAAAGCATGGGAATCAAATTGTTTAATTCCTCTCCATATTATGCCCAAGCTAATGGTCAAGCAGAGGCTTCTAATAAGATCATGATCAAGCTGATACAGAAGAAGATCGATCAGAAGCCAAGGAGGTGGCATTCGGTACTCAGTGAAGCGCTGTGGGCTTACCGAATGGCCCCCCATGGAGCCACAAAGACCTCTCCTTACGAGTTGGTTTACGGGCATCATGCAATCCTGCCATGGGAAATACAATCAGATTCAAGGAGAGTAGTGTTGCAAAACGAGTTAAGCTCCAAGAATTACAGTGGCTTAATGATGGATGAGTTAGAGGATTTGCATATGATCCGTCTCAGGGCCCTGGAGAACATCGAGAAAAACAAGCTGCGAGTCGCCAAGTACTATAACAAGAAAGTAAAAGTAAGGCAATTCGCAGAAGGTGATCTAGTTTGGAAAGCACTATTGCCGATTGGAACTAAATACAGTGAATTCGGCAAATGGTCCCCTAACTGGGAGGGTCCCTTTCGTGTGGTCAGATGCGTTCCTGGCAATGCATACATATTGAAAACTTTGCTAGGGGAAGAATTTTCCGCTGCAATAAATGGAAGATATCTGAAGAAATATTATCCTAGCATTGAGATCGGTCGATGATTACACGCATCTAGCACAAAATAGCCGGCGCTCGAGATTGAGGCCGCCTTCAGAACAAAATCCATGAACAAGAGAAGATGGACAGTGCCTGGATGCATTGCCCTTAGCTCAATACTACATTACAATTGCTTCTCGCAGGATTACATCTAACAGCCCTGATGGTCAGGTCCCCTAGGAGGTGGGAAGCAGAAGGCGTGGAGGAAGAAGCGAAAGTATGATTCAATCTTTTCTTTGCTTCTTCGGCTGCTGCTCCCTCTTCAGTTGTTCCAGGACCACCGTGACGGCGACTTGGAACGCACGAGGATGACCATGATTGGCGGCCTCTACCAAGCTATCCCAGGCCGCCTTCAGGTTGCTGTACCTGTCAGAGGCATCTGGAGCGAGAGAATCAAGGTTAGGGGCAAGAAATCCAGATGCAAACATGAAGGAGTCAGAAGCATTTACCCCCTACTAGTGCTTCCAGCGCCATGCGACGCTCGCGCTCGGCTTGGCAACGGACGGACATGTCCCTGAGGCCATGCTCCAGGTGTCGTACGCGGCGGCGCAGCCGATGGTTGGTCCTCTGTTCAGGCGTGGCATCCTCTGCTTCGAGAGAAGAATCGGAGGAGATGTACTCAGGCACATCTTCGGTCCCGATGACTTCTTCGGGAAGCAAATCAAGGCTGAAAAAGACGAGAGGAAAACATGAAGCGCAAGATCAAGCAGGAGAACAAGGAGCAGATCAAGAGAAAACTCACTTCTGAACCGTACGCTTCTTTGATGAGCCGCTCTCCTGAGGTTGTTTACCCTTGTCCATGGCGTTGGGGTTTTCTCCTCTGGGGGCAGGGGAAGAGATAAGAAATGATGGAAGAGTGTGCGAATGGATTTGCAGAGCACCCCGCAGGCTATTTTATTGACCGGGGAGGCGCATTGGGAGTGATGACTGGCCAGTACACACTGTTGGAATACCAAGCGGCAGGGATTTCCACCAAGTGCGAAGGGTTTTCTCTTGAACAGTGTTTACGGATTGCCGAATTGGGATCCTTTGTGGATTTTGCGCCAAAGGGCAGTTGTTCTCGCGCGTTCGGCTAAAGATAGTTCCCGGATGCATTCAAAGAAAACAAAATTCACAGATGCAAAATGCGAAGGAAGTCATCGCAGAACAGGTGCAGAATTCAAAAGTTCTTCATCTATTGCCGATATTTACACATCCCTAGTACAATCTAGTCGAAGAGCCTGTTCAACACAAATTGGGGATGGGTAATTTTGGCAATGGCGTCGCCGTGGCCGTCAAGACGCTCCAGGATGAGCTCGATCTCGTCGATGTCCTCCGGCGCGCCGCCCTGGAAGCCACGCGGCCTGGTGGAATAGTCGACGTCCGTATGCGTCGCCATCGCAGCCAGGCCCAAGGTGGTGCCCAAACGAACGCCATGGACGGCCACCTCGTCGACGCGGCGCTCCACCGTGGCCAGGCGCTCCGCCGGCGTGTCACCCCGGGCATTCACCTTCTCGGCCAATTGCTCTACCAGCGCCTTTAGCTGGTCGAGCTCGGCGTCGCGGGCTGCAAAAAGCAAACAGAAAAGATTAGCATCAGAGGCCGGACTGGATCAAGAATCAATCTCAGAGCCATACCGTCAATGGCCTCCAGCAGCTGTTTGCGCTGGTCCTCCCATTCTAGCTCGGCCACGCCCGCTTTCTTGGAAACGTCCTCCAGCTCGCGACGGGACGCCTCTAGCTCCTCCTTGAAGCGGATGGCGTCTTCTTCCCCGTACGGTACCGGGGAGTGGCCATCGGACTCCGAAGAGTCATCTGGCAGGGGTTGATTGGCCGGCGCACGAGGCGGATTCCATTGAATCAATCTGAAAAAAGGGGATGATCGTCAAGGCAAAAGAAGATCAAGAACAGAATCATAGGGGAGAGATCGACGATCATCACCGCCTGCGCGCATTGGCGCTGCTCCCTTCGGCCTCGTCGGAGGCGCGGCGACGGTTGAGGCGGCGCACCATCGTGGTTTGGGATGCGCACTGTTTGCGAGAGGACTAAAAGTTAGCAAGGATTCGAGAGCTAGAAGGCCTGGTGGAGAGCTAGGGGCACCTATGGTAACATTTATAGGCCTGGCAGGATGAATCGTGGCTTCGAGTCGTGGCTGTGGATCGTGGCGCATATCCCAAGAAAATCGGAAGGTGGAAAGGTTTCCTTGGCCAGCTCGCCGGCGGGTCGCTTGGAGTTCGAGGCTGAACCGCGTGCAGATTGATGGGTTCGGCTAAAGGAAATCAAAGTGCCGTTCGGGAATTGGCGTTTCACTACCGAATGGGTCGTTCAACATTACATCTGAAAGTACGCAGAAGAAAGGAAACAGATCGCAAGAATATATTACAAGAACGACCAATTCAGTTATACATCAATAAGGATGATCAGGCATTCAAAAGTTTGGCAAGTGCACGACGAGCATTGGACGTTATCAAATGGGAGTTGTCCAGCAGCTCTTGGCAATCCTTTTGGGCTCCGGATAAGTCAGTGAGTTCTGCATCACATTGCTCTATTTTGGTGATAGCCGATTTTACTTCCGCTTGGGTCTTTGCTATCAATCCAGGAAGTTCGGCTATTTTCTCTTTGTCAATCTCTATCTCTGCTGATAGGCTTCTCAGTTCTGCCTCTAGAGCAGCCTTCCTGGCGACTTTCAGATCGTAAGAAGCTTGCAGGTCAGCCAATGCATCTTTGTGGCCCTCTGCTTGGGATTGGGCCCCGTTCATGGCATGTTCAGCATCGGTTTTCCTCTTTTCAATGGCCGGACGGGAGCGCAATTTTCTCAAAGCGCGCCTTACGGGTGCATAAAAGGTTTCTAAGCCATAGACAGATGATAGAGAAGCTCTGATGTCTTCAGGAAGTTCTTGGTTGATAGATTCGAACATCTCTTCGAAGTGATGGAGATCATTGAACTGATCCTGAATGTCTTTTTCTAGCCAGGTGCAATTCCTTTAAGTTTGAGCAACACTTCATCTGGCAGCGGCTGGTTTGTTTCTTTCATCACCTTGGCATTTGAGTGGCTCTCTAATGGCAAGCTTGACGATGATGGAGCTTGATCCTGAGAAACAACATTGCCGAGTTAAAAATGCTAAACATCGAGGTACCGAAATAAAGCGCGGGTTGGATACCTCATGACTGGTTTCTTGAGCGGGGGCGATCACAGGCGAAAGAGATGCCCCAGGCAGAGCCGAAACTTCCACGCTGGGGGATGCTGATACGGCCATCAGCGGTTCGTGAGTTTCTGGCTGATGAGGAGTTGGATCCGCCTCTGCTGGGTTAGTCATCTCTGCTTGATTGACAGGTGATGGCACCCTTGGGGGACTTGGTTGAATAGGGAGATTCATCTCTGGAGAATGTGCTGCTTCTGCAGAAGGTGATGAAGATGAAATCTCCACTGGGATAGGTAATTCAACCCCGGGTGGACTTGCTTGCTGCACCACTGGTACATTTACAAGCTGCTCTTCTATCATTTCTTCTGCAAATGTCAAATGGGAAGGGTAAATGCCAGTGCTCATCTTTGAGAAAGAACAGTAGAGGTCATACCAGTGGATGGAGCATTGGCAGGTATTGGTTCTGAAGGCTGTTGGGCTCTGGTCTGAAAGGCACAACGATATGATTCATCAAGAACAGAGTGACCTGGTAATCAAGAAAGTAAAAGGGTTTACCTCAACAGGCACTTTCTTGACAGTCCTTCTCCTTTTAGCACTTGGAGGGGCAATCAGATGCGGACCACCGCCTCCTATACGCGAGCAAGGCTAGAAAGGTCCGGGATCCGTGGTAGCATACCCGGCCATTAGTTGATGCGAGTGGTGGATTTAAATCCTAGTGCTTGAAATTGGGCCTTCGACATTGTAAGCAATTACCCCGGCTCGAGGGGCGAGCAATCGTGTTCTGTGGACAAAAGATGAAGGTCAAGACCATGAATAAAGAAGGAATGCTCGATCCAAGGGCTCATTGTGTTACCTCTGAAGTCGGCAGAAAATCAGGCACCAATTCTGCACAGAACACATGAACGGGCTCACTGAAGATGTGGTCATGAAATTCTTGCCACCAGGAGTTGAAGGTGGGGTGAGCTATGGTTGTAGGCACAAAAGGACATGTATAGACAGTGGGACTGCACACATAGTTGAAAACTCTGCTGCATTGCATCAGTTCTTTGATTTCCTCCCTGGGTTTGAGGAATTCATGCAGAAACAATCTTGGGGGCATCTGGCCGCATCCAAGTTGCCTGGCCGTCACATTAGGCTGATAATATTCATAAGTACTGACATTCAGTCTTCCTCCATTGAACTCGGCCGGCAGTATGCATGGGCGGATTATGATGTTGAGGATTTCCAAGAATCTCCCATCTTGATGGCCGGGCTCGAAGGAAAACTCAACAGGGAAGGTCAAGGCGTCGTTGCCCAGATAAGGAAGCCAAAGAGGATTGGAGAAACCTTTGAAAAACAATTCGAAGAGCTGGCTGATGTCCTGCTGGATAGAAACAGTTGAAGCCGCTTCTCCGTAGTTTTGGCATCCTCTGGTAGCTTGAGGTTCTCCTTCGGGATGATTGGACAAAGGGAAGAATCTGAAGTTCAAGTCGACACCAACAATTTGATGCATGTGAAGCTGCAGCCACAGTTGAACAAACCACCAAGGGCCATTGACGCACGTTATCCTCTGACTGGTGTACATTTGGGTGACAGTCTGATGAAGCATATGATAAACGCTGCCTAGGAAGAATTTTCCCAGAGGAAGGCAATTGCCATTGGCCAGATGACTCGCCATTGCAATATGGTTTAAAGTAGGCTCGTTGGCTTTACCACAAAAGACGAACCTGCACAGCCACATGTTCAGAAAAGCTCTGTACTCAACAGTGCCAAAGGGATTATCTTTCATGTGCTTCGAGATATAATTCTTGTAGCCGTTCCCTGGCTTTACCCCTGTCTGGCGTGAAGAGTTTTTGAAGTCCCAGGGCTGGACAGACCCGGTGATGTCAAGGCCAGTGATCATGTATACATCGGCCAAAGTTGGAGACATTGGGCCATGCCCAAAGAGGAAGGAGTTGACGCCATTTGACCAGAAGTGGCATGCGGCTATCAGAAGATCTTCATTCTTGGGTGTTTCAGCTACGGATAACTCCAAGCATTGCGCGATGCGGAGAGCATCCAGGTTGGTCAGTCCACTTTTGTCTGCAAGGATCCTCCGATACCAAGTCTTCCAACCTGCGATTGGGGGCAAAGGCCAGTTCTTGAACGCATCTTGCCACTGGGGAGGTGGAGACAAAGCTGCCTTGAAAGGGATTCTCTGAGATTCAGCGGCAATAAAATCTCGAGGGTCAGGATTCCCTTCAGGACCAAGGTAATAAGATTGCGAATTGGCCTCGATAGGAATCAGAAGAGCAGTAGAAGGCTCCTGGAGGAAAGCGGAAAAGGAAAAATCTCAGGTAAAATTGAAAACCTAATGCCGAACAAGGTTTGTGGGGGATGAATTTACCTGAGCAGCTTGCTTCTGAGTTGCCATTGGAGGTTCGAGCTCAGAACAAGGGGATCTAGGGTTAGATCTGGACGAAGATTCGGCGGATTGCGAAGAACGGTGTTGACGGATTCGTGTACGGAGTCAATTGTGGAACAAAATTACTTTTATCCCACAATTGAAGGGGCATGTGTTAACACCAAAATTTGGTAAGGAGTCTGACGTGTGGGTCCGGTTCGAAAAAGAGTCCGTCTGGTGGAAGGAAGGATGTTTTCAGAGATTTTCGGCAAAAGGATCTGCGGTCGGCTATCTGCTCCGGTTCGGCAAAGGAACAGTAGAGCTGATTTTGCGGGATTGGACGGTGACGTGGCTCAATCAGGGGGAGCGAATGGATGGATAGGCGATCAAGTTTAGTTAGGCAATGAATCCATTCGCAGTTGTACTCGACAGGGTATAAATACTACCCCTGAATGTATGTAACAGACACGATCATTCCTCAATACACACCGGCCTTACGCCAAACCCTAGAGTCCTTGTTGTGTCGTCGAGTTCTTCGAGAGGGCCAATCGATCCGTCGACCTCCGTGAGTAAAGCAACCTTGTATCATGTCTAGTATCATGCGGTGGATTTAGATTTGATGCAAGTAGTCTTGTTACCATGCTTCGTGTCATGCGGTAGATTCAAGCTTGGTTCAAGAAGGTTTCTTGTTAGATCATGAGCCATGCGGTAGGCTAAGATCTGGCTCGAAGCTAGTTATCGGCTCTATTGGATTTTGGCAAGATCCAATAGATTCATTAAGTTATCCCGTGTTATCATGAGTTTTACTTTATGTTTTAATTCATGTAACACATCTTTGCCCAATCTAGATGGGTTTGGATCGGCTATATCTCTTTTGTGATCCTTGTTCGAGCAAGTTTCGTGTTTTGACGTGTGGATCTAGTGCTTTCTGATAGCCGAAACCGAATCGATCTAGGTTGCCACGTGTTGCGGGTTCAAGCTTGCCATGTTCGTATAAATCTTGAAAGAACCGGGTATCATGCGGTAGATGCAGGTTTTTGGGTTGCTTTGGAGCTAGTCATCCGGTGGATTAGTTTCTCAAATCGATCGATAGATTTATTCACGTGGTAATGTTTGTTTCTTCTTCATGGACCCTGGATCGGTACATTTAGCCGTATTCGGTTATATTTTCATGAGTAGAACACGTGCATTATTTATGTCTTAAGTGATGTATGCTTTTAGCTTTCTACATTTAGATTGTATCATGCGGTGGATAGATCTATTTGTGGAAAGTGGTACATTTTTCATGCAGATCGTATCATGCGGTGGATAGATTTGTCTGTTATCGTACCCGACGGGTTTTAAAGTAACTAGACATGCGGTAGACTAGTGCTTTGGATCTATGCATGCTTATTTAATACGTGATCATGTCCGTGCTTTACCTTATTTTATTTAATGTTATCCTCATGGGGATCGGTCATAACTCCATGCTTGCATCTTCGTTTATATAAAGACCGATCGTCGTCATGCTTACATTATCCATTCGGCAGTGTTCCTTTTTCCTTTATGATGGTCCGAATGGTTATGGTTCTTTGACAGATAGCTCTACATAGCTACGTGTCACCTTGCTCGGCTTCTTGGCCGCAAATATGGAACTGTCTGGTACTACCCGGCAAGTTCCAAGCTTTGGTATTTAACATGTTTTATCTTTTGTTAATTTTCAGAAAAAATTGACTGGCACGTCATTTCGCTTTCTGCGCGTGCGAAGCCAGCTTTGTTCGGCTTGCTGTGTGATTGGCGTTGAGCATTTTTTGCGTCAACAAGACCTTGTGAGAGGGAAAGATGATTGGGAGGCAAGATAGACCTTGTATGAACCTTCATGGTGTGTATAGATGATTCGATGTGATTCCTTAAGGCTTGGTGTGTCTCTCCCGTTTTCCTTTTCGGTGATTTTCGGAGCCTTTTCTTAGAGATTTTCTTGTGGCCGTTTTGAGACCTCTCTTTGGGATTTGGTGGGGGTGCATGCATGAATTCTTCGTGGTTCTTTTACCTTTGATCCCCCCTACCAAATATGTGAGTAAAAGGGCTCGATTTTGAGGTTTTTCCTCTGTAGGGTTAGAGGCGTTCTTGGTGGATTTCTTCGATTCCTCTTGATTTAGCAAGTTTTGGTGGACCAAATCTTGGCTATAGAGTGCCCATGAGGTGTTACTACTATCCCCAAAGTCTTGTGCAAATCTGTGGAGCGAATCGGGAGATCGAGGTTTGGATTTGGGGGAGTTGACCCGCGGGTTGCTGTTCATCCCGAGTTGCCCAGGCTTGACCAGTCTGACCGGTGCTCGTGATGGTCTGACCGGTGCAAGGTCCTTGTGGGATTTACATCGGGTGAACTGCCTGGTCCGTGTGTCTTTGTGTTGAGGTGTTGTTGTTTAGTTCTTGGCAGGTTTCGAGGAGTTTGGCTACGTTTTGTGAAGGGTTTTATTTCTTAGCAGTTTGAGTTTTGGAGGTGGTTTTTGTTCCAGGGCATAGAGAAGTCACCGAGGTTTACTGAAACTTTGTTGTGCATCTGTTTTTTGTCACCGGTCTGACCGGCCAACTCCACCGGTCTGACCGGTGCCATCGGTCTGACCGGTCGGAGCCATCGGTCTGACCGGTGTGGCACAAATAGCAAGTTGTGCAATTTTCCGCTGCGTGTTTGGGGTGTTTGTTTCAGTTGGTTGAGTTGTTGGTTCCTAGGACCAGTAGCACTCCAGTGGCTACGTGGTCTTGAACAACTTGGGTAGTTGAGTCGGAGACGTGATTTGGTTAGCCGTGTTCGTCTTGTTGGAGTAGAATTTTTATCGGCTCTCATTCACTCCCTCCTCTCTGGTCGTCGGTTTGATCCTTTATGATTCTTGTAAATAAGTTAAATTTCTATGCTGCCATTCTTGTAAGTAAGTTAAATTTCTATGCTGCCATTTACATTGTACATATGACCATAAATTTGTCAGGAAATAATTTACAGCCCCGACATCTACAGCTTGCATGCTGGGAGGTAGCCAGCATCGGCCAACAAACGATAGCCTGGCAGGTTGTAAAAAAAAACGATAGCCTGGCTCGAGGTCGAGCAGCAGGTGGGGGAACTCTGGAGCCTGCAGCAGGAACCGTACCTCATACATAGCTGCTTATCTTTCCCTAATAAAAAAGTTAAAACCTTTGGAATCAACGGCCTTCATGTCAACTCGTGTCTCGAAGACATGCACTACTACACAAACGATTTCTAGGAGCGCTTCTTTTTTTAAGAGCGAGCGGAATTACCGTCTCATCTAAAAAATGGGTCACACGGCAGCCGTCGGCCCGCACATGGAGATGGGTTTCCAGGAGCGGGTAACGCCATCAAAAAAAATCTAATGAAAGCACAGCTAATAATTCCTCAACACAGCTTCCATTTTTTTTAAGACGTACATAGCACGTTTTCATTAAGAAGAGAGAAGTTCAGTCACACAACAAACGAGTCACAGCCCAAGGCCCAAGGAAACGAAAAACAACAGAAATTAAGGCGCCACAACCCGGCGACCAAAACCCAAAAGGGCGGCGATGGACACGAAGCCCGCTCTCGCCCACAGGCGCGCGTCCTCCATGATGGCCCCCGCGAGGGCTACCGGTTGCAAGGCTGCCCACTCGTGGACGCGTCGGTTCTTCTCTTTCCAAAGCGACCAAGTGACCAACCATACCAGGGTATCAAAGCCTTTACGGAAAGGCTTGGCGATCGCTTTCCGCATACGCAACCACCAGACCACGACCGGCTCCTCCCGCGAGGGGGCCAAATCCGCCATGCCGAAGAACCGTAGCACGTAGAACCAAGTTTCTCGACTGTGGACACAACCAAGGAGTAGGTGATCTAAGGTCTCGACCTCTTGTGCACTAAGAGTGCAAACGTCTATGTCACTCAACCCATGAAGTCGATGCCTATCGGACGTCCAACAGCGACCATGCAAGATGAGCCACCCAAAGAAGCGCACCCTGCCAGGTGCCTGAGTCTTCCAGAGGTGCGATGCCCCGAGGAGAGACGACCTTCCAAAGAAAAGTGCTATGTAGGCCGATGCCGAGGAGAACTCGCCGGAGGCTGTCCACTTCCACATAAAGCGATCCGCAGCCTCGGTGAGAGTAAAGTCCAGAAGCAGGTCCCAGACCCTGATGTACTGGACGATCACTTGAACTATCGTGGCTCCGGTGATGTCCTGCACCCAGGCCTGGTCCAAGAGAGCATCCCTAACAGTGCGAGAGCGACGAACCCTCCGAGGCACTACCCCCCAAAGGTTGGGAGCGATAGAACGAATAGAGGCGCCCTAAATCTAGTTATCAGACCAGAACAAGGCTCTCCTCCCATCTCCGACCGCGACCGAGACGGAAGCCTCGAAAAAACTTTCTGCCTGCGCCTTGTTCCCAAACTTTAAACCGGACCAAGTTCTTTGCGGGTCTGTTCTCGCAAACCAAAGCCAGCGCATACGGAGCGCCTTGCCCATCATCTGAAGGTTGGGAATGTTGAGGCCTCCGGACTCCTTGGGACAACACGTGTTAACCCAGGCTACCGCGCACTTTCCGCCCGAAGTGACCTCCGACCCGCTCCAAAGGAACCCTCGAATTAGGGTGGTGATGGTCTTCAACGCCCATGGCGCGACCTTGAGTGCCATGGAAATATGCACCGGTATGGCGCAAAGGGTAGATTGTACAAGGATTAGCCTACCGCTTCTATTGAGCAACCTCCCTTTCCAAGCTGGGATCCGATAGCGACCTTAACAACCAATGGCTGCATTGCTGCCTTCGACAATCTCCCTGACGAAAGAGGTACCCCAAGGTATGTGCATGGGAAAGAAGCGACCGCACAACCCAGAAACTCAGCGATCATATCTGTATGCCTCTCATCACAGCGGATGGGGAACGCCTGGCTCTTAACAAAATTCGCTACCAGGCCCGTGGCCCTCAAGAAAAGATCCAGAATGGTCTTAATAAGAATAAGGTATGTCTCGACCGGCGATACAAAAACGACCACATCATCTGCATAAAGCGAAATGCGATGCTTAATCGTCGACATCCCCAGGGGCAAGAAAAGTCCACGGGCCTCGGCAGTTGTGACGAGAGCGCTGAAGCACTCCATGACCAACACGAAGAGCATAGGAGACAACGGATCTCCCTGCCTAAGCCCCGACCCTGGCAAATCCTGCGACCGGGCGAGCCATTAAGGAGAACCTTAGTACTGGCGGTGGAGAGAATTGTGGAGATCCAATTAGTCCATTTCCTCAGACAACCAATAGCCGACAAAAGGTCCAAGAGAAATGCCCACCCGACCGAGTCGAAATCTTTCATTAGATCAATCTTCAACATGACTCGTGGATTTCTCTTTGCAGCTAAAACCTTTGCCGTCTCGAGGACACATCGGAAATTATCCTGAATCTGGCGACCTTTGGTAAAAGCACTATGGTTTGGGGGAACCAGAAGCGGCAGCACCGGAGCAAAGCGGTTAGATAGTACTTTTGAAAAAAAATCCTAAAGCTCTGGATGAGGCTAATAGGGCGGTAGTCACCCAGAACACTGGATCGGGTGACTTGGGCAAGAGAATGAGGAGTGCGTCATTGAGGTGGTGGAAGCTGCGGCAATCCATAGAGGAGAGAGCATCAAAAGAACAGATGACATCCCTTTTAATGATCGACCAGGCAGAGCGATAAAAACTACTCGTGAACCCATCAGGCCCGGGAGCCTTATCCAGGGGCAGCTCCTTAACGACCACCCAAATCTCCTCCTCTGTGAATGGGCGACCGAGAGAGGATAAGTCCCTCCGATGGATCCCCAAGGCCTCGAAATCCAGCTGGCCCTCTCTATCACGGGCCGTGCCCAAGATACCAGAGAAGTAGAGAAAAGCGGCCTCGGCCTTCTCCTCCTCCGTTACTAGGGTCGCCCCATCGACCTCAAGCATGCCAATAGGATTCCTCCGTCTACACTGGTTCGCATGCAACTGAAAAAATTTGGTGTTAGCATCCCCCTCGTGGAGCCACCGCATACTGGAGCGCTGTCGGGCCATAGTGCGCTCCAGTGAGGTAAGACCCAAATAACATATCTTCAGAAACCGCCTCAAAGCGGCCTCTGCGACCGAGAGCGACTAGGTATCCTGAGCAGCCTCCAACCGGAATATAACCTCCTTAGCGACCGTGATTTGGGATTTGATCTTCCCAACCGCCTTGGCACTCCACTGTTGTAGGGCCTTAGTTGTCCCCCGTAGCAGGTGGTCGACCATGCGCAAGGCATCCACATCCGGCCGAGGGCCATTCCACACGGACTCGACCGTCTGTAGATAACCCTCGAACTGTGGCCAGAATGCCTGGAAGCGAAAGCGACGCTTCGGGTGTAACCCATCATCCAGTAGGAGCAAGAGTGGGGCGTGGTCGGAGCAACGCGACGACAGCGCCTGCAACGCGGCCCTGGGGAAAGTCGAGTTCCAACAAAAAGAGACAAACATCCTGTCGATTCACTCCAAAGTGGGGTGCGACCTCTCATTACTCCAAGTAAACAAGCGACCATGGAGGTGGAGCTCATCAAGCTCCAAGTCATTAAGAAAACGTTGGAACCTCTCCATCATCCTCCGAGAAAGATAGTCATTATTTTTGCCCTGGGTCTGATAGATCAAATTAAAGTCACCACACAAAACCCAAGGACCCCACCAAAGAGGCACGCGTATCGCGTAGCTCCTGCAGGAACGCGACCTTTTTCGCGTCATCTTGCGGACCATAAACCGTTGTAAGCGACCAATGGGGAAGCTGAGCGCCACGAGAAGCGACCTTTGCCAAGAGCGAGTGCCCCCCGAACCGAGGGCAGGAAACATCCCAAACATTTCTGTCCCATGCGACTGAAATGTCACCACAAGTGCCAACGGTAGGGAGATCAAAATAATCAAAATCCAAGCCAAGCATACCGGCCAACAAAGATCTGTCCATCACATCAAGCTTCGTCTCCTGCAGACAAAGCAAAGAAGCCTTCTCGGACTGGGCTAACTCACGCATCGACGACCTGCGGTCACGCCGGTTCAAACCCCTAACATTCCAACAAACTATGTGTTCATTCATTACAACCAATGAGCGACCAAAAGGGGGGAAAGAGAAAAAGAAGAAACGACCTAGCTGCCCAACCGGCCACCGTCGGCCCCCTGCTCCTCTGGAAACAGCTCCCTAGTTGCGGCCAAAAACTCATCGTCCTCGACGATGCAGGTGTGGAAGTACGCTCCCCACCTATCTCCAAACAGAGCCCGGATGGCCCTACAGTGCTCGTCTGAGAGACCCACCGCAAACAGACGGGCGTACTCTGTGAAAGCATCAGGAGTGTGGCCCTCTGCGACCAGACCAAGGTAGCGCATGATGATGTTCTGCCCTGCGGTGACCAGGTTGGGCCCCCGAGCCTTGGAGAGGGCCGCAAGTCTGCAGCTACGGCGCGGGAGTCCAGCCAGAGGGGCCCTAGCCCTGCAACCCGTCGGCCGTGGCAGAACGGGCTGCCGATATGCCGAGCACTATCACAGGACCAAGGCACAAAAATCCACGACCAACTCCCGAACCGTAGCACTGTCGCCACCCCCAGCCGGGGCACACCCAACCGGCAGAGTGACCCCAACGACCGACGAGGCTGGGACAGCAGAAGCGACCGCCCGAGGGGAGTGCACGTCGCCCCCCAGACACGACAGAGCAGCCCACAGGGACGACCTGAGTGACCAAAGATGACCCCTCCTCCGGACAACAACGTGTCGAGCCGTCCGGCGAGGCAGGGGCAGTTGAGACGACCGGACTAAGAGAAGGCGACCCAGAAGGAGTGGCAGCCCCCCAAACCCCCCACCTACCGGCTGACGAGGTGAGAACCCGGAGAAGGAGGCCGAGAGACGTGAGAAGACCGAGCGCACCGGCACCATAGCCGGAGAGCGGGAGGCAGCGACCACACTCACCAGCGTGCTAGCTGAAAGGTGTCGTGGGACGACCTGAGCGACCGGCGGCGAGTACCGCGGGACATCGTAAGGGACCGAACGCCGACCAGCGGTCACCTCCACGCTCATCGGGTCAAACCACGATAGGTCCAACCCCGGTCCCTCCCCCGCGACCACAGCCAGCTCTGTCAGCGACGGACCCAAGGTGCAGCCGCTCCGCGGCTCGGTCGTCCGCACCGGTGACCCTCGCCCGACCGACGCGACCGGCCTCGAAGACGACCCATTGTCCGACCCGCACCACGGACCGAACACAGTGCCCCCACTGAAGAAAGGTGACCCGTGGCGGAGGGGAAGAACGGTGGAGCTGCAGCAGGAGGCCAGACGGCCACCCTCCGAACGGGCAACTGCGCGGGGACGTGGATCCCTTGCAGACCCCACGTCAGGAAGGAAGCCGGGCGTGGAGCCACGGGTGGGGGAGACACCGGCGACCTGAAGACAACCCCACGGCCTCCGCCTATCCGGCCGTCTGAGAAGGCACGCCCAAGCGCCCCCAAACCAGCCAACCCAGGCGCAGAGGACCCGCCAGCGCGCGACCCAAGCCCAGGTGGCGCGTCGCCGAACCCACCACCACCACCCCCCCCCCCGTCGACGGTCCCCTGGCCTGAGTAGGCACAACTGGCAGGAGTAAAAGGAGTAGGAAGGGTGCATCGATTAATGTAGCTTCTGTGGAGCCACAATACACTACTTTAAGCAGTTCTAAGAAAAAAAGAGTAAAATCCCTGCCTTTGTCATGTGATACCTCCCTATTGTAGATCGCCTTACGCATTTGTTCTCAAACCCAAAGGACGATGAACTGTTGACATAGTGGTCTTCAAATAAGAACAAGAAGGTTGACATGAAGCTTCCACATCCTTCTCATGCTCGACAATGTTCGATTTTGTGGTAAGTGCTTTTGGAATGAATCCGTTAGATGAAAGGACCAACACTTGACAATATATAACTTGCCAACATGGTTGTGCCAAAATAGTAAGTACCTTTGACTATCCATAATGATACAAGGACCAAAGCATCCCGGTATCAATATAGATGTTTTCCTTAAGCCTTTGATGGTAGAAGTAGAAATTTTGTAGGGGAATGGTATGAAAATTATGGATGAGTTCACAAGGCAGAAATTTACTCTAAGAGCCATTATCTTCATCACTGTTGACGGCTTGTCAGATGTTTAGATCTTCACAGCCCACAAGGGTGTTAACCCAGTGGTTTATTTGTTCGGCGGGGTAGAATCTAGGGCTAAGAACTCGAAGGTTGCGCACGAGCACAAAGAACACAAAGGACACTGTGAGTTTATACTGGTTCAGGCCTCCAGAGAGTAAAACCCTACGTCCAGTTCTTGATTGTATTGACTTGAGCGGATTGCGACTTGGGATGACTTCGCCTCAGGGGTCCAGCCTTTTCCGCCATATATTGGCTGACAAACAAGGTCGGTGAGCCCTGAGTCCTGGTCGGTTACAACAGGAAAACTAATCTGTGGAAAATTACAACAAAATCTCGTGATCTTCAGACTGTCTGGCGGTGCAGTCAACGTCTTCTGCCTTATCTTGCACGCCAAGTTACCCGACCGGATCGGATAAGGTTGTCTAGGGAACCTTCTGGAAGGTCTTTAGGAGGTCGAGTGGGCCACCAACCAGGTCGGTTGGGCCCATTGTCAGGTCAGCGGCTCTTCTAGTGGGCCGGACCCACTTGTCGGGGACGGCCATGTGCCTGGTCGGTGGGGACCTAGGGTTACCCATGTCTCACACGGCTGTTAAGTACCACTTTTATGCCGTCAACTCCTACATGAAAACATAAAATATAAGCATCTGACAAATTCCGCGAGTGTCAATGAATATTTGAATGCAAGTGTTTTAGTTTATTAAACAAGAGAAAGCACACTCTATGGATTCAAGCAACTAACACCAACCAATGAGAGGCCACCACAAAGGCTTCACATGGATCCTTGGACCCACCAACAACTCCATCCAATCAGAGAAGAGCATGATATAAAAGGGCCCACCAGAGGAAGCAACCCACCTTATTTTGGCATGTACATCTAGGACAAGTTCAATGGCCCATTGTTGACACACGAACGCCCAAGATCATGCAACTGTCAAAACGCTAAACTCGCCGAAGCTCCTGCCCGGACCAGTCTGACCGGTTAGGGGCATCGGTCTAACCGGTTATGCAAAGGTGCCAGGGAAAACCTATGAGCACTACCTCGGGATGGAACCCATCAGAGGTGGTGCGCCTAGGGTTGCTCTGAGGTCGGCATGCCACTCAACATCCTTGAACGTTGTCAAGACAAACAAGAAAGCAAAGGGGTTGGAAAAGCTAGGGTTTGGAGATAAAAGTTGAAGAAACTATTTGATTGATTGGGTGATAGCCTCAAACGGCCATGGCTCTTTATATTTATAGGGTGGGGAGTGATGAGATGAACTAGGCGTAATCAACTCAACCCCTAATCCCTCCCTTATCAGGACTAAGAAAGCCCACGAATGAGTAAGGCCTAACATCAACATGAGAAGGCCGGCTGAAGTCCTTGCACGAGCAGGGCAACCGGGGGCCACCACCACCACGACAGAGAACCCACACTTCCTGACGCCCCGTATATGACCAAGGGTCCCGCCTCAGACGACCTAAGGAACCATTCCGACCTAACGGGCATCCCGACAGAAGACCCCTTGTACACCTGCACCCCTTGAAGTATAAAAGGAGGAGCAGAGGTCCTTAACGGGGGAGATGAGAAAACACAATCACTATGACACACACACACACACACACTTAGGCATACAGTCGAGCACCTCACGCTCGCAACACCACGGAGACTTAGGATCAGGTCCCTCTCTCGACCTAGGCTTGTAGCCCCTACTACAAGCCCCCTGGGCATAAAGAACACTTCCCCAAACTAGACGTAGGGATCCCTGGGGTGCCTGAATCTGTATAAACCCTTGTTTCTCTTGTGCCACTATCCGGATCCGATGTACGAATGTACACAAGTTTACTTGTCGGCAGTATCAAACCCCAACGGTTGGCGCACCAAGTAGGGGCACTTCGTGTGTCACGACGTCATCAGGGTCCGAATGGCCCATCTCGACACTCGCTTGGTGCTAAGCATCGTGCTGCATTTCAGCTCGCTGGATTTCATCTACGACGGACCAGTGGAGTCATTGGTTGGGGCTCTCTTCACATGCCTCCAGCTTGACACCCTTATGACTACTTAGGATGAGCAGCCTGAGGAGTCGCGGTCAGTGAAATATGCTGCCAACCAGCTAGTCCTGTATATGATAGGCCACGACATGATGTCCGGCCTAGGGTCTAACGCTTCCCAGGAGTAGTTTCGCTTTGCGACGTACGCCGCGACTGTTTTTTGCTTTGCATGTGCAGGATGACGTGATCCTGTCCTGGGATGAATTCAAGGACTGCTACGACGCCTTTGTACTTTGAGGGGCATACTTGGCTGCCTTGCGACAGGGCGAGCACCACCACCACAGGGATGGAAAATGACCCGGCCCCAACGGAGGCATCCAATGGAAGTTGCGAGAAGCAGGACAATGGGGTGCCGCACCCAAGGGGGTGGCATACCCCACGACCTGACACACGAGTGTTTCATCCTCTAGTCGCACGACAACGTTGTCCACTCTGCCCATACAGGGGAAAGCTCCATGGGAGGTGACCCAACCTCGCCAGATCCATTCACTAATGGGTGACCCCCGCAAGGCGTGGACGCCCCTGAGCGGCAGCATTCCCGTCTCAACGAGCTTGACCAGACCCAGAGGGCACTCTAAGAAGAACAAGAGAGACTCCATCACGAGCTTGGGGTAGATGTCACCCCGATTCCTACGTGTGAGCGCACGTGGGAAGTGTGCTGCCACATCGATGGCGACATCTACGGGATGCCAATTGCTAAACGGGCCTCTCAAAACCTCACCGCAGTGGCTGTTCTCCTCCGGATCAGCCCAGAACTGGCCACGCCGGAGGAAAAAAACTTTGTCAACATCTCCAAACCCTCCTCGAGGCTACAGACGTACAACGGGCTGAGAGCTTAGCATCACAACGATAGAGTTCGCGAGTGCACGCCCTCGAGCAATCCGTTCACCGCGAGTCCTCGCACCCGTCAAGACGGCAGAACCACGGAGAAGACGATCACACACCTGTCAAGTGATGACTCAGTCCCAGCCATGATGCACGTTGGCCCAACCCTTTTTCATGCCGGTTCGGTCTCCCCTTTGACCTAGACCCTCCTCAGTCTATTTAAAATTCCTATCCCGAAGGGCTGCCGCATCCATTCATTAGAGGGCCGCCAAATCAAAGGAGAGACACCGAAGGAAGCCAACGGCCACCGCAAGTCCTTGAGTTGCCTATGAGATGGTCTAGGCCATTCCTTAACCGTCGTGGTTGACCCTATGTGGTGAAGCCATGGTGGAGTTCCGGAGCCCATGCCTTGAATTCATTCGATGGTTACATCATGTCTTTCCATACTTTGATCTACTTTAATGCATGCTTATTCATATGTGTAGCTAGCATATGACCTTAGTAGGAATATCTCTAATCATGGTGGTTAGTCTATATCTTGCGGATACATCGTAGTAGTGCATAGACCGGTGCACGCACTTAGAGTCATTCAATGCTAATTACCTTCGCGTAGTGATAGTACGTGGGGAGGGAAAGCTCTGAGCAAACATGTAATGTTGAGTAGGATCAATGGAAAGTATCATGGGAGCCGTTGAGAGGCCACCAAGAGGAGGAGCTATGAGTAAGAGTGCTTGGTGGGCGTTTGGTAAAGCTTTGGAAAACCTTAGGTGTCAACACGCACCTTGCAAGGGTGTCCATGGGAAAGTTCTTAGAGACGACTCTTTATCATGGTATGAGATTGGTTTGGTTTCTCACCTTGGCCGGAGCGACAACAAGAACACGATAGGCTAGTGTTATCTTTGGTTATGTACCTTTATGGTTAGGTGGATGTGATCCATACATCGTTTCATGCTTGTATGATCTTTATGAAATCAACACTTAATGTTAGGTTAGACTGGTAGATAGATGGAGAACCCAAGGTCGTTTGCTTCTGATCCTCAGTTTGATATCTTGGGTCATCCCCGAGTGAACAAGGGCAACACATGATCCGTACACTTGCGGATCGAAACGTGACACATGTTTCAACCGTCAACAAGCCCCTTTTTCTAGCGTCGTCGCCGGGGATTGGAACCCGAACCCTAGGGTGATCTATCTTTCTTTTTAACTAATCCTAATTTTGTTATTGCAAATACCCTGTGTTTCTTGTTTGTGTCCTTCAATGCATGTAAAACCCTAGACACAAAGCGATTGAGAAGTTTTTACATTCGGACTCTGACAAGTCCAACCTCTCTCAACCAAGTCCATGACTACATGAAGATTTGCTCATTAGTGGTAGGTGCTAACTTTGGTTAGTGTCCCAATATCCATTATTGAGCCTGCACCCAAAACAAACAAAGATGAACAAGGAATGCCTATGTGTCAATTAAGTTTTTAGACTAATGTCTTTTGGAGGTTTGTTTTTCGAGCTATAGGTTTCTGAAACGATCATGTCAAGCACGATGGAGAAGGATCTCATTTCCATCATGCTCATGCAGCGATGGTAATGATTTTGAAGACAAGGGATGCATGACATGGTGCCCTAAAAGGCTACAAGATAAAGACCACACGTACATCTTCGGATCGATGGCGAGACGATAATGATATCATTGAGATGTTTTGCACAACCTCAACAGAAAACAATATGATATTGTTGGATTCTTAGAAGCACCATGAAGTATACATTCCAAAAAATCATGTGGCAAGATAATCGAAGGTTCCTACGAGTGGATAAGATCAAATCATTAAGAGTGGTACGTCCTGAAATTCTGGACAGCACGCAGCACTGAAACTAAATGGGCATAATTCCCTCATTTGAACTCTGATTGAGATGTTCGGCCACTCGTTGGAAAGGTAATGTTATAAATTTTTCAATAGAACTATATTTTGGTATATGTTCTGTTCTGGATGTAGGGGTACATCCATGAAGAAGAGGCACGAATAAGGTGATGATAACAAGATGGAGGAGATGGAACACGGTGACAATAAATAGAAGATGGGACAACGGTTCCACAACACATACATGATCAAATTCAGGAGCTAAGGACCGAAACAAAACCCTTTGGAGCATGGATGAATGAAGACACAAGGAGCACCACTCAACACATGATGACGTTGGAAGCGAACCACGACAGATTTCCAAACGGTAACATCAAGTTGCATGGCTACTTTGGATTCTCGCATGAAGGAACATGGTTTCACAACAATGGAGAGGTATGTGAGATTTTCGTGCTCTATGACTTAAATAAAGCCCTTTGTGAGAGGCAACCCTATCCTTTTTGTATATATCTATACAAACTATACGGTCTACATTGTTCTTTTTAACAAACCTTCAAGTAACATTGTACCATTGCGCTCTAATAAATGTCTTAATAGAATAATATATACTTTAATAGATAGTGAGGGAGTAATTTGCTACTTGATTTTGGAAAACTTGTAGACCACCTTTTTTTGTGTGATTATTAATGTTTAGAGTCTTTTTCTTTGTGTCTTTTTAGAGAGAAATATAAGTATGGCAACCCCTTTTGATTCTAAACTTGTGGCTAGTTAACTAAGACTAACTTTCATTTCGGTTTAGATCACCACCATATCATGCCATGTCATTTTATTCATTCATCCCATGTTGCACTTCACTCCACATTGTTCTCCACCCTTGCATTGTGTTGAATGTTGCATCTCATTTTTATAACCCTTTTTGTGGAAAAAACATCTTTGCCAACCTTCCTATCAAACCACACTTAGCACCCTAGCTAACAAAGGAAGGATTGACTTGTGTCAATTTGACCAAATCTATCTCTATCCCTTTTCTAATTAAAATTTTGACTAGTCTCATCTTAAACCCTTAGGGAAACCCATCATACTTTTATGAATCCTAAAACCATAGGTTTGTTTTTCATCCAAAAATCTAACCATTGTTTTCCTTTCATTGTTCAAAACCACCTTAGATTGAATTTCTTCACCCGACTTGTCTTTTAAAAATGCATGCCTTAAGCCAAAAATATAGGATACCCATAAGCCTTGCCTTAAAACCTTGTTAGCATGTTTGATTAGGTCCTTTGATAAAAGATTTTATTGCAAAGACTCTACCTCTCATAAAGTGACTTGCTTGTCTTTATTGAAGAGCGACATTGAAAGCCTTTGCAAACATTGCTGGCCCTTTTTACTAACCCTTTGTATTTGCATTTTACATCAACCCCTTTGTTCTATCATATATAGGTTAGCTTGGCTTCTTCATGAAACTTTTTGATGAATGCTTTATTTCCATGATAATGCTTCACTAGTGGCATTTTGTTTTGCAATCTTGTGTAAGTGTGGTGTTTGGACTTGATCGTGGACAATCATCATTTGCGTTTTTAAAGCCTTGTTGATTTATATTCATTGGTTGGTTTATGAACTTCACAATGTGCCCCTACTTCTCTTACACTATAAAAATTGTTAATCTTGGGATAAGCATGGTGTTTTGACCTTGGTTAATAAATTTTTATGGCGATGGAAAAGTTTGGCAACCACTTTATAAGCATGGATCTTAGAATTTGTTGTAAACATTGTTTTGTTTATGTCCCTTCCTTTCATTTGCATTTTTCACCTACACGCATGTACACTCATTATGTTCTTATTTTTCTTTTTACTAGTTAAGTTATGCCACAAGTTAAGATCTTAGGGATGTCTTTGTGTTGACGGATAAAAGACATATCCACCTACGATTCGCAAGCATACGGACCTACACCTTTTCACCACGGGATTCCCAAGGTTCTTGTCAATCCGCGGAGCAAGGGGATTACAAGCGTTTGATCTACTTCTACTCACTAGCTAGTCCAACCCTATTTAAGGTTAAACTAGAAAACGACTACACTACACTAGAGAGAACAACCAAACTATCAAGATAGGAGACACTCGCCCATGGGTCTAAGAAACTTGAACATGCAACCGCTTTAAACATGAAAAAAAATCTAATCTATAGGGGGTTGTGACCACGGTTTCGCCCTTTCCCTCCCCCCGTACTGTCACTACTCGGAGGTATTCGTGACTAGAGCTATGATGGACACGATGTATTGAATTGATCCAAGGGAGCATTGGGATCCATACTTCATTTTACGGCATGGTAGCTAACCTTAAGCATCTAAGCACATTCAACACAAGATGGTAGATAGATTAACCAATAAAGTACAATTACATCTTCAAGACCGATTACAACCCATGGACGAATAAGGAGATTACCCCATCAAGGTGCTAGACATGGCACCGTTGATCATGGTCACCCTTCCGACGGTGTCTTCCTTCTTCTCCACTTGTGGGTGCTTCCTTCGAGATGGTCGATCCTCCTCCGGAGATCTCCCTTCTCTTTCTCTCTAGCTTGTGGATGGCCTCTCGTTGTGAATGGCTCTCTCCTTTTCGAATGGCGGTGCCTCCAGGGACTTAGGGTTGAAGATCCTTCAGGTGTAAGGAAAGGGGGCCGAACCGACCCCGGAACTGGGCAAGGCCGGCCGGCTTGGGCCGACCGTCCCAGGCCCATCCCGCCGGCTCGGTCGCCCCTTCGCTCCCGTGGGTCCTCAGGTGATTATGCACTTTCCCCCTCCACTTGCACCATTTTGACGATGTCATCCTCGCGTCCAAGATGGAGGTTCTCCATGCATGAAGTTTGGTCTTTTACACTTCAATCCTCGGGGATGTTCCTTTGTAACACTTTGGTCCTCACCACCATTGGAAGTGATTTCATCAAGGTCATGAACATGAATAAGACTCCGTAAATGCTCCGTTGAACTTGTTGCGAATCCGTCCTTTATGTCCATGTTTTCCAGCATAAACACAACACTTCCAAATGCATGCACATAGATGAACTTGTTACATGATTAGTGTGCCTAGTGGCGGGTTAGTTCCATAAACAAATCCAAACCAAAGTGTAATGAACATGTTTGGTGTACCAAAATACACCGTCAACATCTCCCCCACGCTTAGATCGAGCAAGTACTCGTAAAAGAATTTCGTCCAAGGCGTTGTAATCGTGTTCCGCTAGTTCTTTCTTCACAAGTTAGTCAATCTTTTATCTTTAATACATAAACATAAAGTAATGATCATCATACATAAACATGGGCGTTTAGAATCTTTACCACGTCAAGATTTACCCCACAACTCAAACTCTTCACTCGAAGCCTTCAATCTCAGCCATGCTTACCTCTTTGCTTCCATTGGAGGGTTTTTTTATGATTTTCAAAATAAAATTCCTGCAACAAGTGTTAGACAAAAACCTTTCTCCAAGCTCTCTCATGTCAATCATATAAAGTGGCTATCCTAAACAAGTTTTATAAAACTCTCACCTCTCATAAGTCTCTCATATAACATGTAAAGTGAAGCTATAGGTATGGCTAGCACAATCAACACAAGTATTGTCAAACTAAGAACTTCCTCTAATGGTTGTTTACCTTTCAAAGCCAATGATCATGAGAATAAACCATATGTGGGGATATCAAGGATGAGAAGATTTAGAATGGTGGACATGTGAAGGGCAAAAGAAAATATGACTACGAGGCACCGATGACGTCCTCGTTGTCGGATTGCACACGATTGGAAAAAGAGTGAAAGTTTCGTCTCTCAACAACGTGACATCCTTACTTGCACTTTATTTTTCTTTTTTCACTTGATTCATCCTCTCATATCTTTCTTGCCACTCCTCTTCTCTTTTCCTCTTTTTCAATCTCTCTTTCATTCTCTCATACACATATATTTATTTTTTTTCTTTAATTTTCTATTTTTCTTTCTTTCTTTTCCATACACATACTTTTCTCTTTATTTTTCCCTCTCCTGACATCTTTTTCTCTCTTTTCAAAGATCTCAACTCCTCTCTTTCTCGCAGCATACAATCTGAATTTTAAAGAAAAATCAGGCTAGAGACGAGACGAAACTTTGAAAGTAGGTTGTGTTCAAGGAATGCGATGTACAAAAGAGATGTATAGGGTTGGGTATGGAATTCGGCGATGTACGGGACCTCCGATGTGAAAGTCACGTTACCAAATGCATGACGAGGCTAGCAACAAACGATAAGCACAAGGACATGATCACTGCTTGAAATTAAAACTCCCAAGAGAGAAGGGTCCTAGCCCAACTCATTACGCTAATCGCACTTATGGTGGAGCGAAAAATAAGTTTGGCTTTGTATAGGATTTTTTTCTTACTCTCAACTTGGAAAAAGAGGTTTTGCTAACCTTTATCACAAGGGTTTTTAGATAATTTTCAGAATTGAATTCCTCCAACTTTTAGCATCGAAGATAGCACAACCAAAATGAAAAGCTCAAGATCGAAGCATGGTATGGGTACTTTTAGAAGTAGCAATTCCACTAAGCACCACGGTAAACGTTTTTCAAACCACATACTTATGTTCATATATCAAAAACTAAAGATGAACAAACGAGTGAATCAAGATAAGCATCACACAAGACACAAAATTTAAAGGACCCTTTTTATTTGATTTTTTGAAGCAACACTAAATTAAGACTCTTCAAACTTGCAAAAATTTAAAAACACACTCAAAAACTAAAGACTCTTAAACTCTAAAACTTTCTCGAAAACTAAACTCTCTCGAAGACTAAACTGAACCAATCTAAACTTGAAACTAAAGGCTAGCTAGCTAGCTCTCCCCACGCTAAAATCATACGACGTCCTCGTCGTATCTTACAAAAAATCCTAAGTGGGAAAACTAAACCTAGTGATACTTTCTGCAACTATTGCACCACTTGCCCTTCATGTTCCCCACCATGCCGAATAATTTGTGCACGTTGTGATTCAGGAACTTGTAGTCGTCTTCGACCATGCGTTCCAAATCCTTCATACGCTGCCTCATCGCCTCCATGGCCTGGAAACATTCGTCGACCGATGCAAAGAGCTCCGAGATGGAGTGACGGCAAGCCACACAACACATCGGATGCATCCCGAAAGGGTCGTCATCGCCAGGGTCTCCGCCGTCGTCGTCGCCTTCGTCGCCATCTTCATTGTCATCGTTGCCGTCGTCGTTGCCGCCGCCGTTGGGGCCTTCGGGAGTCTTCTCCTTGGGCAACTCTTCCCAAATGTACAAGTCATTATCATCTCTTCCGGCAGCTGCCCACGAGCTCGGGCTACGATCATCGGAATAGTCGCTATCCCCATAGTCCTTAGGCTCGGGCGACACCTCCTTGTAATCCTTCTGCTTCATGCCTCGGATGTGCGCCGACCTTCGAACGGGAGTAGGGACGTTCTCCTCTTTGACGGGGTTGCGAGATGTGATAGCTCCGGTCGGGACACGCCCTCCGCAACGGATGCGGGAAATCCTCTTGATCTCCACGGGTAGCTTGAGCTCGCATCGCTTTGCCTCCTCCATCGATGGCTCCTTGGCACCTTGCTTCAACTCTACGCTCTTTGGAGACACCATGGCTGTTGCGTGGGTGCAAAAGAATGCTAGATGGGATGGGTTCCCGAGCTCCCAATTCGGCCAAATAAATAGTCCGAAAAGGAATACTTTAGAAACCACATTTTCCTTATTCAAACTTCCCTTAAAATTTTTTGACCAAAGAAGGAAGTTGAAAAGGAGCGAATCGGGGAAAAACCGGGGCGAACCGCCACCGGGCCCCCACTGGGTCGGTCGGACCGAGCCGGCCGGCCCACCCTGTTTCGGGGGCTGGTCCGATCCCGTCTGCTGTGAACCACCCTTTTTTCGCATTCTTAGCCCATGAGAAAAAGTTGGCCCAGTAAATCTTCGCGAGAAACTTCAGAAAAATAAATGAAAACTATTTACAAAAATCAACACCTTGTTTTACGTCCTAGGCTGGACGTTCGGACTCTTCTTCCATGGTGAAGACATCAACATGATGAAGGGGCACAACGTCGGGTTCATAGTAAACCTTAAGCCGTTGACTATTCACCATGAATTGATCACCTTTCACGTCCATAATGGTTACCGCTCCGTTGGAGAGCACTGAATGAACAATGTAAGGTCCGTCCCACTTGCTTTGCAATTTCCCCTTTCCGAAGGTTTTAAACCTCGAATTGTAGAGGAGGACCTTATCTCCTTCTTTAAACTCTTTCTTCTTCAACCTTTTGTCATACCACCTTTTAATTCTCTCTTTGTATATGCTTGCATTCTCGTATGCTTTCAACCTCATCTCCTCTAGTTCACTTATTTGAATTCTTCGCTTTACCACCGCAGCATCAAGATCAAGGCTCATCTCTTTGATCGCCCAATAGGCTTTATGTTCCAACTCAACCGGAAGGTGGCAAGCTTTTCCATAGATGAATTGATAAGGGGTCATCCCTATCGGTGTCTTGAATGCCGTTCGATACGCCCACAAAGCTCCGTCTAATTTCTTTGACCAATCTTTGCCTCCCTTCTCTATGGTTTTGTTGAGGATGCTTTTTAATTGCCTATTCGATGTTTCCGCTTGTCCGTTGGTTTATGGATGATAGGCCGTAGAGATCACATGTTCAATTCCCAATTTGGACAAGCACTGTTTGATATTCTTCCCGGTGAAGTGAGTTCCTCCATCGCTAATCAAGATTCTCGATGTACCGAAACGAGGAAAAATCATGCTCTTGATCATCGCAATGGACTCCTCCGTGGAAGCTTTACGACATCGCATGGCCTCTACCCACTTGAATACATAATCAATCATGACTAGGATGTGCTCATATCCATGTGAGTTTTTTAAAGGCCCCATGAAGTCTATTCCCCACACATCGAATAAATCGATTTGTAGATTATATCTCAAGGGCATAGAATTTCTCTGAGAGATATTTCCGGTTCTTTGGCATTCGGGGCATGATTCAACATATCTTTTAGTATCTTCATGCATCTCTGAGCAATAGAATCCGCTAGACCACACTTTTGCTTGGGTCCTAAAATGGCTATAGTGTCCACCGTACTCCGCCGAGTGGCATTTTCTCAAAATTTCTAGCCCTTCTTCTCTTGGCACACATCTTCTCATGACTCCATCATTGCCAAGTTTGAAGAGGTAAGGTGCATCCCAAAAGTTTTTTCGACTTTTGAAGATTATCCTCCTTTGAGAGTTTTTATCTAGATGGTCAAGAGGCATCTTCTGAATCGCTCGAATGATATCAATCATCCAAGTGTCTTTATCGAGCACTCGATAGAGGTGGTCATCTCTCATCTTGTCTTCTATGGGCTCTTTGTCTTCTTGTCCACGATTCATCCTAGACAAGTGATCGGCTACAACATTCTCCACCCCCTTCTTATCACGTATTTCAACATCGAACTCTTGGAGAAGAAGGATCCAACGGATCAAACGTGGTTTAGCATCCTTCTTAGCCAAGAGATACTTGATGGCCGCGTGATCGGTCTAAACAATGACCTTCGAGTTCACGATGTAAGATCTGAATTTTTCAAAGGCGAATACCGCCGCTAGCAACTCTTTCTCCGTAGTGGCATAATTTAATTGTGCCTCATTAAGAGTTTTACTAGCATAGTAAACGTCGTGAACTCGGCCTTCCTTTCTTTGAGCCAAAACCGCTCCTACGGCATAGTCACTTGCATCACACAGGATCTCGAAAAGTTGGCTCCAATCCGGAGGTTGAATAATGGGAGCACTCACCAAAGTGCTTTTCAAGGTCCAAAATGCCACTAGGCACTTCTCATCGAAGTCAAAAGCCACATCCTTTTGAAGGAGATGTGTTAAAGGCTTAGTGATCTTCGAGAAGTCCTTAATAAATCTTCTATAAAATCTGGCATGGCCTAGAAAGCTCCTCAAGGACTTAACATCCGTCGGAGGTGGGAGTTGCTCAACCGTCTCCACCTTAGCCTCGTCCACTTTGATTCCTCTCTCGGATATAACATGTCCGAGCACTATGCCTTGCTTAACCATGAAGTGGCACTTTTCCCAATTTAAAACCAAGTCTACCTCCGCACACCTCGTGAGGACCTTATCCAAGTTTGCCAAGCAATCCATGAGCGTCTTCCCATAAACGGAAAATCATCCATGAACACCTCGACAATTTCTTCGATGAATTCCGAGAATACGGCCATCATGCAACGTTGAAAAGAGGCCAGAGCGTTGCATAGACCGAAGGGCATCCTTCTACATGCAAACGTTCCATAAGGGCATGTAAATGTTGTTTTGTGTTGATCATCCGGGTGAATGGGAATTTGCATGTACCCCGAGTACCCATCGAGAAAGCAAAAAATAAGTGTGGTTTGCTAATCTCTCGAACATATCGTCAATGAACGGTAGGGGGAAGTGATCTTTCTTCGTTGCTTTGTAAAGCTTACGATAATCGATACACATCCACCACCCGGTCACGATTCTTTGCGGTATCAATTCGTCCTTCTCATTCTTCACCACGGTTAAACCTCCTTTCTTCGGTACACAATGTATCGGGCTCACCCATTCACTATGCGGAACCGGGTAGATGATTCTGGCATCAAGTAACTTGATGACCTCTTTCTTTACTACCTCTCACATGGCATGAGTTAGCCTCCTTTGGTGGTCCACTACGGGCTTACATTGGTCTTCCATTGGTATACGATGAGTGCAAAAGGCTAGGCTAAGACCTTTGAGATCATTAATCGAATATCCAATCACCTTCCTATGTTTTTTCAATAAAATCAGCAACTTCTCATTTTCTTCGGGACTCAACTCGTCGCTCACAATGACTGGATAAGTCTTGTCTGGGCCCAAAAATTCATACTTCAATCCTTTGGGCAAAGGTTTAAGGTCTACCTCGGGCACTTGTGGCTCCTCGGGTTTAATCTCTCCTATGTCCTCCAATTTTTCTTCCTCCACGCTTCCGTCTTGTGGTTCTAAACCTTTCGTTGCGTCATCTAGTTCTTCATCTTGTTGATCATTAACTTGATTCTCCATCGCCCTTTGCAGCGGGTCTCTAAGGGTTTCTACAAAACAAAGACTATCTACCTCCTCTACTTCGTCTTCGGGAGAAAAAGGTGAAGGGTGTTTAGAAACGCGAAGAAGTACTTTCCATTAAGGTTCATTGTTACTTTGGCTTTTTTCTGGCATCCAGCACGGCATCAACCAACTTAAGAAAGGGCCTACCTAGGATTATGTGATCATGATTACTATGGTACGCATCAATAACAAAGAAATCGGTTAGTATACATTTTCCAGAGATTATTACATTCATGTTGCAAGCAATACCTAGAGGTCTAATAGTTCTACAATCTCCCATGATTAGTTTCGTTGATGTTGGGGCTAAGTCTAGGTTAGGGATGGCAGTTTTGCCCGCGGGCGCGGGTATCCGCGGGTACCCGACCCGACGGGCGTGGGTACGGGTAGAAAAATCCGCCCGCGGGCGCGGGTACGGGCATCAAAATCCGCTCGCGGGTGCGGTACGGGCATCAACTCTCACCCGCGGGTATACCCGCTACCCGCATCTAAATAAAAAAAACCCATTTTTCCTATGCACATGACTATAGCCCAGCCCATTAACAAACCCTAACACACCTGTTCCCACCCTTCACGGCTTCACCCCCACGACCCACACCCGGCCGCCCTCTTAGCTCTCTGTCTCGACTCGAGTCCTCCTTACAAAAAAAGTTTCTAGCGGTGGCAGCGGCACATCTAGGTCAGGTCGGGTGGTCCGCAGGCGGCGGCGCAGGAGACCGTCGGCATGACGGCACCACGGGTCCCGGACTCCCGGTCGCGGCTTCCCGAGCCGCGGCGGCGCGCCACCATCCGCCCGCGGCCCGCGCCGCTCGCCGGCCGAAGGCCGAGCTCACCACCTCGTCCGGTTCGGGCACGGGCCGCCGCCGTACAACGCCCGGGGCTCCTCGTCCTTGCCGCCGCCGAGCCATGCTCGCACATGGCGCGGCGTGGACGGTGGTCTCGGCGGTCGCCGCGTGAGGTGGGGCCCCAGCATGGACCCCATTCTCCTTCTCCCCGTCGTCCCTGACACGAGGCGCGTCACGCAAGGAATCGCGGCGCCCACGCGCGCGGCGCAGCAGGGACACTGCCGGCGCGTTGCGGGCACGGGTAAAGCCGATACCCGCGGTTACCCGCCGGGTGCGGGTACGGGTAGCATTTTTCACCCGCGTGCACATTCGCGGGCGGGTAAAGGCCGGCGGCGCGGGTATGCTCGCGGGCGGGTAAATGTCCTACCCGCACATACCCGATCCGCTGCCGTCCCTAGTCTAGGTTGTGGTCTTGAACTTTATCGTAAATTTTAGAAGATAGGACACTTACTTTGCATTGAACTCCATTGATCTCGCAACTCAACTGTGGTGTCGTCTTCTCCTCTTCTGTCACACCCGGATTTAAGGACAAATCCGAAGGCATAGAACACATGTGCGCCAGGATCAAGTTTCACACATGCGTTGACTCAGTGTATACCAAACACAGTGTAAAAGAGTAAAGGGAGTATTAAAACTTTATTACATGTCCGAATGTCTCCAAATCGTAACATAAGCGAGTACTAGCAGCGGTAAAGGATGTCTCCACAGGCAGCTGACTGGTGGCACGCACGCCTAGAAACCATCGAACTCTCCAGTAAAGTCTTCGAAGCGTCCGTCTGAGCAGCAACCGGGTTGTGTAGATGCATATAAAAGAACAACAAGCATGAGCACATGTCGTACTCAACAAGGGAAAACTATATAACAACATGCAAAGGCTTTATGGTGGAAGCTTGTGGTTGCATAGCAGATCGGCATTTTAGTTGGTCAAATTTTATTAAGCAAGCTGAATTACTAGCAAATGTAAGTTTATACCAACCTAGAGATTAACATAAGCATCATCATCATAAACAAAAGTAAATGCAACAAGTTTAATCCATCTTCCATAGTTTACTCATGTGAGGGTCCAGGCCGCCCGTGACCGTGGGCACGGCTAACTAGTCAGTTTTACACTCTGCAGAGGTTGTACATCTTTACCCACAAGTCGCGTAAAAGTCCCGAAGAACTTTAGACCCAACCATGCGATGCTGATCAGGCATCATACCACACTGCCGAGGTGTGATTGCATAGGGACGCTACGAGGCCGTTACAAAGATCCCCATATGCAGGCTGCCCGCTAGGTTACCTGATCAGTGCAGCGTATAAAGCTCCTGGGCGAGTATCGTGTCTTAGCTAAGCCCACACCTACGCCCGAGCAGGTCCATACGCCGTCTACAGTCAGCCCCCAACCCTTATCACGTAAAGCATACCTAACATCTAGTTCACTAACTATTAAGCCAAGACAGAGCCATATGTCTTGTGGTTGTACTGTTTTCCTGGGTGGTCGCTCCATGTTCCGATTAACACAGGTGATCTTGTTTAATGATGGTACATCATAAGTAAAGCAAGATTAACATTGTTGTTCATCAGAACCACCATAAACCCAAGTTGAGCAACTAAGCATGGTCTACCCAACATAAACATAAACCCAGGTTGATCAAGGCATAGGATAAACAAAGCTAGTCGAACCTTAACAATAGGACCCATCAATTTAATGCAAAGCAATAATAAATAATGGTGTAATTAGAATGCATGTTGTAATAGGATCAACGGGAATGCAGCAAGGACTTGCCTTCTACCAACGCTTGTTGCTGCTGCTCAAGGTCTTGGAAATCTTCAACTACGGCGTATTCCACGAACGAACCGTCTTCTACGCACCACATCATTCACATACAAGCATACAATGGAAACAAATAATAAACAATCACCAAACAGTACCAAAAGAACAAAACATGGGCAAAAAGTTGTTCTACTCGTCGAGACGATCGCGTGGATATAAAGAACGCTAAAAACGTAGCTAAAACGCAGAAGATATGGAGAAAACAAGATTGGAGGACCTATTCGTGATTATCTATAGATTTAACGGGCTAGCAAGGAAGATTCCCGAGACACATCAAACAGTGCTCGCGAATAGATCTAATGCTAGGGTTAGATCTGCAAAAGGGGCTCGGGATAGATCTGTTTGTAAGGAATCTAAAGATTTAGGGGGTTATGCGGGAACTTGCAAGACACATAAAAAGATCTAAAATTTATCAAGAAAGACAGGGGTCTATCTGCAAAATCGTCGGGTCTTCTTCTTCCTCAGGCCGGCCCTGGATGGCGGACAGAGAGACCACTGGCTGTCGACGGCGCCGGCGACTCGGGCGACGAGGGGCACGAATGAGGCCAGGAATCGGAAAAGGAGGACGAGGGGACCCCGTAGATGTGCTCACCCGCGGCGGACGGCAACGGAATCGACCGGATACGGCGGCGGCAGAGCTTACGGCCGGCACGGGCTCCGGCGGGGGCGGCGGCTAGGGCTCGCGCGCGGGAGCAAGGCGGTGCGGGCGGCGGCGGCGCGAGAGCGGGGCGGCGGCTAGGGCTCGCGCGCAAGAGGCTCGGCCTTGCCTTTGTAGGAGCGGGGGCGGCGCGCGGGCACGCCCCCGCCTAGGGAGCGGCGGCGGCCATGGCCTGCTGCTGCCGGGCCCTGATGGGCTTTGGAGGACGGGCCAAGGGCGGGTCGGAGCGGATTGGGTCGGGCCCAGGGGCTCGGCCCAATCCGGTAGGATAGGTTGTTTTTTTTTCAAATTTATTTTTTATGCGAAAACAAATTCCAAAAAAGTCTAGAAATTGTTAAAAGGCACAAAAAATACTCCAAAAATCACAAAAAATCCAGGAAAAATTCCTAGAGATAGATTAAGACATGAACAGTCCAAATAAAGCATTTGGAGCTCATGAAAAAGATTTTTAGAGCCTTCTAATAAATAGAAATAGCTCAAAGAAAATGAGAATAAATTCCAGAAAAATCCGGAAAATTCTCGGGAGAGTTTGGACAACACCTAAACGCATTTTCAATCCTTTTGCACTCAAGAAACACAAAGATGCATCGGCATGAATGCAACACACACAACTTTTATTTGATTCAGAAAAAAACGAGACAAGGACTTTTCCTATACTAGATTTCCTGTAAAGAAAAATAAATGTAGGGCAAAATTTTAAATTTTAGACTAAATCGTTGTTTAAGTTTTCTTCCTATTCACATCCTGAAATTGGAAATTTCAGGGTGTGACAAATCTACCCCCCTTAAAAGGAATCTCGTCCTCGAGATTCGGAAGGACTAAGAAAGATTTTGAGAACGGTAGGGTAGAACTGATGTGAGAACAATGTTGATAGAGAACATACCCAACACGGTCGTTGCATTTATGTGGTTCAATCTACCACGAGCGGAGCTCTGCTGTCCCTTAGCGCTTTGCGGGGTCTAGTTTCCATTCCTCATCTGATGACTCTGCACTGGGGTATTCAGGACGCTCCTCTGGGGACAGTTGTTAGCATAGTGACCAGTCTCTCCACACTTCAAACATGTATTACCAACAGGAGTACTTTGCACACTAGGTCTCACTGGGGTTCTTGCTGGGGTGTTCTGACTAGTCTGCTGGTCATTGAGGCGTGGAGTGTCTGTGGAGTGGAATGCTGCAACTCTTGAATGGGGTGCTTGAAAGGTTGATTGTTCCGCTGAAACTGTTTGTGCCCGGGGTTGCCACCTGAACCTCCAACATGGGGTGTTGTCCCCTGCGGTGGAATGAAATGGGGAGGAGTGCTGCTCCCAAACTGCGCAGAAGTAGTGGCCTTCATCTTCAGATTTCCCAATTCTATGCGCATGGCCTCCAGGGTGATGGCCTTGTCTAACAGGTGCTGGAAAGACGGAAAAGTGTGAGATGTCAGATGGTACCGAAGCGGTCCAGCCAATCCCTCCATGAAGCGCTCCTGCTTCTTTGGGTCATCTGCCACCTCCTCTGGTGCATAGCGAGACGACTCGATGAACCCGTCCCGGTACTCTGTCACTGACATCCCCCTGTTGGAGAGAGAGGAACTCCTTCTTCTTCAGCCTCATCAACCCTGCAGGAATGTGATGGTTCCTGAAGCTCTCAGTGAACTCCTGCCAGGTGTGGCGTTTGGCGTAGCATGGGCGGTAGTGTAGGCATCCCACCATGCTCCCACTGACCCCTGGAGTCGTCCTGCTGCAAATAGGACCTTCTCTCTGTCATCACACTGAGCGGTGGTGAGCATCTTGCCCACAGTCTTCAGCGAATCATCAGCATCAAGCGGATCAGCAGCATGGGTGAAAACTGGCGGATGGTGGCTCATGAACTCCCTGTGCTTGTTCATGGGCGCCGGCTACTGTGGTGGTGGCTGAGGAGGGTTGTTGACTTGGGCCTGCAGGTTGGCCACAGTGTTGGTCAGGTTCTCCAAGAGTTGTAGCTGATTCTGGAAGAACTGCTGCATGGGATCCATTGGTGGTTGCTGTTGTGCACTGCTGGAACTGCTGGCTCTCCCTGGACGAGACACCGGAGGCTGATCAACACCCTACCCGGACCTGGTGTTCACCATCTGAGTGTTAGGAACATTGACTTAGATGATTACACAAAGAGAAAAGCTCAAAAGGTTAAGCAATGCAGACTTCCAGTTTAAGACAGATTCTGTCAGGTATAACTCTCAACGTGAATAACCAAATATTATGATCTTTTTAACAGTAAAACATAATGGCATTACGGAACTAGTCCAACTAGAATCACCTCGATCGGAGTTTTATAACTTCAGATATAAAATAAACAAGTCGGGTATATCTGCAGTGCTAACAGATTCAAGTAGCTCCAAAGTTTCAGGCATCACTCTCTGAAGATGAAATCAAAATTTCTGAATTTTGGACAGAAAGACAACCATGAAATTTCTGAACTTCTCCAACTGGATTTGCCTCAAACGGAGGTCTATAGCCCAAGATATAAAATAATGAAGTCAATGTGTCAGCAGAGTTTTACAGATTCTGACAACTCACATGTTTCATGCATAGCTCCTAGGTTATGTATTGGATGGGGCTGAAGTTTTGACAGAAAATCGGTAATGAAATTTGTTAACTATCCCAACTGGTTTTGCATCAATCGGAGCTCTGTAGCTCGAGATATGAACAAAACATTACTGCTGTGTCGAAGGTTGACGAGAACAGATTTGCAGCAAGATAGAGTCCAAAGTAGATGAGTAAAGATTTAATAAAGGATTAGGAATGTGCAAGATAAAAAGGAAAGTTGAGACAAAGATTAACCCCAACTAAGCAAACTTATACTAAACCAATGTCATTGTGGTTATCAACCCACAACACATTGCACTCAATCGAAGATCCAAATCAAGCATTAACACAAGATGAAGCATTCAAACACACCACTAAACTAAGCACACCTAATCGTCGATCGTGACTAGCGATTTCATAAGGATAGAGCCTAAAGAACCTAGACCATAAGGAAGATCTTCAGCTTGAACATGATAAGGTCATTAGATCACTGAGAACAACTGTGAACACAGGTAGGAAAAGGTTAGAGAGCATAGAATAGATGCTAAAGATTTCCTTAGAGCAAGAACAAGGTAAAATTGAGTGAAAAGATTGATCAAGATAAGATAGATAACAAGTAGAATATCAAGGATGGGAGTAAAATCAAGGATAGGTATATTAAGAATGGAATTAAAGCATAGCATGGAGTAAGCATGGCTTCTAGATGGTTATAATCATTAAGTTCAACCATTTTCTAACAAGGCTAACGTCCTACAGTCAACACGGCTCTGATACCACTTTGTCACACCCGGAATTAAGGGAAAATCCGAATGCATAGAACACATGTGTGCCAGGATCAAGTTTCACACATGCGTTGACTCAGTGTATACCAAAACACAGTGTAAAAGCGTAAAGGGAGTATTAAAACTTTATTACATGACCGAATGTCTCCAAATCGTAACATAAGCGAGTACTAGCAGCGGTAAAGGACGTCTCCACAGGCAGCTGACTAGTGGCACGCACGCCTAGAAACCATCGAACTCTCCAGGAAAGTCTTCGAAGCATCCGTCTGAGCAGCAACCGGGTTGTGTAGATGCATATAAAAGAACAACAAGCATGAGCACATGTCGTACTCAACAAGGGAAAACTATATAACAACATGCAAAGGCTTTATGGTGGAAGCTTGAGGTTGCATAGCAGATCGGCATTTTAGTTGGTCAAATTTTATTAAGCAAGCTGAATTACTAGCAAATGTAAGTTTATACCAACCCAGAGATTAACATAAGCATCATCATCATAAACAAAAGTAAATGCAACAAGTTCAATTCATCTTTCATAGTTTACTCATGTGAGGGTCCAGGCCACCCGTGACCGTGGGCACAGCTAACTAGTCAGTTTTACACTCTACAGAGGTTGTACATCTTTACGCACAAGTCGCGTAAAAGTCCCGAAGAACTTTAGACCCAACCATGCGATGCTGATCAGGCATCATACCACACTGCCGAGGTGTGATTGCATAGGGACACTACGAGGCCGTTACAAAGATCCCCATATGCAGGCTGCCCGCTAGGTTACCTGATCAGTGCAGCGTATAAAGCTCCCGGACGAGTACCGTATCTTAGCTAAGCCCACACCTACGCCCGAGCAGGTCCATACACCGTCTACCGTCAGCCCCCCTTATCAGGTAAAACATACCTAACATCTAGTTCACTAATTATTAAGCCAAGACAAAGCCATATGTCTTATGGTTGTACTGTTTTCATGGGTGGTCGCTCCATGTTCCGATTAACACAGGTGATCTTGTTTAATGATGGTACATCATAAGTAAAGCAAGATTAACATTGTTGTTCATCAGAACCACCATAAACCCAAGTTGAGCAACTAAGCATGGTCTACCCAACATAAACATAAACCCAGGTTGATCAAGGCACAGGATAAACAAAGTTAGTCGAACCTTAACAATAGGACCCATCAATTTAATGCAAAGCAATAATAAATAACGGTGTAATTAGAATGCATGTTGTAATAGGATCAACGGGAATGCAGTAAGGACTTGCCTTCTACCAACGCTTGCTGCTGCTCAAGGTCTTGGAAATCTTCAGCTCCGGCGTATTCCACGAACGAACCGTCTTCTACGCACCACATCATTCACATACAAGCATACAATGGAAACAAATAATAAACAATCACCAAACAGTACCAACAGAACAAAACAAGGGCAAAAAGTTGTTCTACTCATCGAGACGATCGCGTGGATATAAAGAACGCTAAAAACAGAGCTAAAACGCAGAAGATATGGAGAAAACAATATTGGAGGACCTATTCGTGATTATTTATAGATTTAAGGGGCTAGCAAGGAAGATTCCCGAGACACATCAAACAGTGCTCGCGAATAGATCTAATGCTAGGGTTAGATCTGCAGAAAGGGCTCGAGATGGATCTGTTTGCAAGGAATCTAAAGATTTAGGGGGTTATGCGGGAACTTGCAAGACACATAAAAAGATCTGAAATTTATCAAGAAAGACAGGGGTCTATCTACAAAATCACCGGGTCTTCTTCTTCCTCAGGCCGGCCATGGATGGCGGACAGAGAGGCCACTGGCCGTCGGCGGCGCCGGCAACGAGGGGCACGGATGAGGCCAGGAATCGGAAGAGGAGGACGAGGGGACCCCGTAGACGTGCTCACCCGCGGCGGACGGCAACGGAATCGACCGGATACGGCGGCGGCAGAGCTTGCGGCCGACACGGGCTCTAGCAGGGCGGCGGCGGGGGCAAAATATTAAAATTTAGACTAAATCGTTGTTTGAGTTTTCTTCCTATTCACATCCTAAAATTGGAAAATTCAGGGTGTGACATCTTCTTCGGATCCTATCGTGTAAACTTCGGCGAGGCGAGCATATGGCGATGCTTCGGGCTTGATCCCCATGATTCTTTTCACCTCAGCTATGTGTTCCGGATCCACTTCATCATCTCCAAAGAGCCATTGAAATATCTCACCGGTAGTCTCAAGATCGTATGAATCTTCCGCTTTCTTTTTCGGTGGGAAATCCACTTCCAATGCTCTTGCCATCTCCTTTTGATTAGGGAAAGGTCTTCTCTTATCGAATACTTCTCCGTAATTGATTGGGACCCAATCCATTGGTTTGAACTCCCTTAATGGCTTCGCGCTTGACATGCTTCTCTTGTTTGTTTCATTTGATTCGGTGAAGTCGACGCTCAGGGTAGTTCTTGACTTGATGTGCTCTACTTCAAGCTTTCTCGGGATTGGCTCCTCTTTTGTGACTTTCGGGGTTGCCTCTTTAGAAAATTCAGCACACTTCTTCCTTGAATTGTATTCCGGCTCTTCCGCAAGTCTTGTTTCCCAATCTCTTCGCATGGCCGCCGCTTTACTAATTTTTTGTAGAAGATGAGAGGCTTCCGTGAGTGTTTTCTCCATGAGATCCCCACCTACACACATTTGGACGTGTTGCATGAAACTAGGGATTAGGGAAAAGAAAAAGATATGCAAGAGTACGTCACCGGAGAAGCCTAGTCTTGGTCCTTGTTCGATCAACTCATTAAACCCATTCCAACCTTGGTATATCCCTTCCTCTTCTCCTTGCGTGAAAGTGATCACTTGCCTCCTTAGATGTTGAACCTTGCTAATTGGAAAGAACTTCTCGCAAAACTTCTTTGTCAACTTGTTCCAATTGCCTTCAACTTCAAATGATGCAAACGAGTACCACGTCTTTGCTTCACCAGCAAGTGAGTAGGAAAAGAGATTCCATTTGAACCATTCATCGGGGACTACTTCTTGACGCACCGTATTGCATAGCGTTGTGAAATGCCTTATGTGTCTATATGGGTTCTCCGTAACCATCCCTTCAAACGGGTTTGCCGCCGCCATCTCGATGATCTTGGATTTGATTTCATACTTGGTCACTTCAAGCTTCGAATCTGACTCTTGTACTCTTATGTCTTCACATCGAGGACTAGCGTAATCCCTTAGTGATTTCTCCGGTTCTTCCACGGGTTGATTAGCGAACGCCATCTAGACAACAAGATAAAAACAAAAACAAAACAAAACAAAACAAGTGGTTTTCTAGACAATATGGGTGAGATATTACCAAACAAACATAAACTAAATATAAAAGAAAGTTAAATGCAAACCAAACGATGTAAACTAGCTTGCTCCCCGGCAACGGCGCCAGAAAAAAGGGGCTTGTTGACGGATAAAAGACGTATCCACCTACGATCCCCAAGCGTACGGACCTACACCTTTTTCACCACGGGATTCCCAAGGTTCTTGTCAATCCGCGGCGAAAGGGTATTACAAGCGTTTGATCTACTTCTACTCACTAGCTACTCCAACCCTATCTAAGGTTAAACTAGAAAACGACTACACTACACTAGAGAGAACGACTAAGCTATCAAGATAGGAGACACTCGTCCATGGGTCTACGAAACATGAACATGCAACCGCTTTAAACATGAAAACAAATCTAATCTATCGGGGGTTGTGACCACAGTTTCGCTCTTTTCCTCCCCCCTCCCCCGTACTGTCACTACGCGGAGGTATTCGTGACTAGACCTATGATGGACACGGCGTATTGAATTGGTCCAAGGGAGCGTTGGGATCCATACTTCCTTTATGGCACGGTAGCTAACCTTAAGCATCTAAGCACATTCAACACAAGATGATAGATAGATTAACCAATAAATTATGATTACATCTTCAAAACCTATTACAACCCATGGACGAATAAGGACATTACCCCATCAAGGTGCTAGACATGGCACCGTTGATCATGATCACCCTTCCGACGGTGTCTTCCTTCTTCTCCACTTGTGGGTGCTTCCTTCGAGATGGTCGATCCTCCTCTGGAGATCTCCCTTCTCTCTCTCTAACTTGTGGATGGCCTCTTGGTGTGAATGGCTCTCTCCTTTTCGAATGGCGGCGCCTCCAGGGACTTAGGGTTGAAGATCCTTCGGGTGCAAGGAAAGGGGGGCCGAACCGACCCCGGAACTGGGCCAGGCCGGTCGGCTTGGGCCGACCGGCCCCGAGCCCATCCCGCCCGGCCTCGGTCGCCCCTTCGCTCCCGTGGGTCCTCAGGTGATTATGCACTTTGCCCCGTCCACTTGCACCATTTTGACGATGTCATCCTCGCGTCCAAGATGGAGGTTCTCCGTGCATGAAGTTCGGTCTTTACGCTTCAATCCTCGGGGATGTTCCTTTGTAACACTTCGGTCCTCGCCACCATTGGAAGTGATTTCATCAAGCTCATGAACACGAACAAGACTCCGTAAATGCTCCTTTGAACTTGTTGCGAATTCGTCCTTTATGTCCATGTTTTCCTGCATAAACACAACACTTCCAAATGCATGCACATAGATGAACTTATTACATGATTAGTGTGCCTAGTGGTAGGTTAGTTCTATAAACAAATCCAAACCAAAGTGTAATGAACATGTTTGGTGTACCAAAATACACCATCAACACTTTGGTTTGTTGGCAATTATTTCTACTCCCGACCATCACCTCGGGGGTAGAATGTGCATTTGATTTGTTTTGCAGGCATTTGCAGGCATGGTGAAGTGTTCCCATGAGTTCTTGACCAATGGCAATCAAGTTCATTAGTCATCTACAAGGCTTGAAAGGGAAGTCGTTGTTTCCATCAAAGTTTGAGCATGTGTTCAGAAATGTAAAATAAAAGAAAAGTTGAAAATCAGAAGCTCTATCAAGTTACAATTCCAATGCATCCAAGTTCGACGAATTTGAAGACCCGTACAAGAAGATATGGCAGAAACATTGAGCTTTGCGCGGTATGAAATCAGCTTTGGATAGATTGCATCGTCAGAGTAAAAAAGGGCACAACTCTTTTGTTCGGAACCCATTTCATGTGAATAATGACTCGTTGGAAATTTAATTTCGTGAACTTCAATTTGGAGTGGTGGTTCAGTACATTTTCTGTTTAGAAGAATAAGAAAATTTGTGGAAGATGAGGCAGCAACAAGAGCGACAAGGAAGTAGGTGATGATGGTATGATGAAGAGTTGGATCAATGGCTTTATGATAATAATGAGAAGTCGAAGGACAACTGAGCAAACAAGGCAAAGAAGTGTGAAGATGATTTTCAAACACATGCAATAGCACTCCAACTATGAGCGATTCAAGTTCTTCCACACTTAGCATCACTCTAAGCATGGGGGAGGATTTGAGGGATGAAAAGGAAAAGGACACTTAGAGTACAAGGATCACCTTCGCCAAAAGATGCTTATCATTCTTTTTCCATGTTAAGCACAATGCTTAAGCATGGGGGAGGTCACGCTGCACTTCACTACGAGCATCGAAAAGGATGGTATCTCGCCCTTAAATTTATCTTTGTTCATCTCCTTAATGCTTGTACATATATGCTTTGAACCATAAACAACCTCTGTAGTTATCTCTCGATCCATAACATGGCTATTAGGAGGACAACCTAGTTTTGTTAGTTTTATTTTTCTATAAATCATGATCACCATTAACTCGAGGTCACCACGATGATATTTTTTATGGTGTTACTTATGGAAAAGTGATGGAAGTTGCCGCTTTATTTTACCTACACAATGTTTTATATGACATGACTATTTGCTCTCTCTCTCTCTCTCAAAGAAACTTAAATTAATTAAATAATGGCTATTCATTTGTGGAGGTTAAATGACTAATTTTTAGACCCACAGACTCTATCTTGCTATTTGATTTAAGTTTACCAATGACCTATGCATTGTACTTGCTTTATTTAAAACTTGATTCTTATGCTATCTACATTTGTGAATCTCTTGCAAAGTAGTACCTACCAAAGCCTATACACATACAATTACTTTCATGATGTAACCTTTAGTTTGCAAACTTATATCTTGATGAGTTGGATTAGGATTGATTTATATGGTACAAGACTAAGAAATTGGCTATTCCTTTGTGTATCTTCTTCATGCTATCCATTTTTGTCCATGCATTGTGATTTCTACACTGAAATTTCACAAACTTCGCTGGGCATCCACCCTAATCCCAAAACATTTTTTGTGATAACCTCCTTGACCACAACCCAAATTGAGTATGGATGATCTTTAGATGAATTTTCTGAAGATTTTCTGGCAAGATTTCAAGACATGTAACATATGGAGGGACTCATCAATGCACCCAAGATCATGCAGAGTTTCGACATGGAGGATGCCCCTGAAGATTCACAAAGATTTATAAAGGAACACAAGGATTTTGTACTTCTCTAGCAGCCATAGTCCCCTCACTTCTATGCTCGTGGACGAGTAATCATTTAAGCATGGGGGAGGACTACTATAGCAAGTACTTTGTTGCTTAAAAGTTTGGAGGATCATAAATAATGATGAATAAAAAAAAGAGAAAGAAGAACAAGAGGAAGAAGAAGAGGAAGAATAATAATAATAATAATAATAATAATAATAATAATAATAATAATAATAATAATAATAATAATAAAGATAAAGAGAAAGAGAAAGAGAAAGAGAAATAAGAAGAAGAAGAGAGGAATAATGATGAATAAAAAAAGAGAGAAAGAAGAAGAAGAGGAAGGATAATAATAATAATAATAATAATAATAATAATAATAATAATAATAAAAATAATAATAATAATAAAGATAAAGATAAAGATAAAGAGAAAGAGAAAGAGAAATAAGAAGAAGAAGAAGAATAAGAAGAAGAAGAAGAAGAAGAAGAAGAAGAAATAAGAAAAATAAAAGAGAAGAGAAAAATAACAATGTTCATCGGTTCTTTTAGCTTTCATTAAATTTTAAAGAGATTTGAAGACAAGTCCATACTCAACCTTTTCCAACCATTTGCAATCCGTTAACAAGGACTTCATCTGTGCCTTAGGATCATCCACTTGCCACTTGCACATGTCCACCTATCTAAATGTGTGTGCTCCATCTCTCTCCCTTTCCAACATTTATTTTCCATGACCTTTTTGACTAGTCTTGGTAATTTCAATAGATCTCTCTTAGTTCGACAATATTTCAATATAATGTTTTGCTACGATTGTTTTTATCTACCAAGCTCCACATAAGCTTTCCACTTTCATATATTAGTAAAATAGGTTGAGAATAATCTAGTATAGGCTTGAGTGTTTCCATGAGCTTTTTGCAAGAGAACCTCACTTATGTCAGATGTGCAAATTTTTGAAAACACTTCACGATGCAACAAGGTAAAGGTTTGAAGTTTGCTTAAGTTTGAGAGAACTATATTTGTTTTATAGTGCATGTTCTTTAATGTTAGTCTATCTTCCATGATGAAGTAGCCGGTTAAAACTTGAACCTTAAATGCTAAATACTTGAAAAGCAATATGTCTTGTTGTGTATAACTAAGTGCAGGGAAGGCATTGAAGGGCAACACTGGTTTCCAAGTTAAGCAAAGATCTTGGGCTTGCTCAAGGACGAGCAAGGTTTAAGCATGGGGGTATGTTGACGATCGATTTTGGTACACCTAGCTATGAGTTTACCGTCAACATTTGCACATATTTGATATCCTAACTAATGGTACTAACCCCCTTGATATAACAAGTTCGCACTTGCATGTGGTTTTTGGAGTATGTTGTTTACGCAGGATTTAAGCACTTAAAGGAGCACTTCTGGGTAAAGTTCATCGAGCATTTTGTGAGAAGATCATGAAGCCCAACACAAGTCAAGACACGAAGTGAACATGACTCCAAATGACCCAAGGACTGAAGCATGAAGTTATAAATTTCTGGGGACTTAAGCAGAAGATGTTGGAGCTTGGACGACAAGTACCCCTATCTAATTTGCGGAGAAGACAACGTCAAGGGCCCACATGCAGAATTGTGCAAATCAACAATTGGACAAGAAGCTTCGGGGAGCGAACCGGGGCCGAAACGGGCCCAGGCCGGTTGGCCCAGGCCGGCCGGCTCAGCCCTATTTCGTGTCAGTTCGACCTCCCCTTTCACATAGACCCCCCTCGATCTATTTAAGGTTGCTATCCCGAAGGGCCGCTGCATCCATTCATCAGAGAGCCGCTGAATCAAAGCAAACACACCGAAGGAAGTCGACGGCCGCCGCAAGTCCTCAAGTTGCCTAGGAGATGGCCTAAGCCATGCTCTAGCTGCCATGGTTGGCCCTGCATAGCCAAGCCATGGTGGAGTTCTGAAGCCCATGCCTTGAATTCATCAAGGCAATTGTACACTCTACATTCGATGGTGATATAAATCATGTCTTCCCTTACTTTGATCTACTTCGGTGCATGCTTATTCATATGTGTAGCTAGCATATCCCTTTAGTAGGAATAGGTCTAATCGTGGTGGTTAGTCTATATCTTGCGGATACATTGCAGTAGTGCACGGACCGGTGCACGCACCTAGAGTCGTTAGGTGTTGATTACCTTCGCATAGTGACACTACGAGGGGAGGGAAAACTCCGAGCAAACGTGTAATGTTGAGTAGGATCGATGGCAAGTACCATGGGAGCCGTTGCGCGGTCACCAAGAGGATGAGCTACGAGTAAGAGCGCTTGGTGGGCGTTTTGTAAAGCTTTGGGAAACCTTAGACGTCAACATGCACCTTGCAAGGGCGTCCATGGGAAAGTTCTTAGAGATGACTGTTTATCATGGTATGAGATTAGTTTGGTTTCTCACCTTGGCCGGAGCGGCAACAAAAAGACGATAGGCTAGGGTTACCTTTGGTTATGTACCTTTATGGCTAGGTGGATGTGATCCATACATCCTTTCATGCTTGTATGATCTTTATGCTGAGGACCGGAGCGTTCGAGGACCGATGGATTGTCGCTCCCTGGTTTGTTGAGTGATTGACAATGTACTGCGGTCTGACTCTTGGCCGAGTATTACAGGTGTAGGTTGCGGGTTGATTTGCGTTGGTGCAGGTGAAGAGTGGGTGTGAAAGGTCTTAGCCTTGCGGGGCCTCCGAGGAGTGGAGAGACAAGTAGGTTCGGCTCGATGCAGCCGATGGCCGAACTGAGATCAAGTGCGGGTCGCATGTTGACAAGAAAAGTAAGATGAAGTCGTGGACAGGAGTCAATGCAGGGTAGTGGCTCACGACCGAAGTCTGCACGCGGGGTTTGCGGCGGTTCACCACAAAACCGTAAGGTTACTTGGTTGAACCACAAAACCAAGACCGAAGGCTCAGCGAGCGGAGACGGGATCCGAGCGCGTCAAGAAGCTTCCATGTCGGGGGACACGCAGCTGGATTACGGGGCGGGCCCAGGAGAGCTTGGTTGAGCCACAAAACCAACCCCGCCTGCATCCATCATGACGCCACCGCCAGCTCTCCTGGGCCCGCCCAAGACGATGTGACCATGTGAGACGTGTTCGGGATCCGGACCACCGACGAGAGGCCGCGAACAACGCCGGCCGTAGCTCTGCTTCATCGATGAGGTGATCAAGGACGTCGTCGCGGCACCGCGTTCCGGTTCCGGTGCCGGGATGCTAGTATGGGCACCGACCGCGTTCGGTGGTGAAATGAAGCTGCTCGCTCTCTGTCGCTCAGATGCAGGCGTTCAGTGTCTGGGCTGCTGGCGGAGCCTGGACGGGGAAGAGTCGTTGACCTGGAGAGGCCAGCGCGGCGCGGCACCGCAAGACTAGACAGCGTAACCGGCCACCGCGAGATCGCCGCGGTTTGCTTCGAGGCTGGTACGCGAGCAGAGTACCTCTTGACTTGGAATAGGCCCCGTATCTCGCGGCGGTCTGCACACGGCGCGGAAGCGGAGGAAGTCGCCGACCGGCGTCGCGCAGCCGCGCAGGTGGGCGGTTGCCGGTGATCTCGCCCAGCGCGCTCGCAGGGACCATGCTGTGGCCGCGCCAGCGTGCCGTGTGCGGCTCGGGGATGCTGGCAGCCGGATCCACCTCGCCGAGCTCACGGTAGCTAGCGACAAGTGTAACCTGGTTAGGATACTTGCATATCGCACCTAAATGCATGTCTGACTATGGTTTGTCGAGCTTGTTTAGGATATCTGAGGCTGCGATCGAGCTTGCGAGGTGACATGGCTGATCTGCAGATAACACTTGCAGGCATTTAGCAGACGGGATCGGCTCATCTAAAATTAACGCTGACAGCAATTTTCCTATGCATTCATCGGAGAAACACGGGAACTTATTCTACCACCAATTTGCTCGAACTGCATGCAGATTGCAGAGATCAACTAAACATGGACAGATCTAGCTTGTATTTCTCTGCATCAATACAACCAGTACATCACTTGATTGTTCCGTATTCCATATTACAACACATATGTTCTTACAATTCCAAACCCTCGGAAGCCATAATGTCACAAGCAGGCACTAAGAACCAGTCACCAACCCCAACATGCCATTTCATCTCGGCTTCCAAGCACACATGATTTCTGGACCTTGATGTTGATCCTTCGTCGCAGAGTACGCCCAATATGCTGCTGGCATATGCGACATTTGAGCTCTAGGCCTTAAAGGTTTTGAGTTACTATATCACAGTAGCGATACGTGAATCCCTCTCCCTCACTTCAAATACATCATGGTGTTTAGTGTATGACAGGTACATTAGCACAACATTTATTAGAAGACGTCAGGGGGGAAACGTCCAGGCATAGAGTTGTTCTGCTGAGCTTGCTTCAGATGCACTCTAAGCGCGTAGTTATTTATCTGCAATGAACCGCAATTCCCAGATTAACATTTTCACATTAAAATGTGAAAGGGTCAAAACTGCAACAGGTGATCAGCGGAGTACCTCGAGAGTTTTTAGCTGCTCCTGGTACTGCAATACCAGCTGTTTCAGGTTGTCAACCTCCTGATTCCTAGCATCAAACTCCTTTTGGCGCTCGTGTTGAATCGCAACACCACGCTTCAAAACAGCATTTTCACGTAGTATTATTGATAGTTGCTCCTTCAGCATCGCATTTTCCTATGGACAAGTATAAACATAACCACTTAAGCTTCCCAACGAGCACAGGTCCAACAGATCAAAATGCCTAGTGATGCATGCTATTATGCTGTATTACCCTGTGCAAATTCTGCACAGCTTCAGGCCCCGCTCGATCCATGATGGATTTTTCAAATGCTTCCAAAGCCCTGGAGGCACGAGCTCGAGCATCGTCTATGTCGGAGGAGCTCATCATCTCTTTGACAAATAGCTCAACCCATTCAGAGCTATGATTATTTTTATTATCATTATCAATTGCAGGGGGATGCTCAGTAACTGCACAGCCATTACTGACAGTGCCTGTCCAAGATGGAGAATCAGAAAGTTAGCATCAAAGGAAATGATTTATAAAGATGTAGCAAAAGGAAGTGATTTCTGAACGATACATATCCTAGAACAAATAGAGGCCTACTAGTAATACCCAAGAAAAAGAAAAGATAGAAGGAAGAGTATAAGAAAGATGGTTGGCACACTTGACAGTTAGCTTTAGCCAATACAAAGTACAGGCATTCACTGCTACCTCAGATAAACACTGATAATACGAAACGGGAAATCTGGATCAATAGGCATATGATGAAATGTTGGAAAGACAAGAAATGATGCCTCCTTGATGGCAACACCAAGCAAGCGGATTTTTACTGTAGCGAACATCAATCTAGCAAAGTTCTTACCAGTAATCAAACATGTGAATGCACAACTATTATATGCTACAAATTATTGCATGCAACTTTCTTATAATGAAATCCAATGTACCTTCAGATGGCAACTTAAGAGCTGCCGATAGACCATTCTCTGATGCACCAACAGTAGCGGATAGGATAGCCTCAGCTGACCCCAAGCGCAGCTCAGTCAATCTTTTTATTGCAGAATCTAAATCATCTCCAGATGCCTCAAGAGCTCTTTCGAGCAACTGGCATCATTTCAGAAATCAGTATCAGTATAACCCAAATGAAATTCAACATCACATCCTTGATCACTACCAAGACAACTATGATCAAGAATATAATCCTATCATTGCCAGTCTCTAGAAAAATAGTAATGTTCAAACGAAGTGCTCAGCTGCAGATAACAACCACATAACCAAGGAAACATGTCAACCAAATATATGTGAATACCATGGCGATATAGAAAATCTTACATGTGCGGTACACATGACATAGACCGATATAAATGTTGTTAATTGTTAGCTACCACAAATGAGTACAGGTTTTTCCAGAAGTTTACTATATCAAAATATGTGGGTGATTGTCAAATGTACATTCAAACTATCAGTATCATCTACATATTTACAATAGTGCAATACATCTCAAACAAGATTGATATAATATCTAGTTCGATTCAGTGTTTCAAATGGAATTTAGCAGAGAGCTATGCTCGTCGTTATAGTTAAATTAGTTTAATGCCTATAGAAAACTGAACAGATCACAAACTGGTAACTTTGTATGCTTCGGAGAAATGGTCAGGCGTCAGAACATCAAACTTTTTTGTGAGTAATCCAAACAAGGCACGGAAACTAGATGAAAGTTGAGATAATCTTGTCATTTGGGAGATTATAAACTATTATGTCCTCAACCTGAGAATTTCCAGTTGGCTTTAGTAGCAGCCCAATAGGCACACACTACACTCTTCACATGTCAATATTTATACTTCCACTGCTTGATGAACACCCAAATACAATTCTTTGTTTAATTCATAAGCATTGTGTAAAAAAAAAACAAATAGACATGCATCAAACATTTTAGCTCCATCTTTTTTTGCTTGAAAACAGATATGTCAATCATCTAAATGAATCAAACTAAATTCACTTAGTAAAAACACTACACATCAAGTTATGCAATAAAAACCAAAACTTTGGAACAAAGAGTCCTGTTTCACCAGACACTACAGCTTAAAAAATTGCAAAATCATGAATCTACTACCACAAGAATATGTATTTTACACATCCAAGTGCTCACACAAAATCAATCTAACTCGCGGTAGCAAGATCTAGATTCTATAAAGCGCTACGCACGAAATAGAAAGCTTTGTCGGAACCAAATGAGGCACCTTTCCCCATCCGAGGAGCGCCATTTCTCGCCGAGTTTTGCTAGTTAAAGATAAGCAAAGCACGCAGACGAACCTGGGGATCCATGTCCGGGAAGAGGGAGAGTAGGTGGTGGAGCAGCGGCTCCCTCCGGCGAGCCGGGGAGCAGCGAGCCCGCTTGGATGGGTGATGGTGATGGGAAGGGGACGGAGGGGAGGAAGGGGAAGGTATAAGCTCGTCGCCGAAGATGGAGGAGGACCTCTTGCCGCACACTACCGCAGACATGGTGTCCCCCACCCCCGCCGCCGGCTCTCCGCGCCGCCGATCCGTTCGTCGCCGCCGCCGCCGCCGATCGCGCTACTCGCCCCCGCCGCCGCCGGACACCATCTGGCCCGCCGGGGCCCGGCCGGTGCGCCCCTCCTCACACGGTGATCCACGGCGGGATGGGGGAGCTTGGGGTTCGGGCCTCGGGGTGGCCGGACGGGGGGTGGCTGGCCGTGGCGGCGGAGAGCCGGAGGAGGCGGCGGCGTTGCTGGGGGTGGGGGAATTGCGTTTGCTTGGGTGGTTTGGTTGGGTTGGGTGTTTTGCGACGCTGTGCTGGGCTTGAAGGTTTGTGTGTCACGTCACGTTTTTATATGGGCGTTGCGATGTTTCCGGCTCGGTGTGCATTTTCTTTCTTTTTCACTAGTGAATTAGTGATGTTGTTGCTTTCTTTTGAGTTTTTTTTTTGGCTGCTGCATGCTGGTTGCTGGAGTGGAATGTCTATGCAGGAGCACTAAAGGGTTTTTAGTAATAATTTTATCCAGATTTTCCGCTACATGGGTCGCATGGGCTTTACATGGATCCTGTCCGTGAGCTGCCGGGCAACTGCTGTACATGCCTTGCTAGTGCCTTCCATCTTTTCGCGTAGACATCTCCTATCTCACGCTTCGTAACCTTCTTTTCTCCTCGCATGGGAAGAAAAAAAACTTCACCGTGACTTGGATGCGCGGCACGGGATCGGAGTTAATTGGTACCGTGCACATGTCGTCCTCCGTCTCAAAGAATCCTTTGGCCATCGTATTCTCTCCCCTTTTCTCCTCGTCGTCACGTCGTCCCCCCGGCGTTATCCGTTGGTCGAGAAGGTGGCTGGCTCTCCATCGCTTGCCTGCTCACGTGCCGCCGGGGGGGACAGATTCGTGCTGCTCCGAGTTCCGAACTTCCGATGGATCGTGGCTCCGCTCCACTGGATCGGCAGCGTGCCACCTCGTCACCCCGGCGCCGGCCATCTTGTGGCGTTGGGACACCACGCTCCTGCTTGCGGGCGCGCGTGCCGTGTGGGTTGTCGAAGGCTAGAAGCGTAAAGCGACGTGATACTTTTTCTTTAGGGGACAGGAAAAAAGAGTGGTTTCCGGCCTTTGTAACCTAGCCACCTTCAGTTTTAAAGCTGATCACAAAGAATATAGATTACATTAGTCATTGTTTTGGATACCGGGCTACACAAGCACCATTGCCACCCAGATGATGATCCACGTTCAGAAGGTAAAACAAACTAGGCAACAACTCAAGGAAAGGTTGCTGAGCCTGGGGAACATTGCCGTTCCCGGCCATTCCTGAATTCTTTTGCATTTGTTGTTTTCTTTCTCATTAACATATGTTGTAACGTAGGTACTCACTTCAAAATTTGAGGATATAGTACAAACAGAGGGCAGTTATTCACAGCTCAAGAATAGACCACCACCACCGCACACAGTGACACAGGCACAACCTCCACTACATCCTACAAACAAAATCGCATTTTCCTTCGAGCATGGAAACGGTTGTCTCCTTCGGATCTCTCGTTCATGTGGTATATATGGGAACAGAAGCTCGCAATGGTGCTATTGCGTCAGCATACCCATCTGCTGCAGGGCGAACCTCAAGTCATTGGTCGTGTAGCCCTCAATGTTGATGATATTCGAGCTGTCGAGGGCGACCACGTCCTGCAAGGGGTATCTCCTGACGGTGTGGATCCTGTTTATAGGGATGTTGAATTCTCCCTTCAGGATGACCGTCCTGTGGAGACCCCCCAGCAGCTCCTCATAATCTGAATCACCACTTTCACCGACGAGGACTGCGACATTGGGTACCTCTATCCCCCAACGTAAACACAAGTACCTAACGGAACAAAAAAAATGTCATTGGTGGTAACAATATGCTACACAGGTGCAGACAAAGAGGTTACTGGAGTAACACAAAAAGCTCTATTTCAGCTTTTGCTTTCATTTTCTAAACAAAAAAGAGACAACTTTGCTTCGAGATAATAATGGAGCTTCCATCAGCTCACGCAAGAATCCTCTTGAATATTAAATATTTATTCAAAACGAAAGCATGTAAAACAAAAGGGACAACCTTATATGAATACTTAAGGGGATTTATACCAAAATGAACTACAGTCAGGAACTCGGGATAATTGGCCAATAGTCACTGATGGAGTATAAGGTTTCATGACTTCATCCTTTCACATGTCTGTGTACAGAAGATTCAACATCACCGACTTCTTTGGCTAGGGGATTGTGCTCAAATCTTTAGTATTTTGTTCATATTTGAACTACATCCTGAATTTCTACCTATCCCGATCCTCTAGGCAAATCCTTAGTGTTTTGCTTGTACAAACATAAGTTCGTGATATTTTTAATCAAACTAGTAGGAAATCTAAAATGCAGATATGATACCTTAAGCTGGTAGGAAATCTAAAATGCCGATATAATACCTTATAGATATAAACTAGTTAACTTAAGGCAGAACAAAGAAATATAAATAAAAAAATAAAAAAATGACAAACCTTAGAGCCTGAGAACGTGATGCATGAATAGGTACTACCGATAATCTGGTAGCACTGTGGTTATACAATGCATTGCAACGGAGAGATTGGATTCTCATCAACTTCCTCAACTCCTTCAGAGGAGGGAGCTACAATAAGAAAATAGCCATGTCAAAGGCCATGAAAGGGAAACGGTGGTAAATACTTAAAAAATGTACACAAGGAGTTTCAAGAAAGTAACATATGGCTGGCAATTAAAGGCTTACATGATTGGGGTTAACCACTCTAAATGCAAGACAATAGATTGAAGAGTGTTCTGGATCTTCAAAAATAATTTGCCTCTCCGTTCTTCCCTTCCTTTCCACCACTGAAGTGGCCCACTTCACTAGATACTTCCTTAGGCCTTCTCCTCCCCAACGATACTCAATATGTGACTGATGATTTTGATCTAATGCAAATGTAATCTTGGAATTGTTTGGAGTTCCACCAGAATATGAGGGATAATAAATGTTACTCCCGCTATTACAGATGAAAGCATCAAAATCAGTGGGAAGCATGCCTGCAGGTACTAGCAATGAATATATCTCTGATATTGTCAGCGAAGTTGACAGCACAAAACCAGTTGAATCTGACATGTTTTGTGTACGTATGACCTCAATAGCATTTCTGATGATCTTGACTAGATCTTCCTTGCTAACAGAGTCTACAGATATAACAATGATACGTTTCCTTCCTGAAATAGGTGTATTACTCTGCTCCTCTCTGTCACCAATAGCAGGAGACCTCGGGCCAAGAGTTAATATCCTTGACAGGTAATTCTTGCAGTGCTCGGGCCATGAGAATTGGTGAATATTTTTCAGTCCATTCTCTCTGCACCTTGACCAAAGTTGTTTGTCAGAAAGAAGTTTGTAGAGGGCATCTGCAATAGCATTCTGATCATGTGGATCAACAAGGAGACCGTTGTTCAGAACCTGCATTTGCATCAACAAGAAAAGCAATGTAAAAGATGAACATATTTTTTCAAAAAAAAAGGTGTCTACCAATGGAATAACAGAAGGAAAACACACCTGATTAATTTCAACAGGGGCTCCATTTTTCGTTGCGATTATAGGCAAACCATTCATAGCAGCCTACTCATGGATATAACAAATTGCTTGTGATTAGCATACAGAGAAAGATAGTACCGTAATAAAATCAAACAGGAACTTGGAATATAAAGGTCCTGACCTCTATTAGAGTAACCCCAAATTGTTCAAAGTAAGCTACATTTACAAAAGCTCCCTGCAGAATGATCAACATATGATTAGCATCCAAGTGTATAGTAAAGGAACAAAGTACTAAGGATGATGTCACCAGTTCAGCTACTATTAAATAAACCATGGTTTTTAGTTCACAAAATAAAGAATTTGTCTTCCTTTTTACTTATATGTATATGTATAATATCTCAAATGTATGACTTTCTATGCTAGAACCAGATAAAGCAAGTACTCCCTCCGTTCCAACTGTAGTTCGTTTTGGTATCTAGGTTCATAAATTTTGTCATGTACCTAAATATACACTTTGTCTAGATACATAATAAAAAATATGAACCTTGAAATGTCAAAATGATCTATAATTTAGAACGGAGGGAATACAAAATAAAAACCTCAAATTATATGTTCCATACCAGGAAAAAAGAGCCTACCTTTGTTCTTGCAGCTAAACGATAAATGTCAGGAACTTCTGAGTGCTTATGATGCTTGGGGTATGCCACTTGACCATACAAGTCATATTCATCAATTAATGTAAGCACTGATGTCAGGACAGCAGCACTCATATTGTGCATCTTAGAAATAGCTTCACGATTACCCATTATCAATGTCTGGAATACAAAACCAGAAGTAAGCAAAAAAGACAAGATCATTCCACATTTTAAGTGATGTGGTTATGGTCCTGTAACAAAAACAAAAGAACATCATGTCAACTAATATCAATCTTACAAGATTTGCAAGCTCCCTTAGTGGCCGACATTCACCAAATGCCTTTACAAGCGTTGTAATATTCTTCTCAGGATAAGGGCGAGCAACAGCTAGAATCATAGGCTTCCTAGGATTTGTAAAGAAGCGCATTATCTGCCACCAGTTGTACACATGTATAGTCAGTGTTTAAATTTTGAAATGCAGGATTGACAGGTCAAAAAAATCATCAACATTAACAATTGAATAAATGGTTCATTAATGACTTTGTGTGTAAAGTGTGGTAGAAAATGCAGTCACCTTAGACCAAATAGGTGGATCCTCAGATGCTGAGGATGGATTCTCTTCTTCACTATCCATATCAAAATCATGAATGATGTGACCAAATTCAACTCCAGGAGGAATTATCTGCAAAAGCCCCGAATAGAAAATAAGAGAAAAGAAAATTAAGACCACAATAGACAATTGGCACAATTACATCATGTGCTAATTGTAACGAATGTACTTGCAATGATCAAAGTTACAGCAGGAGGGTTGTAGAATGTGTACTTACAACCATACGAGGCATAAAACGGCCATAACAATTAGCACCACGTTTTACTCTTGCTCGAAGCTTTCTTGCAAGTATAACTTCAAAACCATCATACAAGTTCCATTGCTCTTCTATCTCTTGCCTAGTGCTTGCAATAACAATCTCAGACGCATCAAGAGATAGTTCCTCTGCCTCAATTCGGCACATTATTTTGTATGTCATATTTATTTGTTCCCTTGTTTGTCGCCCTTGTTTTAGAAGCCCTTCCAATTTATCTTTCCCAAGAAAATGTCCTGTGAACGCCATAGGAAGGTTAAGTGATCCAGAAAGTAGAGCAGCAGCAATTCCAGCACTGGCATAGTGCCCATGAATCACTGCAGGCCATACTGGATGTCCGCAGCCAATTTCTTCACCTATGGCCTTTGACATCTTCACAATATGGCTGAGTGCACCATCAACAAATTCTTGAATGAAAGGCCATAGCTGTTCTTTAGCTAGGTACTTGTCTTTTGGACCAAATGGTATCCGTATTATATATGCACCATTGTTCTCTCCTCTTTCTTGTTTAGAATTTTTACCACTTGTTGAAACCAACGATTCCACAGGTTCACCATAACTGCGATCAAAATTTGGTGCTAAGATTTGTCTTGTTAGCAGATCAACCCGATAAACTCCAGGAGATGAACTCAATGCTTTAGCAAGTTCGACTACATATTTGACCTACAAAAATGTTGACATAAATTATTTACTCATCTGACCTTTACATTGGTGGGAAATGAGATGATGAAATATAAATGTAAATGTTGTGGCTTTCCTAGGTATGTTCATTTGTAATGGAGAAAACGAGTATGACGGATCAAATACTTAAGTCAATGACAATTTAAATGTTTTGGAGTGATAGAGCACAATACTAGAAATTCTCACACATGAGGAAAGGTATCCAATTATGATTAGATCACAACCAGTGAGTACCTTTTTTCCCTTGCAAAATACAAAATTATTTAAACTCCCATTAAGATTCTTCAGTAAAATTTGAGTTGTAAAGAAATAGGATCTTAAATAATCATCAAGTCAAACTTGAGTAGTTAAATATGGGAATATGGAAGTGTTTGCAATATACTAGATCATGATGTGCACTTGTACAGGTCAATAGTAGTTATACTTATTAGCTGAGTGCAGCAAAATTACCTGGCCACCCGTATCTGAATCCCGGCCAAGCTCCATATTTTCACCACGGACAAGACCATGTAGACTGCAGTATAAAGTGCAGACTGATTAACAAAGGCTATATGCTACTGATGACTTCCAAATTGCATATTAACCACTGTAAAACTACCTAGCTGCCCACATGCCACTAGAGTCGTGAGTGAGTCATTTGGCTTTCAACTTACACTGACAGTAGGGAAACGCCATAAGATTTACGCATTTGTCAGAACAAAGAAATCAGTGCCCCTTCAAATACTAAAAGAATAGAAGAAATCATTTCTTCATTGCTCCCAACAGAAAAAGATTTGAAAGAACATGGTTGCTTATCCATTAAAAAAGGACCCAAACCTTTTACTAAGTGCGCATATGTTTATCAGATCACAAAAAAATAGAAAGACACATTTCTTCTTTTTTTTGCGAATTACAGAAAGACACATTTCTTATAAAGGAGTATCATCTATATTTTGTACCTGATCAATACTATGTATAGCTTGTCAATTGAACTTGTCTTAGGTGAGCTCCCTGTTGTGCTGTCACCATACGCAACAGATGGATCACCAGCATCTTCTCCCTTTTCTCCTTCAAACAGATCTTCAGACATATCTGCAGTAGCATCAGCTCGTGTTTTCTCGGTTTCTGGCTGGCGTTTCAACATACGACAGGCTTCTTCTTTCTCAAACTGCATATCAAAATATGTATAAATACAGGACAATTTTAGAAAGATAGGAATAGACAAAACTTCAATATTTTGCCTCTCACGGAAGCAGCAATAGAAGATCAGGACCTCTCTTTAATACAATTAACACAACATTGGATACTACATAGTAACAAAAGAGGTATAAATGTAAAACGGCAGGCCAAGTGGTAAAGCAGAAGTAGACTAATGGTCTGTTTTGGATTGTGGTACCGTCCCGTACAGGCTCAGTTCATCCGTCATGGAACCAAGCCGCGGAAGATTGGGGTCATCTGATGTTTTTTGAGGAATCAGTGAGTCCACGAAGACGCACTCGCTGGGAAGCGAGGAAGGAATGCTTGGTGATAGACCAGATGGATCAAGGTCAGATGTAGGTTCAGATGGTTCCAGATTGGTCCGTCTGTCAATGACATGCCCTAAGAATAATGTAAAGTGCTTAACAATGTGACAGGGAACTATAGTCAAAATGGAATGTGATGTGTTATGAGAACACAATAATAGCCAGGGTCCAGGGGCAGCTTTCGAATATACGGAAGGATGCCCGAATGGGATAGGCCGAGTCTGAATGGCCAATTGGCTCAGATACTTAGCTAGTGGGCAGTGGACATTCATGAAATTCCCTTGTTCCCAGCACATGTCACAATTGCTTTAGCTGCTAGACAAGGAAAGGCATTTACAAGCTAACAGCGATTAGAAACATAGGAGCAGCAGCTGACAAACTTGGGATTTATTAGAAGTGGGAAGTGTAACATCAAAACTGTATCAGAAGGCAATGACATCTGAAAGCAAACTCGCCGCAAGTCAATATTAGTGTTCAGCTTTTATGCATCTCATTTTAACTGATCGAGTTGCGTCCAAACATCACCTAGCAACATCTGTGCAAGTTCTGCCAAGGGGTCCCTTCTGCAACAACTAAAAAAACACTCGTCTATCCAACTCGCTCAAGCTAATCACCAACCTGTCGGTAGAATGGTCGCCACGAGCTCCATCCAGCGCCGAACGATACTTTGAACTAGCACAAGCACGGCCCAAGGAGAAAAAAACAACCGCGATAGAACCGCGCTCACCTCCTTCTTCTTCCTGGCGAGGTTCCAGATCCTCCACGTCATGTTCTCGAGCCGCGTGTTCCTCTCCTGCGGGCTCCGCATCGCGTTCGCCTGCAGACACGGCACGCCCAGATCGGTGACGGAATCAGAGCAGCAGCAACGGGAGGGGTGAGGCGGAATCGCGGTGGGCGCATCGGCGATGGACGTACGCGTAGCCATGTCTTGTAGAGGTCGGTCTCGTCGTACCCGGTGATGACCTCCTCGACGAAGTAGCGCGCGGGGGAGAAATGACCGCGCTCGCGGAGGAGGAGGGAGGGCCGGTCGCCGCCGATGGCCGCCTTTCCGGCGTCCAGGATAGCGTCGAGGTAGCTGTTGATCCAGTTGTCGTTGCCCGCCATCGCCGCCGCCGGCGAGGAGATCCCGGCGAGATCGGGGGGATGGAATGGGAGAGTGGAGAAGGGGCTAGGCGGAAGCAGGAGGAAAAGGAGAGGAGGTGAGGAGAAACAAGCTAGATAGCCTAGTTAATTAATAAAAAAAAGTCCATAAAAAATGCGTTGGAATTGTTATTGCAAAAGAAAAAGGAAAGGTGTCCTCTTAATGGGGTGAGTAGGCAACAAGGAAATGGTAAGGTGGCATGGTGACATAATGCTTATTTAATTCAATTGGGATAGTCGATTTCAGATTAAGTTTAGTCTTGTGGCATCATCATCAGAGAAACAAATTTGAATTAATATATGAAGCTTTTTGCTTTGGTTTGGTTTTTGGTTGCTCTTCTGCTCAATTTTCTCATCATTGACATCAAAAGATGTAGGTTGGGTTACTATTTTCGTGCACACTCAATGATAAGGTCTTCATGTATTACAGTATTTTAGTATTTACTAATCAAAACCTTTTTTTAGGTTATAATCAAAACCAATTAATGATGACGAAATTGCCTACTAGAGAGCATGCGGCCCAGTGGGCTCCTGGCTAGTGTATACTTCCAAGGCCCGCCGTCTTTATAAAATGGTTTTTCTAGTTCTTCTAGGGCCCTGACGATTAACTCAAAAATATTAAAAAATTCAGATCCGATTAAAAACAAGAAAATAAACCAAACTTCTACGATTAAAAACAAGTAAATGCATTATTTTAGAGATTCGTACGAAGTACAGTCGCATCCAGGCTGCCCCGCACACGATCCAGCAAATACAAGCCATAGTACAGGCTCATCCAGCGAATACGAGGCCTGCTAGTTCTAGTACAGCCAACATTGCTAGTACGATTCGCCGCAGCCGCCGTCGTGGCCTTTGTTTTTCCTACTCTCCGTCAACTTTCGCTGGAAGGCTTGGGAAGTTGTTGGTCTCCAAACGCATTTTTTTATTTGTCGGCAATTATTACTCATTATGTATTTCAGATTACAGAAGTATAATTATCGCATGATCAGTCATCTAAGTAACTAGTGATTACGAGTAGGAATAAGAATATGGAATGGTTTTTTAAGAGAGCAATGCAAGATCACGCGCAAAGGAAAAATCAGTGTGTTCTGTCCATATTCTAACAGAAATTCAGGAAGTTTGCTCAGACATCATCGCTGTTAAACTGTTCGTGCGTCTGTAAATGTTAGTATCTTTTTGTGACATTGATCATCAGTTCATCGACGGCTTGACAAGTTGACAGGTGTTTGCTTCTCCGGATAAGCCTCGGCGAGGTCCGTAGCCCTCCTGAACCAAGTGGGGATCGTGTCCACTCCTAATTTGCTCACGTCAGGATCGTTATCTTTGGAACTGTTCCCAAGTGCCAACTACTGAAAAGAGTGAAAGGCAAATGGACGGATTCTTCTGACGAGGACGTGCCAAATCTTACCTGGCCGTTTGCATAAAGGCGGTGTGTTCCTGGTGTTTATGCCTTCGTTGATTCTTCGTCACAAAACAAAAGGGCAGCTCTTTCAAAAATAAAATGGGAATAAAGGCGCTTTGATCTAGGAGTATGTGTAGTGTAGGTGTCTGAAGATTCTTGGCCAATCGATTTCATCATCAGCGATGACTCATCAGAACATTTCAGCTCAACACAATATGGTAAATCTTTGATCAATCAGTACCTAACAAATGGGAAGCATATTCTTGGACCGTCGTGGTTCTGGTGGCATGGTGCGATGACAAATTCGCTTGAAAAATATATAAAAAAAAGGCGTCATGGCTTTCCTGAATAAAGTAGCATCTAAAAATGCGCCGGAATGAATTCAGTATTCAGCGGCCACTTCGAATTTCTTGTTCAACTTTGAAAGTGTAATTTCACTACTTTGAAAGTGTGTCATGAATCACTACGTCAAAGAAACCTGAAAAGGACAGACAAGTTTTGCTTGCCAACTTTTGTTGAGCCTTCAGCTCGTTTTCCGGCGGCTGAATTGGTGTTCAACGTTTTTTTTTTTTACAACAATTGGTGTTCAACGTTTCTCTTTGGAAGATCGAGTCCAACAGGACTTCACCTAACAAACGTCTGCCACCAATTGAGCTACTGCGTATCTCTCTCCTGCTCTCCTGACAGAGCATGTAATACTGCAAGTAGAACCATATGAACACATGAAAACTATTCTACGAGCGAGAGCGACAAACAGTCAAACACCACAACAATCCTGCAGCACCACCAGAAGTCCTGCAGTGGTCCACCATTCCATGGGCGAACGAATTGTATCTCTTCCGCTGCACAGCAGCCACGCCCTCATCGCCATCCGTAACCGTAAGCCATAAGCATAGGAACTTGTGTCCTGCAATGGCCTCAACCCTCAAGGAGATAAAGCAGGATGAGCAAAGCATCTATCCGCGTCAGAGCCAGATCACACACACCATGGAGAGTCTGAAAACGATAAGCTCCATGCAGAGGATCACACGCATGTGTAGGATATGCGTGCAGATTTGCAGATACTCAATTTTGTTCTCCTTTTTTCTCTTCACATTTGGCTTACATATATGATTGCATTCATGCATTCCTGCAATCCTGCTATTATCAGTGTTGTAAGCTAAGGATATAGGATGCCATTCCAGAATTATTGTGGCCTGGATGAACTTTGTGATCTGAAACCACTGGTTCGCCCCCTGGCCTCTTATCCACATTGTATGGCAATGGCGGTTTTCGGCAAACCAATTTTTCTCTCTATTTTGAAAAAAAAATATGTTTCTCTTTCACTTTGAAAAAAAATTTGGCAGAAACGAAAACTACCTGTCATGTGTCATGTATGATTGGGAAAACTCGGATATTCAGTGTTCTTGTTCCTGTTGGTCCAAACAAAGATACTGTGTTCTTTGGTAGCGTTCCATGCAAGCTACCCGCGCCATGCGGATGGAATTTGCGCATTTTAAAAAAAGGTTCATCTAATCGGAATATGTAGCTTTCAATGTTGGAATATGTTCTTGGGCAAGATGAGAATATATAGGGCAAAAGAGAAGCCCACTCAGGCACTCAGTTGTGACAGGAGAAAGAAAAAAAATAAAGCGTAGACAGTTCAGGTGTGTTGTTAGCTGATTCTTTCAGGCCTGCAGTGTACTTAGTACTTGCATTTCGCGGCATAAAAACTGAAGTTGATGGGTTTGTTGTGAAATCGCTTTCGGAGGTCTATGTGATATGAGAAAGGGTTAAAGCGACATGTTGTTGAGTAATTGCTAGGTTGAATCAACTATTCCTTTTCGGCTGTGCTACTGGGATTATATATATATATGTATATATATATATCAGAAATAATGAGCTACCACCGGTGGTAGCTAACCACCCTTGGGGGGCTGCTACCCCATTCACATGCAGCCGTCCGATGGCCATCGAAGTGCGTCTGTGCGCAACTACCGACTGACGGAGACAAAGGGTCAGCATCCGCGGCGTTAGTACTGTACGTGAGATGATGGCGCAGAGGTTGTCAGGGTAAAGCCTGTGGACTTGTGCCTACGACAAACACACACAGTCAAAATGTGATGCCGTGTCGACCAAAAAAACAAATGAGTGATGTTGCAACTGTCGTCAGCTGTATCCATGGCTTGCAGGTACTGCGCATCCGGGGTTGGGTCCCCACTTATTTTTTGGAACACTGCTGCACATGCAAGCATGGGTGTGGGTGTTGGACTGCTGATGCCTTTTGGTAGACACCGTTGAGTTATGGACTGCTGAATGCTGATGCCCATATTTAGTTACAAATGCTACAGTAACTCACATGTGCTAATGATGAATTAATTATTCTCAAAAGATTTGTCTCCACGAGCTATGAGATTTTGGTGTGACACTAAAAAAATTTTGGTTTCCCAAGTAAAACACACTTATTTTAATTCTGTGGTAGTGCCTGCTGTCACTTCCATGAGCCCATCCCTCACCTCACAGCTAAAAAAAGTAACCCTGGTACTGCATGAACTTAATTGAGTGTGCAGCACATTCTAGTGATCTTGGCATTTTTTCGAAAAGCAGTGCTCTTAGCATTACGTTGGACATCAGACTTCTATTTAACTTGGTCGTTCCTTTAGTTAAAGAAAAAGAACTTGGTTGCTCAAAAAAAGCATTACTGAACACCCGTATCAATCAGTTCTGACACAACCTACGTTAAAAAAAAAGGTTCCCTGGACGTACAGGTTAGCATGAATGCATTGATGTGAATGAAAAATAAAAACCAGAATAAACGCCGAGCGAAACTTAAAAAAAACTGAAGCAGGCTTTTGCGTCTGCTTGCACTCCATCCGCTCAGCATCCGTGCTTGCATGCGTGTCCACAACTGAGTTCAAAATAAGTGGGGACCAAGCCACAGCAATGACCACTGCTGCTCCCTACCAGGCTACTCCCTCCGTCCCAAAATATTTGCACTTGTTGACTTTTGTGGTTCACTTTTGACCATTCGTCTTATTCGAGAAATTTGTGAAAATGTTATTTATGTTGCTATGACATGTTTTATCATCGTATATATTTTAAGTATATCATAATTATTTTTGTATTTTCGCAAATATTTTGAATAAGACGAATATCATAAGTATATCAAATGTGATCAGTAAAAGTCAAAGGGTGCAAATATTTTGGGACGGAGGGTGTATGCAGGAGTAACTAGCACAGTAGCTCGAAGGTCACAGGTAGAAAAAAAAATTCACCGACCGACTCGGAGACCGCGTCCGAAAAAAACACCCCGAGACAAATTCGCATGTGGTCCACTACACCAATGCCATGGATACTAGCACACAGGCGCTACCAAGTACCGACGGCGTCCGTCGTTGGCTCACGACGAGGCACAACATCTCACAGACGTGTCGCCCTCTGGAGGGTGTGCATAGCTACCACGGGAGGGGGGAGAGCTAGCACCGGTGATAGCAAATCCACTCCGATATATATATACATATATATATATATATATGTATGTATATATATACACACGACCGTTTGAAATTTTAACAGATCCGGCAACCAACCACCGTGCGCTATGGTGGTTGGCAACGCAATGACCATGGCCCACGGCGGCAAGGGGGCCGCCAACGGTCTGCTGCAGAGAGTGGGGCCCGCGGAAGCCTACCGTCGTGGGCCACGGCGGTAAGTGATGCGCCCGTCGTGGGCCACGGTGGTAGGAGCCTACTGCCGTGGGGGACGCCCGCAACCGCGCCTATATAAGGGGGCGGCGCGCGCCCCCCCCCCCCCCCTCCGCCGCATCCTCTCCTCTAGGTAAGTTTTCTCTCTTTTTTAGTTAACTTAATTAGTTTAGAAATTAGTTAATTAATTAGATTAGAATTAGGAAGTTAGTTTAATTAGTTTTAAGTTTAGAAAATTAGTTTTCTAGTTTAGAAAATCTAAAAAATTAGTTCAGATTCAGAAAATTAATTTTCTAGTGTACAAAATATAGAAAAAAAGTTTATATCATTTAGAAATTGTAGAAAATAATTTAATTCGTTTAGAAATGTAGAAAATAAGTTTACCTGTTTTGGAAATTGTAGAAAATTACTGTATCTATTCTAGATATTGTAGAAATTACCGAAATTACTTTAGTTTGTTTAGAAAATGTATAAAATGAGTTTACTTTTTTTAGAAATTGTAGAAAATACTTTTATATAGAAAATTAATTTTTCTCATTCAGAAATTGTACAAAGTACTTTAATTCATTTAGAAATTATGGAAAACTAATTTAGTCGTTCTAGATACTGTAGAAATTATCGAAATTACTTTAGTTTGTTTAGAAAATGTAGAAAATGAGTTTATGTGTTTGTAGAAATTGTAAAAAATACTTATATTTGTTTAGAAAATCTAGAAAATTAATTTACCTCATGTACAAACTGTAGAAATTGTAGAAATGTACTTATCTGTGTATTTTAATTGTATATTTAATTTTTGTATGCAGCTGCAGCTATGGACCAGACTGAGACTCAGGATTTGGCCGAGGCGCATGCTCAAGCCCTGCCTCATACCAAGGCGCAGGCCTCAGGCTGCTCGTGCTGAGCTTGAGGTGTACATGACGCCTCAGTTGCTGGACAGGGATATCGACCGCAGGCACCGCTCGTTCCTGTCCACCGTCCTCGGAGAGGATGTTGGACACGTGCGTTCCCGCACTACGCGCACGTTGATGCCGATCCACAACCGCTGGGTTCCCAAGTACGTGAATTGATGTTGTGTTATTATTTGTATCTTCATTTATCCTTTTGTTGGAACTAATAAATTACGTTATTTGTTTCAGGCTACGAGCTGCAGCAGGACTCCTGCCTGTAGCGCAGTTAGTCCAGGGGGACAGTCATCGCGATGCGATTCTTCGGAAGGATAGCATGACACGCTTCCAGTACGACTTCTCCCTCCTCAGCGCACTCCTGGACCACTGGAGGGCGGAGATCCACATGTTTCACTTCACCATCGGCGAGATGACAGTGACCCTTCAGGACACATTGCTGGTGATGGGCCTTTCTTGTGAGGGCGAGCCGCTAAGGGCCGCGCACATCTCCGTTGAGTGGCGTACGGAGTTCCTCGCTCGGTTCGCGAACATTCCTCGGAACGATCGCACACCCGCCCCGTACCAGGAGTTCGCGAACGCTCACGGACCCACCTTGACTTGGTTGCAGCAGTTTAGCATATGTACCTTTACCTCATATTTCTCTTCGGTTTTGATTATATGGAGACAATAAAACTAACATGTGATTTTGTTTGTGCAGGTTGATTACATAGCAGATGACGCCGAGCAGGAGACAGTCGATAAGTTCTTCGAGGCGTACCTGTTGTGGCTGTTTGGGTTCGTGTTGTTCTGCAGTTTGCAGGGTGACGCAGTGACGAGGTACTTGAACCCCGATACTCGGAGGATCGCCGACGCGCCCTTGGACGTCGTGCCCCACATCAGTTGGGGCAACTATGTTCTTGCGAGCGCATACAGGGCTGTGCTCGGGGGTGTCGAAGGGTCGTGCGACGGAGACGATCCTTCTCGGTTGTCCTCTCCTTCTTCAGCTCTAGTGCCACGAGCGGTTTGCGATTGGTCGGTCAGTCGTGCCCCTCTACGTGTACGAGCCCCTGCCAGAGGGCCACGACCTGCGCGACCGTTTCACCATGGGCTCGTTGTGGTGCCTTCGGAAGGTAATCTCTTACCTTTCACTTTCGATTTGTCTTTCCATTTCGTCTAGTTTGTTCAATCGACATTTATGGTTCACATTTGGTTTGTATGCAGACCTCGTACACCCATGACCAGACGAAGAGACATACAAGGACTTCGTCGGGCAGTTCGACGCTCTCACAGACGCGAACGTCAGGTGGACGTCCACCTCACAGGATGTTTTCGCGGCCCGCGCACCACAAAGCCTCTCGACTTCGTGCTTCCGCGACCAGTAGTACTGGATGACGAGGTCGCCGTTACTGTTCGACATGTACATGGAGGAGTACGACGTCCACAGGGTGCTGAGGCAGTTCAGCCGCTACCATGAGTGGCATGTGCCTATGGTGCACACTGTTCCGAGCGCCCACCATTGGTGAGTTCTCGTAAATTTTTAAATTTAATTTGGCGTTCGAAGATTTCAGACGTTGACAAATATGTTTAATTCGTCGTAGGTGGTCGCGAACGGGAGTTGCGACCAGTTTTTCCTGGGTTTAGAGGGTGCAGTCGTACGTGGACGGTTGGGCCGCCGCGTGCAGAACTTGGTCGAGGGACGACACGGCATGGGAGGCGTACATCCAGTGGTACACCCCAAGGACTCGGTCGCGTGTGATGTACGTCCCACCACAGCCTGCAGCGCCGGTTCCGGATGCGGCGAAGGTGCTTGCTAGTACCGCGTACCCGGTTCAACGGGATTAACACTACGATACGGCGATGAGTTTGAAAATTCACCGCCTTTCGCTTATGGTACTTTACATTCTGCCATTTACTAATAATGTCTTTTGCGGTTCGACTTGATTGCGGACCTTTCACATATTGTAGAGGACTCGACTGTCGGTGCTTTAGACCGGCAACCTACTAAGGGGAGTACCCGAAGTAGATGAATGTGGCCTCGCCGAGATCGGTAACTCGTAGGAAGAGACACGTGGCACACAATTTAGACAGGTTCGGGCCGCGAGGTGCGTAATACCCTACGTCCTGTATGTTGCGTAGCTCTGGATTGATTGGGTACGATTACAAGATGATGCAATCTTACGCCGTGAGATGAGATGATCGAGAGAGGGGTCCCTGCCTCGCCTTATATGGTCCGGGAGGCAGGGTTACAAGTCGATTTAGGGAGAGAGTACTAGTCGAGTACGTCTAGGAGTCCTCCATACAGTGCGGAACATGTACAGCTTCCTAACCAAGTACTTCTCCTTTGTAGTCCTTGTGCTTCACGCCATCAGGTGCCGTGTAGCGCAAGTCGGGTAGTCCCAGGGGCCAACCGAGCAGTCGGTCCTGGTACCCACCGAGGTAGTGGGCCCAGGGAGGTCCATACGACAGGCCCTCGAGTACTTTGTAGTCGAGAAGGATAGCTTCAAGTAGTCTTGACGGCCTTAACGAGTAGTCCTCAAGCGTCCTCGAGTGCTACAAGTCAAAAGTCCTCAAGAGTAGTCGAAGCATCCCGAGGCTGGAATGTACTCCAGCTGATGTTTGAGCAATCCTGAAGTCTTCTCGAGTAATCCCAAGCGTCCTCGAGTGCTGCCATTGAAGGTCTTCAACAATGCCCGTGTTGTCTTGAAGCCGAAACTGATATGGAAGTGCGATTGCAAAATCGCACTCCATATGGAGTAGCCCCCGAGCCTTAGGTTGAGTTGTAGACTCTGGCTGAGGGTCCATCTGAAGTTTTAGCAAGAATACCCCGAAAAATCCGGAGAAAAACCAAAGGACACGTGGCACGGAGCCCCCGAGCCTTGAGTCGAGTACTTCCTCTCGAATTGAAGGGTCATCTTGTAGAATGTGCCCTGAGATGCTCTTGAGTCTTGTCGCTCCCCAGGAAGTTGAGTAAAAGTAGCCGAGCCCCCGAGGTGAGGCGCGTCGACTAGTAGAAGTTGAAGGGACACGCGCCGCCGCTGAGTCAGCCGAGCACAGACTTATCCATCCGGCCGTTGGAGGGGCCGCCGTTGACTTATAAATAGAAGCCAAAACCCTTAGGGTTTTTCACCCCACGCATTCGTAGCCATTCCATCGGATCTAGCTAGAAATCACCGCCAGTGCACACTGCCGCCGCTGAGAGGATTGTAGATCCGAGCGCGCCGCCGTAGGAAGCCACCGCTGTAGCCTTGAGCAAATGCGTGTGAAGACACCGTGCACCTAAAGAATGAAACCTTCACTATCGAAGACCGCGAAGGCCGCCGGTGGGAAGAAGAGGGCCCGTGAAGAGGCCGCCGGATCTGCTGCAGGGACGCCGCCGGTGTCTCCGCCGCGGCCAGATCCGAATCGCGAGTGGAAAAAGTCCAAGGCCAAGACCGAAGACCTGCTGGCCCTTCTCAACAGTGGGTTTCTGCGGGAAAAGGAGGTGGACATGTGGAGAGCCGCGGCAGGGGATCCGTACCCCATGGAGAAGAACCCGGATGAGATTCCGATGTTCACCCGGTTCGCGGAGCGCGGACTGTCCCTCCCTGCCAGCGACTTCTTCAAAGGGTTATTGGGGTACTACGGCATCGAGTACCTCAACCCCAACGGTATCTTCCACACCGCCATCTTTGTACATTTCTGCGAAGCCTTCTTGGGGATCAAGCCCCATTGGATCTTGTTCCGGAAGTTCTTTCGGGTGAAGCCTCAGCCCAGCGCCAGCAATCCCCGAGTAGTCGGAGGAGCGGGGATCCAGATGAGGGAGGACGTGGCAGAGCAGTACCTTTCCTACAAGTTGATTGATTCCAATCAAGATTGGAAAGCGAAGTGGTTCTACGTCACGAACCACCACCCGGAGCTGCCGAAGCCAAGCGGGAAGCAGCCCAAGCACCGGCCATGGTGGAACTCAGAGCCGACGATGCAAGAAGGACTCCAGTTGCTCGAGCTGTTGGCGAAGATCAAGGCACTGAGGGAAGACGGGCTGAGGGCCGAACATGTGGCCTTCAGCTTCATGAAGCGAAGGGTGCAGCCGCTGATGGCCCGCGATACCCTAGGGTACGAGTACACCGGCGACAACGACACGTCGCGAATGCCTGGAGATGAAGTCGATGACGACGACATTGTTGACAGGCTGAGCAGAATCTTCAAAGATATGTCGGCGTACAGATCGTGCCCAGTACTAGAATTCTCTGCCGCGCGCCCACCAAAAGAGGTCAGTAGCCGCATCCATTGTCGAGTACTCGTTGCGTAAGAGTAGTCGCACTGATGTGTTGTGCTTCTTGCAGGATGACTTGGCGAAGTTCGTCTCCGAGCCGGCATCGCCTCCTTAGCTTGTCGAGGTCCCAGAGGAGGGGAAGGCCAAGGCCAAGGAGGGGCGCGAAGTTGGCGAGGGAGACGACACAATTGTCGTTGAAGACACGTCCGATGAGGACGATGATGAGGAGACGCTGCAGGAGCGTTTCCAGCTGTGGTCGAGGTTCAGCCGCCCTGGGTTGCCTCATATCCCTCTCGTTCAGGATCCGCCGGCTAGCCTAGAGGCTAGTCTGCCCGCGCCGCCAAGGAAGCCGCGCAATGTGGCCCGCAAGCGCGTGGCCAAGAAATTGAAAGTAACGGAGACCACACCCCGAGAGGTAAGCCATCTTGAATAAGGTAGTCGAGTACTGATGTCTTGAGTTTGTGTGTTGACGACGAAGTTTCCTTGCTTGCAGGAGATGCCACCTTCCGCCCCATTGAGCAGGGCGACGAAGGCGACTGGGACACAGTGGGGGAGGCAGCTGGGGGTAGTCGTAGCCCAGCCCCCACCTTAGAAGAGCTCTTGGCGCAGATGGAGCGCCCGCCCCCTTGGGACAACCCGCCCAGGAAAATACCGTACTATCGCCTAAGACTAATCCACTTTGGTCCTTAAGCAATAATAAAGTACCATCCTGTTGTAAGTTGCCGGGTTAACGCCCGGTAAATCACTTGAAGAGCACTAGGATCGAATATATATGCATTAAAACTCACTCGAAGGCGAGTCCAGAGATACAACAACATTCATATCTGAATTCGTACCCCGAGGGGTTTAATTATTACAAATCATAGTTTTTGCAATGATGAAATAGTTCAGAGTTTTCGAAAAGCAGCGGAAATCAACTAACGGAAGCGAAGACACCACGGGAGGCCATCCATGATGCTTTCAGTAGTCGTCCTCCACCCACTCCAGTTCCCAGCCGGACGGGATCTCTCCGGGCCACACATCACTGAAGGCATTACCTGGATCAACACATTATAGCAAGGATGAGTATACTAATACTCAGCAAGACTTACCCGTCGGTGATAACTACTTTACCAATTCTAGACCATGAAAGGCTTTTTGGCTACTGGGTTGCTTTTGCTAAAAAGTAACAAAGAGTAGGTCCTTACTTTCAAGGTTTTAGCACAAGTTCTAGTAGGTTTGATCTTTACTACATTAGCCAACTAGTACAAGCAAAGTTGTAAAATACAATTAATCAAACATCATCTTCATCAACTTCCATCATTAGGGATCTCATGACTAGTGGAGTAAGTAGTCTTGGATAACGGTGAGAGGCCGACAATCGATTGATTTAAACCTTGCAAGGTAGACCCAAACACACGGTAGGCTGTCCCCCGCAAGAACAACTTTCCCAGGCCGTCCCCAAAAATCCTCGGGTCGGGATCGAATCTTACAGTCTTTGGTGCAGGCTATCCGGCATACCCCCGCGAGATACCCGAAGTCACCATACACCACCGGTAGCTAGCCGTGAGAGCGAATCCCAAGAGTAGTAATAGTAGGATCCCTCGCCGCCTCATTAAGGTACTAGGCTTACCGGCCCCATAACCGGCATGTGCTTAGTACGTTCAAAAACTTAACCCACATAACCACCGGACCGAGCCCGCATCCCATGCTCTTACCACGTGAGCAATCCATTTAAGGATACATTGTGATTCCTATCTAGGAACCTATTCTCGCGAGTGAGGTCATCACTCGACTTGTAACGGTCCTATAGCTTAGCAGCTACCGACCTATCATACTAGTAGGGACCAAAGGTACCTATGGATCATGCATCTAGGGTTTCATTCAACTCCTGAACGTAAATGCACAATCATTCATAGATAATTGAATAAAGAATTTGAAAAACTAGGTTACATGCACCGGAGCTTGCCTTCGTCAGCTAGGTTAGCTTGGGCACCCTCGGTGTCGAGCACTTCCACGTACTGCAGCGAACCTTCCGCTCCTCCTTCCTCGGTTTCCGGGACAAGGGAGTAATCTCCGTCCGGAAGATCTACACGGAATGCAATGCACTTTAGGTGATGTGATAGTTTGTTGTCTTATCCAACTCTGGTTGGTCATATTCACCTTAACAAGCATTTAGATAGGGTTTCTCTTTTAGGAAGGTTATTGGTTGTACATGGGTTACTCTTTTATTTGGCATAAATCAAGAATAATTATTTCTGTTAATCCAAAATTCATGATTAATTCACAAGATGTGTAATTTGGCATTACAAGACAGTGTGCACAAGTTGAGCTCAAGAACATAAATATATTTAACAGGAAAAATCATCTAAGCAGTTACTGCAGGAATGGAAAAGAATTTATTTAGCAAGATCTACTGCATAACTTTGTGCAATTTTTGGCACAGCATCTAGTCATATCCTAACACACAACATATCCAAAATTGGGCTACAGAGGAGTTATGTATTTAAAGTTATGACAGATCTAGGTTTAACACATTTGTATTTTTCCTGCTAAAACTGTTTAAAATCTAGCCATGAGTATATAACAAAAGAGGTGGGATTTATCATCCTGAACCCTACAAAATTAGTTTGGGAATTTTCTGATTTTCTACGAATTTCTAGACATTTTACAAGGCACTAGACTAATCTGTAAGAAAAGCTAGTTAGGTGGCAGGGAACCGGAGGGGAGGTGGGGAGTTGGCCGGCGGCGAGCTTTGGCGGCGGACAGCGGCGGTGACCGTGGCGGCTCGGTGAACTGCGGCGTGGAGGCGAAGGGCTGGTGAACAAGCGGCCGTGTGAGCTTCACTAGGACCTAGGGAAGCGACTAGGGTGGCTGGTCGGCGGTGAGCACGGCGGCGAGCTCCCGGCGGCGGGCGGCGGCGGCAATGGCGCGGTGGCGGCTCGGGGGTGGCGCGCGGCGGGGAACGAGGGGGGGTTTAAATAGGAGCGCGAGCACCGGGTGACGCCCGGGTGACGCGCGCGAGATTCTCCCGGCCGTGCTACGTTGCTCGGGGGCTCGCGCGTACGACGGCGGCCGCCGCCGTCGGACCGGCGGTCCGCGCGCGTGCGCGCGCGCGCGCGCGGCGCGCCGACGCCGGGGTGCCTCGGGACGGGGCGCATCGGGGCGCGGGGATCACGGGGTGGAGCGCCTTGGGCCGAGCGCGGCCTCGGGAGGCGCGGGCGCGGATGCGGGGCCGGCGGCGCGCGGCCGGCGACGGGCGGCGCACGGCGCGCGCGCGATGTCGCGGCGCGACGCGCTCTGGCCCCAACTGTTTCACTGGTGCTGTCTTTGAAATGCAATTGCTCCAAAATTTTGTATAAAAGTCGACCAAGTGATGAATACCAAAGTTGTAGATCTAGCTACCAACAACATTTTCTACAAAGGCTATATAGGGTTTTTCTGCCTAGATTTGAAAATATTTGAATGCCAACTTTGAATGTCAGCCTGTTTTGGCAAACAGTGAAAGCTGCCTTGCAATGGATTTTTCAAGTTTTTTCCCTCAAAATTTGAAATGCCAATCTACATGAAAGTTGTGTCCCTCATCAAGATCTACAACTTTCCTAAAGGTAGAATTTTAAGTGTTTAGGTGAATTTTGGAGAACGCGGCAAAAGTTCCCAAGGACACCCGTGGACACTTTGGGGTGGCAAGGGGTTTGACCCAACCTTTGACCATGGGTTGGCCCCACAAGTGTGTTTACTATTCATTTAGGGTCACTAGGGTGGGTTAGTGAGTTTTTCGAGGTGAGGGCCCGGAGTTGACCTAGGTTTGACCACGGTTGACCATTTGACCGGCTATTAACGTTAATTCAAAACCTGGGGCGTCACAGCCTACCCCCCCTTAAACGGAATCTCGTCCCGAGATTCGATTTGACAACGAAGAGATGGGGAGAAGGACTCACAGTTTCGGGACTGTAGGAAGCCCGGATACTTGGTATTAAGATAATCCTCCGTCTCCCATTTGGCTTCTTCCTTCGTGTGATGGCTCCATTGGATCTTGTACATTCGCACGGTCTGCCTTCAGGTCTTTCGCTCTTTTTGGTCTAGTACTTTCAATGGATGCTCGACGAGCGAGAAACCCGGCTCGATCCAAGCATTAGCTTCCGTGATGATCTCATTCTCCGGAACAGACATTCCCTTCTTCAACTGAGTTACATGGAATACATTGTGAACTGTGGAAAACCGTTCTGGCAATTGGATACGGTAAGCCACGGGTCCACATACTTCTATAACTTCGTATGGTCCAATGTAGTGTGGGGCTAACTTTCCCTTGACTCTGAACCTTTGCACACCTTTGGTGGGGGATACTTTCAAATACACATAATCTCCCACTTCAAAGTGTCGAGGTGCGGTTCCCTTGTCATGGTAACTCTTTTGCCTCATCTGTGCCATCTTCAAATTCTCTCTTATCACTTGCACCCTTTCTTCGGCCTCTTTAACTAACTCTGGTCCAAAGAGTGTTCTCTCTCCAGCCTCTGACCAATTCAGCGGAGTGCGGCATCTACGTCCGTATAGAGCATCGAACGGTGCCATTTTCAAGCTGGCTTGATAGCTGTTATTGTAAGAGAACTCTGCCAAGGACAAACACTTGTCCCAACTCTTGTCAAAGTGCAAGATGCTTGCCCTCAACATGTCCTCTAAAATCTGATTTATCCTCTCCGTCTGACCATCGGTCTGCGGGTGATAACTGGAACTGCGGATCAGCTGAGTTCCCAAACACTCATGCAACTGTTCCCAAAAACGAGCTACAAACTGAGTCCCTCTATCGGAGATTATAGTCTTTGGGATTCCATGCAGACGAACTATATGGTCCACGTACAACTCTGCATATTGTTGTACGGAGTAAGTGGTGTGCACGGCAATGAAGTGAGCGGTCTTGGTGAGTCTATCCACAATTACCCAAATAGAGTCCTTCTTCCTAGCGGTTAGGGGTAAACCCACAATGAAATCCATACTAATATCGTCCCACTTCCACATAGGTATCGACAGGGGTTGGAGTACTCCTGCCGACTTCAAATGACTTGCTTTCATCCGGTGGCAAGTATCGCACTCGGCTACATACTTGGCTACATCCACCTTCATATTGGACCACCAAAAGTTCTGCTTTAGATCTTGGTACATTTTGGTACTACCGAGATGAATAGAGAATTTGGACCTATGAGCTTCATCTAGAATGACTTTCTTAATTTCTGGGTCAACGGGGACCACTAGACGTTTCCCAAACCAGACCACATCCTGGTGATCCTTCTGGAAACAAGTATACTTGGGGTCTCCTTCTGCTAGTTTTTGCCTGATGGTTTGAATATCTGCATCATTGCGCTGGGCAGTGACAATCTTGTCATAAAGATTTGACTCTGCCGTCAAGGCAAAAAAAATTCCCTGCGGTACCACTTCTAAGTTGAGCCTTCTCATTTCTTCACACATGGGTTCACTGACTGGCTCCAACTCTAGGTGGTTGCAATGATCTTTGCGGCTAAGAGCATCCGCAACAACATTTGCTTTGCCGGGATGATAGTGCACTTCTAGATCATAATCTTTAATCAACTCAAGCCATCTTCTCTGTCTCATATTCAATTCTGACTGGGTGAAGATGTATTTGAGGCTCTTGTGATCAGTGAAGATATTGCATTGATTACCTATTAGATAATGTCTCCATATCTCGAGGGCATGAACAACAGCAGCCAACTCAAGATCATGGGTAGGATAATTGAGCTCATGGGGTCGAAGTGCCCGTGAAGCATAGGCAATGACTTGGCCTCCTTGCATAAGGACACAGCCGAGACCCGTGCCTGATGCGTCACAGAAGACTTCAAACAGTTTGGAATTATCGGGTTGAGCTAGCACTGGGGCTGAAGTTAGATGTTGTCTGAGGGTGTGGAAAGCTTTTTCACATGCCTCGCTCCACACGAATTTCACTCCTTTCTTGAGTAATTCGGTCATGGGTTTTGCGATTCTAGAAAAGTCAGGAATGAATCGACGGTAGTATCCCGCCAATCCTAGGAAACTGCGGATTTGATGTACGGATTTGGGTGGTTTCCAATCCAACACCTCTTGAACTTTGCTAGGATCTACGGAGATACCATCATGGGACATGGTGTGCCCTAAGAATTTCACACTTTTCAACCAGAATTCGCATTTGGAGAACTTAGCATAAAGCTTGTGATCTCGCAAATGCTGAAGGACAACTCGGAGATGGTTGGTGTGCTCTTTCTCGCTCTTAGAATAGATGAGAATATCATTGATAAAGACCACGACAAAATTATCGAGCTCCGTCATGAACATGGAGTTCATGAGATACATGAAGTAGGCGGGCGCATTAGTGAGTGTGAAAGACATGACCAAGAACTCGTAAAGACCATAACGAGTGGAAAAAGCGGTTTTAGGAATGTCGCTAAGTCGAATCTTGATTTGGTGGTAGCCAGAACGAAGATCGGTCTTAGAGAAGACTTTGGCACCAGCCAATTGATCGAAAAGAACATCAATTCGAGGAAGCGGGTATTTGTTTTTGATGGTGACTGCATTGAGTGGTTGGTAATCTACGCACATTCTCAAGCTACCATCTTTCTTTTTGACAAAGAGGGCAGGGCAACCCCAAGGAGAAGAGCTCGGGTGAATGTAACCCTTATCTAACAATTCTTGGAGTTGGGTCTTTAGTTCAGCTAACTCTTTGGGTGGCATGCGATAAGGTCTTTTGGATATGGGTGCGGTACCGGGCTGGAGTTCGATCACAAACTCGACATCTCTGTCTGGTGGCATACCAGGCAACTCATCGGGAAAGACATCCGGGTACTCACACACTACTGGAATTTCATCAAGAGAGGAGATAATGGTCACATAGGCACAAGAGTCGGTAACGTCCCGGAAAGGTAGGTACAAGGTAGTGTGCCCGACCGTAGGAGAATTGATCTCTACGACCCTATCCGATATATCTAGAATCACCTTATGTTGATTCATCCATTCCATACCCAAGATAACATCCATGCTCCCCAATTTGATAACTATCAGATTAGATTGAATAACCCGACTTCCTAGTCTTAGAGGAACTCCAAAAGTCACTAACTGAGACGTGAAGTTTCCACCGGGTGTGGTAATTTTATAAGAGGATTTGGTTTGTGCTCCTCTTAGACCCAATTTGTCTAGTAGACTCTCATTTATGAAACTATGGGTGGCTCCCGAATCGCACAAAATCTTAACAGGAGTGTTATTGATAGAGAATGTACGCGTGAGTACTGAAGCTCCTGCTGGGATGTCACTCATCGTAGTGAAGTTCAGCTTTCCTTGGCGTACTTGCACCATAGGCTTCTTGGCCGGAGTGGTAGGCTTGCTTCCCGTACCCTGATTCTGCGGGTTGGGCTTGATGCGCTCCGGGCTTGGGACACTCATTAATGTAGTGCCCTCGGGCGGCCACGGTTGTAGCAACGACGATCTCCAACATCGCGAGGGGGTGCATTAGGCTTTTGAGCCTGCTGCTGGGCACGGCGGAACTGGAAGTTCCCGCCAGGTTTGCCCTGGGGTGGCTTCATCGTCCAGCGTCCAGTTGATGATTGCTGAGATGGGCCTGGAGCTTCCTTCTTCACAAAGCGAAACTTCTTGCTCGTTCCACTGCCTGGGGTGAAACCGGACATCCTCTTGTTGTCTCCGTGGGCTTTCTTCATAGCATCCTCTTGAGAGATAGCCCTGTTCAATAGCTCATGGAAGTTTGCGGGCTCGAGCAGATTCGGGCGCTCATACAGCTTGCCATCAAGCCCGTCACGAAACCTCTCCATCTTCTTGGCATCGGTATCAACATGATGCCCACCATACTGACACAAGCTATTAAACTTCTGAGCATAGCGGTACACCGAGTCGGATCCTCGACGGAGGGCCAACGCCTCCCCTCATCTTCTCGTCCATCGGTCCCTTGGGAATGTGGTGGCTCTTGAAAGCCTGCTTGAACTCATCCCAAGTCACAGCGTGGCCTCGCTGCATTGACTTGAAGTGGTCCCACCACATCAAAGCTTCCCCTCGCAGTTGCAGCGCTGCGAAGTTTGCTTTGTTCTCCTCGGAGCAAGGCAACACAAAGGCAGAGAATTTTGCCTCTATGGCCTTGACCCAAGCCTCAGCTTCCAGGGGGTCTTCTGCTTTAGCGAAGGTTGGCGGCTTCATAGCGATGAACTGGGCGTACGTGGTGACCTGGTTAGGCCCCTCGTGGTTGGCCCCGTGTGGCGGCCCTCGGTTCATCTGCTGGGTGATCTGCTGTTGCGTCGCGAGATCCGGCGCGAAGACCTCGGTTTGGGTGGCCATGAAGGCCTCCGTCGGTGTCATGGGCGGGGGTGGTGGTAAGTCACCACTACCACTTGCTCCGAAACCGTTGGGAGAGCTGCGCGTGGTTCCCACCATCTGAAAAGTGAGCTTTATTAGTGAGATAACCAAAAGCTTACTCCAAATGATGACAAGCACGATCATGCATAATCACATTTCATTAGTATTTAAACAATGAGGACAAAGAACAATCAACAATATTCTATAGCCACCAAGATTCACGAATCGTTCTTCTCAACACGGTTAGGACTGCGATTACTCAATTGCACGGCTCATAATTACTCTCGAACGATCATCGTCATTTCGGATACCAAAGAAGGTGGTATACGAACGAGCACTTATTCGCTGGCAACGAGCGATGTCCCTAAAAATGCTTTGGTTTACCAACGTTTTTAGGTGAGAATGCAAAATTGACAAGCGTGGTCATTTGCAACGATTTATCCAAGGATCTGGTATTCGAATGCAAGAAAATTTTTAAATTTGATCGACAATGAATTTTACTTAAAGCACACATGCTTAAGCATTCTTTATTACAACACGATAGAACAAGGTTCAAGGACATTACAACTCGAATTTGAAACAACATGACATGACACGATACAAGCAGTTACTCGGCACAAAGGCGTGCTGTCAAGCCACTACTCTAAACACCTCAAAATAACTCGATAGGATCGACATCCTTCTCATCCCTGCTGTCGGCAACCTAGTTGCCCACTGAAGCACCACTGTACGAAGGCGAAGCTGGGGGAGTCGGTAGCGGTGGTCCCGCCTGGCTCGTCTGATCCAGACCGGACAAAGCCTGCTGCTCCTCCGGGTGTGCCTGTACTGGGGGCAGTGGCTGTAAGGCCACGATAGCCTGCAAGGCTGACACCTGTACCTCGGCCTCCTGCACCTGCTGCTGCATATCCGCAATGTTCTGCAGTAGTGTCAGCCTCTCTATCTCGTGAGTGTCGGCATCCTCTTCTAGTGCATGGTTCTCCTCCTCCAGATCTACGATCCTCTGTAAGCGATCACCTCTCTCAAGCTCCAACTGGAACCTCCTAGCACGCAGCCTGTCATTCTCTTGCTGCACCTGAGTAAGCGTGAAGTTCGGTGCGCCGGTGTGCCTTCTTGAAAGTCGCTCCCCATCGCGCCTAGATGCCTCCAAGCGCTGTGCAATAATCGCTGCGGTGTTATAACGCAGCCCCTGAAGTGTGAAAACCACGTTTAGACAACGGGCAAGCGTCTGAGTAACATCCAATAGCTCTGCTAGGGTCAGTAGCTCCCGTAGGTGGTCCATACGGTCCAACCATGCTGGGTCGTGAGGACTCACAGCAGGAAATAGTCCAAACGAAGAAAGAGCTACCACGGTGGGGTTGTGGTCACAGAAGTCTGTCAACACTCTGAGGGTAGCTGATTCAACGGACTCGTGAGTGATAAATCCCCAGTAGATAAAGCTCAAGTCAAACCAGTCGGCGTGGTCTGGGTGTGGCAGAACAGTAACGATCACTCTGCAGCGGGGAACGCCAAAGCGCTCAGACTCCTTCACCTCGTAAGTCGGTGGGGTGAGGTAGCCTGCGGCACTGAGTGCTTCCCACGCCAGGCGCGGAAAACCCTCCCAGTGCAACCCGTTGGTACAGATCGTACCGTCAGCGTCGAACTGGTGGAACACGGGGAAATCCATCTGTACACAAATGTAACTCATGTCAGATCTCAAGGAGAACGGCATGTCAAATGGGGAAGTTCTGGCAGCTGTGAATAAAAATTCATAACCAAAAATCCAGAAACCTCAAAAATTTTCCAAGTTCTAGATTAATCCTTTAATACTTTTAATTAAGCTTTTTAAAGTTGAGGATCGATCAAGAAAACAGATGAATGGTCCTTAACCTGGATGTGCCTAGGGAAGTGTGAACCAACCCAACGAACTAGGATTGAGACCTGCTATTACGAGATAACTAGTTGAGGAGCAATTATTTTTTAACAATTTGGTTTAATTAACCTAGCACATGATAAACAACTTTTTCGCAAAATTTCGGCAGCATGACGGCTAGGTATGAGAGGTACTTCTAATTTATAAAAAGCACACACTAGCATAAACTTCCTTAGAGAACATATGGAATTTCGATTTTTGGGTCCATTTTAGTTGTTTCGATTTTTAACATGCATGCAAGACATCCTATTCGACCTCACATGGCAATCAAGCCAAAAATCGAAGTTAGTGCCGGTGGCAAGGCTTTTAATCATCTCTCCCTATAATATTTAGTCGGGGGCTATACGGTACTCGCTTAACAACTAATGAAGCGCTGTTATGTACCTACAGAAAACGAACCTTTCGTGCCAGCACGTCACGAAAGCGTCCACATTCATTACCGTTCACTATAGAAACGGTATCCATGCGTTAAGCCGCTGCATGGACAGCGTCCAACCTCGGACACCCTCCGTTTGAATGGAGTGTATCCTTGCCTCGCATGAGCGACATGGGAATGCACATGTATGAAACACGTGGCGACACACAACTCACAAACAGACGCGAAGATGGGATCCGTGGAATGGATCACTCCATCAACCCTCGCAATTCCCATGATGCGGAACAGCACACGTATAAAACACGTGGCTCCTAGTTTGGTTGTGCGAGAAAATAAGTCTGACATGAAGTAATGTGCTGGGAGTTAGCAAAATAAACCATAAGTTAAATAAGCCACCTGAAAGAACCCAAAATTCCCTCTAGGGCCTCTCGGTCTAGTTTATCCTTAGAGGACCAACGTATTTTGGAAAATCAGACAATCTTGGCATATTTTATTCAAAAACCATTGATTAAGTTTATTAATTAATCTCTGGTGCATATAAGCTCTGATGCCAACTGTGACAACCCGCCCAGGAAAATACCGTACTATCGCCTAAGACCGATCCACTTTGGTCATTAAGCAATAATAAAGTACCATCCTGTTGTAAGTTGTTGGGTTAACGCCCGGTAAATCACTTGAAGAGCACAAGGATCGAATATATATGCATTAAAACTCACTCGAAGGCGAGTCCAGAGATACAACAACATTCATATCCGAATTCGTACCCCGAGGGGTTTAATTATTACAAATCATAGTTTTTGCAACGATGAAATAGTTCAGAGTTTTCGAAAAGCAGCGGAAATCAACTAACGGAAGTGAAGACACCACGGGAGGCCATCCATGATGCTTTCAATAGTCGTCCTCCACCCACTCCAGCTCCCAGCCGGGCGGGATCTCTCCGGGCCACACATCACTGAAGGCATTACCTGGATCAACACATTATAGCAAGGCTGAATACTAATACTCAGCAAGACTTACCCGTCGGTGATAACTACTTTACCAATTCTAGACCATGAAAGACTTTTTGGCTACTGGGTTGCTTTTGCTAAAAAGTAACAAAGAGTAGGTCCTTACTTTCAAGGTTTTAGCACAAGTTCTAGTAGGTTTGATCTTTACTACATTAGCCAACTAGTACAAGCAAAGTTGTAAAATACAATTAATCAAACATCATCTTCATCAACTTCCATCATTAGGGATCTCATGACTAGTGGAGTAAGTAGTCACGGATAACGGTGAGAGGCCGACAATCGATTGATTTAAACCTTGCAAGGTAGACCCAAACACACGGTAGGTTGTCCCCGCGAGAACAACTTTCCCAGGCCGTCCCCAAAAATCCTCGGGTCGGGATCGAATCTTACAGTCTTTGGTGCAGGCTATCCGGCATACCCCCGCGAGATACCCGGAGTCACCATACACCACCGGTAGCTAGCCGTGAGAGCGAATCCCAAGAGTAGTAATAGTAGGATTCCTCGCCGCCTCATTAAGGTACTAGGCTTACCGGCCCCATAACCGGCATGTGCTTAGTACGTTCAAAAACTTAACCCACATAACCACTGGACCGAGCCCGCATCCCATGCTCTTACCACGTGAGCAATCCATTTAAGGATACATTGTGATTCCTATCTAGGAACCTATTCTCACGAGTGAGGTCATCACTCAACTTGTAACGGTCCTATAGCTTAGCAGCTACCGACCTATCATACTAGTAGGGACCAAAGGTACCTATGGATCATGCATCTAGGGTTTCATTCAACTCCTGGACGTAAATGCACAATCATTCATAGATAATTGAATAAAGAATTTGAAAAACTAGGTTAGATGCACCAGAGCTTGCCTTCGTCAGCTAGGTTAGCTTGGGCACCCTCGGTGTCGAGCACTTCCACGTACTGCAGCGAACCTTCCGCTCCTCCTTCCTCGGTTTCCGGGACAAGGGAGTAATCTCCGTCCGGAAGATCTACACGGAATGCAATGCACTTTAGGTGATGTGATAGTTTGTTGTCTTATCCAACTCTGGTTGGTCATATTCACCTTAACAAGCATTTAGATAGGGTTTCTCTTTTAGGAAGGTTATTGGTTGTACATGGGTTACTCTTTTATTTGCACATTGAATAAAGGTTTTTATTAAACTTGTCATTTCATGTGAAAGCTTCAATTTATTTTATCCTCACCAACAAAGGTGTAATTAACATTTTATTTATGAATTAATTTCTTATCAGTGATGATAATTAATTATCTTTTAATTATATTAAATAATACTTTTCAAAAAGGAAAAAGAATTAATTAGGGATTTTTCTTTATTTAATTTCCCTTTAATATTAAAAGGGCTTTTAAGCTTTTTATTAAACAATTAAATTACCAAAAATTAAATGAGTGTTTCTTAAGCCTACTAACACCTATCCTGGACCATTGGACCCACATGTAAGTGTTGGATGCTAGGAAATTAAATATTATGGAAAATAACAAAGCTAGCTAGTGATTCAATGTAAATGCATACAAAAATAAATAAGCATCAATTTGATCCAAACTTTCTTGTGCAAGCTCTCTAGTCCTAAACAAGTCTAAAGAACCAGCATGTTCACATGGAACCTCTACTAACTTGGTTTATTAATTTACAAAGGAACACATGCATAAATCAAGAATAATTATTTCTGTTAATCCAAAATTCATGATTAATTCACAAGATGTGTAATTTGGCATTACAAGACAATGTGCACAAGTTGAGCTCAAGAACATAAATATATTTAACAGGAAAAATCATCTAAGCAGTTACTGCATGAATGGAAAAGAATTTATTTAGCAAGATCTACTACATAACTTTGTGCAATTTTTGGCACAACATCTAGTCATATTCTAACACACAACATGTCCAAAATTGGGCTACAGAGGAGTTATGTATTTCAAATTATGACAGATCTAGGTTTAACACATTTGTATTTTTCCTGCTAAAACTATTTAAAATCTAGCCATGAGTATATAACAAAAGAGGTGTGATTTATCATCCTGAACCCTACAAAATTGGTTTGGGAATTTTCTGATTTTTCTACGAATTTCTAGGCATTTTACAAGGCACTGGACTAATCTGTAAGAAAAGCTAGTTAGGTGGCAGGGAACCGGAGGGGAAGTGGGGAGTTGGCCGGCGGCGAGCTTTGGCGGCGGACAGCGGCGGTGACCGCGGCGGCTCGGTGAACTGCGGCGTGGAGGCGAAGGGCCGGTGAACAAGCGGCCGTGTCGGCTTCACTAGGACCTAGGGAAGCGACTAGGGTGGCCGGCTCGGCGGTGAGCACCGGCGGCGAGCTCCGGCCGGCGGGCGGCGGCGGCAATGGCGCGGTGGCGGCTCGGGGTGGCGCGTGGCGGGGAACAGGGGGGGGGTTTAAATAGGAGCGCGAGCACCGGGTGACGCCGGGTGACGGCGCGAGATGCTCCCGGCCGTGCTACGGCGCTCGGGGGCTCGCGCGTACGGCGGCGACGCCGCCGTCGGACCGGCGGTCCGCGCGCGCGCGCGCGCGCGTGCGCGTGCCGACGCCGGGGTGCCTCGGGACGAGGCGCATCGGGGCGCGGGATCACGGGGTGGAGCGCCTTGGGCCGGGGCGCGGCCTCGGGAGGCGCGGGCGCGGATGCCGGGGCCGGCGGCGCGCGGCCGGGCGACGGGCGGCGCACGGGCGCGCGCGACGTCGCGGCGCGACACGCTCTGGCCCCAACTGTTTCACTGGTGCTGTCTTTGAAATGCAATTGCTCCAAAATTTTGTATAAAAGTCGACCAAGTGATGAATACCAAAGTTGTAGATCTATCTACCAACAACATTTTCTACAAAGGCTATATAGGGTTTTTCTGCCTAGATTTGAAAATATTTGAATGCCAACTTTGAATGTCAGCCTATTTTGGCAAACAGTGAAAACTGCCTTGCAATGGATTTTTCAAGTTTTTCCCCTCAAAATTTGAAATGCCAATCTACATGAAAGTTGTGTCCCTCATCAAGATCTACAACTTTCCTAAAGGTAGAATTTTAAGTGTTTAGGTGAATTTTGGAGAACGTGGCAAAAGTTCCGGCAGACACCTGTGGACACTGGGTGGCAAGGGGTTTGACCCAACCTTTGACCATGGGTTGGCCCCGCAAGTGTGTTTACTATTCATTTAGGGTCACTAGGGTGGGTTAGTGAGTTTTTCGAGGTGAGGGCCCAGGTTGACCTAGGTTTGACCACGGTTGACCATTTGACCGGCTATTAACGTTAATTCAAAACCTGGGGCGTCACACCCCTGTTGCTCAGGGGAGCACAGAACCCGCCGCTGTTGCTACTGAAGAGGCAGCGGCTACTGAGGCGCAGGAGGAAGCGCCTGCCGAGGCAGGACTGGTCGACATCGCCAGTATCCTCGGCGCCCCAACCGTGACGGTGGTCCGGTCGATCTTGTAAGTGTTGATCCTTCCCGAGTAGTACATTAGGTGTGGTAGTCGTACTAGGTTGACAACCAGCTTGTACACTGCAGGAAATCGACGGACTTGTCCTGGGAGGGGGATGAACCCGCTGCAGAGGTGGCGGAAGAGGAAGTCGCGCCGCCCGCTGAGGAGTCCACTCCCGCCCCTCAAGCAGAATCCGAGGCGCCGGCCGTGGAGGCTACGTTGCCTGAGGCCAGCGTCGTTGAAGGTGAGTACTCTGCTCAGGTGCGAGTACCCCGAAGAGTAGTCATAGCCGCCAGGTAAGACTGATCCACTTGTCCCTTTGTCGACAGGTGCCGAGGCCGAGGGAAGCGATATTCCGTCGGCGGTGCCCGTTGAAGATGTGGCACTGGAGACTCAGGAGGCTGCTGGAGAAGCCCCCGAGCCGATGGAGGTGACCGTCGGAGAAGCCGCCGCGACGACTAGAGGAGAGGGCGACGACGCGCTGCCAGAACCCGCTCTGGAGGTGGTCGTCCGCTCGCCAGAGATCCAGGATGCGGAGCCAATCCGCTCGGCGCCAATGTCCGGAGCCGCAACGAATAGTCGTGGCGGGCTCGAGCTGTTAGCAGATGATCTTGTCGACCCGGCGACGGTGGCTCGGCACCTGGAGGCAGTGCGCCAGGTCGAGCGATGGATGAAGGTGAGTAGTCGACACCCTAGAGTAGTCAATCCTTTAGTGTTGAGTACCCATTTGACGTGTGTTGTCTGTGCAGGACGTCGCGGAGAGGTCCCGCCAGAAGTCTGAGATGCTTCAAGGATACGGCGACGCGGTGCTCCGGGCCGAGACATTAGAGGAGCAACTCGTGAAGTCCCAGAAGCATGCCGCCGCCATGCAGTCGAAGCTGGACACCGCCTTCGCCAAGTATCACAATGACGTCCAAGGATCTGGTGCGGAAGAACAAGTCTCTCTGCAACAAAAATAAAGGTACGCGACCGCCTTGCTGGGTACTTGTTGATGGTAGCTTGAGGTAGTCTGACCCACTTTGCCTTTGTTGGTTGCAGAGCTTGAGACCCGTGTAGATCAGCTGAAGGCTTCGGAAACTGATTTGAAGAACCTCTTCTACCGGGAGCAAGAGGCCCGCCAGGTACTGGAGTAGGATTATAAGGAGCTTGCTTACGAGTGCAACAAGCACATGGAGCTCCGTATTGCATCAGATCGTGACCTCGTCAACTACTACAAATCCTTGCGGAAGCTGAACGAGGACTGCGAGAAGCTCCGGGCTCAGCTCAAGGAACTCGAGGAAGCCGCGCTCCCCATCGCGAGGCTGCTGGTGCCCCACCCTGGCGGTCTGAAGATAGCTCCACTGGTGGACCGGCTGAAGGAAGCCCCCAGCCAGCTGGCGACCTACGTGAAGCACTTGGCCAAGTCGATCCCCAACCAAGTGCTCGCCTTCATGAAGTCGTACTTCCCGAAGGCTCCTGTGGACGTAGTCGCCGGCGGGCTAGCCGCCAACTGCACCGACAAGCAATAAGCGGAGCTGCTGGAGCAGATGGCGCCCATTGTTGAACAAGTCGCCGAGAAACTCAACCTCCAGTAGTCTTGTAATGTTAGCTCGTAGCAGTAGTTGTACATAAACAATTGTAATGAAATTGTTTAAGTATGAATGAAGAAAACTTCCATGAATGAGTACTTGTTGTCGCGATCTGTGAGTGCGGAGTCCCATCGTGGAGTCGTCGCGAGTAGTCGTACTCGCCAGTAGTCCCGTTGAGGGAGGAAGATAGTAAAATAGTTGATGGATAATCAAACTTTATTACTGAAGAAATACACCTGGAAGGCCAGGGCCGTAGTTACAGAGTGGTCGCCAGGACCCGAAGGCCGCCTACGGCTAAGTAGTGCTAGGGCGTGTAGCCGCTTACAGCAGTAGATCCGTAAGTAGCCGTGTAGGCTGGATCTAGGAGTACATGGTCTCTCAGTAGACCGCTGCTAGAGTCCTTTGTCGCTCGTCGCAGCCCAGGATCCGTAGGTAGCCGCATGGGCTGGATCTTGGAGAGGAGTAGTCCGGAGACTGGTGCTTGGACCCGGAGGCCGCTTACAGCGAAGGGGTCTTGATGTAGTCGTATAGACTTGAGCCCCCAGGGTAGTCATGTAGACTAGGCGTAGAACCGACAGAGTTGGTCGACGTTCCACGAGTTGTTGACGTCTTCGCCTTCGAGCGTCTAGAGGCGGTAGGAGCCCGGTCTGGTCACCTTTGCAACTGTGAAGGGACCTTCCCAGGGCGAGCTGAGCTTGTGTAGTCCTTCCGTGTTCTGGATGCGACGGAGGACAAGATCACCAACGTTGAAGGAGCGTTCCTTGACGTTGCGATCATGGTAGCGTCGGATACCCTCCAGGTACCTTGCTAATTGGACGAGGGAGGCACAGCGAGCTTCTTCGAGTCCGTCGATGTCAACTCGTCTGCTGTCTTCGGAGACGCCTTCGTCGTAGTGCTCCACTGCTGGTGAATCCCACATGACATCAGCAGGGAGGATTGCTTCGGAGCCGTAGACCAGGAAGTATGGAGATTGCCCTGTTGGCTTGGAGGATTGAGTACGTAGTCCCCAGAGTGCATTGGGTAGTTCCTTGATCCACTTGCCTCCTTTGGAGTTGGCGGCGTCGTGTAGCCACTTTTTGAGAGCGTCGAGCACCATCCCATTGGCGCGCTCGACTTGTCCATTGGCCCGAGGATGGGCAACTGAGACATATCGGACGTCGATCCTGCTGTTCTCGCAGTACTCCCAGAACCGGTGGTTGTTGAAGTTGGAGCCCAGGTCTGTGATGATGCGATGTGGTAGTTCGTAGCGATGTACCAGTTGATCCAGGAAGTCGAGAACTCTGTCAGCCTTGGGGCACGTGACCGGCTTGACCTCGATCCACTTGGTGAACTTGTCGATGGCCACCAATACTCTGTTGAATCCACTTGGCGCAGTTGGTAGTGGCCCAATCATGTCGAGCCCCCAGCAAGCGAAAGGCCGGGTTGGCGGTATGGTGACTAGCTTGTAGGCTGGAACGTGTTGCTGCTTGGCGAAGTATTGGCACCCTTGGCACCTTCTGACGAGTTCTTCGGCGTTGCCCAGAGTTGTGGGCCAATAGAAAGCTCGTCGGAAAGCCTTGCTGACCAGCGTACGGGAGGACGTGTGGTTGCCTTAGACTCCTTTGTGGATCTCCTCCAAGATGTCCTTGCCTTCTTGTCTGAGAACGCACTTCATGAGTACTTCTGAAGATGCGCCCCGCCTGTAGAGCTTGTCTCCGACGAGGACGTAGGACTTGGCGCGGCGGATGAGCTGCTCGGCCAAGTTCTTGTCCGAGGGAACCTTCTGCTCGTTGAGGTAGTCGATGAAGGGTTGTCTCCAGTCCACGTCGATCATCATGACCTCCCCGGCCGGCCGGGGATGCGCCGGACGGTGGTCGGTGGCGCCGCTCCGAATGGATGGCGCGTGAAGCTCGTGGACGAAGACACCTGCTGGTACTTGAGCGCGAGTAGAACCAAGCTTCGACAGGACGTCCGCTGCAACGTTGTTGTCGCGGACGATGTGGTGGAACTCGAGACCGTAGAACTTGTTCTCGAGCTTGCGGACTTCTAGGCAGTAGGCGTCCATGTTCTCCTTGTTACGGTCCCAGGACTTGTTGACTTGGTTGATGACCACTGCGGAGTCGCCGTAGACTAGTAGCCGCTTGATGCCCAGTGAAGCCGCGAGGCGGAGCCCGTGTAGCAGAGCTTCGTACTCGGCTTCATTGTTTGAGACCTTCCAGAAGATCTGCAGGACGTACTTGAGTTGTTCGCCCACTGGAGGGATCAAGAGTACTCCCGCACCTGCGCCCTCGAGGTTGAGTGAGCCGTCGAAGTACATCACCCAGTGCTCTGGGCGCTCGGCTGGAGTAGGTAGCTGATTCTCCCGCCACTCCGCCATGAAGTCGACTAGTGCCTGCGACTTGATGGCTGTGCGTGGCTTGAAGTCGATGTTGAGGGTGCCGAGTTCGACTGCCCACTTGGAGATTCTTCCAGTAGCATCTTGGTTCCTCAGGATGTCGCCGAGCAGGTAGTCGGTGACGACAGAGATCGAGTACTCCTGGAAGTAGTGTCGTAGCTTCCGCGAGGTGATGAGCACTGCGTACAAAAGCTTCTGTACGGGCTGGTAGCATGCCTTGGATTCTTACAAGACCTCGCTGATGAAGTAGACTGGTCGTTGGACTGGGTAGGCGTGGCCGTCTTCCTGCCGCTCGACGATGATGGCAGTACTGACCACGTGAGTAGTCGCAGCGAGGTAGAGCAGTAGCTGCTCGCCTTTGCGAGGAGCCGTGAGGACTGGTGGCTTCGATAGGAAGTCCTTGAGCTGGGCAAGGGCTTGGTCCGCCTCTGGAGTCCACACGAACTTCTCTTGGTGCTTGAGTAGTTTGAAGAAGGGGAGCCCCCGTTCTCCAAGCTTCGAGATAAATCTGTTCAAGGCCGCCATGCACCCGGTCAGCTTCTGGACGTCTTTGATACACGTGGGAGCCTTCATGCTGGTGATGGCGGAGATCTTCTCGGGATTGGCTTCGATGCCACGGTGGCTGATGATGAAGCCGAGTAGTTTGCTCGAAGGTACGCCGAAGACGCACTTGTTCGGGTTGAGCTTCCAGCGATACTCGCGCAGGGATGCGAAAGTCTCTTCAAGATCGTCGATGAGGGTGCTGGAGTTTCTGGTCTTGACGACCACGTCATCCACGTAGGCTTCGACGTTCTTGTTGAGTTGCCGCTTGAAGCAGGCCTGGATAGCTCGTTGGTATGTAGCGTCGGCGTTCTTCAACCCGAAGGACATGGTCGTGTAGCAGTACGCGCCAAACAGGGTGATGAACGCGGTCTTCTCCTGGTCTTCTTCCTTGATCGCGATCTGGTGGTACCCGGAGTAGCAGTTGAGGAAGCAGAGCAGGTCGCAGCCCGCCGTGGAGTCGATGACTTGGTCAATCCGCGGCAACCCGAAGGGGTCCTTGGGGCAGTGCTTGTTGAGGTCGGTGTAGTCGACGCACATCCTCCACTCGTTCGAGTTCTTCTTGCGGACGAGGACGGGGTTGGCGAGCCACTCAGGATGGAAGACTTCTCTGATGAAGCCAGCCGCGAGTAGTTTGGCGAGTTCCTAATGGATGGCGTCCCGTCTATCGTCGGCGAAGCGGCGGAGGTGTTGTCGCTTCGGGGTAGCTTTAGGATCGACGTTGAGGGAATGCTCAATCAACTCCCTGGGCACCCCTGGCATGTCCGCTGGCTTCCACGCGAAGATGTCGCGGTTAGCCCGGAGGAAGTTGATGAGCGCGTCTTCCTATTTGGGGTCGAGACCCGCCCCGATGGTGGTGGTCTTGCTGCTGTCGCCTGTCCCGAGGTCGATTGTCTTGACCAGAACCTCCTCAGCTGGCTGAGGCTTGTTAGCTTTGTCCGACTTCTCTGGGATGTCGAGTTCACTTGGGGCAAGCTTCTTCGACGCAGCGTAGATCTCCATCATTGCATTGGGTACTTGATTTGTGGAGGCAATCTCCACAGCTTCCGTGTCGCAGTCGTGCGAGATCCTCAAGTCCCCTTGCAGTGAGAGTACACCTACTGGACTTGGCATCTTGAGTACCAAGTAGGTGTAGTGGGGTACCGCCATGAACTTGGCGATAGCCGGTCTGCCGAGGATGGCATGGTAGGACGTCTCGAAGTCCGTGACTTCGAACTTGATGTACTCGGTACGATAGTTGTCCCGAGGTTCCCCAAAGGTAACTGGCAGGACCACTGAGCCCAGTGGGATAGCCGCGTTCCTAGGGACGATGCCGTAGAAGGGCGAGGTGCTCTTGGTGAGCATGTGGGTGATGTCGAGCTTCATCTTCTTCAAGGTCTTGGTGAAAAGGACGTTGAGCCCGCTTCCACCGTCGATGAGGACCTTGTTGAGCCTGGAGCCCGCGACCACCGGCTTCAGGACGAGAGGGAACCGCCCTGGTTCGGAGAAGCTAGTCCATTGATCCACGCGGGAGAAGGTAATGGGTACCTCCGACCACCTGAGACGGGTCGAAACCGCTGGTTCAATGCTCATGACTTCTCGATGGGTAGCCTTTTGTTCCCGTGTGCTGGGTAGTCCACCGAAGAGGACGTTGACCGTCTTGTCGGGTTCCTGGAAGTCGCCATTGCCGTCGTCGTTCTTCTTCTTGCATTTCTTGTCATGAGGGTGCGGTGGCTCTGGAGTACCCTTGAGTGCTCTCCTGAGTTGGTAGCACTGCTCGGTGGTGTGGTTGCCGTCCAGATGCCACAGGCACTTCTCTTTCAGCAAGTCTTTGAAGCCGCCGGAGGTCTTCTTCGAGTTCTCCTTCGCAGGGCGCTGGATAGCCGCGATAGTGTTGTCTGGCTTGCGCTTGCGGTTGGGACCCGAGTAGTTGTTGTTGTTGCGACCGCCTTGGTTCTCATTGTTGCTGCTGCCACTGCCCGTGTTCTGTTTGCTCTTGCCACGGATGGCATCGTACTTGGCGTTGGCCTTGTCTTCTTCGTCGGCCCAGGATGTGACCATATCCTTGAGATGGGGGATGGACCTGGGGCGGCGTCGACCAAAGTCTTCGAAGGTGCGACGGTGGTAGAGACCGTCCTGGAAGAGGTCGATGACCTCCTTGTCGGTGACGTCGACTACGATGGCGCGCTTGTCGAAGAAGCGCCGCATGTACTTGCGAAGGGTCTCGCCCTGTTCCTGCTTCACCATGGCCAGGTCCATGCGAGTACCCAAGCGGCCCATAGCGCCCGCGAAGTTGCTGGTGAACTGCTCCTTCATCTGGTCCCACTTGTCGATCGAGTGCTTGTCCAGCGACTCGAGCCATGTGAGCGGGGCTTGGTCCAGGCAGAAGGGGAAGTAGAGGCACTTGGTGTCGTTGTTGCCGCCAGCGTTCTCGATGGAGAGGACGTAGCACCTGAGCCACTGGATGGGGTCTTGCTTCGCGTCGTACTTGGTGATTCCCAGAGGTTTGAACTTGTTCGAGAGGAGTAAGTTGCGAAGCCGAGGAGAGAAGGCGGGGAAGCCGTCGTTGTCGCCTACGGTGGCGGACTTCTTCTGCCGCATTTCTTCAATCTTCTGGCGGGCGTCATAGCCGCCCTGTGAGGCTCCGGAGGCGTGGATGTTCGCATGGCCTCGGCCGCCGCGATCGCCTCCGCCACCGGCCCTCCTGTTGGCCCCATGGTTGGAGCTTCCACCGTTGCTACCTCCGCCGCCAGGGTCGCGGTGGGGGATGATCTCACGATTGCCGGCAACAGCTGTGGCGTTGTTGCCAGCTTGTGAGGGTCCGCCGGCGTTTGCACGAGTACGGTTGGGCTGAGCCGGCAGCTCGGCTCGAGTACGATTACGGCTGAGGTCCGCGCTGCGACTTGTAGCTTCGTTGTCGCGGTTCCTGGCAGGGGGGCTGGTTGACCGGTTGACCCTGTTGTCGACTCACATGAAGTAAGCGTCTTCTGCAAGCTTGGCGATGACTTCTCCAGCACGTATCCCCTGAGCTTGGCGTGCGATCGCTGTGATCGACATGAGGCATTGCTCCGGGGTGGTGTGTACCCTGCTCTCGACTTGTTTGAGGGCTTCTACGAGGTTGCGGATGGGGAGGTTGTCTCGGAGACGCCGGCTCCGTTCGTTCCGCTTTCTGTTACGCTCACGTCGAGCGTCCCTGTTGGCGTCGGTTTCATCCGCGGGTGCTTCAGCAGACAGCTCGTCTGCGGAGATGTCATCAAGGTACCGGTCCTCTGCCATCCCTGAGGGTCCTGGCGTGTCACCGGCAGCCATGAAGACTTGGCGATCGGGGTTGCCAAGACCGGAGTCAGAGCTCGCCATCTCAGTTGGAGTATACTCCTCAGCTCGAGCGAGTGGTGTTCCCTCCTGGAAGGGAAGCGAGTCGAGGTAGGCGACGTAGCATGAGTCCCCGTTTATCAGGTCGGCGGGCTTGCGATCTGGCCAGTAGCCGAATCTCCCGGCGGGTGTGGACGTTATAACTAGCCCGGAAGCCGGCCCTGATAAGGGTTGCTCGGTAGAGTTGTCCTCGGACTCGGGATCCTCAGGGTCCGACCCGAAGTCGAACCCGTACGCGGAGTCCGAGTAGAAGCCGGAGAGGGGGTTGGAGTCCGAGGCGTGGCCGGGGGCGGTGTCGGAGTCCGAGTTGTACTCGGGTATGGGCTCCTTGCCGGCCCGGCGTGTAGAGGGAGCCTCCGTGCGGGCCCTGCTGAGGTTGCAGGGGCCACGCGTGGAGCGCTCGCGGAGTGGGGAAACCACATGCGATGGCTGAGTAGCCGGCTCGCATACGATAGCCCACGGGGACGTCGAGTTCGAGTTGGAGGCGGATCCAAGCTCGACGTCGGCGTGTTGGTCGAAAAGCGAAATTTCGCCGAACTTGCCGGCGAGTTCGCCTGTGACTACTTCGGGAAGCGTCACGAAGCCGGTCTCCGGGTTGGGTGGCATGGTGAGGCGGCGTTGGAAAGATCCCGCGCCGTCAGCGGTGCATACCCAGGCGCCGAAGACGAAGGTGTCGCCGCGGTTGAAGGCGACGGTTGACTTGATGTAGACGGGAGCCGTCGAGTTCGCCATGTGATCTCGGGTGAGAGCCCCTTTGATAGTCTACACCGCATGGAATATATGGAAGGAGAGAAATCGCCGAATTTTTGAAGGAAGAAGTAGCTCACCAGCTCAGGTGTTATTTCTGATCAAGGAGGAGATGGGTCAACGGCATCAAGCTTATGGGGGACAGAGCTCGCTTTAATTTCATTTATGCATTGCAGAACTTTGAGCAATCAAGTTTATTTATGTAATCCACTATATGTAAACCTGAACATTTCCCTCCTCCTTAAATGATACGGCAATGCTCCTGCTATTTACGTCAAAAACAAAAAATGCATTGATTTCATCGAAGGAATGAGAGCATCACCTTTCTCAAAATGATAGAACTGAAAGTCTGAAACTAACACGATGATTGCGAAGCGCCAAGAGAAACGCGTATCATCAGCACAAGCAGTGGCAAGCTAATACAGAAACCCCCATGATGCTTACTGTTACACGACTGATGCGGAAACTAAATACTCAAGTTCCAAAACACATGAAACATGACGTTTCTTGTATCTTTTAAAAAAGACAATGCAAAATGACGATTGTGATGAGCACAAACAAGACAAGCTAGCTAGTAGCACCAGTACAAAGTACCGGTAACTAGTAACTTCCACGTTCCATCTGATGAGTACTCCCTTCGTCCCGTAAAGAGTGTCCACTTTGACTTTTTTTCAGTCAAATTATTTGAAGTTTGACTAAATTTTTAATGAAGAATATGAATATTTATAACATTAAATAGGTATGGTGTGAAAATATATTTCATAATGAATCTAATAAAACTTGTTAGACATCAAAAGCATTGATATATTTTTATATAAATTTAGTCAAACATAGAATTGTTTGACTAAAAAAAGTCAAAATAGACACTCTTTACACATGAAGAAAGTATATGGGCTCATTTGGTACAGCTTCATGAGCAACTTCACGAGCAACTTCACAACTTCAATAACCAAACAACCAACTCTCTGCCCAATTCTCTGGTCAGCTTCTCTGAAAACTCACTCTCACAGAGTTAAGCACATGGTGAAGCTGCCAAAACATGGCTCCCTCCCCCACTCATGAAGTTGCTCATGGAGTTGTTTTCTAAAAAAAAGCTTTACAGGTGAAGCTGAGCTGTGCCAAACGGCCCTTATATCTGCCAAAAAACCAGAGGGAGTATATATCTTAGCTGGCAATACTACGCACCTTTATTTTCTGTTTAACACAGACTCGCATGTGAGCCACATATTGGAACTAACCGGGCAATTTATTTGCACAAAGTGATGCTGACCTATACCAGCCCGATCTAATTTCATTCCCTATTTCCCTCCGTTGTTTACATCACGAAGTTGACGCCTGTCGCCGGGGAGGTTGCGTCGCGATCCCACCGCCATTTCATTACCGCGGGACGGCACGCGCGTGTTAATTTAGATCAGAAGGAAAGGATTCAGGGTGGCGTTGCCTCGTGTCATCGTGTGTGGCAGGAGCTGGAAGAGCGTGGCCGCCGCTTGCCCAGGAATGCATGCCGCCGGCGGCGGCCGGCAGCGAGCCGCACGGCAAGCCCGGCGGGGCTGCCTCGTCGCACATGCACATCCAGCTCGTCCACTCGGGGACGCCGTGGAGACGCCGCGCCACCATGTCTGCGTGGCTACAGACGTCGGTGTTGGTTGGGGGGAGCGAGAGCGAGACAGACAGGACAATAGGACATGACCATGTCTGTTTGTGAATTTGTGCCGCGCACGTACGTAGTACTGTACGTTCGCCGGGGGGTAAAAAGGAAGATGGATCGGGAGAGGTGATGAGCGGCGGCACGCCAGCCGCCACCCGGGCTTTGGCCTTTTGGTACGTCAGCGTCTTTTTCATTAATGCCCGTTTTAATGGGAGCTGTTGGTTGTCGTCAACAGCGGGCAGGAAAGGAATTCCTTAAAAGATCATTCACACGAACCAATTCGGATTTTGCTGGATTGTGATTTTGTATTTGGAACATTGGGGCACTTCTTTGTTTCTTGAAAATAAACGGGGTGCGGTTTCAGTGACAACGAAGATCGACTTGTTGACGCTGTTCTAGCCGACGGTCACCCGCTTCCATGCTGGCTACCAGTCTACTGATTTGCCACTGCCTACTCCTACTCTATCTAGAAGAGAAGCTTCCGATAGTGAATCATTCATGTCATGGATCCGTGCCTCTAGCAAATCAACGGTGCAAGTTGGCTAAAATACTACGGTGGTGCAAGTTGGCTAAAATACCAGTATTTTATTAGATTGCATCCTTTGCCAAACCGAATAAAACACGAAACTCCATCGTATTCCATGATAACTTGAGAAATTCCCCCAAAAGTATTCTCAGAAATTTCTTTTTTTATTCACACGGTACAACGCAGACGCTCACAACACGCACGCACACTCACTTCTGTGAATACACGTACACAAGTGAAGGAATGAGCACCTGTGAAGGACTGAGCACCGACAGATCTGTAGATACTCGAAGTCACCACTGGCGTCTCGTCGTCGACAGGAACGTCGCTTACCGCATAACGCTTAACACCGGAAAATCTCGGAACAAATCCAGAAAAAGTTGCGAGCACCAGGATTTGAATAACGTCTCACTAGACCGTCTTACCATTGGTCTACAAGATCAATCACACGATTGTTCTCAAAAACTGAAAGCCCGAGAATACCCTTCTCCCACCTAGCCGTCAAGTCACTCACTCACCAGTCGCCTCGCACACCTCGCTGCTCTGCTCCGCTTGCTTTAAAAGGCCCGACCGCGACTCTGCTCGCCTCTCCTCTCCTCTCCTCCCCCGTACCACACTACTCTCGTTCCTCTCCGTTCTGCGGAGGGGCCGAAGCTTCCGAGAAAAAGGAACCCCAGCGCGGTCGCAGCAGCCTCCGGCGATGGCGGCGATCCTGCCGGAGCTGGCGACGCAGGTCGTAATCCCGGTCGCGGCGGCCGTGGGCATCGCCTTCGCGGTGCTGCAGTGGGTGCTCGTCTCCAAGGTGCGGCTCACCCCCGAGCGCGGCCGCGCCGACGGCGGGGCCGCGAAGGGCGGACCCAGCGACTACCTCATCGAGGAGGAGGAGGGGCTCAACGACCACAACGTCGTCGTCAGGTGCGCCGAGATCCAGAGCGCCATCTCCGAAGGTGAGAAGGGATCATGTTTCTGTGTGTGAGCGCCCCTTTTACCTATCTGCTTCGGTTTGCAACTCGGAAGCGCGGGATTTTTTTTTGCTGGATGCTTGGATTAAGACCTTAGCTTATTTTTCTAGTTGGACTACGCGTGATGCTCCTCGTTGGGCGGATTTGATCTCGCTTTGCTTCCGGTGTTCAAATACAAACCGTGAGAACCCATTACGAGAAATCCCTTTTGCTCAAGTAGAAATCGCGAGAATTCTATTCCGTTCTGAGCAATGATCTCCCAACCACACTGTTTATCGAACCGACTTTGATTTTTCACTTGCTTGCTGTGTGATTATTTGAAGGGGACAAACGAGCGTTGATCACGATTTTGGGTTTTGTTTCCTTCGGTGACATGAGAACGTCGCTCCTATGCAAGTCAGTTAGAGCTCGAAAGGAGACTTTGAATCGACTAGCTTTTGGTGGTTAGGTGGTAGGTGATCGCTCGCCTTGCACGTGACAAGTAAAGGCGGTGCTCTTTTTAGTCCTCTCAGAAGTTAATTGTTTTTGGCTTCATGTATGGGTGATTAATATTGTATATCAGTGCTCCAGGCTATTTGGATCTAGGAGGCAAAGCATTAAACTATTTGTTGTTGCTACTTTATGCAGCAGAGATTATACTAACCATTAGTTTACTGTGTTCTTAGTGTCGTTAATTAATCTCTAGTCCACTGAAGCCCAGCTATTCTAGTCAAACCGGGTATCTTCTTTGGACGTATCTTTTGGGAATGTGTGGGCTCTTGGTCAAATTTGGTCAGAAGTTGCCTGTAGGGTAGAGAGATGAAGGGATAGGTTCTTGCAGTAGTCCCTGAGCAAGCCCACAAGTGGGGTTACAGGTAAAGAAATAAGTTCTTGCTGCACATGGTCCTCACTAGTCAAACTGCAGCTGATAGTCCCACTGCCTTTGGTAATTTCATAAATCATTGCAATTTGCAATCCTTGCATGATGCACATGTGCTGGGAAGTACTGTTGTACCTTAGCTCCTCATGTAACTCTTAAGCATCCTCCTAGAAAAAAGAGAGAACTGTTGCATTCAGCTGATGCTGGCAAATGATGTAGCTTGGCTTGTAGTGGGTCATGTACCATTTCAAAGCTATTTGGCGGTGTGGTCACAGTAGTGTTTGTTGGATAGTCTCTTTATATAACTAGAAACAAGCATTAGCAATTTTTCTGAATTAAGGACTCAATGATATTCCATAATCATCTCTGATAATATGTAAGCTAGATATTGTATAGGTTAATTGTGACGTTTTCTGTGAAGGTGACCGCTTACGGTTTACTGCTTACACAATGCCATGGTGGACCAGAGACAAGTCATGCTGTTTCTGTTGCTATTGCAGTAAAATTTACTGTAGCTATTTTGGCTTTCACCAACAACTGCCTAACCTGTATAGAGGTCTTTTAAGTAGGTTGTGTATTGACACGCATTTTGTAAACCATGGTGGATTATATTTGGTTGGTTCCCATTGCAGTGCCAATTGGCTGTGTCATAGTGTATTTTCCAGATAGTCTTGATGAATAAATTTTCATTGGACATCGTGGTTTTCATTTAAACTAGTACCAGATTAATTCGTCCTTCAGGCTGCTGTCACTGTTTACCATTTGTCTGTAGTTCTTTTGTTCCAGTTGGTTTGATGTTGACCCACTTCCTTGTGCTGTTTCTGACCATGACAACATTAGAAGTGGAAACTGGTAGTGGTAGTAGCTAACTAGCTATTGCCAGAATCTTAATTTGAAAAATGAGGATGATCAACTTATTCACACTCGAAAGCCAAGTGAAAGGACCACGATGCAATTTGAGCATCTATGTGTTAATAATAGAGAAATATGGAGTATGTTCATAACCGTGTCAGTATGGTAGAATTGTTTTGAATAACTTCTGTCTTCCACATTGAGTGAATATAATCGTGCAAATAGAAGTTGAGGATTTGTCATTCCGGGATTTCGCTTCCATGGTGTCACTGTCATGTGGTGATTTGAGTGGCAAACTGGCAATCCTCACAGAACATGGTGGCAAATCCTCAAAGCTTTCATTATAGAGGTGTTTGCTGTATAATAGAATCCCCCTTATATTTACTGGTAGTTCAGAGTCAGCATTGTTGTTGTGACATTCTTTACTTATTTCAAGTTTTTATTTAGAAAGCACGAATACATTTCTCTGCAACTGCTATAATCTTTCCTACTTTGTTATGAACAGGAGCAACATCTTTCCTTTTCACTGAGTACAAGTATGTTGGATTATTCATGGGCATCTTTGCAATCCTTATCTTCCTCTTCCTTGGATCCGTTGAGGGATTCAGCACAAAGAGTCAGCCTTGCCACTACAGCAAGGACAAGATTTGCAAACCCGCTCTTGCAAATGCCATCTTCAGTACTATAGCTTTTGTGCTTGGTGCAGTCACCTCACTGGTGTCTGGCTTTCTTGGAATGAAGATTGCAACTTATGCAAATGCCAGGACAACTTTAGAGGCCAGAAAGGGTGTTGGGAAAGCATTTATTACTGCCTTCCGGTCTGGTGCTGTTATGGGCTTCCTGCTTGCTGCCAGCGGTCTTTTGGTTCTTTACATTGCTATCAATTTGTTTGGGATCTATTATGGTGATGACTGGGAAGGTCTTTTTGAGGCTATTACAGGCTATGGCCTTGGTGGGTCTTCTATGGCTCTTTTTGGCCGCGTTGGTGGTGGTATTTATACTAAGGCTGCTGATGTTGGTGCTGACCTTGTTGGGAAGGTTGAAAGGAACATTCCTGAGGATGATCCAAGAAACCCAGCTGTATGTTTCACAAGTTCTGAAAACTTCGATTCTTAAGTGCTATCCAATTGCTTAGTGTTCATACTTGCTTTCGGTTATAGCATATTAGCACTGCATTTTTCTTGCCATGTGAATAGGTTGGCATCTGAACCCCGTGGTGTAACCTTGTAAGAATGATCCCTTGTTGTACATGCAGGTCATTGCGGACAATGTTGGTGATAATGTTGGAGATATTGCTGGGATGGGATCAGATCTCTTTGGCTCATATGCTGAATCATCATGTGCTGCTCTTGTTGTGGCCTCAATCTCATCTTTTGGAATCAACCATGAATTTACTCCTATGGTGTACCCCCTGCTTGTCAGCTCTGTGGGTATTATAGCATGTCTCATAACAACACTGTTTGCAACTGATTTCTTTGAAATAAAGGCTGTGAATGAAATAGAGCCTGCTCTGAAGAAACAACTCATAATTTCCACTGTTGTGATGACTATCGGCATTGCACTCATCAGTTGGCTGGCCCTCCCGTACACCTTCACCATTTTTAATTTTGGAGTCCAGAAGACAGTGCAAAGCTGGTAAGAAATTTTTTGATTGGGCATTGAAATTTTGTTTAATATAGACTTTATAGTACAATCTCAGTCTGATTTAAATTTACCAGACAATTTTTCTTATGTGTGACATTAGTATTTGGGTGGCTAATTGTTAATTTTGTTACTCAGCAACTGTATATTTCAGTCTCATTCTTATTGAAATTTATCAGGCAATTGTTTTTGTGTGTGGCGGTTGGTCTCTGGGCTGGCCTAATCATTGGTTTTATTACTGAGTACTACACAAGTAATGCCTACAGGTATCATCGATTTTTTCTTGTCATCACGTATGGAGGTAGCCTTCATTCTCTGCTTCCAACATATGACATCTTTGTTGTTTTCCATTTCAGCCCTGTACAAGATGTTGCTGATTCCTGCAGAACTGGAGCCGCCACCAATGTCATTTTTGGGCTTGCTTTGGGATACAAATCAGTCATTATACCTATTTTTGCTATTGCTTTTAGTATCTTTCTCAGCTTCAGCCTTGCCGCCATGTATGGTGTCGCTGTGGCTGCTCTTGGAATGCTGAGCACCATTGCCACAGGTCTTGCTATTGATGCATATGGTCCTATCAGTGATAACGCTGGAGGAATAGCTGAAATGGCTGGGATGAGCCACAGAATTCGCGAGAGGACGGATGCTCTAGATGCTGCAGGAAACACCACTGCTGCAATTGGAAAGGTAGACATGTGCCTGCCTTTGTTGTGTAACAGTTCTGATTGTATGGCAAGTTAAAAAAAACACTTCTCTTGTTGTTTTCATTTACAAATATGGTTAGGGCCATACATAGTTGGAGTTCTATTCATGGTTTGGTTAAAGAGATCAGATACTCCCTTCAGCAGAGTTTTTCTTTTTAGACAATTTTTGCTTCACTTTTTGTGATAAGTTTATCCTGGGAAAATTATCTTATGGTTTTGTAATTGCAGGGTTTTGCCATTGGCTCTGCAGCCTTGGTGTCACTTGCACTCTTCGGTGCCTTTGTGAGCCGGGCTGCTATCTCTACTGTTGATGTTCTGTCTCCCAAAGTATTCATTGGACTTATTGTTGGTGCTATGCTCCCATATTGGTTCTCAGCAATGACCATGAAGAGTGTAGGCAGTGCTGCACTCAAGATGGTGGAGGAAGTCCGCCGGCAGTTCAACACCATTCCTGGGCTCATGGAGGGCACCACAAAGCCAGATTATGCAACCTGTGTGAAGATCTCCACCGATGCATCCATCAAGGAGATGATCCCCCCGGGTGCTCTTGTTATGCTCACCCCATTGATCGTTGGGATTTTGTTTGGTGTTGAGACCCTCTCTGGAATCCTTGCTGGTGCTCTCGTCTCTGGTGTTCAGGTTGGTGAGAGTTATTCTAAATTTTTTGCATGGTAGTTGCATGTCCCCTTAATGAATTTCACCTTTTCAGATTGCCATCTCCGCATCCAACACTGGTGGTGCCTGGGACAATGCCAAGAAGTACATTGAGGTAAAATTACACATAATTTAGGGAACCATTGCTTATGTCTGAATCTGCATATTACGTTCTACAAACAGCTATCGTGAAATGCCTCTACTAAAAACATTTTGATGTTTGATTTGTTCAGGCTGGAGCTTCAGACCACGCCAAGACCCTTGGCCCGAAAGGTTCTGACCCTCACAAGGCGGCTGTCATTGGTGACACCATTGGAGATCCTCTCAAGGACACGTCTGGCCCCTCTCTGAACATCCTTATCAAGCTCATGGCGGTCGAGTCCCTCGTTTTCGCCCCCTTCTTTGCCACCCACGGTGGCATCCTCTTCAAATGGCTCTAAATCAGCTAGAGTTGCGGGACAATGGCCGTAGTTTTGCAGGGTGGAAGAGCTTTGTCAGCTATACAGCAGCTATGACATATGCTTTGCTCCTCGAGTTGGTGAACCCCGTTGTGTACGTGGTTTCCGTTTTCTTCGTGTCTTTCTAGTTCCAGATCCCGACCATGTTTTGATGCCATAATTCCTCCTCTAGCCTTTGTGTAACTGGGTATATCGTCATAAGTAATGAGCCCCCTGCGGAACAATGAAGCATCGGAAAACTTCAAGATTCTAAGAGATATGTTTATTAATCTCAAAACATTTCTCTTAGCAATTGGCGTTAATTGGCGTTGATTAGAATGATTTTTTTGCTTAAAAATGCTATATCTTCTTATTTCTCTCAACGTCAAACGGAAGTGCAGTTCCTTGAAACTGCTTAAATGCGCAATGCGGCTTTTGACAAAGGTAATTTGGTTTTCCCAAGGAAAAAGTCCATTTTTGATCATCCAACTTTTGACTCAGTTTAGTTTTGGCTATCGAACTTCAAAACCGGACATTTTTTACCATCTAACTCTTAAAACTGTTTACAATTAGCCATCGGGCGGTTTTAACATGTGATTTTAACTTTTTTTTATTTACAATTTACTCCTTAGAACTTGAAATGATCATTACTTTTTGCTCGTAGCTCCGATTTAGGTGATTCTTGCGGTCACGCGTTCATAATGATGAGCTTTATCTTTTAGAATATTTTATACAACTTTTATAACTATTCATTATATTATTTTTCAGATGTTGTGTAAAAATAATAATATAAGAAACGTAAAACAAAATAATATGAGTAACATTTTGAACGATAAAGTTCTCATCTTATGAACACAAGACCGCAAGAATCACTTAAATTGGAGATACGAGAAAAAATAGTAATCATTTTAAGGTTTAAGGACTATTTTTAGTTATTTATTTACAATTTAGTCCTTAGATCTTAAAATGATTACTATTTTTTCTTGTATCTCTAATTTAAGTGATTCTTGTAATCATACGTTAACAATGATGAGCTTTATCTTTTAAAATGTGCTCATATTATTCTGTAACTGTTTATTTTATTTTCTCTTATATTGTTGTTTTGACACAACAACATAAGGATAATATAACAAATAGTGATAAAATAGTATGATGAACATTTTAGATTATAAAACTCATTTTATGAAGACGTGACAGCGAGAATCACCTAAATCGGAGCTACAAGCAAAAATTAATGATCATTTCAAGTTCTAAGGACTAAATTGTAAATAAAAAATGTTAAAATCACCCATCAAAACCGCCATATGGCCAATTGTGAACGGTTTTACGAGTCGGGTGGTCAAAGATGTCCGGTTTTGAAGTTCGATGGTTAAAAATAAACTGAGTCAAAAGTTGGATGGTTAAAAATAGACTTTTTTTTTCTTTTTCCAATGACGACGACAACGGTCATGTATAACTTGTCTTAAAAAATAAAAAGGTGTGTATAGAACTACCCCCTCCGGTTTGGTAAAATAAGTCGTTTAGGACAGTGACACGGTCTCCAAAACACAACTTTGACTTCTCTTTTCTATAAAATTATTTATTAAAAGGTTATATATGTATACTTTTATGAAAACATTTTTCAAAACAAATATATTGATATGATTTTCACATTTGTACGACTTAAAAATTATTCATCATTTATATTCCCAATGTTTGACCCAAAGCTTGTCCAAAACGACTTCTTTAGGAGTAGTACTGATGTTTCACAGCTTTCCATGGCTCCATGCCAAGCTTTCCGTGATTCATAAAGTGAAAGAAACAGGTTCTTTTTTTGAAAATGAAAGAAAGAAGAAACAGGTTCTACCCGAAGATAATGTAGCAAAGGTTCTTCATCAGGCAGTAGCTCAGGTCCAACTGTCCAACCTAACCCAAGTCGTCCTCAGCCTCACAAGCCGTCAAAGTCCCAACAGGGGAATCTTTTCTGTTCAGGATCTTGGACAAAATTACACTCAATCTTAAAATGAAGTTTACAAAGATATCGAGTGAGGAGCAATTCCTCAGTCAATTCTCTGCCCATCCTGCAATGGTTTGGCAGATTCAGCACCTCTGCCACACAAATTCCGCTATGTGTAACCCGCAGGCCGCAGTCATGCATGCATATATGCATCACACATCAGAGGTAACGGGATAAACATGTAGAAGGACATCAAACTGCACCGTAACAGGCGAAGCAATCGTTGCCGATGGTACTACAGGATTGAAGCAAACATGAATTATAAAACATTCAGAGTATCAGGAGGGGTTGATAGCAATCTGTGATACAGGACTAAAGGAATGGTTTAATAGTACATGCACAATTAAATGTCTCTTTTGTTTGCAAACTAGGCTATGAATCGTCTGTGACAACGAGCAAGCTAAAAACCCCTACTCACTAACAGTAGGCTGCTATGCAGTGACGAACAAGGCTGCATCCCTTGCACACAAGATACCCGCTCTAGGCCATTGATCATTTTCTCTTCTTGGTAGGTGGTTGGGGCACATCGTCGTCATCCTCTTCCTCTTCCTCCTCCTCCTCCTCCTCCTGCTCTTCTTCTTCTTCTTCCTCCTCATTGTCATCATCCCCATCATCATCGCCGTCCTCTTCTTCATCGTCTCCACCGTCGTCGTCATCATCATCATCACTCCCTCCTTCACCATTGGCTGCAGGATCCTCCTCCTCCTCCTCCTCCTCCTCCTCGTTCCCGTCATCGTCTGATCCTTCTTCACCACCATCATCTTCCTCTTGGTTTTCAGCATCCTCATCATCTCCCTCCTCTTCATTATCATCATCAGACTCACCATCATCCTTGTTCTCAGGTGCAGTTTCAGTTTTGCTTTTGCCCAGAATCCTTGGGGAAGGAAGACAGAAACACTTAGTTTTGTGAGAGACAGGAAACAAGTATGGCTATGGCAAATAATAATGCAGCATGCTTTTGACAGTCATATATGGGTTGAGAGAGAAGTTGCACAGGGGCATACCTATTAATCAAATCTTTCTCTTCAGCAGATGTCAATATCTTGTGGTGTAGTGACAGCATCTGGAGAACAAAACCAAAGGGCAGACAGGATTATCCATCTAGGAGTATATACAATTTAAGTGTACAAACAATGCTAAATGTTTTTTTAGAATGGATAAGCCATAAAGGGCAATCATCTTCGCATAATATGGTCGCCAAATTGTTAAGTTAGTAAAGGCACCGATAATACAATATGCTGACAAGGAACACTGAAACAAGTAGGCATTGAGCAATTGAAGTAGAGACAGTACAATATCAAAAGCTAGGTCAAAAGTCTATTAACAGCATAAAATGTTTGTAAACAAAAAGAAAAGCAGGTAACCTAATGTAGTAATGTCTGTAAACAGCACACAAGTACAGTTAGACACCTGACTTGCTTGTCAAAAAGACCAGACCACTGGTTTTTCATGGGCATTGATAGGATGTAAAACACAGAATAGAAAGTTTGCTAGAGCAGCAGAGCTTTTACAATTCCATTCCAGATGCAGAAAGTATGCCAATACATTGTATCATTTGGCTCAATAAAGACACCACTAGGCTAGGCATTGTCAAGGCTATCGTTTGGCAAGAAAAGTATGCCACTTGAGAACTGCTTTTATTGAAAGTGAAAGGATGGCTGAGTGCTTATAACAGTTATAGAGGGGCACATCAACAGAGTAGTTCATCTCTAACCTGAGTAACCTCAAAACAAAGCAGTCCTACTCAAGCAACAGATAAATAAATTTGCCATGAATGGCTTGTGCCAGCTCGTTTGCGATGGACGGGCATACAGAAGATAATTTTGGCTAAGGACACAACAACTGCCAGATTCCCAGGCACCCAGGGAATAAACGGTAAATAACACAGCAAATGCATAAACTCCCTGAAATTTGTACTCAAATATCACAGTAAGCTATCCTTGAGAACAGTACAGAATATGGAGATGCGACAAATCCTAGAAACAAAACATTGTACTGTGTGACCCATCTATGATTTCCCAAGTGAGCCTCTATCAGCAAGAGAAATTAAAAACAGCAACGAAAGAACCTCGTTACATCGATACAGTAACACAGTTGTTGTGCATAAAATACACAATATTAACTAAAAGAAGTGTGGGAGAAGAAAAAACATCTTACCACGGCCACGAGCCCAACAAGCGACCTTTGCACCTCCAAGGCAGCCTCAGCAACGAGCAGCTGGGCGAAATCAGCTGCCTTTCCCTCCACATAGTTGTTGCTCCCAAGCAGCGCCTCCATATCGAAAGCAGCTAGAATTCTGCATCAAGACCGAGTTTCACCAAACGAAACTTACAACAGAAAAAAGATGGCGGAATTTCGAAACCTTCTGAACTCAAGCGAGATCTACGGTAGAACTTACAGTCAGTGATGAGGGCGAACTTAGCGCTGGACATGGAAGTGGAACTCTAGTTTTTAACTCTTTTTGTTTTTTGAAAATTTGGATTTAATAGCTGGTAGCGGGTCACAGATCTACCAGAACAAGTAAATCTTAGAAGGACGAAAAAAAATTCATCGAAAAACAACCCTAACTCCACAGATCTCTACTTCACCAAGTCTTTGCGAAAGAAAAAAAACATACACAACTAAGTCAAGATCCCTTACCGAACGAAAGAGCACGTTGCGAGGTGCGGGAAGTCTGCGTGCGGCTGGCTGCCGTCTTCGATTGAAGGAGGCCGGCGGCGACGGAGAGGGGGACCAAGAGAGAGGAGGAGATGCGGTTGCAGTCGAACTTTTGGGGTTCGTTGCAGATCTGGGCCTTTATTGGGCCCGTGATCTGGGCCTAATATTGATCCGTTGGCAGCCCGACGTGATGAGTTGAAGGCCCACATAACTTCTAATAGTCCCGAATTTTTTTAAATTATTTATCTTTCCAAATTTTTCAAAAATATATAACGGATCCAGAAAAATTGCAAAAGTAGCCCCGAACCGCCATGGGAAATGGCGGTAGGAGTACAGTAGCACCTATGTTGCCATTTCAATTGGCGGTTGCTACAGTAACTCATCACGAGTACTGTGTCGGGTTCCTGCCGTTGTTTCCCGTGGCGGCAGGGACAACTTCTCTTAGAAAAATCATAACTCTTTGGTGTGAATTCGGACGAGAATAGAAGCTACAGTACCCGCAGCGGGTTACTGTAGCAGCCGCCAATTGAAATAGCATTAGGGGGTGATACTGTACTCCTACCGTCACGGCGGTAGGTCCCTGCCGCCATTTACCACGGCAGTTCGAGGCCACTTTCAATTTTTTGAATCCACTATTTATTTTCGAAAAATCGTGAAAAAATTAATAAAAAATAAAAAAAATTCAATACTTTCTCTCACTTTTCAGAATAGATTATTGTAAAGAAATGTCGTTTTATAACTCAAACAAAATAAGGAAATGCCGTTTAAACAACGAGAAAATAAACAAAAGAACGCCAAAAGAAAAGACCAAGTCAAAGCGGCCCCGCATCAAGCAGGGCCCCGTCGCCAGCCACCTCTCTGCGTCCTCCCGCCTGAGCCCGACGCCCCGACCCAATCCCACGCCGCGAGGCCGCCGGATCCCCCATGGCCTCGTCGGAGATCGAGGTGATCGATGACACCTCGACCGTCTCCACTGCCGCCGCTGCCACCGGCGACGGGTCGGGATCGTCCGCCGCGGCGGGGGCGGGGCAGGAGAGGGAGGAGGACGAGGCCCTCAAGGACGACGTGTACACGGGCGCGGCGTACGGGGACCTTGAGAAGCTGCAACGCCTCGTCGAGCGCGAGGGTCGCTCCGTCACGGAGCCCGACGCTCTAGGATACCACGCGCTGCAGTGGGCGGCGCTCAACAACCGCATCGCCGCCGCCCAGTACATTCTCGAGGTAGGTTCCCGACGCCTAGCTCTTCTCCTCGGTGCCCGACGTGGTAGGCTGCAGTGGGCGCAGCTGCTAGTAATGGAGATTGCTTACTGGTGGTTGCCATTTGCGAGGAATGTGCAGTTAAGCTACCTGCCTTGTTCTATCTGAATTGCATGTTCTGTATGTGTCATGTGTGGCGCTTCCAGCCTCTTCTCCGATGAGTATTGGCGGTCGCTTACTGGTGGTGGCGATTTGCGAGAAATGCGCAGTTAAGCTACCTGCGTTGTTCTATCTGAATGGTATGTGCTACATGTGTGGCGCCTCCAGCCTGTGCTCCGATGAGACGGAGCTGAGCTCAGGCTTGTAGGCATTGAGTTGTTATTGGGACTTGGGAGTTCTGATCGGGGGTAGTCTGTTCGAGATTCGAGCCTGCCGTGGGCGTTATGGTTGGTAGGTAAGGTTTGAGCAGAGCCATGGCTATCACTGAGGACTTCGTGCACACTGCATAGGTTGTAGTTGTAGTGTGGCATGTTAGCAACACGTTTTGATTCTGCACTTATAGAGGCCTGCTGCACTCTGTTGTTGCTACAATGCAGTTGAATGGTGATACAATCAGGGTGGAGCTAGGGGACTTTATTGGTCTAAGCCTGGTTAGCAAATTCAGCAGAGTCACTATTCTCAGCGGTCCAGATCCCAGCCTTCGTGTGGAGAAGACACCAACCATCAGCAGGCTAGCTCCGCCCCTGTGCAATCTCCATCTTTATGTAGGGCTGACGGGTGCGTTTGAGTCTGCTTGGCTTAAGTTAAAGGCATCTGAGATTTTGTCTGGCGTTGTCCTTTAGTTCAGTTTGAAGCTGAGCATGCAGTCATCTCTAAACAGATGGAATTTTCTACCTTCGTAGCTGACATTCTCAAATTGAACCTGAATCTCTAGTTGGGCTGATGTAATGGTCATCTTCAGAATTTACTCTCCTTGTAATTATACAAGTCCCTCCCATAATTATTATCAATGTTAGAACTGCCACTTTTAAATTGTTGTTCTGATTATGTATACATGTCATGTTTTGTGCAATACAGTTCCGTTGTTAACTCTATGTTTTGTTTATACTGCACTAAAGCATGTGCATTTCCCCCCTTTTTGGGTTAGCTTTGGCGTATGATAATTATGAACTTTAATTTTTGACAGCATGGAGCGGATGTAAATGCTATAGACCACACAGGGCAAACAGCTCTTCACTGGAGCGCTGTTCGTGGTCATATTCAAGTTGCAGAATTACTTTTGAAAGAAGGAGCTAAGGTGGATGCCACTGATTTATATGGATACCAGGTTTGTAGTTTGATTTCTCTATTGCACCCATGACACTCCCGGCTATAATCATATCTTTTGTTTGTCTAGTATATTTTCATAAATGTCTTATGATGGTACACTTTATCTAGTACTAAAATATACTCCCTCCGTTTCATAATACTTGTCGATTTGTCTTTTCTAGATACAATCCTTTTGCTATGCACCTAGATATATATTTATGTCTAGATACATAGCAAAAGGAATGTATCTAGAAAAGCCAAAACGACAAGTATTATGAAACGGAGGAAGTATGATGTTTATTTAGTGGATGCACCTTATCACTGTAGATCAGATTCTTTCTGGCTGTAAGAATGCTTTAGATGGGGTAATTAAGCTAATCTACAAATTATGCCATTCTTTTAATTGCACTAGGCATGTTATTGAGGTGTCCAACAAGTCGGTAATTAAAGAATGGCTAAATTTATATCAGTATAATTAGGGCAAGGGCAATTGAAAGAAGATGGCTGATTTAGCTTGCTTATGGATTGCACTTTTTGTCCGAAGTTTATGTCTAATCCTTCGGCCAGAACTACTTTAAATTCCATCTTAATATATTATGTTATTGTCAGAAGATGAAATATAGTTCTTGTTTGGCCCTAAAATATCCTCATTTGTTCAAAAATCAAGAGTCAGCATAATTAGCTTGTGGCTGGAGTTTTACTCATGATTCAGTTATCAATCTACTGTTATATCACAGACCACACATGTTGCCGCGCAGTATGGTCAGACAGCATTTCTTTGTCATATAATTGCAAAACGGAATGCTGATCATGATGTCCCTGATAACGATGGAAGAAGCCCGCTTCACTGGTTTGTACCTATATTTTGCACATTTAATATGAGCCTGGTGGTATTATATATGTTTAACACTTTAACTTGACTTCATAGTTTCCCTACTGATGTATCTATTTTCATGCCACCTTTAGGGCTGCATATAAAGGATTTGCAGATACCATACGACTCCTCTTGTTTTTAGGTGCCTATAGGGCACGACAAGACAAAGAAGGTATGCATTGAATTACCGTTGAACTATTTGTGTCTTTATACATAAATATTCCTATAAAAATTCAAAAGTGCCTTTGTTTCCACCTGCTTGTTGCTCATTTCCATTACAAATGCTCTGCTTAGGTTGTACTCCTTTACATTGGGCTGCTATTCGGGGGAATATGGAGTCCTGCACTGTGCTAGTTCAGGCTGGCAAAAAGGAGGACCTTACGGTGCAAGACAATACTGGCTTGACTCCAGCCCAACTTGCCGCTGATAAGAATCACCGACAAGTTGCATTTTTCCTTGTTAGTATTATTTGTTATTATGATCTTTTGTTTAATATACTTATAGTTGATATTTAGCATATCTTGATTCTGAGTCCAAAGTCCATAAGCATATAAAAGCGTTCTTATATGACATGGAGTCTATTAGTGCATTCTGTCTATAAAACTCAATCTAAATTGCATGAAACAAGTTGCTGTGGGTTTATTTTTATTTGCATTGTGGCAGATTTTTTTCACATGCTCTTCCTTGACAATTTTATCTTGCATTCTATACAAAAATTAATTTTCAGCAATAGTAAATTTGATTGATCTCATGTTGCTGTTTTCACATGAAAGATGGTTGAACTTTTTTTTTAAAGTCATGTACTGACATTAACATGGAAGCAACAAAAAAAAAGGAAGATATTTCTTTCTCAAATTCATTAGTGCCGAAATACAAAAGTACTCTGCTGAAATTCATTAGCCTTAATAATTGCTCCTCTGCAGCTGTTGTGGTTTGTAAATGCTCTTGTAATTTTTTGAATACCCCTTTCGCGGGTCTTCTGTTCCAGACCATCTTTGTTAGGAATTTACGGTGTCCAATATTGACCTCAACATAAAATGTCCTCTAGTGCATTTAGGAAACACAATGATTCACTTGATGGTTTGCTCGTTTATGCAGGGGAATGCTAGAAGAGTACATGAAAGTGGATGTGCTGGGAACGGTTATTTTTGGAAATTATCAAAATTTGGGCTTGCTCCTCTGCTTTGGTGCATCATTATAGCCTTAATATTTGTATACACACATTCAATTATCTTAGGTATCTCACTATTTTGATGTATTTTAGATGATTGAATCTTCCATAATGTGGCACTTATTTTATTCCTTCTATGCAGGAGACTATAACACAAATATGACTTTACCTTTGAGGTTATTTTCATGGTTGGGAGTTATCCTTGCAACTGCTGGACTGGTCATGTTTTATAGATGCAGCAGGTAGACATCTTATTATAATACTAGCAACAAAAGAAAAGTAAAGAATCAAAGAAATAGACCTCAAAGGCCTTACCTATTGGCCTATAAGAAAAAGCTTTTGTAGGAATCTGGGTTATGTATTATTCTCACATATTGTGTGCTAATCTTGAGTTGAGCCACATGCAGTTTGTAAAAGTAAACAGTAAACACTGTTTTTTTTTGCCAGAACCTGTCAGTTTGCATTCTAGCTTACGTTTCATTTACTAGAATGCCATGTTATTTTGGTGAAATCTCAAGTCTTTGTGGCAATGCCTTATTTAACATCACATTATTTTTCATGGGTGTCTTAGTGTCTATAAAAACTTTGTTACTTGTGAACACAATAGATTCAATTTGGTTAATGCATTGGCTATTTTCCTAGTGAGTCTATATATGCGGCACCCGGCACCTGGCACCCTACTTCTTTCACTTCTCAACTATGCGTTTTGACCATCTAATTTGTTTTCGCTGGAGTGACCGCACTGTTCGTTATGCAGGAAAGATCCTGGTTACATCAGCAAGAATGTAAGAGACTCACAAAATCAAAGAGATGACGTAAGCTTGAAAGGAAACCTACTGTGGTTTTTTGTCATATGTTTATCTCCCTGTCTGATTATGAAAGTGTCACTTGTAGAAAATTAAATAATAACAGAGTCCTAAATATGTAATATTATCATTTGTTTTGGACCTCTAGGAACCTTTGTTGAAAAGGGATCTGAACAACCTTGAACTTCTGGATGGTAATTGGTCTCAACTTTGTATAACTTGCAAAGTAAGTCTTTTTTTATTAAGCAATTTGTGGTTTTCTCCTAAAATTGACATATTTCTGAAGCGGTCTGATTTGTCTAGTATCAATAGATTGTCAGGCCTGTACGCTCAAAACACTGCTCCACATGTGACCGCTGTGTTGAGCAATTCGATCATCATTGCCCTTGGGTATCGAATTGCATTGGAAAGGTAATCATTCTATCCTTTTATATGTTCAACCTCCTATTGTCAATATATCAATGATAAAGGGTTAAAAAGTTAAAGGGTAGGGAAATATCCTAAAAACTATACTTATCGACCCAGCAGCAGAAAAACAAGGAAACATAGTTCTGCTTTCTAGTTGATGAATTGCATCTTTGTTTTGTGTTACACCACTATGAATATTAATGAAAAATTGTGATATTCTTCAGTCTAAGCTACAATGGTTTGAAATTGCAGAGGAACAAATGGGAATTCTTTATGTTCCTTATCCTAGAAGTTTCTGCAATGATTATTACTGGTGTAACGGCCATCATAAGTATGTTTGCATTTTCTGCTATACCAGAAATTTGCCGTACTAAGAAAAATTTACATATTAATTTTCTTGTTGCAGGAAGTGTAGGAGATCCAGCTTCTCCAGCATCATTTGGTGGATGGCTTGGCTATACAGCTATAAACCATTCATGGGTGGTGTCTTTTGTCATAATGGACCTCTTCCTTTTCTTTGGTGTTATAACTCTAACAGTAATTCAAGCATCACAGGTATGAAGCAAGATATATCACCTCCAATCAAATATTTGACCTTGACATAATTCTGTTGGTCCATCTGCCATGTTTGTGTAGTTGTGTATATTGTTCCTGCATGCGACATTATTCTTCATATTGTCATGTTATATGTGTTGTTTGCACTAAAAGTTATTGCCCTATCCAGCTTTTGTTTGTTTGTTTGTTGAGATCCACCGCTTCTAATATTGCTCAGGCATTATACCTTTTTTACTGCTGGTATTTTTAGCCCCTTTTTTCACAAGCTGGTCACTTCCTGCTTGTCCTACCTTGCAGATATCCAGGAATGTAACAACAAATGAGATGGCAAACGCCATGAGGTACAGTTATCTCAGGGGACCAGGTGGCAGGTTCAGAAATCCATATGACCATGGGGTGCGCAAGAACTGTTCTGACTTCTTCCTGAAGGGGTACAACGAGGATATTGAGAGGGCTGTGCAGACATTTCAGCCTGATGAGGAAATGGGCTCGATTCAGATGAGAAGGGCAGTCTCACAGAATAGCGAGGGTATTCCAGTTCATGCGAATGGCAGCGACCATTCTTGCTCTCATTTACAAGGGAACTCAAGTTCCCATCGCCAAAGTTCGTCCAAGTGTTGCAGCAACAGTAAGAAATCTGAGAGGACCCCTTTGGGCCTAGGGTTGGGCCTTGGGCGTAACAACCCCTCTAGCCGTTACGTGCGGTCCCTTCTTCCCTTATGATTCGTTTCGAGGATGCAGATGTGCTGTTGTGTTTGCGTGCTTGTTGCACAGCCACCGTTGGTGGTTTCTCTCCGGTTGCACAGACATTGCAATGCTGCTGGAAATGGAGCTCCACCAATCCACCATCCACCAGAGTAATGGGTAAATGAGACGGGAGTTGCTTGAGGGCTGCATAAACATCCACTTACAAGTTACACCTACTAATACACACATACACCACAATTTTTTTTTGTCATAGATATAGTTTTTTCCTATCTTTTCTGTTGCCAAAAGTGCCCCATGGTGCAATGTGTTTTACAGTTTGTATGTACGTGCCGAGCGGATGTAAGTTCAGGTACCAACCCATTTTGAGGCATAGCGCCATAACCGAGCTGTACACCGGAGGAACTGCTGTACACTGGAGGAACTGTAAATTGTAGAGTAACCCAGCGCGTGGACATGATTTCGCCTGTATCTTTTTGTAAAGACAAATGTGTTGCATCTTCTCGTGTAACACGATAGACGGATTATGTCGAATGCTTTAGCTGACTAAATGACTAGGCAGTTGTGTTACGGCAATGCCCAATGTGTGATCGTTTTTTCCATTACAGGTACGAGTTTCGACACGATGGCTCGGTGTTCGGTCGTGAGCGCACAGTGCAGGAGCGTCTTCTCCCTGCAGTCATCAGGTACTCAATGTGGCTGGGGTGTCATCAGGTACTCAATGTGGCTGGGGTGCCGCCGTGCCAGACGGCAGAGACTGTTTGGAACTATATCTTGACTTCTTCCTCCGTTAAGAAAAACAAAATCACTCTGGATTCAGAATTTGTTAAAAAACAATTAAACTTCTGGGGTTCAAAATCTTTCTCAGAATCAAGCCATTTACTTAGCTACCAAATATGGCTAGTAAATGCTAGATCGGAGGGAGTACACTGTACTTATGGTCAGAACTCCAGGAACATGTACTACGGAAACAAACAAGGCTAGCTGCTCGTCCAAACTCCAAACCACAGATCATGGCACGATCGACATGGCGAGATGGCGGCACTCTACCGAGGCCTACCTAGTCATCCAAGGCGGTGGTGGTGGCGGTGGCTCCGAGTCTCGAAGGTCCTGGACGGAAAGTCCCAGCTGACGCCACACCCTGCCGCCTCGGCTTCCGCGCCATCCGCTCGAGGAGTTCGCGCGCGACGGCGGCCGCCGCTTCCGTCGCCTCCTGATCTGCTCCCGGAGACGACGCCGCCGCCGCCGCCGACGCAGCCTTGGCCTCCACCGGCGACCGGTGAAGCCTGCACCGGAACGAGCCCGGGTGCGTCGTCGGCGCGCACAGGCAGTACTTACTGGCCGCCGCCGGCGGTGCGCCGGCGGCCTTATTCGAGCACGAAGGCGGAGAGGAGGAGGAGCTCATCGCAAAGTGTTTGCTCAGAGTGGTGATGTCAATGTCGACCCCCGGCCTTATAGTAGATCCTGATGTGTGCGTGCTGCATGCGCTCGGGCAGAGGCTTTTCCGCGTGGCTGTTGAGTGCAACTGCCTCCCTTGTTTCGTGGCACAAAGCTAAGGGATAGAAACTGCAAAGGGAGAGATCCTACAAAAGAGGGGTGTTTATCCAAAAGATAGAAGATATTGAACACTAAGCAATCTCAAAGAGATTGAAAAAGTTCAGTGCAGGACAAAATTGTGAAGAGACGTTTCTTTTTCCCTCGTGTAAAGAGGGCATTACGTGTCTGTAATCTATTTTTAGTTGGCAAACATGGGGCCACCAGTCAGCCTCTCATCGCTCCCACTGGATCTTCTTGCAAAACCGCACTGTTCTCTTCCGAGTTCTAGGATCACTGTATAAATGTATAAGTCGCAAGAATTATCGAAATTATTGCATAGTGTTTATACTTTATAGATGTACAGGTATAATACGAGCCTAATCAAGCTAGCTGATCATGCTATATGCGATTCGTCTTCACATGTGCCTCGCGGGACTCTTGAGAAACGCCCTCTCCTCCACGGGGAGCTTGTACGGCGGCGGCGCCAGAAGGAGCACCCTGGCCTCGTTCCTCCGCCGGCGCTCCCGCGCGTGCACGACCCAGAGCAGCGCCGCCAGCATCACGGCGACGGCAGCGCCGAGCAGGCCCCGGAACACCTGCCCGCTGTACCGGCGCAGGCCCGGGCAGTGGTCGACGCCGATGGACCCGAACGTCTCCCTGACGAACGTGCAGTCCGCCAGGTCCACAAGCACCGGCCCGTAGTGGTAGAGCCCGTAGCTCACGTTGGCGGCGCCGGCGAGCTGGTCGTACATGGACGGCGTGACGCGGCCGGGCGTCACACACACCTCCGCGGCGTCTGTGGCGGTGGTGGCGCACACGTAGGGCCGCCAGGCCTGCGGCGCGACGTCGACGGTGAGCTCGCCGGGCGCGCAGGCGCGGTCGCGGAGGTCCGGCGTGTAGGGGTTGCAGAGCGGCGGCACGGCCGGGCCCGACTGGTTGTAGTTGAGCGGCGGGGGTGTCCCTGGTGGGAAGTCGCGGTTGGATACGTTGGCCAGCGCGCCGTTGAGCACGGCGACGAGCTGGTAGTTTACCTCCTTGCTCCGGTCCAGCGCCTCCGTCGCCGTGGCAGTGTCCACGCACGGCAGGATGTCGTCCAGCGCCGTGCGCGCCTGCGGGTGCGCCACCCACTCGCCCATCGCCACGCAGGTGTCACCGACCACGCTGGAAACAAGCATTCTTTTCCTTTAAGCCCACGTTACAACTTACTCATGCGTTTAGGAATGAAATTTGTTTAAGAACAAAACAATTCATGCGCCATTTTGTGAATGTGAACACAGAGGTTGTATGCCAAGCATTTCACTATGTGAATGGAGCAAACTATTCATTTTCTAGGGTAAAATTTCTTCAGGTAGTAGTGTGACCACCAAACTCGAGTTGTAAGAGTACTGACTTGCAAGCAACAGGCAAGCAACGTGTTTTGCAATGTGTGAGTGTGTGACCACCAAACAGCACAGGAACTTACTTGTGCAGTAGGAGAAAAGTACCACAGAGTACAAACGTCCCTGCAACCAGGATCCACCCCAAGAACACCAACCTGAACGTGTCAGCAAAAAACTGCTTTAGCATCAGACTTTCATGTTGCATTTTTCGTCAGATGAACTCTGGAGTGATAAAGCATTGGAAAATCCATGTGTGGATTCTTACACGTAGATAACTGATTCCAATCCACAGAGCGAGAACACTGCAAGATTGCAACCCAGATTGTAAGCAAACACTGAGATGAACAAAAAGTAAAAAAAAAAAGACATTGCACATTGAACTGTTTCTGCTAAAATTGGAGACGTGTCCTGAAACAGTAAGAGGTGAATAAGTAGTATAGGAATTGATGCTTATTTGCTCACCAAGGCCAAGAAAAGCAAGGATTAACATCGCTGCTGCCACGACAATCAGAACCTTCCTTCTGCAATGGAGCAAACAACAAAATGATTTTCTTTTAGGAAAAAGGATGGAGACAAAATGATTAGGAGCAGGACAGAAAAATTCCAACGATGAATAGAGATAGATGCTTCGGTCGGTGACGTACACGGTCTCCAGGGCGGCGCGGATCTTGTCGGCGTTGCTTGACGTGCGGGCGGCGAGCACGTCCGCGGCCTTGCCCACGTTGCGCACGACGTCGTCGATCCTCCCCTTCACGTCGGCGGGCAGCGTGACGGGCCCCACGCCGGCGGCCTTGGCGGTCTCGAGGAAGCCCGTGAAGCTACGCAGGTTGGCCACCGTGTCGCCGGACTGCCGCACCACGTAGTCCACCGTCGCCGCCGTGCTGCCGTGGAACCGGCCCTGCCCGTCGTACAGCACGGCGCACCCGACGCTGCCGTAGATGACGAGACACGAGACCGTCCGGTTAGTATACTCGATCGCCGGCGGTGATCGAGTTGTAGGGGAAGAGAGCACCGGGGATTCGGAGGATTACTTACGCGGCGGCGCCCGTGGCGACGAGGAGGAGCAGGAGCGAGACGACGAGGCACGCGCGCGAGTAGGAGTCGGCGGCGCCGCCGCCCGGGCAGCAGCAGAAGCAGCAGCCGGCGAGGAAGAGGGCAATTCCGAAGAGGACGAACCAGACCCCCGCCGCCGCGAACACCGGCGCCGCGGTGAAGCCGACCGACTGCGGAGTGGAAGATCGCGCCGCGGAAATCAGCAACGAAATCGATCAAAACCAGAATCGCCGATCGAGATCGGATCCGGAAGGAGGAGGAATAAGGACTCACGGCCCAGTAGTGCTCGTCGCTGATGTTCCACCCGCCGGAGTAGTACCTCAGCCCGTCGAGGGGATCCTTCCGATGCGTCTTCTCCGCCGCGAGCACGAATGACGAGTTCGCCCCCGGCCCCGGCGCCGCCGCTGCAGACGACGACGATCCGATCCCAACAACATTTCTCACCGAAGTTAATTGAACGCCTTTCCAAATTCTCGAAGCATCAAAAATCAAAGGGAAAACAAAAACAAACCTGATGCATCGGCCGGGAACAAGGACGCGGAGACGAGAAACAGCAGGACTACAAGGGGGATCGCGTGCCGCGCCGCCGCGATGGCCGCCGCCATGGCCGTGGGGAGAGTGTGTGTCAGCTCGAATCGTTTGGCGCAGCGGCCGTGCAGGTCAACACGGAGTTCAAACGGCGGGAGTGGGGCAGAGGACGCGGCCGTCGTGGGCCATAGAAGTCCTGACTCCGGCTGGTTGGTGGATTGTTCGGTGGCCTGGGGATTTGGGAACAAAGCCGCAGGCGCAGGGGGATGGAATTGAAGAAGATTCGATGACGGCGACGAGGAGACGATCGAGGAGTTGGCTTCGGTAGATTACAGCTAGCGAGCGTTACTGCTTGCTCGCGAGGAAACGGCGCTGCGGTTCTTGAGCAAAAGCTCGCTTTTTCTCGTACTTTTTTTAAAGGGAGAAAGGGTTTCTATTTTTTTAAAAAGAGTGCGAGCCTGCGAGGTCAAGAAATGAACGCGAAATTCAAACTGCAACCGAGTGGAGCGGTACAGTACGTGCTGCCGCATGTTGTTGCGCGTTCCGGGGTTCATGATCATGACGCGGTTCGCGGGCGCGGTGGAGGAGTAGACCAGTGCTAGTGCGTGCATGCACAATTGTAGTTGCCGTTTGCGTGGGATGATCGGGCTTCGATGCCATGTGATGGGGCGTGATTAATCACATTAATTTCTGCTTGTAAATGCGGGTCGCATCCTTTCGGCTTTTCCAGTAAAAAGAAAGTATTTTTCCAAATTTTCATTTTTTGTAATTTTGGGTTTTTTATTTATTTTGGGTTAGAAAATTTTGACCCGGGCTCGATTCATGTTTTAGAGCAATCATAAATATCGCACCACCTAACATATTGATCAGGTCAGGTTGGATTTTTCGAGTGATGAAGCGAATTAGCATCTGTGGTGCTGGTTTAGAGGCAACCTAAGGAATTTCAAAACTAAGAGAGCATTTGGTTGAGCTTTTACATGTTTTTGTTTTTTCAAAATCCAACAGACCAACCAAAGGGGTTGGTTATCATCCAGAGGCGGAGCTCCCCATACGGCAGGGTGGGGCAGCTGCCCCAGCTACCGCCGGAGTTGATCTCCACCTCATGTGGAGTTTTTTTGGTGGCCGGAGTTCTGATTTGGAGATTGAAGGCAGCTGGTTGCGGTGTCTGCCCGTCCGGAGTCCGCTGGATGGAGGTTGAAGAAAGAAGAAAGCTAAGTGCCATCGTGGGCTAGTCAAGACTCTAATACATGGCCCAAATTAAACTACTTTGGCCCACAAGACCCCCCTATAGGCCTTCCCCTTTCCCCTGTCTCGTGATCACCGGTAGCGATGATTGCACTGAAACAATTCCATGGCATTTCTAAGGATGAAGGTGTAGATTCTATAATTTTGGATTGTAGAGCTGGAGTTAAACCATGACCAAAATGGTAAGATCAGCAACATGTCATTATCCTTTAGCACACTTTCATTATCCTAGACATGATTAGTTCTTGTATTAGTAGAATACATGTTGGATATATTACACCTTCATATATGTCTTGTTTGAGATTTCAACGTAAGTGTAGCATGAAAATGCTTTTCTCCTCTTACGTTCCTCATGCGAGTCTGCCCCAGCTACAATTTTCGGCCAACTCCACCACCGTTGTCATCTTTTTTTTTGAGGGGAACAACAAGGGAGGCCCCTATATATATATATATATGAAAAAATATGTACAGCTTACAAGGCCTCAGGCCCAAAAAGAAACAGGCACAAGTTATGCACCACTGTTGTCATCTAAAGTCACAACCAAAAGCAGCTTTTTGCGTAGTACAAACTTGAAAGCAGATCTCCCTCTGCTTCCAGCTGCTTTTGGGTCACAAAATCACCCACCTACCACTGGTTATGTAGGTAACGGTTCGTTTTTCCTCTCTCTCTCTCTCTCTCTCTCTCTCTCTCTCTCTCTCTCTCTCTCTCTCTCTCTCTCTCTCTCTCTCTCTCTCTCTCTCCCGTCTCCCACCCCACACACCTCACGCCACCACCAGCTGCCGATGAGCACAATCCCCTCCCCTTGGTCCGGTTTGAGGTGGTGCTCAATGACGAGGGCGATCACATGCAATAGTTCACGGACGGCGATAATGGTGGCTGTGAGCTCGATTCCTGCCTGAGGAGCGACGATGTCGGGCACTCAGCAGTGGCGAAGGTAGGGGGACCGAGGCTTGGGTAGAGGCTATTGGGTGGCGGTGGTGCGCAGCCCCTCCTTGAGCGACGAAGGGCGTGATCCATGCCCCGACATGTGGCGGCGGGAGCGGTCCCGGACCTGATTTTGGAGACATGGGTGAAAAGGAAGAGAGGGGGGGGGGTAGGATGAAGAAAGAAGAGGAGAAAGAGAGAAAGGAGGAATAATGAAGGGGAGGGGAGATGAGCCTCTTTTCCAAAATTTGAACATGCCCGGGAACTTCACTCTACCACCTCCACAACTCGTCTCCCTCCTCACCCGGTGGTGTTTCCATAGACACCCACATCATGACTACCTATGAATTGGTCTTGAGTACATATATGGCAGCACATATGTCATTTTTCAATAAATTTGGTCAAAATTAAACAAGTTTGACTTATCATAAAGTAAATACGGCATGCAAACAATATAGCCCTAAGCAATTTGTTAATGCGACTAGAATATAAGGGTGGGGGCGGGGAGAAGAAAATGATTTCTCATACAAGAAATAATACCCAAGAAAGGAGGAGAAAAGGAGGGGGAGAACACAAAAGAGTCTACCGTATATACATGCAAAATATCATGATTATTTTTCTAATCATGATATTTGGATGTATGAGGTAAAGTTCTTTTTCTTTTTTGCACTAGTAGAGTGCAGGTACCATACACACACACATATATATATATATTAAAATATATTAAATAAATTTTTTATATTAATACAAAAATCTAGTAAAATAATTTTATATTTATGGCAATAATGTACTCCCTTTGTTTTTGTTTATAAGGCGTGGGTTAACATGACATGGTCTCTTAAATCATACTTTGACCATTCACTTCTTACATTATATTATTTATGATTACGAATTCATACTCATTGGAAAGTACATTTGATTACAAATCCAACCATGTCAAATCTACATAACAAAACGAAAAATGATCGATAAATTATTGGTCAAAGATTATAAAGTTCAAATCTCGTTATGCGTGCATGCTTTATAAACAACAATGGAGGGAGGATAAGCGATAACACATTTTCCAACAAATCTAAAAATCAATAATTTTAGATTCAGTAATAATAAATTATCATCACACACATTAAAACAATAGTTACCCAAATCCAAAATATATAAAGAAGTAGTGCATCTATGCTCGAAGTAAATAACTCATCAAGAACATAAATGTATGCTTTTTCAAAACGAAAAATAACAAACAAAGGAAAAAAGAGATAAATAAAAGAAATAAAACACATTTATTTGATGTCTATGCATATGTGTGAAAATAATTAGCAACAGGAGTATTGTACATAGACTTACAAAAAACATGATACAAAACACACAAAGACAATATGACTTATTTCCATATATGATGTTTGTCTCATTAAACTTCAGTAGTAGGCGTAACAAGATATTAGAAAGTGGCCTTATTAGACATTAAATATGTTCATTTGTCTTATCAAATTTCGGAAGACATCATACAAAATAGTAGATAACATGGGAATAGATGCATCATAGTTCGATGAACTATAACTACTTAGTACCTACTACTAATCGCAAATCCAAGTTCATTTACTCCCTAAATTCTTCCTAACCTTTATGATGTCATAATAAAGATTCAGGGAGGCAGCCAACATTGCTAAAAGAGTGAGGTAGTGAACCCCACACCTCATTAATGAGTACTCAGTCTCATTGAGTTTGCACTATATTGCAAGTGCGGCAAACCATGGATTGTATGTGGTGTAGTGGTAGGCGTTGACTCTAGAACGAAGAGTTTCTCAGATAATTCCTAGGTTGGAACTGAGGTGCCCTATGTTGGGGTAAATATTTCGCAACTAACCCCCCTGTATCTTCGGATCATCAGAGAAGAGCGGGGCCTATTTTGGTTCGTGCCTTGCTGTTTCAGGAAATGACCAGAAGCCTAGTAAGGGCAAGCGAAGAGTGATGAGCGAAGATAGACCGAAGATCAGTGTCTTCATCCGAAGAAGCGGAGTTTACGCGCGAAGCTGCAAAGAAGAGACCGTTGCAAAAGTAAGTCAGGATAGGGTGAAGAGGGCGCACAGAGAAGAATGTTGGGGATCTTTGCCTAGTGAGATGGCGTCGATTCACGAAGATGACGGGAAGCAATTGCGGCGAAGATATTCCGTGTCCGTACAAAGAGGAGACGCGAAGGAGTTGGGACAAGAAAAGAGGCTGAAGTGTTCATGTAAGAAACAACCCGTGAAAAGATTAAAGAACTTAGAACAAACAAAGTTCATGAAAGAGGAGCGAAGAGGCCAAGCATCGAAGTGGCCCCGAAGACAGGCGAGGAAAATGCCCTAAAGAAGAGGCGGAAAAGCCTCCAGCGAGGAAGAAGAGGCCTAACCGAAGATCAGTGCGCCACGGAGGAAGACACGTAGGCCGACAGGATGTAAAGTGAACATATGTAAAGTGTGTGAGTATGAGCCATGCGAGGTTACCGAAATACCCCAGAGATGCTTCACACAATGTGAAAAAGTGATGACAAGTGTTGTAAAGCGTAATTGTTACGAGCCTATACAAAGGACCCGATGGTAATGAAATGGGAGCGATTGGAGGGCGACTGAGATTCATAACATTCAGTCGAGTTTGAGTGTTTACTTTTCGGTGTCTTGGAATTTTTTCCTTAGTTCGTTTTGGTTGTTGGCTCCTCTTCGGGGAAGATTTTTATCCCAACACTGTAACACCCTAATTTTCCATCACTAAATTAATGTAAGCAACAAGTTGTTTTAGATTTTTATTTTCTAAGGATTAATTAAATTATCAAATAAATTTGGCCTTAAAAATATTTAAATATCATTTTAATAATTTAGAAGTAATAAGTGCTCGTGCATCATGATTTGAATGTATGAGTTTTGGCTGTGGTGTGGTTTTAAAAGTCTTAAATGTATGAGTCATGCTCGCGTCATGCCTGCGTCAGCGCCAGCCAACCGCAGTCCGCCACGTGGCGCTCCATCAGCCCTTCGCCGGCTGCCACTGTAGTTTTTGCAAAAAGGCCCCTGTCCTTCTCCTTTTCAGAACTATGCCCTTCCACTTTATAAAACTCTTACAACTAGGTCCTGTTTTCTTTGTTAAAGCCCCTGATCTCTCTGGAAATCCCACCCGAGATCCTAGAATTAACCATTTGTGCTATAGACCTTAGGTTTATATGCATAATTATGTTTCAACCCCTGGTTTTTTTGCAGTTAAGCCCCTGGAAGCCTAGTTTCTTCGCAGAAAAGCCCCTGAAACTTGTTTTAGCCATATCTTTTCCGTCCTAGCTCCGTTTTAAGCGTTCTTGGTGTCCACGCGACCGTCTTTTCAAGCCCGTCAGTTTTAGAACCTTGTTTTGGCCGTATCTTGTGTGTTTTAGCTCTGTTTCCACCGTTTCAAGTTGCGTTAGGCTCATATCAACTAAAACTACGTGATAGGACCAATGTTGTACATGTTCCTTGTTTTATAATTTATTTAAATGATAAATATGATTAAATCTTATTGTGCATGCTTTTCTAATTAAAATCTAGCTAGAGTTCAACACGTGTTTTCATAAGAAAGTTAATATGCTTAAAACTAGTTAAATATTTCTTATAATTAGAAGCTAATTAGATGTGTACCTCGGTTTTATAATCAAACTTAATTTGAGTAATGTTTATGCAATTTTCTTCCTAAATAAAAGCAATATAGGTTTATCTCGAGTTTTCTTAATTAAATTGTTAATTTGATTAATATGAATATAAATGTGTTTTTAAGTTGTAATTTGATTAGAATAACTCAAAATATAAAGATAAGCGCCTAGATGCTTTTACATGCTTCTTTTGAATTAAAATGTTTAATTTGCATAAATCATACTTGAATATTTATAAATAAAATTGGGCTAGGTTTACATCGTCTTTTAAATACAAATATAACTCGCTTAATTATTAATAGGGTATTTCTTTGAAATAACCTATACACATGATTTTACTTAACTAAAAGATACCAAGCACATAGCTAGCTTTTGTTTGGGATCATCCAAAGCTCTCGATAGTTCCTAGTGCTTTTGTGTTCGCTTTCCTAGAGCCAACCCTTGTTCTCTCTTGGTGAATCAACTATGTTCTTACACCTAATCTTTCCTAGCCACCTTTCTTTAAAGCTACCTTGTTATCTGTTTCTTCTGTCAGATCAGTTTACCTTTGCTTGGTGTATTGATTTGTTTATTGTATGCTTTCTTGTGTGCTCGTAGACATCGTGCCAGTTTCAAGTGAGCAGCCAGTTGGAGTAGATCAAGAGCAAGTGTTTGAAGAAGAAGAACCCCAGTGTTTAAGCAAGGAAGGCAAGTGGACTTCTTCCCCTGCATATTCTAATTTTGTCCCACACAACTTGCATGATAACTAAGTTTACTTTTAAATGTTGCTATGCATAAACTTGATGGGAAATCACCTTTTTAAGGACATGACTAGATTTTATCCCCTTTACCTTGGACAACCCCTTTTAAACAAATGTTTTGGGTAGAAATGCTTAGTTGCTATAACTTTGGATGGTTAAAATGAATCTTTTACAATATGATGAATGTTGATCATGATAACCTTGGGTGATATATATATGTATGTGTGTGCTTATGGTTAATAACAAGATCTTATGGTTTAATCGGAACATGGAGAACCACCCAGGAAAACAGTGCAACCACAGTCCACATGGCTCTGGCTTAGCCAATTAATTAGGAGAGTGGGTTAGCTGATAGCTCTTTTCCGAGAGGGGCACAGGGGGCCGGAGTTGAAGGGGTATAGCCCGGTTCTTTTGGGGTAGCAGCCTTGGCTAAGGTGCTGACCATTAGGGAGGGTTATGGTCCGCTCCGCTGTTGTAACTGTTGCGGGCTGTTGGTTTCTCTTCTTTCCTTTGGAAAGGCTTCGTAGTGGACCCCTAGCCACTCACCTTGGAAGTGTTTAAGGGTCTGATCAACCCGGGCAACATGGGGAACACGAACTGTGGGTAAAGTGTACAACCTCTGCAGAGTGTAAAACTGATCGATCAGCCGTGCTCACGGTCAAGAGCGGCCTGGACCCTCACATGATTAATAAACTTGAAGATGGAATTAAATCGTGGTTTCTTGTGGGTTTTGAGATGAGATGCTTTTCTAAATGCTTAAGTGGGTTGGTATAAACTTACACCTAGTAATTAGGTGCTTGCTAATAGAAATTTGACCAACATTAAAATGCTAACCGCAGCAAAACTCTTAGCCTATCCTTGATGGCCTTGCATCTTTCCCCCACTTGCTGAGCTCCAACCATAAGTGTGCTCACCCTTGCTTACCCGCCGTTCGAGAAGAACACCGGAAAAGAGTACTTCGGCCGACTACGAGGAGTTCTGAGGCTTGCGTGCCCCCAGTCAGATGCCTGTGGAAGATGAAGATGGAGTTACGTCTTCATAGTTATCGTTTGATCGTTGTAAAGACCTTCGAGTCTAACGTCTGAGTGTAATAAAGAGATAATGTAATGGTTTAACTCTTGTACGTTTTTATTGCTGTTTATTGATATTTCACTCATGACGTCTATCATATGTGTGTAAACCTGATCCTGACGCACATATGAGATGCATTTGGTTTCTTCGGAAAATCAGGTGTGACAGAGTGGTATCAGAGCAGTGATGACTGTAGGACACAACCTTAAGTTAGATATGGTCGAAAAGTAACGATTCATGTTCTAGAAAGCCTGTCATCCTTCAAAATTGACTTATTTTACATATAAAATCTAATTTAATCTTGTCTTCTTGTTAAAACACATCGTTTTGTTTTGATCTATTCTGAGTTCGTTTCTTGTGCTATCAGCTGAATCTTCACCACCGAGGTTGTCTGATATAAGTTCTTAGATTGCCTACCCCTTATCAACTTCGATAGAAACGTTTCTGTAAGGACGACCGTTGTGTTGATGTTTGTTGTTTGAACACATGATTGATTTGGATCTTTGCTTGTGTGAGTTGTATTGTGGAGTGATGACCACAAATGCAACAAGAAATAAATTGTTAGGTTAATAGAGATAGATTGGGTTCAAATCTGGTTTATCCTTTTCTGCCATTCGAGATGGTTGGAGGATGTCAGAAGATCAAAGCCTAAACATCAACAACCAGAAATCTATAAGCACATACAGACATCAACGTATGAAAGAAGTTAAAGAAAAAAATGGTCAATTTCTTTCATCCTTGTTATTCTCCTCTCTATCACAATGTGATTACAATAACAACAAGAAAAGATGGATCTGATATCAATAATTTTACCCTGCTCTTCAATCTATTTCCAATCTCTTCTGAGCTTACCTTTATCACACAACCAGATGGCGAGTCCCAATAGAAATCACGAAGATAAAGACAACAAAGGAAACATCGACATTCCATCTACAACCTCAGCAATTGAACGCAAGATGCTAGAGTATATGGCAACACAAATTCAGACTCTACAAGCAATGACTCAAACCATGGGTAATATCCATCAGTATATTATAGAGCAAGCATCAAATCCTAAGAACCCCAATCTTGCTTTGGGTGATAACCGTCAGATTTCATCTGTTCCACTGTCATTGGACAAAGAAAAGCTATCAGTCATGCAAGTTCAAGTCTTACAAGGACAAAAGGAGATCAACACGTCACCCCCTCATAACACAGAGATAACCAAAGCTGGAGTTCCTGCCGAACCAGTAAAGAAGCAAGTTGTAGAAGTATGGAATCATCAAAATAATCAGAGAAGTCATAGAGCATTAGAGTTGCGGACGAATGAACAACAAGAACATATGAAGACTGCAGGAGCATGTCAATGTTGTGAGCATCATGGTCGTTCGTGTCTCCAAAAAGAAGCCAGCTTAATGAGAGATGAGGCTAGACAATGTTACCATTTGGATATCAATAAGAAGATGAAGTTATGTACCCAAAATCCAGTCCTAGAAAAGTTCCTCAAGCTATAGATAGTAATCAGATTATCAACCTTGGGGATTGGAGTATAACTTTCAATGAATTTCAGCCTGACGGAATCAAACAACTCAAGAAGCATGTAAGTGAAGAAAGTCAAGGCAATAGTATTAAAAGACTATGTTTCAAATGTGGTGAAGAAGGCCACTATGTTAATAATTGTTCAACAAAGTGTAAGAGGATTTTGCCTAATCACGATGGATTATATTGCCTCAAGCATGGAGAAAATGGATATCTTGCTTGTTGGTGTGCAAAATAGGATAGTAATCAACCCCGGATCGAAGTCTCAATACCCTTACTTCTAGTCAAACATACAATCGCCAGGATACTAAAGCAAGAAAAGCATGTTTCTATTGTAACAAAGAGGGACATTTTAGAAGTCAGTACCAAGAAGCCTTGGATCAAATGGAGAAGAATATTAAAAGATTGTGTATGAGGACCCGAAGTATGATTCGAGATGGCTAAGCTTAGGAAAAGAAACAATTATGGAGTCGATCCAGCTCTATTCAAATCACTTTATCAAGAAAAGAAGAAAAATCCTACAAAGGCAAATCAACGAGTCGAGAAAAGGAATGGACAAATACAAGCGGGAGTTAGGTTGAGTATTCCGGTGATGTTTATAGAGTGAGTTGTGAAGAATAAAGAATTATGTTTATGGAGCTTGTGCAAGACGAATTATATGGAAGCAAGATAAGCAGTGTTGGATGCTAAACACCCGAACTCTTGTTTCATGCTAGCCTTTGTGAATCTCGGGATGAGAATCTGTCTTAAATTGGAAGTCCAAATTGTTTTATCTTTTTGAGTTCATCTCACCATGCATTAGTTCACTATTCCTATCTGAAATATCTTTCTCCAATCAGATGTTAAGCATTAGGTCAGGAGAAGGTCAAGACATTCTATCTGTTGTCTGTGCTCATATTGCTAATCAGCGGAATCAAGCACCACCCCACCCCTCAACCCAACAATGGACCCAGTACGCAACAGTTCCTTGCTGCTCAAATGTAGCTAATCCAAAACCTGACTACCACTATTCAAAACATTCAAGCTCAGCGAAGTCAGCCACCACCAGCAGCAGCACCAGCACCAGTGGACAAGCATAAGGAATTCATGAGTCACCATCCTCCCACATACTCCTACTCAACCGATCCATTGGATGCTGATGATTGATTAAAGACTGTCACCAAGAAGTTGAAGATGACGCAATGCACCAATCGAGAGATGATCTTGAATACAACAGGATGTTTGGAAGAGTTAACAGCTGAATGATGGAATGCGTACACTGTCGCACATGCTACACCTAACACCATCACCTGGCAGGAGTTCAGGGATAGTTTTCATGTGCACCGCATTCCCTCTGGTGTGATCAAGCTTAAGCAAAGAGAGTTCCTCACTCTAAAGCAAGGCAATATGTTAGTTAACGAGTATCTGGACAAGTTTACTCAGTTGTCTCGCTGTGCATTGGATGAAGTTAATACTGACCCAATGAGGCAAGAACACTTCCTAGATGGTCTGATAGGGCCACTCAACTATCAACTACAGAGTCACAGCTTCTCAAACTTCGCAACATTACTAAACAAAACATAGGTCTAGAGAATAAACTTGTGGAACTGGGTGAACAGAAGCGCAAGTTCCAAACACATGGACAATCAGCAACACACGTCCCCTCTTCAACTCATCACAGAGACCTCAGTTTAGTTCTGGTGGATCAAGTGGAAATTATTTGCAAAATTCTCAGTTGCAGCATTCAACTCAACAGTTCCAACATTTCAGCCAACAAACACCCCATGTTCCAAATCATCAACGAGATCGCTTAGGTGCCTAATGAGAAACGACTCTCAAATTTACTCTAATGGTTGTTTCAATTGTGGAGAATTGGAATGATATACCAGCATCTGCCCAAATCGTAACATCTAGACTCCCCAGAAAGATAATGGTCAAAGGTTCAGACAACCAACATCTCAGATACACCATGGAAATGCAAATTCTCAGATCAACAAGGGTCAACGGAATTACGTGTGTGGCAGATTGAACCACGTGACAGCTGAACAAGTTCAAGACGCTCCTGGAATTGTGCGGGATACGTTTCCTGTCAACTCTGTGCCTGCAACTATTTTATTTGATTCCGGAGCATCACATTCTTTCGTTACTGAACAATTCGTGGCAAAGCATGATACATCTATGAGTTCTATGAAGACACATTTGCTGATTAGTTCCCCGAACGGTGAAATGAAATCCACTTATGTATGCCCACGAGTCAATCTTAGAATCAGGGGAATGGATTTTCAAGCTGACCTAGTAGATCTTACATCTAGTGGAATAGATGTGATACTTGGAATGGATTGGTTAGGCGAATGTGATGGAATAATTCTGTGTGCCAAGAAGTCAGTGCTCTTAACCAGCCCACAAGGAGATAGGATTGAAGTTGCCATGACTGCCCCGTCCAAGAAGGAAGGAAAAGTGAATTAAGATGAAGGAAAGCAAAAGAAGAAGCTACGACTGCCAGAAGAACTCAGCATGCAAGATGGACTTATAGAAGAGTACCCTTAGTTTCTTTTCCAATCTCTCCGAATCTCGGGACGAGATTCTTTTTAAGGGGGGTAGATTTGTAACACCCTAATTTTCCATCACTAAATTAATGTAAGTAACAAGGTGTTTTAGATTTTTATTTTCTAAGGATTAATTAAATTATCAAATAAATTTGGCCTTAAAAATATTTAAATATCATTTTAATAATTTAGAAGCAATAAGTGCTCGTGCATCATGATTTGAATGTATGAGTTTTGGCTGTGGTGTGGTTTTAAAAGTCTTAAAATACTTGTGAAAATTCTTAAAAATAATTGTGAAAATTTGTGTAAAAGATTTGAATTTAAAAAGGGTTTGAAAAAGATTTGAAAAAGATTTGAAAAAAAAGAATAAAAAAACAACAAGCCCAGCCAACCTCCTTCCTCCCCCGGCCCAGCTCCCGCTTCTGGCCCAACTCAGCCGCGCCGGCCCACCTCCACTCCCTCCCTCTCTCTCACACTGACAGGGGGGCCCCACCCGTCAGGGTCACCCTCCACCTCCAGCTGATCCCCTCCCCTGCATCACAGCCAGACGCGCCGCCGGCCACCGTCTACTCCGGCGCCGCCCCCTGCCCGCGCTTCCTCCCCTTCCCTCTTGCGCATTAGTGCACCGTGCATTCACTCGTGCTGCCCCACCCTCTTCCCCTTCCTCTAACTCCCGAAACAGCCGCCTCCTTGAATGCCATCAAGGCCGGGCCGACCGCCATGGCCATTGATGGCCAATTGGCCCGGACGCCGCTCCCTCTTCTCCTTCCTAGCCTATAAAGGCATGATCGAGCCTTGCGCACTCCCTTTTCCGCACCCGTACAAGCCCCACACCTCTCCACCTTCGCACACGCGCCGCCGCCGTGAAGCCGGCCGCCGCGCCATCGCCGGCCATCTGGTGCTCCCCGACGCCGGTGAAGCAACCCCTCGGCATCCTCGCGTCCTCCCTCGCCTCCCACTTCGCCGCACAAGAACCCGACGCCCGGAGCCCCTCCTTCCCCGCCGAATCGAGCCACAGTACCCACCACCGCCGCCGAGGTAAAGCGCTCCGCCGCCGCCGTTGTCCTGGCGCCGTCGGTCCCGAACTCATCCTCCTTCCTCTCCCTTGCACGCACAAGACCCCCAGGACGCCGTCCCCGCCCTCGAAGGCGCGCAGCCGAGGCTGCAACCACCTCCCCGGTGAGCGCCCGTGATCTCCTCCGCCCCTCTTCGCTGCACGTCGTTTACACCGCGCCACCGCCGTCAACAACCCCCTGGTGAGCTTTGCGCCGTTCTCCTCTTCCTCCCGGTTCAAACCGCATGCGTTTTGGTGCACTGTAGCCCCCGGGCCGCCTTCTCCGGTGAAGCTCCGGCGAGCCGCCGCCGTGCGCCGCCCCCTCTGGTGTGGATCTAAAGGGGGGCGTACCCCTTAGATCGGTCCACCGTGGACCGGTGGACCAAGTCCACGGGCGCCGGTCCACCGCGCACGTCATGCTCGCGTCATGCCTGCGTCAGCGCCAGCCAACCGCAGTCCGCCACGTGGCGCTCCATCAGCCCTTCGCCGGCTGCCCCTGTAGTTTTTGCAAAAAGGCCCCTGTCCTTCTCCTTTTCAGAACTATGCCCTTCCACCTTATAAAACTCTTACAACTAGGTCCTGTTTTCTTCGTTAAAGCCCCTGATCTCTCTGGAAATCCCACCTGAGATCCTAGAATTAACCATTTGTGCTATAGACCTTAGGTTTATATGCATAATTATGTTTCAACCCCTGGTTTTTTTGCAGTTAAGCCCCTGGAAGCCTAGTTTCTTTGCAGAAAAGCCCCTGAAACTTGTTTTAGCCATATCTTTTCTGTCCTAGCTCCGTTTTAAGCGTTCTTGGTGTCCACGCGACCGTCTTTTCAAGCCCGTCAGTTTTAGAACCTTGTTTTGGCCGTATCTCGTGCGTTTTAGCTCTATTTTCACCGTTTCAAGTTGCGTTAGGCTCATATCAACTAAAACTACGTGATAGGACCAATGTTGTACATGTTCCTTGTTTTATAATTTATTTAAATGATAAATATGATTAAATCTTATTGTGCATGCTTTTCTAATTAAAATCTAGCTAGAGTTCAACACGTGTTTTCATAAGAAAGTTAATATGCTTAAAACTAGTTAAATATTTCTTATAATTAGAAGCTAATTAGATGTGTACCTCGGTTTTATAATCAAACTTAATTTGAGTAATGTTTATGCAATTTTCTTCCTAAATAAAAGCAATATAGGTTTATCTCGAGTTTTCTTAATTAAATTGTTAATTTGATTAATATGAATATAAATGTGTTTTTAAGTTGTAATTTGATTAGAATAACTCGAAATATAAAGATAAGCGCCTAGATGCTTTTACATGCTTCTTTTGAATTAAAATGTTTAATTTGCATAAATCATACTTGAATATTTATAAATAAAATTGGGCTAGGTTTACATCGTCTTTTAAATACAAATATAACTCGCTTAATTATTAATAGGGTATTTCTTTGAAATAACCTATACACATGATTTTACTTAACTAAAAGATACCAAGCACATAGCTAGCTTTTGTTTGGGATCATTCAAAGCTCTCGATAGTTCCTAGTGCTTTTGTGTTCGCTTTCCTAGAGCCAACCCTTGTTCTCTCTTGGTGAATCAACTATGTGCTTACACCTAATCTTTCCTAGCCACCTTTCTTTAAAGCTACCTTGTTATCTGTTTCTTCTGTCAGATCAGTTTACCTTTGCTTGGTGTATTGATTTGTTTATTGTATGCTTTCTTGTGTGCTCGTAGACATCGTGCCAGTTTCAAGTGAGCAGCCAGTTGGAGTAGATCAAGAGCAAGTGTTTGAAGAAGAAGAACCCCAGTGTTTAAGCAAGGAAGGCAAGTGGACTTCTTCCCCTGCATATTCTATTTTTGTCCCACACAACTTGCATGATAACTAAGTTTAATTTTAAATGTTGCTATGCATAAACTTGATGGGAAATCACCTTTTTAAGGAAATGACTAGATTTTATCCCCTTTACCTTGGACAACCCCTTTTAAACAAATGTGTTGGGTAGAAATGCTTAGTTGCTATAACTTTGGATGGTTAAAATAAATCTTTTACAATATGATGAATGTTGATCATGATAACCTTGGGTGATATATATATGTATGTGTGTGCTTATGGTTAATAACAAGATCATATGGTTTAATCGGAACATGGAGAACCACCCAGGAAAACAGTGCAACCACAGTCCACATGGCTCTGGCTTAGCCAATTAATTAGGAGAGTGGGTTAGCTGATAGCTCTTTTCCGAGAGGGGCACAGGGGGCCGGAGTTGAAGGGGTATAGCCCGGTTCTTTTGGGGTAGCAACCTTGGCTAAGGTGCTGACCATTAGGGAGGGTTATGGTCTGCTCCGCTGCTATAACTGTTGCGAGCTGTTGGTTTCTCTTCTTTCCTTTGTAAAGGCTTCGTAGTGGACCCCTAGCCACTCACCTTGGAAGTGTTTAAGGGTCTGATCAACCCGGGCAACATGGGGAACACGAACTGTGGGTAAAGTGTACAACCTCTGCAGAGTGTAAAATTGATCGATCAGCCGTGCTCACGATCAAGAGCGGCCTGGACCCTCACATGATTAATAAACTTGAAGATGGAATTAAATCGTGGTTTCTTGTGGGTTTTGAGATGAGATGCTTTTCTAAATGCTTAAGTGGGTCGGTATAAACTTACACCTAGTAATTAGGTGCTTGCTAATAGAAATTTGACCAACATTAAAATGCTAACCGCAGCAAAACTCTTAGCCTATCCTTGATGGCCTTGCATCTTTCCCCCACTTGCTGAGCTCCAACCATAAGTGTGCTCACCCTTGCTTACCCGCTGTTCAGAGAAGAACACTGGAAAAGAGTACTTCAGCGACTACGAGGAGTTCTGAGGCTTGCGTGCCCCCACCGCATGCTCGTGGAAGATGAAGATGGAGTTACGTCTTCATAGTTATCGTTTGATCGTTGTAAAGACCTTCGAGTCTAACTTCTGAGTGTAATAAAGAGATAATGTAATGGTTTAACTCTTGTACGTTTTTATTGCTGTTTATTGATATTTCACTCATGACGTCTATCATATGTGTGTAAACCTGATCCTGGCGCACATATGAGATGCATTTGGTTTCTTCGGAAAATCAGGTGTGACAAACACCCTGCAAGAAACGGCAAAAAGATCGGGTTCAGGCTCTCAGGATGGATCCAGCGTAGACGACCTAAAGACATTGCACCTCTTAGCTACGCCAAAACTAAGAAGAAGAAACACTCAATTGTTGCAACACTTCATGACAACAATTGGATTCACAACCTCAACTACTGGACGTGGTTCACGACTGCTCACCTGCTTGAATTCGTTAATCATTGAAACCTCGTCATATCGACTAAACTATAACTATAACAGGAGGATCGCATAATGGTGAAGCTAACCTCGCATGACGAATACACCACGACATCTGCATATAGAGCGCAATTCATGGGTTGCACATCAACACCTAAAATTGCATGAATCTGGAAAACTTGGGCTCCACCTAAATGCAAAATTTTCACGTCGCTTATCCTTCGATACCGTGTTTGGTCGTCTGACAGATTAGCTCATAGGTGTGGGAGCACAATCAATCTTGTCCCCTGTGTAGGAGAACGACGAAAACAACACATCACATGTGCTAGGCACTAGCCGCTATACAAGACGTGTTTGGAGCCTCATAACAGTTTGGGTATGCCAGCCTACCCTGGACCTGACGGAGTGGCGACAAAGTGTAACACCGCTACAATGGTGGGTCGGGGGTGTAGCTACAGGGTATGCCGGGTGGGCCACGACATACCCTGTAGATTTTGTCCCAATAGCATTACAACCCAACATTGAATCCAAAAAAAACTCCATCCTCTCTCTATTACAGAAGAAACATCGCAGGACGACGCTTCGTTCCGCGACCTGCCGTGGTGCCGCCTGGAATTCCACGTGACGCGCCGACGCCCGGACGCCGTGCCTCGCCATGCCTCCGTGTCCAACGCCCGAGTGCCCGTCTCGCTCGACGCCGGCGGTTTGGCCTCCAGCTGTCCGGCCGTTCGTCAACCAGCCACACCGGCGACGGCCAGCGAACGCCGTTACGCCAATCTGCCGTCCTGCCGGCTGCCGTGCAAGTGCAAACCTGCAGGCTGCATGCTGCAGTCTAGGGCTTATAGCCTTATACTGGAGGTACTGAACTACGTCAATCCATTAATCCAATCTTCCATTCAATCTTTCTTATTTTTGTAACTAAATAAATATTGATGCATCTTGATTTTGATATGTAGAATTACTGATTAAATTATGAAGAGGAACAGAGACATTAGATCTTTTTTCCAAAGCCATGCAGTAAAGAAGGTAGCAACGGTAGTGGCAGGTTCATCTCTTTGTGCATCTCCTGTTCCAAATGTGGTTGAAGAGCAACCTCAAGAAGAAAATGATGTGATTGAAGAGAATGTGAATCTGACGCCACCTTCTTCGCCTTCAATTCCACTTGAAGATGTACCGCCACCGTCGGTTTATGACATCGATCGCCTTCCACGTGATCCAGGTGAAAGACTCCCTATTCAAAACTATCTTGTGAATGATCAAGATGTGATTTGAAGAGCATATATTCTTAAAGGTGCATTCAAACCTATAGAGCATAGTTTCCCAAAAAGGAAAATTGGAAAAAGAGACCGTCAATTCAACTACGTATGGCTTTTCAACCATGATTGGCTTGAATATAGTATTAAGAAGGATTCTGGGTTTTGCTTTGTATGCTACTTGTTCAAGAAGGGTAATGGGTCAGATAGATTTATTGCACAAGGTTGGAGAAATTGGAATATAGGAGATGCAACACTTATGAAACATGTGAAATCTAAGGCACATAAGGCAGCTCAGGAGAGACATATTGGCTTTATTAATCCCAAGGTTGCAATTGATTATAACATTGATAAGTGGAGTGATGAGGATCTTCATCTTTACAAGGATAGGTTGACTTATTCACTTAGATGTTTGAAGTTTCTTTTGCATCAAGGGTTGGCATTCCGTGGACATGATGAAAGTGAATTTTCTAGCAATAGAGGGAACTTCATTGAACTATTGAAATTTCTTGCAGCAAACAATGAAGAAGTGAACAAGTATGTTTTGGAGAATGCTCCAAGTAATTGCACATTGACTAGCCCAGAGATACAACATCAAATCATTCATTGTTGTGCCATAGAAACTAGAAAGAAAATAATTGAAGACCTTGGTTCTGAGCCTTATGCAATTTTAGCAGATGAGTCCAGTGACATATCACATAAAGAGCAACTAGCTCTTTGCTTGCGTTATGTTGATAAATTGGGAAGGCCTTGTGAGCATTTTATTGGAGTTGTTCATGTAGATGATACGAGCTCTTTATCACTTAAGGAAGCAATTGAAGCTTTACTTGTTAGTAATGGCTTGGCTACAGCTCAGATTCGTGGTCAAGGTTATGATGGGGCTAGTAATATGAATGGAGGTATTAAAGGACTGAAAACATTGATTATGAAGGAGTCACCATCTGCTTATTATATCCATTGTTTTGCACATCAACTCCAGCTAGTTCTTGTTGCGTTGCCAAGGGTAATACTGAGTGTAAGGCTTTTTTTGATCAAGTATCTCTCTTGTTGAATATTGTTGGAATTTCTTGTAAACGGCATGGGATGCTTCGAAATGCTAGACTTGAGCAGATCATGAAAGCACTTGATTGTGGTGAACTTAAAATAGGGAGTGGATTAAATCAAGATATGGGGTTGCCTAGGCCGGGTGAGACTCGATGGGGCTCTCATTACAAAACTATATGCAACATCATTGCTATGTATCCTGCAATACGTGATGTACTCTTCACTCTTGGAGAAGATACTTCACATAGGGCTGATTGGACAGAAATACATTTTATGCTCGGAGCAGTTGAGTCCTTTGAGTTTGTTTTCATTGCACATGTGATGTTTATTATTCTCGGATACACAAATGAGTTATCTCAGTGTTTGCAAAGAAGGGATCAAGATATTCTTAATGCAATCTCACTTGTTAATGTGGCAAAGAATAGAATGCAACAATTGAGGTCTGATGGTTGGAATCAATTTCTTGAAAGGGTCACTTTGTTTTGCAACAAACATGGTGTCCAAATCCCTACTATGGAAGAAAATTATGTGCCTTATGGAAAATCAGCACGGTATGCCCGAAACGAAACAAATGATGACCACTTCAGAAAAGAAGTATATATTGGTGTTATTGACCAAATTAGCCAAGAGCTTGATTATCGATTTGATGAGATAAGTATGGAGTTGCTTTCTTGTATGTCGGCTTTCAATCATTCCAACTCATTTGCTTCTTTTGATACACAAAAGCTATGTAGATTGGCTGAGTTCTACCCAGACGACATCAAAGGTACTAATTTGCAAAAGCTTGAATTGCAACTTGATAATTATATTGATGACATAAGACAAGATGATTGCTTTAAAGACCTAGATAATCTTGTTGACCTCTCAGTTAAGCTTGTTGAAACAAGTAGGCATACAGTGTATGACATGGTTTACTTGCTTCTCAAATTGGTATTAATTCTACCGGTGGCGACAGCAACTGTTGAAAGGGCATTTTCTGCATTGGCTTTAGTAAAACCTAAGAAAAGAAATAAGTTGGGTGATACTCTTTTGGATGATTGCCTTGTCACATTCATTGAGCGAGATATCTTCTATGAAGTGGATGAAGATGATATAATTCGGACTTTCATGACACTTAGAAAGCGAAGGGTAAACACGAATTAGCGTGGTAATCATCTTGGAACTATCATTATATTATAAAGGTGTGTGGAAGTTTTTATGCATAATTTGGACTATTTCTATTTTATTGTGGGTAACTGTTTAGTTCAAGTACTGAATTTATGATTTGATATGTTCATTTTGAATATTTATAAAGTTCTTATCGAATTATATATGGATTGTACCGTTTTTATATTAGTAGAACCGAATTATAGATGAGTTTTACCATTTATATATTAGTAGAACCAAAATGTATATATAAAGTTTTGTCTTGTGGCATACCCTGTGGCAAAATCCTAGCTACGCCACTGTGGTGGGTGAATATCACGACATACACAGAGGCACCACGCAAGGCCACCCGCTATATTGCTGCTCATAAGCTGGAAAATCTTGAAGGAGAGAAACTGCAGAATCCTCAACCAAAGAGAGTCGCTGGTGCCGACCATCTCAAAAGTCAGGTGTCAGTCTCGATTGTGGCGGGTGGAAGGTGTTCAACACAATTAGTTGTGTGAGAGTGATCATTGTTTTATTTGTTGTAACCGGTTAGCCGGTTTGTAAATAGTCCACTTTTTCAATGAAATATGAACAATTTCGTGACCATTTTCTAAAATAATGTTAATGTAACTTGTGGGTTGGAGCCCTCCGCCCTCATACAACCATGGACCCCCCCCCCCAAAAAAAAACTCTTATTTTTTCAAGACATGGGTGAAGATGAAGAGGAGGAAAAGGATGGAGAAGGGGGAGAAAGAGATAAAGGTGGAAGAGGGGGAGGGGGGGGGGTGTTGATGATCCTCTTTTCCAAAAAATTTTAATGTGCCTGAGAGCTTCAATAATCTACCACCCCCACAACTCATCTCTGTCCCCATCCAATGGTGTTTTCATAAACACCGGCACCATGACTATTTGGCTTGCACTTTAATTATCTAACGTAATAACTCCTACTGTTAACCTTGTCATGCATGCGGTCCCCTTGCCACTTGGCAAACGATGCCTCCACCGCTAGATACCCATTTAAGCCTTTTTTTTTTGGCCGTGAAAGTGAAACTCTCCAGCAACCCAAAAGAGTAACTGTGGTCTTCTAGCTTCCAGCACCACGCGGGACCAGCGTTGCATGAACATTTTCTTAATTAGCTTGAACACTTATCTTACAAATTGTATGCTAAATGTGGTAATTCTCGGAACAAAAAAGGCTTAAACACTTCTCTTACAAGTTGTATGCTAAATGTGGTAATTCTCAGCAAAAAAAAGTCTGTCATCGGCCAACAACTCCTGAAGTGAGAACAAAACAACGTAACAATCTCACACCAACTGCAAATAAATTAGCAGACCTCACCAGACGAGATTAGAGAAGACCTGCATGCATGATTAGAGTAGAGGAGAGCGTCTAATATATATATACGCGTGCACGCCAACGCAAAAGTACGCACAGGGAAGCTATAGTAGCGACGTTGTTAGCTACTTTCGCTAGTCTATGGTTACCAACTAATTTCGCGTGGCCAGTCAACGTCGGCGTCGAAGCAACCGGTGAACTCGTGTCCCGTCAGACCGCATGATTGTACACAACAGCAGATAGCAATGCCAAAAGATCCATCAGATGTTTAAAGATTGATAATGACACAATTAGCAGTTTAGTCACACCATACTTCGAACAGACAAGTACCGATACATTTATAATTAGCTTCTGTCATTTTTCTAAGTGAGACTAACCACTATGTTGGAAAGTATCAGTGCTGAAAGGAGAGAGCATTTTAGCACCGAACCATTGCTGCTGCATGCACAAGTAATCTTTAATTTTATTTGTAATCTCATATATGTGGAACCAAATTTGGACGCGCAGTTTTGAATGGATTTCACAACATAGGCTCATGTAAGATTCATGAATTTTTTGCAGTGTTATTTTTAACTTGTGGATTCTCTTTATAATGAATCTTTTCAGAGCTCTTTTTTGTTGCTTTATACTAGGTTATACATTATCACTGAAAAAGGACTAGTATACATACATCCAAGAGCTCAGATTAATTGTATACTGCGTAAAACTCATCAGCATTATGAGATTTTATGGATGAGAAGTATAAGGTGTTTACAATTAGAACTTCATATAACCTGTGAATTAGAATCTCACTTATTACAATAAAAAATTAATCAGGCCTGATTCATTTGGAAATCAATGTATCTATTATTTACCTTAATACAACAATGTTAAAGAAGCCACCACATTCACCGAGAGGGTCTAGAAATTCTCACGTTAATTGAAAAAATAGAAGAATATCCACTGTTGGGTCAAGAATAACCTAGAGAATCCATATCTAATATAACTAATAAACAACTAAAATTTGAATTAGAAATCAAAAGGAAAAAAGAGCCACCAACGTCTAAATTGTAACAGTGTTATATACTTTCCTAAACTATTTCAGAAGTCCATACGTGGATTCGTACTAGACGTTTACACCAACCTACCTGATTGGGGAGTTAACATCACTACCACTATAAACTCACCAGTTTAACTCTTTGCTAAGGTTACACAACCAAACAACCCAACAATCATCTCCAAAGCTTAGTACACCCAGAAAATTTTATACAGAAAATCAACTCATTTAGATCCAATGAACCATAATGTTCCTACCATATTCTCTCACTCACTCACATCCAACGGCTCAGGTTCTTTAGATCAATCCTTTGATCATTCCTCCCTCCCTCCGCCTAGGTGCCCCACACTCGCACCTCCCACCCCACCCCACCCCGCACCCCGACCCCTCCCATTCCCTCGTCGCCCCCTTCCCCTCCCCCTCCCCTCCCTTCCCCCCCCGCGTCGCACGTCCTGTCCCCTCCCTTCCCCTCCCCTCCCCACCGCATTGCACCTCCCGTCCCCGACGGTGGAGCTCCCCGTGGCGCGGCAGCAGAGCTCCCGAAGGCGCGGTGGCGGAGCCTACCTCCTCACCATACCCGCCCCCGTCCCCGTCCCCATGTATCCCACGTCGCCGAAGATGCCGCCATCACCAAGCAGGTCAACGACTCCCGTCGCCTTACATTCGCTTTGCGTTTTTTCTGTCAACTCATCAGTGAGGCACTGCAGCGTGTGAGGCTCACCGACACGGATGGCGCCCTTCCTCCCGCTCCCCACCTCTGCGCTTTCCTCCACTGCCTCCTCTCCACAGGCACTGGCCCCCTCCCCTTGCGCATGCTCCCCTGCTGCGGTCCGCCGCCGTCGCCCCTCGATTCCTATTCGGGCCCAGGTGCACCCTTGCCTCTCTACTACCTCCCTAGCTGAGCTTGCAGGCTAATGGTTTAGTGGCGTATTTTTTCTCTCCACCCCATGAGTTCCGGTGCGGCCATTCATGGTTTTCATGGTGACAATTGAGGCGATGTAGGGGAAGCACATGGCTGGGGAGTACATCACCGCCAACATCCAGGTTGTCCAGTGTGGTGCTTTCTCAGTTATTCGATGTGTTGCCACGGTTTGGAGCTATTAAATATCAGCTTTTTTTCTAACTTCCACATTATCGATGAGTTCCTTTTTAGTTTCACCTAGAAGATGTCAGCTACCATAGTAGCATGGTTTTACTTTAGGGACAATATTATGCATATGGAGGGAAAGGGGGATAATTGGCCTAATGCACAACCATTCTTGTACCTCTGCGTATGTCTTGCCATTCTAAACTATTATGATGAAGCACATAGATGAAACAATATCATTTGTTTTAATACAATACTGGCTAAATGTGTTCAAAATATAATTTTCTTGGCTCATTTGGCACATCGACCAAATCTTCTATCGGCATCAGATGCATACATTTTCAGTTAAGTGTATGGTTGAAAAGTTCCTAATCTTTATTATTGTGAGAGGTGGAGATCCATGTAATATGTTATACTATGTTTTTTAATATGAATTTTATGATCAAGGTTGACATGTGAGGCAGTCTTGTCATATTAAGCTTGAAACACATCATGATTATTTTCTTCCATTCTGATGCGCAATTTCTATTGTTTCGGATGCTATATTTTCTTGGCATTCTTTCTGTCCATATTTTGTGTTGTTTCTTGCTGTCGTCAAATCACCTAGATGATCTGTCATTGTGGAGAAAGTAATTTTATACCTGTTCATTTCTGTTGCATAATACTTGCATCTTGCAATGCTTTTGTCAATGTTTCCATCTGTGTTGTCATCATTTTAATTTTTATTGTGATCTGTTGACCTTGTTTTTGTCCTTACTAAAAGCATGCTCCTATTATGCAACATTAATTCAACCTGTTTTTCCTGGGAGTTTGAAATTTCTCAAAACACAAGGTTGGTTTCTTTCAACTAGCATTAGGGAGCATAACCTTCACAGTTATCCTATTTCATTTGTTTATTACTGCAATGTTATATGTTTTATTGGTATACAAAGGGATAAACTTTGGGTCAATTTTGTACACTGCAAAATAATTTGATGCTAATCTGTCATTTGTCTAGGAAGTGTGAGAATAAAGCCCTCTTGATATTGATCTGGTATGGGATGAGAGGCACACATCAAGAAAGGTGGATGACATACGCTTATGTCATCCAGGATAATATTTACGGAGCTTGTTCGAATAATCTGAGACATTTTTTGTAGGCTATCAGTATATATATTGTTTCTTTTCAACAAGTTGTTGATGGTTAATAGTTGTATCAAAGTTCGTTTAGACTTGCAAGCGGACAAGTCTCCCGTCGTAGTCAAGGGACCCTTCTTCCCTTGAGTGGTGAACCCAAGGTATCGAATCCGTGGAACAAATATGTGACACAAGAGATGATCTAGCAATGCCAAGTAACTTAAATCTTCGAAAGGTGAAACCCTAATGCATCTAGTCAAAGAACATCAAAAACGAATCTAACTACTAAAAACCGGAGGTAGCAAAGATAGAGGGGGTAGATAAACCGATCTAGAGAGATCGGATCGAGCCTTTTGTTGAAGTTCCAAGAAAAAGAAGAAGTAGCACGTTTAATCTCATTATAAGCCTCTTTAAACTGTGGTTTCCCGTCTGACTCCGAAAACGCCCGCCTTTCAGAGCCACCGTTCTGTCACAATGCACTCCTATTCATGCGGGTAGTCTAGGGCGAATCCGAGGACAAGTCGAGATCTTTCGGAAGGTCAGGCGTGCACCTCTAGCCACCACGGCTACAAGAACACCCTATGTGATCTATCTCGAGAATAGATCTAAAATAAGCAAAGCCGATCGAAAACGAAGACTTCGAAGAAACACTTGATCGTTAGAAATCGGATTCAACTTGATAATTCAACTAGTACAATGATACATGAACAAGATCACCACTGGGATCCTACCTTGATCTTGCTTCTAGCTCCGGGAACTCCGACGTGGTCTTCCTTGCAAGGTTCCCACGTCGGCTAGGGAGACCCTAGTCAACTAGCTCGACCCTCTCCTCTCCGAGATGGTGTCCCTCTCTTCTCTGCTCCTCGGTGGCCGATGACGAATGGATTGATGCGTGGCTCTCGACCCCGAGGCTATAAATAGCCCGAATGGCGGCTAGGTCAAAGGGGGAGGTGACTGGGCCCTGGAGTGGGCTGGGCCCACCCCGACCCAGTTGCCTGCCTCCTTTGCCCTACGTCGGTTCCCGAGTCTTCTAGATCCTTCCCCCTTCTGCATGTGGGCCCTTGTCATCAGTTTCTCTCCGAGTTGGACGTAGCTTTTTGTCCCGCAAGATTCGACACTTTTCTGGGTAGGTCCTCAGAGTTTGTCATCTTCTCGGGTTTGGTCCCTGGGCTTCTTGGAGTCAAGTTTGCTTCATTGCATGACTTGTACGGGGCTTCAAGGTCTTGTCAAAAGGTGCTTGATAAACTTCCCGGAAGTCTTGCTTTCAACGCTAAAACCCTGCATAAACACTAAACTCCAAACCGACATGCACGAATGAACTTGTTATACCAAGGGGGTTAGTACCAATGGATAAAGTATATAACTCATGCCAACACCGAAGGTAAACTCATGACTAGGTTGACGGAATTTCACCGTCAACACAAGTGCATACTTGCCCAACACTATTTAAACTGATTTCTTTGAGACAGAATGTGAATGAAATAGAGCCCGCTCGGAAGAAACAACTTATAGTCTCCGTTATTGTGATGATTGTTTGCATTTCAAATAGAGCAGACTACTTCAGATCATAGTGTGCATAATCCTCACAGTTATCCTGTTTTATTTGTTTATTGTTGCAATGATATATGTTTTATTCGTAGACAAAGGGATAAATTTTGGGTCAATTTGCACACTACCATAATTGATGCGCTAATCTGTCAATTGTATAGAAGGGTAAAAATAAAATCTTGGTGATTTCCATCCTGGATTTTGAAGGATTTATCTCATTATTTTCGTGCTTAGGATATGTATGAATTGGTAATTTAAAACATGTAGAATTAGCACAGGCAATATACTATTCACCTAAGAAATGTAGGGGCCTTCCCCTCCTGTTATATAAATAATAAAAAAACATAAAGATCGAAAATAATTGAAAAACGTTTCTCACCCAGATCGAACACGACTTACTCATTACATTGGAACCACCCGTCAGGTATTTGAGAAGTAGATAGGGTGGAAGGGTCTATAAAAATAACAATTTGGATAGTGATTCTGTCAAAATCGTAATTTTTATATTACCCAAAGTCGCCTTACCCACCCCTCGTACCCCACATATCCGCACCCCACAAGTCACGACCAGTGTTACGTGGCGGTACGAGACTGAGTACCACGTCCCGGGAAGGTCGATCCGAAATGCAGGACGTGTTCTTTGCGGAATAACCCTGGGAACGGCAGTTGGGACGCATTCCACTCGTCACTGCACGTCCAGGTGTGATTCGCTCCCTCTCCGTGAAGAGCGGTAGCTCTGCCGGGCCATGTTTCTTTATTTCTAGCAATAGAGGCAGCCCAAACTAGCATCTAGTAGCAGGGACTGATCCAGCGGTGGGGCGGGCGGGGCTCGAACCCCCTACGGCCTCGTTTGGCAACTCGGGTGTTCCCGTGGAAAGCGGCCCAAATCCCGCCTCCCGTGGAACCCAGCCTACACTGGGGTGAGTTCTCCCTCTTGGGCCAAAAGTGCATTTGGCAAGCCGTGTATCGAAGTGGAAGGCCTCCAAAACCCGGTCTATCCACGGGAGAAATAAACTTCACGATCAGCTCGTGAAAAAAAACTCCCGTCTCTCGTCGACTCGTCGTCACAACGCACCGCTCCTCGCACGCTCTCCTTCCACGCGCCGCCGCCGTCACAGCGTCACCTCTCCCGCGCGGCGCCGCCGGCGAGCCAGACCACGCCGAGCAGGTGCGCCACGTCCTCATCCTCCTCCCCTCCCTCCATCTCCTCCACCACCTCATCCCCTCTCCATCCCTGTTTTTTCTTGCTAGGGTTCGGTGGCGGCAACGGCTTCTACTACTCCCACGTTGGCCTCGGTTCAGGTCCTCTATGCGCATATCCCCCTCCTTCCTTCCCCTCTCCCCCTGTTTCTCCCTTCTTGAATGGTTAAACCCGTGCCCATGTCCGATCCTAGATCTGGCACAACATTCTTGCTAGGTTCTAATTCCTTACGGCCATCTTCTACCATCCCAGATTCGTTGGTGTCTCGCTTGGATGAACTCTGTTCTTGCAGTTGGTGTTTTTCTTAACAGGCAAGCTGAGATTCTGTAGTTGTGGCCATTCTCTTGTGATATCTTGTCTCAGCTGAATGCATTTGTAGGCTACAGAGAAACAACTTGCTTTGCTGTTTGCATGTTGATTAAAATTATTGTGAAACAACAATACATGTATACATCAAGCAGTGATAGAGCAGAATTGCGAAACACTGTTTTTATGCCACGCTTGGTTCACATTGTTGAAGTGTGAGCAGCTTTGTCAGTCTTGGATTACTGAAATCCTTGTTGCAATCCATTTACAAATTGTTAAAGTTGCCTGTTCATAAGTGGTTTACTTGATGGAGTACACTTCAGCTACATGCTAATGCTAATTGGTTGGTAGTTACTATGCAATCGAACATCTATCCAATGCTAACCTGTTTCAGTCAGTCTGTGTAGTTTGGTTTGATGGTGTTCCGCATGTGCTATTAAAACTTTGCTTATACATTGTTTACAGCATTTTGCAGTAAGTATTAGCAATCCAGTAAATTTGGAACAACTGCTTGTTAATTTGCAAGACGGTGGGGTATTATAGTACTAGTAGTAGCAGCATGCTGCTTCGGCAGTGCTTTTGGCTATCTCTGGGTGCCATTCTCAGGAACTAGTAACATGCATTAATTAGCTGTAGCTAATTTCCAGTAGCGAATTTCTTCAAATAGCATCGATGCATGTGCTCTAGTGAACGATCCGTGGCTTGCCATCACGAACCGGTGTGCTTGCTCGCAGTGGTGCGGTGACCACTTGCCGATGCGTGTGCCTGTCTCTGTGCTTGATTTGTGTGGCTTCAACTTTTGTACAAGCTGATAATATCTAGGAGTACTAATAAGCAGCATTGTGGCTGCCTGTGTTGTGTGTGCGATTTCATTGATGAGGGTGTTGCTGGCTGGTCGTGTATGTATGTGTGTGGCTCTTGCATGAATATATGCACCAGTTGTATCCATGCCAATCTTTAAGCTATAATTATTTGTGATAAATAATATTTGTGGCGTGCGACTGATTTATGTACAAATATGCTATATTCAGAAGTCCAGACTTTACTTGACTCGCATATTGTGTTTATTGATTACATCAGCAGGCTAACGATCTACATTTCAACCTACCAATTTTCAGTGAAATGTATATTGTTTATCTTTGCTAATGCTTGCTGTTTTTTATTTTGCTGACAGCTTGATGTCTAGGTGCTCAAGCACCCACCGAATACTAGAGGCTCTAGCTGAAGCATTGTCATGCAATCACCTAATATCACTCCCATTTTTTTGTTAAATGCAATGCGTTAAGTTGTCACTTATTGATCGGCGGTGGAGTTTGTTTTATTCAGTAATTGAACTATTGCTATGTTGGCATCATGATTTGTAGGCATGCCGCCGTTGGTGAAATTTTGTATGAAAATAGGTGTTGTCCTTTTATTTTTTTATTTTTTAGACAAAGAAAATATTTCATTTTTTACTTTTTATATGGGTGGATTTTGTATAAAAATGGATGCATGTTTCGTGGATGGATTTGCCTTGGATATACCCTTTTATTTTCTATGAGCATTCAATATATTTGGCCTAACTCCAAGTCTTACTTCTGTTGATAATTAACTCACTAGTAAAATCGACCCAGCCCACCCTCGTACCTTCAAACCCACCCAAGACTTTGGTGGGCTGGCGCCTGGCGGGATCACCTCACCCCCCCTCTTGGAATTCTTCTCCCATGGAATAATTACTAGATTTGCGAAATCGAGGCCTACATATATTAGTCATAATCACTTCATTGCATAGCTTAATCATCTCATGTTATCGTTCCCAAAATGTTGGTTCACGTTCCACGTCTCGTATCGTACCAAGCGTTCTGAAGAACTACACCCTTCTCGATCCGGGAACTTCAAAAGTATCGATCCACGTTCTGCGTACCCGGCGTCTCTCGACCCCTTTTGAATCGGGAACTTTGTGACACTAGTCACGATACACCCGCCCCGTGCGCCGCGGTCCCGCATGCGCCGCCGCGCACCCACCCGCACCCCGCGTCTGCGAGTACGAGTCGTATGAGCTCGAGGACGACGACCACGTGCTGGAGCTCGATGAGATGCAATTTGACTTGGGACCAGCTCCGAGCTCGAGACAACAGAGCCTGAGTGCCTGACCGGGTCAACGAGGTGCTGGGGCACTTGCTCACAGTGTGGTCGGCAACTCGGCATGCTGTACCATTACTGGCGGAGGAATAATAAGTTCACGCTGCTTCCTTGACTAGGCATGCGTTATCATCAACGTGTGGCTTCTTTGTAATTCGATTTCAGAGTAGCATATCAACGTGGCATTTTAGAAGAAGATAAATCCCTTGGTTAACCAATCTCTGTGTTTCTCCTTTTATTCACTTCACATTTCTTCAAAATTCATCCTTCCCCAGTTTTATTTGCCTACCTTTTTAAAATAAGTATGGAATATAATTAACTAATTATGCTACCAACAATATCCAAATTCAAGGTGCTATTTCTTGGAATTTTTTTTCTATTTTTTAATCATTTTTGCAAAATTACATGACGATTTCAAAATTTTACAGTTTTGACAACCATTCGTCGTGGCCCACGGCGGTTGCCGTGGCCCACGACGGTTTCAGGTCTAACCGCCGTGGCCCACGTCGGTTCGGCAGTCGTCCGTGGGCCCCAACGGGCATGGAGGTCAGCTACCGTGGGCCGACAAACCGTCGTGCGCTACAGCGGCAAGGCCAACCACCGTAGCCCATGGTGGTAGGGCCCGTGTAGCCGCCGTGGCGTATGGTAGCAGGTTTGCTGCCCTCTATCTAAATTGAAAATTAGGCCGGGAATGTCATAAAAATTCGAGAAAAAAAGAGAAGGTTGGGGAGGAGAGGGGAGGAGATCGAGGGGGTGGAGTAACGAAGCTCTGCTGGTTCTTCGCTTCATTGTAAGTATTTCATCAATTTAAACTCTTTTAGCAGCTACTTAGAAACTGTATTTAGTGATTCACTACGTTTCTTTAGATCTGTAGTATTAAAAATGTCCTGTTTGTAGGGTTAGGGTTGAGGAGGAGAAGAGGGGAGGTGGAGGGTGCGGAGCAGTGAACTCTGCTACTTCTTCGCTTCATTGCAGGTAGTTCACTGATTTCACTAATTCAAGTCTTTTCTATTTCGATGTACTGTAGATTTCTGTAGATATGTAGTTGTAGTTTAGTTTATAGATCTGTAGTTGTAGTTTATAGATCTGTAGTTGTAGTGTAGTTATAGATATGTAGTTGTAGTTTATAGATTAGTTTGTTAATGTAGTTTAGATAAGTTTATTTGTTTCTTAGTCCCTGGATGTAGCATTTGATAGTAGTTACTGCGTTTTATTATGAATCAGACATGTCAGAGTCAGTCACAATCAAAATATATTATGGAATTGGAGAGATTATATATGGTCCACAAGGAGTTGACTTGTCAAATTATAGTTCTGTTGAGAAAAATGTTCCAAGAGCAGGAGAAAGAACTTGAGAGGCTATAACCAACTGGCTGGTCAAAGCATTTTCAGTAGATTTAGAGCACCAATGCATGTCGGTGATGGCACTAATCAACTGAAGTACACCAGTGTATTGGGAGCTCGTGGCACTTGAAGGGACTCCACGATGGAGGGGTTTTATCAGAAATGCATGCCGAGTTGGTTTGCCTGTGATTTTGTTTGTCCAAGTTTACCAAAAGGGTGGGTCTAGCAGTCAAGTGCATGAGGAAGTTGAGGATGTGGACGAGGGGGGAGGTGGTGAAGAAGGGGAAGGTGCTGAAGAAGGGGAAGGTGCTGAAGATGCTGAAGAAGGTGAACAAGAAGAGGAGGAAGAAGGGGATTCTGAGGGTGAGCAGACATTTAGAGGTTATGTTGTCACTGGTGTTATTGATGAGGGGGACGTAAACCCAGAGGTGCCGAGACAATATCAGAGAGAGTTGGAAAGCTCATGAACGTGCATTCGAACAGGACACTTCAGATGATGATTATGATGATGATGATGATGAGTTTGAGGATCATGTGCCCTTGCATTGGTGGAACTACGATTTCTCCCGGTGTACTGTTAATACTGGTGAGAATGTGCCATGGGAGTACACGGAGAATGAGGTTTGTGTAGGTGCTATGTACCCTAGTACTGCACATTTGAAGGATGCAGTGAAGCAGTGATCCACCTTGACTCTACACAGGGAGTTCAGGGTAGTCAAGAGCTCTCCTAGGATATATGATGTGTGTTTCATCAAGGATGATTGTTCTTTTCGAGTGAATGCATATATGGGGAAGTGGGCAATTACATCAGGTGAAAGAAGTGAAAGGTCACACTTGTACCCTTGATCGTATTGATGCAAGGCACCGAAACATTTCAACCGATTTTGTTGCAGGACACATGTACCCTCACATAGTGAATAGTCTTGAATATGCACCGAAGGCAATTATCGGTGCAATTGAGGAAAAAATTGGGTACACCATCGGTTACGGCAAGGCATACCAAGCAAAGAAGAAGGTGTTGGAGCATAGGTGGAGTACTTATGAAGCATCCTACCACAATTTGCCTAGCTTGCTACACACAATAGTTCAAATGAATCTTGGCAGCTACTATGATATCAAGGACTGTCCTTGTGTGGAGAAACCAGGCAAGCTTGTGCTTCAGCAGTCATTCTTGGCATTGGATGCCTGCGTTGAGGCTTTCAAAATGTGTTAGCCGGCCATTTGCATAGATGGCACTTTTCTCACAGGCAAATACAAAGGAACAATCCTGATAGCTGTGGCAGCTGATAGTAACAATCAGTTGCTTCCTTTGATCATTGCATTTGTTGAGGGGGAGAACGGTGATAGTTGGTACTGGTTCCTTGAGAGGTTGAAGAACACGGTGGTCCAGGATGTGCAGAATGTGTGTGTGATACACGATAGGCACAAAGGTATTTTGCAAGCAATCAATGACATGAAAGAGGGCAGCACAGAGCGATATAGAGCTCCATTGTGGCCAGATGTTAAGAGCAGGTGGTGCGTTAGGCACATGAAAGCAAACTTCCATAGCCAGTTCAAGAACAAGACCCTGGCTAAATTGTTTGAGCGGTTGTGTGAGCAGACTCAGCGGAAGAAGTTTGATGCCATATGGAAGAAATTAGATGAGCTGACAAAGAAGGCATCAGAGGAGATAGCAAAGAGGCCAGTTAATCTCGAACCTGGAGAGGAGCCAATTTCCCTCGAGGATGTGGTATTAGATGGCCCTCAAGTCAGGCACAGAAGAGGGCATGCTGTGAATACCTTCAGCCAGTGGATTTAGAATGAGCCTAAGGAGAAGTGGTGTCTCATGTTGGAGCAAGGCATGGAATAAAGACCACTAATTTTGCTAAGTCTTACAACTGTGTGCTCCGCGGTGCAAGACCTCTTCCTCTAGTTGGCATCATTGAGTTCTTTATGTATCGTACAATGTTGTACTTTCACACTAGGGGCTAGATAGCAGATGAGGTTATGAGGAACACTCAAATGAGATACTACACAAATATGACTGAGTGTCTGACCAAGGCTCAGGGCAAAGCACTTAAACACAAGGTCACAACGCAACATTTGCACCAGTCTGATGACAATGAAATTATGTGGAGCTATGAGGTTGAGTGCGAAGGGAAAATGCACCTAGGCCCGCAGAGTGAAAAGGCGTTTCAAGTTGCCGAAGTTGGCAACCAAATATGCAGATGTACATGCCGGAAGCCACTGCTACTACACATCCCCTGCTCACATGTGGTCGCCGTATGCTATGAACTACAATAATTCAGCTTCCATAGGTACGTGCCATGGTACTACAACAAGCAAACTGTTTGGAACATTTGGAACCAAACAATTCAGGGTTACCTCGTGTAGGGTTCTTTTTACTAAGAACCCCAAAGAAAATGCTGTGCACATACCAAATCCAGATCCTCAGTTGTGCCAAGGTGTTGGAAGATGGAAGAAGAAGAGGACTAGGAACAACATGGATGAAGCAGAAGCTGGAGCTACAGTAGTGATGTGCTACAAGTGCCTCAACACGGGTCACACATAAAAGAGGTGCACAACCACAAGTTATGCTTGCAACGCACCACCTAAGGCTAGTGTGGTCTCATCAGCAACTTCAGGACCATCCCAACCCCCATCCGTAGGACCAACGCAGGATTCAGATGATCACAATTTCTTGTAATGTTAGGGCATTTAATTTCGGAATTTGTAATATTTGAACTATATTTGTTGTATGAACTTATGCATGGTACTGTATTGTAATAATTGAACTTCTATTTGTATTATTTTGTTGGTGATTGTTCTATTCCTTTTTAATAAATTATTTCGATTTCAGTCGTATTATTTTTGGCCTCCCACGGATCGTCTGACCCACAAAGCGACAATGCCCTAGTACTAGGGTGTGTTTTCTCCGAGTCACTGCTTCGTTTCACTTCCCATGGATCGAAGGGCCCACCACCCAGCCAGCCACCTTCTATATATACCACCATTCACTCCATTGCCTTCTTCTCACAACATTCAACAATGGCTTTGTGGAGTGGGGATGGACACGGTTTCGGTCCTGAGTTGTGGCATCAGTAATCGGAAGATTTCAAAGCCAATTTCCCACTGAAAGGCAAGAGTGACTTCAGATCGATGCGTGATGTTAGAAGCTCGCACCGAAGCAAATGGTGTTGTGGCCTAGGTGTTCACATGGTGAGTTCTGCGTGATGCAAGTGTACCAGGGATGGAACAACTCCGATCATCGCTTCTGGCACTGCCCATATGCATGGGTAAGCAATGTCCACAAATTTCCTCATCATCTTTCTTTCGTTTGGTAACATTTTCTTGCCTTTTGCAGTACTCCACCCAAGCTGAGAACTGCGGTTTCTCACAATGGGTGGATCCACCAGCTATTGATCCCTATCAACAGTACATCGACTACCTCGAGGACGTTGTCATCTACAACCTGAAGCGGGAGCTGTCAGAGGCATTGGCTTCTCCAGATCCATCGTCTAGCGCAGGAGAAGACCGGTGCTGCAAATGTTCAACCTGCACTTGTGAATGCCACAAGAAAGATAGGTCCCCTCTATCTTCACCACCTCCACCCCCACCGGGGTACTACATGCCATCGCAACACTCCGGCGGCTCTATGCTCTCTGGGCAGTTCTCGTACAACTAGATTAATTAGGAATGTTGCAATGAAATTTCTAAATTCCCTAAGACATGTTATCTGTATGTAAGGTGCTTCGTTAGGGTACTAGCACCATACATGCCATTGTAAATGTGTGTGTTTTCTCTCGTTAACTAAAAACTAACCGTTGTGGCCCACGACGGTTGGCCACATGCAAGTATGCAACCACCGTGGCCCACGACGGTTGCAATGCAGCACCGTCGAGGGCACTGCAACCTCCGTCTGCCACCGCCGTAGCCCACGACGACTGCCGAACCGCCGTGGGCCACGACGGTTAGACCTAAAACCACCGTGGGCCATGACGAATGGTTCTCAAAATTGTAAAATTTTGAAACCGTCGTATATTTTTGCAAAATAATTAAAAATATACAAACAATTCCATTTCTTCTGTGGCTTCCATCATATTAAAAATTAGTACGACTACTTTTTCTTTATATTAGATATGAAATAAGTAATTACACTCTCCGTCCTAAATTGTAGTTTGTTAATTTTGCCTTTTCTGGGTTCATATATGTTTGTATAGATCAACTCAGAAAAATTACAATGACCTGCAATTTAAATATACATTATTCACTAAAACTTTTATTTATTGTATTTTTTTGAAAATACATATATGATACATTTTTATAAAATAATTTTCTAATATAATTTTATTATTATATTTATTAAAACACATGGGTGTCACACGTGCATCTATAGTAGTATAAAAAACATTCACATATTAAACGACACCACGATAATCAAGGTTATATACAGAGTAGAAATTACCACGTTAATTCAAAAAATAGAAGAATGCCCACCCTTAGATTTGTTAATGAAGATCTAGCTTTCTAGATTAATAAAAATAATCTATATTGAAGAAAAGACAAAATTAGAATTAATAGAAAATTTTGGAATCTAGGAGTACCCAAGTAAAAAAAGTCTCTCACCCTCCCTACGTTGAAAATAGATTTTTGATCTATGACGGAAACTGAGGATTCAGAAATGGTCTCATTACAATTTGTTAAGCTTTTTTTGAACCAATGTCATGGACACACATGTTAAGGCTTAGTTTGCTGTCACACTACAATTTGCAAACAAGAATCTTTATATTCCTTCACGCTGCCCTCCTGTATGTGTAAGGAATCAGATGCTCGTAGTCTAAGAGGAGGAGGGGGTGAATTAGGCAATATTAAAACCTTTACCTATGGCTTCACTATTTTTACACAGAGATAAACTAGAACATACTATCTAGATGTGCAACTAGGGTTGTTCTAGTATGAAACTCCCATCCCAAAACAAAGTTTGCAACCTATAGCCAGTCCTAGCAAGATACTACTCTAGGAAAGTAAATACAAACAAAGATTGCAAGAGAGTAATTTGGAAACGTAAAGAGGGATGAGAGGAAGCAAACTCTTGACACGCGATTTATCCCATGGTATCGGTAGACACTAAGCCACCCCTAGTCCATGTTGTTGAATCACTCACACAAGAGTATTGCTTCCTGGTTGCCAAGTCTCTCCCAAGAGCACCACTTGAGTTGCCACTAAGGCTCGCTACTTAGGCACTCGCGAAGCTCCCTTGGTGTGACAACCCGCCAAGGAAAATACCGTACTATCGCCTAAGACCGATCCACTTTGGTCATTAAGCAATAATAAAGTATCATCCTGTCGTTAGTTGCCGGGTTAACGCCCGGTAAATCACTTGAAAAGCAACAAGGATCGAATATATGCATTAAAACTCACTCAAAGGCGAGTCCAGAGATACAACAACATTTAAATCCAAATTCGTACCCGAGGGGTTTAATTATTACAAACCATAGTTTTTGTCGTAATGAAGCAGTTCAGAGTTTTCGAAAGCAGCGGAAATAAACTAACGGAAGCGAAGACATCACGGGAGGCCATCCATGATGCTTTCAGTAGTCGTCCTCCACCCACTCCAGCTCCCAGCCGGGCGGGATCTCTCCGGGCCACACATCCCTGAAGGCATTACCTGGATCAACACATTATAGCAAGGCTGAGTATACTAATACTCAGCAAGACTTACCCGTCGGTGATAACTACTTCACCAACCTAGACCATGAAAGGCTTTTTGGCTACTGGGTTGCTTTTGCTAAAAAGTAACAAAGAGTAGGTCCTTACTTTCAAGATTTTAGCACAAGTTCTAGTAGGTTTAATCTTTACTACATTAGCCAACTAGTGCAAACAAAGTTGTACAATACAATTAATCAAACATCATCTTCATCATCTTCCATCATTAGGGATCACATGACTAGTGGAGTAAGTAGTCTCGGGTAATGGTGAGAGGCCGACAATCGATTGATTTAAACCTTGCAAGGTAGACCCAAACACACGGTAGGCTGCCCACAGAGGGACAACTTTCCCAAGCCGTCCCCAGAAATCCTCGGGTCGGGATCGAATCTTACGATCTTTGGTGCGGGCTATACGGCATGTCCCACCCAGGCACACCCGAGTCACCATACACCACCGGTAGCTAGCCGTGAGAGCGAATCCCAAGAGTAGTAACGGTAGGATCCCTTGCCACCTCATTAAGGTACTAGGCTTACCGGTCCCATACCCGACATGTGCTTGGTACGTTCAAAGACTTAACCCACATAACCACTGGACCGGAGCCCAGATCCCATGCTCTTACCACGTGAGCAATCCATTTAGGATATAATATGATTCCTATCTAGGAACCTATTCTCTCGAGTGAGGTCATCACCCGACTTGTAACGGTCCTACAGCTTAGCAGCTATCAACCTATCATACTAGTAGGGACAAAAGGTACCTAGGGATCGTGCATCTAGGGTTTCATTCAACTCCTGAACGTAAATGCACAATCATCCATAGATATTTGAATAAAGAATTTGAAAACTGGGTTAGATGCACGGAGCTTGCCTTCGTCGCCTAGGTTAGCTTGGGCACCCTCGGTGTCGAGTACTTCCACGTACTTGCGAGAGAACCTTCGACTCCGCCTTCCTCGGTTTCGGGACCGGGGAGTAGTCTCCGTCCGAAGATCTACACGGAATGCAATGCAAGTTTAGGTGAGGTGATAGTTTGTTGTCTTATCCAACCCTTGGTTGGTCATGTTCACCTTAACAAGTATCTAGCAAGTGTTTCTCTCTTAGGAAGGTTATTAGCTGTACATGGGTTAATCTTTTATTGTATATTTGAATAAAGGTTTTTATTGTACTTGTCATTTCATGTGAGGGCTTTAATCCTTTTACTTTCACAAGCAAGGGTGTAAATAATATATTTATTTATGAATTACTTTCGATTAGCAATGATAATTAATTATCTTTTTAATGAAGTTAAATAATACTTTTCAAAAAGGAAAAAGAATTAATTAGGGGTTTTTCTTTATTTACTTTCCCTTTAATATTAAAAGGGCATTTAAGCTTTTTATTAATCAATTAAATTACCAAAAATTAAAGAAGTGTTCCTTAAGCATATTAGCACCTATCCTAGTCCATTGGACCCACATGCAAGTGTTGGATGCTAGGAAATTAAATATTGTGGAAAATAACAAAGACTAGCTAGTGATTCATCTTAAATGCAAATAAAAATAAATAAGCATCAAAATGATCCAAATTCTCTTGTGCATGCTCTCTGAACCTAAACAAGTCTAAAGAACCAGCAGGTTCACATGGAACCTCTACTGAACTTGGGTTATTAATTTACAAAGGAAAACATGCATAAATCAAGAAGAATTATTTCTGTTAATCCAAAATTCATGATTAATTCACAAGATGTGTCTTTTAGCATTACAAGACAGTGTGCACAAGTTGGGCTCAAGAACATAAATATTGTTAACATGAAAAATCATCTAGGCAAACTCTGCAGAATGGAAAAGAATTTGTCTAGCAAAATCTACTGCATAACTTTGTGCAAATGTTGGCACAACATCTAGTCACATCCTAGCACACAACATATCCAAAGTTCAGCTACAGAGAAGTTATATTTTTCAAATTAGGACAGATTCATGTATAACACATTTATATTTTTCCTGCCAAAACTATTTCGAATCTAGCCATGAGTATACAACAAAGAGGTGGGGTTTAGCATCCTGAACCCTAAAAAATTGGTTTGGGATTTTTCTGATGCTTCTGTGAATTCCTAGGGATTCTACAAGTCACTGGACTTAAATGTAATAAAACTTAGTTAAGTTTCTTTGCAACTAAGCCCTTGAGTTCACAACCATGCCCTCACCGGCGGCGGGAGGGCTCGCCGGCGGCGATGTGGGGCCCGGCCACGGCAACAAGCGGCACAGGAGTGAAATTGGGCTCACCACGGATCGTTGGGCGGTGGTGGCGGGGGTCGGGCGTGCTCGGCGGCGCGCGCACGGCGGTGGCGGCGGCGGCGCTCACGGCGGCTCGGGGTGTGCTGCGGTGTGGAGGCCAAATTGGAGCAAACAAGCACGCGTGTGAGCTTGCCTGGGTGCTAAGGAAGCTAACTACGTGCTTGGACGGCGGCGAACGCGAGCGAGGGGCGCTAGCACCGGCGGCGGCGACGATGGCGGCGGGCCGCTCGGGATGGTGCGCCGGGGAGGGGGGGAAATGCTTTTATACACCCCGCGAGCACCTAGGGGTGACGGACGATGACGGCGGAGATGCTTGGCCGTGCTACGGCGCTCGGGCGGCGCGCGTACGGCGGCGACACGGCCGACGGACCGGCGGTCCGCGGTGTGCGCGCGCGTACGGCGGCGTTGACGCCGGGCGCCTCGGGCGGGCGCGCGTTGGGGCGCGTGACCTCGGGACGGGCGTGGCGCGAGTGGCGAGGCCTCGGGCGGCGCGGGCACGAACGCCGGGCGTGGCCGGCGGCGGGTGGCGGCGGCGGCGCGCGGGCGCGCACGGCGCGCGCGCGCGCGCGCCCGGCCCCGACGGTGTTCTGGAGCACCTGTTTGAACCACTTTTTCTCTAAAATTTTGAATACAACTTGACCAAGCAATGAATACCAAAGTTGCAGATCTAAGTACCAGCTACAATTTTCACAAAGGTGGTATAGGGTTTTTCTCCCTAGATTTGAATCTGTTTGAATGCCAACTTTGAATGTCAGCCTGTGTCTGGGAATAGTGAATCCTGCCTTCCAAGGGGGTTTTCACAATTTTCCCCTCCAAATTTGAAATGCCACTCTACATAAAAGTTGTGTCCCTCAACAAGACCTACAACTTTCCTAAAGGTATAATTTTAAGTGTTTAGGTGAAATTTGGGGAACGCGGCAAAAGTTCCGGACGACATTCGCTGACGTCAACGGTTAAGCCGGTTTTGACCGTGCCTTTGGCCAAGGGTTGACTACGGGTGTGTGTAGGCTTGGTCAAGGGGTTCATTGGGGTTCATTGGCGAGGTTTTCGAGGTGATGACCTAGGTTGACCTAGGTTTGACCGGTGTTTGACCGGTTGACTCGGCTGATCCGGTCATTAACGTTAATGACAGTAATTAAAAACTTGGGGCGTCACAGTCTACCCCCCTTAAACAGAATCTCGTCCCGAGATTCGAAAGTAAAAGACAAAGTAGGGAGGGTTCCCGAATAGAGAGGTTACTTATGAAATTCGGTTGGCTTTGCTTCACTTGAAAGCTTGGCTTCTTGTTGCGGTTGCCCTTAGTGGATCCGGGGTTCTGCTTCTGCTGCTGGGGCTTCTGCTGTCTGGGGTTCGGGCACTCATTGGCAAAATGCCCGGGCTGTCTACAATTATAGCATATGTGGGGCGGGAGTTCCTTAAGCTTGGGCACATGCTGTGGATTCTTTTGGTACTGGAGATTTCCCGAAGGCTTGTCCTGGAGTGGGGTCATTCTCCGCTGCCCAGATGGCGAAGATTGCGAAGACCCAGGAGTACGCTTCTTGACAAAGCGGAACTTCTTGCTCGATTCACTGCCGGAAGTGAAATCAGCTTGTCGCTTCCTATCTTCCTGTGCCTTCTTCATAGCATCCTCCTGAGAGATAGCTTTGTTTACTAACTCGTGATAACTATTGGGTTCCAACAGTATTAGCCTTTCGTACAGGTCACCATCGAGACCATCACGGAAACGTTCCATTTTCTTGGCATCAGTGTCCACGCGATGTCCTCTCTGTCGGCGAGAGACTATTGAACTTCGTGCATATCGGTACACGGTGTCAGCTCCTTGCTTCAGAGCCAACAATTCTCTCATTTTTCTGTCCATAAGTCCTTTAGGAATATGGTGGTCCTTGAAATCTTGCTTGAATTCAACCCAAGTGACTTCATGTCCAGCAGGTTGCATAGACTTGAAATGTTCCCACCACATCAGTGCTTCGCCCCGAAGTTGTAAGGTTGCAAAGGTTGCCTTGCGCTCCTCGGAGCAAGGAAGGGTAAAAGCAGAAAACTTGGCCTCTATGGCCCTGACCCATGCGTCAGCTTCAAGCGGTTCTTCTGCCTTAGCGAACGTTGGAGGCTTCGTCCCAATAAACTGGGTGTAGGTAGTGACCGCATGTGGTCCCTCATGATTGGCCCCGTGCGGAGGTCTCTGTCCCAACGGCTGCACGCGCTGGTCTGTCTGTTGTTGCATCTACAGGAGCTGGCGCAATAAGTCGGTTTGTGTGGTCAGAAGTGCCTCTGTCGGTGTCAGGGATGGTGGCGGGGGTGGGTCATTACTACTTGAGGCACCAAAACCATTGGGAGTGTTGCGTGTCGGTTCGACCATCTGAAAATTTGAGTTTTCATTAAACACACATTCATAAGTTTGTTCATAATATTGACAAGTAGAATATGTACGACGAAAGCTCATTTATGGTAAGTTTTACGGAACTGAACAACACAGTGGCCATAAGCATCAAATTCAGGAATCGATGCTCATGCACCAAAAATCCTCATTCAAGGTCCGTAGATGTACTTCAAGTTGGTATTCCACCCGGGATCAAGAATGAACACACGATGGATGACTTCTCCACATTGACTATTCGAGAACCTTGGCTGCTCAAGAGAGTTTCTATGTCTAAGGCTTCAACATGTTTAAGGATAAAAGGGGTTGGAGGGAAAATTCAAGTCGATGAAGATAACTAGTTGGTAGGTGAAATCACCATTGAAGATTGAGTTTTATGATCAAGACATCCCCTCTGACATAGTAGAATAGCATAAGTTCCTTTCTCCGGTTGAGCATTGCTGGGTATTCATGTGCACAAAGGCACAATTGTATGTTAGAGCTCGAAGCGAGCACACATACATAATGACATGAGGTTCTGGCAGTTGTGAACAAAAATTCATAACCAAATATCCAGAAACCTCAAATCTTTCCCAAGTTTTCCCGGTTCAAAATAAATTCTTTAACACCTAATTAAATTTTAAGGTTGAGCATGAACAAGAAAAACATGGTGGATGGTCAGAACCTAGATGTGCCTAGGGAATGTGAACCAACCCATCGAAACTAGGATTGAGATTTGCTATTACAAGACAGCTAGTTGAGGAGCAATTATTTTTTAACAATTTGGTTTATTTAACCTATCACAAGGTAAACAACTTTTTCACAATATTTCGGCAGCATGACGGCTAGGTATGAGAGGTACTCTAGTTTATAAAAAGCACACACTAGCATAATCTTCCTTAGAGAACATATGGAATTCAATTTCTGGGTCCATTTTAGTTGTTTCGATTTTTAACATGCATGCAAGACGTCCTATTCGACCTCACATGGCAATCAAGCCAAAAATCGAAGTTAGTGCCGGTGGCAAGGCTTTTATTCGTCTCTCCCTATAATATCTAGTCGAGAGCTATACGGTACTTGCTTAGCGACTAACGAAGCGCTGATATGTACCTGCAGAAAACGAACCTTTCGTGCCAGCACGTCACGAAAGCGTCCACATTCATTACCGTTCACTATAGAAACGATATCCATGCGTTAAGCCACTGCATGGACAGCGTCCTATTTAAGACTCTGACGCGATGTGAGTGCCCATTGGAATAGGCCTCACTCATCCCTCACGGACTTTCCCGTGGTACCATCACGTATGGCAAAACGTGACGAGACTCAAACGCGACGTGGCACCCATTGGAATAGGTCCCACTAGTCCCTCACAGGACTTCCCTGTGGTACCACCACGTATGGCAAAACGTGATGAACTAGTATGGTTGTGCAAGAAAGTAAGTCTGGCATAAAGTAATGTGCTGGGAGTTAGCAAAATAAACCATAAGTTATTAAGCCACCTGAAAGAACCCAAAATTCCCTCTAGGGCCTCTCGGTCTAGTTTATCCTTAGCGGACCAACGTATTTTGGAAAATCAGAAAATCTTGGCATATTTTATTCAAAAATCAGTGATTAAGGTTTATTAATTAATCTCTGGTGCATATAAGCTCTGATGCCAACTGTGACAACCTGCCCAGGAAAATACCGTACTATGGCCTAAGACCGATCCACTTTGGTCATTAAGCAATAATAAAGTATCATCCTGTCGTTAGTTGCCGGGTTAACGCCCGGTAAATCACTTGAAAAGCAACAAGGATCGAATATATGCATTAAAACTCACTCGAAGGCGAGTCCAGAGATACAACAACATTTAAATCCAAATTCGTACCCCGAGGGGTTTAATTATTACAAACCATAGTTTTTGTCGTAATGAAGCAGTTCAGAGTTTTCGAAAGCAGCGGAAATAAACTAACGGAAGCGAAGACATCACGGGAGGCCATCCATGATGCTTTCAGTAGTCGTCCTCCACCCACTCCAGCTCCCAGCCGGGCGGGATCTCTCCGGGCCACACATCCCTGAAGGCATTACCTGGATCAACACATTATAGCAAGGCTGAGTATACTAATACTCAGCAAGACTTACCCGTCGGTGATAACTACTTCACCAACCTAGACCATGAAAGGCTTTTTGGCTACTGGGTTGCTTTTGCTAAAAAGTAACAAAGAGTAGGTCCTTACTTTCAAGATTTTAGCACAAGTTCTAGTAGGTTTAATCTTTACTACATTAGCCAACTAGTGCAAACAAAGTTGTACAATACAATTAATCAAACATCATCTTCATCATCTTCCATCATTAGGGATCACATGACTAGTGGAGTAAGTAGTCTCGGGTAATGGTGAGAGGCCGACAATCGATTGATTTAAACCTTGCAAGGTAGACCCAAACACACGGTAGGCTGCCCACAGAGGGACAACTTTCCCAAGCCGTCCCCAGAAATCCTCGGGTCGGGATCGAATCTTACAGTCTTTGGTGCAGGCTATCTGGCATGTCCCACCCAGCACACCCAGAGTCACCATACACCACCGGTAGCTAGCCGTGAGAGCGAATCCCAAGAGTAGTAACGGTAGGATCCCTTGCCACCTCATTAAGGTACTAGGCTTACCGGTCCCATACCCGACATGTGCTTGGTACGTTCAAAGACTTAACCCACATAACCACTGGACCGGAGCCCAGATCCCATGCTCTTACCACGTGAGCAATCCATTTAGGATATAATATGATTCCTATCTAGGAACCTATTCTCTCGAGTGAGGTCATCACCCGACTTGTAACGGTCCTACAGCTTAGCAGCTATCAACCTATCATACTAGTAGGGACAAAAGGTACCTAGGGATCGTGCATCTAGGGTTTCATTCAACTCCTGAACGTAAATGCACAATCATCCATAGATATTTGAATAAAGAATTTGAAAACTGGGTTAGATGCACCGGAGCTTGCCTTCGTCAGCTAGGTTAGCTTGGGCACCCTCGGTGTCGAGTACTTCCACGTACTGCAGAGAACCTTCAGCTCCGCCTTCCTCGGTTTCCGGGACCAGGGAGTAGTCTCCGTCCGGAAGATCTACACGGAATGCAATGCAAGTTTAGGTGAGGTGATAGTTTGTTGTCTTATCCAACCCTTGGTTGGTCATGTTCACCTTAACAAGTATCTAGCAAGTGTTTCTCTCTTAGGAAGGTTATTAGCTGTACATGGGTTAATCTTTTATTGTATATTTGAATAAAGGTTTTTATTGTACTTGTCATTTCATGTGAGGGCTTTAATCCTTTTACTTTCACAAGCAAGGGTGTAAATAATATATTTATTTATGAATTACTTTCTGATTAGCAATGATAATTAATTATCTTTTTAATGAAGTTAAATAATACTTTTCAAAAAGGAAAAAGAATTAATTAGGGGTTTTTCTTTATTTACTTTCCCTTTAATATTAAAAGGGCATTTAAGCTTTTTATTAATCAATTAAATTACCAAAAATTAAAGAAGTGTTCCTTAAGCATATTAGCACCTATCCTAGTCCATTGGACCCACATGCAAGTGTTGGATGCTAGGAAATTAAATATTGTGGAAAATAACAAAGACTAGCTAGTGATTCATCTTAAATGCAAATAAAAATAAATAAGCATCAAAATGATCCAAATTCTCTTGTGCATGCTCTCGAACCTAAACAAGTCTAAAGAACCAAGCAGGTTCACATGGAACCTCTACTGAACTTGGGTTATTAATTTACAAAGGAAAACATGCATAAATCAAGAAGAATTATTTCTGTTAATCCAAAATTCATGATTAATTCACAAGATGTGTCTTTTAGCATTACAAGACAGTGTGCACAAGTTGGGCTCAAGAACATAAATATTGTTAACATGAAAAATCATCTAGGCAGCTACTGCAGGAATGGAAAAGAATTTGTCTAGCAAAATCTACTGCATAACTTTGTGCAAATGTTGGCACAACATCTAGTCATATCCTAGCACACAACATATCCAAAGTTCAGCTACAGAGAAGTTATATTTTTCAAATTAGGACAGATTCATGTATAACACATTTATATTTTTCCTGCCAAAACTATTTCGAATCTAGCCATGAGTATACAACAAAGAGGTGGGGTTTAGCATCCTGAACCCTAAAAAATTGGTTTGGGATTTTTCTGATGCTTCTGTGAATTCCTAGGGATTCTACAAGTCACTGGACTTAAATGTAATAAAACTTAGTTAAGTTTCTTTGCAACTAAGCCCTTGAGTTCACAACCATGCCCTCACCGGCGGCGGGAGGGCTCGCCGGCGGCGATGTGGGGCCCGGCCACGGCAACAAGCGGCACAGGAGTGAAATTGGGCTCACCACGGATCGTTGGGCGGTGGTGGCGGGGTCGGGCTGTGCTCGGCGACGGCGCACGGCGGTGGCGGCGCGCGGCGCTCACGGCGGCTCGGGGGTGCTGCGGTGTGGAGGCCAAATTGGAGCAAACAAGCGCGCGTGTGAGCTTGCACGGGTGCTAAGGAAGCTAACTACGTGCTTGGACGGCGGCGAACGCGAGCGAGGGGCGCTAGCACCGGCGGCGGCGACGATGGCGGCGGGCCGCTCGGGATGGCGCGCCGGGGAGGGGGGGAAATGCTTTTATACACCCCGCGAGCACCTAGGGGTGACGGACGATGACGGCGGAGATGCTTGGCCGTGCTACGGCGCTCGGGCGGCGCGCGTACGGCGGCGACACGGCCGACGGACCGGCGGTCCGCGGTGTGCGCGCGCGTACGGCGGCGTTGACGCCGGGCGCCTCGGGCGGGCGCGCGTTGGGGCGCGTGACCTCGGGACGGGGCGTGGCGCGAGTGACGAGGCCTCGGGCGGCGTGGGCACGGACGCCGGGCGTGGCCGGCGGCGGGTGGCGGCGGCGCGCGCGCGGCGCGCACGACGCGCGCGCGGCGCGCTCTGGCCCTGACAGTGTTGCTGGAGCACTGTTTGAACCACTTTTTCTCTAAAATTTTGAATACAACTTGACCAAGCAATGAATACCAAAGTTGCAGATCTAAGTACCAGCTACAATTTTCACAAAGGTGGTATAGGGTTTTTCTCCCTAGATTTGAATCTGTTTGAATGCCAACTTTGAATGTCAGCCTGTGTCTGGGAATAGTGAATCCTGCCTTCCAAGGGGGTTTTCACAATTTCCCCTCCAAATTTGAAATGCCACTCTACATAAAAGTTGTGTCCCTCAACAAGACCTACAACTTTCCTAAAGGTAGAATTTTAAGTGTTTAGGTGAAATTTGGGGAACGCGGCAAAAGTTCCGGACGACATTCGCTGACGTCAACGGTTAAGCCGGTTTTGACCGTGCCTTTGGCCAAGGGTTGACTACGGGTGTGTGTAGGCTTGGTCAAGGGGTTCATTGGGGTTCATTGGCGAGGTTTTCGAGGTGATGACCTAGGTTGACCTAGGTTTGACCGGTGTTTGACCGGTTGACTCGGCTGATCCGGTCATTAACGTTAATGACGGTAATTAAAAACCTGGGGCGTCACACTTGGTCACCTTGATGCTGCCTCCACTAAGGAGCTTCTCCACTTAGGAAGGGGGTCTCCACGTCCCCCGCACAAAGTGTTCTCGCCACTCCACACCAAGCCGGAGGGTTGAAGGCGGTTGCTGGTGAGCCACTTAGGCCCAAGGCTTTCGGTGGACCTTGTACACCTTGATTCACTCAACAATTACCTCACAAGGTTAGCACAACCTTGCACCCACTCAACTCTAAGCTAAGCCTAGCACTAAGCACATACATAAAGCATATGCAAGTCTATGGATGAACAATTAAGCACTTAGATGGATTGGTGTGACGCCCCAGGTTTTTAATTACCGTCATTAACGCTAATGACCGGTTCAACCGAGTCAAACCAGTCAAACCTAGGTCAACTTGGGTCATCACCCCGAAAACCTCACCAATGAACCCTAATGAACCCCTTGACCAAGTCTACACACACCCGTAGTCGACCCTTGGCCAAAGACACGGTCAAAACCGTCTTAACCATTGACGTCAGCAAATGTCGTCCAGAACTTTTGCCGCGTTCTCCAAAATTCACCTAAACACTTCAAAATCTACCTTTATGAAAGTTGTCCATCTTGTTGAGGGACACAACTTTCATGTAGAGTGGCATTTCAAATTTTGGGTGGAAATTGGTGAAAAACTTGATCGACTGACAGTACCGCCTGTTTTCCAAGATAGAGCGGCATTCAATTTTGGCACGACGTTCCTGCAAAATTCGTCGAGAAAAACACTAGACGGCCTTTACAAAAGTTGTAGAGGGTAGCTAGATCTACAACTTTCGTATTCATCACTTCGTGCACTTGTATTCAAATTTTGAGAGAAAAAGGTGCTCGAAGTGGTGCAGTCCGAAACGGGCAGCGCCGCCGAGCGCGCCGCGGCCGCGCGCGCGCGCGCGCGCGCGCCCCGCCGCAGCCGGCCGCCTCGGCGTCCGGGCCCTCCCCGCGCATGTTCCCAAGGTGGCCCGCGTCGTCCCGAGGTCGCGGCTCGCCTCCCGACGCCTCGAACACGGAACGCGGCCGAAAACCGAGCCGCCGTACTCCGCGCACACTGGCCAAGGGAGCTCGCCGTACTGCGGAGTAATGGCCGGCGCGTGCTCCTAGGCGTCGACGTCGGTCCGGCGGTCGCAAGCAGGCGCGCTGGTCTCCTTAAATCGAGCCGCTGTTTTTCCCCGAGGCGCGCAGAACCCCCCACGGCCGGCCGTGTCGTCCCGCGGCGCCGTGCCGCAGTGGCCACGGCGAGTCGCCAACTCCGGCCGGCCGCGCACCAAAGGAGCCTTGCCACCACCCTTCCCTCGCTCCTACCATAGCTCGCCGGCCCTTTCTCATGACCCGCCGAGCCCCCACCTCGTCGGACGGGCGGCCGCGGCGGCCACCGCCGCCGGCCGCCGGCGTGCCCGCCCTCCGCGACTCCTCGCCCGCAATCGAGCCCCAAACCGAACCCTAGAAGTCCCTAGGCCACTCCCCCACCCTCCCCCGGCCGGAATCCAGCGATCCCCGACCGGAATTGCCGCCGGACCGCCGCTGCCCGCGCCAGGGACTACATTGAAACACCAAGTTCTTTCCAGGGTCCCTGCTGCAAAAGGTCAACTCAAATAGTAAAACCCCTTGGCTGATTCTTGTAAATTGCGTAGAAAATCGTAGGAAAATCAGAAAAATTCAAGGCTAATTTGTTGGATTCGCGGTGAATTATTCTACAACTTTTGTTATTCTGTTCTGAGCTAATTCCTTATAGTTTTTGCGTGAAAAATACAAACGTGAAAAACCTAGATCTGCAATATCTCAAATTATATAAATCCTCTGTAGCTAATTTTTGGATATGTTGTGTCTTAGGTCATGACTAGCTTTTATGCCAAAAATGGCGCAAAGTTATGATGTAAATCGTTTTATGAAAATGTTTTTCCATTTCTGCCAGATCTGCCCAAATGATTTTTCCTGTAAAATATGTTTATGTTCTTGAGCTCAACTTGTGCACACTGTCTTGTAATGCCAAAATTCACATCTTGTGAATTAATCATGATTTTTGGATTAGCAGAAATAATTATTCCTGATTTGTGCATGTTTTCCTTTGTAAATTAATAAACCAAGTTCAATGGAGATTCCATGTGAACATGCTGGTTCTTTAGACTTTCTTAGGACCAGAGAGCTTGCACAAGAAAGTTTGGATCAAATTGATGCTTATTTATTTTTGTATGCATTTACTTTGAATCACTAGCTAGCCTTTGTTATTTTCAATAATATTTAATTTTCTAGCATCCAACACTTGCATGTGGGTCCAATGGACCAGGATAGGTGCTAGTAGGCTTAAGAAACACTCATTTAATTTTCGGTAATTTAATTGATTAATAAAAAGCTTAAATTCCCTTTTAATAAAAAGGAGAATTAAATAAAGAAAACCCCTAATTAATTCTTTTTCTTTTTTTAAAGTATTATTCAATTTCATTATAAAAATAATTAATTATCATTGCTGATCAGAAAGTAATTCATAAATAAAAATATTATTTACACCCTTGCTTGTGAAAGTAAAAGGATTAAAGCCCTCACATGAAATGACAAGTACAATAAAAACCTTTATTCAAATATACAATAAAAGAATAACCCATGTACAGCTAATAACCTTCCTAAAAGAGAAACACTTGCTAGATACTTGTTAAGGTGAACATGACCAACCAAGAGTTGGATAAGACAACAAACTATCACATCACCTAAATCTTGCATTGCATTCCGTGTAGATCTTCCGGACAGAGATTACTCCCTTGTCCCGGAAACCGAGGAAGGAGGAGCGAAAGCGTCGCTGCAGTACGTGGAAGTGCTCGACACCGAGGGTGCCCAAGCTAACCTAGCTGACGAAGGCAAGCTCCGGTTCATCTAACCCAGTTTTAAAATTTCTTTATTCAAATATCTATGGATGATTGTGCATTTACGTTCAGGAGTTGAATGAAACCCTAGATGCATGATCCCTAGGTACCTTTTGTCCCTACTAGTATGATAGGTCGATAGCTGCTAAGCTATAGGACCGTTACAAGTCGGGTGATGACCTCACTCGAGAGAATAGGTTCCTAGATAGGAATCATATTATATCCCAAATGGATTGCTCACGTGGTAAGAGCATGGGATCTGGGCTCCGGTCCAGTGGTTATGTGGGTTAAGTTTTTGAACGTACTAAGCACATGTCGGGTATGGGACCGGTAAGCCTAGTACCTTAATGAGGCGGCAAGGGATCCTACCATTACTACTCTTGGGATTCGCTCTCACTGATAGCTACCGGTGGTGTATGGTGATTCTGGGTGTGCTGGGTGGGACATGCCAGATAGCCTGCACCAAAGACTGTAAGATTCGATCCCGACCCGAGGATTTTTGGGGACGGCCTGGGAAAGTTGTCCTTGCGGGGACAGCCTATCGTGTGTTTGGGTCTACCTTGCAAGGTTTAAATCAATCGATTGTCGGCCTCTCACCGTTATCCGAGACTACTTACTCCACTAGTCATGTGATCCCTAATGATGGAAGTTGATGAAGATGATGCTTGATTAATTGTATTGTACAACCTTGTTTGTACTAGTTGGCTAATGTAGTAAAGATTAAACCTACTAGAACTTGTGCTAAAATCTTGAAAGTATGGACCTACTCTTTGTTACTTTTTAGCAAAAGCAACCCAGTAGCCAGAAAGCCTTTCATGGTCTAGAATTGGTGAAGTAGATATCACCGACGGGTAAGACTTGCTGAGTATTAGTATACTCAGCCTTGCTATAATGTGTTGATCCAGGTAATGCCTTCAGTGATGTGTTGCCCGGAGAGATCCCGCCCGGCTGGGAGCTGGAGTGGGTGGAGGACGACTACTGAAAGTATCATGGATGGCCTCCCATGGTGACTTCGCTTCCGCTAGTTTATTTCCGCTGCTTTTCAAAAACTCTGAACTATCTCATCATGGCAAAAACTATGGTTTGTAATAAATAAACCCCTCGGGGTACGAATTTGGATATTAATGTTGTTGTATCTCTGGACTCACCCTCGAGTGAGTTTTAATGCATATATTTGATCCTTGTTGCTTTTCAAGTGATTTACCGGGCGTTAACCCGGCAACTAACGACATGATGATACTTTATTATTGCTTAATGACCAAAGTGGATTGGTCTTAGGCGATAGTACGGTATTTTCCTAGGCGGGTTGTCACAGTTGGCATCAGAGCTTATATGCACCAGAGATTAATTAATAAACCTTAATCACTGGTTTTTGAATAAAATATGCCAAGATTGTTTGATTTTCCAAAATACGTTGGTCCGCTAAGGATAAACTAGACCGAGAGGCCCTAGAGGGAATTTTGGGTTCTTTCAGGTGGCTTAAAAAAACTTATGGTTTATTTTGCTAACTCCCAGCACATTACTTTATGTCAGACTTACTTTCTTGCACAACCAAACTAGGAGCCACGTGTTTTATACGTGTGCTGTTCCGCATCACGGGAATTGCGAGGGTTGATGGAGTGATCCCTTCCATGGATCCCATCTTCGCGTCTGTTTGTGAGTTGTGTGTCGCCACGTGTTTCATACGTGTGTATTCCGCATGTCTCTCATGCGAGGCAAGGATACACTCCATTCAAACGGAGGGTGTCCGAGGTTGGACGCTGTCCATGCAGCGGCTTAACGCATGGATACCATTTCTATAGTGAACGGTAATGGATGTGGACGCTTTCATGACGTGCTGGCACGAAAGGTTCGTTTTCTGCAGGTACATAACAGCGCTTCGTTAGCCGTTAAGCGAGTACCGTATAGCTCTCGACTAGATATTATAGGGAGAGACGATTAAAAGCCCTGCCACCGGCACTAACTTCGATTTTTGGCTTGATTGCCATGTGAGGTCGAATAGGACGTCTTGCATGCATGTTAAAAATCGAACAACTAAAATGGACCCAAAAATCGAAATTTCCATATGTTCTCTAGGGAAGATTATGCTAGTGTGTGCTTTTTATAAACTAGAGTAACTCTCATACCTAGCCGTCATGCTGCCGAAATTTTTGAAAAATTTGTTTACCTTGTGCTAGGTGTAATTAAACCAAATTGTTAAAAACAATTGCCCCTTAACTAGTTATCTTGTACTAGCAAGTCTCAATCCTAGTTCCGTTTGGTTTGGTTCACACTTTCCTAGGCACATCTAGGTTCAGTACCGTCCACCTTGTTCCTTGTTCGATGCTCAACCTTAAAATTTAATTAGGTGTTAAAGAATTTATTTTGAACCGGGAAAACTTGGGAAAGATTTGAGGTTTCTGGATTTTTGGTTATGAATTTTTGTTCACAACTGCCAGAACCTCATGTCATTATGTATGTGTGCTCGCTTCGAGCTCTAACATACAGCTGTGCCTTTGTGCACATGAATACCCGACAATGCTCAACCTAGAGAAAGGAACTTATGCTATTCTACTATGTCAGAGGGAATGTCTTGATCATAAAACTCAATCTTCAATGGTGATTTCACCTACCAACTTGTTATCTTCACCGACTTGAATTTTCCCTCCAACCCCTTTTATCCTTAAACATGTTGAAGCCTCAAACATAGAAACTCTCTTGAGCAGTCAAGGTTCTCGAATAGTCAATGTGGAGAAGTCATCCATCTTGTGTTCATTCTTGATCCCGGGTGGAATACCAACTTGAAGTACGTCTACGGACCTTGAATGAGGATTTTCGGTTCATGAGCATCGATTCCTGAATTTGATGCTTATGGCCACTGTGTTGTCCGGTTCCGTAAAACTTACCATAAATGAGCTTTCGTCGTACATATTCTACTTGTCAATATTATGAACAAGCTCATGAATGTGTGTTTAGTGAAAACTCAATTTTTCAGATGGTCGGACCGACACACAACACTCCCAATGGTTTTGGTGCCTCAAGTAGTAATGACCCACCCCCGCCACCATCCCTGACACCGACAGAGGCACTTCTGACCACACAAACCGACTTATTGCGCCAGCTCCTGCAGATGCAACAACAGATGGACCAAGGCACGTGCGACCGGCCGGAACAGAGGCCTCCACACGGGGCCAATCATGAGGGACCACATGCGGTCACTACCTACACCCAGTTTATTGGGATGAAGCCTCCAACATTCACTAAGGCAGAAGAACCGCTTGAAGCTGACGCATGGGTCAGGGCCATAGAGGCCAAGTTTTCTGCTTTTACCCTTCCTTGCTCCGAGGAGCGCAAGACAACCTTTGCAACCTTACAACTTCGGGGCGAAGCACTGTTGTGGTGGGAACATTTCAAGTCTATGCAACCTGCTGGACATGAAGTCACTTGGGTTGAATTCAAGCAAGCTTTCAAGGACCACCATATTCCTAAAGGACTTATGAACAGATAAATGAGAGAGTTGTTGGCTCTGAAGCAAGGAGCTGACACCGTGTACCAATATGCACAGAAGTTCAATAGTCTTTGCCAGTACGGAGGACATCACGTGGACACTGATGCCAAGAAAATGGAACGTTTCCGTGATGGCCTCGATGGTGACTTGTACGAAAGGCTAATACTGTTGGAACCCAATAGTTATCATGAGTTAGTAAACAAAGCTATCTCTCAGGAGGATGCCATGAAGAAGGCACATGAAGATAGGAAGCGACAAGCTGATTTCACTTCCGGTAGTGAATCGAGCAAGCAGTTCCGCTCTGTCCAGAAGCGTACTCATGGGTCTTCGCAATCTTCGCCATCTGGGCAGTGGAGAATGACCCCACTCCAGGACAAGCCTTCGGGAAATCTCCAGTACCAAAAGAATCCACAGCATGTGCCCAAGCTTAAGGAACTCCCGCCCCGCATATGCTACAATTGTAGACAGCCGGGCATTTTGCCGGTGAGTGCCCGAACCCCGGATAGCGAAGCCCCGGCAGCCAGGCGAACCCCGGATCCGCTAAGGGCAACCGCAACAAGAAGCCAAGCTTTCAAGTGAAGCAAAACCAACCGAATTTCATAAGTAACCTCTCTATTCGGGAACCCTCCCTACTTTGTCTTTTACTTTCGAATCTCGGGACGAGATTCTGTTTAAGGGGGGTAGACTGTGACGCCCCAGGTTTTTAATTACCGTCATTAACGCTAATGACCGGTTCAGCCGAGTCAAACCAGTCAAACACCGGTCAAACCTAGGTCAACCTGGGTCATCACCCCTAAAACCTCGCCAATGAACCCTAATGAACCCCTTGACCAAGTCTACACACACCCGTAGTCGACCCTTGGCCAAAGACACGGTCAAAACCGGCTTAACCGTTGACGTCAGCGAATGTCGTCCGGAACTTTTGCCGCGTTCTCCAAAATTCACCTAAACATTTCAAAATCTACCTTTATGAAAGTTGTCCAACTTGTTGAGGGACACAACTTTCATGTAGAGTGGCATTTCAAATTTGGGTGGAAATTGGTGAAAAACTTGATCGACTGACAGTACCTCCTGTTTTCCAAGACAGAGCGGCATTCAATGTTGGCTCGACGTTCCTGCAAAATCTGTCGAGAAAAACACTAGACGACCTTTACAAAAGTTGTAGAGGGTAGCTAGATCTACAACTTTCGTATTCATCACTTCTTGCACTTGTATTCAAATTTTGAGAGAAAAACGTGCTCGAAGTGGTGCAGTCCGAAACGGGCAGCGCCAGAGCGCGGCCGTGCCGCGACGTCGCTCCGCCAGCCACGCCGCGCGCGCGCGCGCACGCCCCCGCCGTGGTCCGAGTGCCGCCTCGGCGTCCGGGCCCCTCCGGCGCATGTTCCCAAGGTGGCCCGTGTCGTCCCGAGGTCGCGGCTCGCCTCCCGACGCCTCGAACACCGGGAACTCAGCGAAAACCGAGCCGCCGTACTCCGCGCACGCTGGCCAAGGGAGCTCGCCGTACTGTGGAGTAATGGCCGGCGCGTGCTCCTAGGCGTTGACGTCGGTCCGGCGGTCGCAAGCAGGCGCGCTGGTCTCCTTAAATCGAGCTGCTGTTTTTCCCCGCGGTGCGCAGAACCCCCCCACGGCCGGCCGTGTCGTCCTCCGGCGCCGTGCCGCAGCCACGGCGAGCGCCAACTCCGCCGGCCGCGCACCAAAGGAGCCTTGCCACCACCCTTCCCCTCGCTCCTACCATAGCTCGCCACCCCTTTCTCACGACCAGCCCGAGCCCCCACCTCGCCGGACGGAGCCGCCGCGGCGGCCACCGCCGCCGGCCGCCGCGCGCCCGCCGCCCTCCGCGCGCCCGCCCTCCGGCGACTCCTCGCCCGCAATCGAGCCCCCAAACCGAACCCTAGAAGTCCCTAGGCCACTCCCCCACCCTCCCCCGGCCAGAATCCGGCGATCCCCGGCCGGAATTGCCGCCGGACCGCCGCTGCCCGCGCCAGGGACTACATTGCAAACACCAAGTTCTTTCCAGGGTCCCTGCTGCAAAAGGTCAACTCAAATAGTAAAACCCCTTGGCTGATTCTTGTAAATTGCGTAGAAAATCGTAGAAGAATCAGAAAAATGCAAGGCTAATTTTGCTGGATTCGTGGTGAATTATTCTACAACTTTTGTTATTCTGGCCTGAGCTAATTCCTTACAGTTTTTGCATGAAAAATACAAACGTGAAAAACCTAGATCTGCAATATCTCAAATTATATAAATTCTCTGTAGCTAATTTTTGGATATACTGTGTGTTAGGTCATGACTAGCTTCTATGCCAAAAATTGCGCAAAGTTATGATGTAAATCGTTTTATAAAAATGTTTTTCCATTTCTGCCAGATCTGCCCAAATGATTTTTCCTGTTAAATATATTTATGTTCTTGAGCTCAACTTGTGCACACTGTCTTGTAATTCCAAAATGCACATCTTGTGAGTTAATCATGATTTTTGGATTAGCAGAAATAATTATTCCTGATTTGTGCATGTTTTCCTTAGTAAATTAATAAACCAAGTTCAATGGAGATTCCATGTGAACATGCTGGTTCTTTAGACTTGCTTAGGACCAGAGAGCTTGCACAAGAAAGTTTGGATCAAATTGATGCTTATTTATTTTTGTATGCATTTACTTTGAATCACTAGCTAGCCTTTGTTATTTTCAATAATATTTAATTTTCTAGCATCCAACACTTGCATGTGGGTCCAATGGACCAGGATAGGTGCTAGTAGGCTTAAGAAACACTCATTTAAGTTTCGGTAATTTAATTGATTAATAAAAAGCTTAAATGCCCTTTTAATAATAAAGGGGAATTAAATAACGAAAACCCCTAATTAATTCTTTTTCTTTTTTTAAGGTATTATTCAATTTCATTAAAAAGATAATTAATTATCATTGCTGATCAGAAAGTAATTCATAAATAAAAATATTATTTACACCCTTGCTTGTGAAAGTAAAAGGATTAAAGCCCTCACATGAAATGACAAGTACAATAAAAACCTTTATTCAAATATACAATAAAAGAATAACCCATGTACAACTAATAACCTTCCTAAAAGAGAAACACTTGCTAGATACTTGTTAAGGTGAACATGACCAACCAAGAGTTGGATAAGACAACAAACTATCACATCACCTAAATCTTGCATTGCATTCCGTGTAGATCTTCCGGACGGAGATTACTCCCTTGTCCCGAAACCGAGGAAGGAGGAGCGGAAGCGTCGGCCGCAAAGACGTGGAAGTGCTCGACACCGAGGGTGCCCAAGCTAACCTAGCTGACGAAGGCAAGCTCCGGTGCATCTAACCCAGTTTTAAAATTGTGCATTTACGTTCAGGAGTTGAATGAAACCCTAGATGCATGATCCCTAGGTACCTTTTGTCCCTACTAGTATGATAGGTCGATAGCTGCTAAGCTATAGGACCGTTACAAGTCGGGTGATGACCTCACTCGAGAGAATAGATTCCTAGATAGGAATCATATTATATCCCAAATGGATTGCTCACGTGGTAAGAGCATGGGATCTGGGCTCCGGTCCAGTGGTTATGTGGGTTAAGTTTTTGAACATACTAAGCACATGTCGGGTATGGGACCGGTAAGCCTAGTACCTTAATGAGGCGGCAAGGGATCCTACCATTACTACTCTTGGGATTCGCTCTCATGGCTAGCTACCGGTGGTGTATGGTGACTCGGGTGTCTCGGGGTGGGACATGCCGGATAGCTCGCACCAAAGACCGTAAGATTCGATCCCGACCCGAGGATTTTTGGGGACGGCTCCGGGAAAGTTGTCCTTGCGGGGACAGCCTACCGTGTGTTTGGGTCTACCTTGCAAGGTTTAAATCAATCGATTGTCGACCTCTCACCGTTATCCGAGACTACTTACTCCACTAGTCATGTGATCCCTAATGATGGAAGTTGATGAAGATGATGCTTGATTAATTGTATTGTACAACCTTGTTTGTACTAGTTGGCTAATGTAGTAAAGATTAAACCTACTAGAACTTGTGCTAAAATCTTGAAAGTAAGGACCTACTCTTTGTTACTTTTTAGCAAAAGCAACCCAAGAGCGTAAAGCCTTTCATGGTCTAGAATTGGTGAAGTAGATATCACCGACGGGTAAGACTTGCCGAGTATTAGTATACTCGGCCTTGCTATAATGTGTTGATCCGGTAATGCCTTCGTGATGTGTGGCCCGGAGAGATCCCGCCCAGCTGGGAGCTGGAGTGGGTGGAGGACGACTACTGAAAGCATCATGGATGGCCTCCCGTGGTGACTTCGCTTCCGCTAGTTTATTTCCGCTGCTTTTCAAAAACTCTGAACTATCTCATCATGGCAAAAACTATGGTTTGTAATAAATAAACCCCTCGGGGTACGAATTTGGATATTAATGTTGTTGTATCTCTGGACTCACCCTCGAGTGAGTTTTAATGCATATATTCGATCCTTGTTGCTTTTCAAGTGATTTACCGGGCGTTAACCCGGGAACTAACGACAGGATGATACTTTATTATTGCTTAATGACCAAAGTGGATCGGTCTTAGGCGATAGTACGGTATTTTTTTGGGCGGGTTGTCACAATTGGATATGGTCATCTAGGTGTTATGCACTCTTCTGCACTTCCACACTACCCAACCTTCTCAAATGGGCAAGTGGAGGAGGTATAAATAGCTCAAGGCATCAAACTAGCCGTTGGCTAAAAGCTGCTGAAAGTAGTACCGTCGGATGACCCGACACTATGTTTTTCCGGACGTCGGTTCATCCGGTGCTACTAGCCGTTGCCTCCACCGCACATGACCCTTGACACAACTGTTCCGACACTATACGCCGACGGTGCGTCGGTTCATCCAGTGCTGAAGGACTTCTCGTCAAAACGTCTTTGTATGCTGCTTCATGACCGTCGGATAGACCGATGCTATCTCTGACCCAAGGCGTCGGTTCATCCGGTGCTGAAGAGTATGTCTTGACACGTCTCTGTCTTGTTCAAATGTGTTCATCGGATAGACCGACGGCTCCCTCCAATGGACCGTCGGTTCATCCGATACTGCTGTTCTTCGTGGCTTCTCTTTGCAATTCGTCCGACACTACTAAAAACTAGACCGACGGTTCATCCGACGGTGCCTTGGCTTTCACCCTGTGTACCAACTCGTCCGACCATTGCACCAACGCTTGTTATCTAGGTACCGTCGGTTCATCCAATGGTGTCTTTTCGTTTTCTTTTCTTTCTCATTTTTACCCTTGAAATCTTCTCAATTTGGCATGTGGTATTTTTGCATCAATGGGTCCTAGAAATGTCTACAAGGACATGCTAAACAATATGGTTAGTCTCATTAATCATGTTGTCATGAATCACCAAACTCGAACTAATGGCATATGAGGCAATATTCGCTACAGTATGTATGCCTCCAACCTACTGACAACATCTCTAGGTTGCTCTCCTGACAGCACCTGAGCACCAAGAAAAAGTTTAAGTGAATCAAGTATTTGATGACATTTTCACTAGCTTTGAAATGAAATACGTAAAGCATACATACATTTGAAGACCAGGAAATAACTATAAATAATAAGATCACATGCCCCCCTCTTCTCAAATACATGTCGCTGATTAGTACAAAAATAAACTACTCCCCCAAATCATCATCATAGACAATTATATTTTTGGTACCCACTACAAGTCTTATCCTGATTTCTCTTAGCTCTCAGCCTAGCCACGTCATTCCCCACTCACCCTTCTTTAATCAACACATCAGCACATGTGCAGCCAACAGCTTAAGGGGCTTTGCACTAACTAATGATGGCGGATAAACAAACTCCACTCTTCTTTATTCTTCACTCAGTGCAGCATTACATGGCAGCTCAAGCGGTGGCTTACACTCCCCAATGCCGGCAAAGGAACAGACTAAACTTTTCTTTAGAAGCTCAACTCTCTCGCCGTTTAGTACAGTCGAGGGGATCACCACTGTCCAATTCATGTGCGAGGGCCGCCAATTCTGTCTCTGCTCACTAATCATTGTGTGTTTCTGTTTCATGTGTTTCTACGTTCAATGCTTCTCTCCTGTTGTTTTTATTTTGATTTCTCACTCTGTGATTTTGTGCACCTACAACTCCTATAGTTCGATTGAGTTTCATACACTGAATATGTTCGATGTATTACCTTCTCGAAACTCTCGCATAAACCTTGAATTTTGGAAGTTCATATAAATTGATTTCGCCTATGAAAATAGCAAGCGCATTAACCTACTTGAGTCAATCAGGTAACAACTTCTCCTCCAACTTTATTAGCATTTCTAAGTCTTCAGCTATTTTCATTATATTAGTTTTACGATTAATATTTATGTGCACATCTTTACTTTGACAGTGTATCAAAACTTCACAAATATATCAAATAATAATATAAATTTATGTAAAATAACCCGCAGCAACGCGTGGGGAATTCACCTAGTAAAAAAGGAAGGAGGGAGTATATTACAAGACACATCACACAGACACAACCATGATGCCATGCGCCCCCACGGCCCACCACAGCAACACACACAGCCACCGGCAAGGGGGAGCAGTGGCGTTCTGCCTAGGGTGATGCCGTGGTGGACGATCACGGGGAGAAGGGGGCCGGGATGGGCAGATGCTCAGGCAGCACCGCAGCAGCGTTGGCCGGGCAGGGGCGACACGGGGAGGAGGCAGCCGGCCTAGAGTCCTAGATAGACATGGAGCAGGCAGAGGGAGGTAATGCGCAAGAATAGGAGCGTCGGGAGATAAAAACTGAAGTGATGTTGTTTTTTTTTAACGAACAACACAAGGTAGTGTGTGTTGCATTGATATAGCAGGAGAAAAATACAAGACTACAACCCTAGGAGGTCATAGGCAAGAAAAATAAAAAGACTAAAACTAAAACTCGCCCGGTTGTATTGGGGCATCAACACGGGTAACTACACAACGCGAAGCCGGTTGGATTGGGTTATCAACACGGTCACACCACTCCAGTCAAAGAGACAACAAGAAGCCAAACAGAGTTGAAGACAAAGCACGACGCCTCTCCACCTCCAAACTAAGCGATCGTCGAAAACCAATGACGACCCCAAGATGACAGAAGACCCAAAAGAGAACATACCGCACCAAACCGAGAAGGCCGCTGCCATGAAGGACCCTCCGCCAAAGTGCCGCTGCCACACCACACAACACCCGATGGAGTGGAATCACCGGATCTGGACCTCACAACGCGTGGGGGCCTCGCCTCACCTGCCGTCTGACTCCATGCCCTCGCCTCAAAGAAACACCGCATGCGGGGGCCTCACCACATCCGCCACAGCACTCCTAGTCACGAATCCGTCTCAATAGTTACCACCGGAAAGGTGTGTGGTACTACCCTGCTTCCAAGAGTCTCCATGGAAACATTAGGCCGTCACCAAAAGTCGACCTCATCTTGATGTTGCACCCACACACATGATCTCCGCTGCCAAGCCAACAAACCAAGGAAGTCGCTCGCGTCGTCTTTCGTCGATGTACCGCACCGAAGAAGCCCAGCAAAGCTGAGTCACCCACCGCAATCCACTGCTAGCCTAGTCGTCCCATGATGTCGTAGCCACAAGCGCCATCATCTGACACTTTCTCACACCGCACTGATAGTTGCAAAGCAGTGTCAACCGCCGTGAGCCGCTACAAGCTGCCCAACTCGACAAGATGCGACAACCCCTGACTGTCAGCAAGGTAGCGATCGCCGACGTGTGGTCGTAGCATCCCCCATGAAGCTCGCCGCCCTACACACACTTCGCCGCCGAAAGTAACCTCTCCTAGCCATTGCAACGAAGAGAGCCAAAGCCACTTTGGGTTCTCAAGATACGACTCCTCCAAGGAGGGGACGACGCTAAAAGCGCCGCCGTCGCACGTCTCGAAAGGACTAGGCTTTCGCCCGAAGAACCCCATAGGATGGAGCTCAAAGATGACACCTCCAATAGGGAGAGCGATGCTCTAGAGCGTCGCCACCATCAACACCAGCAAGCATGCTGGCCAAGGCTTTCGCCCTAAGCATCCATCCAACACTGACCTGACACCCACCGAAACCACGACCAAGGGATCCCAAACAGAGACAAAGCTGCCGGCTGTGCCGTCCTGCACCGCGCAACACTAACTCATCTGCTGTGGTGCTCGCTGCCTCGTCGCCGCCCGACTCCCAGCCTACAATCGTCTCCATGCCGCGCATCGTAGCATCCGCACTGCGGCCCGCCTCAGGGCCGCGGGACCCGGTGTCGCACGCCCTCGTCACAGGTCAGGGCACCGTCACCCAACCGGAAGGGTAGCTACCACTACTGCACTCCCCGCCTCCCGCCGCGGACGCGATGGGCGCGCGCCACCACGGTGCCGCGCCGCACGCTCCCCGGCCGGTGGCCGCCGCGCCACCACGGTGCCGCGCCGGGGACGCACCGTGCCCCCACGACGCCGTACCGCTCACCGGGGGTGTGGAGATGGCTCGTGGCCGCTTAGGCCATGCGCCCGCACCGCGCACGCCACCGCACCAAGGACCCGCGCCCGTGCGCCGGCCGCTGCTGCTCCGCTAGCGTTGACCTCCTGGAGCCGCCCTTCGCCGCGCCTTGTCACAGATCCGACCCCAGAGACGTCGGATCCATACTCACCAGACCGGATTCGGGCATCCCCGACCCACCGGTGTCACCGCGAGGCACCTCCCTCTGGTGACCTAGACGACCGCGCCCGCCTGAATCGTGGGGGGATGTGTCCGCCCCGCCACTTCGTTCGTCCTTGCCGCGCCCGGTCGGACTTCCGGTGGTCAGCTCCGGCGACGGCGTGGGCGAGGGAGGGAGGAGGGAGGGGGTGGGTGGCGGCGGCGGCAGGTCCTTGTAAGCTTTAGATTTTGATGGGCCCTGGTGTTAGATATAATACTTGGATCTCTAGTCGGGTACAACTTGAATAACAAAAGACATGAACTTCCATCTAGATCTACAACACTACATCTACACACTGACACCAACGAGAACTGTAGGATCAATGGGCCGTAGAAGGGGGGTAGAATATGAGCCTTCTTTTGAGTTTCTAATGCATAAAGAAAACTTTAGCCTATCAACTAGTGTTGCCCATCTAAAAAGATTTTTCTCTACTACTATTAGGCAATTGGGCAAAAACCTTACACCCTCGAAATGTTGGGTTTGCCGAAATTCGTGAATCATCTTCAAGATGAAAAGTTCAGTTTCGTGAAGGGGCAACATTCATGAAGAATTCCTGATGAACATCCTGCATCGCACTAACCTTTTGATAAAATGCGAAAAGTAATGGCCGAAGTTGGCTCCTATTCGCGAATCTATTGTCTATTTTAGGGTGGCTGAAATCTATGAAGTCCTGAAATCAAGAACCTGCGAAGTTCTGGGATCAGGAATCTGCGAGGATCGGGAATCTGGTGAAGTCTTGATTCAGAAGTCACATTGAGCGGTGATTTTCATGAATAAGAGGTTCAAAGATCAGGAAGGAGCCAAGTCAAAGACGTCACCTCGAAAGTCCGGGTTTAAAGTGTGAACTAATGGCAGACTTGTAAATGTGTGAAATTAGCCCCGTAAATCACGAGATGTAAAAGATATTCGTGTATATGTTCACACTAGGAATATTCCTTGGATTCAACGGTGTTCTTAGAATGTAAAAGTCCCTTCGTCTCCCTATAAAAGGGGGAGCGAGGGCACGTGTAAAAGGATTCACAACTTTTGAGGCGAGTACAGGCTTTCGGAGATTCTTTGTCTCCCCGTCTTTCGTGAATTGCGCACTTCCTTTCGTGACTCTCGTGTTCGGGGATTCCATCCGATTTTTGGACCCCCCAATATTGGCGCCCACCGTGGTCTCAGCCGAAAAAATAGCTTATGATGCCACCACAAAAGAGGTCCAAGAAGAATGTTCCCACTGAGACCAACCAAGAAGAGCACCATCATGACAAAGATAACGGAATCTCTCTCACTCTAGAACCTTCACACACCACAGATCAAGAACGAAGGGCGAAACTCGAGGTTCTCCAGAAATCAAGAGCTGAGAAGACAGCACACACTCTAGAACAGTTCACAGAACAAGATGATTATGAAGGCCGCTGACAGAGAACTAGAGATAGTACAACAGAAAATACAGCAACTTCAGAAAGAGAAAGAAAGATTCGCGAACCAGCTACAAGCAAAAAGAAAAGCTTCAGAAAAGCTAGAGAAACTTAATCAAGAAAAAGAGCAAATTGAAAGAATACAAAGAGAAATTGACGAAATGAAAGAACAAGAGAACAACTCATTGTGGCAAGACTCACCACGCCATAATTCTGGTCAAAACAGAAGAACCCCGAAAGGAAATTTCTTCGCGGGTAATGGAATTTCACAATTCGTGGATCCAGAATCACCACTATCCATAGGGCTGCAAACTGCACCATGGCCACCAAAGTTCAAACCGGTCTCTCTCCCGAAGTATAATGGCTTCGGAAACTCTAGACAATTCCTCATGAGATATGAATCAGCTGTGAATTCCGCAGGAGGAGATGATGTTGCGCTGGCCAAATCCTTCATCATTGCCTGCGAAGGTTCAGTTCTGAATTGGTATTCTCTGTTACAACCACACTCAGTCTGCAGTTGGGTCGATCTCAAGACCAAGTTCATTCAAGCATTCCCGATATTTCACGAAACAACAGCTGAGTCATCAGATCTGTACAACTGCATGTAGAAAGACAGAGAGCCACTGCGGAATTTTGTAACAAGGTTCATGCAACAGAGATTACAGATTCCCGAAGCGGATGATAAAACAATAATTCAAGCACTGATCAAGGGTCTGACTCTAGGACCGACAGCTTCGCATCTCACACGAAAGAAATCCAAAACAATTGATGAACTTTTTTGTGAATTTGAAGAATACATCATGTCCAATGATGATCATCGAAGAAGAGTTGCTGAACGAAATGAAGCAAGACAAGGCAACAAAAAAATGATCTGGAGACCTCAATTTCAAAACCCACGAAACATCAATAACGTGGAAAATCCCCAGTCCAACCAGGACAAAAGACTAAGCACAAGAGGAGGCTTTGCACCCAGAGGAAGGGGAAGAGGAAGAGGACCCCCGAAGCTCACAAACCATAATCCAAGAGATCCATACTTTTACTGCCAATATCACGGAAGAGGTCATAGCATCGAAGGGTGCCCAGAAACCAAGAAGAACATTGCTAGAATTCAGCAAGAGAAAGCCATGATGAGTATCGCCTCCTCAATGCCAAATCAACTTCGCCCAACCTTCTGGCAGCCACAGTTTGTGAATTCTCAACCAAGTCCAGTCACAATGCAGCAATTTCAGCAACCACAGCCATCTTGGCAACATTCATAGAAGAAGATTTCAGGCTAAAGTCCATGAACCACAATGATGCCATGGTGATCGAGGTGAACATAACCGGATGGGTCATTGGAAAAATTCTAGTAGATAATGGAAGTTCGGTAGATATCTTGTTCTTGAAAACCTTTGAGAAGATGAACTTGACTCAACACATGTTGCATCCACCAGAATACCCATTACAGGGTTTCGGAGGAAAGCCAATCAAGCCAGTTGGAAAAGTATCTCTTCTAGTATCTTTTGGAGATCTTGACAATGCTAGAACAGAAACTCTCACTTTCGATGTGGTTGACATATATCATCCATATCTTGCGATTTTTGGTAGAGGATTTATGAACAAATTTGACGATGTCATAAGACAACAGTTCTTGTGCATGAAGAAACCAGCGCCCAAAGGGGTTATCACCGTGTTCGGCGATCAGCAAGAGGCTAGAAACATAGAAAAGGGTCATACCCTAGGGCAGACCAACGTATATCAGCTGAATTCTACCGAAGAAAAGAGAGAATCTTACATCAATGCTAAGCGAGACAAAGAGAAAATTAATATAGCTGCCGATGGTGAAAACAAGAAAGTATACCTGGATGACATGCTTGAAGAGCAGTCACGATAGGGGCTCATCTTAGCCCCTAAGAAGAAAACGAGCTCATACAATTCTTGAACAAGAACAAAGACGTCTTCGCCTGGTCAGCCAAAGACCTGCAAGGTGTTGACAGAGACATCATCGAACATACCCTGGAAACAGATGAAAAAATAACGCCGAAAAAACAAAAACTCAGAAAAATGTTCGAAGAAAAAGTGAAGGCAGTAGAAGCTGAAGTACAATGGCTTCAGGACACGAAAATGATCAGAGAAGTCTTGTATCTAGTCTGGCTGGCCAACACTGTACCAGTGAAGAAGAAAAACAGAAAATGGAGAATGTGTGTAGACTTCACAGATCTGAATAAGGCATGCAAGAAGGACGATTTTCCCTTGGAGAGGGTAGACAAAATCGTGGATGATGCGGCCAATAGTGAGATGCTCTCACTCCTGGACATGTTCTCAGGATATCACCAAATAAGAGTGCGGAGAGAAGATGAAGAGAAAACAAGCTTCATCACTCCTTTCGGAACATTTTGTTTCGTGAGAATGCCAGAGGGACTGAAGAATGCAGGGTGTACATTTTTGAGAATGATATCAATAGTTCTACACCCTCAACTTCGGAGAAACATCTTAGCATATGTTGATGACATAGTAGTGAAAAGCATCCAAAGAAAAGATCACATTGGCGATCTGGCAGAAACTTTCGCGAATCTCAGAGCAGCGAACCTTAGATTGAATCCTGAGAAATGTGTCTTCGGCATTCACAAAGGAAAAATTCTTGGATGCCTTGTTTCAACAAAAGGCATAGAGGAAAATCCCGACAAAATCAAAGCGTTGATTGAAATTCACGACCCAGTTTCAGTAAAGGATGTGCAAAAGTTAACAGGAAGAGTTGCTGCTCTCAACAGGTTCATTCCTAGGGCTGCAGAAAGAAGCTTGCCTTTTTTCCAAGTTCTCAGAAGTTCCAAGAACTTTCAATGGTCTGAAGCTTAGAAACAAGCTTTTCAAAAACTCAAAAACTACTTGTCAAATATGACCATGTTGTGCCCTCCTGAACCAAGATCACCACTTCTATTGTATTTGTCTGCTTCAAATTCGGCTGTAAGTGTTGTGCTAGTGCAAGATAAAGAAGAAGAAGAAGAAGAAGAAGGAAAGCTCAAGCAAATCCCAGTATACTTCGCTTCGAAAGCTCTCTCAGGGTCAAAAATCTTTTATTCTGAATTAGAGAAGATAACATATGCAGTCGTAATGGCTGCGAGAAAACTAAGGCACTACTTCGAGGGTCACAGGATAAGGGTTATCAAAACCAACCGCTGAATGACTTGTTCGCAAACAAGGAAGAATCTACACGAATCATCAAGTGGGGTGCCAAACTTTCAGAATACACCATAGATTTCGAGAGAAGAAGCGCAATCAAATCGCTAGTGTTGGCAGATTTTGTCGTAGATTGGACTTCACCAACTCACAATCCTGGCGAAGAAATGTTCGCACACTGGGTAGTGTAGTGTGACGGAGCTTGGTGTCACAAGGGGGTTGGAATTTCAGCAGTTGTAACATCTCCAACAGGAGCCGTGATAAGATATGCAGCTCGGCTCATATTCACAAATGATGAGCATTCCACGAACAACACAATCGAGTATGAAGCTTTACTTCTAGCATTAAGAAAGATGAAAGCTCTGGGTCAGCAAACCTTCATCATCAAGACAGATTTCAAAGTTATTCTGGAACATATCAAGAAAGAGAGCAAAGCAAGAAATCCTGTTTTGATGAAGTACCTTGAGAAGGTCAGGGAAATGGAAAGGCACTTCAAGGGCTACTCAGTACAACACATACCAAGAGACGACAACAACGAGGCAGACAAGTTGGCCAAAGCAGTAGCCAGAAATCAAGCAATGCCTCTCGATGTGTTGTTCAAAATCATCAAAGAGCCGTCCATTAAGGAAACAAAGCCGAAAATCGTGAGTGTTGTGGAGACTCCCGATTAGAGAGCCGAAATCATGGCATATTTGAGGGGTCACTACGAACCACAAGACAAACTGGAGGAGAAAAGATCGAAGCAAAGGGCAAGGGGCTATGCGGTAATCAATGGAGAGCTATACAGGTCAGGGGTTACCGAATCATGGCTAAGATGCACCATCTCCGAAAAAGGTGTTGAACTTCTCAAGGAAATTCATAGTGAATTCTGCGGTGCACACATAGGCACAAGGGCTCTAGAGGGCAAAGCAATAAAGCAGGGATTCTACTGGCCTACCATAAACATTGATGCGAAGACATTAGTTCGGGAATGTGAAGCATGTAAAAAAGCGGCGAATCAGCAAAACCTGCCATCCATGCCAGTTCACCTAATTTCTCTGTCATGGCCTTTGCAAAGGTGGGGAATGGATCTAGTCGGACCACTGCCAACAGCTCAAGGAAACTGCAAATTCGCAGCTGTGGCCGTGGATTACTTCACCAAATGGGTGGAAGAAAAGCACTGGCCAACATCATAGCACCAACAATTCAGAAATTCTTCTGGCAAAACATAGTTTGCAGATTCGGAGTTCCAAGAGAGCTGACCGTTGATAATGGGAAGCAATTCAAATGTTACTCTTTCATAGAATACACCAAGACTTTGGGCACTCACGCGAAGTTTTCGTCAGTATATCATCCGCAGTCCAATGGGGCTGTCGAAAGAGCAAATGGGCTAATATTTTCAGGAATCAAGAGGTGCTTGTTAGACTAGAAAAAAAGGCAAGTGGACTGATGAATTGCTGAAAGTAATCTGGTCTCATAACACCACAGTATCAAGAGCGATGGGTTTCACACCTTTTCGCCTACTCTTTGGCACCAAAGCAATGACCCTAGAAGAAATCAAGAATGAAAGCATGAGAGTGCTAAATGCAAAAGAAATTGAAGAAGTTGACGAAAAAGTAGAGAAATACATGATCGAAATAACAATCCTCGAAGCTGCTGAAAACATCAAGAAGTACCAGAAAGACACTAAGGCATGGAAGGATAGAAAAGTGGTTAGAAAAGACATAAAGACTGGTGACTTAGTTCTGAATAGAAAGAAGAATTGGGAGAACCCTGGGAAATTTCAGGAATCATGGGAAGGGCCATACATAGCGAAGGAAACAAACATACCAGGGGTCTTTCGTTTGTTAAGTCAAACTGGCGAAGAACTACCATATTCGTGGAATGTCGATAGCTTGAAGAGGTACTACCCGTGTATCCCAAAGTTAGCTAGATTTATTTTTCAGCATTTTGTTTTCTTCGTAAGTTTACATTCCGTAAAAATTCAAAAAAAACCCGAACCACAAGTCTATAAGTGGTTTCGGAAACAAAAACATTTACTTTTCTCACAATTTCCTTAGAATAAGGAGAACCGTACTCTTTTTCTTGCAAAGGGGCTCTAAATCTAGAGGCAAGGTTTTTAACGAGGAGGATCCTATGTAGATACTCTTTGTAATATATATGAATAGAGTCTTCCCCCACATCGTGTGTCTTGCAAATTCCATTGTGTGAAACAAAAATTTGTGAAAGTTTGAGAAAGGCTCCGTGATAGCCGAAATTCCATCATGTGAAAAAAAATTGTGAAAGTTTGAGAAAGGCTCCGTGATAGCCGAAATTCCATCGTGTGAAAGAAAAATTCGTGAAAGTTTAAGAAAGGCTCCGTGATAGCCGAAATTCCATCACGTGAAAGAATAATTCGTGAAAGTTTGAGAAAGGCTCACTGATAGCCGAAATTTCATCGTATGAAAGAAATATTTGTGAAGGGGCTTTGTGATAGCTGAAGGATCCCTGAAAGCCTAAATCCCACCGTTAAAGGGATTCCTACCGAAAGGCCGGAGACAACAACAAGTTGTGGCCTAAATCCCACCGTTGAAGAGATTCCCATCAAGAGGCCTGAGACAACAACAAGTTGTGGCCCAATTCACATCGCGAAGGGATGATTTACCAAAAGTTCAGAAATAATTAAGTATTGTGACTAACGAACTATATATGTTTTCGTTAAGAATTTTCATGAATCGCAAATGTATTTTAACAATTGTTTATTCAAGAATCATCAAAAAAATTTACCCCAAGAGGCCAAGGGGCTGGATTCTTTGCGAAAGCTAACGCTCGCAAGATAGGATGGTTGAAGCAAGTAAAAGTTGCGATATCAACCGGGGTGAGTATGTCAAGCGAGTAAAGTCCACAAAATTCGTGAAACAAATTTTGTCGACTTACGCCACAATCGTCGTGATCTCAAGATTCGCGAAGCAATTTGCAGCATGTTCGCAGAAAGAGACGGCAGCGAGAAGTTTTCAACCATTAGACAACCGGGAAATGTTGCGTGCAAAACGGCAAGGTGGGGGAGGGTGACGTTTTTTTGTCAACAAAAACGTCTTTATTGCCTTAATTACACATGAAATTTCACTCACAAGTTAATTGCATGTTATAGTCAAAATTACAATGAAAGCTCGACAATGTGCCCGGGGTCACGGCTATTGTTTTCTACAATATCACTAGCATAAGAGAAATCGTGTTCGTCGGTCTTCGAGCTAAGGGGCTCCGTCTTCACAAGGCTCGAAGAACTCGAAGCCGCAGCAGCAGGAGTGTCACCTTCACGAAGAAGAAAAAACGTGGAAAGATCAAAACTACATATCGAAAAATTTGGAGAGCTTCAAGCCAAAAATCGGAAAAATCTCGATCAGGATGAGCCTCCTTAAACAATCGCCAAGCTTCACTGCTAACCACTTGATTTCCACGATGAATTAGTAAGGGTATCACATCCTGCACAGGCCCACCTTGCAGGACCTACGTAGGTTAAGATTTACAAGACAATTGTTTAGAAAAGGGTTCACAACCCACGAATTTACAAGTTTTGTACAAATTGCCTCAAAGGAAAATTTTCAAGCATCTCAGCCGGTGATGTCAACCTTTGGGGAAAACTCGTTGTGGTCGGAACTATCCTCAACATCACCGCTGCTGCTGCCGTCACCGCCATCTTCTCCAGAATATTCTTTGCCATCATCAGTGTCTTCATTATCTTCAGCTTCGGAAGAAGACTCCGGAGTCTCGATGCCTTTCCCTCGCAACTCTTCTTGAATCAACTGAAAAGAACAAAAGTAAAGACTTAAGAAAAACAAGGAAGGAAAATTCGCTAACTCACAAAAACCAGCAATGTCTTCGAGAAACTAACCTTGTCCAGCTTAGCACGGGCGATATTCTTCGCAACCTCCTTCCCGCTGGTGAACCAGAATTCCCTTGCAAATTTAGCCTTGATAGCCAAGACGTCTTCATTGGGGCAAATTCTTGAAGTACTCGAAGCATCGGGAAATTGTGAAAGTTTCTCACGAAACTTCACAAGGTCAGCACAGTCGAAGTCATGAAGCTTCAAGATACTCTCAACCGAGAAAGTGGTAGCGAAATCACCCTAGGAAGTGCCTTGAACTCTGTGTCAATCCAATTCATAAAATCGGACCATCAGGAAGAGGAGCAGGATGAACACCAAACTCTCTCAAGGCTTTCTCGTATTCTTCGAACAAAAGTTTCAACTTATTTTTAATCTTCGAAACCTCCTTCCCAGAAGCCTCGTCTCGATCAACCAATGCTTTCTCAAGGTCTTAAATCTTCTGCTCTTTGCTGCTCAACATCTTCGCAAGGTCAGCATTGTTGATTCGAAGATCCTCGGCGACCTTGGAAGATTTGTCATGATCCTTGCGAAGATTTTCAATCAATCTCAAGTCCTCATCATGAGTTTTCTGTAGCTTTTCGAGATCCTTTTTCGAGCTCTCAAGGGATTCTTCGGCGACTCTCTTCCCATCTTCTGTGATCTTCTTTTCATCCTGGCATCTCTTCAGAGCATCAGCCAGTTCAGCAACTTTCTTCCCCAAGTCTAGATTCACAGCTTGAGCCCTGTTGAAGTCACGTTTCAGTTTCCCGGACTCCTTAGACAACTTCTTAGTAGCTTCCTCCTGCTCCACCAAGAGTTCGGAAGCAATCTTTCCAAGAAGCGAAGCCTTCAAGGCGTAAGACTTCTGATATTCTTCGATCTTAGAAGCTGGGTACGTCCGGAGAAGTGCTTCGAAATTTGGAAAATTCATAACAACAAATAATAAGTAAAGAGTCACGAAATTTAGAAGTTACAAGGAAAGCTAAGACTACAGCTAAGTAGGGCAAACAATTCGCAAACCTTTTATGCTAAGGGTCTCCATAGTAATTCGTCTAGGAGGTAAGGAAGTAGAGGATTGCTTTCCCGAATCGCAAGGAGTCCCGATGAGTGGTGGAGGCGCCTGTTCTGAAGCTCCTTCTCCTGTTTCATCCACGAATTTAGACGAGTTCATAATGTTAAAAGCTTAGACGCGCCATCTCTCGCATCAGTCCTTTTGCAACCAACACTTAGCAGTTCCCCCCGGTAGGTCGTACCGAAACTTTTATTGAAGGAAACAATCGAGGGAGAAGGGTCCTGGCCTTCAAGAATATCTTTGCGAGTCTCGACCAAAGGAACATTTTGCACAGGACTTCCCCCCCTGTGAACAGTCATCTCTAGTTCCTTGGTGAATTCGGGAGAAGCCTTATCTTGGGGACCAGAGGGCTGAGGATCAGCAACTTCAGCAACAGCAGCGGCAGGCGCCGCAACCTCCTTCTGAACTTCAACGACATCATCTGAAAAAGTTTCAACATCCACGAATTCATTTTCAGAACCTGGAGTGTAATGTCTACGAACATTGAATCTTAAATCAGGCCACTGACAAGAGAAGAAACCTTTGTGGCTGGGTTTGACGATCATGTCATCATCAAAAGCAGAGGGGACACGCCAAACTTTAGCAACAACAATCTTCTTCACATCCTTTTTAGTATTCTTTCGGCTCAGTTGAGCGAGGCTGGAAGCCGCCTGAAGTTCGACGTCTGAAACGACCTCAGACGATTTTCGCTTCCTTTTACTAGATTCGAGAGACCTAGTCTTCTCAGGACGAACCGTGGAAGAGGATGTTTTATCCGTGACTCCCCTTCCTTTCTTCGAAGTTTTTCCTCTGGGGGCCTTCAGAGGTGCGCCAGAGCAGCTGGCTACAGCAACAGCTGGAACTTTCACAACAATGCCCGGGCGACGAGAGCGGAAACAATTTTCACCGCAAACTTCCAAGAACACCCGATTAATCCTTCTTTTGTGCTTTACCAAATTTTTGTAAGCCTTGTACTCATTCATGGTAGATTCGCCAATCATGGCGTTCACTTTCTTCTTTATTTCATCCATGAACTCTTCAGCACTCTGGCCTTCCTTCAGCTGAAGGCCAAATCAGGGGAAGGGCACTTCCTATGTCGCCCAGTTCACGTTGAAAGTGATAATCTAGGTGGGATCGGCCAAATCTCTGCAGCGGTATATTCTTCAATAATATCGCAGCCACCAAGAATCGTGCTGGCCAAATGGAATGCACTTTCACAATTACAGAAACCAACTGCACGATGATTATAGGAAGTAGTGCAAGTGGCATTCACCGCCTCTATAGGCGAGTAGAGAGGATACGCTGGTCCAGTATAACTAGGTATCTTCGACATGTCAACCTTCACATAAAACCAATAAGAACCCCAATCTTCAAAAAGGTTGGTCTTGCAGCAAGGCGCGATCTGAATTCGGGTAAGAACTTTTCGCGAATTCTGTCTACGTGTGTTGAAGGTGCAACACGCGTAGTGCGCCTCGTAGTACTGGCTGTCATCAAATTTGATGATGTCTTTCTCGATAACCAGTTCAAATAATCACGCGAAAACATCAGCACCGAAGTTGCATATGAAAGTCTTCATAACCCAGAAAAACTTGGACAGTTCCAGAAACGAGCTCGGTGACAATTGGTGAATTTTCACAAAAAATTTATCCAATATTGCAGAAAGAAGTGGATCACAAGGGAACCTCAATCCACAAGTAAAGAAGTCGCGAAACATGACAACCTCATTGGCTTCAGTAGTAGGAGTTTGCTCATCGAGGGGAGCACGACCGTCGCCAACAGGGAAAAATCCGGCAGCCTCATACTCTCTGATCAGATTTGTGGTGACCTTAGATTCCCAAAGACGAAGGATGGAGGATATGACTTAGAGCTCTTTGCTGCCATAAGATCCCTTGGGTCAGCGTAAACATCTGCAAGATCTTCTTCAACACCAGATATACTCTCAGATCTGATCTCCCCCTCTTCACGATTTTCAGAGTCGGGTACTACGTCAAGTACTGGGTTATCCTCTTGAGGTTGAATGTTCTCAGATTCGTGAACTTCTCCCATGGTGGATGAAACACCAGCAGCAGCCAATTCCTCGGAAGTCATCAGTCTAGCAGTACTCTTAGTACGAGCCACCTAATGAAGAAAAATGTGAGTGCAAATCGTAAGTTGTTTCATGCGAAGCAGAACTTATGAAATCGAGTGTTCAAGAATGAAATAACATAATATAAAAGCAAAGAAAAACAACACCTTTGAAAATCGATAAAGTCTCAGAACTTCAGAGTCCTTGTCACGAAGAGCTCTTCTGCGAAAATGCTTGCAAACTTTCGGAGAAAGCGAGGAAACGGTGAAAAAACTTACGGTGCAAGCTATCTATTTATAGGTGTGAAGGGGGGGGGGTAGTTTCAAGAAACTGCCTCAATATGACCTTTGTGAGTTTTTCGGCAGACGCGTGTCCACTCCGACGTTCTGAGGGTGACGTTTTTTACCAGCATTCGAGAGTTTTTGTGGAATCAGATCTTCAGAGTCAACCCGCTTCCCCGAGGGTCTAGTGTTTGGGAATTGGGCAAAAACCTTACACCCTCGAAATGTCGGGTTTGCCAAAATTCGTGAATCATCTTCAGGACGAAAAGTTCAGTTTCGTGAAGGGGCAACATTCATGAAGAATTCCTGATGAACATCCTGCGTCGCGCTAACCTTTTGATAAAATGTGAAAAGTAATGGCCGAAGTTGGCTCCTATTCGCGAATCTATTGTCTATTTCAGGGTGGCTGAAATCTATGAAGTCCTGGAATCAGGAACCTGCGAAGTTCTGGGATCAGAAATCTGCGAAGTTCCGGAATCTGTGAGGATCGGGAATCTGGTGAATTCTTGTTTCGGAAGTCACATCGAGCAATGATTTTCATGAATAAGAGGTTCGGAGATCAGGAAGGAGCCAAGTCAAAGACGTCACCTAAAAAGTCCGGGTTTAAAGTGTGAACTAATGGCAGGCTTGTAAATATGTGAAATTAGCCCCGTAAATTACGGGATGTAAAAGACCTTCGTGTATATGTTCACACTAGGAATATTCCTTAGATTCGAGGGTATTCTCGGAATGTAAAAGTCCATTCGTCTCCCTATAAAAGGGGGCGCGATGGCACATGTAAAAGGATTCACAAGTTTTGAGGTGCGTACATGCTTTCAGAGATTCTTTGTATCCCCGTCTTTCGTGAATTGCGCACTTCCTTTCGTGACTCTCGTGTTTGGGGATTCCATCCGATTTTCGAACCCTCCAACAACTACTAAGCACACTAACAAGAGTTTCCTTAGAAAATATCACACTAAGAGATATGGAACACCCTAGTCAAGATAGGAAGCAAACAAGCAACTTAAAGAGAACAAGGGCAAGGAAACTTAAGTGCAGAAAATAGGTGTTGAAATTAAATGCAAGAATGTAAAGAGAAAGACACAAGAGACGACCGAACTTTTTCCCGTGGTTACGAGAAGTTGACGCTTCCCCCTAATCCACGTTGGAGCACTCACTTAGAGTATTGCTCCCCCTCAAGTCACCAAGACTCAAGTGCTCACTAAGAGTACCCGTATCCATCTCTGGAACGGTGGGTCTTGAACCGTGTACACCAAGCTTTCTTGAGGCTCCCACAATCTCCAAGAGCTCACCAAAAACCCCCAAAGCACCAAGACCGTCTAGGAGCCGTCAAACTCCAAGAGTAACAAGCCCGCACACTTTCACTTGACTTGAGCACTCAGCTAAGCCATGTATGCACCTTGAAAACCCTTGATCACTAAGAAAGAGCTCCTTAATGAAGAGGAAGAGAATCCCAAATAGCAAGAACACACTTTCCTTCGCTCCTTGGTTGCAGTAGATATTAAGAATGGCAAAGGCAGCTCAAGAGATGCAGGGGGTGTCGTATGGACCTCCCTGGGCCCACTACCTCGGTGGGTACCAGGACCGACTACTCGGTGGGCCCCTGGGACTACCTGGCTTGTGCCACACGGCACCTGATGGCATGAGGCACAAGGACTACGGTGGAGAAGTACTCGGATAGGAAGCTATACATGTCCTGTACTGTGTAGAGAACTCCTAGACGCACCCGACTAGTATTCTCTCCCTGAACCGACTTGTAACCCTGCCTCCCGGACTATATAAGGCAAGGCAGGGACCCTTCTCTCTCAAATGCATCACCTTGTAAACTCATCCAATCAATCCAGAGCTACGCATCATACAGGACGTAGGGTATTACGCACCTCGCGGCCCGAACCTGTCTAAATTCTGTGACACGTGTCTCTTCCTTCGAGTTACCGATCTCGGCGAGGCCACATTCATCTACCTCGGGTACTCCCCTTGGTAGGTTGCCGGTCTAAAATACCGACAGCTGGCGCGCCAGGTATGGGATCTCGCCGAAGATCTCATGGCGAACTCGATGGCTTCAATCTTCATCAAGCCAACCGTCGCCTTCAACCGCGGCGACACCTTCGTCTTCGTCTCCTGGGTTTGCATTGCTGACGGAGCTGAATCTTTCCAACGCCGCCTCACCATGACGCCCGACCCGAAGACCGGGCTCGTGACGCTTCCTGAAGTAGTCACGGGCGATCTCGCCGAAAAATTCGGCGAAATTTCGCTCTACAACCAACACGCCGACTTCGAGTTTGGATCCGCCTCCAACTCGAACTCGACGTCCCCGTGGGCCATCGTATACGAGCCGGCTACTCAGCCATCATGTGCAGACTCCCCACTCCATGAGCACTTCCCATACGGCCTCTGCAACGCCAGCAGGGCCCACACGAAGGCTCTCTCTACGCGCCGGGCCGGGAAGGAGATCGTCTCCGAGTACAACTCGGACTCCAACCCTGTCTCTGGCTACTACTTAGACTCCTCCTACGAGTTTGACTTCGGAGCGGACCCTGACGAGCCCGAGTCCGAGAACCACACGACTGAGCAACCGCTGTCAGGACCAGCTTTCGGCCTGGTTATAACATCTACACCCACTGGGAGATTCGTCTACTGGCCAGACCGCAAGCCTGCAGACCTGACAGACGGGAACTCACGCTGCGTCGCCTACCTCGACTCACTTCCCTTCCAGTAGGGAACACCGCTAGCTCCAGCTGAGGAGCACACTCCAACAAAGGTGGCGACTAGCGACTCCAGCCTCGGCTCTCCTGATCGTCAAGTCTTCATGACTACTAACGAGATGCTGGGACCCTCAGGGACACAACCTGACCGATATCTCGAGGATATCTCAGTAGACGAATTGTCTGCCAATGCACCCGCGGACGAAACCGATGACAACAAGAACGCCCGACGTGAACGCAATAGAAGGCGGAACGAACAACGCCGACGTCTCCATGAGACCCTACCCATACGGAATCTCGCAGAGGCTCTCGACCAAGTCGAAAACTGGGTGCACACTACCCCAGAGCAGTGCCTCATGTCTATCACCATGATAGCACGTCAGGCTCAGGGGATGCGCGCGGGAGAAGTCATCGCCAAGCTCGCGGAGGACGCCTACTTCATGAGAGTTGACAGCAGAGTTGCTCAAGTGCCTCCCGTCAGGACTCGCCAACCCGAAAACGAAGCCACAAGTCGCAGTCCAGCTGACAACGGACACAACCGTACTAGATGAGAACTACCGGCTAACCCCAACCGTACTCGGGCATCGGCCAGTGGACCTTCTCAAGGTGGCAACAGCGCCGGCGGCGCCGGCGGTAACCGCGATGTCGTCCCCCATCGCGATCCTGGCGGCGGAGGCAGCGGCGGCGGGAGCTCCTCACATGGGGCTGGAAGGAGAGCCGGTGGCGGGGGCGATCGCGACGGCCGAGGCCACACGAACAGCCACGTCACTGGTGTCTCGTGCGGCGGCTACGATGCCCGTAGCAGAATCGAGGAAATTCAGCGCAACAAATTCGCAAGCGAGAACGATGGCTTCCCCACTTTCTCTGCACGGCTTCACAATCTACTTCTCCCGGAGAAATTCAAACCATTGGGGATCACCAAGTACGATGCGAAGCAAGATCCAGTACAGTGGCTCAGATGCTACGCCCTCTCTATCGAGAACGCTGGTGGCAATAATGACACAAAGTGCCTCTACTTTCCCTTGTGCCTGGATCAAGCCCCGCTTACATGGCTCGAGTCACTCGAGAAGTACTCGATCGACAAGTGGGACCAGCTCAAGGACCAATTCACCAGCAACTTCCCGGGCGCCAAGGATCGCTCGGGTAGTCGCATGGACCTGGCAATGGTGAAGCAGGAACAGGGCGAGACCCTACGCAAGTACATGCGATGCTTCTTCGACAAGCGCACCACTATAGTCGACATCACCGACAAGGAGGTCATCGACCTCTTCCAAGATGGTCTCTACCACCGTCGCACCTTCGAAGACTTCGGTCGTCGCCGCCCAAGCTCCATCATCCACCTCAAGGACATGATCACCCCTGGGCTAATGAAGAAGACAAGGCTAACGCCAAGTACGACGCCATTCGTGGCAAGAGCAAGCAGAACACGGGCAGCAACAACAACAACAACAGGGATTAAGGCAGTCGCAGAAGCAACTACTTGGGTCCTAATCGCAAGCGCAAGCCAGACAACACAGTCGCGGCTATCCAGCGCCCTGCGAAAGACAACTCGAAGAAGACCTCCGGCGGCTTCAAAGACTTGCTGAAAGAGAAGTGCCCGTGGCATCTGGATGGCAACCACACTACCGAGCAGTGCTACCAACTCCGGCGAGCACTCAAGGATACTCCAGAACCATGGCACCCTCACGACAAGAAAGGCAAGAAAAAGGCCGACGAAGGCAACAACGACTTCCAATAACCCGACAAGACGGTGAACGTCCTCTTTGGTGGACTACCCAACCGACGGGCTCAGAAGGCCACCCGACGAGAAGTCCTAAGCATTGAACCAGCGGTTCCGACCCCTCTCCGGTGGTCGGAGGTACCCATTACCTTCTCCCGCGCGGATCAATGGACAAGCTTCTCTGAACCAGGGCGTTTTCCTCTCGTTCTGAAGCCGGTAGTCGCGGGCTCCAGACTTAACAAGGTTCGCATCGACGGTGGAAGCGGGCTCAACGTCCTTTTCACCAAGACCTTGAAGAAGATGAAGCTCGACATCACCCACATGCTCACCAAGAGCACTTCGCCTTTCTACAGCATCGTCCCCGGGAACGCGGCTATCCCACTAGGCTTAGTGGTCCTGCCAGTTACCTTCGGGGAGACAAGGGAAAACTACCGCACCGAGTACATCAAGTTCGAAGTCGCGGACTTCGAGACTTCCTATCATTCCATCCTCGGCAGACCAGCTATCGCCAAGTTCATGGCGGTACCTCACTACACATACTTGGTACTCAAGATGCCAAGTCCGGCCGGTGTACTCTCGCTACAAGGGGACTTGAAGATATCCTTCGACTGCGACACAGAAGCTGTGGAACTCGCAACCACAAATCAAGTACCCAACGCAATGATGGATATCTACGCTGCATCCAAGAAGCTTGCCCCAAGTGAACTCGACATCCTAGAGAAGACGGACAATGCCAACAAGCCTCAGCCAGCTGAGGAGGTACAAGTCAAGACGATTGACCTCGGGACAGGCGACAACAGCAAGACCACCACCATCGGGGCGGGCCTCGACCCGAAATAGGAAGTCGCGCTCGTCAGCTTCCTCCAGTCTAACCGAGACATCTTCGCGTGGAAACCAGCGGGCATACCAGGGGTGCCCAGGAATCTGATCGAGCACTCACTCAACGTCGATCCTAAAGCTACCCCGAAGCGGCAACGCCTCCGCCGTTTTGCCGACGACCGACGGGATGCCATCAAGAAGGAACTCGCCAAACTACTCGCGGCTGGCTTCATCAGAGAAGTCTTCCATCCTGAGTGGCTCGCCAACCCCGTCCTCGTCCGCAAGAAGAACTTGAACGAGTGGAGGATGTGCGTCGACTACACCAACCTTAACAAGCACTGCCCCAAGGACCCCTTCGGGTTGCCGCGGATAGACCAAGTCATCGACTTCATGGCGGGTTGCGACCTGCTCTGCTTCCTCGACTGCTACTCCGGGTACCACCAGATCGCTATCAATGAAGAAGACCAGGAGAAGACCGCGTTCATCACCCCGTTTGGTGCGTACTGCTACATGACCATGTCTTTCGGGTTGAAGAACGCCGACGCTCCTTACCAGCGAGCTATCCAGGCCTATTTCAAGAGACAACTCAACAAGAACGTCGAAGCCTATGTGGATGACGTGGTCGTCAAGACCAGAAACTCCGACACGCTCATCGCCAATCTTGAAGAGACTTTCGCATCCTTGTGAGAGTACCGCTGGAAGCTCAACCCGAACAAGTGGATCTTTGGCGTACCGTCGGGTAAACTACTCGGCTTCATCATCAGCCATCGTGGCATCGAAGCCAATCCCGAGAAGATCTCCACCATCACCAACATGAAAGCTCCCACGTGCATCAAAGACGTACAGAAGCTCACCGGGTGCATGGCGGCCCTGAACAGATTCATCTCGAAGATTGGAGAATGGGGGCTCCCCTTCTTCAAATTACTCAAGCATCAAGAGAAGTTCGCGTGGACTCCAGAGGCAGACCAAGCCCTTGCTCACCTCAAGGACTTCTTATCCAAGCCACCAGTCCTCACGGCTCCTCGCAAAAAGGAGCGGCTACTGCTCTACCTTGCTGCGACTACTCACGTGGTCAGTACTGCCATCGTTGTCGAGCGGTAGGAAGACGGCCACGCCTACCCAGTCCAGCGACCAGTCTACTTCGTCAGCGAGGTCCTGTCGGAATCTAAGGCACACTATCAACCAGTACAGAAGCTACTCTATGCAGTGCTCATTACCTCGTGGAAGCTGCGACATTACTTCCAGGAGTACTCGATCCCGTCGTCACCGACTACCCGCTCGCGACATTCTCCGGAACCAAGATGCTACTGGAAGAATCTCCAAGTGGGCAGTCGAACTCGGCGCCCTCACCTCGACTTCAAGCCACGAACAGCCATCAAGTCGCAGGCACTAGTCGACTTCATGGCAGAGTGGCGGGAAAATCAGTTACCTACTCCAACTAAGCGCCCAGAGCATTGGGTGATGTACTTCGACGGCTCGCTCAAGCTTGAAGGTGCAGGTGCAGGGGTACTCTTGATTTCCCCAACGGGCGAACAACTCAAGTACGTCCTGCAGATCTTCTGGAAGGTCTCAAACAACAAAGCCGAGTACGAAGCTCTGCTACACGGGCTCCGTCTCGCGGCTGCACTAGGCATCAAGCGACTACTAGTCTACGGCGACTCCGCAGTGGTCATCAACCAAGTCAACAAGTCCTGGGACCGCAAGAAGGAGAATATGGATGCATACTGCCTAGAAGTCCGCAAGATCGAGAACAAGTTCTACGGTCTCGAGTTTCATCACGTCATCCGTGACAACAACGTTGCAGCGGACGTCCTGTCGAAGCTTGGTTCTACTCGCGCTCAAGTACCAGCGGGTGTCTTCGTCTACGAGCTTCACGCGCCATCCATCCCGGAGCCGGCGCCGACGACCACTGACCCAGCACCTTCCCCAGCTGGCCAAGAGGTCATGATGATAGACGTGGACTGGCGACAACCCTTCATCGACTACATCCGCGAGCAGAAGGTTCCCACGGACAAGAACTTGGCCGAGCAACTCATCCGCCGCGCCAAGTCCTACGTCCTAGTCGGAGACAAGCTCTACAGGCGGGGTGCATCTTCTGGAGTACTCATGAAGTGCGTCTCCCGAGAAGAAGGAAAGGGCATCTTGGAGGAGATCCATAAAGGCGTCTGCGGCAACCACGCGTCTTCGCGCACGCTGGTCAGCAAGGCTTTCCGACGAGCTTTCTACTGGCCCACAGCTCTAGGCGATGCTGAAGAACTCGCCAGAAGGTTCCAAGGGTGCCAATACTTCGCCAAGCAACAACACGTCCCGGCCTACAAGCTAGTCACCATACCACCAACCTGGCCCTTCGCTTGCTAGGGGCTCGACATGATTGGGCCTCTTCCGACTGCGCCAGGAGGATTCAACAGAGTCTTGGTGGCCATCGACAAATTCACCAAGTGGATCGAAGTCAAGCCGGTCACATGCCCCAAGGCCGACAGAGTACTCGACTTCTTGGATGAACTTGTGCATCGCTACGGACTACCCCATCGCATCATCACAGACCTGGGCTCCAACTTCAACAATCACCAGTTCTGGGAGTACTGCGAGAACAACGGGATTGACGTCCGATATGTCTCGGTCGCCTATCCATAGGCCAATGGACAAGTCGAGCGTGCCAACGGGATGGTACTCGACGCTCTCAAGAAGCGACTGCACGATGCTGCTAACACAAAAGAAGGCAAGTGGATCAAGGAACTACCCAACACACTCTGGGGGCTGCGTACTCAACCCTCCAAGACAACGAGACAGTCACCATATTTCCTGGTTTATGGCTCCGAAGCTATTCTACCTGCCGACATCATGTGGGATTTGCCGGCAGTAGAGCAATACGACGAAGGCATATCTGAAGATAGCAGGCGAGTTGATATCGACGGACTCGAAGAAGCTCGCTGTGCCGCCCTCGTCCAATCAGCTTGGTACCTTGAGGGTATCTGACGCCACCATGATCGCAACGTCAAGGAACGCTCCTTCAACGTTGGTGATCTCGTCCTCCACCGCATCCAGAACACGGAAGGACTACACAAGCTCAGTTCGCCATGGGAAGGTCCCTTCACAGTTGCAAAGGTGACCCGACCAGGCTCCTACCACCTCTAGACACTCGAAGGCGAAGACATCAGCAAATCGTGGAACGTCGACCAGCTCTGTCGGTTCTACGCGTAGTCTCCCGACTACTCTGGGGGCTCAAGTCTACACGACTACCTCAAGACCCTTTCGCTGCAAGCGGCCTTCGGGTCCAGGCACTAGGCTCCGGATTACTCTACTTCAAGATCCAGCGTTAACGGCTACTAACGGATCTTGGGCTACTCAGAGCATCAGAGGACTCTAGCAGCGGTCTATCAAGAGACCACGTACTCCTCGATCCAGCCTATACGGCTACTAACAGATCTTCAGCTGTAAGCGGCCATGTGCCCTAGCACTACTTAGCCGTAGGCGGCCTCCGGGTCCTGGCGACTACACTTGTAAACGGCCCTGGCCATCCATGTGTACTTTTTCAGTAATAAAGTTTGATTATCAATCAACTCATTTACTGTGTCTCTCTCAACGAGTCTACCGCCGAGTACTACTACTCGCATACAACCCCACAACATGGGCACTCCGCATACATACATTGCGACAACGAGTACTCATTTTATGGAACTTCTTTCATCACATACTTAAACAAGTTCATTACAACTTTGTTTATATACAAACTTCGCTACAAGCTAACCCTACAGAACTACTGAAGGTTCAGCTTCTCGGTGACTTGTTCAGCTATCGGCGCCATTTGCTCCAAAAGCTCTGCGTGCTGCTCATCAGTGCAATTGGCGGCTAGTCCACCCGCGACTACGTCTACCGGAGCCTTGGGGAAGTACGACTTCATGTACGCCAAGACTTGATTTGGGATGGACTTCGCCAAATGCTTGATATAAGTCATCAGACGGCCGGGAGCTTCTCTCAACCGGTCAACTAACGGCGCAATCTTCGGCCCGCCCGGATGAGGCACTAGCAGCCTCGCAATGGGAAGTGCGGCTTCTTCAAGTTCCTTGAGTTGTCCCTGCAACTTCTCGCAATCTTTGCCAAGCTTCTGCAGAGATTTATAGCAGTTGACAAGATCACGATCTGAGGCAATCCGAAGCACCATATGCATATTGCACTCATGGGCCAGCTGCTTATAATCGTACTCAAGTACATCACGGGCACCCTTCTCTCAATAGAAGAGATTCTTCATGTTGACTTCTGAGGCCTTCAGCTGCTCAACTCGGGTCTCAAGCTCTGCAAACAACACAGAAGACGATGTCAGACTACTATAGAGTACTTCCAATAAGTACTCGACAAGTCAGCGGCATACCTTTGTTCTTATTACGTAGCGACTTGTTCTTCCAGACAAGTTCATCGCTCTTCGCCTGCATATCTTGCACCTCATTGTGGTACTGGGCGAAGGCATCATCGAGCTTGGACTGGAGCATGGCGGAGTGCTTCCTGTCCTTGGCGAGTTCTTTCTCCAAAGCCTCGGCCCGGAGCACCGTGTCGCCGAACCCCTGGAGCATCTCGGATTTCTGCCGGGACCTCTCCACGACATCATGCAGATAGGCAGCAATTACTTGAGTATCTCTTCCTACTGGAACTCGACTACTCAAGGGTGCAGTCATGTACCTTCATCCATTGCTCGGCCCACCGCATCGCTTCCAAGTTGCGCGCTACTGTCGCCGGGTCGACAAGATCGTCTACCAGAAGCTCGAGCCCACCACGACTAGTCGCGGCGGGCTCGGACATCAGCGCCGAACGGATCGGCTCCGCATCCTGAATCTCCGGCGAACGGACGACTACTTCCAGACTTGACTCCAGCAACACATCGTCGTGCACCTCTTCAGCCACCCCAGGGGCTACTCCGCTGGCTATCTCTTCTGGCTCAGTTGTTGCTCCAGCAGCTACTTCAGTTTCTGGCACCACGGGCACAACCTCGGGGATGGTACTTCCCTCAACTTCTACCCCTATCATCAGAAGACGCACATGATCAGTTTTTCGAGGGCTATGACTACTACTCGAGGAAAGTTGCGCATCCGTAGCGTACTCACCTTCTACCATGCTGGCCTCTGGCAGCGTAGCCTCCATGGCTGACGCCACGGTCTCGCCTTGGGGGAGGGGAGCGGACTCCTCGGCAGCAGGCGTGGAAGCTTCTTCAGCTGCTGCCGTGCTGGGTTCATCTCCCTCCCAGGACAAGTCCGTCGATTTCCTGCACAGTACATAATCGGTGGTCAACCAAGTACAACTACCAAGCTACATGTACTACTCGGGAAAGATCTTCACTTACAAGCTTGACCGGACAACAGTCACGGTCAGAGCGCCAAGTATGCTAGCGATGTCGACAAGCCAGGCTTCAGCGGGCGCCTCTTCTTCGGCTTGAGTTGCTGCCGGTTCTTCAGCAGCAGCAGTCACGACCGGCTTCGTCCTACTCTCGACGACCGGCGCCTGTGGCTCGACAACTGTAGTCGACCGCTGTGTCAATCGTGACACAAGTTCCTCTACGGTGGGGGCTGGGCTGCGGCTTCTCTCAGCCAGCTCTCCCACCGTCTCCCAGTCGCCTTCGTCCCTTTGGTCAACAGGGTCGGAAGGCGGAATCTCCTGCAAGCACTCGGAATTCAGTTGTCGGCATACACAAATATTGCAAGACAAGTACTAACCTACTCTGCTCGAGAAGTTTACCTCTTGGGAGGTAGTCTCGGTGACCTTCAACTTTCTGGCAACGCGCTTGCGTGCCACGTTGCGCGGCCTCCTCGGCGGCGCAGGAAGACTAGCCTCCAGGCTAGTCGGTGGATCCTTGATGAGGGGCACATTAGTCAGTCCAGGGCGGTTGAACCTAGACCGCAGTTGGAACAGTACCTGAAGCGTCTCCTCGTCTTCCTCGTCGGATGTGTCTTCGACGATGACGGTGTCATCACCTTCGCCGACTTCGCGGTGCTCCTTGGCCTTGCCTTTCCCCTCTTCCGGGATATTTACAAGTCGGGGAGGCGAAGCTGGCTCAGAGACTAACTTTACAATATCATCCTGCAACATACAACTTGGGTGAGCATGAATACTATAATACTAGTACTCAGACACTGAGTGCGGCTACTTACCTTGTTCGGCGGATGAGCTGCGGAGTACTCGGGGACCGGGCAGGGCGTGTACGGCGGCATGTCCTTGAAGATCCTGCCCAGCCTCTCGACGATGTCGTCATCATCAATCTCACCGCCTGGCATCCGCGACGTGTCGTCCTCGCCGGTGTACTGGTAGCCGAGGGTATCGCGAGCCATCAGTGGTTGCACCCTCCTCTTGTCTGAAGCTGAAGGCCACGTGCTCGGCCCTCAGCCCGGTTTCTCTCAAAGCCTTAATCTTCAGTAGTAGCTCGGGTAGTTGAATACCCTCCTACATCGTCGGCTCCGTGTTCCACCAGGGCCAATGCTTCAGCTGCTTCTCGCTTAGCTTCGACAGCTCCGGGTGGTGGTTGGTGATGTAGAACCATTTCGACTTCCAATCTTGGTTGGAGTCAATCAGCTTGTACACCAAGTACTGCTCGGCGGCATCTTCACGCATCAGGATCCCAGCCCCTCCGACTACTCTTGGGTCGTTGACGCTTGGCTGGGGCTTCACGTGGAAGAACTTTCGGAATAGCACCCAGTGGGGCTTGATCCCCAAGAATGCTTCGCAGAAGTGGACGAAGACAAATACATGGAAGATTCCATTGGGGTTCAAGTTGCGGTACTCGATAGCATAATAGTCGAGAAGACCTTTGAAGAAGTCGCTCGCCGGAAGAGCCAACCCGCGCTCCGCGAATCTGGCGAACATCGGGATCTCGTCGGGATTCTTCTCCATCGGATATGGATCTCCCGCGGCGACACGCCACATATCCACCTCCTTCTCGTGGAGGAAACTGCTGTTCACCAGCGCCAGAAGGTCTTCAGTCTTCACTTTGGATTTTTTCCACTCCTTGTTTGGATTCGGGCGCGGGGGAGACGTCGGTGACATTGACCCTTCAGCAGATCCAACAGCCTCTTCATGGGACCTCTTTTTCCCGGCGACAGTCTTCATGCTCTTCGATGGGGATGGCTTCATTCTCCAAAGACAGCGGGTCTTCACTCGCATTTGCTCGGGGGCTGCTCTGGAGGCAAGTAGCGGAGGCGCGAGTGGATCTCTGGCCTAAGACGTGGTGGCAGTGTGCTCGAGCGGCTAAGTCTTGGCTAGATCTATTTCAACCGACTGCGAATGCGGGGGATGGAAACCCTAAGGGTTTCGGCTTCTATTTCTAAGTCAACCGGCAGCTCCGCAACGGCCAGATGGATATGTTTCAACAGCTGACTCAGCAGCGGCCGCCTGACCTTTCAACTTCCAGTAGTCAATGCGCCCTATCTCGGGGGCTCGGCTACGTCTACTCAACTCCCTGGGTGGCGACAAGATTTTTCAAGAGTAACTCAGGACACATTCTACATCCAAGATGACCCTTCAATTTGAGAGAAAGTACTCGACTCAAGGCTCGGGGGCTCCGTGCTACGTGTCCTTCGGTTTTTTCTCCGGATTTTGCGGGATAATCTTGCCGGAACTTCAGATTGATCCTCAGCCAGAGTCTACGACTCAACCTAAGGCTCGGGGGCTACTCCATATGGAGTGCAATTTTGCAATCGCACTTCCATATAAAATTTGGCTTCAATACAACACGAGTATTGTTGAAGACCTTCAAGAGGGGAACTCGAGGACGCTTGGGAACTACTCGAGAAGACTTCAAGACTACTCAAGGATCAGCTGGAGTACCTTCTAGCCTCGGGATGGTTCAAGTATTTTTGAGGACTTTCGGGTTGTAGTACTCAGGGACGCTTGAGGACTACTCGTCAAGGCCATCAAGACTACTCGAAACTATCCCGCTCGACTACAAAGTACTCAGGGGCTTGTCGTATGGACCTCCCTGCGCCCACTACCTCGGTGGGTACCAGGACCGACTACTCGGTGGGCCCCTAGGACTACCTGGCTTGTGCCACACGGCACCTGATGGTGTGAGGCGCAAGGACTACGGTGGAGAAGTACTAGGATAGGAAGCTATACATGTCTTGTACTGTGTAGAGAACTCGTAGACGTACCCGACTAGTATTCTCTCCCTGAACCGACTTGTAACCCTGCGTCCCGGACTATATAAGGCGAGGAAGGGACCCTTATCTCTCAGACACATCATCTTGTAAACTCATCCAATCAATCCAGAGCTACGCAGCATACAGGACGTAGGGTATTACGCACCTCGCGGCCCGAACCTGTCTAAATTGTGTGCCACATGTCTCTTCTTTCGAGTTATCGATCTCGGCGAGGCCACATTCATCTACCTCAGGTACTCCCCTTGGTAGGTTTCCGGTCTAAAACACCGACAGGGGGTCATATTTATAGGCCTAGCAAGGGAGGCTAGCCGTTGGAAAAGTTTCCCTGAAAAGTAGTACTGTCGGATGAACTGATGGTTCCCCCTGCGCAGGCGTTGGATCATCAGGTCACTCACAGGCGCCTATATTGCCGTTGAACCACGTTACCCAGTCAATGCACCAACGCATTGCACCGACGCCCCGTCGGACCATCCGGTGCTGAAGGGCACCCATTCGGCGCAGTACTATGTAATCCAAACAGTGGTGTCAGATGAACCACTAAGTTGACTTTCAAGCACCGGTTCATCCGGTGCTGAAGCAAAACTTTTGGCGCGTCTCTATATGATTTAAATGCAAGCGTCGGATAGACTGCTGGTCCGAGCAACGGATCATCCGGTGCTGAAGAGGCAGAGCTCTGACCCTTACTGTTACCAAACCTTAGGTCACCGGATGAACCGATGCCATCTGTTCATCTTAGGGTCATCGGTTCATCCGATGGTCTGTTTTGAAAACTGAAGCCATAGAACTCATTCGACGAATGTAGAAACTGAGGCGTCAGTTCATCCGATGCTATGATTTGAACTTCAACTCATCCAATTCAATCTTCTTTGAGTTTTTCGTCGATTCTTTTGCTTCTACTTTGCTTCCATGATTACTTAAAGCTGATTAACATCCAAGGAACTTGAGTGTGCATATTGTTGGCGCAAAAAGTGCACTCAACGCCAATCACACAACAAGCCGAACAAAGCTGGCTTCACACGCGCAGAGAGCAAATGACGTGCCAGTCAATTTTTCCTGAAAATTAACAAAAGATAAAACATGTTAAATACCAAAACTTGGAACTTGCCGGGTGGTACCAGACAGTTCCATATTTACGGCTAAAGAGCCAATTGGGATGACACATAGCTATGTAGAGCTATCTGTCAAAGAACCACGACCATTCGGGCAACCGCAAAGGGAAAAGGAACACTGCCGAATGGATGACGTAAGCATGACAACGATCGGTCTTTGTGTAAACAAAGATGCAAGCGCAAAGTTATGACCGATCCCCATGAAGATTAGCATTAAATAAATGAAGTAAAGCACGGACATGATCATGTATTAAATAAGCATGCATAGATTCAAAGCACTAGTCTACCGCATGTCTAGTTACTTTAAAATCCGTCGGGTACGATATCAAACAAATCTATCCACCGCATGATACGACTTGCATGAAAAACGTACCACTTTCCACAAATAGATCTATCCACCGCATGATACAATCTAAATATGGAAAGCTAAAAGCATACATCATTTAAAACATAAATAATGCACATGTTCTACTCGTGAAAATATAACCGAATACGATGAAGTACCGATCCAGGGTCCATGAAGAAGGAACAAACATTACCACGTGAATAAATCTATCAGACTGATTTGGAAATCTAATCCACCGGATGACTAGCTCCAAAGCAACCCAAAAACCTGCATCTACCGCATGATACCCGGTTCTTTCAAGATTTATACGAACATAGCAAGCTTGAACCCGCAACACGTAACAACCTAGATTGATTCGGTTTCGGCTATCAGAAAGCATATGATCCACGCGTCAAAACACGAAACCTGCTCGAACAAAGATGTTGACGGTGAAAATCCGTCAACCTAGCCATGAGTTTATCTTCGGTGTTGGCATGAGTTTTATACCTTATCCATTGGTACTAACCCCCGTGGTGTAACAAGTTCACGTGTGCATGTCGGTTTTGGAGTTTAATGTTTATGCAGGGTTTTAGTGTTGAATGCAAGACTTTCGGGATAAGTTCATCAAGCACCTCATGACAAGACCTTGAAGTCCTGAACAAGTCATGCAATGAAGCAAAATTAACTCCAAGAAGCGGGGACTTGATCCGAGAAGACGACGGACTCCGGGGACCCGACCGGAAAAGTGCTTCGAATCTTGCAAGACAAGGAGTTGAGTCCAATTCGGAGAGAAACCGACGACATGGACCTACATGCGAAGGGGGAAGCATCCGGGAAGCAAGGGAACCGACGTCGGGCAAAGGAGCCCACGGGGGCCGGGCCTAAATGGGCCCGGGCCGGCCGGCCCGGGCCGGTCGGCCCGGTGCCCATTTAGGGCCCAAACCCGTCCTCCTTTGCCCTAGCCGCCAATCGGGCTATTTATAGTCCCCCGACCGAGAGCCACGCGAGAGAAGATTTCGTCTTCGGCCGCCGAGAAGCGAGGAAGAGAGGGACACCATCTCGGAGAGGAGAGGGTCGAGCTAGTTGACTAGGGTTCCCCTAGCCGACGTGGGAACCTTGCACGGAAGACCACGTCGGAGTTCCGGAGCTAGAAGCAAGATCAAGGAAGGATCCCGGTGGTGATCTTGTGTATGTATCATTGTTATAGTTGAATTATCAAGTTGAATCTTTTCCCAGCGATCAAGTGTTTCCTTGAAGATTTCGTTTTTCGATCGGCTTTGCTTATTCCAATTCTATTCTCGAGATAGATTACATAGGGTGTTCTTGTAGCCGCGGTGGCTAGAGGTACACGCCGGATCTTCCGAAAGAATCTCGACTTGTCTTTTGACTCGCCCTAAGCTCCCCGCATGAATAGGGATACGTTGTGACAGAACGGGGGTCTCGAAAGGCGGATGTTTTCGGATTTGGACGGGAAACCACGATTTAAAGAGGCTTCTATTAAGATTCGATTTGCTACTTCTTCTCTTGCTTGGAACTTCAACAAAAGGCTTACCCCGATCCCTCCAGATCGGTTTATCTACCCAATCTTACTTTGTTTTCTCAGGTTTTAGTAGATTAGATCTGTTTTGTGTCTTTAACTTAGATGCATTAGGTTCTTTATCGAAGATTGCAGTTATTTGGCTTTAATAGATTAAGTCTTGCGTCACACATTTGTTCCACGGATTCGATACCTTGGGTTCACCACTCGAGGGAAGAAGGGTCCCTTGACTACGATGGGAGACTTGTACGCTTGCGAGTCACGAACGAACTTTGATACAATTATTAACCGTCAACAAGCCCCTTTTTCTGGCGCCGTTGCCGGGGAACAAGTGATCAAGATTTGATTTTTTATTGCTTTTTTTGTAATTTTCAGTACTGATTTTGTTTTATTTTTGCATCTACTAAGCTTCGATCATCCTCAAAATACATCTAATCTAGTTTGTCTAACTCTAGTCTTTATAGATTTGTTTTGTTTTCTAGTTTTTTTTGCATACTTTGTTTATTGCTAACCCTAACAGGAGATGGACGGCTACCTCTCCAACAAACCCAATAATTTTGTGGATGATCCAGAAAAACTTTACAGGCTAAGGAGACGCGAAGCACATCAAGCTAAAAAGCTGGATTTTGTAGATTCGGAGTCGGAAGACAAAGGATCGCAGGAATCTCCGGAGAATTCACCACCTCAAAGCCCGCGGGAGAATCGACTTCCACCAATGGGTGACCAACTACCGGAAGAACGCAAGATTGGGGAGCTATGCACCCCAGACATCATCGACCTACCAATCTTGAACCTCGAGGAGATCGGAAGACCGTTCGAGATCAAGACCTCAACCATCCGCATGGTGCAACATTCACCCTTCACCGGCAAAGAGGATCCGAACCTTCACCTCCAAGCATTCATTCAACTATGTCAGACTTTCAACATGGATGGGGTGACTCAAGATCAAATGAGGGCAAGGCTTTTTCCGTTTTCACTACTCGGGAAGGCTTTGCAATGGTTCCACTCTCAACCGGCGGAGACGGTGCAAAATTGGAACACGTTGATGAAGGCTTTCATGAAGGAATACTACTCACCGGGTAAAACTCAAAGCTTGCGTAATAAGATTGCCACCTTTGTTCAATATCCTACAGAGACTATCTCGGAGGCATTGGAGCGCTTCAACGAGTACACCCGGGCGGTTCCACATCACAAGTTCCCGAAAGAAGACCTCGTGCAAAAGTTCTATCAAGGACTCACCATGGCGTCAAGGACGATCATCGATGCATCAGCGGGAGGATCTATCATCGAGCTTACACCGACGGAAGCTTTCACGCTATTCAAGAAGGTCGCGAATAATGATACGTGGGCGTCATCCGGGCGCCTACATCCGGCTCAACCCATGGGGAACGTCAAAGGAGTCTTTCAAGTGGAGAAGGAAGACATACTTGAAGGCAAGATCGACTCGCTCATGAGGAGGTTGGAGAAGATGGAGATGGAAAAGAAAGAGGCTCAAGACTTGAAGGCCGCCGAAGCAAGGTCCACATGCGAAGAATGTGGAGAGTATGGCCATGTCCGCAAAGATTGTCCGGAGGAAGCCAAAGTGCTCGACTACATGAGGAAGGGAGAATTGCCAAACTTCCGCTACGGGCAAGGTAGGCCTCAATTTAATGCAAGCTCATCTATTCCTAACGCGGTTCCGCTTCGGATACAATTGAAGGAGTTCATGGATGAGCAAGCTAAGATCAACAAGGACACCGTCACCAAGTTCAAGACCATAGACAAGGTGTTGGAGAACATCGATAGCAAAGTGACGGAGGTCGGAAGTTCCAATCATCAAGTGCTCAACATGATGAAGATGCTCGAGACGCAAGTTGGACAACTTGCGGGGCGCCTCACTAATGATGAAGGGAAGCTTCCGGGACAACCCAAATGTCCCGAATCGGCGAAGGCCATTCAAACACGTTCGGGGAAGGAGACCGAAGATCCGGAACGTTCCGCGGGAGCAAGGAAGCTTAAACCACCCACCGAGGTGGAAGGAGCTGCTAAAGAGAAGGTTACGGGGATCGTCACCGAGGAACCCGAATTCGAGATGCCGGAGGATGACACGAGGATACCGCAACTCAAGCCACGTTACTTCCGAGGTAAACTTGACAACCACTTTGAGAAGTTTGTGGAAGTTGTGCGTAGACTTAGCATCAACATGCCATTACTAGATGCCCTACAAGTACCTACATATTCTCGTTACTTTAAAGACATACTTGCAAATAAATATGAGATAGCAACACTCGGGGTAGATCATGTCAAGATGTCCGAGGAGTGTAGTGCAGCTATTGCTTATGGGCTAGAGAAGCAAAAAGACCCCGGGTGCCCTACAATTCCATGTTCAGTTGGTTCTTTCAACTTCGAGAAGGCGTTATGCGACCTTGGAGCTAGTGTGAGTGTCATGCCGAGGGATGTGTTCGAGAAGCTACGCCTACCGATGGAGCCTACGGGAATATGTTTGGAGTTGGGAGACAACTCCATTCGCTATCCCTTGGGCATTGCCGAAGATGTACCCGTGAAGATTGGACACCACTTCATCCCCGTCGACTTCGTTGTGCTCGAGATGGGAGAGAGGGAGAAGCCGCCGCTCATCCTAGGGAGCCCGTTCCTCAAGACCGTGGGAGCAACTATTGATGTTGGCAAGGGGGAGATCATGTTCGATATCAACGGAGAAAGGAGTTCCTTCAAGTTCCGTCCAAGGATTGAGGCATGCAACATGATTGGAGTAAAGGGAGAACCAAAACAAACGGAGGGGCTGAAAAAGAAGAAGGAGCCGAAAAAAATGAACGTAACGAAAATCAAAGAAGGTGTTGCATCCGTCAAGACAAAGGAAGAGAAGCCGCCTGTGAAGACCAAAAAAATGACTAAGCCAACTAAGCCGGAAGACAAGCCCGCGCCCAAGATGGTGCGGAAGTGGGTACCCAAGATTGCAACGCCCGCAAAGAGCGTTGATCCGGAGTAATCAAGTGAAGAAGTCTAGCTATAGACTATAAACGAAGCGCTAGGCGGGAGGCAACCCGTTTCGTCGAGTCAAGAATAAGCTACGGGAGGACAACCCGATTCCAGGTTTTTCGAGTATTTTTAATAATTTAGTTTTTGAGTTTTATTACGCAAAGACATTAGACTTAGAAGTGGTTGAACAATATTAGAGACATAATTCTTGATTGAGTGTTTGCTTTATCATAAACCCTTTGCATGAACCCTCCTATGTGCTTGTTTGATTCTTTTCTTTTCGAGAAACCCCTCAACCAAATAATTTCAGGACCTTAGCTCAACCTTTCACCCTCATTATGGTGCTGAGGTTGGCTTATTTTTCATGCTAAAACCACACGAGTAGAGCCACGATTTATATTCAAGTGTTATAAAAATTCAGCACGTGGTAGGACTCGCGTGAACCTAGAAATCAAAGCTTTTGGTTGGTTTTAAAAATCTTTATCCTTGGTTTCTCTAAGATTAAAATTTTTCTAAGCCTATTCTAATTTTGTTTTATTCAAAATCTTTCTTATTTAGCCAAAATTAGAACCTAAACCTATGCCCCCATGATCAAGCCGGGAAAACGTTCACTCTCAACCGATGAAAGCAAACTATACCGGTGAGACCAAAATCGACGTAGTCGAAAAATATTTTTGACTTACATTTGTTTTTAATGGTTTAAAAACTTCTCTAAAATTGTGCTTGAGCTCTTGCATGGCTCTGAAAAATATTTTAAAATTCGAATTAGAGGAGTGCTTAACCTTAAACGCACCTAAATGGAGGCAATCAAGTTTGAATTAATCATGCATGCACCATTGGATTCCCTTTTATCAACTTTCACCAATTCCACATGCAAAGGACAAGCATGGTGGGCAGCAAGCATCAATTTTGCAGGATTTTCATGGTGGCATGTGAAGCAAGTGGAGCTAGGGAGCATGGACATGACCCAAAGCATGGAGCATCAAGTGGGAGGACCAATAATTCAAGAAAAGGAGTGGACGAGAGCGTTTGGGCGGTGCAACTCGTGGAGCACGCGGGCAGGAAAGTTGCAGAGGCGAAATGATCGTGCTGGGAGAAAGACGCGGCGGGGAGGAACCGGAGGACCCCCGGGCCGGCCGGCCCAGGCCGGCCGGCCTGGGCTATTTAAGGAGCCCCCGGCTCCCGTTTTCTGCAGGCAAGCTTCCCTCTCCTTCCCTTGTTTGTGTGTTCAAGTTTGTGTGCTCAGAACCTCCGTAGACTTAGCCAACCATCCCAAGCTTGATAGCTAAAGAAAAATCCACATCCTTAAATCCACTCAAAGTCCACATCCGAAGCAAAGAGTTTAAGTGCCTAGTTTACCGGTTGCAACCCGGAATTTTAGTTGAAGAAAGAGTGCAGCTGTAACATCCCTCAAATTTAGTGAGGAATGATAATTAGTAAAAATGTGGACTTACAATTTTTGGTGAATCATTGGAGTGCATGTCAACTTACTTAAGGATGTCTTCCATTTCTCTCCCTTAATTCCTAGATCTATTTTGAGCTAAATGAAAATTCCTAGGAAATATAAAAATGTTAGTGTGAGAAACTTGGAGTTCTATTGGTTTTATTTGGAATTTATTTGAGTGGGATTTCAAATTTGAATCTGCATTCAAATTTGAATCTAATTTAGAAAAGGGTTTGGAGGGAAATAGAAAAGGGGAAGGGGGACTGCTTCTGGGCCGCGAGCCCAAGCTCTCGAAGTCTGTCGGGCCACCTCCATCTATTTTTTCCCGCACGCCGCGCCACCCGCGTTCCTTCCCCATTTCAGCCCACCGCGGCCCAGCTAGCGCCGGCCCGCCTCCCACCTACCGCGGCCGCCCCGGGACACCGACAGGCGGGGCCCGGTGACGTCGCCCCCGGCGTCGGCCGTCTTCCTCCCGTCACCCCTTCCTTTTGCTTTTCCCCTTTGCGCTTTGCGACGTCGCCCGAGCTCGGCGCCGCCCCCGCTCGCCCGCCGGCCCGTCCGCGCCCGCCGGAGCGATCCGCGCCGTCCACGCGTCCCGCGTCCCGCCATGCTCTATAAGAGGGCCGCCGCCGCACCACGGGGAAGCCGCAACCCTAGCCGCCGCGGGGGAGTACACCCGCTCCACACCACCTCTCGCCCGCCGGAGGAGGAGGAGGAGGAGGAGGAGGAGAGGAGGAGCCCCCGAGCCCGCCGCCGCCTCACCGTCGACCGCGCGGAGCGGAGACCCACTCACGGAAGCCCGAGGACGCCGCGAAGCCAAGAACCGCGACGCCCCTGCTTCCTCTGCCTCGCGCCGCCGTACCGCGCCGCCGCCTCTACCAGCTCCGCCTCCATCCTCGTCTCTGCACCGCCAATCTTCACCGCCGCCTGCTCGTCGGCCCGTGGCCACCAAGGTGAGGCAAACCCCCTCGCCCTCTGTGGTTGACCCGGCCATCGAGCCGCGGCCCCCCCTTGCGCACGCCATGCCGACCTCGCCGCCGCGCCGCCGCCGCCGGTGATGCCGGCCATCGTGCCGGCCGGGAAGCATGTCTCTGCAGGTGCCACCGTCGTCGTCGCCGCAAGCGCGCGCTCTCGCCGCCGTCTCCTTTCTTTCTCGTACCGCACCGTCCTCGCGCGGCCGACGCACGTCGCGCCGCCGTCGAGCTCCGCAGCGCCGCGTCGCCGGCCTCGCTTCGGTTACGTTCTACCCGCGCCCGTACACGTTCCACTCACCGCAGCCCGGCACCGCGATCGCCTCGACGCATCGTCCACCGTGCTCACGCACGCGGGGCCACCCCGGGCCGGGAGCCGTGCCCGCACCGTGCGCGCCGCCGGCCGCAGCTCGCCGCGGAGGGCAAGAGGCCGTTCCGACAACCAAGGGGGAGAAAAACCCCGGCTTTAGGCGGTTACGCACCCGTAGGACCCGTATCGACCACAAACCGAGCGCTGGACTTCGATAGGAGCCGTCGCCGGCGACCCTCACCGCGCCGCCACCCACACCGTCGCCGCCGCTCCTTGCCATGCCGCGCCGCTGCCCATCCTTGGCCAAAGCGACACACGGCTAAGGGGTAGACCAAATCCCGCTACGCCTCACCCTCACTGCGGTCGCATGTGGGGCCCGGCCGCGCACCTCGCCGCCGGCAAGCCGCCGCCGCGCCGCCGCCGTCCGGGGGCATTTCGCCGAACACCACGCACGCGGGGGGGGGGGGGGGGGGGCCCTAGAGCCTTGCGCACGAGCGCCCACATGCGCGCGTGGCCGCGAAGGATCCCCGGGATCCGGTGCGGCCCGCCACACAGACGCGGGCCACGCGAGAGGGCCACACCACGGCCGGCCGCACGGCGGCCGCCGGATCGGCCGCGGGCCGGCCGGGGGGAGCCAAGCCCCCACCGCGGGCCACGAGGGGACCCCGGCCGCAGCTGGGATCCGGGGATCCCGTGCGGCCGGCCGGTTGGGGAGGGTTTTCTTTTAATTAAAAATTCCGTAAAATTCCTTTTCTCTTCTAAAAATCCTAGAAAATCCATTTTATCTCCGAAAATTACGAAACCTCTTCCAGAAAATTTCTAAAATCTCGAACTACGGGTTGGGATAGTGTTTGTTCCATTTTGGATCTTAATTGCTCTTATTTGGATTTAAGTTGCAATAGGGCCGCTGTTTATTTTCCTTTTTCGCGCTACTAGGAGCAGGAGGAGCCGGAGAGCTGAGCCAGGAGTACGACTACGCCGACGACTTCGCCGCGGAGGACTACCCGCCCCCAGGTTCACGCCCAACCGATTCTGAACTACCCAATAGGCATTGCTGAGTAGAATTGCTAGCGCTTTACTTTATGAATGCATGATTGATGAACCTTGCACTGCCTCTTTATTTACCCTGTCCTTGATTGTCCTACTACTACTATATATGTTTATATGGGCGTGTATGTGCGCCGAGCTTCGCGATGCATGTGTTGGGATGGGAATAGAGGTTCTTGGCGTGTGTGGGGTAAAAATTGGCAGGAGAAGGCGTTTTGGGTACTTTGGCGGGGGTGAGCTCGAAACAACCGATCTGGGATCGGGGATAGGGGTGCACTCCTCAGTGCATCCCTCCTGTTACGGTTTTCGGAGCCTAGGTGTTGGGGTTTTCGTGCGCTTGGAGGACATGAGCTCGCCCGGTCCGAAATCGAGTGGATCAACTTGTTTATAGGACATCGTACACACCACCCCACCGAGAGTGGGGATAGGGCCGTGTTGAGCTCGGCAAGTGCGGAACCATACCTCGCTAGGATGGATAGCGGGGTATCGGTGGGGGAGCGGTGGAGGTGAGACCACCCTCTCGTAGCGACTCCCGTGTGGCCACACGGGAGCATTTCACGCTTCCGGTGTAGTCCCTTCCGAGGGGGCCGCGGCGGCTTTGAGGGCCGGATGCAGGATGGGTTCGTAATTACCGAGAGTTCGCCGGTAGGATGGGCTCGGTCGGCCGTACACCGGCCGGGTACCATTCCGGGATGGGTACAGGTGTACACGCTCTGCAGAGTCGTTCGATCTATAGCTATAGCCGCGTCCTCGGTCATGGACATTGCCTAGAAGACGTACTTGATCCTCATGTTTTGGGATTTCTACCTACCCCCTATAGAGGAGAGTGTGGTGAGCCGTGGTTACAGCCGGCTAGAGGAGAGAGGCTCCATCTACCTCGTCGATCCGGTTGTAATCATTGAGATGCGAGGAGAGGAAGTTCTCGCATCGCCCCTAGATGGGAGTAGGAGATGGTGACGGGCCTTCCGGGTGACCCGCTTGGATCCGGTGGTGTCGAGAGACTTGGGTTTTGGGATATTGATGGAGAATCCTTGTTTATACTCTCGTCGCATAGGAAACCCCGCCCCGTTTCCTTGTCTACTCTTTTTTCCCTATAGAATATAGGCCACTTAAAGCTGCATACGGTTGGTGACGTGGACCTATCCCACTCCTTGGGGATAGACTTTGGGTGTGCAGGGTACGAGTCCGACTTCGACTGCAACGCCTACGGATGGTACGACTGAGGGATGCGTCGCTTCGCTCGAGTTGCCTGTGGTGGGAAGAATAAAGATGGAGACCCTTCTGAGAAGATAGCTACCGTTGCGTAGAATTTTCACTCTGATTCGGCCCAAGAGGCTTGTAATGATGTACTCCATAATGGACATGTAATAAATTAATGTACTATTAACTTTATGTGATGCGATGTATGACTTTGTGTATCATTCCGTGAGACGTTACGTACGCGATAGCCACCGATCCAGGGACTATCGCGATGGTACGTGGATTCGGGTTTTCTATGAAAATCCGGGTTTTACGAGGTGGTACCAGAGCCATGCTTGACCGTAGCACGTATCCCTAGGAAAGGTCGATAGAAATAGGACTCTATACGCTCTACCTTTATAGTTATACCCTTGAGCTATGTTATAAAACTCGTTCCCTCTTTAAAAATTTCTTACTCACCTGCGCTGATGAAAATTTCTTGCGTTTCACAGGAGATGGAGCACCAGGTCGCGGAGATCACCCCCGAGACGTGCGGGGCGATCTGCCACTGGATGGAGAGGGCCCTTCTCAGGCTTGGAGTCCCTCCGACCTACGTCACGTACCGCGCCGAGTACGTCCCCGCCGTGACCGGGGTGGATGGTGCTCGCACGGCCGCCGTGCTCCCTCACCCGAGTCTCCCCGGGTTTAAGGGAGAGGTCCGCGCGCCGCCGCACTCACCGTCGCGACCGCGCTCGACGTCGCCTGCCGCCAGGCCCTGGGCTGCCTACTCGCACAGTACCGCGCCTCCTTCGAGACCGGGACTCTTCGGCTGCTGCCCCGGATTACCGGCGCCTCGCACCGCTCGTGGACGGAGTTCCTTCGTACGAGGGGATCCAGGACGACGTCGACGCTGCTCCCCCTTCCGCGAGACCGACGAGACTCGGTGGAGACCGCCGCCTACTTGGTCGACCTCGACAAGTACACGCGCCGACTGGAGGACGAGTCACGTACCCTCTACGGCCGGGTCGGGGACGCCACCATCGACGCGCTCCGGGACCGCCCCCCGCCGCGCCAGCCGGAGAGGGAGAACACCGCTCTACGCCACCGTGTTCGCCGGCTCGAGTTGAGCCTCGACCGCACGACCACCGTCCCCGCTCGCGGTCCGAGAGGGAGAGGGTGGACACCGGGGAGGAGATGCCGCACGCCAAGGAGGACCTACGCAGCCGACCGCGAGTCGAACAGCCGAAGGACAAGCTCGAGCGCGAGGACGACCTCGCTCACGGTGCGCGCTCACCCGCCGGTGTGAGCGGCTCAAGGTGGAGAAGGCCGGAGAAGAGCCGAGCGGACAACGTCGCCAACATCGCATGGCTCACGCGCACGGCCGTCTACCTGAGGGACAAGGCCGAGAGACTGAGGAGGACTTGGGAGGACGCCGACTCGCTTCGTGTGGACGAGCTCTTCGAGCTCAACGGAGAGCTACCCCCCGAGTCTCAGCGAGAGATTCGCACTGAGACCTTCGAGCTGCACCAGTCACGCCTCAAGCTCCACCTGTGCCCGATGGCCCGTCTGCCGACTCCCGTCGAGACCGAGGAGGTTCGAGAGGCTCACGCCTTGGTGTCCCGGATCTTCCCGCCGGACTACCCCGCCGAGGACCGCTACCCCGTCACGTACCAGCGGGCACGCACGGAGTAGAGAGCTGAGCAGGAGGCATGACCTAGAGTAGTGTTCCATGCTAGTAGTTCCCATGAGATGTACCATGCAGCCGCGAGCATGTTCCGGTGCATGAAGAGAGTCATGCCACACCATGTAGACACTACCCTTTTGAGATTGTACCGATGCATTAGATCGTTGACTTGTTGCTGCTACCCCAAGGTCTGAGCCAGCCTCAGGGGAGCAAGTGTAATAATCATGTTTGTTAAGTGCTTGGGTCTTAATGATGTTATTTGTGTCTTAATGCATCTTCTGCTTGAGTGTAGGATATATTTAGAACTATTTTCTTAAATGCTTAAGACTCATGTGTGAGTTGGTGAGCGACGTGCGTAAACACCTTTCTTTTCCCTTATGTTTTCAGAAGGATGTCGATCCGCCGCTCCAACCGACTGATAGCTCGCCTCGAGGAGGCAGCTGCTGAGGAAGAAGCCCAGCTGGGGCGTGGACGCGGCCGTGGCCGTGGCCGTCCACCCCTGCGTGGAGGAGCCTTGGGGGTTAGGGGCCGAGGTGACGAGGCACCGCCACCGCCGCCCGAGAACCCTGAGGCCGAGGTTGGGCAAGGAGCAGCCGCGCAAGGCCGCCCCCGAGCCGGAGCAGCCGCCACCACCCCCACCTAACTTGGTGGAAGTGATGGCGCTCCAGACTCAGCTGATGCAGAGGATGGCGGAGGCCATGGAGCACCGTGGCAACGGTGGGAACCGCGTCGCTCCTCAGGACGAGGACCTCACGCGAAAGATCGAGAGGTTCATCCGCCTCAAGGCCCCCACCTTCAGCTACTCGGATGACCCACTCGAGGCCAACGACTGGCTGAGGGTGATCGAGACCAAGCTCGACCTCACCGTCTGCTCCGACGAGGAGTGTGTCGCTATCGCTGCACACCAGCTGGAGGGTCCTGCCAAGGCGTGGTGGGACAACTACACTGCCACCCACCCGAACCCAGCGTTCATCACCTGGCTGGAGTTCTGCGAGGCGTTTCGCGAGCGCACCTTCCCGACGAGCCGCCGGTCCGTAAGGCGCGGGAGTTTCGCACCATGACTCGTGGGTGCGATGAGGGTCGAGGAGTACGAGCATCACTTCATGAAGATGATGCGGTACGCCCCCGACGACACCAACACCGACCGAAGAAGCGGCTTCGGTTCCCCGCGAGGCCTTCACCACGGCCTTCGCCGTGCGCCGAAGGCAAGTGAGCACAAGTCCCTCGCGCCATCTCGTCAACCGCGCCATCGCGGTCGAGGACGAGAGGAGGGGCCACGAGGAATGCATGAGGGGCAAGAAGAGGATGGGAGATCGGGATCGGCCCGGCCGATCCTTCCGTGCCGAGAAGCGGACGAGCAACATGCCGAGGGGGAGCTACCGCCCGGGCACAACCAGCCCCGGGCGTGGCTTCGGAGGTAGTGGACGTAGCCCGTTCCCCGGAGGGAGGAACCCCGCTACCCCCGACAGACCGGAGGCTACACCCGTGCTCCACCGAGCGCCGCGCGACCCGCCGCAGAGGCTTCACCGTCACCGCTTCGCGTGTGGCAAGCCGTGCCACAAGTCCTACGACCGCCCCGACAAGAAGGCCGCCGCCACCCCCGCGAGGGCACCTCGCTCCAGAAGCCGACCTCCTCGGCCGCACCGCCCCGCCGCCGGCCGTGGGAGGCCGAACCACCTCACCGAGGAGGAGGCCGCCGATGCCCCCGACGTCGTGATCGGTAAGTTTTTGGTTTGTGGTACTTCGCTCTCGGTTCTCTTTGACACCGGTGCAACCGGGTCTTACATCACCTCTCGGTTCGTGAGTAAACTTTCCCTCCCTACAACCACCCGAACGATGCCCATCATCACGAGCTCTCCGCTCGGGGATATCCGATGCACCCTGCTGTGCAAAGGAGTGGAAGTGGTCATCCAAGGCCACACATTCTATGGGGATCTTACCGTGCTTCGCCATCCCATGGTATCGACGTGATATTGGGAATGGATTGGATCACGCCCACAAAGGGGTCATCTCCACTTCACCGAGACCGGTGACACCGCCGCACCCCCGACGGGATAAGGGTGACCTTCGAGCCAATGAAGTCTCGAGACATACCGGCCGTATACGGCCTTCACACGAAGGCCATATCGTACGTGCCGTAGTCCGTGAGTTTGAGGATGTGTTTCCGCAGGAGTTGCCCGGTTACCTCCCCGATCGTGATGTGGAGTTCGTTATTAACCTGGTGCCGGGAACGGCGCCGATAGCCCGCAGTCCGTACCGTATGGCGCAGGTTGAGCTGAAACCGTTGAAGGCGAGCTAGACTCGCTACTCGAGAAAGGGTTCATTCGGCCGAGTGCCTCACCCTGGGGTTCACCGGCATTATTCGTGCCGAAGAAGGATGGGACGCAACGTCTATGCGTCGACTACCGCGCCCGAACGCGGTGACCATCAAGAACAAGTACCCACCGCCCAGATTGATGATTTGATGGATCGACCGAGGCAAGCCAAGTACTTCAAAGAAGATTGATCTCCCGGTCGGTTACCACCGTATGAAGATCCGTCCGGAGGACATCCACAAGACGGCATTCGTAACCGGTATGGGCGGTATGAGTACACGGTCGTGTCGTTTGGCCCGACCAATGCCCCGCATACTTCATGAACATGATGAACAAGGTCTTCATGGACGAGTTGGACAAGTGTGTCGTCGTCTTCATTGACGATATACCGGTCTACTCCCGCACGACGAGAAGAGCACGAAGAGCACCCGAGGATCGTACCGGGGAAGCTCGGACAAAGCATCGCTTGTACGCCAAGTTCGGCAAGTGTGAGTTCGGGATGGAGGAAGTCGCGTTTCGGGTCATGTGTTGTCGCCTAAAGGAGTTGCCGTAGATCCGAGCAAGATTGAGGCCGTATCGAAGTGGCGATCCACCGAAGTCCGTGACAGAGATCCGCAGCTTTTCTCGGTTTGGCCGGGTACTACCGCCGGTTTATCGAGAACTTCTCCAAGATCGCCAAGCCCATGACAGAACTGTTGAAGAGCAACACGCCGTATGTTTGGTCAGACAAATGTGAGGCCAGTTTCCAAGAGCTCAAAACCCGTCTCACCACTACCCCGGTCCTGACCCTGCCCGACGCGAGCAAGGATTTCGTGGTGTTCTGTGACGCGTCGAGGCAAGGACTTGGCTGCGTGTTGAGGCAAGGTAGTGGCATACGCTTCACGGCAGCTAAGGAAGCATGAGGAGAACTACCCTACACACGACCTCGAGCTAGCCGCTGTCATTCATGCGTTGAAGATATGGAGGCACTATCTGATGGGAAACAAGTGCGACATCTACACGGATCACAAGAGTCTGAAGTATATCTTCACCCAGTCGGAGTTAAACCTGAGGCAAAGGAGATGGCTAGAGCTGATCAAGGACTACGACCTGAGCATTCACTACCACCCTGGTAAGGCAAACGTCGTGGCCGACGCTCTGAGCCGCAAGCACTACTGCAGCAACCTGATGGTGCGAGAGGAACAACCCGCCTTACATGAAGAGCTAGAAAAGCTGAGCTTAGAGATTGTGGAGGAGGGGCAGTTGAACCAGTTGAGGGTGAAATACACACTCGAAGACCAGATCCGCCAAGCTCAGAAGGGGTGTCCAGAGACCCAAGAGGTAAAACGCCTGATGGAGAATGGCAAAGCAGCTGACTATCGTCTCGACGAACAAGGTACACTGTGGCTGAAGGACCGCATCTGCGTGCCTCAGGACAAGGAGATTCGGGACTCGATCCTTAAAGAGGCCCACGATTCTCGATACTCGATCCACCCTGGCTGTACCAAGATGTACAAAGACCTGAAAGTACGGTTTTGGTGGGAGAAGATGAGGGAAGACATTGCTGAATACGTCGCTCGATGCGACACGTGCCAGCGAGTGAAGGCTGAACACCAGAGGCCTGCCGGACTGCTACAACCTCTCGAGATACCCACGTGGAAGTGGGATGATATCAGTATGGACTTCATTGTGGGGTTGCCACGCACGCAGAAAGGGAATGACTCCATATGGGTGATTGTTGATCGGCTGACCAAGGTAGCACATTTCTTACCAGTTAGGGCGGATTACCGCGTAAGCCGACTTGCGGAACTATACGTAGACAACATCCTGAAGCTTCATGGGGCTCCAAGGAGCATTGTGTCAGACCGAGGGCCCCGCTCACCGCTCGCCCGGGAAGAGCTTACACGCTTCTATGGGCACCCAATCGAACTACGGCACGGCGTTCCACCCACGGCACCGACGGACGGACGGAGAGGGTAAACCAGGTACTAGAAGACTTGCCGAGAGCTTGTGTGTTGACCTATGGATCGGATCGGGAGAAGAGCCCGTCATATGCCGAGTTCTCATACAACAACGGCTACCGAGCCGGCTTGAAGATGGCTCCGTTCGAAGCCCCGTATGGCGAAAGTGTCGGACACCGTTGATGTGGTCCGAGGTGGGGGAGCGAACCTTTTTCGGTCCCGCCACTATTGTTGAGGCCGAGGAAAATGTCGCCAAGGTACGAGAGAACTTGAAGATAGCTCAGAGCAGACAGAAGAGCTATGCCGACGCCAAACGGAAGGACGTCTCGTTTGAAGTAGGGGATCACGTCTACTTGAAGGTGTCACCCCTCCGAGGTACGAAGAGGTTCCACATCAGGGGGAAACTGTCCCCTAGGTACGTTGGGCCCTACCCCATTGTGAGTAAGGTCGGAAAGGTGGCTTACAAACTCGAGCTACCTCCGGAACTTGCGGGAGTTCACCCGGTGTTCCATGTTTCCCAACTACGAAAGTGTGTGGTCATCGAGAAGAGAGTGCCTACTCAGGCGCTAGACGTCCAGGAAACCCTGGAGTACTTGGAGTACCCGGTTCGGATTCTGGACTGGGCGGAGAAATCAACCAGGAACACCACCACGCGCTTCTGCAAGGTGCTCTGGAGTAATCACTCCGAGCGCGAAGCCACGTGGGAGGAGTCAGCATTGAGGGAGAAATACCCTCATCTCTTCGAAGCGGAGGTAACTTCTTAATCTCGAGGACGAGATTCTTGTGAGGGGGGGAGTCCTGTAACATCCCTCAAATTTAGTGAGGAATGATAATTAGTAAAAATGTGGACTTACATTTTTTGGTGAATCATTGGAGTGCATGTCAACTTACTTAAGGATGTCTTCCATTTCTCTCCCTTAATTCCTAGATCTATTTTGAGCTAAATGAAAATTCCTAGGAAATATAAAAATGTTAGTGTGAGAAACTTGGAGTTCTATTGGTTTTATTTGGAATTTATTTGAGTGGGATTTCAAATTTGAATCTGCATTCAAATTTGAATCTAATTTAGAAAAGGGTTTGGAGGGAAATAGAAAAGGGGAAGGGGGATCGCCTCGGGCCGCGAGCCCAAGCTCTCGAAGTCTGTCGGGCCACCTCCATCTATTTTTTCCCGCACGCCGCGCCACCCGCGTTCCTTCCCCATTTCAGCCCACCGCGGCCCGGCCTAGCGCCGGCCCGCCTCCCACCTACCGCGGCCGCCCGGGACACCGACGGGCGGGGCCCGTGTGACGTCGCCCCCGGCGTCGCCCGTCTTCCTCCCGTCACCCCTTCCTTTTGCTTTTCCCCTTTGCGCTTTGCGACGTCGCCCGAGCTCGCCGCCGCCCGCCGCCCGCCCGCCACCGTCCGCGCCCGCCGGAGCGATCCGCGCCGTCCACGCGTCCCGCGTCCCGCCATGCTCTATAAGAGGGCCGCCGCCGCACCACGGGGAAGCCGCAACCCTAGCCGCCGCGGGAGAGTACACCCGCTCCACACCGCCTGTGCCCGCCGGAGGAGAAGGAGGAGGAGGAGGAGAGGAGGAGCCCCGGAGCCCGCCGCCAGCTCACCGTCGACCGCGCGGAGCCGGAGACCCACTCACGGAAGCCCGAGGACGCCGCGAAGCCAAGAACCGCGACGCCCCCGCTTCCTCTCGCCTCGCGCCGCCGTACCGCGCCGCCGCCTCTACCGCCCTCCGCCTCCATCCTCGTCTCTCGCACCGCCAATCTTCACCGCCGCCCTCGCTCGTCGGCCCGTGGCCACCAAGGTGAGGCAAACCCCCCTCGCCCTCTCGTGGTTGACCCGGCCATCGAGCCGCGGCCCCCCCCTTGCGCACGCCATGCCGACCTCGCCGCCGCGCCGCCGCCGCCGGTGATGCCGGCCATTGTGCCGGCCGGGAAGCATGTCTCCGCAGTGCCACCGCCGCCGCCGCCGCAAGCGCGCGCTCTCGCCGCCGTCTCCTTTCTTTCCGTACCGCACCGTCCTCGCGCGGCCGACGCACGTCGCGCCGCCGTCGAGCTCCGCAGCGCCGCGTCGCCGGCCTCGCTGCGTTACGTTCTACCCGCGCCCGTACACGTTCCACTCACCGCAGCCCGGCACCGCGATCGCCTCGACGCATCGTCCACCGTGCTCACGCACGCAGGGCCACCCCGGGCCGGAGCCGTGCCCGCACCGTGCGCGCCGCCGGCCAGAGCTCTGCCGCGGAGGGCAAGAGCCGTTCCGGACAACCAAGGGGGAGAAAAACCCCAGCTTTAGGCGGTTACGCACCCGTAGGACCCGTATCGACCACAAACCGAGCGCTGGACTTCGATAGGAGCCGTCGCCGGCGACCCTCACCGCGCCGCCACCCACACCGTCGCCGCCGCTCCTTGCCATGCCGCGCCGCTGCCCATCCTTGGCCAAAGCGACACACGGCTAAGGGGTAGACCAAATCCCGCTACGCCTCACCCTCACTGCGGTCGCATGTGGGCCCAGCCGGCGCACCTCGCCGCCGGCAAGCCGCCGCCGCGCCGCCGCCGTCCGGGGCATTTCGCCGAACACCACGCACGCGGGGGGGGGGGGGGGGGGGGGAAACGCCCTAGAGCCTTGCGCACGAGCGCCCACATGCGCGCGTGGCCGCGGAAGGATCCCCGGGGATCCGGTGCGGCCCGCCACACAGACGCGGGCCACACCACGGCCGGCCGCACGGCGGCCGCCGGATCGGCCGCGGGCGGCCGGTGGGGAGCCAAGCCCCACCGCGGGCCACGAGGGACCCCGGCCGCAGCTGGGATCCGGGGATCCCGTGAGGCCGGCCGGTTGGGGAGGGTTTTCTTTTAATTAAAAATTCCAGAAAATTCCTTTTCTCTTCTAAAAATCCTAGAAAATCCATTTTATCTCCGAAAATTACGAAACCTCTTCCAGAAAATTTCTAAAATCTCGAACTACGGGTTGGGATAGTGTTTGTTCCATTTTGGATCTTAATTGCTCTTATTTGGATTTAAGTTGCAATAGGGCCGCTGTTTATTTTCCTTTTTCGCGCTACTAGGAGCAGGAGGAGCCGGAGAGCTGAGCCAGGAGTACGACTACGCCGACGACTTCGCCGCGGAGGACTACCCGCCCCCAGGTTCACGCCCAACCGATTCTGAACTACCCAATAGGCATTGCTGAGTAGAATTGCTAGCGCTTTACTTTATGAATGCATGATTGATGAACCTTGCACTGCCTCTTTATTTACCCTGTCCTTGAATGTCCTACTACTACTATATATGTTTATATGGGCGTGTATGTGCGCCGAGCTTCGCGATGCATGTGTTGGGATGGGAATAGAGGTTCTTGGCGTGTGTGGGGTAAAAATTGGCAGGAGAAGGCGTTTTGGGTACTTTGGCGGGGGTGAGCTCGAAACAACCGATCTGGGATCGGGGATAGGGGTGCACTCCTCAGTGCATCCCTCCTGTTACGGTTTTCGGAGCCTAGGTGTTGGGGTTTTCGTGCGCTTGGAGGACATGAGCTCGCCCCGATCTGAAATCGAGTGGATCAACTTGTTTATAGGACATCGTACACACCACCCCGCCGAGAGTGGGGATAGGGCCGTGTTGAGCTCGGCAAGTGCGGAACCATACTCGCTTAGGATGGATAGCGGGGTATCGGTGGGGGAGCGGTGGAGGTGAGACCACCCTCTCGTAGCGACTCTCGTGTGGCCACACGGGAGCATTTCACGCGCTCCGGTGTAGTCCCTTCCGAGGGGGGGACAGCTTTGAGGGCCGGATGCAGGATGGGTTCGTAATTACCGAGAGTTCGCCGGTAGGATGGGCTCGGTCGGCCGTACACCGGCCGGGTACCATTCCGGGATGGGTACAGGTGTACACGCTCTGCAGAGTCGTTCGATCTATAGCTATAGCCGCGTCCTCGGTCATGGACATTGCCTAGAAGACGTACTTGATCCTCATGTTTTGGGATTTCTACCTCCCCCCTATAGAGGAGAGTGTGGTGAGCCGTGGTTACAGCCGGCTAGAGGAGAGAGGCTCCATCTACCTCGTCGATCCGGTTGTAATCATTGAGATGCGAGGAGAGGAAGTTCTCGCATCGCCCCTAGATGGGAGTAGGAGATGGTGACGGGCCTTCTGGGTGACCAGTTGGATCCGGGTGGTGTCGAGAGACTTGGGTTTTGGGATATTGATGGAGAATCCTTGTTTATACTCTGCTGCTGCATAGGAAACCCCAGCCGTTTCCTTGTCTACTCTTTTTTCCCTATAGAATATAGGCCACTTAAAGCTGCATACGGTTGGTGACGTGGACCTATCCCACTCCTTGGGGATAGGCTCGTGGGTGTGCGGGATACGAGTCCGACTTCGACCGCAACGCCGACGGATGGTACGACTGAGGGATGCGTCGCTTCGCTCGAGTTGCCTGTGGTGGGAAGAATAAAGATGGAGACCCTTCTGAGAAGATAGCTACCGTTGCGTAGAATTTTCACTCTGATTCAGCCAAGAGGCTTGTAATGATGTACTCCATAATGGACATGTAATAAATTAATGTACTATTAACTTTATGTGATGCGATGTATGACTTTGTGTATCATTCTGTGAGACGTTCTGTACGCGATAGCCACTGATCCAGGGACTATCGCGATGGTACAGGGATTCGGGTTTTCTATGAAAATCCGGGGTTTTACAGCAGCAACCATGTGGAAGAAGACCACAAGTCTCTTCTCCAAGAAGAAGAGTTCGTCGTCGTCCAAGCCGTCATCAACCACATCTTCGAGGAGGCACTCGGTTTCCGAGTCTCCCCGGAGCATGGAGACGGACACGGCACCACCGAGGAGGAACAACGCTCTCCTCCTTGGTGGTATGAGGGCTGCGAGAAGCACTTCCATGAGGTTCACCGAACCTCGTGGGCACACGGAGGAGCAGCCCGCGCCACCACGACGATCGACTCGCTCAACCGCACCACCTCCTTACACCCCGACACGCTCTTCGTACGGCTTCATCATCTTGTCGGCGGAGGAGGAGGAGAGGCTCGCCAATCTTGAGAAGAGGCTTGTGCCGAATGTCGAGTTCGACGACCAAGCACTCTACACCTTGGGTTTTTGCACCGACATATACTATATGTTGGGGCACCTCGGATGGGTGCGCTTCTCCAACGGAATATCGGTGGACACCCATTTGGGTTACGCCTTGGAAATTTTGATGACTATTGCACCCATCGTTGATGATGATGGGGTGCAAAGCTTGTCATTCCGGTTGGAGGGAATCGAGCAAGTGGTTCCCTACGAGCACGTTAGGGAGCCGCTTGGATTCCACAAGGGAGCTCCGGAGAAAGTTGACGTGCCACCCGGCATGTTGGCGGGATTTTGGAACATGATCTCCGGAGAAGCCCATCAACAACGCAATTGCATCCGCAACCCCATTATCCGGATATTTCACTCTTGGATGTGCAAGAGGATATTGGGGAGGATGAAGGAAACAAAGGTGACCGACACGGAGTTGAATTGGCTATACTCGGCTTTAATTGCAGGCAGCCAATAGACCCCTCTTACCTCATGATCAACCGTTGGTGTTGTGAAGCAACATCGGGGGCGGGTAATATTGGTTCGGGGTGTTACCTCTCCATGTTGGCCTTTTCCTTGCGACCGGGGATCGCAAGAAACCCCGCTCACCTTTTGCGTGGTACCTCTCTCGGTTTTGAGTATTTGCGGCAAGGCAAATACATTAGTGGAGATGAGAGAGGAGGTTATCGATTGGCCATTGTAAACCTACCCCTTCCGAACGAGAGGCTTAGGCTTTTCGCCGAAGGAAGGGAAGATTGGTTGGAAGAGGGACTACTTGTCCCTGCAAGGAAGAACAAAAGAGGAAGAATCGTAGAGGAGGGAACATCCTCCGCACAAGCGAGTGGAGCACAACCCAATGTGCAACCATTCGGCGGAGTCCCTCCTTCGCCAAGTTATTACGGAGGGTCACAAGGACAAGCATGGGGGGGGTGGTGCACCGGTACCCCCACAAAATTATGTTGTGCCCAACGCTAACTTCGCGGAGTCCTACGCTCATCATCCCCAACCACAACAAAGCATGGCCATTATTGGAGGGTATGCTGCAAGAAATGCTCAAAACATCGCAGCCATCCAATCTAACGCAGCCCAAGTCGGTGAAGGCAACGCAAATATTGCCTTTGAACTTGGACGCCTTCACCTTGTGGAGCCAAATCAATTCGACGGAGGAAGCGTTCAGTCATATTATGAGCAAGGGTATTATTATCAAGACTACCAACATCAACCACCGGCGGAGGACTAGAAGATTTAGGAACTTTAGTTTTCTTTTCTTTTCTTTTTCTCTGTAATTTTCAGCTTTTGCTTATGTGTGTTTGCGTAGTATTTTCTGTTTTTATTTAAATTTCAGCAAGCTTGTTTTGTTTATTTTCAGTATGTATTTCAACTTGATGTCACCATTAATAAAGACACCACCTTGATTATATCATTGGAAAAGTTACAAAATTCGTGCCATGATGATATATGATTAAAATTGCAGCTTTGTTCATCTTTGTAATTGATTTATGCATGTTTAAGCTAGTGCTCTCTTAAAAATACAGATCTGAATTTAATTAAATGCTAGCTTAATTTTCAGCGGAGGTTATGATTAAAATAAAGACCCATAGTGTTTTATGTGCTCTCAAGTTATGAATAGATTAAAGATGTCTTTTATGCTCAAAAATATTGCTAACCTTGTCACAAATATCACTTGTGTGTTGCTCAACCTATCCAAAGCCTTATATATATTTGAGTGCATAAACCTTAGTGTACAAGATTTATTTTTGAGTGAGTTATTGCAGGCCATGATTTCTCTGGCCCGAGACTAAGAAGCTGGTCATTCCATTTTTGCGTATCTATCTTTTTGCTAGCCTTTTATCTGTGCATTGTGTATCCCCGCATCGGTGATCTCACAAACTTCGCCGGATATCCACCCTTAAACCAAATATCATTTTTTGTGATTACCTCCTTAACCACAACCTATCGTTGAGAATGGATCATCAATTCAAGGAAGATCGCAAGACGGTGCCAACGTTGAAGATTTCAAGTATCTCTCCAAGGAAAAATATTCCGGTACCTACCTTATTTTTCGCCTCTTTGCTCGAGGACGAGCAACGTCTAAGCATGGGGGAGGAGGTAGGTACGGTGCAGTTTTAGAGTTCAAAGGGGAATATTTTAAAAAAAAATGATGATGAAAGAAAAAAAAATCCAGTGATGCTCATGACTTTCAAGGTATAAAAAAATCAAAACTTCGTTGTGAAAGTCATGGACTGAATATATGACGAGAAAAAAAAATGAATGAGTGAAAGAAAGAAAAGAAGGAGAAATATGAGAAAGAGAAAAAAATGTGCGTAAAGTAAACTCCCCGACTCTCTAAAAGTGCATTCAAGGCTTCAAGTTAAAAAGATCCATTCTCATTTTTCCAACCATGTGCAATCCGATAACGAGGACTTCCTTTGTGCCTTGGGATCACTCTTTGCCATTTGCACATGTCCACTTATCTAAAAGTGTGTGTATTTTTCTCTTTCCCCTCCTTGATTTAACATTATTTTCCAATGACCTTTTTGACGAGTCTCGGTAAGACCATGAGAAGCTTGTCTTGTTTTGACAACACCTCATTTATAAAATCTTGTTAGGACTAAACTTTCCCAAAGCTCCATATAAAGCCTAACACATATATATGAGAGGGAAAGGAGTAGAATATATAGGCTTGAGAGACAAGTGAGATGAGAGTTCATGAGCAACATACGTGATGATTTAAATTTGTGAACTTGGTTTAAGCTTTTCTTTATCTCGTTCTTTATTTCAAAAATTCTGAGATCTATTTAAAACTTTGTGAGCATGTTAATACTTGTGGGATAAGCTTAATAAGAATCTACCCTCCGTAGAGATGAAGGCTAGCACATTATGGAACTTTAATGAATTAAAATTTTGAGAGCATTATGTTTTCTCATGTGTAATCAAGTGCAAAGTTTAAACATTGTTTAGCAATGATGATATCCATCGAAGGCTTACTCGAGGACGAGCAAGGTTTAAGCATGGGGGAGATGTTGACGGTGAAAATCCGTCAACCTAGCCATGAGTTTATCTTCGGTGTTGGCATGAGTTTTATACCTTATCCATTGGTACTAACCCCCGTGGTATAACAAGTTCACGTGTGCATGTCGGTTTTGGAGTTTAATGTTTATGCAGGGTTTTAGTGTTGAATGCAAGACTTTCGGGATAAGTTCATCAAGCACCTCATGACAAGACCTTGAAGTCCCGAACAAGTCATGCAATGAAGCAAAATTAACTCCAAGAAGCCGGGGACTTGATCCGAGAAGACGACGACTCCGTGGACCCGACCGTAAAAGTGCCGAATCTTGCAAGACAAGGAGTTGAGTCCAATTCGGAGAGAAACCGACGACATGGACCTACATGCGAAGGGGGAAGCATCCAGAAGCAAGGGAACCGACGTCGGGCAAAGGAGCCCACGGCCGGGCCTAAATGGGCCCGTGCCGGCCGGCCCGGGCCCGGTCGGCCCAGGCCCATTTAGGGCCCAAACCCGTCCTCCTTTGCCCTAGCCGCCAATCGGGCTATTTATAGTCCCCTGACCGAGAGACACGCAGAGAAGATTTCGTCTTCGGCCGCTGAGAAGCAGGGAAGAGAGGGACACCATCTCGGAGAGGAGAGGGTCGAGCTAGTTGACTAGGGTTCCCCTAGCCGACGTGGGAACCTTGCACGGAAGACCACGTCGGAGTTCCCGGAGCTAGAAGCAAGATCAAGGAAGGATCCCGGTGGTGATCTTGTGTATGTATCATTGTTATAGTTGAATTATCAAGTTGAATCTTTTCCCGCCGATCAAGTGTTTCCTCGAAGATTTCGTTTTTCGATCGGCTTTGCTTATTCCAATTCTATTCTCGAGATAGATTACATAGGGTGTTCTTGTAGCCGCGGTGGCTAGAGGTACACGCCGGATCTTCCGAAAGAATCTCGACTTGTCTTTTGACTCGCCCTAAGCTCCCCGCATGAATAGGGATACGTTGTGACAGAACGGGGGTCTCGAAAGGCGGATGTTTTCGGATTTGGACGGGAAACCACGATTTAAAGAGGCTTCTATTAAGATTCGATTTGCTACTTCTTCTCTTGCTTGGAACTTCAACAAAAGGCTTACCCCGATCCCTCCAGATCGGTTTATCTACCCAATCTTACTTTGTTTTCTCCGATTTTTAGTAGATTAGATCTGTTTTGTGTCTTTAACTTAGATGCATTAGGTTCTTTATCGAAGATTGCAGTTATTTGGCTTTAATAGATTAAGTCTTGCGTCACACATTTGTTCCACGGATTCGATACCTTGGGTTCACCACTCGAGGGAAGAAGGGTCCCTTGACTACGACGGGAGACTTGTACGCTTGCGAGTCACGAACGAACTTTGATACAATTATTAACCGTCAACAAAAGATCATAAAAGAGATATAGCCGATCCAAACCCATCTAGATTGGGCAAAGATGTGTTACATGAATTAAAACGTAAAGTAAAACTCAAGATAACACGGGATAACTTAATGAATCTAATGGATCTTGCCAAAATCCAATAGAGCCGATAACTAGCTTCAAGCCAGATCTTAGCCTACCGCATGGCTCATGATCTAACAAGAAACCCTCTTGAACCAAGCTTGAATCTACCGCATGACACGAAGCATGGTAACAAGACTACTTGCATCAGATCTAAATCCACCGCATGATACTAGACATGATACAAGGTTGCCGGTACTCACGGAGGTCGACGAATCGATTGGCCCTCTCGAAGAACTCGACGACACGACAAGGACTCTAGGGTTTGGCGTAAGGCCGGTGTGTATTGAAGAATGATCGTATTTGTTACATACATTCAGGGGTCATATTTATACCCTGTTGAGTACAACTGCGAATGGATTCATTGCCTAACTAAACTTGATCGCCTATCCATCCATTCGTCTCCCCTGATTGAGCCACGTCACCGTCCAATCCCGCAAAATCGCCCCTTCCGTTCCTTTGCCGAACCGGAGCGCATAGCCGACCGCAGATCTCTTTGCCGAAAATCCCTGAAAATATCCTTCCTTCCACCGACGGACTCTTTTTCGAACCGACCCACAGTCGACTCCTTACCAAATTTTGGTGTTAACACATGCCCCTTCAATTGTGGGATAAAAGTAATTTTGTTCCACAATTGACTCCGCCCACGAATCCTTGAATCAAATCTCGTCAACAACCGTTCTTCGCAATCCGCCGAATCTTCGTCCGCATCCAACCCTAGATCCCCTCGTTCCGAGCTCGAACCTCCAATGGCAACTCGTAACCAAGCCGCTCGTAAATTCATCCCCCGCAAACCTTGTTCGGCATTAGGTTTTCAATTTTACCTGAGATTTTCCTTTTCCGCTTTCTTCCAGGAGCCTTCTACTGCTCTTTTGATTCCTATCGAGGCCAATTCGCAGTCTTACTACCTTGGTCCTGTAGGGAATCCTGACCCTCGAGATCTTATTGCCGCTGAATCTCAGAGAATCCCTTTCAAGGCAGCTTTGTCTCCACCTCCTCAGTGGCAAGATGCGTTCAAGAACTGGCCTTTGCCCCCAATTGCAGGCTGGAAGACTTGGTATCGGAGGATTCTTGTAGATAAGAGTGGATTGACCAACCTGGATGCTCTCCGTATCGCCCAATGCTTGGAGCTATCCGTGGCTGAGACCCCCAAGAATGAAGATCTTCTGATAGCCGCATGCCACTTCTGGTCAAATGGCGTCAACGCCTTCCTTTTTGGGCATGGCCCAATGTCTCCAACCTTGGCCGATGTATATATGATCACTGGCCTTGACATCACCGGGTCTGTCCAGCCCTGGGACTTCAAAAACTCTTCACGCCGGCATGTGGGTAAAGCCAGGGAACGGCTACAAGAATTATATCTTGAAGCACATGAAAGACAATCCCCTTGGCGATGTTGAATACAGAGCTTTTCTGAACATGTGGCTGTGCAGATTCGTTTTCTGTGGCAAAGCCAACGAGCCCACTTTGAACCATATCGCAATGGCGATTCATCTGGCTGGTGGCAATCGCCTCCCTCTCGGGAAAATTCTTCTTGGGCGCGTATATCATATGCTTCATCGATCGTTACCCAAATGTACACCGGCCGAGGATAACATGTGTCAATGGCCCTTGGTGGTTTGTTCAAATGTGGCCGCAGCCTCCACATGCATCAAATTGTCGGTGTCGATTTGAATTTCAGGTTCTTCCCTTTGTCCAATCACCCCGAAGGAGAGCCTCAAGCTACCGGAGGATGCCAAAACTACTGAGAAGCGGCTTCAATCGTTTCCATCCAAACAGACATCGCTCGGCCTCTTCGAGTTGTTCTTCAAAGGTTTCCCCAATCCTCTTTGGCTTCCTTATCTAGGCAACGACACCTTGACCTTCCCTGTTGAGTTTTCCTTTGAGCCCGGCCATTAAGATGGGAGATTCTTGGAGATCCTTAATATTATAATCCGCCCATGCATATTGCCGGCCGAGTTCAATGGAGAAAGGCTGAATGTCAGCACTTATGAATACTATCAGCCTAATGTAATGGCCAGGCAACTTGGATGCGGCCAGATGCCCCCAAGATTGTTCCTGCATGAATTCCTCAAACCCAGGGAGGAAATCAAAGAACTGATGCAGGCGCGCGAGTTTTCAACTATGTGTGCAGTCCCACCGTCTACACATGTCCTTTCGTGCCCACAACCATAGCTCACCCCACCTTCAACTCCCCGGTGGCAAGAATTTCATGACCATATCTTCGGTGAGCTTCGTTCATGTATTCTCGTGCGTAATTGGTGCCCGACTTTCGCCGACTTCGCAGGTAACACAATGAGCCCTTGGATCGACATTCCCTCTTTATTCATGGTCCCGACCTTCATCTTTTTGTCCACGAACACGATTGCCTCGCCCCTCGAGCCGTGGCAATTGCTTACAATGTCGAAGGCCCAATTTCAAAGACCGGGATTCAAATCCACAACTCGCATCAACTAATGGCCGTGTATGCTACCACGGATCCCGGCCTTTCTAGCCTTGCCGCAGCAGACAGAGGCAAGGTCCGCATCCGATTGCCCCTCCAAGTGCTAAAAGGAGAAGGACCGTCAAGAAAGTGCTTGTTGAGGTAAACTCTTTTACTTTCTTGATTACCAGGTCACTCTATTCTTGATGAATCATATCATTGTGCATTTCGGACCGTAGCCCAAAGGCCTTCGTAACCGCACTCGCCAATGCCCCATCCACTGGTATGACCTCTACTGCTTTTCTTGAGGATGAGCACTGGCATTTACCCTCCCAATTTGACATTTGCATAAGAAACAATAGAAGGGCAGCTTGTAAACGTTCCAAAGGGTCCGGAAGCAAGCAAGTCCACCCGGGCCGAATTACCTATCCCAAAGGAGATCTCATCTTCATCACCTTCTCGTGAGGCAAAAATTCTCCGGAGATGAACCTCCCAATTCAACTGGATCCACCAAGTTCCCCAAGGGTGCCATCACCTGTTGGTCAAGCAGAGATAACCAACCCAACAGAGGCGGATCCGACTCCTCATCAGCCAGAAACTCACGAGCTGCTGATAGCCGCATCGGCACCTCCCAGCTTGGAAGTTTCGGCTCTGCCTGGAGCATCTCCTTCACCTGTGATCGCCCCCACTCAAGAAACCTGCCATGAGGTATCCATCTGCGCTTAATTTTGGTACCTCGATGTTTAGCATTCTTAAGTCGGCAATGTTGTTTCTCAGGATCAGGCTCCATCATCATCAAGCCTGCCATCAGAGAGCAATTCAACTGCCAAGGTGATGAAAGAAATATACCAGCCGCTGCCAGATGAAGTGTTGCCCAAACTCAAAGAAATTGCGCCTACGGCTAGAAAAAGATGCTCGGGATCGCTCAACGATCTCCACCACTTCGCAGAGATGTTTGAATCTATCAGTCAAGAACTTCCTGAAGACATCAGAGCTTCTCTATCATCTGTCTATGGCTTAGAAGCCCTTTATGCACCCGTAAGGCGCGCTTGGAGGAAATTGCGCTCCCGTCCGGCCATTGAAAAGAGGAAAACCGATGCTGAACATGCTATGAACGGGGCCCAATCCCAAGCAGAGAGCCATAAGGATGCATTGGCTAACCTGCAAGCTTCCTATGATCTGAAAGTTGCCAGGAAGGCTGCTCTAGAGGCAGAACTGAGAAGCCTATCAGCGGAGATAGAGATTGACAAAGAGAAAATAGCCGAACTTCCTGGACTGATATCAAAGACCCAAGCGGAAGTAAAATCGGCTATCACCAAAATAGAGCAATGCGATGCAGAACTCACTGACTTATCCGGTGCCCAAAAGGATTGCCGGAGCCGCCGGACAATTCCCATTTGATAACATCCAATGCTCGTCGTGTACTTGCCAAACTTCTGAATGCCTGAATGTCCTTATTGATGTATAACTGAATTGGTCGTTCTTGTAATATCTTCTTGTGATCTGTTTCCTTTCTTTTGCGCACTTTCAGATGTAATGCTGAACGACCCATTCGGTAATGAAACGCCAACTCCCGAACGGCACTTTGATTTCCTTTAGCCGAACCAATCAATCTGCACGCGGCTCAGCCTAGAACTCCAAGCGACCCGCCGGCGGGCTGGCCAAGGAAACCTTTCCACCTTCCGATTTTCTTGGGATATGCGCCACGATCCACACCCACGACTCGAAGCCACGATTCATCCCCGCCGTGCCTATAAATGTTACCATAGGTGCCCCTAGCTTTCCACCGGGCCTTCTAGCTCTCGAATCTTTGCCAATCTTTAGCCCTCTCGCAAACAAGGCACATCCCAAACCACAATGGTGCGCCGCCTCAACCGCCGCCGCGCCTCCGACGAGGCCGAGGGGAGCAGCCGCCAATGCGCGCGCAGGCGGTGATGATCGTCGATCTCTCCTCTTTGATTCTCGTTCTTGATCTTCTTTTGCCTTGACGATCACCCCCTTTTTCGACCGATTCGCGTGGAATCCGCCTCGTGCGCCGCCAATCGCCCCTCCCGGATGACTCTTCGAGTCCGATGGCCACCCCCGCACCGCACGGGGAAGAAGACGCCATCCGCTTCAAGGAGGAGCTAGAGGCGTCCCGTCACGAGCCGGAGGACGTCTCCAAGAAAGCGGGCGTGGCCGAGCTAGAATGGGAGGACCGCCGCAAACACCGCCTCCCGGAGACCATCGACGCGTATGGCTCGAGATTGATTCTTGATTCAGCCCGCCTTTGATGCTAATCCTTTCGTTTGCTCTTTGCAGCCCGCGACGCCGAGCTCAACCGCCCAAAGGCGCCGGTAGAGCAGCGCTTGGCCGAGAAGGTGAATGCCCGTGGCGACACGCCGGCGGAGCGCCCGGCCGCGGTGGAGCGCCGCGTCGACGAGGTGGCCGTCCATGGCGTTCGTTTGGGCACCACCTTGGGCCCGGGCCGCGATGGCGACGCATACGGACGTCGACTATTCCACCAGGCCGCGTGGCTTCCAGGGCGGCGCGCCGGAGGACATCGACGAGATCGAGCTCATCCTGGAGCGCCTTGACGGCCACGGCGACGCCATTGCCGAAATTACCCATCCCCAATCTGTGTTGAATAGGCTTTTCGACTAGATTGTACTAGGGATGTGTAAATATCGGCAATAGATGAAGAACTTTTGAATTCTGCACCTGTTCTGCGATGACTTCCCTTTGCATTTTGCATCTGCGGATTTTGTTTTCTTTGAATGCATCCGGGAACTACCTTTAGCCGAACGCGCGAGAACAACTGCCCCTTGTTGCAAAATCCACAGAGGATCCCAGTTCGGCAATCCGTAAACACTGTTCAAGAGAAAACCCTTCGCACTTGGTGGAAAACCCTACCGCTTGGTATTCCAACAAAGGTGTACCGCCGCCATCACTCCCAATGCGCCTCCCCGGTCAATAAAATAGCCCGTGGGGTGCTCGCAAATCCACTCGCACACTCCTCCATCATTTCTCATCTCTTCCCCTGTCTCTAGAGGAAAAAACCCCAACGCCATGGACAAGGGTAAACAACCTCAGGAGAGCGGCTCATCAAAGAAGCGTACGATTCGGAAGTGAGTTCTTTTTTGATCTGCTCCTTGTTCTCCCGCTTGATCTTGCGCTTCATGTTTTCCTCTCGCCCTTTTCAGCCTTGATTTGCTTCCCGAAGAAGTCATCGGGACCGAAGATGTGCCTGAGTACATCTCCTCCGATTCCTCTCTCGAAGCAGAGGATGCCACGCCTGAACAGAGGACCAACCATCGGCTGCGCCGCCGCGTCCGCACCTCGGAGCATGGCCTCGTGGACATGTCCGCCCGTTGCCAAGCCGAGCGCGAGCGTCGCATGGCTCTGGAAGCACTAGTAGGGGGTAAATGCTCCTGGCTCCTTCATGCTTTCATCTGGATTTTTGCCTCTAACCTTGATTCTCCTGCTCCAGATGTCTCTCGACAGTGCACAAGAACCCGAAGGCGGCCTGGGATAGCTTGGTAGAGGCCGCCAATCATGGTCATCCTCGTGCGTTCCAAGTTGCCGTCACGGTGGTCCTGGAACAACTGAAGAGGGAGCAACGCAGCCGAAGAAGTAAAGAAAAGATTGAATCATACTTTCGCTTCTTTCTCCACGCCTTCTGCTTCCCACCTCCTCGGGGACCTGACCATCGGGGTTGTTAGATGTGATCCTGCAAGAAGCAGTTGTAATGTAGTATTGAGCTAAGGGCAATGCATCCAGGCACTGGCCATTTTCTCTTGTTCATGGATTTTGTTCTGAAGGCGGCCTCATTCTCGAGCGCCGGCTATTTTTGTGCCAGATGTGTGTAATCATCGATCGATCTCGATGCTAGGATAATATTTCTTCAGATATCTTCCATTTATCGCAGCGGAAAATTCTTCTCCTAGCAAAGTTTTCAATATGTATGCATTACCAGGAACGCATCTGACCACACGAAAAGGCCCCTCCCAGTAGGGGACCATTTGCCGAATTCACTGTATTTAGTTCCAATCGGCAATAGTGCTTTCCAAACTAGATCACCTTCTGCGAATTGCCTTACTTTTACTTTCTTGTTATAGTACTTGGCGACTCGCAGCTTGTTTTTCTCGATGTTCTCCAGGGCCCTGATACGGATCATATGCAAATCTTCTAACTCATCCATCATTAGGCCACTGTAATTCTTGGGCTCAACTCGTTTTGCAGCACTACTCTCCTTGAATCTGATTGTATCTCCCAAGGCAGGATTGCATGATGCCCGTAAACCAACTCGTAAGGAGAGGTCTTTGTAGCTTCATGGGGGGCCATTCGGTAAGCCCACAGCGCTTCACTGAGTACCGAATGCCACCTCCTTGGCTTCTGATCGATCTTCTTCTGTATCAGCTTGATCATGATCTTATTAGAAGCCTCCGCTTGACCATTAGCTTGGGCATAATATGGAGAAGAATTAAACAATTTGATTCCCATGCTTTCGGCAAAATCTCTGAACTCCAATGACACGAATTGTGCCCCCTGGTCAGTGGTAATCATCTGAGGGATCCCAAATCGATAGATGATGTGTTCCTTGACGAATTCGATCATGTTCTCTGACGTCACCTTCTTCAGTGGGATTGCCTCGACCCATTTGGTGAAGTAGTCTGTAGCCAAAAGCACGAACTTATGCCCCTTGCTAGATGGCGGATTAATTTGGCCAATCAAGTCTATACCCCAGCCCCTGAATGGCCATGGCTTGATGATGGGATTCAATGCTGATGCAGGGACTCTTTGAATATTCCCGAACCTTTGGCAATCTTGACATCCCTTGTAATACTCAAAGCAGTCCTCTAATATCGTCGGCCAAAAGCATCCAGCTTGTCTAATAACCCACTTCATCCGATAGGCCGATTGGTGCGCTCCACATATCCCATTGTGCACCTCGCTCATCATGTTCTTGGCTTCTTCCGGGACCCGTGCATCGTAGCAATACCCCGTCTAATGATTTATAGAATAAATTATCATCCAGAAGAACGAACTTAATTGCCTTGTACCTGAGTTTCCTAGAGACTTTTCGGGATGGATCTTTCAAGTAATCAATGATTTCTTTCCTCCAATCATCTTCTGCAAGGTCCGCCCCTAGTGCACACACTTCTGCAGCAAATGCTTCTTGACTTTCTTTGTAACCAGAGGCGCTCTGAGCCAGCCTGTTTGCTTCCTCGTTATGCTCTCTAGGAATGTGCTGTAGGGTTACCAATGGGAAGCTCTTCAAGATTTCCCTGCACTCTTCGTAGTAACTCCTCAGCGCTTCGCTCCTGCACTCGTATTGGCCGTTCAATTGTTTGATTACCAGTTCCGAATCCCCATAGATCTCAACTGAAACGGCCCCAGCTTCTCTCAAATATTGAAGCCCTCGAAGTAGTGCCTCGTACTCCACTCCGGTTATTTGTGACAAAGGGTTGTATAGGAATGGCGAATTCAAACATCTCACCTCTCGGGCGAAATTAGTAGGATTCCTACTCCCCCACCTTTGCCACACGATGACCCATCAAAAAATAAAGCCCAAGGGGTAATTTCAAGCAGATCAATTGACGGGTCACGATGTTCAGTTATAAAATCGGCAATGACCTGACCTTTGATGGCTTTTGCCGATTCGAACTTCAACTCGAATTCCGATAAAGCTAAAATCCATTTGCCAATCCGACCATTCAAAATTGGCATAGATAACATATGTTTTATCACATCAAACCTTGAGTATACAGTGCATTTGGCATTCAACAAGTAGTACCGAAACTTTGTACACGAGTAGTACACGCAAAGACACAGTTTCTCTATAGCCGAATACCTGGTTTCAGGATCAAGTAGTTTTCGGCTAAGATAAGCTACTACCCGCTCCTTTCCTTCGAATTCTTGAATAAGGGCCGATCCAATGGTTTGGGTATCGGCCGCCACGTACAACTTGAAAGGCTTGTTTAGCCGAGGAGGAACCAAAGACCGGCGGCTCCTTCATGTACCGCTTGATCTCATCAAAAGCCTTTTGTTGTTCGTCGCCCCATGTGAATTTCTCGATCTTTCTTTAGCTTCAAAGAATGGAGAGAATGGCAACACCTTCGTGATAAATTTGAGATGAATCTTCTCACGAAGTTGATCTTGCCGAGCAGTGATTGCAATTCCTTGAGGTTGGTTGGAGGAACGACTTCATCAATGGCTTTCATGCTCTTTTTGCCAACTTCGATTCCCCCTTCGTGGACCAAAAACCCCAAGAACTCTCCAGCTGATACCCCAAAAGCACACTTGTTCGGATTCATCTTCAGACCATGTTTCCGGGTGCACTCCAAGGTCTTCTTCACATCTTCCAGATGGGTGTCATGACTTAAGGACTTGATCACCACGTCGTCAATGTAGATTTCCACAGTTTTGCCGATCAACTCATGAAAAATGTAATTCATGGCCCGTTGATAGGTTGCACCGGCATTTTTCAACCCAAATGTCATGACTATCCACTCAAATAGGCCTATATGACCAGGACATCTAAAGGCCGTCTTTGATATGTCTTCTATTGCCATGAAGATCTGATTGTATCCCGCGTTGCCATCCATGAAACTAATCACCTTGTGTCCAGCAGCGGCGTCAATCAACAAATCGGCAATAGGCATCGGGTATCCATCCATGGGAGTAGCTCTGTTTAGGTCTCTGAAGTCTATGCAAACCCTCATTTTTCCATTCTTCTTGTACACAAGGACGATGTTAGAAATCCACTCCGCATATCTGCACGGCCGAACGAAGTTTGTGTCAAGTAATCTTTCGATTTCCTTCTTCACATCGGCCAATACTTCATCCTTGTAGATCTTCTGGGGTGGTTGCTTATATGGTTTGAAACCAGGCTTGATTGGCAACCGATGCTCGACGATGGAACGATCCAATCCAGGCATCTCCGAGTAATCCCAGGCGAAGCAATCCTTATATTCTTTGAGAAGCTCAATTAAGTTCCCCCTGAAGTCTGGTTGCAAATTTGCACTGATGAACGTCGGCCTTGGCTTATCACCGCTTCCAATATCAACTTCTTCCGCTTATCGGCCGACATGAATCCTCGCCCTAATTTGCCATCGTTGCCATCCACGGGGTTCTCCATTAAAAATTACTATAAGAGCCGACCGCTTGAATCGGCCGTTGGTCACCGCCGACAGTTCAACAGACCTTCTCCCCGCCTCCTTCCCCGAGAAGCAATCGATGCCTTGGTACTCCCGTAAGGCCGGTTCCATGTTGGCCACGCTCACGGAGTCGTCTCGCCCGGACGACCTCGACCTCATCATCCACCCACCGGATAAGCCGTTGATGCATGGTGGATGGGACGCAACGAAGCTAGCATGAATCCGGGCCCCGCCCAAGCAAAGAAGCCGTAGGCTCCTTTGCCCTCGATGACAAAGAAGGTGGTGAGCGGCGTCTTGGACCCGATCATCAAGTCCACGTGGGCGCATCCTTTGGTGTCCGAGGGGTTCCCGTGAAGTCGTTCAAGATGATGCTTGTAGGTGTCAAATCGCTCGGGCCCATGCCAAGCTTCCTGAAGGTGGTGTACGGCATTACGTTGACCGCCGCTCCACCGTCGACGAACATCTTGGTCAATGGCTTGCCATTGACGTACCCCCTCAAGTACAGCGGCCTCATATGGCGGTTCTTGGCCGGCTTGTCGAAGATGGCCTCGCTTGGCCGCACCCGGCTTGCGCCATCATCCCTTCGGGCCGCTCGTCATCAAAGGAAGCTTCCTCCCCGCATAACCTCGGTTAGCGGGAGCCATGAACTCGTTCGGCAGAAGTATACCATGCATGTAGGAGCCGAACGCTTCGATCCCTCCCGCCGGTCCTTGGGGCGCCACTTCGCCCTCGTCCGGATCCCGGCTTGTTTCATCTCGCGGTTCCTCAAGCGCCGGACCCGCCTCTTCGGCTCCCCGCGTAGACCGGCGGGCACCACCGCCCCTTCTCGCCGTACGTGGACATCCTCGTCCTCTTCCCCGATCGCCCCACCCGAGATCGCCTTGGCGCTTCCCCGGGATGATCGATGACTTCAATTTTTTGACGCCGATCCCCATTCGGGTGGATCCTTCCAAGTCTCTCGTGGACGGATCGGCGATTGCGCTTTCCTCGCCCGTACTCAACATATCCGTCGCCGCATTCGGGACGCTTCCTCAATGTGGGCAGCTTTAGGCCCTCATTCCAAGAAGGCTCCCGAAGAAGGCGCATCCCCAAGTGTGCGCGCTCCGCCGCGCGCGTGTACTGCTCTTGGTCCCTTCTGCGCGCTTCTTCTTCAGCTCTGCGCTGCTCCTCCTCGTGACGACGCTTCTGGTAGCGCTCTTTCTCTATCTGGCGCTGCCATTTGTTGAGGAGAATGCGCGACGTCACTTTGGGCTTAGGCCTGGATGATTCCCCAATCTCGATGTGGCTCTTGAGAACGCGGGGGGCGTCGCCTTGTACTTGCTCCAGGGTCACCTGGCGCTCTGGGTCCACTGCTCCACCTTGCTTGGACCTGGCTGAGGTCAGGACCTTGACCTTCCCCTTCTCCTCGGCTGTTATCGCATTGACAGAAAAGCCGAGCATGTTCTGAGGAAAGGGGTGGCCATCCAGCTTCATCTTGTTATCGAACTTGAGGTGTCCCTCCTGGATAGCCTTCTGGATCCTCATCCTGAAGACCCTGCAATCGTTGATGGAGTGTGAATCCCTGTCATGGAAGCCACAGTAACGTTTCGCTTTAACTCCATCAGGCCGAAGCATAGAATGCCCCTCAGGCAGCTTAATTCGGCCTTCTTTTACCAAGAGCTCAAACAACTTATCAGCCTTCGTGATGTCAAAGTCGTAAGTCCCTTTGGTCTGCTTGACCCAACGCTGATTCATTGTCAAGGGCTCTTTACCCCACATGATTTCTGCTGCAGCTACCTCCAATTCATCGTCAGAATCCTCGAACAGATCAGCTTTGTCCAGGAACTGGTTGTAGATGTCAGCGACATCGTGCTGCTTGCCAAATTTGGGGTCCTTTTTGAGGCCGTATGCCTGATTGCTCATTAGAGACAACTTCTGTGATAGCTGGCCCAGGTTCTCAAATTCCATCCCAAATAACTTCTCGCGCACGGCCGGTAACATCCCGGCGACGGCCATATCAGCCAGCTGATCGTCTGGCAAGTTCAGCGAGAAGCACATGCCTTTGACTTCCCTGAATCTTCTAAGAAATTCCAACGGTGTTTCGCTGTGCCTTTGCTTCAGGGTGGCGAGGTCAATCAGCTTCTTCTCAGAGCTGCCGCTGAAATAATGAGCGTGGAATTTACGCTCCAAGTCCTTCCATCTGGCCACTGATTCAGGAGGTAGGGACGAAAACCATTGAAAAGCTGGACCCGTCAGTGAGGCGGGGAAGTAGCGAACCCTGAACGTCTCCTCGGCCGAGCATTCCCCAAGCTGCATGAGGTAACGAGCGATGTGCTCGACCGTGCTTGTTTCGTCCTGCCCCGAGAACTTTGTGAATTCCGTCGGCGGCTTCACCCTCGGCGGCAAGAGCACGTTATAGTACCACTCTGGGAACGGTGGCCTATAAGCGGGGCCCTGCATCTTTGGCTTGAGGCCGAACTGATTTTGCATCAATTCGGCCATTTTGCGTGCTAGGGCGTCATCTTCTTGCGCGCCTGCAGCTGGCGCGTACCCTGGGTGCGGGAAGGCGTCGAACGCTCCGTAATTTCCCACTTCATGATAACCACCGCCGTACAAATTCTTCTCGGGAGCCGCTGGTCGACGAAGCAATTCTCCGACCGGGGTCAAGTGGGGGGGCCCCGCACGAGCCGAACGCTAGGTCCCCGTACGTGGGCCGGTACGGATTCGGCCGTTGCACGCCGACCCGTGCCGCTCCGTGGTGGCGGCGGGATTGGTTGACTTCCCGAAGCTTGCAACGGGGGCCGAACCGGCGCCCCCGCCGCCCGCGGAGAAGGTTGGAACGCTTGGCTTCCGCGCTCCGAGGAGGAGGCCGCCGTGGCCGGCTCCGTAGCGGCGGGCCGAGAGCTTGATTCACCCGGCCTCTACGGTGCTCCTCCGGAAGGGCGCCTTCCCGAACGCTTGCTCCATGCCCGACCAAAGATGGCCACCATCATCCGTTGGAGCGATCCGAGGAAGGCCTTGTTGTGCTTGGTGAGCATGTAATCCGCCGACTCTTGGAACACCCGCGCGCATTCCTCCTTTTCCCCGCCGAGACGTAGCATCGACTTCTCCCGTAGCAGCACTCTAGGCATCTCGTTCTTCGATATGGGACGCCGCTTCGTTCTTCTTAAACGACAAGCAGGCACTTCGCCGAAATTGATCTACGACGTCTTGGAGCCGTTGCCGCCGCTCCGAGAAAGATCTTCCGTGTCGACGTCCATAAGGTCTGCAATCTCAGGCATCTTGAATTAATTCGGCTGTTGGTCCCACTGGGCGTGCCAAAAAGTGTGTTGGCGCAAAAAGTGCACTCAACGCCAATCACACAGCAAGCCGAACAAAGCTGGCTTCACACGCGCAGAGAGCAAATGACGTGCCAGTCAATTTTTCCTGAAAATTAACAAAAGATAAAACATGTTAAATACCAAAACTTGGAACTTGCCGGGTGGTACCATACGCAGTTCCATATTTACGGCTAAAGAGCCAATTGGGATGACACATAGCTATGTAGAGCTATCTGTCAAAGAACCACGACCATTCGGGCAACCGCAAAGGGAAAAGGAACACTGCCGAATGGATGACGTAAGCATGACAATGATCGGTCTTTGTGTAAACAAAGATGCAAGCGCAAAGTTATGACCGATCCCCATGAAGATTAGCATTAAATAAATGAAGTAAAGCACGGACATGATCATGTATTAAATAAGCATGCATAGATTCAAAGCACTAGTCTACCGCATGTCTAGTTACTTTAAAATCCGTCGGGTACGATATCAAACAAATCTATCCACCGCATGATACGACTTGCATGAAAAACGTACCACTTTCCACAAATAGATCTATCCACCGCATGATACAATCTAAATATGGAAAGCTAAAAGCATACATCATTTAAAACATAAATAATGCACATGTTCTACTCGTGAAAATATAACCGAATACAAACCGAATGTACCGATCCAGGGTCCATGAAGAAGGAACAAACATTACCACGTGAATAAATCTATCAGACTAATTTGGAAATCTAATCCACCGATGACTAGCTCCAAAGCAACCCAAAAACCTGCATCTACCGCATGATACCCGGTTCTTTCAAGATTTATACGAACATAGCAAGCTTGAACCCGCAACACGTAACAACCTAGATTGATTCGGTTTCGGCTATCAGAAAGCATATGATCCACGCGTCAAAACACGAAACCTGCTCGAACAAAGATCATAAAAGAGATATAGCCGATCCAAACCCATCTAGATTGGGCAAAGATGTGTTACATGAATTAAAACATAAAGTAAAACTCAAGATAACATGGGATAACTTAATGAATCTATTGGATCTTGCCAAAATCCAATAGAGCCGATAACTAGCTTCAAGCCAGATCTTAGCCTACCGCATGGCTCATGATCTAACAAGAAACCCTCTTGAACCAAGCTTGAATCTACCGCATGACACGAAGCATGGTAACAAGACTACTTGCATCAGATCTAAATCCACCGCATGATACTAGACATGATACAAGGTTGCCGGTACTCACGGAGGTCGACGGATCGATTGGCCCTCTCGAAGAACTCGACGACACGACAAGGACTCTAGGGTTTGGCGTAAGGTCGGTGTGTATTGAAGAATGATCGTATTTGTTACATACATTCAGGGGTCATATTTATACCCTGTTGAGTACAACTGCGAATGGATTCATTGCCTAACTAAACTTGATCGCCTATCCATCCATTCGTCTCCCTTGATTGAGCCACGTCACCGTCCAATCCCGCAAAATCAGCTCTACTGTTCCTTTGCCGAACCGGAGCAGATAGCCGACCGCAGATCTCTTTGCCGAAAATCGTTGAAAATATCCTTCCTTCCACCAGACGGACTCTTTTTCGAACCGGACCCACAGGTCAGACTCCTTACCAAATTTTGGTGTTAACACATATTTTCATGGCTTTTGGTGCATGCCAAGCTACTAGTGCATGAACCCTTCTTAATAGTACGGTCAAACACTACAAACTAGCAATCCAAGTGTCCTTCGTCTCCTTGTGACACTTGGAACTAACAAAGTCCTTAGCCTTGTAGTATATTTCCATTTATCGTTAATGAATTCAAATTGAGGGGTCTTTTTTTATTCAATACTTATGACAATAACCCAAGATATATTCCGCTACAAAATAAAGGCTAGTCACAAGCATGTGGTTGTCATTTACCACTGAAACACACCCTTACCAAAGGTGCGAAAGGGCCTAGATGGTTACAAGAACGCTAGCAGAGAAAGTTGGTCACATACCATCGGCCAGGGGGAGAGAAGCAGCAGGGGCGTTGGCCATCTCTCCGGTTGTCGGTGCAGGGGCGTCGGTGGCTTAACGAAGAGGTAGCAGAGGATCCGCCGGCTCAGTGAGGGCGGCGGTGGAGGGTCGACAGAGATGTGGACAATGTCAGCGTGTCCTGGTGATAAAGTAGGACGGCCGCGACGGCGAAGGTGGCGCTTCTCGTCGCTACAGTGCTTCCTCGGTCGTTAGGGTTGTAGGTGGGGTCACTACACCACAACCCTAAATCACCAATTGACCCCGTCGTTAAAATTTACTAAAACCATCGAACGATCCATCAGTATAAGATGTTCATGGACAGTTCGTCGGTACTTCCAGATGTAACGATTTACCCTCCGTCGTTAAAACTGTCTTGCTTTCCCATTCGAGGCTCTGTCGGTATTCATTATATTGAGATCGAACCATCCGTCGCTAATGTAGCCCAGCCAGCCTTCCGCACCTATGGCCTGCTATAGTGTGCGGAATTTAGAGTCATTTACGTGTATGCCATTAAGAAAGTTGCCAGTTATGTGTATGCCATGGAAAAGTTCCTAAGCACGTGTATGCCACGCACCCGAAGTTCGTTGACATACATGCAATTTTGGATGGATGGAGAGTTAACAGAGGTGTTAGAGGGTGTGTAAAGACAGTTTTGCCCTTATGTGCAATAAAGGGTTAAAAAATCAGAAAAGTGAAAAAATCGAAATAATGTAAATAATTCGATAAAAAAAAGAAATAATTTCAAAAAATCGTAAAAAATCAGAAAAGTGGAAATAAATTATAAAAATGATTAAAAAATCAGAAAAGCGGAAATAAATTATAAAAATGATTTAAAAATCGTAAAAAATTAGAAAAGTGGAAATAATTTTTTTAATGGTTAAAAAATCTGGGAAAATCGAGAGAAATGCTAGAAAAATGTAGTTAAATGTGGAACAAATTAGAAAAGGGTTGCAAAAAATAAGAAAAAATTAGACATTAATTTTTTTAAGAGGGAAAAATAGGTGCATGACCATTGCATACAAACAAATGTACATATCACATGAAAAAAATAAGGGATGACCATTGCATAGTAACAAGTTCATATCACCAATATTTAAACAGATAAGTTCACTAGTTTTCATCACACTTAGTCCACACATAGACATCACACTTAGTCCACACATAGAAAGTAAAGTCACTAGTTTGCATGACATCACACCAAACCATACATGTCTCAAATTACATCAAAAGTAATAGTTCCTCCGCATAATTTATTCAAGCTGGAGTTTCTTCTTGCTTCTGGTATTAGAAGCTGGGCTGGATGGGTTGACCACTTCAATAGGAGCCCTCCTTGGTGTACACTTCTTCATGATGGCTTGCTTCAATCTGGGTGTAGAGGCTTCATAGGATGCAATTTCTTCATGAACAGTAGGAGGGTGCTCAATTTGGAGAGGAAAGGGGTCATTGGATACATGTCCACTTACAGACCTTGTGTGAAAAAAAGATCAGTTAGGTTGTAGGTTATAAATGACAAAATCAGCTAGGTTCAATGACAAAATCAGCTAGGTTCACTGACAAAATCAGCTAGGTTCAATGACAAAATCAGCTAGGTTGAATGACAAAATCAGCTAGGTTTAATGACAAAATCAGCTAGGTTGAATGACAAAAATCAGCTAGGTTAAATGACAAAATCAGCTAGGTTGTAGATTGTAAATGACTAGACGTAGAAAAGTGAAAGATCAACCTGCTAGTACTTGTTGTAGGTGGTGGCCCCCGTTTTTGGCACCTTTTTTCATTCTCTTTGGCTTATGTGTAGCATTGGCCACCGCCTCATTGTATGGAAATACCATGCCTGATCCAGTAGTGGCCACAACAATGCTAGTCACTGTGCTAGTGGAAGATGCTTTCTTCTGCCTTTTCTTTGGTGGACCCCTGAAATAAATTATGGAAAATTGTTATTTTGCATAGCTAAACAAGAAGTGTTGTCATTGTGTAGCTATGTCTACAAAGTCTACCTCTCAGCCTCAAATGCAGCTATGTCATCTGGATTGCCATTCTTACATGTGTACCAATGGTGTCCTAACCGATGGCATATTGGGCACTGATGTTGCCTTTTGCTAGTACCTTCCTCATTGCCTGATTTCTTCCTACTACTGCCTCCCTCCAAAACTGATTTCATCCTGTTCTTCCTCCTTCCCCCTGCAGTTGACTTAAGCAATGGAGGATGCATGAAGAAGCCATGTGTGGGTTTGGGCCACATGGACTTGTCAGGAATAAAGGGCATACAACCTGCATATGCAATTTTGAATTTCTCAACTGAATAGCACTCATCTACACAATCATCAAGTTTGGCCCCAGGGATAGATGTGATGTAGGCAATGGCATGTTTGCATGGTATTCCTGACCCTTGCCAAGCTCTGCAGGAAAATGTCCTCTCAATTGTATTCACTACAAACCTGAAGCTACTAGCAGAACTTCCCTTAGCACAAACTTCGCAATGCCATCGAGTGTGAGCTTGTGATTACTTCAATGTCCAGGTTATAGCTAGCTCCTCTCAACTTCTGCACTATATGAGGCAAGATCTTTCCTTCAAACTTTTGGGCAACCCTTCTTATAAGGTTCCATTTAATTAAGATCTTCTGTCTAATGTTATCCATCAACTCATCCAGATGCATGCCCTTCATATCCTTCACCTGCCAACATAGAAATTCAATTTTGAGCAAACATGGAATAAAATAAGATAATCAATGCAAAGTTAAACAGGTAATCTTACCCATTTATTGAATGTCTCAGCCAAGTTATTGGTAACATAATCCACTTTTGATAATGTGGAAAACGGGCTCCTAGTCCACAATTTCTTGTGATTTTCCTGAAGCCATTTCATAGCCTCTGGTTTGACTGCAGCCATGGCTTGATAATGTTTCTCAAACATGTAACGGCTCAAAGAATATGCAGATGCCCACAAGTGATCATCAAAAATCTGTCCACTATAGTGTTTCTTGAAATTCTGTGTTAGATGGTACATACACTCTCTATGTTCAAAGATCTGGAAAAACTTTACTAACCCCATGCATCACTGGCTGCCCACAATCAGTACTGAATGTAAGACCAACTGGATTGCCTATAGCTTCTCTCAACCTCTCCATAAACCACTCCCAATTCGGATTTGTTTCTGAGTCAATAACACCAACCGCTACTGGGTACATCCAGTTGTGACCATCAACTGCACAAGCTACACACAACTGACCCCTAAACCTTACATTCAAAAATGTGCTATCTACTGCAAGATATGGCCTACAACCTTGTAGGAAACCATCAACACAAGCTTTCAAAGCAAAAAACAGCCTATTAAACCTTTTTTGTTGTTGATGGTATGATGATCAATTACAACAAAGGATCCAGGACTACTATCCTCTATTTGAGCCTTAAATTTGTACAGGTTGTCAAAACTTTCACCCCAAGGTCCATAAATTTTGTCCATAGCAAGTTGCTTACCTAGATATACTTTTCTGTAGGTCACATCAATTTTGTGCCTCTCCTTCAACCTTCTTTTCAGCTCTTTGGCACCCACTGTTCCATTTTCCTTCAACCAATCAAGCACTTGTTCACACACCCAATATTGTGTCACTCCTACACAACTGCCTTTCCTTCTTTTGCTCTCACAATTCTCATGCTTGTATGGTTTCTTGTGATCTGCATAAAGAGTGTTAAAAAATCAATGCATAAAGAGTGTTAAAAAAATCATTGCATAAAGAGTGTTAAAAAATTTACCTTCACTGTAACTTCATCACTCAAAGTAGCAGTATGAATTCTCCACCTACAGCCCACATCCTTGCCACTGCAATACACCCTGTACCGAGATTTATCACACTTTTCAATGTTATATTGGAACTCATACTTGGTAGCATGTGTAGCTAAAACCAACTTGAAAGCATTCTGATCTGAATACATAGTGCCTACTGCCATAGGAGGATCATTCTTGTCATAGTGTGCATCAGGTTTCTGTGCAGGCTCCCTATATATTACAATGTCATCTTCCTCTATTTCATCATCAGACAAAGATTCATCCTCCTCAACCTCCTCTACTTCATCTTCCTCTACTTCATCTCCCTCCATATCATCTAACAATGTGTCTGGTTCAATTTGACTAGTGGGAATGGGAGGTGCTCGATGTTCAGGACCAATGTCAATATACAAGCATTCATCATCAATGCCCGCATGCTCATTCGATGGGTTTGGGTTAGCAAGAAATTCACTATCTGCAGATTTAGTAAGGCAAGATTCCCCTATTCTTAGTTGAACTGATTGTCCAGTACCAATTTCCCACTCTGAAATGTCAGGAGGTTCACTACCCAAGCCGGCGTCCATCCTACAGAAGAACAACAGCGCATGCTCAGCACATATGCATACATCACATATATGCGAGCAAAGAAGGGATAAACAGGAACTGACTTTTTTTTACCTGGACAGCCGCGGAAGCAGGGGCGGCGCCGGCCGCTGCAACCGAATCGGGAGTTGGCGCCGCCGCCGCAGCCGAATCGGGAGCGGGCCCCGGCGGCCGCCGGCGCCCGGCCGCCGGGCGTGCCGGCCCCCGCACCGGCCGCGGGCGTGCCGCCCCCGCGCCGGCCGCCTCGCCCGGCCGCGCGTGGGCGGCCGCGCCTAGCCGCGCGCACAGCGGCCTCGCCCGGCCGCGGCCGCGCAGGGGAGCGCCCGGACCGGCCGGCGGCGGGTCTCCTAGGGTTTCATGCTCGAGACCAAGGAGCACTAGAGGAACGATGCGGCAGGCCGGCTATCGATCCGACTCTCCTCGATTCGTTTCGAGGAGACAAACGGGATAGGACAGGGGCACAATAGTCTTTTCACTACGCAGGTCCCACATGTCAGATGGGTGCAACCGTTAAATCCTGACGGAATCCATCCAAAATGGCATGTACGTCAATGAAATTCGGGTGCGTGGCATACACGTGCTTTGGAACTTTTCCATGGCATACACGTAACTGGCAACTTTCTTAATGGCATACACGTAAATGACTCCGAAATTTATCCATGTGGCCCAGCAAGCAACAAACCTAGCAACCCAGACCCAAGCGACCGCCAACCTTCAGCCTTCCTACTTTCTTCCGCCGCCGGCTCTCGTCACCCTCGCACCGCCAGGCCGGTCCTCATCCCTTCCCCGACTCCTCACCGCGAACGGAGTGGGCGGCCGGAAGGTCGGCCCCTGCAAGGAGGGCAGCGGTGGGACGTCTTGGCCGGGAGGGATTTGCGTGCAGTGAGGGCGGCGAAGCACTTTAGCTTCGATGCGGGCGCCGCCATGGAGCTCCGGCGGCCGCATCCACATCCCCCGTGGGCGGATCCGCTGCCCCCGTGGGCGGATCTGTGATCCCGGCAGCTGGCTCACCCCCTTCTTGCGTTCCTGTTGCTGGCCTTTCCCCGCAACGCATGGGTAGGCTGACGAGGCAGACCGGTGTGGCTATAGGGTGACGGCGTCATGGCTGACAATTGGAGGTATACACCTTACCTCTGCTTTCTCTCTCATTAATTTTATTTGCATTCTTTGCATTTTAGCTGGCAATACCTTCTGTTGCTTGAAGATTGTGGTTCCCCATGTGCATGTTTGACCTGTTTTAATCTTGAAGTCGATTTGTATGCAGATCAGTTAAGCTACATTAATCTACATTAATCTTGAATTTGGTTCCAGCATACTATTTAATCCACTTTGCTTTGCATACTAATTTGAAATGTAAATATGGACCTCAAATGTTCCTTAGATGTCAAACAAAAAATTTGCTTCCAATTCAATTATAAATATTCCAAACTTAAAAGTTAATGTCTGGGCAATTGGAGTTAGATTCTAGATCTGAACACATGATCAAGAATGTAAATATCCTCTAATGGAAGGAGTTCAAGGCTGATTTAAAGTGGCTTCTTATTGGTGCTTCTTGTGGCAGCTGAAGGTTAGTGACAAGGCATCCAAATCTGTGGCCTGGCATTGGTGATAATAGTTATTGAAATTTCACTAAAGATCAATCTGATGTATGCCTGACAATTGGAGGTATACCTTAGCTCTACTTGCTGTCTCTTTAAATTTCTGCAGCATGCTTTGTGTTTGAGTTGGCAATGCTCTCTGTTGCCTGAAGATTTTGGTTCCACAGGATGTATGTGACCTGTTTGTTAATCGATGCTCCTTGTTGCATGTCTTGTACAAATATGTTGAACAATGTCATGGAATTCTCCCTTTTTACCATACAACCAATAATATGTTGATGCCATTTCGTGTTGGAGAAAAAAAGTTGATGTCATTTCCTGCCATGGTACAAATTTCTTGTCCGGTGAAACTGGCTGAGAACTCTATTCTAAATCTGATTTGTTTATTCCAAGTTTAATTTTCAATGTTGTTTCTTTCTGAATCTGCTGAGATGTTTGCCCGACATTGATACTCGGATTGCCTCTTTACGGAGGTCCTTGCTTGCTATCGCTCATAGCAGTTGTAGCTAAGAATTTATTGTGCTTCGGAACAATAAGTCTCGAGGTAGTGCTAGGCATGTTTTGCTCTATTAAAGTTTGCTTCGTATGTATGACGTGCCTAGTACAAATGTCTTACTGTAATAATTCATTCATTTGAGCTACGAGTTACTGATGTATGTGAAAATGATTAAATCTTAACCTTGTGGTAGTCACGTAGGTACATGGATTTAGATTGACCACACTGCTATTTTGTAGCAAACTTAGATTCTTCCTTCTGGTTGCTAGAACAATGGTGACAAGTTTAACATGATTTGTAGAACACCTTGAATAAGTTGATGTGGTTTCTATCATTCATGATAGATATAAGCTAGTTTCATTGTGTATGTACTATGAAATGGCTTACTATTACTTTCTATGAAAGGACTTAAGGAGAGGACAAGCTTTTTTTACTTCAATTTGACACAGCGTCCCTGTCTGCAGCTTACTGTGGTATTTTTATTTTATTTTTTAGGAAGTGATGGTGCAACAAGCTACTCGCGAGCTTAATTGGTGGATCATGGTACTACCTGCTGCTGGGTTCATACATTTTGTTTTCTAGTGTATAGTCACTTAGTTTAATAAGTTGACTTACTTGAAGTAGCCATTTTGTTGGTAGGAAGCCACCCAATGTAGAGACTATGAGCTATGTGCAGCTAGGAAGAATACCAGTTAGTTTCATGTGGAGTGACAGAATGGACTTGTACTCATGGATGCTCAATGTTTGTATGGTAAGCTGTATGTACTGACTATTTCGGTTTGGTCATGAATGGATGTGGATCGTACAGATAATGTGCTTGAAATTAGTTGTGAAACAATATTAATTTCTAAGCAAATGGATTTTTTTGTTTTTTACTATTTAAATGATATTGTTGGACGGTCAGTTGGTAAAAGCACCTCAAACATCAGATTGTCCATGGGTAAAACTAGTTATGCACCATCCATCAGTATATGTTATATCTCCACGCGGTGATGGACGGTCCGTCGTTATAAGCCTAGTCCGTTGGTATAACTTTTGCCGACGGGTCTTACTCCGACAGCAAGTATCTATCGGTATAAAGTTATACCGATGGACTGTCCATTGTTATAGCCGTTTATAACAACTTGCCGTCAATTGCTGTTGTCAGGTTGTGGTGTAGTGGGTGTGTGGCGGCACAGTCAACCTTGTGATGCACGTCGTGGCCCCACCTCATCTTTATAGAACTGTGTGATGGGGCCCACAAACCATGTATCGGTTGGGGGCACCCCCGACCAGGGCGCAAGGTTGAGCCTGACTCGGCCCTTAGGTCGTGTCGGTGTGGAGATAGAACTAACACCAGGGGCTTCAATTAATGAAATCAACTAACCAGGTGGGGGAGAGCCTTGAGCCTTCCACCAGGTTGACACACAAAAAAATTGTATTAGAGCCATATATTATATTCTTCTTTAATATTACAGATATTATACGAAATTAAACATATGTAAAGTAAAAGTGAGTGGCAATATACTTGACTTTACATACAAAAGACCTTCAACAAATCTGAGGTTTCAGAAGGGAAATTAGCAAACTTGTAGACTAAAGTGAACCATCTGATTGCGCGTAGTCCATGTGTCAGCCCGTAATTTATGAGTAGGGCATCTGAACAGCACATCCCATTTTTATAGCATTCAACTCCTCCACTACGTCATGCATCTTCATTCTTTGTCTTGGTGAGTCATTGCAACATGCTAAAGCAACTCTAAATATTGGATAAACAAGAAAATCTAGGATAGCTTGGGTGTCTGCGTTTCTACTGTATGTTGCAGTAACATCAAGTATCTCCAGTAGATTATTAGGATAAGCCATCTTCACAAAGCTGACAAGATTTTCCACATCATCGTTGAATCTGTCAGTCGGCCTTCTTCCGGTAAACATTTCTAACAGGAGTATCCCATAGCTATATGTATCACCATCCGTGGAGACATCACATCCTGATCCATACTCTGCATATATATACACAGAAAAGGAAATTTCATTAGCTACATTATAATTAGATCACATAAAAAATAAATATTACCAGTTTATCAGATAAATACTCTTCAGATCATCAACATATTCATATGCGTCAACAACAGTTTAATTACTGACCTGGGGGGACATATCCAATTGTACCTTTAACTGCAAATGAGCTGCCTTCCGTTCCAGGATGGTTTTTGTTGCCTGCTTCAGACGACATTATCTTTGCTAAACCGAAGTCTGTAACATGTCCAACCAAATCATCATCTAGAAGTATGTTGCTTGGTTTAATGTCACAGTGAACTATGCGTGGATCAATATGATCGTGAAGATATTCCAATGCCTCTGCAACATCAAGAGCAATGTGAAGTCTTTTCATCAAACTTAGACATTTTCTGGTGATGCTATTTGTCATTTTGTCTGGATGTAGCCACTCGTCCAAACTCCCATTGCAAATATATTCTAGTACAAGTGCCTTGAATTCATCACCATTACGGTCCAAGCCACTGCACACAGTGATCACCTTCACTAATTTCCGGTGGCGGATCCTCTTTAGAGCATTGCACTCAGCCAAAAAGCTTCTGCTGGCTCCTTGTTGGCCAAGATCAAGAACCTTGATTGCTACGGTAGATAAATTCTTACCAAAAGTTAACTTTCCAATGTATACTTTGCCTGAGCTTCCAGAACCAATAAAATTCGCTGGAGAGAATGATCCTGTTGCTGCATGTAGCTCGGCATAGGATATTCTCTCATATTCCTCAATAAAGAATAGGTGCTCACGACTAACAAAAGTTGGTGTGATCCTTCTCTTAATAATGCAATAAGCGGTTGCAGAGCATACACAAAAGATGAATGTTCCAACAGCTCCAAAGATAAATATGTGCAATCGATGCACTGAAGCCTTGTGAGAGCGTATAGACGGGCATGAAGGGAGTTGCGAGAATGGAGGACCACCACATAACATGGTGTTACCTGTGATCGACAATACAGTGGAATTAGAGAAGACACCTGTATCTGGCACAGGACCAGATAGGTTATTGAAGGACAGGTTTAGATAGCTTAGAGATCTGATGCTATCTAGAAATTCGGGTATGGGTCCTGTTAAGTTGTTGCTCGATAGATCCAATTTTTCAAGCACTCCCAAACTATTCAACCCTTTTGGGATTTGTCCTTGCAGCAGATTTCCTTGTAAATATAGGAAGCGCAGTTGGACACATCCACCAATAGATTCTGGGATTTCACCATCTAGTTTATTCATTGAGAGGTCCATTGTGCCGAGGTTGTTCAAGTGCCCAATCTGTGTTGGAATTGCCCCACTTAACACATTTGTGGAAAGGTTAAGAACCTTGGTCAGGGAAGGAATGCTAAGTATCTCCTGTGGGATTTCGCCCGTCAACAAGTTACAAGAAAGGTCCATGGATTCAATATTGGATAATTTACCAAGGCTTGCTGGAATGCTGTTGTTCAGCAAGTTATGATGTAGATAAAGATAACTCAGTACTGTGATATTGCCTAATGATTGTGGAATCCGCCCTTCAAATCCATTACGAGAGAGACCAAGAAGCTGGAGACTAGAAAGCTGGCCAATATCTGTAGGTAGGGTGCCTGTGAATAGGTTATCCTCAAGGGTAAGCTTTGTAAGTTTTTGGAACATTCCTACCCAAGATATGGTCCCGGTTATCTGATTCGTGCCAATTGTAACCCAGTGGAGTTCTCGAGATAGGTTGGCGATACTAACTGGCATAACACCTACAAAGTTGTTGTGCTCGAAGTCTATTCTTTCCAAATTGCTACAGTTGGTTAAGGATGTGAGAAACTCCCAATCCCTAGGCTTTGTGATTTGTAGTTCATTGTAGCCTACTGAAAAAGACTTCAATTTACCATGAATACCAATATCCCATGGGATCAAACCATGATGTCGGTTTCCACAAAGAACCAGAAATTGGAGTTCAGATGCATTTGATAAGGAGGCTGGTATTGGACCCTCAAAGTGATAATTGTAATATGTGGACAGTTCAATTAGCTCGGGAAGCTTAGATCCAATATCAAGTGGCAGTGATCCTGCAAGCTGGTTGAAGCCAAGCTTAATGGCAGTGATAGAAGAAATATTGAAGAGTGATGGAGGAAAGGGGCCATCAAGCTTGTTATTCGTTACATCAAAGGTCTTAAGGTTGGTTAACTTACATAAATCTGTGGGGATGTTGCCACTGAAGTTGTTGTTAGCAAGATACAAATCAGTCAATGATGTTAGGTTGCTCAGCCAGCCAGGTATTTGGCCCTGAAAGGAGTTTTCCTCAATACTAAGGACCGTTAGCATTGTGGCATTAAATAGTGTCGTGGGAATTTCACCAGTCAATGTGTTGTGGCTGACACTGAAAATTTCGAGCTTCCATAGGTGACTCAGAGGAGCAGGGATAGAACCAGAGAAGTGGTTAGCGCCCAAATTTATAGTACGAAGTTTTCTGCAATTGCCAAGGCTGGACGGAATATCACCTGTCAGGTTATTGGACGACATATCAATGAAGCGGAGGTATGTGAGGTTGCCGATGTCTTGCGCCATTGTGCCTCCTAGGTGATAGCCATGCAGATCTATGGCAGTAACATGGCCAGGATGGCGACGATCACCGCAGCTCACGCCAGTCCATTTGCAGAAATCAGGAACTGGATTGATGGTGTCGTTGCTAGCTGCATCCCATGATGACAGTGCCCATGTTGGATCACTTATGTGGGATTTGAGGGATAAAAGCGCGAAGAAATCGCGGTGGCTAGTAGGCAGAGAGATCGATGTAACCAAGAGGATATTGGTGACAAGAGTGACCATGGAGATCTGCCATGTACATGGGCAGGAGCTCATCCTGTGGGCCTTCATTCCTCACTCTTCAGCAAGGTGATGGTTTTATTGTGGTGGTCTGCACTACGCCGTGGTTGCCTGCTGGGCCTTGCATCCTATGGGGATGGGGAGTCGTTAAATAAGGCATGAATATCATCAACAGGAACCTGGTCAAAATTTTTAAATGATTACTACATTTTTCTGTTAAAAAATTATTAAAAATAGTTTACCTTTGAAAAGTATTATAGATATAGCATCACTGTCTGGGAAATAAATATGGGAGAACTATCAATGTGACATGTAAGGAAAGGATGGCACATGACATGACCAAACGTTGAACTATTCAAATGAGGTTAGCTACATACAGATAAAAGTCGCTTTGCATAGAAGTAATGAAGTATGAAAGATTGACAGCAGCAATAATTCAGTAGTAGATAAGAAAAAAGTGCCAGGTACAGATCATGCATTATGGCCTTTCAACACACGAATTTTGTTATTTGGCTGTGTATTTTATGAAATTTGTTTTTCTTTCAGTTGGTTCCACACCAACAGGATATTTCGCCACCAGCAGTATGCGGCTAGTAATTATATACACTAGTTCAGTTCAGCACGTGTGAAGTAATTTGTGTCTTCAAATTCAGTATGAATTACTAAGGTGATTTTTTTCCTTTCTTGAAGTTTTGAATAAATATACTCAATAGGTGTCATATATATGATATTCATCAAGAGAAATAATATACAATAGATACTATAAAATGATAACTTGATACAAAACAACCTCAGAAAAAAAAACAAGAGAGTACATAAAGACCAATCTACTCGTCTTATTAATTCCTTCGTTCATCTAGCGCATGCTGGATATTGAGCTCACACCTAGCAAGGGAAGGGATACCTGCAAATCTTCCCCATAAAAAAACTTTGAAGACCGCAAAGGCTATTTTGTTCGCAGTAAGATGTAGTATCCACTAAAAAAGCATCAGCTGAAAAAACTCTGATTTACCACAAGAATAATGGGCCCGCTTGTTAGACACATCAATAAAGCACAAGCACTAACTCCCTCCATCGCAAATTATATGGATCTCAAGGTGAATAATTATAAAGATTTATAACTTTAAATAGGTATACTATAAAAATATAGTTGACGAAGAATCTAATGCTACTTAGTTAGCATTATAAATGTTGTTATCTTATTATATAAATTTGGTCAAACTTGAGATGCTTTGACTTTCCAAGATTCTTGGAATGCCTTATAATTTGGGATGGAGTGAGTACATTTTAGTTGGGCAGGCAGACCATACTAGAGGGAGGCACATGCGCGGTTGATCCTTGTACCAAATCGGTGATGAAAGCTAGGGTTTTTTCATCACTGTTTTTTCTCCGGAACCGATGGTAAAAATGATTTTCATTGCCTATTTTACTATGAACATGCAATGTGGTGATATGTTCTCAGTTATCACCTATATATGGTTTTAATAAAACCGGTGGTGAAAATATCATCGCGGGCAAAACCTATTTCTACAATAGTGAATAGAAGCTAAACTATTCTGTGGAGATGGGACATATAATACTAAACATTAATTTGAATTCAACGCCAACATTTGAATTACACATGACAATGACCATTAATTTCTCACCTGTGCCATTGGTAGGCAAGGATATGTGCTTTACAGCTTTAGTCGTTGTGAAGATGCAGCGATGGAGATGTTCTATCCAACCAGAACAGGTTGAGTTCAGTGGAAGCTTTAGCGATATATAGATCACTCCATACGATTTCAACTGGAAAGAAAAAAAATCTCTTTCCATCAGGAATTCAATGGCAGAGAAAAAAGATGTCATATAGAAAGAACATGTTCATGTGGTCCATCAATCGCCCCTATCAGAAAGTGAATTTAATGGTAGAGAAAAAAGATGTCATATAGAAAGAACATGTTCATGTGGTCCATCAATCGACCCTATCAGAAAGTGAACGAAAGCCAATGTTTCATGTTTGTACCAGCATGTAGTTAGCTGCATATCCACTTTGAGAAGTTGTACATGTTTGTGTGGCCACCACAAAAAGTTGGAAATAGATTATAGGCTTAAAGCCTATTACTTGACTATGGTAGTGAAGTTAGTTAGCTTTGAAAGCTAGGAAAACCATTCATAATAAGGCGGCGTGGCTGAGGCCAGCGTCACCACATGCATTTTTGGGACCTCATACAAATGATTACAATACATATATAGCATTGGTTCTTATAGCATTGATTCTTACTCCGAATAAAAAAAACACATACTACTAGTCGATAAAAATGAAAATAAATATGAATGTGACCGACGACTACGCTCTAATCAAATTTAGAATTGCAAATTGAGCATACAACTCAAACCACTGCACCCATCAATCTTCTATCCACCTATAGAGAAATTAAGCTGGATGCAGTTGCACTTCCATCTATTCTCATGTCTATCAAGTGCGATTGTCAAAGTCTACAAAGACTCTTTCGCCCTCTTGCGAAGCAAGCTGCTGAATAATGAATCAATTAAAGCATCCCACATAGTACCACCGAAGTCCACTAACTGTCCTTTGCTATCTGCCAACCACACCATTAAGTAGTAGCACTTGACCAGCAATCACTAATTGACAAGATCACCGTGCACTGAGAGAAGACACGTCGGGGCACAATGGCCTCTTCTAATATGACCTCCAAGGAGAAAATTAAATGACATCCAAATTTATCGTGGACTGATTGAATGGTGCGTGATTTTTCACCGAGAGATCTACACCCAGGCAGGATATATGCGTGATGATGAAGAGCAAGGGCCAAAACATACGATGCCTCAACAAAAGGAGTGACACCCACATGTATATTAGTCCCGACCAGATTTCGATCCGTGACTAATTCCCAAACTAGGTATATTAGGGCAGTCCCAATGGTGGAAACCAACACGGTTTCTATAGCACAAGAAATCATCTTTAGAAACTACTCTCCACGGTGGTAGTGTCTTCGAGTAATAATTATTTTCTCTTTATCTCCCCTAAATTCACCAATGAGGAGCATTGCATTAACCTCATAAAAACTAGTGGTTTTTTCCCAATGGCAAATTCATGGTTTCTTGTGCATTGGTTCAAGAGTAGACATGGTTTCTCCATGAGGAAACCATTTCTATGATTTATGCTCTCTTTCCTCATTAATTAGGGTGTCACATCATCATTTTAATTTGCTTAGTTGGCAAGCTATTTAATAGGAATAGAAACTACCATTAATACTCTATTGGGAGTGCCCTTAGGAGTATTGATGTAAGGAATCGAATGCCCGTTAGCCTAAGAGGGGGAGGGGGTGAATTAGGCAACTTAAAACCTTAACCTAAGGCTCACTAACTTTTACACAAAGGTAAACTAGAACATACTATCTATATGTGCAACTATGGTTGTTCTAGTGTGAAACTCTCATCCCAAAAGAAGGTTTGCAACCTATAGCCAATCCTAGCATGATACTACTCTAGGAAAGTAGAGGCAAGCAAAGATTGCAATAGAGTAAATGCGGAAACGTAAAGGGGATGAGAGGAAGCAAACTCTTGACACGCGATTTATCCCGTGGTATCGGTAGGCACTAAGCCACCCCTAGTCCACGTTGTTGAAGCACTCACACAAGAGTATTGCTTCCCGGTCACCAAGTCTCTCCCAAGAGCACCACTTGACTCGCCACAAAGGCTAGCCACTTAGGCACTTGTCAAGCTCCCTTGGTCACCTTGATGCCGCCTCCACTAAGGAGATTCTCCACCAAGGAAGGGGGTCTCCACGTCCCCCGCACAAAGTGTCCTCGCCGCTCCACACCAAGTCGGAGGGTCGACGACGATTGCTGGTGAGCCACTTAGGCCTCAAGGCTTCCGGCGAACCTTGTACAACTGGATTCACTCAAGAATCACCTCACAAGGTTGGCACAACCTTGCACACACTCAGCTCTAAGCTAAGCCTAGCACTAAGCACATACACAAAGCATGTACTAGTCTAAGGATGAGCAATTAAGCACTTGGATGGATTGGATATAATCTTGAATGTGTCTTGAACTCCTCTGCACTTCCACACAATCCAGCAACCTCAAATGGGTGAGTGGAGGGGGTATAAATAGCCCAAGGCATCAAACTAGCCGTTGGCTAAAGCTGCTAAAAAAGGTACCGTCGGATGATCCGACGCTATGCTTTTCCAGGGCGTCGGTTCATCCGGTGCCCCTCCCACGTCACGTAGCCGTTGAGGTTCTCTGACACAACTGCTCCGACGCTATGCTCCGACGCCACGTCGGATCATCCGGTGCTGAAGGCCTCGCGTCCAAGTCGTTACTGTTAGCTTCCAACTGACCGTCGGATAGACCGATGCTTCACCTTGACCAGGGCGTCGGATCATCCGGTGCTGAAGGCTCTGTCTTGGCGCGTCTCTGTATGAATTCAAACTAAGCGTCGGATAGACCGACGGGGTCCTCACTCAGACCGTCGGATCATCCGGTGCTACTGTCTTCCTTGCTCTTCCTCTGCAACTCGTCCGACGCATCTAGAAATTGGACCGTCGGTTCATCCGACGGTACCTAGGGTTTCACCCTGTGCACCAACTCGTCCGACAATTGCACCGACTGTGACGCCCCAGGTTTTTAATTACCGTCATTAACACTAATGACCGGATCAGCCGAGTCAAACCAGTCAAACACCGGTCAAACCTAGGTCAACCTGGGTCATCACCTCGAAAAACCTCGCCAATGAACCCTAATGAACCCCTTGACCAAGCCTACACACACCCGTAGTCAACCCTTGGTCAAAGACACGGTCAAAACCGGCTTAACCGTTGACGTCAGTGAATGTCGTCCGGAACTTTTGCCGCGTTCTCCAAAATTCACCTAAACACTTCAAAATCTACCTTTATGAAAGTTGTCCATCTTGTTGAGGGACACAACTTTCGTGTAGATTGGCATTTCAAATTTTGAGCGGAAATTGGTGAAAAACTTGATCGACTGACAGTACCTCCTGTTTTCCAGAACAGGCCGGCATTCAATGTTGGCACGACGTTCCTGCAAAATCTGTCGAGAAAAACACCAGACGACCTTTACAAAAGTTGCAGAGGGTAGTTAGATCTACAACTTTCCTATTTACCACATGTTGCACTTCTATTCAAAAATTTGGAGAAAAACTATTTCGAACAGAGGCAGTCCGAGCAAAGTTTCGCCGAGAGCGCGCCCGCCGCCCGCCGCGCCGCCGCCGCGCGCCCGCGCCGCGCGCCCGCGCCGGCCCCTCGGTTTTCGAGCCGCCCGCGTGCCTCCCGAGGCCCCTCGCCCCTTCCCCAACGCAGCTCGCTCCTTCCCCACGCCGCGCGCATGCCAAGGCCGCCCGGAACGCCGCGCCGCCGTGGTCCTTGCTACCGCCCGCCGTGCCCGCCGCCGTACCGCCGTGGTACTTGCTCTACCCGCGCTGCCCTCTCTCGTTCTCACTACCGCGCGCCGCCTTTAAGGGTCGCCGCTCCCTCCTGGACGCGAAGGACCCCTTCCCCCACTGCATCGCACCTGCCCTCGCCGGGAACGGCAGCCGCGGCGGCCGCATTCACTGGCCGCCGCGCGCGCGCCGCCGTGCCACCACCACCCCCGGTCCAAAGGCCCCAACCGTCCCTCTAGCGTCCCCTAGAGCCGCCACCACCGCCGGATACCGCGCATTGGCCGTAGCCTCGCCGGAACAACTCCCACCGCGGCCGCCCCTCCCTGGCCGCCGGCGAGCTGCTCGCCGGAGCCACCTCCGCCCGGTCCAAGCCCTCAAATCGAAGCCTAGGGCACCCCTACACCCTCCCCCGTCCTTCCCCGGCCAAGACCCGCGGCGAGCTCGCCGGATTTTGCCCACCCGCGCCGGCCACCGCCCCTAGGGGCTGCATTGCAAACACAGAAATCTTTCCAGGGTCCTTGCAAAAGGGTAACTCCAATAGTGAAGAAACTTTCCTGTTTCTTGTAAAATCCGTATAAAATCTTAGAAAAATCAGAAAAATGCAAAACCAATTTTGTTGGATTCTATCCCACAACTGTTGTTATTCTGGCCTGAGCTAATTCCTGTTAGTTTTTGCATGAAAAATAAAAATGTGAAAACCCTAGATCTGCAATATCTCAAAAACCATAAATCCTCTGTAGCTAATTTTTGGATATGTTGTGTGTTAGGTCATTACTAGCTCCTATGCCAAAAATTGCACAAAGTTATGATGTAAATCTTTTTATAAAAATGTTTTTCTATTTCTGGCAGATCTGCATAAATGATTTTTCTTGCTACAAATATTTATGTTTTTGAGCTCAACTTGTGCACACTATCTTGTAATACCAAAATACACATCTTGTGTATTAATCATGATTTTTGGCTTTCCAGAAATATTTATCCTCTAATTATGCATGTTTTCCTTTGTAAATTAATAAGCTAAGATCAGTAGAGTTTTTATGTGAACATGCTGGTTCTTTAGGCTTGTTTAGGACCAGAGAGCCTGCATGAGAAAGTTTGGATCATTTTGATGCTTATTTATTTTTATATGCATTTAAATGGAACCACTAGCTAGCCTTTGATATTTTCCATAATATTTAATTTCCTAGCATCCAACACTTACATGTGGGTCCAATGGAATAGGACAGGTGCTAGGAGGCTTAAGAAACACTACATTAATTTTTGGTTGCTTAATAAAAATCTTAAAAGCCCTTTTAATATTAAAGAGAAATTAAATAAAGAAAAGCCCTTATTTAATTCTTTTTCCTTTTTGAAAGTATTATCTAATTTAATTAAAAGATAATTAATTCTCATTGCTGATAAGGAATTAATTCAAGGATAAAAATATTATTCATATCTTTGCTTGTGAAAGGAAAAGGATTAAAGCTTTCACATGAAATGACAAGTACAAAGAAACCTTTATTCAATTGTGCAATAAAAAGAATAACCCATGTACAACCAATAACCTTCCTAAAAGAGAAATCACCAAACCACCCATGTTAACTTGAGGATGGTTTCAAATCATGTTAAAAAGGTTAAATATACCTACCCACTACTGTTGATGAATTTAAATTAAATTATTTACATATATATGTACACAATCACCATAAAAAAGAATGATTAATAAAGAGTTGCATATTGTTCCTTTATGGAAGAGTATGCTGAATGTATTTCTTATCTAGGTGAATGTGCCCAACCAAAACACCCCTTGGTTGTCTTCTATTGTTTGTGGTTAATTAAATTAAAAATCGTGAAATGAATCTTGCATGTGCATCTTCGTGTAGATCTTTCCGCCGGTAGACGTACGCTCGTGCCGGAAGGGGGCGACGAAGGTGCCGACAACGAGCTGCCATGCGTGGACGTAGCTCAAGACCTGGACCCAAGTCCAGAAGGGCCCAAGACCAACCTTGCCATCGAAGGCAAGCCCCGGATCATTAACCCCGTCTTTTAAAATTATGCAATTATGTTTGCTATGATTGTGCATTTACGTTTCAGGAACTGATTTGAAACCCTAGATGCATGATCTTTAGGTACCTATGCTCTATCACTAGTATGCTAGGTCGATAGCTGCTATGCTATAGGACCCGATAGAAGTCGAGTGGTGTTCGTCACTCGCGAGAATAGGTTCCTAGATAGGAATCGTAAGATATCCTTAAATGGATTGCTCGTGTGGTAAGAGCATGGGATTGGGCTCCGGTCCAGTAGTCATGTGGGCTAAGCTTTTGAACGTACCAAACATTTGCCGGGAATGGGACCGGTAAGCCTAGTACCTTAATGAGGCGGCACGGGATCCTACCGTTACTACTCTTGAGAAATCTCCTAACCGGCTAGCTATCGGGAAGGGTGGTGTATGGTGACTCCGGGTATCTTGCGGGGTATGCCGGATAGCCTGCACCAAGGATTGTAAGATTCGATCCCAATCCGAGGATTTTTGGGGACAGCCTGGGAAAGTTGTCCTTGCGGGGGCAGCCTACTGTGTGTTTGGGTTTACCTTGCAAGGTTTAAATCAATCGATTGTCGGCCTCTCACCGTTATCCGAGACTGCTTAATCAACTGGCCATGATATCCCTTAATGATGGAACTCGAGGAATATGGTTGGATGAATTAATTGCTTGTCCAATTCTTGATTGAATTAGTTGGCACATTTAGAAATGGTAATCAACTAGAACTTGTGCTAAAATATTGAAAATAAGGATCTACTCTTAGAAGCTGTTTCAGCAAAAGAAGCTCCACCGGCCAAAAGCCTTTCATGTCTAGAGGTTGGTGATGTAGTCATCACCCGACGGTTAAGTCTTGCTGAGTATTAGTATACTCAGCCTTGCTTTAAAAATTGTGGTTGCGGGTGTGATTGATCGGAAGGGTGACGACAAGTGATGACATCACGGATGGCCTCCTGTGATGTCTACCGTTGCGCTAGTTTAAATTATTTCCGCTGTATTTTCGAACTCTGAACCTTTATCTCATGCCATGAACAATGGTTTGTAATAAAATGTTTAATTCATGTTGTACTCTGGACTCGCCTTCGCGTGGGTTTTAATGCATGTGTCGATCCTCTGTTCGATGTCCAAGTGATTTACCGGGCATTAACCCGGCAACCAACGACAGGATGATACTTTACCATTGCTTAATGACCAAAGTGGATCGGTCTTAGGTGATAGTACGGTATTTTCCTGGGCGGGTTGTCACACCGACGCATGTAAATGAGGGACCGTCGGATCATCCGACGGTGTCTTCTCTTTTCCTTTTCTTGCTTGACCCTTTGTTTTGGCATTATTGCATGGGGTTTTCTTGCATCCTTGGGACCTAGAAATGTCTACAAAGACATGCTCAAACAATATGGTTAGTCCCAATGATCATGTTGTCATGAATCACCAAAATCAAACTCCGAACAAATGGCATATGAGGCCATGTACGCTATAATCTCCCCCTTTTTGGTGATTTATGACAACACAACCAAAGCAAGCATAAATTTGCTAGAATTGATAGAATTAGAACCACTTACACTTGCTTGGATGCTTACCATCATCCAAACTCCCCCTAGATCAAACTTCCCCTTTTTGATCTTTATGACATTCTCCCCTTTGGTCTCATATCCTTGAAACTGCTTGTAAGCATCCTTGAAACCACTTGTAGGCATAAGCCACAAGCTTGCTTTGGTCTCACATTCTCCCCCTTTGGAATAAAATCTCCAAAAAGTCCAAAGCAAACGGGTCCAAGGAAACTAGCAAGATCTAGCAACCATAGCTCAAAGGACAAATGTTAAATGCAAGGGAGAAAGCCGCATGAACCATGATTTATATGTATGATATCGATGAAGATACCACATGTGAGAATAACTAAGGTGGATCACAAGCTCATGAGACTAGCATGATACAAACTAAGCTCCCCCTAAGTGTGTGCATAAAAAGAATACCACTTGCAAGACAAGGGTAGTGAGAGACAAGTGCACAACTACAAACTTGTAAAACAAGGAAGCTTAGAGCATATCATGCAAAGAGGTAGCTTAAAGGACAAGAGATAAGACAAATGGGTTCTTGTTACATTACCACTTGTAGATATCACTTGTAGTCTTTTGATCATTGCATACCTCCGGGGGTTTGATCCTCTCTACCTTGTTGGCACTACATTGAGATGAGCCACTTGGAAATGATATCACTAGGTGACACCACTTGAAAGAAGCTTGCATAGAAGACACTTGGGATACCACAAGGATTAGGAATGTATGAGTACATTGCCTTTGAACTTATATAGACATAAGCTCGCAAGGACATGACTCAATAGAATGAAGCTCATGTTGCTATATTCACTCTTTTAGAGATGTTAGATCACATTGAGAGTGAAATAGCATTCTCTTAGAATGAAACACCGCACCGGAACGCGTCGCTAAGGGACTACATAAGATAAGCTTGAAACAATGTTAGTCCTATAACCAAACCATAGGATGAGCTCCCCCTAAATGTGTGCATTTAGTGTTTGAATCACCAATAAAATGTATGCACATTGTTTATGATAACAAAAGGGAAGCTTACCCTATAGCTTGCTCATGATGCAAAGAGATATATATGAATACATGCACCATGATAGAACAAGTGTAGCTTTCCTACACACTAATCAAACCATGTAGATTGCTCATGGGTTAGCACATGACACAAGTAACCTACCATATGTAAACATTGCAACAAATGCAACCTAAACAAGGCAATGGAGCTACAATGATACAAGAGATGGGTTCTAGTTTCCATTACCTCAACCGGGGAACTTGGGCAACACATGTCCAATTTGCAAGCTTGGCTTGTAGGCATGAATTTCCGCAACTTCTTCGTGCCAAGCCTCCCAAGTCCCTACTCTCATGGCCTTCAAGCGGCCTTCGGAACCCAAACCATTTGAGGCCCCTTCATGTTGGTGATGACTTCCTTGGGCACCCAAATGGGTTGGTTCCTACCCCGCTCTTCCTTCATCTTCCCATCCTTGTGTGCAACCACCTTGCCATTTGCTTTCTTCTTGATGACGTAGGTGTTGCTATTTGTCTTGTTCTTGCGGTTGGGCTTGGTGTAGATGAGGGAGCTCTTGATGCTGGGCTTCAATTTCTTCTTTGCGCCCTTGTCCATCTTCTTGACAAATTGAGGGCATTTGTAGAACTTGTGCCCTTCTCCATGACACTTGTAGCAAGTCATGGTTGTACCCTTCTCAAGCTTCTTCACCATGGGATCACGGTTATCTTGAGAAGGTTGGACTTGGCTCTTCATGTCTTGAGAGATGTCCACTTGTTCTTCATCATTCTTGCCCTTGCCCATCAAGTTTGCCAACCTTTCTCGGAGCCATTTCACTTCTTGCTTGAGCTCATCATTTTCCTTGCCTATGAGATAATCACATGATTCTACAACAACATTCTCATGGCAAGTTGGTGAGCAAGATTCATCAATTAAATCAATGCAGGAAGTTGAAGCATCTACCTTGGAGATAGGAATTGCACAAGGGATAGATGTTTCATCAAGTTTAAAGGAATTACTTGTTTTAGTCTCATTGCTCTCAAGCTTAGATTTTAGCTCATCACACTCCTTGCTAAGCAATTTGAATTTGCACAACAAATGTTCATAATTTGTAGAAAGGGTGTCACTAAGACCATTGAGAGCATTGAGTTCTTTGATTTCATTAGCTTGTTGTTCAAGCATTACTTTTTGCTCATGGATTAGCTCAACAAGATCATTGAGAGAGGTGGTGTCGGATTCGTCATCACTTACATTGCTTTCCATACCTTTGGCCATAAGGCACATGTGTGATGATGAAGGACCTTGCATGAAGCGGGTGGTGAAGTTCTTTCTTGATTCATCGCTTGAGCTAGAAGAACTTGACCCACCACTTGTCCACCCACAGACGGCTATTGTTGCTGTTGATGTAAAATCTGTACCTCACGCCAAACACACAGCAAGCCGAACAAGCTAGCCTCACACGCGCAAAGACTCCAAGACGTGCCAGTCAATTTTTCCTGAAAATTAACAAAAGACAAAGTAGTTAAATTCCAAAGCTTGGAACTTGCCGGGTGGTACCAGACAGTTCCATATTTACGGCTAAAAAGCCAAGTGAGATGACATATAGCTATAGAGAGCTATCTGCCAGCAAACTAGAAACCATTCAGGACTTCAAAGTGCAAAAAGTAACATAGCCGAATAGATGATGTAAGCATGACGATAGATCGATCTTTATTTGGATAAAGATGCACATGCGCAAAGCCATGACCGATCCTCGTAATGAATAACATTAAACAATAAATGAAGTAAAAGCATGATCATAAATGTGTAATAAACAAGCATGCATAGGTCCAAAGCACTAGTCTACCGCATGTCTAGATACTTTAAAACCCGTCAAGCATGATACCAAACAAATCTATGCACCGCATGATACAACTTGTTTGAAATCAAGCCACCATCCACAAATAGATCTATCCACCGCATGATACAATCTAAATATGGAAAGCTAAAAGCATACAATATTTAAAGCATAACTTATGAACACGTTTTACTCGTGAAAGCATAACCGAATACGAAATTGTACAAAACTAGAATCGGGGTCCATGAAGAAGGAACGAGCATTACCAAATAAGATAAATCTATCAGATTGAATCGAAATCTAATCCACCGGATGACTAGCTCCAAGACAACCCAAAAACCTGCATCTACCACGTGATACCCAGTTCTTTCAAGATTTATACAAGATTTGGCAAGCTTGAACCCGCAACACGTAACAACCTAGATCGATTCGGTTTCGGCTATCAAGGAACATGCGATCCACGTTCTATTTAAACAAAAGACACGAACTCGATTCATATAAGGATCATTAAAGAGGATAAAGCCGATCCAAACCATCTAAATTGGGCAAAGAAGTGTTACATGAATTTAAACATAAAGTAAAAACTCAAAGCAACACGGGGTAACTTAATGGATCTATTGAATCTTGCCAAAACTCAATAGAGCCGATAACTAACTTCAAGCTAGATCTTAGCCTACCACATGGCTCATGATCTAACAAGAAACCCTCTTGAACCAAGCTTGAATCTACCGCATGACACTAAGCATGGTAACAAGACTACTTGCATCAGATCTAAATCCACCGCATGATACTAGACATGATACAAGGTTTCCGGTACTCACGGAGGTCGACGGATCGATGAACCCTCTCGAAGAACTCGACGACCCGACAAAGGACTCAAGGGTTTGGCGTAAAGCCGGTTTGTATTGAGAATGTTTTGAATGAAAATACATACATTCAGGGTCTATATTTATACCCTATCACAGCATGACTTCGAATGGATTTGATACCTAATTTATCTCTAAATGTGATCGCTTATCCATCCATTCGTCCCTTCCGCTCGGGCCACGTCACCACGCAATCCCGCAAAATCAGCGCAACAGTTTTCTTGCCGAACGGAAGCAAATTGCCGACCGCAGACTCTTTTGCTGAATTCTTCTGAAGAAACCTTCCTTCTTCCGGACGGATTCCTCACCGCGTTGGACCACAGGTCAGACTCCTTACCTTACCAAATTTTGGTGTTAACATATGCCCCTTCAATTACGGGATAAAAGTGATTTTATTTCGGAATTGACTCCAGCCACCAACGTCTTGAATCTGTTTAACACCTATTTTCTCTCTTCGCAATCCGCCGGAGTCTTCGTCTAGATCCAAACCCTAGATCACCTTTTCCTGAGCTCAAATCCTCAATGGCAGGTCAAAATCAAGCTGCTCAGGTAAATTCCTCCTCCATAAGCTTCATTCGGCACTCAACTTTTTTTTTGATTTTTTACCTGAGATTTATTTTCCGCCTTCTTCCAGCAGGATCTTTCCACTGAGCTTCTGATTCGCACCGAGGCCAATTCGACGTCTTATTTCCTTGGTCCTGTGGGAGTTTCTGATCCCCGCGAATTCATCGCAGCCGAATCCCAAAGAATCCCTTTCAAAGCGGCTTTAACTGAGCCTTTCCTGTGGCAGGATGCTTTCAAGAACTGGCCTTTGCCCCCAATTGCGTGTTGGAGGAATTGGTATAAGAGGATCCTTGCGGACAACAATGCTAAGACCCAAACTTGGGACACCCTCCGGATTGCTCAATGTTTGGAGCTCTCTTTGGCCGAGACCCCGAAAAACGAAGACCTCCTGATTGCCGCCTGTCATTTTTGGTCAAATGGTGTCAATGCCTTCCTTTTTGGTCACGGCCCAATGTCCCCCACTCTGGCCGATGTATACATGATTACCGGCCTTGATATTTCAGGATCCGTGCATCCCTAGGACTACAGAGGTTCCACAAGACAAACGAGAGTGAAGTCAGGGAGTGGATATAAATTTTATATCCAGAACCACATGAAGGATGGCCCTCTTGGTGAAGGAAGGCATCTTCTTGAATATGTGGCTGTGCAGGTTCATCTTCTGTGGTAAAGCCAATGAGCCTACTCTGAATCACAATTGGCTGGTGGTAAGCGCATTCCTCTTGGAAAATACCTCCTGGGCAGTGTATACCACATGCTTCATCAAACTGTCACCCAAATGTACACCAGCCAGAAGATAGCATGTGTCAATGGCCCTTGGTGGTTTGTACAGATGTGGCTGCAACTGCACATGCTCCAGATCGTTGGTATTGACCTCAACACCCGGTTTTTTCCTTCATCCAACTATCATGAAGGGGAAGTTCAGGTTACCAGAGGATGCCACACCTATGGAGAAGCTGCTTCAACTGTTTCCATCAATGAGAATGTCAGCCAGCTCTTTGATCTCTTCTTCAAAGGCTTCCCCAACCCTCTCTGGCTTCCTTACTTGGACAATGATAATTTAACCCTCCCTTGTGAGTTCTCCTTTGAAGCTGGACGCCAAGATGGAAGGTTTCTGGAAATCCTCAATATCCTCATCCATCCATGCCTTTTGCCAGCTGAATTTAGTGGAGGGAGGTTAAACCACAACACTTATGAATACTACCAGCCAAATATGATGGCTTGACAACTCGGGTGTGGCCAGATGCCCCCAAGACTATTTCTGCATGAATTCCTCAAACCCAGAGAGGAAATCAAAGAACTTGCTCAATCCAGCAGGGTTTTTCAGTATGTATGCAGTCCAACTGTTTACACACCTGGCCCTTCACACCTACAACAGTAGCTCACCCCACCTTCAACTCTTGGTGGCAAGAATTCCATGACCATATTTTCAGTGAGCCTGTGCACTCATTTTGCATAGAACTGATGCCTGATTTTCAGCCAACTTCAGAGGTAACATGATTGTCCTTTCCTCCAAATCAGACATTTCTTCTTATAACCATGATCTTGATTTTTTCATGCAGAATACAGTACCTGCCCCTCAAGCCAGGGCAATTGCTTATAATGCAGTATGCCCAATCTCAGCACTGGGATTTAGATCCCCAACCTTGGCTCAACTGATGGCTAGGTATGCCACAACAGACCCAATTCTATCCAGTATTACTGCTGACAAGAGGAAAGGCCTGTCTCTGATTGCACCTCCAATTGCCAAGAGGAGAAGAACCGTCAAGAAAGTCCTTATTGAGGTAAAGTTTCTTCTCTCTTGATCACAGGATTACTCTTTACTGATAAATCTCATCTTGTGGGATTTCAGACTAGAATTCAGCAACCTTCAGCTTCAGAACCTGCCAATGCTCCATCTACTGGTACGACCTTCATTACTTTTTCCTCAAAGATCAACACTGGCATTTACCCTTAATCGGTACTGCCGCAAGAAACACCGGTAGATCATCCCGTGGATATCCCCGTTCCTCAACATATAAGTCCACCAAGGGCCGAGCCACCTGCCCAAGTAGAGATTTCATCTTCATCAGGGACTCAATCACCCCCTGCTCAGAAAGAGACACCAACCCCACCAGAGATGAATTCTCCTATCCAACCAGAGACTTCAAGTCCTTCAAGGGTTCAATCCCCTATTGGCCAGGCAGAAATCCCAGCTTTAGCAGAGGTAAATCCATTTCCTTTTCAACCAGAGGCTTCAGAATTGCCAGAGACTGCACCAGCACCCTCTCACACAGAAGCCTCAGCTTTGCCAAGAGGTCCTCCTTCACTAGTGGCTTCAGAAATCACCCCTGAGACTGAACAAAACCTTGCCCCAGTTCAGGAAGTCAGGCATGAGGTAAACACTTGCACTTAACTCTGTTATCTTCTTCATTTCCCAATAGACCACTCATGTCCCGGCAATGTTACTCTTCCAGGATCAAACTCCGTCATCATCAAGCCCATTAGTGGAGAATAATCCAACTGCCGAAACAAGAGAAGGAGGGACTCAAGCCTTGTCAGAAGAAGCACAAGAAAGGCTCAAAGAAATTTTTGCCTGGCTGCAGAGAGATGCTCGAGATCAAATCAAAAATCTCGATCATTTCGAGGAAATGCTTGGGTCTGTCAGCCAAGAACTCCCTGAGGACATCAAGACTTCACTTGAACCCATCTCAGGTTTAGATGTTCATTATGTAGCCATAAGGCGAGCTCTGAGAAATGTGTCTTCCCGACCAGCTGTTGAACAAAAGAAAGCCAAAGCTGAACAAGCTGCGCAGGGAGCACAATCTCAAACCGAGAATCACAAAGGGATATTAGCCAATCTGCAACCTGCTCGTGAATTGAAAATCACCAGAAAGGCCGCACTGGAGGCAGAGCTGAAAAGTTTATCAGCGGAAATAGAGGCTGATGACAAGAAGATAGCCGAGCTTCCTGGACTGATAGAGAAGATCCAAGAGGAAGCAGCATCGGCCATAGCTGAGGTGAATCAATGTGATGCAGAACTCACCATCTTGTCCAACGCCCAGAAAGATTATCAAGAACGGATGGAGAACATTCACCAAACGACATCGAACGCCTCCAATGTAATTGCAAAGTATTTGAACATTTAGTCGTACTGATCAATGTGTAACAGAACTGGTCGTTCTTGCAACATTTGCCTTTTATAAGTTTGCTTTCCGTTTTCTTGCATGACCTTGACTGCCACGCTGAACGACCCCTTCGGTAACCAGTAGCCAAATAGTTCCATACCCGAACGACACCTTGACCGTAACTTAGCCGAGTCAGTCAACCGAATGCGACTCAGCCTTGAACTCCAAACGACCCAACGGCGGATTGGTCAAGGAAACCTCTCCACCTTCCAAGTTTCTTGGGATATGCGCCACGATCTAAAGCCACGACCTGAGGCCACGATCTGTTTCACCAGGCCTATAAATAAAACCGTAGGTTCCCCCAGCTCTTTACCAAGCCTTTAGTCTTCAAATCTTTACCAACCTCATGCCTTTCTTCCCAATCGCCAACTCAGCCCCAATAACCAATGGCGGGGAGCAACAACAGGCATCGCGCCGCCGACGAAGCAGAAGGGAGTCACGCCAGTTCGTGTCGGAGGCAATAATCGCCATCTTTTCCTTTACGATTCGTCTTTGATTCCCTTTTGTTTCTGACGATCATCTCCGTTTCAGGCTTATTCAATGGAATCCATCTCCCGCGCCGGCCAATCAGCCTCTGCCGGACGACTCGTCGGAGTCAGACCGCTACTCCCCCATGCCCTACGGGGAACTTGATGCTCTCCGCTTCAAGGCGGAACTCGAGGTGGCCAGCGCGAGCTGGAAGACGTCTCCAAGAAGGCTGGTATAGCCGAACTGGAGTGGGAGGACCAGCGCAAGCAGCTGCTGGCGACCATCGACGGTACGGCCTTGAAACTGCTCCCGAGTCCAATCTGGCTTCTGATATTAATTGCCATCACCTTGTACTTTGCAGCCTGCGACGCTGAGCTCAACCAGCTGAAAATGCTGGTGGAGCAATTGGCTGACAAGGTGAACGCCCGCGGAGACACGCTGGCGGAGCGCCTCGCCGCGGTGGAAAACCGCGTGGACGAGGTGGCCACTCACGGCATCCGCCTGGGCACCACCTTGGGCCTGGCCGCCATGGCGACGCACACCGGCGTCGACTACTCCACCAGGTCGCGCGGCTTCCAGGGCGGTGCACCAGAAGACATCAACGAGATCGAGGTCATCTTGGAGCGCCTCGACGGCCACGGTGACGCCATCGCCGAACTCACTCATCCCCAGTCTGTGCTAAATAGGCTCTTTGATTAGATTGTACTAAGGATGTTTGACTATCGACAATAAATAAAGAACTTTTAATTCCCGTGCTTGTATCGCGATGATCCTTCTGTGTTTGCATCTGTGAATCTTGTTTCTCCCTAAACGCATTCGGGAACTCGCTTGAGCCGAACACGCAAAATCAGATGCCCATTGGCGCAATACCTGCAGAAAATCCTTGATTCGGCAATCCACAAGCACTGTTCAAATGAAAACCTTTCGCATTCGGGAGGAAACCCTGCCGCTTGGTATTCCAATAACGCACGCCAGCCAGTCATCACTCCCGATGCACTCTCCCAGTCAATAAAATAGCCTGCTGAGATACCCTGCAAATCCACTCGCACACTCATTCATCACTTCTCATCTTCTCCCCTACTCTCAGAAGAAAAAACCCCAAGGCCATGGACAAAGGCAAGTAGCCCCAGGAGGACAGCATCCCAAAGAAACGCACGATTCGAGAGTGAGTTTTCCTTTAACTTGCTTCGTGCTTCCTTATGTGATCTCGTGTTTTACCTCCTCTCTGTTTCTCTCCTTCAGCCTTGATCTGCTTCCTGAGGAAATCATTGGGACCGAAGACATGCCTGAGTACATCTCCTCTGATTCCTCTCTTGAAGCAGAGGATGCTACGTCCGAGCAGAGAATCAGCCATCAACTACGTCGCCGCGTTCGGCACCTAGAGCACGACCTCCAGGACATCACCGCTCGTTGCCAGGCCAAACGCGAGCGCCGCATGGCGTTGGAGGCACTAGTAGGAGGTAAATATCTTCAACTCCTTCTTGACTCCGTGCTCACATCTGGATCTCCGCCTCTAACGACTACTCCTCTGTCCCAGATGTCTCTGATTGGTACAATAACTTGAAAGTGGCTTGGGACAGCTTGGTGGAGGCAGCAAACCATGGTCATCCCCACGACTTCCAAGTTGCCGTCACGGTGGTCCTGGAACAACTGAAGAGGGATCAGCTGAAGAAGCAAAGAAAAGATTGAATCACACTTTCGCTTCTTACGCCAGGCCTTCTGCTTTCCACCTCCTCGTAGTCCTAATCGCCAGGTCTGTTAGATGCAAACCTGCAAGAAGCATCTGTAATGTAGTTTCATGCTAAGGGCAATACATCTAAGTATTGGTCATTCCCTCTGTTTGGGAATTTTTTGTTCTGAAGGCGGACTCATTTTTGAGTGCCGGCTATCTCTGTATCGGATGCATGTAATCCCAATGCTTGTGGTCAGTGATCGATTTCAATACTAGGATAATACTTCTTCAAATATCTTCCGTTTATTGTGGCCAAAAATTCTTCTCCTAGTAAAGTTTTCAACATGTAGGCATTACCGGGCACGCATCTGACCACCCGAAAGGGTCCTTCCCAGTTAGGGGACCATTTGCCGAATTCACTGTATTTGGTTCCAATCGGCAGTAAAGCTTTCCAAACCAAATCCCCATCTGCAAATTGCTTGGCTTTTACTTTCTTGTTGTAATATTTGGCAACCCGCAGCTTGTCCTTTTCAATATTTTCTAGTTCCCTAAGACGGATCATGTGTAAATCTTCTAACTCATCCATCATTAGGCCACTGTAATCTTTGGAGCTTAAATCATTCTGCAAAACCACTCTCCTAGAATCTGATTGTATTTCCCAAGGCAAAACTGCATGGTGCCCATAAACCAGTTCATAAGGAGATGTCTTTGTGGCTCCATGAGGGGCCATTCGGTAAGCCCACAAAGCCTCATTGAGTACCGAATGCCACCTTCTTGGCTTCTGGTCGATCTTCATTTGTATAAGCTTGATCATGATCTTATTAGAAGCCTCTGCCTGACCATTAGCTTGGGCATAATAGGGAGAAGAATTAAATAACTTGATCCCCATGCTTTCGGCAAACCCCTGAACTCCAAGGACACGAACTGGGCTCCTTGATCAGTTGTGATTGTTTGAGGGATTCCAAACCGATAGATGATGTGTTCCTTAACAAACTCAACCATGTTTTCTGATGTTACCTTCTTCAGTGGAATTGCCTCAACCCATTTGGTAAAGTAATCTGTTGCCAAAAGCACAAACTTATGCCCCTTGCTAGATGGTGGATTAATCTGGCCAATCAGGTCTATACCCCAACCCCTGAATGGCCATGGCTTGATAATGGGATTTAATGCTGATGCAGGAACTCTTTGAATATTTCCAAACCTCTGGCAGTCTTGACACCCCTTGTAATACTCAAAGTAGTCCTCCAATATCGTCGGCCAAAAGCACCCCGCTTGCCTGATAACCCATTTCATACGGTTAAAGATGGCAATGGGTACCCAAAACCCGAGTACCCGACGGGTTTTACCCGATAAGGAGGTGGGTACGGAAGGAAGTTCGTACCCGCGGGTACGTTATTGGGCAAAATCTCATACCCATCGGGTATGCGGGTACGGGTGTGGGTGTAGACTACCCATACCCGTCTACCCGCGGGTAAGAAAAACCCGCATAAATAACAGCCACCCTAAGTCATTTTAGCTCATATGGTGCATGAATTTGGCCTATATATTGGTGCTAATGTGTGTTACTCTATTAGCTTGTTGCAATGATATGGTTATATCAATATTTATAATTTGTAACTTACTAAAAAGTTGGAATTATTTATTATTTTTGTGTGATGATGTCCGATTATTTATGCAATTCTCGGGTATGTTGTCGGGTACGGGTTACCCGTCGGGTAGAATTTACCCGACGGGTACGGGTATGGAATTATTTTCCTACCCTTGTGCATTTGCGGGTAACCCGACGGGTAAAATTTAGTCCTATCGGGTACGGGTACGGGTGGGCACTACCCATCGGGTATGTACCCGTTGCCATCTTTACATACGGTAGGCTGATTGGTGTGCTCCGCATATCCCATCATGTACCTCACTCATCATTCTTTTTGCTTCTTCTGGACCCAGGCATCGCAGCAATACCCCATCTAACGATTTGTAAAATAGACTACCATCCAGAAGAACAAATTTTATGGCTTTGTACCTGAGCTTCCTAGAGACTTTTCGGGATGGATCCTCCAAATATTCAACAATTTCTTTTCTCCAATAATCCTCCGCAAGATCCATTCCCAACACACATATCTCTGTGGCAAATGCTTCTTGATTCTCTTTATAACCGGAAGCGCTTTGAGCCAACCTATTTGCTTCTTCATTGTGTTCCCTAGGAATGTGCTATAGAATTACCAACGGAAAACTCTTCAAGATTTCCCTACATTCTTCGTAGTAACTCCTCAGCACATCACTTTTACATTCGTATTGGCCGTTCAATTGTTTTATAACCAACTCTGAATCTCCATAAACCTCAACTGAAACGGCCCCGGCTTCTCTCAAATATTGAAGCCCCCGAAGCAATGCCTCGTACTCAGCCTGATTGTTTGTGACAGTGGGCTGGATAGCAAACTCAAACATCTCACCCCTGGGTGAAATCAATAAAATCCCTACTCCTCCACCGTTACCACATGATGATCCATCAAAAAACAAAGCCCAGGGAGTAATTTCAAGCAAATCAATTGATGGATCACGATGTTTAGTTATAAAATCGGCAATGATCTGACCTTTTATAGCTTTTGCTGATTCGTACTTTAACTCAAACTCAGATAACGCCAAGATCCATTTGCCAATCCTGCCATTCAAAATTGGCATCGATAACATATGTTTTATTACATCAAACTTGGAGTATACAACACATTTGGCATTCAACAAGTAGTGCTGAAATTTTGTACACGAGTAGTACACGCACAGACGCAGTTTCTCTGCAGCCGAATACCTAGTCTCAGGATCAAGTAATTTTCGGCTAAGATACGCCATGACCCGCTCCTTTCCTTCGAAGTCTTGAATGAGGGCCGATCCAATGGTTTGGGTATCGGCCGCCACGTACAACTTGAAAGGCTTATCCAGCTGCGGAGGGACCAGTACTGGTGGTTCCTTCATATATTGCTTGATCTCATCAAAAGCCTTTTGTTGTTCGTCGCCCCACATGAACTTCTGATCTTTCTTAAGCTTCAGCAATGGAGAAAATGGCAAGACCTTCTGCGACAGGTTTGAAATGAACCTTCTTACAAAATTGATCTTGCTGAGCAGTGATTGCAATTCTTTGAGATTGGTTGGAGGGATAACTTCATCAATAGCCTTCATGCTTTTCTTGCCAACTTCGATTCCCCCTTCGTGTACCAAGAATCCCAAGAACTCTCCAACTGATACTCCAAAAGTGCATTTGTTCGGATTCATCTTTAAACCATGCTTTCGGGTGCATTCCAAAGTTCTCTTCACATCCTCCAAATGTGTGTCATGATTCAAAGACTTGATCACGACATCATCAATGTAAATTTCAACAACCTTGCCAATCAACTCGTGAAAGATGTAATTCATGGCTCGCTGATAAGTTGCACCGGCATTCTTCAACCCAAATGTCATGATTATCCATTCAAACAGGCCTATGTGACCAAACCACCTGAAGGCTGTCTTTGGTATATCTTCTATTGCCATAAAAGTCTGGTTATATCCCGCATTACCATCCATGAAACTGATAACTTTGTGCCCAGCTGCGGCATCAACCAACAAATCGGCAACAGGCATGGGGTAACCATCCATAGGAGTAGCTCTGTTCAAATCCCTGAAATCTATGCAGACCCTCATCTTTCCATTCTTCTTGTAGACAGGGACAATATTAGAGATCCACTCCGCATATCTGCATGGCCGAACGAAGTTTGTATCAAGTAATCTTTCAACTTCTTTCTTCACATCGGCCAATACTTCATCTTTGTAGATTTTTCGGGGAGGTTGCTTGTATGGTTTAAAACCAGATTTGATTGGCAACCGATGCTCAACAATGGAACGGTCCAATCCAGGCATCTCCGAATAATCCCAAGCGAAGCAATCTTTATATTCCTTAAGCAACTTGATCAATTCCTCCCTGAAGTCTGATTGCAAGTTTGCGCTGATAAATGTCGGCCTTGGTTTGTCACCGCTTCCAATGTCAACTTCCTCCAATTTATCGGCCGACATGAATCCTCGCCCCAACTTGCCGTCAGTACCATCGACGGGATTATCCATTAAAAATTGCTATAAGAGCCGACTGCTTGAATCGGCTGTTGATCACTGCTGACAGCTCAACAGACCTTCTCCCCGCCTTTTCCCCGAGAAACGAAATCAATACCCCGATATTCCCCGAATGTCGGTTCCATATCTGCGACGCTCACTGAGTCATCTGCTTGGACCACCTCAATATCGTCATCCACCCATTGAATGAGCTGCTGATGAATGGTGGATGGGATACAGCAATTGGCGTGAATCCAGTCCCGCCCAAGCAGTAGGCTGTAGGCTCCTTTACCCTCGATGACAAAGAAGGTTGTGAGCAATGTCTTGGACCCAATCATCAGATCCACGTGGACGCATCCCTTAGTATCTGAAGGATTCCCGGCGAAATCGTTCAGAATTATGCTCGTAGGTGTCAAGTCGCCAGGGCCCATGCCAAGTTTCCTGAAAGTGGTGTATGGCATAACATTGACTGCCGCTCCACCGTCGACAAACATCTTGGTCAATGGCTTGCCATTGACGTATCCTTTCAAGTACAGCGACCTCATGTGTCGATTTTTGGCCGGTTTGTCGAAGGTGGCTTGCTTGGCCAGCACCAGTTGCGCCATCAGTCCCCCAAGCTGTTCATCGTCATTGATATCTAGGGACGTTTCTTCCTGCACAATCTGATTAGCAGGAGCCATAAACTCATTCGGCAGAAAATATACCATACATGCCGGAGCCGAGCGATTTGACCCTTCAGGTTTGTCCTTTGGTCGCCACACCTGTCTCTTCTGGATCCCCGCTTGCTTCAACTCGCGGTTCCTCAAGCGCTGAACCCTCCTTTTCTGACTCTTTCTTAAACCAGGCGGGCACCACTGTCCCTTTTGCCAGACGTACTCTTCTTCATCTTCTTCCTGATCATCCCATCTCAGATCAGCTTGCCTCTTCCTGGGGTGATCAATGATTTCAATTTTTTGACGCCGATCCTCACTGGGATGTATCCTTCCAATTCTTTCATGGACGGATCGGCGATTGGCAGTTTCCTGCCTATACTCTAAGTATCTGTCACTGCACTCAGGGCAGTTTCTCAGTGTAGGAAGCTTCAATCCTTCATTCCAGCAGTGCCTGAAGAATGCGCACCCCCAATGCGCGTGCTCCTGCTCGCGCGTGTACTGCTCCAGATCTCTCCTGCGCGCTTCTTCTTCGGCCATGCGTCTCTCCTCCTCGTGCTTTCGTTTCTGGTAGCGCTCTTTCTCTAGCTGGCACTGCCACTTGTTGAGGAGGATGCGCGTAGTCACCTGGGTTTGGCCCTGGACGGCTCCCCGATCTCGACATGGCTCTTGAGAACGCGAGGGGCTTCTCCATGAACCTGCTCCAAGGTCACTTGACGTTCTGGGTCTACTGCTCCATCTTGCCTTGCCCTAGCTGAAGTTAAGACATTAACCTTGCCCTTTTCCTTGGTAGTCACCATGCTGACAGAAAAGCTTATCATGTTCTGGGGAAAAGGGTGGCCGTCCAATTTCATCTTGTTGTCAAATTTGAGATGACCCTCCTGGATAGCTTTCTGGATCCTCATCCTGAAGACCCTGCAGTCGTTGATGGAGTGAGAATTCCTGTCATGGAAGCCGCAGTAACGTTTCTCTTTTACTCCATCAGGCCGAAGCATGGAATGCCCTTCAGGCAACTTGATCCGGCCTTCCTTCACCAGGAATTCAAACAGCTTATCAGCTTTAGTGACGTCAAAGTCGTATGTGCCTTTGGTCTGCTTGATCCAGCGCTGATTCATGGTCAACGGTTCCTTCCCCCACATGATCTCAGCAGCGGCCACTTCCTGATCATCGTCAGAGTCCTCCATTTGATTGGCCTTCTCCAGGAACTGATTGTAGATATCAGCTACATCGTGCCGCTTTGCCGAACCTCGGTGTCTTTCTTAAACCCGTAGGCCCGGTTGCTCATCAACGACGCCTTTTGGGACGCTTGACCCGTGTTATCAAACTCCATACCAAACAGCTTTTCTCGTACGGCCGGCAGCATCCCTGCAATGGCCATGTCGGCCAACTGATCATCTGGCAGATTCAACGAAAAACACATGCCTTTGATTTCCCTGAACCTCCTGAGGAACTCCAAGGGCGTCTCACTGTGTCTCTGCTTCAGAGTGGTGAGGTCGATGAGCTTCTTTTCCGTGCTACCGCTGAAGTAATGAGCGTGGAATTTTCGCTACAGCTCCCTCCATGTGCTAACTGATTGGGGAGGCAAAGATGTGAACCACTGGAATGCTGGGCCCGTCAATGACATGGCGAAATACCTGACCCTGAATGCCTCTTCAGACGAGGCCTCTCCAAGCTGCATCAGATAGCGAGCAATGTGCTCCACCGTGCTCGTGTCATCCTGCCCAGAAAACTTTGTAAATTCCGTCGGAGGTTTTACCCTCGGCGGCAGGATCACTTTGTAATACCACTCCGGGAACGGAGGCGTGTAGGTAGGTCCCTGCGTTTTAGATTTGAGGCCGAATTGATTCTGCATCATATCGGCCATCTTCTGAACCAGGATATCGTCCTCCTGTACGCCTGTAGCTGGGCCGTAGCCCGGATTCGGGAGAGCATCGATGGCACCATAGTTCATCACTTCGTGGTAGCCTCCACCGTACAAATTCTTCTGCAATCTGTTGCTAGCTGGGGCAATCTTGTAGGCGGAAGTAAGTGGAACTCCAGATGAGCCAAATGCCAGCTCCCCATACGTGGGCTGATATGGGTTCGACTGTTGCATCGGTTGACCTGCACTGCCCTGTGGAGGTGGTTGGACTGGCTGCCCTCCTGCGGCCTGCAGAGGGGGTTGAACCGGTTGACCTCCAGCGCCTTGCGGAGGAGGTTGGACGGCTTGGCTTCCAACATTTTGTGGAGGAGGCTGGACTGGCTGTCTTCACAATGGCGGCTGAGAACTGGACTCTCCAATCTCTACGCTGCCTCCCTGAAGGGGTGCTCGACTGAATATTTGCTCCATGCCCGGGCCGAAGGCAGCCACCATCATCTGCTTGAACACACCCAGGAAAGCTCTATGATGTCTGCTTAGCACGTCGTCCACGGCGTCTCGAAATGCTTGCATGCATTCCTCCCTCTCCTGCAGAGTTGTAGCGTCACTCTCTCCTGGCAATAGAACCCTGGGCATCTCATTTTTAAGGTATGAGACGCCACTCTTGTTCTTTTTAAATGACAACAAGCATTTTTGTTGGAACTGATCCGTAGCATCCTTCAGCTGCTGCAACTGTTCCAGAGAGAGATCCTCGATGTTGACATCCATAATGTCACTGATGTCAGGCATCTTGACTTTCGGCTATTTGTCCCACTGGGCGTGCCAAAAAGTGTGTTGACGTAAAGTCTGCACCTCATGCCAAACACACAGCAAGCCGAACAAGCTAGCTTCACACGCGCAAAGACTCCAAGACGTGCTAGTCAATTTTTCCTGAAAATTAACAAAAGACAAAGTAGTTAAATTCCAAAGCTTGGAACTTGCCGGGTGGTACCAGACAGTTCCATATTTACGGCTAAAAAGCCAAGTGAGATGACATATAGCTATAGAGAGCTATCTCGCAAAGAAACTAGAAACCATTCAGACTTCAAAGTGCAAAAAGTAACATAGCCGAATAGATGATGTAAGCATGACGATAGATCGATCTTTATTTGGATAAAGATGCACATGCGCAAAGCCATGACCGATCCTCGTAATGAATAACATTAAACAATAAATGAAGTAAAAGCATGATCATAAATGTGCAATAAACAAGCATGCATAGGTCCAAAGCACTAGTCTACCGCATGTCTAGATACTTTAAAACCCGTCAAGCATGATACCAAACAAATCTATCCACCGCATGATACAACTTGTTTGAAATCAAGCCACCGTCCACAAATAGATCTATCCACCGCATGATACAATCTAAATATGGAAAGCTAAAAGCATACAATATTTAAAGCATAACTTATGAACACGTTTTACTCGTGAAAGCATAACCGAATACAGTTGTACAGCCGAATTGGGGTCCATGAAGAAGGAACGAGCATTACCAAATAAGATAAATCTATCAGATTGAATCAAAATCTAATCCACCGGATGACTAGCTCCAAGACAACCCAAAAATCTGCATCTACCGCATGATACCCAGTTCTTTCAAGATTTATACAAGATTTGGCAAGCTTGAACACGCAACACGTAACAACCTAGATCGATTCGGTTTCGGCTATCAAGGAACATGCGATCCACGTGCTATTTAAACAAAAGACACGAACTCGATTCGTACAAGGATCATCAAAGAGGATAAAGCCGATCCAAACCCATCTAGATTGGGCAAAGAAGTGTTACATGAATTTAAACATAAAGTAAAAACTCAAACAACACGGGGTAACTTAATGAATCTATTGAATCTTGCCAAAACTCAATAGAGCCGACAACTAACTTCAAGCTAGATCTTAGCCTACCGCATGGCTCATGATCTAACAAGAAACCCTCTTGAACCAAGCTTGAATCTACTGCATGACACTAAGCATGGTAACAAGACTACTTGCATCAGATCTAAATCCACTGCATGATACTAGACATGATACAAGGTTGCCGGTACTCACGGAGGTCGACGGATCGATGAACCCTCTCGAAGAACTCGACGACACGACAAAGGACTCAAGGGTTTGGCGTAAAGCCGGTTTGTATTGAGAATGTTTCGAATGAAAATACATACGTTCAGGGTCTATATTTATACCCTGTCACAGCATGACTTCGAATGGATTTGATACCTAATTTATCTCTAAATGCGATCGCTTATCCATCCATTCGTCCCTTCCGCTCGGGCGACGTCACCATGCAATCCTGTAAAATCAGCGCAACAGTTTTCTTGCCGAACGGAAGCAAATTGCCGACCGCGGACTCTTTTGCCGAATTCTTCTGAAGAAACCTTCCTTCTTCCGGACGGATTCCTCACCGCGTTGGACCCACAGGTCAGACTCCTTACCTTACGAAATTTTGGTGTTAACAGTTGCTTCTTGCCTTGGTCTCCTCTCCTTGACCACCTTTTTCTTGGGCTTGTGCACGATCTTGGTGAACTTGAAGTGTTGATGATGACGCCCTTCTCTCAAATGGATGTTGTAGCCGTACATGTTGACTTTCTTCACATACTTGAATATCTTCTTCATGTACTCGGCCACCATAGATTCAATCTCTTCATCACTTGAGGAATCATCATTGTCACCATCATCACCATCATCCTCACTTGAGCTTCCATGAGTAGCCATCCTACTCAACATCTTCTCTTGTCGGCTTGAGAGAGCATGGCTTGTAGTTGGAGAGGATGGTTCTTGGGGCACCTTCTTTGATTTGGGCATGAGTTGAAGCTCATGTGCCATGATCTTGCTCAAGATATGCGATGGCTTCAAATCTTCGAATTTCTTCTCGTAGGTGATTGCTTTCACCAAGTCATAGTCGGGCTTTCGGAGACTTTGAAGGATCTTGCGGTTGATGTTCAAGTCCGTGATGTCCTTCACACCTAAGGCATTAATCTCATTGACAAGCACATTTAGGCGTGAGTACATAGATTCGGCATTTTCATTAGCAAGTTGCTTAAAGCTATTGAATTCCTCAAGGAGACAACCGTAGCGTTCATTAGCAACTTCTTTTGAACTCTCATTTTGCTCCTTGATGGTTTTCCATAGCTCATGAGCATTTTCACAAGTAAAAACTCTATTGAAAACGCCTACATCTAGTGAGGACAAAATGATACTCTTAGCAATTACATCAAATTGCTTTTCCTTCCTAGTACCATTTTTCAAGCCCTCATCGGTGACTCTCCAAACATCAAGGTCCCTTGCTTGGAGATAGGCCTCCATGAGAACCTTCCACCAAGGATAGCCCGTGCCATCGAAATGTGGAGCCAAACCTAAGGTATCCACCCCTTTCATCCCTCTATAGAGCAACTCACTAGGCGGTGAAGCCTAATCGTTCCAATGAGCCGGTTTTCAAAATTCACCAATCGAATTGGCGTTTCCTTGTGAAGGAAGTGAGTCCCGGCTCTGATACCACTTGTAAGGAATCGAATGCCCGTTAGCCTAAGAGGGGGATGGGGTGAATTAGGCAGCTTAAAACCTTAACCTAAGGCTCACTAACTTTTACACAAAGGTAAACTAGAACATACTATCTATATGTGCAACTATGGTTGTTCTAGTGTGAAACTCTCATCCCAAAAGAAGGTTTGCAACCTATAGCCAATCCTAGCATGATACTACTCTAGGAAAGTAGAGGCAAGCAAAGATTGCAATAGAGTAAATGCGGAAACGTAAAGGGGATGAGAGGAAGCAAACTCTTGACACGCGATTTATCCCGTGGTATCGGTAGGCACTAAGCCACCCTAGTCCACGTTGTTGAAGCACTCACACAAGAGTATTGCTTCCCGGTCACCAAGTCTCTCCCAAGAGCACCACTTGACTCGCCACAAAGGCTAGCCACTTAGGCACTTGTCAAGCTCCCTTGGTCACCTTGATGCCGCCTCCACTAAGGAGCTTCTCCACCAAGGAAGGGGGTCTCCACGTCCCCCGCACAAAGTGTCCTCGCCGCTCCACACCAAGTCGGAGGGTCGACGACGATTGCCGGTGAGCCACTTAGGCCTCAAGGCTTCCGGCGAACCTTGTACAACTGGATTCACTCAAGAATCACCTCACAAGGTTGGCACAACCTTGCACACACTCAGCTCTAAGCTAAGCCTAGCACTAAGCACATACACAAAGCATGTACTAGTCTAAGGATGAGCAATTAAGCACTTGGATGGATTGGATGATCTTGAATGTGTCTTGAACTCCTCTGCACTTCCACACAATCCAGCAACCTCAAATGGGTGAGTGGAGGGGGTATAAATAGCCCAAGGCATCAAACTAGACGTTGGCTAAAGCTGCTGAAAAAGGTACCGTCGGATGATCCGACGCTATGCTTTTCCAGGGCGTCGGTTCATCCGGTGCCCCTCCCACGTCACGTAGCCGTTGAGGTTCTCCGACACAACTGCTCCGACGCCACGTCGGATCATCCGGTGCTGAAGGCCTCGCGTCCAAGTCGTTACTGTTAGCTTCCAACTGACCGTCGGATAGACCGATGCTTCACCTTGACCAGGGCGTCGGATCATCCGGTGCTGAAGGCTCTGTCTTGGTGCGTCTCTGTATGAATTCAAACTAAGCGTCGGATAGACCGACGGGATCCTCACTCAGACCGTCGGATCATCCAGTGCTACTGTCTTCCTTGCTCTTCCTCTGCAACTCGTCTGACGCATCTAAAAATTGGACCGTCGGTTCATCCGACGGTACCTAGGGTTTCACCCTGTGCACCAACTCGTCCGACGATTGCACCGACGCATGTAAATGAGGGACCGTCGGATCATCCGACAGTGTCTTCTCTTTTCGTTTTCTTGCTCGGTTTTGACCCTTTGTTTTGGCATTATTGCATGGGGTTTTCTTGCATCCTTGGGACCTAGAAATGTCTACAAAGACATGCTCAAACAATATGGTTAGTCCCAATGATCATGTTATCATGAATCACCAAAATCAAACTCCGCACAAATGGCATATGAGGCCATGTTCGCTACAATTGAACGTAGACTAGCTACAAAATTAATTACACGAATGGACAGGAAATTGTGAGATAAATTCATTAAGTTTAGTTAATCCATCATTAGAGATTGGCTACTGTAGCATGACATTGTCTAATCAAGGCATAATTAGGTCAGTTAGATTCATTTCGAAAATTAAGGTAGGGGTTGTGAAATGAGTTTTGTCATTAATATACATTTAATACTTCTAATTAGTGTGAGAGATTGATGTGATAGGTAGTTGGTGAAACTTTTGGGAATTAAGCGGGGCCTTATGGAAACTCCAACCCAGTTCTTAAATTTGGACCCCTACTCTTCCATATGAGGACCTCCCTACGGCGGGGTGGGGAGCATCACCGCCGGCCACCAGTAGCACGGGGGGAGGGGAGCGGCCGTCGGCTCCGCGCGACCACAAGGATGGGGGAGCCCGCAGCTCGGCCACCAGTGGCACCAAGATGAGGAGCAGCCGCCGGCTCCCATGGGCGCAGCCACAGGGAAGGGGAGTACCAGCGGCACTGAGACGGAGAGTGACCACCAGATTCCATGGGCGTGGCTGCGATGGCGGGGAGTATGCCGGCCCCCATGGGTGCAGCCGCGGTGCGGGTCACCACCACCTCCATGCGCACGGACAGGGCAAGGAAACGTCTGTGGAGGCGCGGGACCTCGGGTGGTTGGCCTCTGCTGATGAGTGCTTGGGATGAGGAGCTCCCACAAGTGATGAGTCGAGAGGTGAAAAATAAGAGGTCCTCATCCTTGGGAGGGGGTGGTGAGAGATAGGCTGGACATCATTTTTTGTGTTGCAATCCTCATAGATGAGGTAGGGGTGCAAGTGAGGGGTTGGTTGGAGTTGCCCTTAGTGGCTCCAACCAGGACTAGAATTCTTTGTCCAACGGATAAGTCACTGTCTACTGCTAGCAACAAATAGTATACGTAGGATCCCACTGCCCATTTATTTTGGTTTTTGGATCCAACCAGGAAGAGATTGATACTTTAGTCCCAGTAGGCTCTACCAATCCGGACTAAAATATCATCACTATATATAGTCACTTTTCCACTGTCTCCCCCCGCCGAAGATATTTTAAATCTTTTTGTCTTTATTTGTGTGTGTGAGTTCATCTTTCGTGTTCTTGCTTGGGGAGCAGATTCTTCCTCTCGGCCGTTGCTTATCTTCAATCTTCTAAAGGTTAGCAACTTCATCTTCTATTTTTTATAGATGTTAAATAATGTAGATCATTCCATGGTTTAATAAAAAACATGTAAATGTGTGGTTTTATAGATTAGGAGTAAGAATGGTAGTTTATTTTTATTTGTTATACATCATTCTAACGAATGTGTGTATTTTTATCTTGACATATTATATATATATATTTTTCTAATAAATAAATAAATATACATATATAGTATATTGCATGGTATATTTATAATACTAGTAAAATGCATTTGCGACACGCACGTGTCTATATACACATAAAAAAATCATATTATTTTTTTAATTTACAGAAAAATATACATTGTATTTTCAAAATTTTAATAACAATATTTTTATTCAATTATGTACATTAAAATTATTTGGTCGATAATAATCATGTCATAATTACTCCCTCCGGTTTGGTAAAAGAAGTCGTTTAGGACAGCGACACGGTCTTCAAAACACAACTTTGACTTCTCTTTTGTATAAAAATATTTATTGAAAAGTTATATATGTATATTTTTATAAAAATGGTTTTCAAAATAATTCTATTGATATGATTTTCACATTTTTAAACTCAACGACTTAAAAGTTATTCATTATTTATATTCCCATTGTCCAAAAACAACTTCTATTACCCAACTGGAGGGAGTACTTCATTCGCTCGTCTGGACTAAGACACTCACACCTTCTGCTCCACATATCCTTTGTTTTCAAACTTACAGGGGATTGCTTGGTGAGGTAGCTCATTGCCCTACATAATATAACATCTCTCATGTGGGGTCTCATGCATACATACATACTCTGAACACAACGGAAACTAACGACGGCACAAACAGTGCTCCAAATTTACCAGCAGGTCCTAAGTTTCAGACAGTTGGTGTGTGCCTTGCTAGTCATGTATTTGAATGTTTTGGCCACAACACGTTGTTATCTTAAAAACTATTTAGATTTCAATTTGAGATTAAAAATTATTACTGTCTCCCTATGCTTACAATACCTTTGCATGCTCATTCTTCCATCAATATACTTACAAGATCTGAACATGTGCCATAACCTTACACAACTTGTAATTATCTGAATGATTCGTACAAAGATGCAGATAAAGCAAAAATAGTAGAGCCTCCTTGAGTGGCAAGACCACAACTTGTACAAGCAGCTCAAAGGGTCGATTGCCCGCTCGATGTTTTATGGCTCCAAACTCGTGTGAACTAGCTGTGCCATTTGTTTTAACATAAGCAACTATAGAAATATATTAATCAAGCAATGCTAACAGGGACGATATTTTATCTATTGGAAAAACTCACTGATCCGTTAACGCTACAGTACATAGTACAGTAGTTGCATTCACTTCATTGCAAATTAAAACCGAAGTAGTGTGAGTGAATGAATGACAAACAGAAACAATCAGTTAGCATTAGCCTCATGCTATTCTCCTACTCACGTGCAGTCAGGCTACAGCAGGTGCTGCCTGCTCTCGGGTGGAATTCAGAGGCAAGATCTGACAAGAAGGGTAAAATGCACCGCCGATCATATCTTCGTCGTCGCGCGCCTCGGTCTCCTAATTAACGAACGATGACGACGGCGCGCGCCTCGGCGGCCAAACGGACGAAGACGACGACGCGCCTATCTGCATTCAACCAACAACGAGGACTTCCACCGGTGGTGCTCCACCGAGTCCTCGCGCCGGGAAGGCTGGGGTTCCCGGTCCGCGACGAGGCAACTGGTGGAGTGGAGGACACCAGGCGCAGCCTTGACGAGGCCAAAGGCGCGATGAGGCTGATACACGACACCGTACTTGTTGTGCGAGTTCTTTGAGACCTGGATGATTCTGAAACGCACGTAGCTGGAGAGTGCTGCCTCTGTTGGCTTCCAGCTTGTACTGTGAGATTAATTGATATGCTTTGTTGCTTCCTCCGTCCCTCGTCCTCCTATTCCCCATGAGACTTGTTGCCATCCACCCGTGTCACCTTCGCGGAATTCAACTCCGAAAAGCCAATAAGCCATCCTGTGCGTCGCACGCTGCTTCCTCGACAGCATCCGTCCGGCCTCCGTCCAAGCATCAGATCGACCCCACGGGCGCAATGGCCGCCGCACGCAGCCCTGGGAATGGCGGAACGACCGTTGGGCGACCAGTCTGCCGGATTGGCCGCTGTGATCACGAAGCGGTCGGCTTCGAGGCAGATCAGGCCGTAGGACGTGCCGACCATCTGGCCGCCGCCGCCGCCCGTGGGTGCTCTAACTCTTACCGTAGTCCCACTCGAATACAAAGGAGATCAGGTCGTATTTGTCGTTGAACTCAAACACGAGGATCTTGGTCCGGACCTGCTGGCTGCCGCTCCGGCGTGCGCTCATCGACGACGTCGCACCATCACTTGCATACGAGGCGGAACCGTCGCCGGGCGCTTGTCGGCAGGCCAAGCAAGACCTCCACGAAGGCGTGAGTGCTAGATTGTGTTGAATTAATGGGCCTTGGGTCATTTAGTCTCAATTAATTCTAAGAATTAAAATGTCCACAAATAAATGCTAGGGACTTATTCCCGCATTGAAAGTCAATGAGAATCTTAACCGACTTAAAGGGTGGACCAACGGTGTACCACTTGTGAAGTTGGTAAAAGGAGAAGGGGACCTCCTTCTCCTCTCCTTTGCGCCTATATAAGGGAACACCATGTCAATCATAATCTGGTAACTTACTGGTAACTGTCGTTTAATGGGAGTTACGGTGGTCAGCAGCGTCCAGGTTCGTTCCCCCTTCTCCTCTCATCTACCCCTATATAAGGGGAGGGTATAAGGGGACACCCTCCTCAGGCAAATGGGAGTTATGGTGGTCTAGGTACTCCTGTTTAGGAGACATCTCTCTTCTCCCTCTGTGTTTCTGCTTTCTGCCATTAATGGGAGTTATGGTGGTCAGCAGCGTCCAGGTTCGTTCCCCCTTCTCCTCTCCTCTACCCCTATAAAAGGGGACACCCTCCTCAGGCAAATGGGAGTTATGGTGGTCTAGGTACTCCTGTTTAGGGGACATCTCTCTTCTCCCTCTGTGTTGCTACTTTCTGCCATTCCCAACGCAAGCCTTGCGCGCACTCTACTTGCGTGAGCAGTTGTCTCCGAACCTCGTCTGCCTAGTGATCCTGCTCGGGATAGGCGACTGATAAGGTTTTTGGGGAGCGTACCCGTACGCGCCTGCTCGCTTCCGGTACGACTATCTCATCTACCCCTATATAAGGGGAGGGTATAAGGGGACACCCTCCTCAGGCAAATGGGAGTTATGGTGGTCTAGGTACTCCTGTTTAGGAGACATCTCTCTTCTCCCTCTGTGTTGCTGCTTTCTGCCATTAATGGGAGTTATGGTGGTCAGCAGCGTCCAGGTTCGTTCCCCCTTCTCCTCTCCTCTACCCCTATATAAGGGGACACCCTCCTCAGGCAAATGGGAGTTATGGTGGTCTAGGTACTCCTGTTTAGGGGACATCTCTCTTCTCCCTCTGTGTTGCTACTTTCTGCCATTCCCAACGCAAGCCTTGCGCGCACTCTACTTGCGTGAGCAGTTGTCTCCGAACCTCGTCTGCCTAGTGATCCTGCTCGGGATAGGCGACTGATAAGGTTTTTGGGGAGCGTACCCGTACGCGCCTGCTCGCTTCCGGTACGACTACATCCTCCTCATCACGTGAACGACTACTTCCAGTACGACTACGTCCTCTTCATCACGTGAACGACTACTTCCCGAAGGCCGTTCGTGGGACTCCACTGCATTGACTCGTCACTGCAACGACTTTGTACGGCTACATCGAACAAGGTCCCTCTACGATTAGCATGACTAATCCAGGGGATAACGGCGCACCGGTTGACCCCGTCAACCATCCCGCCTTTGGGTACACACTAAATCTCTTGTGTGTTTGTTTGTTGTTCAAGTTTTATTTGAGTTTTAACTTGAACACTTGCACATGTTTTGCTCTCACTGGATCACTCATAACTGTCATGAATTTGTTAATAATTTCTAGAATTAAAATGTACCGAAAATTGCCTATATATCTAACAATCCAAAAACCTTATATTGTTGATAGGCTTTCGGTAACTAGTTTTGCTGCAACGCTCAAACCAAATGTTTTCGATGGTTCAAATTACAAGCGTTGGAAGCAAAGGGTTACATATTGGTTGACAGCGATGAGTATCATGCATGTCATACAGGGGAAGCCCGAACAGTTTTCTCCAGAGGAAGAGAAGGCTTTCGAGGCAGCCGATAACCTGTTTCGTGGTGTCATCTTGAGTGTTCTCGCTGAAAACCTTGTGGACACGTACCTTCTGCTGCCAAGTGGCAAATATATTTGGGATGCAGTTGAGGCTAAGTTTGGGGTTTCTGATGCTGGTGGTGAGCTGTATGCCATGGAACAGCTCTATGACTACAAAATGGTTGAAGACCGTTCTGTGGTAGAGCAGGCCCATGAGATTCAGGCGCTAGCTAGAGATCTTGAGAACTATAGCAAGGATGCACCATGTAAGTTGCCTGACAAGTTTGTGGCTGGAGGTATTATCTCCAAGTTACCACCTTCTTGGAAGGACTTTGCAACCTCTCTGAAACACAAGAGGCAAGAGTTTGCTGTTGTCGATCTTATCAGCACTCTTGATGTTGAAGAGAAGGCGAGAGCAAAGGACTTACGTGGTAAAGGGATTGTTGGCTCTTCTAGTGCCAAATTTGTGCAGAAGAAGAACCACAATGCATTCAAAAAGAAGAACAAGCCGCATCAGAACCAATCAAAGGCTAAGCAGACGACTCAGTTCAAACAGAAAAAGCCGCCAACTGGAAAGTGCTACTGTTGTGGTAGCACGGAACACTTCGCTGCTAAGTGTCCGGATCGCAAGGATAAGAAAGATGGAAAGAGTGCCAACATGGTTATTAGTGAAACTGGTCGAACGTCGGGGTACGGTAATCTTTTACCTACAGTTCTTTTAGTATGTCATTCACCTGATTGGTGGATTAACACTGGTGCTAATATTCATGTTTGTGCTGACATTTCCTTGTTTTCCTCTTACCAGGCAGGCGTAATTTTCTCCTTGTTGATGGGGAACGGATCTCATGCGCGTGTTCTTGGTGTTGGTTCGGTCGATCTGAAGCTTACTTCGGGAAAGATCGTTCGATTGAAGAACGTACAGCATGTCCCTACTATCAAGAAGAACTTAGTCAGCAGGTCTCTTCTGTGTAGAGACGGTTTTGAATTAGTCTTTGAATCCAATAAATGTGTAATTTCTAAGTTTGGAAGTTTTGTTGGAAAAGGTTATGATAGCGGAGGTTTGTTCCGATTTTCTTTGTCATATGATTGTAATAAAGTTGTGAACCATGTTTCAAACGTTAATGATGAGTCTAATGTTTGGCATTCATGACTTTGTCATGTTAATTTTGGTTGTATGATGTGTCTTGCAAACTTGAGTTTAATTCCGAAATTTACCTTAGTCAAAAATTTTAAGTGTCATGTGTGCGTTGAATCAAAACAACCTCGCAAGCCTCATTTTTCGGCTGAGGCGAGAGACTTGGCACCTCTAGAATTAATTCATTCCGACTTATGCGAGATGAATGGTGTGTTGACGAAAGGTGGTAAAAAGTATTTCATGACTCTAATAGACGATTGTACTAGATTTTGCTATATCTATTTGTTGAAGTCTAAAGATGAAGCGTTACAATATTTTAAAATCTATAAAGCTGAAGTAGAAAACCAACTTGAGAGAATGATCAAAACAATTAGGTCTGATTGTGGTGGAGAGTATTTTTCTAATGTTTTCACTGCGTTCTGTGAGGAACACGGAATAATTCATGAGAGGACGCCTCCCTACTCACCTCAATCAAACGGGGTAGCCGAAAGAAAGAATCGCACTCTAACTGATTTGGTTAACGCCATGTTAGACACAGCGGGACTTTCCAAGGAATGGTGGGGTGAGGCTATATTGACTGCATGTCATGTCCTAAATCGTGTTCCCATAATGAACAAAGAGATAACACCATTCGAGGAATGGGAAAACCAAAGGCTAACTCTTTCATACTTACGGACTTGGGGATGTTTGGCCAAAGTGAATGTGCCTATAACCAAGAAACGTAAACTAGGACCTAAAACTGTCGATTGTGTCTTTCTTAGTTATGCTCTACACAGTGTGGATTATAGGTTTTTAATAGTAAAGTCTGGAGTACCTGATATGCATGTTGGCACCATCATGGAATCCAGAGACGCTACATTTTTTGAGGACATTTTTCCTATGAAAGAGGTAGATAGCACATCTAGTCATGAATTGTCTATTAATAATGAACCTAAAGAACCTGCTGTTTTGATAGAATACAATGAACAACCACATGAGGAAAATTCTGAGGAGAATGGCAATGAAGCTCTCAGAAAGAGCAAGAGACAGAGGATTGCAAAGTCCTTTGGTCATGATTTCATTGTGTACCTCGTGGATGATACTCCTAGAACCATTGAAGAGACATATTCCTCTCCGGATGCTGACTATTGGAAGGAAGCAGTTCGGAGTGAGATGGATTCTATTATGTCTAATGGTACTTGGGAGGTTGTGGAGCGTCCCTATGGGTGCAAACCTGTAGGATGCAAGTGGGTGTTCAAGAAAAAGCTTAGGCCTGATGGTACTATTGATAAGTACAAGGCAAGGCTGGTGGCTAAAGGCTATGCTCAGAAAGAAGGAGAAGACCTTTTCGATACCTACTCACCGGTTACCCGATTGACCACTATTCGAGTACTACTTTCCTTGGCAGCTTCCCATGGTCTTATCGTTCACCAGATGGACGTTAAGACAGCTTTCCTAAATGGAGAGTTGGAGGAGGAGATCTATATGGATCAGCCAGACGGATTCGTAGTAAAAGGTCAAGAAGGGATGGTGTGTAGATTGGTAAAGTCTTTGTATGGTCTTAAGAAAGCTCCTAAGTTGGCTTAACGTCAGTTGGCTTTGTTGTGAATGAATCCGACAAATGTGTGTACTATCACTATGGTAGGGGTGAAGGAGTGATCCTATGCTTGTATGTAGATGACATACTGATATTTGGGACAAGCCTTAATGCGATTAAGGAAGTGAAAGAATTCTTGTCTCAAAGCTTCGAGATGAAAGATTTGGGGGAGGCTGATGTGATTCTAAACATTAAACTAGTGAGAGAAGGTGATGGTGGGGTTGTTCTTACACAATCTCATTATGTGGAGAAAATCTTGAGTCGTTTTGGCTATAACGACTGCAAGCCAGCTCCAACACCTTATGATGCTAGTAAAATGTTGAGGAAAAACAAAAGAATAATGAGAGATCAGCTAAGATACTCCCAGATCATTGGTTCACTAATGTACCTAGCTAGCGCTACTAGACCCGACATCGCGTATGCTGTAAGCAAGCTGAGTCGATTCGTGTCTAACCCGGGAGATGCTCATTGGGAAGCTCTTGAACGGGTAATGCACTATCTGAAAGGTACAGTGGACTACGCGATTCACTATACTGGGTATCCTAGGGTACTAGAGGGTTACAATGATTCGAATTGGATCTCTGATGCAGATGAGATTAAAGCCACAAGTGGATATGTGTTTACACTTGGAGGTGGCGCTGTCTCCTGGAAGTCTTGCAAGCAGACCATCTTAACGAGGTCAACTATGGAGGCAGAACTCACTGCATTAGACACCGCCACAGTTGAGGCTAAATGGCTTCATGAACTCCTTATGGATTTGCCGGTAGTTGAAAAACCGATACCGGCTATCCTCATGAACTGTGATAATCAAACGGTGATTGTCAAGGTGAACAGTTCAAAGGACAATATAAAGTCATCTAGGCATGTAAAGAGGCGGTTGAAATCTGTCAGGAAAATGAGAAACTCTGGAGTGATAGCCTTGGACTACATCCAAACGGCTAAGAATCCGCGAATCAATTCACAAAGGGTCTTTCACGTAATGTGATAGACAATGCATCCAGGGAATTGGGCTTGAGACCCGTCAGCGTTATTTAGTAGTGGTAACCTGTCCTATGTGATCGGAGATCCCGTGAATTAGGATAGTGAAACAAACTACTGTTTAACAGAGAGAAGAGAACCTTTGTAAAGGGCTCATTCCAGTAGAGATGCATTTCTCTTCTAAAATCTGTATGGCAAGTTGGTGCAAAACCTTAATGTGATCCGAGTGGCTCAATAAGGAGCAAAGATGTTGGCCTACAGAACATCTTAAAGGATTGCACCTATGCGGGTCTGATTGCTAGTCACAATCTATGAGATTGGGTGATCTCTAGACACCCATGAAAGGCACGGAGTATGACTTATACGCTCCAACCCGAGGGGATGCTTATAGCAGCCTAGTACTGGCAAGGGGCTCTAGTCAAACTTGTTTGCACGATTCAAGGCATAATCCATTGGTCAGTTGAGAATGAGTGTAGCTTTTGCCTCAGGTGGATGTTCAACTTAACAGTCTCCATCATGAAGTCGGTATATCAAAACAAGAGCTGAGAAGAGGACATTTCTTTGTGTACCTTGAAATTCTTGGTGGGGATTGTTGGATTAATTGGGCCTTGGGCCATTTAGTCTCAGTTAATTCTAAGAATTAAAAGGTCCACAAATAATTGCTAGGGATTTATTCCCGCAGTGAAAGTTAATGAGAATCTTAACGGACTTAAAGGGTGGACCAACGGTGGACCACTTGTGAAGTTGGTAAAAGGAGAAGGGCGTGCCACACGCGCGCTCGCTCACCGAGCCGGGCCGTGGGCGTGGCCGTGGCCGTGGCCGTGGCCGTGGCCGTGGCCGTGGCGAGGCGTGGTGTGGCGTGACGTGACGAGACCGAGACCGTGGCCGTGAGGCGCATGCACTGTTTTTGTCACTCATGTCAAACATAATCTAGTAACTGATGACCTTGAATACAGCGGTTACTGGTAACTGTCGTTTAATGGGAGTTATGGTGGTCAGCAGCGTCCAAGTTCGTTCCCCCTTCTCCTCTCCACTGCTCCTATATAAAGGGACACCCTCCTCAGGCACAGATACACGATTCTCAAACCTAGGTACTCCTATTTACGAGACCTCTCTCTTCTCCCTCTGTGTTGCTGCTTTCTGCCATTCCCAATACAAGCCTTGCGCGCACTCTGCTTGCGTGAGCAGTTGCCTCCGAACCTCGTCTGCCTAGTGATCCTGCTCGGGATAGGTGGCCGATAAGGTTTTTGGGGAGCGTACCCGTACGCGCCTGCTCGCTTCCAGTACGACTACATCCTCTTCATCACGTGAACGACTACTTCCAGTACGACTACGTCCTCTTCATCACGTGAACGACTACTTCCCGAAGGCCGTTCGTGGGACTCCACTACATCGACTCGTCACTGCAACGACTTTGTACGACTACATCGAACAAGGTCCCTCCACGATTAGCATGACTAATCCAGGGGATAATGGCACACCGGTTGACCCCGTCAACCGTCCCGCCTTTGGGTACACACTAAATCTCCTGTGTGTGTTTGTTTGTTGTTCAAGTTTTATTTGAGTTTTAACTTGAACACTTGCACATGTTTTGCTCTCACTGGATCACTCATAACTGTCATGAATTTGTTAATAATTTCTGAAATTAAAATGTACCGAAAATTGCCTATATATCTAACAGATTGACACTGTCGTTCGCCATTGCGTCAGCTATTGCTTGGTCTTCGGATCTACTTAGCTGGCCACACAGGAGATAAGTTCATCGATTCATCGTGAGCCATAACATCAAATACAGATGGGAGGGATACGTTAGGGACTGCACGATTTAAATCGGGGCAAGGTTGACAGGACGCGTGTGGGTGGGATGCGGCATGGGGGTGCGAGAATCTGCGGGTGCGTGCCGTCAGGCGGGGGTGCGAGTGGGTGGGCCCCATGTGGGTACGCGGGTGGGTAAGGTGTTGTCGGGTAAAAAAACATTACATTTTTTGGCAGAAACGCTCCCCAAATTACGGTTTTTTAGTCATTTCACTTTTTTTGTCATCACGCAACCTGACGGGTGGGTCCAATGTGAGGGATAAGGCGGGCCCGAATTGGTTGAGAAAAATTTTCAATTGTCTTCGCTCCTTATAGTATATAGACGGGGTTCTCTATATTTATTTGGAAGTATTTCTCAGTTTTTTTGGTATGTGTTGACGTTCTTAAGAGCATAAATTAAGCCGTCCACACTACTCGAATAAAGAGGTAACTAGCATCTCTGGCTAACATATCATCTAGCTTCTATCAATAAGTATTTCAGGGGACTAAGATTTCTAAGGTCTGGTAGTCATGGAGGTCGGAATATGGACGGTAGGTAGCTGCACAGGAGTGCTCCGAGATCCGGTCCGGGAGACAGAGGAGCGCAGGTTGTGTCAGCGGCAATACGGGGAGCCAAAGGTCCGATACGTATGCGTTGGGGCACGGGTTGGGACAGGTGACCATATGGCCTTCTGTTCTCCATGCCGCAAGCTGTACCGATTCTTCAAACAAAACTCCATCCCGTCCAATTTCAAACCATTCCTCTCCGCATCTGCCTTCTCTCTCCTCTCCTCTCACCGGAGCAAACACCACAGCCTCCACATCTGGCGCTGCGCGGGCCAGCCTCCGGCGACGGATCCGCGGTGACGCAGCGCCGGCCGCGTCCTCCGGCCGACCGGATCCAGGGCTGGGTGCCATGCCCGACGCATCGCGCCTTCGCCCCCTCCGTCCCTCTCCTCCCCGGCGGTGGTTCCTCATGGATGCTCGAGAGGGCGGCTCCTCGCGCTCGGCGTCCTCCTCTCCCCGTCGAGCTGCGGGCTGCTTGTGGCGGCGCCGGAATCCGCCATGAGCTCCTCCTCGCCCGGACATGGCGGCCACGGTACTGAATCTGCGTCGAGGCGGCGCCCATCCTTCCCGAAACGGAGGCATCCGTCCTCCCCAGGAGCGGTATCGGGGGCTCCTTCCCCAGCCTCATCATCTCGAGCCTCCTCCTCCAGATCTGCTGCGGCGAGGGCGGTCGCCGGCGGATCTCTGCGAGCAAGGCGGAGAGACCGAGGAAGATGGGAGGAGGAGACCGAGGAAGATGGCGTCGCGGCGGGCGCGTGCCCGTCGTTGTCGACGCGCTTAGCGCCATGGCGTTCCGCGCCCCCAACCGTCGTCCTTGAGTGTCGCGGTGGACATGAGTGGAGGCGCGGAGGTGCCCGGTGCCCGGATCTGGCTCGGACGGGGCCAACCCGGCCACGGTCCTCAATGCCGCCACCGGGGCGTTAGGCGGCACGGCTTGCGGCCACCGGGTACAGCCGTCGGCGGTCGTCGCCGCCCCCGTTGGGCTGACTAGGCTTTGTTCCCCGTCCACACCCATCGCCGCCGCGCGCGTCCACGTCATGGTGCACCGGCCACCGGCACGGAGCCGTCGTAGGTGTGGTGCTGGCCTAGTTCCAGCGCGGTGGATCCCGTCCAATCCCAGGCACCTTATCATATTTCTTTGTAGCAGGTTCGATGTGTTTGAGCAAGTCGATTTTTCGGTCATCAGCAATTCTTTTGCTTCGCAAGTAAAAGATAAAAAAGTTTGGAGTTATCTTTTCTGTTGATTTTTTTCTCTGCGTGAGCAGCTCCCTCCAGATCTCTTGCTGATGAAAAACGTTTTTCTTCTCTGCTTCTTCCATCTGTTCTTGATTTCGTTTGGTAAGAATCAAATCTTGCTTCTTAGATCACTGTACACGATTTGAAATCACATCTCTGTACATGATTTGTGCAGGAATTCTCTCTGTTTTCTAGTTTGCCTTCTTAGATTTCTGTACACGATTTGCTATGCATGATTCATGTAGGGATTTTCTCTTTTTTTGATGTAGTTTTCCTTCATAGATCTCTGTACCGTGGGCTGAATTTTATGGCATCGATTTTTATTTGGACTGAATTTGTAGATGGAGCATGCCTTGTTCTAACTTTTTGTGCTCATCGAGTACTTTATGAAATCAGATATTTGACTATATTTGAAAATGCAGTACCAACAAAATTTGAAAACACATATGAACATATATGAATGATATAAATGGTACCGGTGTGTGAGGTGGTGGTACATTAGATGAGCATGCGCAGTACCAACCGAATTTGAAAATATGTATGATCATATAAATGGTATAAATTGTACCGGTGTGAGGTGGTGGAACATTGGATGAGCAATTAGTAGGGAGAATGCACATGCTGAGTGGGTAGTATCGTGGTAGAGTTCTTTAATACTAGTGGTGCCGATGGAGCCAGATGCGGAACAAGCAGCGGCACAAACGGTACAACAATGGAGGAAAAGAGGGAAAAGGTAGACCAGAACAATGTGTAAGCGGTAAAAAGGTAATATATCAGGTGATTCGTTTCACTATAGGTTGCGTACATCCGTTGAGCACTCTTGTGCACCCGGGCAAACAAAAAAATAAAAAAAGAATGGGTCGAGGGGGTGTCAGAATCCAGGGGGGCAGGTAGCAAATGGTTCAGCATGTGAGGCGAGTAAAAAACGGGCGAGGCGGCTTTACGCCTGGTACACGGCTTCCTTTATGTCAGGTCGCAGCGTCAGATACGTAATAGAATAAACGCGAATACAGCCCACACCAGGTCGCTTGGCCCACAACTGCGCGGATTCCAACTTGCGATGGAGGGCTGCGATTCAAAGGTCCATGACTTCCAGAGTCTACACAGCATTTTCGGTATTTCAGGGATGAGAAGCTGAAACAGAGGAAAACCATGCAGAACTGCAAAACTTATATGAAGACCGACATACGGTGATTCAACATGGTCAAGAATGTGCCTGAAGCCAAAATCAACTCAATACAAGCGGGGGCCACAAGATAAGGTGACTACAACATCCCAGGGGCTCACTAGCCAAAGGCGGTTGCGAAATGGGCTGGGCCTAGTTCAGCCGACCCACTGGTTCAGCCAAACAGCCCCCAGCTCCTTTGCCGCACAATTTTGGGGCCAAAGCTTCCTGCGTGAGGCATATGTGGTTAGCAGTGGAGTTGGCGCCAAGAAGCCCTGGTAACCACCTCTACCCCCCCTGTTCACAACACACACCACAAAAGAGCCTCTCTCTCACATTTGTATTCCTTAGTCTAGGTAGTGGAGCTTAGGCTTAGAACTTTCTCGCTAGTAGTGCGGAGCGATAGCCTCGGGTCGGTTGGCTTCAACCTTCGGCCTACGGTATGGCTTTGTACTCGACTCGTATCTTTCGTATTTATACAGAGCTTGGTATTTCTACCGTTCTTATAGTATGTTATACCTTATTATATACCTTCATGTGCTATACTGGTATGTTTAGTATAGGTTTAGTTTATTGTAATGGTGGGGTGTGCCTTCGGGCTTGCTCTAGCTCTATGCCTATGTGTGACAACCCGCCCAGGAAAATACCGTACTATCGCCTAAGACCGATCCACTTTGGTCATTAAGCCATAGTAAAGTATCATCCTGTTGTTGGTTGCCGGGTTAACGCCCGGTAAATCACTTGGACATCGAACAGAGGATCAACACATGCATTAAACTCACGCGAAGGCGAGCCTAGAGTACAACATGAATTAAACATTTTATTACAAACCATTGTTCCGGTTATGGAGTAAAGGTTCAGAGTTCGAAAATACAGCGGAAATAATTTAAACTAGCGCAATGGTAGACATCACAGGAGGCCATCCATGATGTCATCACTTGTCGTCACCCATCCGGTCAATCACACCTGCAACAACAATTTTCAAGCAAGGCTGAGTATACTAATACTCAGCAAGACTTAACCGTCGGGTGATAACTACATCACCAAACTCTAGACATGAAAGGCTTTTGGCCGGTGGGTTTCTTTTGCTGAACAGCTGCTAAGAGTAGGTCCTTATTTTCAATCTTTTAGCACAAGTTCTAGCTGATTACCATTTCTAAATGTGCCATCTAATTCAATCAAGAATTGGACAAGCAATTACTTCATACAACAATATTCCCCGAGTTCCATCATTAAGGGATATCATGGCCAGTTGATTAAGCAGTCTCGGATAACGGTGAGAGGCCGACAATCGATTGATTTAAACCTTGCAGGTAAACCCAAACACACGGTAGGCTGCCCCGAAGGGACAACTTTCCCAGGCCGTCCCCAAAAATCCTCGGGTTGGGATCGAATCTTACAGTCTTTGGTGCTGGCTATCCGGCATACCCCGCGAGATACCCGGAGTCACCATACACCACCCTTCCCGGTAGCTAGCCGGCTAGGAGATTTCTCAAGAGTAGTAATGGTAGGATCCCGTGCCGCCTCATTAAGGTACTAGGCTTACCGGCCCCATAACCGGCGAATGTTTAGTACGTTCAAAAGCTTAGCCCACATGACCACTGGACCGGAGCCCAATCCCATGCTCTTACCACATGAGCAATCCATTTAAGGATATCTTATGATTCCTATCTAGGAACCTATTCTCGCGAGTGACGAACATCACTCGACTTCTATCGGTCCTATAGCATAGCAGCTATCGACCTAGCATACTAGTGATAGAGCATAGGTACCTAGGGATCATGCATCTAGGGTTTTCAAATCAACTCCTGAAACGTAAATGCACAATAATAGCAAACATAATTGCCTAATTTTAAAAGACGGGTTAATGATCCGGGGCTTGCCTTCGCTGGCAAGGTTGGCCTTGGGCCCTTCTGGACTTGAGTCCAGGTCTTGAGCTACGTTCACGCACGACAGCTCTTTGTCGGCACCTTCGTCTCCTTCTTCCGGCACGAGCGTACGTCTACTGGCGGAAAGATCTACACGAAGATGCACATGCAAGATTCATTTGACGATTTTTAATTTAATTAACCACAAACAATAGAAGACAACCAAGGGGTGTTTTGGTTAGGCACATTCACCTAGATAAGAAATACATTCAGCATACTCTTCCATAAAGGAACAATATGCAACTCTTTATTAAATATTCTTCTTGATGGTGACTGCGTACATATATATGTAAATAATTTAATTTATGTTCACAAACAGTAGTGGGTGGTATATTCAACCTTTTAAAATGATTTACAACCATACCCAAGATTGGTAAGGATGACTTGGTGATTTTTCCCATTTAATGACTATTAAGCCCTTAATGATTTACATGTCTTTTATTCATGGAATTAATCAATAAAATTCATTGGATGGGTGTGTTACACTCTAAACACCTATAACAAGCCACTGGACACACATGCGAGCTTTGGATAGCTAGAAAATAATTACTTTTGAAAAAGACAAAAGCTAGTTAGATGGACAAGGTAAATGCACACAAAAATAATTACTCAACAAAAAAATCCTAGCTTTCTCACACATGTTATGTGGCTCAAATCCAGCCTAGTGGTGCAGCATATACACCTAGAACTATTGTGGAACTTGAGTTGTGCAATTTTAAAGAAAAACAAGCATAATTTAAGAATAATTATTTCTGTTATCTATAAAATTGTGAATAATTCACCAGAGGTGTGTTTTGACATTAAAAGACAGTGTGCAGAAGTTGGGCTCAAAAACATAGATATTTTTAGCTAGAAAAATCATTTATGCAGATCTGGAAGAGATGGAAAAACATTTTTATAAAAAGATGTACACCATAACTTTGTGCAATTTTTGGCATAGGAGCTAGTCATTACCTAACACACAACATATCCAAAAATTAGCTACAGAGGATTTATGGTTTTCACCTTTGTATTTTTCATGCAAAAACTAACAGGAATTAGCTCTGGCCAGAATAACAAAAGTTGTGGGATATTTCACCATGAATCCAACAAAATTGGTTTCACATTTTTCTGATTTTTCTGTGATTTTCTACGCAATTTACAAGAATCAGGAAATCACTTTAACTATTGGAGCTCACCTTTTGCAATGAGGACCCTGGAAAGATCTTTGTGTTTGCAATGTAGCCCCTAGGCGCGGTGGCCGGCGCGGGTGAGCCAATTCTGGCGAGCTCACCGCCGGACTTGGCCGGGGAAGGACGGGGGGAGGGCCTAGGGTTACTAGGGGCTCGGTTCGGGTGGTTGGATTGGGCGGAGAGGCGGCCGGCGATGGCCGTCGGCGGCACGCCGCGGCGGCTGCCGCTGGAGCGGCTGCTCCGGCGAGGGGCAGGCACGGTCAGTGTTAAGGGTGGTCGGTGAAGCTTTGGTAGGTACTCGCGGTCACGCGGGCATGCTCAATTAGCGGCGACTGCGAGTGGAAACGGGAACTCGACGGCGGCGGCTTCTATGGCGACCGGCGTCGGCCAAGGGAAAGGGGGGGCGCACAGTCGCGAAGGGACGGCCGACACAGCTTTTATGGGCGGCGGCCCTGCCTGCGCGACGTCCTCGCACGCACGGCGGTGCCTCGGGCGCGAGGGGCCTTGGTAGGCGCGCCCGGCGGGGAGGGGGGCGACGGACCGCCGGTCGGTGCGCAAACGACGCGTACGGGTCGGTCCGAAGGGGGAGGTGCGCACGGACTTCAAGGGCACCTCGGGGGTGCGTGTGTCCGGGGAAGGAGCGGCGCGTGGGCGGGAAGTCGAGGCGCGGGCGGCCGGCGCGCGGCGGCGTTGGCGGGCGCGCGGCTCGGCGTCGCGGCGGCGTCGGCCACTGAACAGTGCTCCTGAGACCCTGTTTGAACGCGCGTACCTCCAAAGAGTTTAATAGAAGTGCACTAAGTGATGAATAGGAAAGTTGTAGATCTAGCTACCCTCTACAACTTTTGTAAAGGCCGTCTAGTGTTTTTCTCGACGGATTTTGCTGGAACGTCGTGCTAACATTGAATGCCGGCCTGTTCTGGAAAACAGGAGGTACTGTCAGTCGATCAAGTTTTTCACCAATTTCCACCCAAAATTTGAAATGCTAATCTACATGAAAGTTGTGTCCCTCAACAAGATGGACAACTTTCATAAAGGTAGATTTTGAAGTGTTTAGGTGAATTGTGGAGAACGCGGCAAAAGTTCCGGACGATATTCGCTGACGTCAACGGTTAAGCCGGTTTTGACCGTGTCTTTGGCCAAGGGTCCATTACGGGTGTGTGTAGGCTTGGTCAAGGGGTTCATTAGGGTTCATTGGCGAGGTTTTTCGGGGTGATGACCCAGGTTGACCTAGGTTTGACCGGGGTTTGACTGGTTTGACTCGGCTGATCCGGTCATTAGTGTTAATGACGGTAATTAAAAACCTGGGGTGTCACACTATGGGTCATCATGGCTCGGGTTCCATGGGGGCTATAGTAGTAGTGATTACGGTCGTGGGCATGGTTCTCATGTGTCGTAGGATCCACAACAGGGGGGCATATTCCATGGTATGTAGGGGTAGGTGTACGGGTGGTGACAGCCCCGTACATCCCTCGTATTCCCCCACATGAGTTTATGGTTGTCACAATTCATAAATATATCTCTCATGGCAGAACAGGGGTGGTATTACCCTCGGTGCAATAGGATAGATCTAGACTAACCATATGATGTATGCTTTGCTAGTATATACCTTGCTCCTACTAACCTTAGATATATTTTTTATTCTTTATTCGAGATGACGGCCGTGTGTGTCACTACTTACCCCTGCATTATGCTTTGGTACGCTTTACTTATTCATATTGTCCTTGGTATGTGCCCGTTATATCCATACAACATGAATATATACACATTTTTATAAGTCCATCTGTTGGTAAAATATAAACAATGACACCCTTGGGAATACTCTCATGGGTGAAATGCTACAACTGGTTTAATAAATATGTATCTGTATGCTTGCGGATACATCTTCACCCTAAAATAAGGCTTGTCTCAATATTATTGGGTTTTGTACCCGGTAGTAATATTAAGGTCACCTACTCAACATGTTTACATAATAAAACATCACTCGATTCACTCCAGTGGTGATTCCACAAAAAACCATCCACCGGTCATTTCTGACGCCGTTGCTAAGGGAAAACCCTGGCGATGACATATGAAATGGCAACAAGCATTTTTGGCGCCGTTGCCGGGGAGATAACGAAAAATAATATATTAAAAAATATATACATATATAATCTCTATTATCGATGCATACTCTTGGCTATATTTTAAGTGGCTACCCATTGCCTATGCAGGCTAACACTTGATATTTGTTTTTTCCTAATTGGATTGAGAACAGGGTAGTGCATGACCGGTTTCGATCTGCCAGAAAACTTTGTTGAAAATCCGAAACGTCTTGTGAGAAGGGTTACATTCCCGCGGCAGACAAACCAGTCAGAGAACAACCACCAGTTGCTATGGCTGAGAAGACCATGCACGAGTTTTCCGTTCCCTCCGCTAGCAATGTCGCCACAGGCCCCGCTACCAACGTTGGTGACATGAACTTCGAGATTAAGAGCATGTTTGGATCACAGGGGCTAAAATTAGCCTGACTAATTTTAGCCTCTAACAGGAGCTAATCTTCCAAACGGGTGGGACTAAAGTGAGACTAATTTTAGCCTTGAGGCTAAAATTTGCTAGCTGGGGTGGGAGGAGCTAAAAGGGGCTAAAGTCCCCTCTTTCTCTCTCCTAATTAACCGCGGTCCAACCGCATCGCCCTGACCTCAAGTCCTCAACACGCGGCTGCCCACCGCGGCTGCCTTCGCGCGGCTGCCCACCGCGGCGCGCGCCGCCGCCGCGGCTGCGCCGCCGCGCCGCGCACTCCCCGCCTCGCCTGCGCCCGCCTCGCCTTGCCTCTACGCCCGCCTCTCCGTGCCCGCTCGCCTTCGCCTCCGCCCGCGGCTCCCCGACGCGCCTCCGCCCGTGACCGCTCGCCAGCTCCTTCGTGCCCGAGGCGACGGCGCATCGAGGTTGCCCTCAGCGACGTCCGGGACAAGGTAAGGTGGTTTGCCCCTTCGATTCCGTCTAGGATTCGATTCGATTTGACTCTAGGGTTTGATTCAATTTGATTTGACTCTAGGGTTCGATTCGATTTGATTTGCCTATCTTGCAATGACTAGGCGCCATGGACGGCGACGGCCACTTCCCCCACGATTTCTTCTCGCAGACGGCGTCGTCCGGTGGTGCGGCGTTCCCCATCGACGATGACGGATGGGAGGAGACGCCCCCTGGACTCCGCGGACAAACTGCATCCGGCGGCCGTCGCATTCCAATGGCCGGTGGACAGGGCGCTCCCCGCATCGGCCTAGACCTCAACACTGACTTCGCCGCCGCCGCATCCTCCTACCCCAACATGACCATGTACACAAACATCCTTCATCAGGGGAGCGCGTCAGGCCACAGTAACCCCCAACAGAGAGCAAGATCAGACGGGGTCCAGCAGCGGCCAAATCGTCCACCTCGCCAGGGTCTCCCCCCACTGAGGGCTGTTGATCGTCGTGGCAAGGATGCTGCATTGTCGGGGCGAGCAGATGGTGGTTCAAGCCGCTCAGGCAGCGGGAGGCAACGACAGGCAGCGTCGATGACAATAAATGATGTTGGCGAAGAAGATGAAGAAGAGGAAGAGGATACAATGGTGAACCAGCATAGCCAGGTACTGATTTTGCTTTGTGAATGACAGTTCATGATTTTGCTTTGTGAATGACAGTACATGATTACATGGATTAATTTGCTGCCTCCAGCGGTATATATACATGTGCTTGCATTGCAATTGATTAATAAGTAGATAAGTAAGTAGCATTTGGCCGCTGCTGGAGGATAGATAGATAGAGGGTAACACTTAGATAACCCAACTGCTCCCTGTTATAAGATTGCTGTGCTGTGCTACAACTGTGATGATATAAGGGAGATATGTGTTGCTTAATCTAGAGGTCCATTTTCAACTTTTGTTAAAAAGTTGTTCTCTAAGCCATGAATATAGAAAGATGTGTATCTTCAGGTTAAAGAAACAGTGCAAATGCCATTTATGTATGAACAATCAGCCTGACCCAGCCAGCCCAACCATTAAAGTTAAAATTAAGGTTTAAAGCTTCAAGCTATCTAATTATTTTCTATACTGGGAAGCTATCTAATGAAAGAAAGTTCCAAACATTATTTGCCAATATATTATTTTCTATACTGGGAAACATTATTTGCCAATATAAGTTCCAAGCTATCTAATTAAGGTTTAAAGCAGCAGGAATGAAATCTCAGTCACACGGTCAACCCCCTGTTATTGTCAAAGCTGATCATTCCATTTTGCCACCAATTCTATGTAATATATATTCAGGACAGATTCAGTTTAAGCAGTAAGAACAACCTGAGTGGTCATAATGGGGGAACCTGTCTGCTAGTGTATTTTTTTCCCAACCAGAATGCTTTGGAAGATACTTTACAAATGGTCGCTAATCTTATCAGTTGACTCTCTGTATGCTTATCTTGCACTTTCCTTTGCTTCTCTTTTGGTTGATTGCATTCTTGCACTTGAATTTCAAAGTGCACGACAACTTAAATTTTTTGTAAAGTCTTGCTTTTTTTAAAAAAAAAGTTTGCCCCATATATCTGCACTTTTGGTGGAGTGAGTGTACATTTTCTTTTGTATCAGAATGCTGGAAATTGCATGCTTGAAATCTCCACCAACTGTTACACCATGCTTCTGGTCAGTCAATTTCGGGATGTGACCTGAATGCCATCAGTCAAGTAGGCTCCAGCACCCAAAACAATGCTTGATTGCTGGACTAATTTTATTGAACAGACTGGCACTACAAGTACAAGTAGGCTCCAGCACCCAAAACAATCATCACCAGATTTGTTTCTCCCTGTTGCAACATTAGCAATGTTTCTACATATAAAGATAAGGTGACAAAGAAACTAGAAGGGAGAAGAGCTATATGGAGTAGGTGGTGTAGTCATAAGGTTTCTTTCCTCAGTGTCAGTGGGGGTTTCATTTTAATAAAGCGATATCTTAGCAAATATGATGACATGACAGAGTATTCAAAAGATGGGCAAGCCTTGTCAATTGCCCAATTGTTTTGGATTCCTTGCCTTACTCATATGTCAAATCCAGTGTCTTATACTACCTCCATTCGGAATTAGTTGACCTTTCGAACATGGAAGATGACCTGCAGCTAAGGTAGTACACATTTTAGGTTTGAAATGTCAAATAATTTCTGGAACATGAGTACTTTCTGGAACATGAGTACTATGCTGCTATCTGTGTTAGTAGGCTGTTTGCTATGCTGCTATCTGTGCTAGGTCAAGAACAAAATGTTTAAAGCAGCATCCAGGTAGGGAAGTCAAGAACAAAATGACAGCCCTGAAGACCTTGTACACAGATTGGGTGTGGTTGCAGCAGCAAACCGGATGCGGTCGCGGCCCAAATGGAGAAGTGACAGCAAGCCCAACTTGGTGGGCTAGGGAAATCAAGGTATTTCAAGTGTTCCTGCACAAATATTGTACAAATACAATTTTGCACAGCAAGCCCAATATGTATGTTAATATTGTACAAATACAATTTTGCAGGCCAGACCAAATCTGAAGAAATTTAGAAGGGGTTACCCTGAATATATGTCCCTGTTACATGAGATATATCATGAGGATAAATGACTTGTGTCAGTAGAATAAATGGTTGAAGAGATGGTGCAAGGCGAAAAAGCTAGTAGTGTCAAATGACTTGTGTCAGTATTGTGTCAGGCGTCATGTGTGTTGTTTGTGGACCTAATTATGTTTGTGATCTAATTATTAAGCTTATGGACCTAATTATGTTTGTGGACCAAATTTTGTTTGTGGATCAGTTAATTGCAGCTACATATCTGTTATCTGACATCCGTTTGTGCTATTTTACTGCAGCTACATATATGTTATTTTACATCAGTCTGTGGATCAGTTTGTGTTATTTTACTGCAGCTACTTCATGTTTTTTTGGGTGTTGTGCTTTTGTTGCAGGATGACTCAAGTGATAGTGACAGTACAACTAGTGATGAGGATAGTATTGACGAAGATGACTGTACTGATGAGGAAGAGGAACATACAAGGACAAGTAGACTGCTAGCACTACTACAACTGAGGCGGCAAAAGCTTAACAATTTAGGTATGGTCGCACACATGTTTGGTACGTACTACATTGCTCGTTTCATGGATAAGGGGGTAAGAAGGATTTTAAGAACTAAAGAGTCTGGATATGATTGGGTGGTAAGAACTCTAGGGCACAGATCTGATTGCTACAAAATGTTTAGGATGTACCCTCCGGTATTTGATAAACTACATAATGTGCTAGTGGAGTCTTATGGACTTAAGTCAACCAAGAAAATGTCATCAGTTGAGAGTTTAGCTATGTTTTTATGGATAGTTGGGGCTCCCCAATCGTGAGGCGGTCGAGAATCGATTTGTGAGGTCCATGGAAACGCTTAGTAGAAAATTTGATGAAGTATTAGACTGTATGGTAAAGCTTTCTATTGACATCATTAAGCCACGAGATCCTGAATTCAGAGCTGTCCATGAGAGGTTGAAAGGTTCTCAGTGGCACCCATGGTTCAATGATTCCATTGGAGCAATAGATGGGACTCATGTTCCGTGGTGCCACCTATCAAGGTTCCTCAGTATTTAAGCAGACATGGTTATTGTAGTCAGAATGTTATGGCTGTATGTGATTTCGACATGAGATTCACTTTTGTCCTCGCGGGGTGGCCTGGATCGGTTCATGATATGAGGCCCTTCAAAGATGCCCTTGACCGGTTTGATCACAAGTTTCCACACCCACCTAAAGGTACCTAACATCACATATCGTTAATACTTACATTGACATTTGGCTTGTTTTTGAGAAACTAGATTGACATTGACTGAAATACTTTTGCCATGGATAGGTAAATTTTATCTAATTGACTCGGGCTACCCCAACAGACCGGGTTATCTTGCACCATACAGGGGGCAAAAGTACCATTTCCAAGAGTTCCAAAAAGGCACCATGCCGAGAGGTAAAAAAGAGCACTTCAACTATACTCATTCTAGACTACGTAATGTCATTGAGCGTTCCTTTGGTGTCTTGAAAAATAAGTGGAGGATCCTTTTTAAAGTGCCAAGTTATCCTATACGCAATTTGTTGCGAGATTACTGTCGTATGGACATCCCTGGACCCACTACTTAGGTGGGTACCAGGACCGACTACTCGGTGGGCCCCTGGGACTACTCAGCTTGGGCTGCACGGTACCTGCTAGTGTGGAGCGCAAGGATTACAGAGGGATAGTACTCGGTTAGGTAGCTACACATGTCTGGATCCATGTAAAGTACTCCTAGCCGTACATGACTAGTACTCTCCCCTCAAACCGACTTGTAACCCTGCCTCTCGGAGTATATAAGGCGAGGTAGAGACCCCTCTCTGATCATCCGCATCATCATGTAAACACACCCAATCAATCCAGAGCTACGCAGCATACAGGACGTAGGGTATTACACACCTCGTGGCCCGAACTTGTCTAATTTGTGTGCCACGTGACTCTCCTTTGAGTTACTGATCTCGGTGAGGTCACATTCATCTACCTCGGGTACTCCCCTTGGTAGGTTGCCGGTCTAAAACACTGACAGCTGGCGCACCAAGTAGGAGATCTCGTCAAAGATCTCATGGCGAACTCGACTGCTTCCATCATCATCAAGCCAACCGCCACTCTCAACCTCGGTGACACCTTCGTCTTCGGTTCCTAGGTTTGCGTCGCTGCCGACGCGGGGTCCTTCCAGTGCCACCTCACCGTGACCCCGAACCCGAAGACTGGGCTCGTGACTCACCCTGAAGTCATCATGGACACACTCGCCGAAACATTCGGCGAAGTTTCGCTCAACCAAGTCGTCGACTTAAAGTCTGGATCCGCCTCCAACTCTAACTCGGCGTTCCCCTGGGTCATCGCATGCGAGCCAGCTCCTGAGCCAACTTGTGGGATGACCCCACTTAACGAGAACTTCCCATACGGTCTCTGCAACTCCAGCAGGGCCCACGTGGAAGCTCTCGCAGCACACCGGGCTAGCAAGGAGATCGCCTCCGAGTACTCCTCAGACTCCAACCCCGCATCTGGCTACTACTCAGACTCTTCATATGAGTTCGACTTCATGTCAGACCCAATCGAGTCTGAGTCCGAGATAAACACGACTGAGGAGCCACTGTCAGGACCCGCTGCCGGCTTGGTCATTACATCTACCCCTGCCGGAAGATTCGTCTACTGGCCCGATCGCAAGCCCGCAGACCTGACGGACGACAACTCATGTTGTGTTGCCTACCTCGACACGCTTCCCTTCCAGGAGGGGACCCCGCTGGATCCAATCGAGGAGCACACTCCCACCGAGGTGGAGACTACTGACTCTAGTCTCTGCACTCCCGACCGACAAGTCTTCATGGCGGCCGGTGATGTCGGGACATCAAAGAGTCGACCCGACCGGTACCTTGACGACATCTCAAACGACAAGCTGTCTGCCAACGCACCTCTTGACGAGACCACCGACGACAAGAACGCTCGATGTGACCACAACAAAAAGCAGAACGAACGACGTAGATGTCTTCGAGAGGCTCTCCCTATCAAGAATCTCAACGGGGCTCTGGATCAAGTTGCCAGCAGGGTACACACTACTCCTGAGTAGTGCCTCATATCCATCACCACGATAGCACGGCAAGTCCAGGGGATTCACACAGGATAAGTCATCGCCAAGATCGCTGAAGACGCCACTTCATGCGGGTGGACAACAAGGTCTCCCAAGTACCCCTAGTCAGAACTCACGAAGCCAGGAACCACGAAGCCACTAGTCGCAGCTGTTGACGGTGTATTTCCGTCAACCTAGAGTACTTGTTATACATTGGTTTCGATTATGATTTGCAACTAACCCGCCACTAGGCATACTAATGATGTAACAAGTTCACTCCCACATGTCAATTTTGGAGTTTGTTGTTTACGCAGGAAATTAACGTTAAAGAGGAGACTTTCGGGATAAGTTCATCAAGCACTTTATGAGAAGATCATGAAGCCCGTCACAAGTAAAGACATGAAGTGAACACGACTCCAAATGATCCAAGGACCAAAGCATCAACACGTAAAACTCCGGGGACTTGGATGTTTACCAACGAGATCAACTCAGCCCGAGAGATATTCTCGCAACCCAGGACAACATGATCTTTCGGTGCAGATTCAGAGACTTAAATGTCCTCTAATGGCAAAAGTTTGACTACCAAAGTTGTGGGCATCGACGATACCTTCGATTTGGATATGTGGAAGGCCCAATTAGGCTAAGGGAGCTAGGAGATATGACCCTCGAAATCCCTGCTGCGCAGTCAGTCCGAAATCAGAACAGATTATCTTCCAAGACCGATTTGGAGATTTTATCTTCGTTTCCAAAGAGAGAAATAAATACCAAAGTTGGAGGAAATTTCGTGCCATACAACCAGGACACCGAATTTGCATTATTTGGAGTCCGGACGTGGGAGATATGGTGCCGGTAAGGAAGGGTTGCGAATCAGGAAAATCTGAACGAGGCTGATTTTATGGAAACCAAGTTCCCTTCTCTCCAAAGGTAGATCTCGTGCAAGGCAAGGTGGAGCACGCCCCGAGGCTCCCCAAGGGCATAAATACACCCCCTTGGGTGCCCAAGGAGGGTTGATCCATCCATCCATCTACAGGAACTCGGCGAAACCTAAGAGAGAGCGACGACGGCCGCCGCAAGTCCTCGAAGTTGTCTAGGAGATGGCCTAGGCCTACCCTAGCCGCCATGGCCACCTTGCACGGTTGAGCCATGGCGGAGTTCCGAAGCTAGTTGAGGTCATCAATGGTATGTACTCGGCGGAGATGATCTAAACGCATTTATTATGTGAGTTAAGTACTTCATGTCATCCGATCTTTTAGCGACTCGATTCCTCCCTCGATGATTTTGTTTTCTTCTTGGTTATGCTTCTTCCCCAATCTAATCTATAGCTAGATTGCATAGGGTGCTCTTGTAGCCATGGTGACTAGAGGTGCATACCGGACCGACCAAGTGATTTCAACTTGTTCTATCGAACTCGCCCTAGACTACCCGCATGAATAGGAATACGTTGTGACAGAACGGGGGTTCCGAAAGGCGGGCGTTTTCGGAATCGGACCGGAGGATAGTAGTTTAAAGATGGCTTTCGATGAGATGCATGTCGCGCTTGCTCTTTTGGCTGGAACTATGACTAGAATATGATAGGCCTTAGTTTCCCTCGCTTGCTCTTTACTTTGTCTACGTTCATGGATGCGATCAACCTTATGCTATAATTCATACATCTTTAAAGTTTATCTTCTTATGCAATCAATGCTTCATGTTAGGCTAGATCAATAGGTTAGATGGTTAGGCTAGATCAATAGGTTAGATGGAGAATCCTAGGAGTTTGCTTCCGATCCTTGGATTGACAAATCTAGGGAGAACCCTCCTTGGTGAAAAAGGCACCAAGTCACCCGTAGGCTTGCGGTGAACTTGAGCACGGTTTTGAACCGTCAACAAGCCCCTTTTTCTGGCGCCGTTGCCGGGGATCGGTAACTCGAACCCTAGGGCGATCCATCTATCTCTTTGACTAACCCTAATTTTTATTATTGCATATATGCTTGCTTTCTTGTTTGTGTCCTTGAAAGTAGGTGAAAAGCTAGACACAAGACGTTCACATCCACTAAGACAAGACGATGACTACATCAAGATTCACTCTTTAGTGGTAGGTGCTAACTTTTGTTAGCGTCCCATCATCCGCTATTGAGTGCACACCCTACACGAGTGATGTTGAACAAGGTATGTCAATGTGTCAATTAAAGTTTTAAGACTAATGTTTTGTGGAGGTTTGTTTGTCCAAGAATAGGTGTTGGAAGCAATCACGTTGTGAGAGAAGCACCCGTCACTTTGGCTAAAGAAAAATCAAGAATACACACCATTGCCATCATGCTACTCGCTGGTCCAGCAATGATGAGGACCTAAAAAGCCAAAGGAGACGCGATGTAACGCCCCGGAGACCACAAGATCAAGGTGGTCAACATATTCGGATCAATTCACAAGAAGTTTCTGTTCCCATCAATTTCTGCACATCCTCAAGGGAGAACAACAGGATATCTTTGGATATTTAGAAGCCCCATGAAGTTACACTTCCAACGAATCAAGAATCAAGTCGATCGGAGGTTCCTACAAGCGGGTATGGCCAAATTACCGAAGGTTGCGCGTTCTGAAATTTTCTGGACAGCATGCAAGAGCGGAAACAAAACGGCCATAGCTCCCTCATTTGGGCTCCGATTAAGATGAATGAGTACCCGTTGGAAAGGTAATTTTATAAAGTTTTCAATAAAACAATATTTTGGTATATGTTCTGTTATGTACACAGGGGGGAATCCACGAAAAAAAGGAAGCAACAACATGATGAGAACAAGATAGTGGAGATGAGGACGACGACAACGAAGAGAAGCTTGGGCAACGCTTCCATTGGACCACACGAGATGAAATTCAGAAGTTTGGAACAAAACAAAGACTCCAAGAGCATTGGCAAAAGAAGGCACAAGTTGGCAACATCCGACGCTAGGAGATGTTAGAAGCAAATCACGATGGATTACACACAAATGATGGCATCCAATGGCGCATATACTCTGGGCTCTCACACGAAGGATCATGGAGTTACATGACCATATTTAATACCTGTGTGAAGTCCTACAAATGAATAAGAAGAGTGAGTGCACACAAGACAACCTTGATGATGTGTGGCACGAACGAAGGAATTGCGAAAAGACGATACAAGCCACCGATCATTGAAGATTGTTTGCTTTCAACTCCGAGAGACCACTCACGATGAAAAGCTCGAAGGCCAAGGGCATTAAATATAAATTAAGATGAGAGAAGTCATACCCAAAGGAATTGCAGACCCGTGCATCACCGTCACCAAACCTCAAAAACAGACGTCGCTGTTTTCATCAATTTTGAGGACCTGGCCAGACATGTTCAAGGAAGAAAAGTTGTAAATCAGAAGCTCCATCAAGTGCCGGTTCCAACGCATCCAAGATCGATGAATTTGCAGACCCGTACAAGGAGATATGGCAAAAACATTGAGCGATGTGCAGTCTGAAATCAGCTTTGGACAGATTGCTGCGCCGGAGTAGATCGGGCATAAGACTATCCACACCCGTTCTCCTTTATCTTCTCCTTCAAAACGGAATATTCCACTCCACTCACTCATATTCTCTCCTTTATACTTACTTCTCCCGCATTCGTCATCCTTCATATTTCTCCTCCATCCCAACTACCCGCTCGTGGGCCCACACGTCAGCCTCACCCTATCAACCTCACCTACCCCTCCCACCCACGGCACCGGCGCACCTCTCTCTCTCTCTTCTCTTCCTCCCGGCGCCCCTCCCTCTCCCCATCTCTCCTACACATCCCGGCGGCGGCGGGCCTGGAGCGCAGGCCGCGGCGCGCGGTAGATCCGCGCCGGTTCTAGGCACGCGGAGGTGCCGGCGTAGGAGCCGAGGCCCGCGGCGGCGTGGAGCTCCCGGCGGATCGGAGGAGCTCGCGCCCGGCCTCGAGCTCGCGCCGGCGAGACTGCGCCGCGCGCCGCCCCTTGCTTCCTCCGCCGTCCGCGGCAGACCGCATCGGCGCGCGTGGAGGGCGGCGGCGACGGCGGCGGGCGGCGGCGGCGAGCCGCGGATCCGGCGCCGGCGGAGGATCCTAGGTCCGCGGCAGGCCGCGGCTCCGTGTCGGCGGGCGGAGGCCCCGGCGTAGGCGTCCTTCCCCGGCGGCGGCGCGGCTTCGTCGGCGGAGGAGCTCGGTGGCGGAGCGGGACCGGCGGCGGCGGCGCGGCCCCACGCGCGGAGGAGCGACGACGGCGGCGACCCGCGGATCAACGACGACGGCGGCGGCGGAGCTCACGAGGCTTGGCGGCGGTTGGGATGGCGCGGGGGGAGGCCGTGGGTGCGTGGGCCCCACGCCACGTCGGTTTTCCCGTGAGCCCGCGACTCCTCCGGATCTGGAGGAATCTGCGGCTCACGGGATTTTGCCGGGGCCGCTGGAGGACGCCGCTGCAGCGTTTCGTCCGGGAAAAAACCACGGCATCCGGATCGCGGGAGTTATCCCGGATGCCGGTGTGGGTAGTCTAACTCACTCGACCAGAGTCCGTTGGAGGTGAATAAATACTTGATGGAAAGACAATTTCATACACCACACATGGAAACTATTGTTCTTTACATGGTCTGACCTGGACAGAGAGGAAAATTCGTGAAAGAAGAGGCAGCGATAAAGTGTGATGGAGAAGGTGATGATGATGATGCAAGGAGACGATTGGGCAAGCCTCTCATCGGGCATAAGTGATCGTGTCAAGCATGGAGAGTGGACCAAGGCTGCATGAACACCTTCAAATCTTGCATGAAGGATCATGGCTCCGCAACAATAAGAAGGCATGTGAGAAAGTCGAGCTCTATGACTTTAAATGAAGCGCTTTGCGGGAGGCAACCCGGTTTATATATATATATATATATATATATATATATATATATATATATATATATATATATATATATATATATATATATATATATATATATATATATATATATATATATATACACACACACACACATGACCGTCTACTTTGTGCTCTTTAATCGAACCATCAAGTAACATTGTACCATTGCTCTAATAAAAACCACAACACCATGTTGTATGATCTAATTGCTATTGAGGGGGCGCTTTGTTATTTGATCTCAAAAACCTTGTAGACCTTTTTGTGTGCCTGTCAGAGTTTAGAGTCCTTTTTCTTTTGTTTCTTTTTAGAGAGATATATGAAGTTGGCACCATCCTTTGATTCTAAACTTTTGGCTAGTTAATTTAGGCTAACTTTTGTTTTATACAACCTCCATATCGTGTTGTTTTGTTCATCCATGTCATATTGCATTGTATGTTGTGTTAATCTAACTTTTTGTCCAACCAACCTAAGCCTTCCTATAACCCCCACAAAAAACCATAGCCTATAGAGGTAGGATTTTTTCGAGTTGACCGAGGGCTCTCATCCTCGGGGTTGAACAAGTCTATCCCTTTCCTCTTTATTAATTAAAAACTTTGACTAGCCTCCCCATAAAATCCTTAGGAAAACTTCCCCTACCTATAGACATACTAAAACTAAGGTTTGTAGAAAGACTCTAGGACCACCTTCGTTAGAATTTCTACACTTGACTTCCTCTCTTCAAAATCCTTGTTGAGCCAAAAATATAGGATACCTATAACCTACCCTTAAACCTTGTTAGTTTGGTTGATTGATTCTTTTCGATGGGTGACTTCCTTGTTGACAATGCTTACTTTGTATGAAGTGTGAAATCAAGCTATGTCCTTTGCTTATTATAGACCACATTGAAAGTGTTTTTCAAACCTTGCTAATGTTTGTTTGAGATAACTTTCTACATTTGTATTTTACATCCATCTCTTTGTCATCATCCACTTTATGTTAGCTTGGGACCTTTTGTGAAACTTTATAATGAATGCTTTCATATCCATGTTAATGCTTGCCGGCATGCGTTACTACTTTTTGCAATCTTGTGTAAACATGGTGTTTAGACATGATTGGAGACCACCATCATTTAGTCTTATATCCTGAGCTATCATGATGCATTAGTTGGTTTATAAACTTAGCAATGCGCCATACTTTTCTTGCACTATAAAGAATTATTGATCTTGGGATGAACATGGTGTTTTGACCTTGGTTAACAAATCTGTATGGGAATAGAAAGTTTGGCAACCACTTTGTAAGCATCGAGCTTAGAATTTGGTGTAAACATTGTTTTGTTTTTATACCATCCTTTCATTTGCATACACACTTGCACTCACGTACACCCATTAGTATTTTCGCTAGATTAACTATGCCACAAGTGAAGATCGTAGGGATGTCATGGTTTGTTGGCATAGAGTGAGTATTCCCGACCGTCACCTCGGGGGTACTTTGTGCATTATAGTTATTTTGCAGGCATGGTGAATCACTCCCATGAGTTCGTGATAAAAGCTGAAATCAAGATCATCAACACCTCCAAAATCCCGAAAGGAGCATTGATGTTTTCATTAAGATTAAGCACATGTTTAGAGATGTACAAAAGGGAAAATCAGATATTCAAGTGCTCCATTAAGTCTACTTTCCAATGCATCAAGAATCAACATTTTAGGAGACCTGTGCAAGATGTTTCAACCAAATCTTTGGGCGTCACACATTCTGAAATCAGCCTGGGACAGCTTGCACCACCAAAGTAAAAAGGGTGTAACTCTCTTGTTCGGAGTCCGATCGGGATGAATGACCACTCATTGGAAATATAATTTCAAGCACTTTGCAATGGAGCTATTATTCAGTGCATACTCAGTTCTGGAAGTAGAAGAAAAACTCGTGGAAGATGAACTAGCGGTAAGGGACAACATGGAAGGAGGAGAAGATGAGATGAGAACATTTGGGAGCAAGGCTCGTGGCAAAGGGCGGACATTGAAGGACGAACAAAGTCAACAGTGTGATGATGATCTCCATGCATGGCGGTGGGACTTCAAGAATTTTAAGATGGTTCATCATCTTCCGTGCCTAGTAACATGCTAAGCATGGGGGAAGACTTGGTGGACGAAAGAAGACCGCTTGGAGTTCAAGGATCACGGTTGCTACGGATGCCGATCTTCCTTCTTCCATGCTAGGCACAATGTTTAAGCATGGGGGAGGGCGCGCTACATCACAAGCATCAAAGGACAGTAACAATTCCTCAACCCCCTCTTTGTCCTTGTCTTTCTAAATGCTTGTATATACGTATATGCCTTCAACAACCTTAGATGCAACTTTTGTATGTTTCTCTCGTTAAATAACATGGCTTCTAGGAGTACAACCTAGTTTTAGTTTTTGTTTATTGTCATCACCTTGTGCTCACCATGATGAAATAATTTTGGCTTGATCTTGCTCGTTGATATATGATGACCGTTGTCACTTTGTTTAAACTTTGTGCTTATTTATGCGTGATTAAGCTATTGCTCTCTCTAATACAAATATGAAATTAATGAAATGTTAGCTTAATCTTTTGTGGAGGTCATGATAAAAATAAAGACCCATGGTTTCTTTTATGCTCTCAACTTTGGATGGGGCGAAGAACATATTACTTTTTGCTTAAAAGTCATGCTAACCTTGTCATTAATACCTCTTGCATTTTGCTCCACGTATCCAAAGCCTTATATATTGAGTGCAACCATAGATTACAAGAGTTATTGTTGGGTGAATTGATTCAAGGCTCGACTCTTTGGCTCATGACTAAGAAGCTGGTCATTCCGTTTTTGCGTAACTTATCTTTTGCTAGCCTATTCTATCCGTGCATTGTGAGCTCCCACATCGGAAGCTTTGTAAATCTCGCCGGATATCCACCCTTTAAACCAACATCATCTTTTGTGTTAACCTCCTTGACCTACCAACCTATCACTTGAGTATGGAATCGACACATCACAAGAAGGTGCTTCAAAGGGAAGATTCAAGTTCCCTCTCATCAAGACATCCGGTACCTACCTTAACACCACTTCCTCTTTGCTCGGGGACGAGCAAACGTCTAAGCATGGGGAGGAGGTAGGTACTATGTAAATTAGAGTTCTAGGGGAGATAAAAAATGAATAAGATAAGAGGACAAAATAAAAAAATCCAAGTACCTCACTTTTCAAAAAGAAAAAAAAGAAAAAAAAGAAAAAGGAGGAAAATAAGAAAAATAAAAAGAAAAAAATAGAGTAATAATAATCTCCCCCGGTTCTCTAGTTGCTTAAGGATTTTCCAAGGACTTCAAGATCAAGACCCATACTCATTTTTCCAACCATGTGCAATCTGATAACGAGGACTTCGTTGGGGCCTCGGGATCATTCTTTGCCATTTGCACATGTCCACCTATCTAAAAGTGTGAGTTCTTTCTCTTCCCCCTTCTTGTGAACATTATTTTCCAATGACCTTTTTGACGAGTCATGATAAGTCCATGAGAAGCTTGCCTTGTTTTGATAATAGTCTCAACTTTAGCATCTTGGTAGGATAAAAACTTTCATATGAGCTCCAAATAAAACCCTTCCACCTACAAACATGAGAGGGAAAGGATATAGATCAAGTAGGCTTGAGAGTGTTGTGAGATGAGAGAGTTCATGAGCAAGATGCAAAAAGGTTTAAATTTTTGTACTTGGTTTAGCTCTTTTATTCACCTCGTTCTTCACTTCAAAAGTTTCTAAGACCTATTCGAATTTTGTGGAGCATGATTGATTACTTGTGGAAAGAGCTTAAGTTATATCTACCCTCCATAGAGATGAAAGCTAGTTACATTATGGAATTTTAACAAATATAAACTTGGAGAGCATTATGCTTTCTCATGTGTGATCAAGTGCAGGGTATGAACAATGAAAGGCAATGTTGATATCCATTGAAAACTTACTCGAGGACGAGCAAGGTTTAAGCATAGGGGAGATGTTGACGGTGTATTTCCGTCAACCTAGAGTACTTGTTATACATTGGTTTCGATTATGATTTGCAACAAACCGCCACTAGGCATACTAATGATGTAACAAGTTCACTCCCGCATGTCGATTTTGGAGTTTGTTGTTTACGCAGGAAATTAATGTTAAAGAGGAGACTTTTGGGATAAGTTCATCAAGCACTTTATGAGAAGATTATGAAGCCCGTCACAAGTCAAGACATGAAGTGAACACGACTCCAAATGATCCAAGGACCAAAGCATCAACACATAAAACTCCGGGGACTTGGATGTTTACCAACGAGATCAACTCAGCCTGAAAGATATTCTCGCAACCCAAGACAGCATGACCTTTCGATGCAGATTCAGAGACTTAAATGTCCTCTAATGGCAAAAGTTTGACTACCAAAGTTGTGGGCATCGACAATACCTTCGATTTGGATATGTGGAAGGCCCAATTCGGCTAAGGGAGCTAGGAGATATGACCCTCGAAATCTCTGCTGCGCAGTCAGTCCGAAATCAGAACAAACTATCTTCCAAGACCAATTTGGAGATCTTATCTTCGTTTCCAAAGAAAGAAATGAATAACAAAGTTGGAGGAAATTTCGTTCCATACAACCAGGACACCGAATTTGCATTATTTGGAGTCCGGACGTGGGAGATATGGCGCCGGTAAGGAAGGGCTGCGAATCAGGAAAATCTGGACGAGGCTGATTTTATGGAAACCAAGTTCCCTTCTCTCCCAAGGAAGATCTCGTGCAAGGCAAGGTGGAGCACGCCCCGAGGCTCCCCAAGGGCATAAATACACCCCCTTGGGTTCCCAAGGTGGGTTGATCCATCCATCCATCTACAGGAACTCGGCGAAACCTAGGAGAGAGCGACGACGGCCGCCGCGAGTCCTCGAAGTCGTCTAGGAGATGGCCTAGGCCTACCCTGTCGGTGTTTTAGACCGGCAACCTACTAAGGGGAGTACCCGAAGTAGATGAATGTGGCCTCGCCGAGATCGGTAACTCGAAGGAAGAGACACGTGGCACACAATTTAGACCGGTTCGGGCCGCGAGGTGCGTAATACCCTACGTCCTGTATGCTGCGTAGCTCTGGATTGATTGGGTACGATTACAAGATGGTGCAATAGTGCGCCGTGATGAGGTTAGATGCTAGAGATCGGTCCCTGCCTCGCCTTATATAGTCCGGGAGGCAGGGTTACAAGTCGGAGTAGGGAGAGAGTACTAGTCGAGTACGTCTAAGAGTCCTCCATACAGTGCGGAACATGCACAGCTCCCTAACCGAGTACTACTCCTGTGTAGGCCTTGTGCTCCACGCCTTTAGGTGCCGTGTAGCGCAAGCCGGGTAGTCCCAGGGGCCCACCGAGTAGTCGGTCCTGGTACCCACCGAGGTAGTGGGCCCAGGGAGGTCCATACGACAAGCCCCAGAGTACTTTGTAGTCGAGAAGGATAGCTTCAAGTAGTCTTGACGGCCTCAACGAGTAGTCCTCAAGCGTCCCCGAGTACTACAAGTCGAGAGTCCTCAAGAGTAGTAGAAGCATCTCGAGGCTGGAATGTACTCCAGCTGATGTTTGAGCAATCCTGAAGTCTTCTCGAGTAGTCCCAAGCGTCCTCGAGCACTGCCTTCGAAGGTCTTCAAAAAATGCCCGTCTTGTCTTGAAGCCGGAGCTGATATGGAGGTGCGATTGCAAAATCGCACTCCATATGGAGTAGCCCCCGAGCCTTAGGTTGAGCCGCAGGCTCTGGCTGAGGGTCCATCTGAAGTCTTGGTAAGAAAATCCCGAAAAACCCGGAGAGAAAAACTGAAGGACACGTGGCACGGAGCCCCCGAGCCTTGAGTCGAGTACTTCCTCTCGAATTGAAGGGTCATCTTGAAGAATGTGTCCTGAGATGCTCCTGAGTCTTGTCTCTTCCCAGGTAGTCGAGTAGAAGTAGCCGAGCCCCCGAGGTGAGGCGCGTCGACTAGTAGAATGCGAAGGGTCACGCTTAGCCGCTGAGTCAGCCATGCGTGGACTTATCCAACCGGCCGTTGCGGAGCCGGTTTGACTTATAAATAGAAGCCAAAACCCTTAGGGTTTTTCACCCATTCGAGCTGCAGTCATTTTGTTTCCATCTGAAGTAGATCCACTTCCAGCGCGCGCTGCCGCCGTAGTAGATCCAAGTGCGCCGCCACCCAGAGCTTTTAGGGTAGCCCCCGAGCGGATGCGCGTGAAGACGCCTTGTACTTGGAGAATGAAGCCTTCACCGTCCATGTCTGCGAAAGCCGCCGGGAAGAAGAAGGGCCGCGAAGAGGCCGCCGCGGCTGCCACTGGAGCAGCGCCGCCAATGTCTCCACCGCGAGCAGATCCAAGCCGTGAGTGGAAGAAGTCAAAGGTGAAGACCGAAGATCTCTTGGCCCTCCTGAACAGCGGATTTATCCGGGAGAAGGAGGTTGATATGTGGAGGGCCGCCGCCGGAGATCCGTATCCGATGGAGAAAGCCGAAGATGAAATCCCGATGTTTGCGCGGTTCGTGGAGCGCGGACTCGCGCTCCCGGCGAGCGATTTCTTCAAGGGCCTCCTCGGGTACTATGGAGTTGAGTACCTGAATCTGAACCCGAACGGTATCTTCCATATCGCGGTCTTCGTGCATTTCTGCGAGGCTTTTCTTGGGATCAAGCCGCACTGGATCCTCTTCCGGAAGTTTTTCCGGGTGAAGCCGCAGCCAAGCACCACCAATCCAAGAGTAGTTAGAGGAGCCGGCATCCAGTTGAGAGAAGACGCCGCGGAAAAGTACCTGGCGTACAAGCTCGTTGACTCCAACACCGATTGGAAGACGAGGTGGTTCTACATCACGAACCACCACCCTGGCCTGCCGAAGCCGAGCGGAAGGCAGCCCAGGCACCGCGAGTGGTGGAACACGGAGCCCACCATGAAGGAAGGGATCCAGCTTCCCGAGCTGCTGGCACGCATCAAGGTGCTCAGGGAAGCTGGACTGAGGGCCGAGCATGTGGCCTTTAGTTTCATGAAGCGGAGGGTGCAGCCACTGATGGCTCGAGACACCTTGGGCTTCGAGTACACCGGCGACGACGACACATCGCGGATGCCCGGAGCGGAGATGGATGACGACGACATCATCGAGAGGCTGACGCGGATCTTCAAGGATATGCCGCCGTACACGGCGTGCCCTGTCCAGGAGTACTCCGCCGCGTGCCCGCCAAAGGAGGTGAGTAGTCGTGCTACCCCACTCGAGTAGTCCTTACTTGGAGTAGACGTGCTGATGTCGTGTGTCTTGCAGGATGACTTGAAAAAGTTCGTCTCCGAGCCGCAGCCGCCCCCTCACGGGATCGAGATCCCGCAGGAAGGGAAAGCCAAAGCCAAATAGTGGCGAGAAGTCGGCGAAGGCGATGACACCGTCCTCGTGGAGGACACCACCGACGATGACGACGACGATGACGAGGAGACGTTGCAGGACCGCTTTCAGTTGCGGTCGAGGTTTAGCCGTCCAGGCTTACCTCATGTGCCTCTGGTGCAAGACCCCCTGGCTAGTCTAGAGGCTAGCCTGGCTGCGCCGCCACGGAAGCCGCGCAACCCCACCTGCAAGCGGGTGACAAAGAAGATGAAGGTCACGGAGACCACGCCTCAAGAGGTAAGATGTCTTGACCAGAGTAGTCGAATACCCATCGTATGAGTACGCTTGCTGATGAGTAGTTTTCCTTGTATGCAGGAGGTGCCACCAGCGGAGCCCGTCGAGGAGGGCGACGAAGGCGAACGGGACACAGTGGGGGAGCCGGCCATAAGTCGTAGTCCAGCCCCACTGTTGAGGAGCTCATAGCGCAGTTGGAGCGCCAGCCCCCTGCTCCACAAGTGAGCACGGAGCCCGTAACCGCCGCCGTTGAAGAGGTGGTGACTACAGGAGCGCGGGAGGAGGGCACTGCGTCGTCCGCCGTCGCTGCGGAGGAGGTGGTAGCCGCAGGGGCGCAGAAGGAAGCGCCCGCCGAGGGTGGACTGGTAGACATTGCCAGCATCCTCGGTGCCCCGGCCGTAACAATAGTACGGTCAAACTTGTAAGTACTGCATCTTCCCGAGTAGTACTTGTTGTAGTAGTCGAGGTTGACTGACGACCAATTGTGTGTGCTTCCGCAGGAAATCGACGGATCTGTCCTGGGAGGGGGATGAACCCTCTTCAGCGGTGGCGAAAGAAGTCACGCCGCCCGCCGAGGAGTCCGCTCCTGATTCCCAGGCGGTGCCCGAGCCACCGGCTACCGAAGCGCCGTTGCCGGAGGCCAGCGTAGTTGAAGGTGAGTACTCTTCTGAAGCTGTGGAGCTCCTCGAGGAGTAGTCGTAGTCGCTAATACACTTGTCTTCTCTTTGACAGGTGCCGAAGCCGAAAGGAGTGACATCCCTGCGGGGGTGCCAATGCAGAAGTCGACACCAGGCGTGCCGGAGGCTGCCGGAGGAGCCCCTGAGCCCATGGAGGAAGTCGTCGAGGAAGCCGCCGTGGCGGCCGGAGGAGAGGAGGTCACCACGTCGCCAGAGGTCGCTCTGGAGGTGGCTATCCATTCCCCGGAGATCCAGGACGCAGAGCCCATCCGCTCTGTGCCGATGACGGAGGCCACCACGAGTAGTCGTGGCGGGATAGAGCTGCTCGCGGACGATCTTGTCGACCCGGCAACGGTGGCCAAGCACCTAGAGGCGATTCGCCAGGCCGAGCAGTGGATGAAGGTAAGTATCCGTAGCTTTTGAGTAGTCAATCCTCTGTTGTTGAGTACTCGTGTGACTTGAGTTCTCAATGCAGGACGTTGCGGAGAGGTCCCGCGAGAAGTCCAACATGCTGCAAGGCTATGGTGACGCGGTGCTCCGGGCTGAGGCTCTGGAAGAGCAACTTTTGAAGTCGCGGAAGCACGCGGCCGCCATGCAGTCTAGGCTCGACGCCGCCTTCGCCAAATATCATAATGATGTCCAAGAGTTGCAGGCAAAGGGCGATGACTTGGTGCGGAAGAACAAGGGCCTCCGCAACAAGAACAAAGGTACACCGCTGGACTTGTCGGGTAGTTGTTGGAGGTCGAGAGGTGGTCTGACCCGCTGTACTGTTGCTGTGTTGCAGAGCTTGAGGGCCAGGTGGAGCAGCTGAAGTCCTCGGAGACGAGCATGAAGAATCTCTTCTACCGGGAGCAAGAAGCCCGCCAGGTACTCGAGCTCGACTACAAAGAACTTGCCTTCGAGTGCGAGAAGCACATGGAGCTCCGGATTGCCTCTGACCGCGATCTCGTCAACTGCTACAAATCATTGCAGAAGTTGAATGAAGACTGCGAGGCGCTGCGGGCCCAACTGAAGGAGCTTGAGGACGCCGCGCTGCCGATCGCAAGGCTCCTGGTGCCGCACCCGGGCGGCCCCAAGATTTCTCCACTGGTGGATCGCCTGAGGGAAGCCCCAAGCTGGCTGGCGGCCTATGTGAAGCATATGGCGAGGTCGATCCCGAAGCAGGTCTTGGCCTTCATGAAGTCCTACTTCCCGAAGGCCCCGGTGGAGGTAGTCACTGGCGGGGTAGCCGCCAACTGCACTGATGAGCAGTACTCGGAGCTGCTGGAGCAGATGGCTCCCATCGCGGAGCAAGTAGCTGAGAAGCTTAATCTCCAGTAGCCCTGTAATAGGTAGCTAGTAGCCAAAGTTGTACAAAAAAAATTGCAATGAATTGCTTAAGTATTAATGAAAGGAAATTTTCAGCAATGAGTACTCGTAGTCGCGATCTCAGAGTGTGGAGCCCCATCGTGGAGTGGATGCGAGTAGTCGTACTTGGCAGTGGTGATCCCGTTGTAGGGAATAGACAGTAAAGAAGTTGATGGACGATCAAACTTTATTACTGAAGAAGTACACCTGGATGGCCAGGGCCGTAGTTACAGAGTAGTCGCCTAGACCCGGAGGCCGCTTACGGTCGAGTAGTGCTAGAGCGGGTAGCCGCTTACGGCGAAGAGATCCGTAAGTAGCCGTGTAGGCCGGATCGTAGATCCGTAGGTAGCCGTGGATGCTTGGATCTTAGGGTGTGGTCTCTCGATGAAACCGCTAGAGTCCTTGACGCTCGTCGCAGCCGGGATCCGTAGGTAGCCGCGCGGGCCGGATCTCGGAGAGGAGTAGTCGGAGGCCGGAGCCGGGGACCGGAGGCCGCTTACGGCGGAGGGGTGTTGATGTAGTCGTGTAGACTTGAACCCCGGAGTAGTCGTGTAGACTAGGCGTAGAATCGACAGAGCTGGTCGACGTTCCACGAGTTGTTGATGTCTTCGCCTTCAAGTGTTTGGAGGTGGTAGGAGCTCGGCCCGGTCACCTTTGCAACGGTGAAGGGACCTTCCCAGGGGGAACTGAGCTTGTGTAGTCCTTCCGTGTTCTGGATACGACGGAGGACAAGATCACCAATGTTGAAGGAGCGTTCCTTGACGTTGCGATCATGGTAGCGTCGGATACCCTCTAGGTACCTTGCTAACTGGACGAGGGCAGCGCAGCGAGCTTCTTCGAGGCTGTCGATGTCAACTCGTCTGCTGTCTTCTGAGACGCCTTCGTCGTAGTGCTCCACTACCGGTGAGTTCCATATGTTGTCGGCAGGGAGGATTGCTTTGGAGCCGTAGACCAGGAAATAAGGGGATTGCCCCGTTGGCTTGGATGGCTGAGTCCGTAGCCCCCAGAGTGCGTTGGGTAGTTCCTTGATCCACTTGCCCCCTTTGGAGTTAGCAGCGTCGTGCAGCCGCTTTTTGAGAGCGTCGAGCACCATCCCGTTGGCGCGCTCGACTTGTCCGTTGGCCCGAGGATGGGCAACTGAGACGTATCGTACGTCGATCCCACTATTTTCGCAGTACTCCCAGAACTGGTGATTGTTGAAGTTGGAGCCCAGACTGTGATGATGCGGTGGGGTAGTCCGTAGCGATGTACGAGTTCATCCAGGAAGTCGAGTACTCTGTCAGCCTTGGGGCATGTTACCGGCTTGACTTCGATCCACTTGGTGAACTTGTCGATGGCCACCAGTACTCTGTTGAAACCACCTGGCGTAGTTGGCAGTGGCCCAATCATGTCGAGCCCCCAGCAGGCAAAGGGCCAGGTTGGCGGTATGGTGACTAGCTTGTAGGCCGGGACGTGTTCTTCGCTTGGCGAAATGCGGCATCCTTGGCACCTTCTGACGAGTTCTTCGGCATCGCCCAGAGCTGTGGGCCAGTAGAAAGCTCGCCGGAAGGCCTTGCTGACCAGCGTGCGTGAGGACGCGTGGTTACCGCAGACGCCCTTGTGGATCTCCTCCAAGATGTCCTTGCCTTCTTCGCGAGGAACGCACTTCATGAGTACTCCGGAAGATGCGCCCCGCTTGTAAAGCTTGTCTCCGACGAGGACGTAGGACTTGGCACGGCAGACGAGCTGCTCAGCCAAGTTCTTGTCTGAGGGAACCTTTTGCTCGTTGAGGTAGTCGATGAAGGGTTGCCTCCAGTCCACGTCGATCATCATGACCTCCTGTCCAGCTGGTGGGTGAGCTGGGACAGTGGTCGATGGCGCCGGCTCCGGGATGGATGGCGCGTGAAGCTCGTGAACGAAGATGCCCGCTGGTACTTGAGCACGGGTGGATCCAAGCTTCGAGAGGACGTCCGCTGCAACATTGTTGTCGCGGACGATGTGGTGGAACTCGAGACCGTAGAACTTGTTCTCGAGCTTGCGGACTTCTAGGCAGTAGGCGTCCATGTTCTCCTTGTTGCGGTCCCAGGACTTGTTGACTTGGTTGATGACCACTGCGGAGTCGCCGTAGACTAGTAGCCGCTTGATGCCCGGGCGAAGCCGCGAGGCGGAGCCCGTGTAGGAGAGCTTCGTACTCGGCTTCGTTGTTTGAGACCTTCCGGAAGATCTCAGACATACTTGAGTTGTTCGCCCGTTGGAGAGATCGGGGAGTACCCCCGGACCTGCGCCCTCGAGGTTGAGTGAGCCGTCGAAGTACATCACCCAATGCTCGGTCGCACCGTGGGAGTAGGCAGCTGGTTCTCCCGCCACTCTGCCATGAAGTCGACTAGTGCCTGCGACTTGATGGCTGTGCGTGGCTTGAAGTCAATAGTGAGGGCACCGAGCTCGACCGCCCACTTGGAGATTCTTCCAGTAGCGTCTTGGTTCTGCAGGATGTCACCGAGCGGGTAGTCGGTGACGACGGAGATCGAGTACTCCTGGAAGTAGTGTCGTAGCTTCCGCGAGGTGATGAGTACCGCGTACAGGAGCTTCTGCACAGGCTGATAGCGGGCTTTGGACTCTGATAGAACCTCACTGACGAAGTAGACTGGGCACTGGACTGGATAGGCGTGACCGTCTTCCTGCCGCTCGACAACGATGGCGATCGACCACATGAGTAGTCGCGGCCGAGGTAGAGCAATGAGCGCTCGCCCTTGTGAGGAGCCGTGAGGATCGGCGGCTTCGATAGGAAGTCCTTGAGCTGGGCAAGGGCTTGATCCACCTCTGGAGTCCACACGAACTTCTCTTGATGCTTGAGTAGTTTGAAGAAGGGGAGTCCCCGTTCTCCGAGCCTCGAGATAAATCTGTTCAAGGCCGCCATGCACCCGGTCAGCTTCTGGACGTCATTGATGCTCGTGGGAGCTTTCATGCTGTGATGGCGGAGATCTTCTCGGGGTTGGCTTCGATGCCGCGCTGGCTGATGATGAAGCCGAGTAGTTTGCCCGAAGGTACGCCGAAGACACACTTGTTCGGGTTGAGCTTCCAGCGGTACTCGCGCAGTGATGCGAAAGTCTCTTCAAGGTCGTCGATGAGGGTACTGGAGTTTCTGGTCTTGACGACCATGTCATCCACGTATGCTTCGACGTTCTTGTTGAGTTGCCTTTTGAAGCAGGCCTGGATAGCTCGTTGGTAGGTGGCACCGGCGTTCTTCAGCCCGAAGGACATGGTCGTGTAGCAGTACATGCCAAACGGGGTGATGAACGCGGTCTTCTCCTGGTCTTCTTCCTTGATTGCGATCTGGTGGTACCCGGAGTAGCAATCGAGGAAGCAGAGCAGGTCGCAGCCTGCCGTGGAGTCGATGACTTGATCAATCCGCGGCAACCCAAAGGTGTCCTTGGGGCAGTGCTTGTTGAGATCAGTGTAGTCGACGCATTTCCTCCACTCGTTCGAGTTCTTCTTGCGGACGAGGACGGGGTTGGCGAGCCACTCAGGATGGAAGACTTCTATGATGAAGCCAGCCGCGAGTAGTTTGGCGATTTCCTTCTTGATGGCGTCCCGTCTGTCGTCGGCAAAGCATCGGAGGTGTTGTCGCTTGGGGGTGGCCTTAGGATCGACGTTGAGGCAGTGCTCAATCAGCTCCCTGGGCACTCCTCGGCATGTCCGTCGGCTTCCACGCGAAGATGTCGCGGTTAGCCCGAAGGAAGCTGATGAGCGCGTCTTTCTATTTGGGGTCGAGGCCGGCCCCGATGGTGGTGGTCTTGCTGGGATCGCCTGTTCCGAGGTCGATCGTCTTGACAAGTACCTCCTCAGGTGGCTGAGGCTTGTTGGCGCTGTCAGACTTCTCTGGGATGTCGAGTTCACTTGTAGCAAGCTTCTTCGACGCGGCGTAGACCTCCATCATCGCGTTGGGTACTTGGTTCGTAGAGGTGATCTCCACGGCTTCTGTGTCGCAGTCATGAGAGATCTTCAAGTCCCCTTGGAGGGAGAGTACACCAGCTGGGCTTGGCATTTTGAGTACCAAGTAGGTGTAGTGGGGCACCGCCATGAACTTGGCGATGGCCGCGGCCGAGGATGGCGTGGTAGGAAGTCTCGAAGTCCGCGACCTCGAACTTGATGTACTCGGTACGGTAGTTGTCCCGAGATGCCCCGAAGGTAATCGGCGGGACCACCGAGCCCGGTGGAATAGCCGCGTTGCGGGGACGATGCCGTAGAAGGCCGTGTTGCTCTTGGTGAGCATGTGAGTGATGTCGAGCTTCATTTTCTTCAAGGTCTTGGTGAAAAGGACGTTGAGCCCGCTTCCACCGTCGATGAGCACCTTGTTGAGTTTGGAGCCCGCGACCACTGGCTTCAGGACGAGGGGGAACCGTCCTGGTTCGGAGAAGCTGGTCCATTGATCCGCGCGGGAGAAGGTGATGGGTACCTCCGACCACCTGAGAGGGGTCGGGACCACTGGCTCAATGGACATGACTTCACGACGGGTAGCCTTCTGCTCCCGCCTGTTGGGCAATCCGCCGAAGAGGACGTTGACGGTCTTGTCAGGCTCCTGGAAGTCGTTGTTGTCGCCGTCCTTCTTCTTGCCCTTCTGGTCATGAGGGTGTGGTGGCTCTGGTGTATCCTTGAGTGCATGCCTTAGCTGGTAGCACTGCTCGGTGGTGTGGTTGCCGTTCGGATGCCACGGGCACTTCTCCTTCAATAGGTCTTGAAACCGCCGGAGTTCTTCTTCGAGTTCCCTTTCGCAGGGCGCTGGATAGCCGCGACAGTGTTGTCTGGCTTGCGCTTGCGGTTGGGACCCGAGTAGTAGTAGTAGTAGTTGTTGTTGTTGTTGTTGTTGCGACCGCCTTGGTTCGCATTGCTGCCGCTGCCGCCGCCCTGGTTCTGCTTGGTCTTGCCACGGATGGCGTCATACTTGGCGTTGGCCTTGTCTTCTTCATCCGCCCAGGACGTGATCATGTCCTTGAGGTGGGGGATGGACCTGGGGCGGCGACGACCGAAGTCTTCGAAGGTGCGGCGGTGGTAGAGGCCGTCTTGGAAGAGGTCGATGACCTCGTTGTCGGTGACATCGACGACGGTAGCGCGCTTGTCGAAGAAGCGGCGCATGTACTTGCGAAGGGTCTCGCCTTGTTCCTGCTTGATCATTGCCAGGTCCATGCGAGTACCCGATCGGCCCATGGCGCCCGCGAAGTTGCTGGTGAACTGCTCCTTCAGCTGGTCCCACTTGTCGATCGAGTATTTGTCCAGCGACTCGAGCCATGTGAGTGGTGGTTGGTCCAGGCAGAAGGGGAAGTAGAGGCACTTGGTGTCACTGTTGCCGCCAGCATTCTCGATGGAGAGGGCGTAGCACCTGAGCCACTGGATGGGGTCCTGCTTCGCGTCGTACTTGGTGATCCCCAAAGGCTTGAACTTGTCGGGGAGGAGCAAGTTGCGAAGTCGAGGCGAGAAGGCGGGGAAGCCATCGCCGTCGCCTGCGGTGGTCGACTTCTTCCGCCGCAGCTCCTCAATCTTCTGGTGGGCGTCGTACCCGCCCTGTGAGGCGCCAGAGGCGTGGCTGTTCGCGTGGCCTCGGCCGCCGCGGCGGCCGCCGCCGCCGGCCCTCCTATAGGCTCCATGGTTGGAGCTTCCGCCGTCGCTACCACCACCGTCGGGGGTCGTGGCCGCCGCCGCCGGCCGGAGCACGGTGGGGGACGACCTCGCGGTTGCTGTTGTCACGCTGTGGACGTCCACCGGCGTTGGAGCGGGTGCGGTTGGGTTCGGCTGGGAGGTCAGCTCGAGTACGGTTGGGACCGTTGCCAGCGCTGTGACTTGTAGCCTCGTTGTCGCGTTGCCTGGCGGGGGGAGGTTGGTTGACCCTGTTGTCGACTCGCATGAAGTAGGCATCTTCAGCAAGCTTGGCGATGACCTCTCCAGCGTGGATGCCCTGAGCCTGACGTGCGATCGCTGTGATCACATGAGGCATTGCTCAGGGGTAGTGTGTACCCTGCTCTCGACCGCCTCGAGAGCTTCCGCAAGGTTGCGTACGGGTAAGTTATCGCGGAGGCGACGGCGACGTTCGCTGCGCTTCCGGTTACGCTCACGTCGAGCGTCTCTGTCTGCAGGATTCTCGTTTGGCGGAGCATCAGCAGAGAGCTCGTCGGAGGGGATGTCTTCCAGGTACTTGTTCTGAGCCGTGCCTGAAGGCCCTGGGGTGTCGCCGACAGCTATGAAGACTTGGAGATCGGGGGTGCCAAGGCTGGACTCAGAAGGTGTCACCTCAGTGGGTGTGTTTGAGTCAGCCTGGGCGAGTGGTGTTCCCTCCTGGAACGGTAACGAGTCGATGTAGGCGACGTAGCGTGAGTCTCCGCTTATCAGGTCGACAGGCTTGCGGTCTGGCCAGTAGACGAATCTGCCGGCCGGTGTGGATGTTATAACCAGCCCGGAGGCCGGCCCTGACAAGGGAAGCTCAGTGGAGTTGTCCTCGGACTCGGGTTCCTCAGGGTCCGACCCGAAGTCAAACTCGTATGCAGGGTTCGAGTAGAACTCGGAGAGAGGGTTGGAGTCCGAAGCGTGGCCGGGGGCGGTGTCGAAGTCCGAGTTGTACTCGGGTACGGGCTCCTTGCGGCCCGGCGCGAAGAGGGAGCCCCCGTGCGGGCCCGGCTGAGGGTGCGGGGGCCACGCGTGGAGTGCTCACGAGGTGAGGGGACCGCCTGCGATGGCTGAGCAGTCGGCTCGCATGCGATGGCCCATGGAGACGTCGAGTTCGAGTTGGAGGTGGACTCGAGCTCGAAGTCAGCGTGGTGGTTGAAGATCGAAATTTCGCCGAACTTGCTGGCGAGTTCGCCTGTGACAGCTTCAGGAAGCGTCACGAAGCCGGTCTTCGGGTTGGGATGCATGGTTGGGCGGCGTTGGAAGGAGCCCGCGCCGTCAGCAGTGCAGACCCAGGCGCCGAACACGAAGGTGTCGCCACGGTTGAAGGCGACGGTTGGCTTGAAGTAGACAGGAGCCGTCGAGTTCGCCATGTGATCTCGGGCGAGATCCCCTACCGCGCGCGCCGTCTCGGTGTTTTAGACCGGCAACCTACTAAGGGGAGTACCCGAAGTAGATGAATGTGGCCTCGCCAAGATCGGTAACTCGAAGGAAGAGACACGTGGCACACAATTTAGACAGGTTCGGGCCGCGAGGTGCGTAATATCGTATGTCCTTTATGCTGTGTAGCTTTGGATTGATTGGGCACGATTACAAGATGGTGCAATAGTGCGCCGTGATGAGGTTAGATGCTAGAGATCGGTCCCTGCCTCGCCTTATATAGTCCGGGAGGCAGGGTTACAAGTCGGAGTAGGGAGAGAGTACTAGTCGAGTACGTCTAGGAGTCCTCCATACAGTGCGGAACATGTACAGCTCCCTAACCGAGTACTACTCCTGTGTAGTCCTTGTGCTCCACACCTTCAGGTGTCGTGTAGCGCAAGCTGGGTAGTCCCAGGGGCCCACCGAGTAGTCGGTCCTGGTACCCACCGAGGTAGTGGGCCCAGGGAGGTCCATACGACATACCCTAGCCGCCACGGCCGCCTTGCAAGGTTGAGCCATGGCGGAGTTCCGAAGCTAGTTGAGATCATCAATGGTATGTACTCGGCGGAGATGATCTAAACGCATTTATTATGTGAGTTAAGTACTTCATGTCATCCGATCTTTTAGCGACTCGATTCCTCCCTCGATGATTTTGTTTTCTTCTTGGTTATGCTTCTTCCCCAATCTAATCTATAGCTAGATTGCATAGGGTGCTCTTGTAGCCGCGGTGACTAGAGGTGCATACCGGACCGACCAAGTGATTTCAACTTGTTCTATCGAACTCGCCCTAGACTACCCGCATGAATAGGAATACGTTGTGACAGAACGGGGGTTCCGAAAGGCCGGCGTTTTCGGAATCGGACCGGAGGATAGTAGTTTAAAGATGGCTTTGGATGAGATGCATGTCGCGCTTGCTCTTTTGGCTGGAACTATGACTAGAAGATGATAGGCCTTATTTTCCCTCGCTTGCTCTTTACTTTGTCTATGTTCATAGATGCGATCAACCTTATGCTATAATTCATACATTTTTAAGGTTTATCTTCTTATGCAATCAATGCTTCATGTTAGGCTAGATCAATAGGTTAGATGGAGAATCCTAGGAGTTTGCTTCCGATCCTTGGATTGACAAATCTAGGGAGAACCCTCCTTGGTGAAAAAGGCACCAAGTCACCCGTAGGCTTGCGGTGAACTTGAGCACGGTTTTGAACCGTCAACAGCAGCCCGACAGACAGCGGAGGCAAGTGTCCGTCGGGAACATCATCCAAACCCCAACTGCTCTAGGGCCTCAGCTGTAGGACCCTCGCAGGACGGCAACAGCCACGACGCCGTCGCCGGCAGTCGCAGCGGTGCCGACGGTAGTCACCGCGGCAGTGGTGGCGGTGGCAGTAGCGGCAGAAGTTCATCTCACGGCGCCGGCAGAAGAGCTAGTGGCGGCAGCGACCGCGGAGGCCAAGGCCACGTGAACAGCCACGTCACTGGCAGCGTACAGGGCGGCTATGGCGCCCGCCACAGGATCGACGAGATCCGTCGCAAAAAGGCTACTGAAGCAAGCGACAGTGTGACGCCCCAGGTTTTTAATTACCGTCATTAACGCTAACGACACGATTAGTCGGTCAAATGGTCAACCCTAGGTCAACCTGGGCCCTCACCCATGAAAACTCCCTAACATACCCCTAAGTGACCCTAGTGAATAGTAAAACACTGGTGGGGCCAACCCTTGGTCAAAGGGTGGGTCAAAGTCCCCTTGCCACCCATGTCCACAGGTGTCTGCCGGAACTTTTGCCGCGTTCCCCAAAATTCACCTAAACACTTAAAATTCTACCTTTGGGAAAGTTGTAGATATTGTTGAGGGACACAACTTTCATGTAGAGTGGCATTGCTGATTTGGAAGGGAAAATTTTGAAAAAGCCCTTACAAGCCAGAAAACACTGTTGACAGAACCCTGCTGACATTCAAAGTTGGCACTTGCACAGATTCAAATCTAGGCAACAAAACCCTATACAACCTTTGTAAAAGTTGTAGCTGGTACCTAGATCTACAACTTTGGTATTCATCACTTGGCACAGTTCTGTTGAAAAATTTGGAGAAAAATCGAGTCAAAGATGGCACCAGCAACACAGCCAGAGCCAGAGCGCCCCATGCGCGACGTCGTGCGCGACCAGAGCGCCACCGTGCCGCCGCCGCCGGTCTTGCCCCGGCGGCCGTGCCCACGCCACCCGAGACCTCGACGTCCGCGCCATGCTTTGCGTCCCGATGCACGCGCGCCCCCGATGCGCACCGTCCCGAGGCGTGCGGGTGTCCGCGCGCGCCGCGCGCGCGCGCGCGCCACGGACCGGCGGTCCGTCGGCGGCGTCGCCACCGTGCGCACGCGACCCGACGCGCCGCAGCACGGCCGCATCTCCCGCCGTCAACAACGCGTCACCCACGGGCCGCCCCGGCCGGGTATAAAGCCTCCCGGCCTCTCCTCGCGCGCGCGCACCGAGCCGCCCGCGCCATCGCCGCGCGCCGTCCGCCGCCGCCGGTGCTAGCCCTTCCGGCCCGCGCTCGCCGCCGTCCAAGCACACCGCTAGGCTCCTTAGCATCCGGGCCAGCTCGCAAACGCGCTTGTTTGCGCCAATTTGGCCTCCCCGCCGCACCGCACCGAGCCCTCCCGAGCGCCGCCGCCGGCCGCCGACGTGCGCCGTCGCCGGAGCCAGCTCCACCTTCGCCACCACCACCAACCGGACCGTGGTGAGCTCAATTTCATCATGGTGCCGCGTGTTGTTGTGGTCGGGCCCCACATCGCCGCCGGCGAACCCTCCCGCCGCCGGCAAGGGCACAAATGTGAACCTAGGGGCATATGTGCAAGGATTCTTAACTTAGTTTATTTGCAGTTCAGTCCACAGTCTTAGAAAATCCCTAGAAAATCACAGAAAATTCCAAAAATTCCCAAACAAATTTTGTGGGTCTCAGGATGTCAAACCCCACCCATGTGTGGTACACTTGTGACTAGAATAAAAGTAGTTTTGGCAGGAAAATTTCAAATGTGTTATGCTTGAATATGTCATATCTTGAAATGTACAGCTCCTCTGTAGTTAGGCTTTGGATATGATGTGTGTTAGAGTAAGACTAGATGCTGTGCCAAAAATTGCACAAAGTTATCATGTGGATCTTTTTATACAAATGTTTTTCCATCTCTGGCAGAGCTACATAAATGATTTTTCATGTTAATTTTATTAATGTTCTTGAGCCCAACTTGTGCACACTGTCTTGGGATGCCAAAAGGAACCTCTTGTGAATTAATCATGAATTTAGGAGTACAGAACTAATTATTCTTGTTCAGTGCTTGTTTTCCTTTGTAAATTAATAAACCAAATTCAGTAGAGGTTCCCTGTGAACATGTTGGCTTTCTAAGCTTGTTTAGGACCAGAGAGCACCCACCAGAAAGTTTGGGTAATTTTGATGCTTAATTATTTTTATTTGCATTTAAGTTGAATCACTAGATAACCTTTGTTAATTTCAATAATATTTAATTTTCTAGCATCCAACACTTACATGTGGGCCCAATGGACCGAGAATAGGTACTTGTTAGGCTTAAGAAACACTCATTTAATTTTTAGTAATTTAATTGTTTAAATAATGGCTTAAATGCCCTTTTAATATTAAAGGGAAATTAAAATAAAGAGAAACCCTTAATTAAATCCTTTTTCTTTTTGGAAATAGTACTTAATATAAATAAAAGAAATTTAATTAATATTCCTGATAAAGAAATTTAATTCATAAATAAAAATATTAAGTACACCTTTTATGATAAAGATAAACAGGAAATGAAGCTTCCACATGAAATGTTAAGCTTAAATAAAACCTTTATTCAAATAAGGAATAAAAGAGTAATCCATGTACAACCAATAACTTTCCTAAAAGAGAAACCTTAGATAGATGCTTGTTAAGGTGAATATGACCTAACTAGAGTTGAATAAGACACCAAACTATCACATCACCTAAAGTGCATCGCATTCCGTGTAGATCTTCCGGACGGAGACTACTCCCTGGTCCCGGAAACCGAGGAAGGCGGAGCGGAAGGTTCTCTGCAGTACGTGGACGTGCTCGACACCGAGGGTGCCCAAGCTAACGTAGCTGACGAAGGCAAGCTCCGGTGCATCTAACCCAGTTTTTAAAGTTCTTTATTCAATCATCTATGAATGATTGTGCATTTACGTTCAGGAGTTGAATGAAACCCTAGATGCATGATCCATAGGTACCTTTGCCCCTACTAGTATGATAGGTCGATAGCTGCTAAGCTATAGGACCGTTACAAGTCGAGTGATGACCTCACTCGCGAGAATAGGTTCCTAGATAGGAATCATACTATATCCTTAAATGGATTGCTCACGTGGTAAGAGCATGGGATCTGGGCTCCGGTCCAGTGGTTATGTGGGTTAAGTTTTTGAACGTACCAAGCATATGCCGAGTATGGGACCGGTAAGCCTAGTACCATAATGAGGCGGTGAGGGATCTTACTATTACTACTCTTGGGATTCGCTCTCACGGCTAGCTACCAGTGGTGTATGGTGACTCCGGGTATCTCGCGGGGTATGCCGGATAGCCTGCACCAAAGACTGTAAGATTCGATCCCAACCCGAGGATTTATGGGGACGGCCTGGGGAGTTGTCCTCGCGGGGGCAGTCGACCGTGTGTTTGGGTCTACCTTGCAAGGTTTTTAATCAATCGATTGTCGGCCTCTCACCGTTATCCGAGACTACTTACTCCACTAGTCATGTGATCCCTAATGATGGAAGTTGATGAAGATGATGTTTGAATAATTGTATTGTACAACTTTGTTTGTACTAGTTGGCTAATGTAGTAAAGATTAAACTACTAGAACTTGTGCTAAAATCTTGAAAGTAAGGACCTACTCTTTGTTACTTTTTAGCAAAAGCAACCCAGTAGCCAAAAAGCCTTCCATGGTCTAGATTTGGTGAAGTAGTTATCACCGACGGGTAAGTCTTGCTGAGTATTAGTATACTCAGCCTTGCTATAATGTGTTGATCCAGGTAATGCCTTCAGTGATGTGTGGCCGGTGAGATCCCGCCGGCCGGGAGCTAGAGTGGGTGGAGGACGACTGCGAAGCATCATGGATGGCCTCCCGTGGTGACTTGCTTCCGCTAGTTAATTTCCGCCGTGTCTTTTCAAAACTACGAACTATTCGTGCATGACCCAAAACTATGGTTTGTAATAATTAAACCCTTCGGGGTACGAATACGAAGTTTAATGTTGTTGTATCTCCGGACTCGCCTTCGAGTGAGTTTTAATGCATATATCGATCCTTGTGCTATTCAAGTGATTTACCGGGCGTTAACCCGGCGACTTACGACAGGATGGTACTTTATTATTGCTTAATGGCCAAAGTGGATCGGTCTTAGGCGATAGTACGGTACTTTCCTGGGCGGGTTGTCACAGTTGGTATCAGAGCTTATATGCACCAGAGATTAATTAATAAACCTTAATCAATGGTTTTTGAATAAAATATGCCAAGATCTTCTGATTTTAAAAAAAAAATACGTTGGTCCGTTAAGGATAAACTAGACCGAGAGGCCCTAGAGGGAATTTTGGGTTTTTTCAGGTGGCTTAAATAACTTATGGTTTATTTTGCTAACTCCCAGCACATTTCTTTCTATCAGACTTACTTTCATGCACAACCAAACTAGGAGCCACGTGTTTTATACGTGTGCTGTTCCGCATCACGGGAATTGCGAGGGTTGATGGAGTGATCCATTCCACGGATCCCATCTTCGCGTCTGTTTATGAGTTGTGGGTCGCCACGTGTTTCATACGTGAGCATTCCGCATGTCGCTCATGCGAGGCAAGGATACACTCCATTCGAACGGAGGGTGTCCGAGGTTGGACGCTGTCCATGCAGCGGCTTAACGCATGGATGCCGTTTCTATAGTGAACGGTAATGAATGTGGACGCTTTCGTGACGTGCTGGCACGAAAGGTTCGTTTTCTGCAGGTACATAACAGCGCTTCGTTAGTCGTTAAGCGAGTACCGTATAGCTCTCGACTAGATATTATAAGGAGAGACGAAAATGAGCCTTGCCACCGGCACTAACTTCGATTTTTGGCTTGATTGCCATGTGAGGTCGAATAGGACGTCTTGCATGCATGTTAAAAATCGAAACAAATAAAATGGACCCAAAAATCGGAATTCCATGTGTTCTCTAAGGAAGTTTATGCTAGTGTGTGCTTTTTATGAACTAGATTACCCCTCATACCTAGCCGTCATGCTGCCGGAATTTTGTGAAAATTTTGTTGATCATGTGCTAGGCTAACTAAACTAAATTGTTAAAAACAATTGTTCCTCAACTAGTTACCTTGCAATAGCAAGTCTCAGTTCTAAATTGTTGGGTTGGTTCACTTTTCCTTTAGGCACATCCAAGTTAAGGACCCTCCATCTTGTTTCCTTGATCGTGGTTCAACCTTAAAATCCTAATCAAGAATATTAAAGGAATAATTTAAAAAGTTGGAAAAGTTTTGAGGTTTCTGGGCTTTTGGTTATGAAATTTTTGTTCACAACTGCCAGAACTTCACCATTTGTCATGCCGTTCTCTTTTGAGATCTGACATGGGTTACCTTGTGTACAGATGGATTTCCCCGTGTTTCACCAGTTCGACGCTGACGGTACGATCCGTACCAACGGGTTGCACTGGGAGGGTTTTCCGCGCTTGGCGTGGGAAGCACTCGCTCTTTGCGAGCTACCTTACCCCGCCGACGTACGAGGTGAAGGAGTTTGAGCGCTTTGGTGTTCCCCGTTGCAGGGTGATCATGGTCGTGTCTTTGCCGCACCCTGATCACACCGACTGGTTTGACCTGAGTTTTATTTACTGGGGATTTATCACGCACGAGTCCGTGGAGTCAGCCGCCCTCAGAGTGCTGACAGACTTTTGTGACCACAACCCTACTGTGGTAGCTCTTTCACCATTTGGACTGTTTCCAGCTGTGAGTCCTCACGACCCAGCTTGGTTGGACCGTTTGGACCATCTACGGGAGTTGCTGACCCTAGCAGAGCCGTTGGATATTACTCAGACACTTGCTCGTTGCCTGAACGTGGTTTTCACACTCCAGGGGCTGCGTTTTAACACCGCAGCGATTATTGCACAGCGCTTGGAGGCATCGAGGCGCGATTGGGAGCAGCTTTCAGCAGCACACCAGCAGCTGAACTTCACGCTTACCCAGGTGCAGCAGGAGAACGACAGACTGCGTAATAGGAGATTCCAGTTGGAGCTTGAGCGAGGTGACAACCTCCAGAGGATCGTGGACCTAGAGACAGAGAACAATGCCCTAGAGGAGGATGCCGACGCACACCAGATTGAGAGGCTGACCCTGTTGCAGAACATTGCTGTTGACGGTTAATAATTGTATCAAAGTTCGTTCGTGACTCGCAAGCGTACAAGTCTCCCGTCGTAGTCAAGGGACCCTTCTTCCCTCGAGTGGTGAACCCAAGGTATCGAATCCGTGGAATAAATGTGTGACGCAAAACTTAATCTATTAAAGCCAAGTAACTTCAATCTTCGATAAAAGAAACCTAATGCATCTAAGTAAAAGACACAAAACGAATCTAATCTACTAAAAACCGGAGAAAACAAAGTAAGATTGGGTAGATAAACCGATCTAGAGGGATCGTGATAAGCCTTTTGTTGAAGTTTCAAGCAAGAGAAGAAGTAGCAAATCGAATCTTAATAGAAGCCTCTTTAAATCGTGGTTTCCCGTCCAAATCCGAAAACATCCGCCTTTCGAGACCCCCGTTCTGTCACAACGTATCCCTATTCATGCGGGGAGCTTAGGGCGAGTCAAAAGACAAGTCGAGATTCTTTCGGAAGATCCGGCGTGTACCTCTAGCCACCGCGGCTACAAGAACACCCTATGTAATCTATCTCGAGAATAGAATTGAAATAAGCAAAGCCGATCGAAAAACGAAATCTTCGAGGAAACACTTGATCGCTAGGAAAAGATTCAACTCGATAATTCAACTATAACAATGATACATACACAAGATCACCACGGGATCCTTCCTTGATCTTGCTTCTAGCTCCGGGAACTCCGACGTGGTCTTCCGTGCAAGGTTCCCACGTCGGCTAGGGGAACCCTAGTCAACTAGCTCGACTCTCTCCTCTCCGAGATGGTGTCCCTCTCTTCTCTCGCTTCTCGGCGGCCGAAGACGAAATCTTCTCTGCGTGGCTCTCGGTCAGGGGGCTATAAATAGCCCGATTGGCGGCTAGGGCAAAGGAGAGGGTGTTTGGGCCCAAAATGGGCCTGGGCCGACCGGGCCCGGGGCCGGCCCGGCCCGGGCCCATTTAGGCCCGGCCCGTGGGCTCCTTTGCCCCACATCGGTTCCCTTGCTTCCCGGATGTATCCCCCTTCGCATGTAGGTCCATGTCGTCGGTTTCTCTCCGAATTGGACTCAACTCCTTGTCTTGCAAGATTCAGCACTTTTCTGGTCAGGTCCCTGGAGTCTGTCGTCTTCTCAGATCAAGTCCCCAGCTTCTTGGAGTTAAGTTTGCTTCATTGCATGACTTGTACGGGGCTTCAAGGTCTGGTCATGAGGTGCTTGATGAACTTATCCCGAAAGTCTTGCATTCAACACTAAAACCCTGCATTAACATTAAACTCCAAAACCTACATGCACACGTGAACTTGTTATACCACGGGGGTTAGTACCAATGGATAAGGTATAAAATTCATGCCAACACCGAAGGTAAACTCATGGCTAGGTTGACGGATTTTCACCGTCAACATCTCCCCCATGCTTAAACCTTGCTCGTCCTCGAGTAAGCCCTCGATGGATATTATCATTGCCAAACAATGTTTAAACTTTGCACTTGATCACACATGAGAAAACATAATGCTCTCAAAATTTTAATTCATTAAAGTTCCATAATGTGCTAGCCTTCATCTCTACGGAGGGTAGATTCTTATTAAGCTTATCCCACAAGTATTAACATGCTCACAAAGTTTTAAATAGATCTCAGAATTTTTGAAATAAAGAACGAGATAAAGAAAAGCTAAACCAAATTCACAAATTTAAATCATCTCGTGTATTGCTCATGAACTCTCATCTCACTTGTCTCTCAAGCCTATATATTCTACTCCTTTCCCTCTCATATATATGTGGTAGGCTTTATGTGGAGCTTTGGGAAAGTTTAGTCCTAACAAGATTTTATAAATGAGGTGTTGTCAAAACAAGACAAGCTTCTCATGGTCTTACCGAGACTCGTCAAAAAGGTCATTGGAAAATAATGTTAAATCAAGGAGGGGAAAGAGAAAAATACACACACTTTAGATAAGTGGACATGTGCAAATGGCAAAGAGTGATCCCGAGGCACAAAGGAAGTCCTCGTTATCGGATTGCACATGGTTGGAAAATGAGAATGGATCTTTTTAACTTGAAGCCTTGAATGCACTCTTAGAGAACCAGAGAGTTCACTTTACGCACATATATTTTTTTCTTTCTCATATTTCTCAGTCTTTTCTTTCTTTGATTCATTCGTTATATATATATTTTTTTCTTTCTTCACCTTGGAAGTCACGTATATCGCCGAATTTTTTCTTTCATCATTATATTATTTTTTTTAAAAATACTCCCTTTTGAACTTCTAAGACTGCACCGTACCTACCTCCTCCCCCATGCTTAGACGTTGCTCGTCCTCGAGCAAAGAGGCGAAAAAAGGTAGGTACCGGAATATTTTTCCTTGGAGAGATACTTGAAATCTTCAATGTTGGCACCGTCTTGCGATCTTCCTTGAATTGATGATCCATTCTCAACGATAGGTTGTGGTCAAGGAGGTAATCACAAAAAATGATATTTGGTTTAAGGGTGGATATCCGGCGAAGTTTGTGAGATCTCCGATGCGGGGATACACAATGCACGGATAAAAGGCTAGCAAAAAGATAGATACGCAAAAACGGAATGACCAGCTTCTTAGTCTCGGGCCAGAGAAATCATGACCTGCAATAACTCACTCAAAAAATAAATCTTGTACACTAAGGTTTATGCACTCAAATATATATAAGGCTTTGGATAGGTTGAGCAACACACAAGCGATATTTGTGACAAGGTTAGCAATATTTTTGAGCATAAAAGACATCTTTAATCTATTCATAACTTGAGAGCACATAAAACACTATGGGTCTTTATTTTAATCATAACCTCCGCTGAAAATTAAGCTAGCATTTAAATAAATTCAGATTTGTATTTTTAAGAGAGCACTAGCTTAAACATGCATAAATCAATTACAAAGATGAACAAAGCTGCAATTTTAATCATATATCATCATGGCACGAATTTTGTAACTTTTCCAATGATGTAATCAAGGCGGTGTCTTTATTAATGATGACATCAAGTTGAAATACATACTGAAAATAAACAAACATGCTTGCTGAAATTTAAATAAAAACAGAAAAATACTACGCAAACACACATAAGCAAAAGCTGAAAATTACAGAGAAAAAAGAAAAGAAAAGAAAACTAAAGTTCCTAAATCTTCTAGTCCTCCGCCGGTGGTTGATGTTGATAATCTTGATAATAATACCCTTGCTCATAATATGATTGGACATTTCCTCCGACGAATTGATTTGGCTCCACAAGGTGAAGGCGTCCAAGTTCAAAGGCAATATTAGCGTTGCCTTCACCGAGTTGAGCTGCGTTAGCTTGGATGGCTGCGATGTTTTGAGCATTTCTTGCAGCATACCCTCCAATAATGGCCATGCTTTGTTGTGGTTGGGGATGATGAGCGTAGGACTCCGCGAAGTTAGCGTTGGGCACAACATAATTTTGTGGGGGTACCGGTGCACCACCCCCCCATGCTTGCTCTTGTGGCCCTCCGTAATAACTTGGCGGAGGAGGAACCCCGCCGAATGGTTGCACATTGGGTTGTGCTCCACTCGCTTGTGCGGAGGATGTTCCCTCCTCTACGATTCTTCCTCTCTTGTTCTTCCTTGCAGGGACAAGTAGTCCCTCTTCCAACCAATCTTCTCTCCCCTCATTGAAAAGCCTAAGCCTCTCGTTGGGAAGGGGTAGGTTCACTATGGCCAACCGATAACCTCCTCTCTCATCTCCACTAATGTATTTGCCTTGCCGCAAATATTCAAAGCCGAGAGAGGTACCACGCAAAAGGTGAGCGGGGTTTCTTGCACTCCCCGGCCGCAAGGAAAAGGCCAACATGGAGAGGTAACACCCCGAACCAATATTACCCGCCCCCGATGTTGCTTCACAACACCAACGGTTGATCATGAGGTAAGAGGGGTCTATTGGCTGCCTGGCAATTAAAGCCGAGTATAGCCAATTCAACTCCGTGTCGGTCACCTTTGTTTCCTTCATCCTCCCCAATACCCTCTTGCACATCCAAGAGTGAAATATCCGGATAATGGGGTTGCGGATGCAATTGCGTTGTTGATGGGCTTCTCCGGAGATCATGTTCCAAAATCCCGCCAACATGCCGGGTGGCACGTCAACTTTCTCCGGAGCTCCCTTGTGGAATCCAAGCAGCTCCCTAACGTGCTCGTAGGGAACCACTTGTTGGATTCCCTCCAAACGGAATGACAAGCTTTGCACCCCATCATCATCAACGATGGGTGCAATAGTCATCAAAATTTCCAAGGCGTAACCCAAATGGGTGTCCACCGATACTCCGTTGGAGAATTGCACCCATCCGAGGTGCCCCAACATATAGTATATGTCGGTGCCAAAACCCAAGGTGTAGAGTGCTTGGTCGTCGAACTCGACGTTCGGCACAAGCCTCTTCTCAAGGTTGGCGAGCCTCTCCTCCTCCTCCGCCGACAAGATGATGAAGCCGTACGAAGAGTGTGTCGGGGTGCAAGGAGGTGGCGCGGTTGAGCGAGTCGATCGTCGTGGTGGCGCGGGCTGCTCCTCCGTGTGCCCACGAGGTTCGGTGAACCTCATGGAAGTGCTTCTCGCAGCCCTCATACCACCAAGGAGGAGAGCATCGTTCCTCCTCGGTGGCGCCGTATCCGTCTCCATGCTCCGGGGAGACTCGGAAACCGAGTGCCTCCTTGAAGACGTGGTTGATGACGGCTTGGATGACGACGAACTCTTCTTCTTGGAGAAGAGATTTGTGGTCTTCTTCCACATGGTTGCTGCACTCTTTCTTCAACTAAAACTCCGGGTTGCAACCGGTAAACTAGGCACTTAAACTCTTTGCTTCGGATGTAAACTTTGAGTGGATTAAGGATGTGGATTTTTTCTTGAGCTATCAAGCTTGGGATGGTTGGCTATGTCTACGGAGGTTCTGAGCACACAAACTTGAACACACAAACAAGGGAAGGAGAGGGAAGCTTGCCTGCAGAAAACGGGAGCCGGGGGGCTCCTTAAGTAGGTCAGGCCGGCCGGCCTGGGGGCCTCCTGGCTCCTCCCCGCCGCGTCTTTCTTCCAGCACGATCATTTCGCCTCTGCAACTTTCCTGCCCGCGTGCTCCACGAGTTGCACCGCCCAAACGCTCTCGTCCACTCCTTTTCTTGAATTATTGGTCCTCCCACTTGATGCTCCATGCTTTGGGTCATGTCCATGCTCCCTAGCTCCACTTGCTTCACATGCCACCATGAAAATCCTGCAAAGTTGATGCTTGCTGCCCACCATGCTTGTCCTTTGCATGTGGGATTGGTGAAAGTTGATAAAAGGGAATCCAATGGTGCATGCATGATTAATTCAAACTAAATTGCCTCCATTTAGGTGTGTTTAAGGTTAAGCACTCCCCTAATTCGAAATTTAAAATATTTTTCAGAGCCATGCAAGAGTTCAAACATAATTTTAGAGAAGTTTTTAAACCATTAAAAACAAATGTAAGTCGAAAATATTTTTCGACTACGTCGATTTCGGTCTCACCGGTATAGTTTGCCTTCATCGGTTGAGAGCAAACATTTTCCCGGCTTGATCATGGGGGCATAGGTTTAGGTTCTAATTTTGGCTAAATAAGAAAGATTTTGAATAAAACAAAATTAGAATAGGCTTAGAAAAATTCTAATCCTAGAGAAACCAAGGATAAAGATTTTTAAAACCAACCAAAAGCTTTGATTTCTAGGTTCACGCGAGTCCTACCACGTGCTGAATTTTATCGACACTTGAATATAAATCGTGGCTCTACTCGTGTGGTTTTAGCATGAAAAATAAGTCAACCTCAGCACCATAATGAGGGTGAAAGGTTGAGTTAAGGTTCTGAAATTATTTGGTTGAGGTTTCTCGAAAAGAAAAGAATCAAACAAGCACATAGGAGGGTTCATGCAAAGGGTTTATGAATAAGCAAACATTCAATCAAGAATTATGTCTCTAATATTGTTCAACCACTTCTAAGTCTAATGTCTTTGCGTAATAAAACTCAAAAACTAAATTATTAAAAATACTCGAAAAACCTGGAATCGGGTTGTCCTCCCGGTAGCTTATTCTTGACTCGACGAAACGGGTTGCCTCCCGCCTAGCGCTTCGTTTATAGTCTATAGCTAGACTTCTTCACTTGATTACTCCGGATCAACGCTCTTTGCGGGCGTTGCAATCTTGGGTACCCACTTCCGCACCATCTTGGGCGCGGGCTTGTCTTCCGGCTTAGTTGGCTTAGTCATTTTTTTGGTCTTCACAGGCGGCTTCTCTTCCTTTGTCTTGACGGATGCAACACCTTCTTTGATTTTCTTTACGTTCATTTTTTTCGGCTCCTTCTTCTTTTTCAGCCCCTTCATTTGTTTTGGTTCTCCCTTCACTCCAATCATGTTGCATGCCTCAATCCTTGGACGGAACTTGAAGGAACTCCTTTCTCCGTTGATATCGAACATGATCTCCCCCTTGCCAACATCAATAGTAGCTCCCACGGTCTTGAGGAATGGCCTCCCTAGGATGAGCGGCGGCTTCTCCCTCTCTCCCATCTCGAGCACAACGAAGTCGACGGGGATGAAGTGGTGTCCAATCTTCACGGGTACATCTTCAGCAATGCCCAAGGGATAGCGAATGGAGTTGTCTCCCAACTCCAAACATATTCCCGTAGGCTCCATCGGTAGGCGTAGCTTCTCGAACACATCCCTCGGCATGACGCTCACACTAGCTCCAAGGTCGCATAACGCCTTCTCGAAGTTGAAAGAACCAACTGAACATGGAATTGTAGGGCACCCGGGGTCTTTTTGCTTCTCTAGCCCATAAGCAATAGCTGCACTACACTCCTCGGACATCTTGACATGATCTACCCCGAGTGTTGCTATCTCATATTTATTTGCAAGAATGTCTTTAAAGTAACGAGAATATGTAGGTACTTGTAGGGCTTCTAGTAATGGCATGTTGATGCTAAGTCTACGCACAACTTCCACAAACTTCTCAAAGTGGTTGTCAAGTTTACCTCGGAAGTAGCGTGGCTTGAGTTGCGGTATCCTCGTGTCTTCCTCCGGCATCTCGAATTCGGGTTCCTCGGTGACGATCCCCGTAACCTTCTCTTTAGCAGCTCCTTCCACCTCGGTGGATGGTTTAAGCTTCCTTGCTCCCGCGGAACGTTCCGGATCTTCGGTCCACTTCCCCGAACGTGTTTGAATGGCCTTCGCCGATTCGGGACATTTGGGTTGTCCCGGAAGCTTCCCTTCATCATTAGTAAGGCGCCCCGCAAGTTGTCCCACTTGCGTCTCGAGCATTTTCATCATGTTGAGCACTTGATGATTGGAACTTCCGACCTCCGTCACTTTGCTATCGATGTTCTCCAACACCTTGTCTATGGTCTTGAACTTGGTGACCGTCTTTTATTTTTTTTTTCCTTCAACTACAACAACCATATTATATATAAAACGAGCACACCGAAAAAAAAAAAAAAGAAAAAAAAATAAAAACACACCCCCCCCACCGCAAGAAAAACCGCCAACCCCCCCCCCCCCAAAAAAGCACACCCACTCCCCCCCCCGACAATCTTTGCGGACATGGCCATTGTTGACGGTTAATAGTTGTATCAAAGTTCGTTTGTGACTTGCAAGCGGACAAGTCTCCCGTCGTAGTCAACGGACCCTTCTTCCCTCGAGTGGTGAACCCAAGGTATCGAATCCGTGGAACAATGTGCAACGCAAGGATTCAATCTAGTAAAGCAAGGTAAAGCTATCTTATGATAAACTAAGTTGCATCTAATCTACTAACTCATAAAGAAAACGAATCTAATCTAATCTACTAAAGAGGTAGCAAGAGAAAGCAAGAGATAACCAATCTAGAGAATCTAGATCATGCTTATGTTGTAGCTCCAAACAAGATAGATGAAGATAGAAAAGCGAATCTCATTAAAAGCATCTTTAAATCGTGGCCTTCCCATCCGACTCCGAAAACATCCGCCTTTCGAGACCCCCGTTCTGTCACAACGTATCCCTATTCATGCGGGGAGCTTAGGGCGAGTTCGATAGAACAAGTTGAAATCACTTGGCCGGTCCGGTATGCACCTCTAGCCACCGCGGCTACAAGAGCACCCTATGTAATCTAGCTATAGACTAGATCGTAGAAGAAGCAAAACCAAGAAGAAAACAAAATCATCGAGAAGGCACTTAATCGCTAGAAATCGGATTCACTTACAAACTTCACCATGAATGATTACATGAACAAGATCACCACCGGGGCCCTCCCTCGATCTTGATCCTCGCTCCGAGCTCCGACGTGGTCTTCCATGCAAGGTTCCCACGTCGGCTAGGGAAACCCTAGACAACTAGCACGACCCTCATCTCCAAGTTGGTGTCCCTCAAGCTTCTCTCGCTCCTCGGCGGCGGATTACGACTTCCGTTCTCCGTGGCTCTCGGCCGGGGGGCTATTTATAGCCTGAGAAGCAATTAGGTCAAAGGGGAGGCCGATTGGGCCCCGAATTGGGGCGGGCCGGCCGGCCCGGGCCCACCTCGGCCCATCCCGCGGCCTCGCTTCGCCGGTGTTGCTTCCCACGTCTTCTAGATGTTCTCCCCTTTTGCATGTGGGCCCTTGACGTTGGTTTCTCTCCGAATTGGACTCAATTCCTTGTCTTGCAAGATTCGAGCACTTTTCTGGTTCAGTCCTCGGAGTTTATCATCTTCTCGGGCTTGGTCCTTGGGCTCTTGGAGTCATGTTCACTTCATTGCTTGACTTGTATCGGGCTTCAAGGTCTTGTCATGAGGTGCTTAATGAACTTATCCCGGAAGTCTTGCTTTCATCGTTAAAACCCTGCGTAAACACATAACTCCAAAACCGACATGCACAAGTGAACTTGTTATACCACGGGGGTTAGTACCAATGAATAAGATACAAAAGTTATGCCAACACCGAAGGTAAACTCATGGCTAGGTTGACGGATTTTCACCGTCAACATCTCCCCCATGCTTAAACCTTGCTCGTCCTCGAGTAAGCCTTCGATGGATATCATCATTGCCAAACAATGTTTAAACCTTGCACTTGATCATACATGAAAAAAAACATAATGCTCTCAAAAGTTTAATTCGTTAAAGTTCCATAATGTACTAGCCTTCACCTCCACGGAGGGTAGATTCTTATTAAGCTTATCCCACAAGTATTAACATGCTCACAAAGTTTAAATAGACCTCAGAATTTTTGAAATAAAGAACGAGATAAAGAAAAGCTAAACCAAGTTCACAAATTTAAATCATCTTGTATATTGCTCATGAGCTCATCTCACTTGTCTCTCAAGCCTATATATTCTACTCCTTTCCCTCTCATAACATATATGTGTGGTAGGCTTTATATGGAGCTTTGGGAAAGTTTAGTCCTAACAAGATTTTATAAATGAGGTGTTGTCAAAACAAGACAAGCTTCTCATGGTCTTACCGAGACTCGTCAAAAAGGTCATTGGAAAATAATGTTAAATCAAGGAGGGGAAAGAGAAAAATACACACACTTTTAGATGAGTGGACATGTGCAAATGGCAAAGAGTGATCCCGAGGCACAAAAGAAGTCCTCGTTATCGGATTGCACATGGTTGGAAAATGAGAATGGATCTTTTTAACTTGAAGCCTTGAATGCACTTTTAGAGAACCGGGGAGTTCACTTTACGCACATATATATTTTTTTTCTCTTTCTCATATTTCTCATTCTTTTCTTTCTTTCTTTCTTTCTTTCATTATATATATATTTTTTCTTTCTGCACCTTGAAAGTCACGCATATCGCCGAATTTTTTTCTTTCATCATTATTTCATTATATATATTTTTTAAAAATACCCCCTTTTTGAACTCTAAAACTGCACCGTACCTACCTCCTCCCCCATGCTTAGACGTTGCTCGTCCTCGAGCAAAGAGGCGAAAAATAAGGTAGGTACCGGAAATATTCTTCCTTGGAGAGATACTTGAAATCTTCAATGTTGGCACCGTCTTGCGATCTTCCTTGAATTGATGATCCATTCTCAACAATAGGTTGTGGTCAAGGGGGTAATCACAAAAGATGATATTTGGTTTAAGGGTGGATATCCGGCGAGGTTTGTGAGATCTCCGATGCGGGGATACACAATGCACGGATAAAAGTCTAGCAATAAGATAGATACGCAAAAACGAAATGACCAGCTTCTTAGTCTCGGGCCAGAGAAATCATGGCCTGCAATAACTCACTCAAAAATAAATCTTGTACACTAAAGTTTATGCACTCAAATATATATAAGGCTCTGGATAGGTTGAGCAACACACAAGCGATATTTGTGACAAGGTTAGCGATATTTTTGATCATAAAAGACATCTTTAATCTATTCATAACTTGAGAGCACATAAAACACTATGGGTCTTTATTTTAATCATAACCTCCGCTGAAGATTGAGCTAGCAGTTAGATAATTTCAGATTTGTATTTTTAAGAGAGCACTAGTTCAAACATGCATAAATCAATTACAAAGATAAACAAAGCGGCAATTATAATCATATATCATCATGGCACAAACTTTGTAACTTTACCAAAGGTAAAAACTTGGTGGCGACATTATTCATGATGAAAATAAACACTAAGATACACGCTGAAAAAATTAAACTAACACACTTTCTGAAATTTAAATAAAAAAACTGAAAACACTACGCATACATAGGCGCAAACAAGCTGAAAATTAAAGAAAAGGGAGTAAAGGAAAGATAACTAAAGCTCCTCCTCTCTCTAATCTTCCGCCGGTGGTTGATATTGATAGTCTTGGTTGTTGTACCCTTACTTGTAATAGGAATGCACCACTCCTCCTATGAATTGTCCGACGGTGCTAGGTGAAGGTGTCCAAGCACATAAGCGACGTTTGCATTTCCTTCACCCATTTGGTTTGCATTGGTTTGGATGGCTGCAATAATTTGCATGTTTCTTGCAGCGTATCCTCCAATGGTGGCCACATTTTGTTGTGGTTGAGGAAGGTGTGCATAGGGCTCCGCAAAGGCTACGTTGGGCACCGCAAAAAAAATGGTGGGGGTATGGCTGCACCACTCCCCCATGCTTGCATTGGTACACCTCCGTAGTAACTTGGTGACGCCGGGGTTCCTCCCAATGGTGGGACATAATTTTGTTGTGCACCTCCTTCTTGGGTCGTGGAAAAACCTTCTCCTAATCCTTCTCTATTATTTTTCTTCGCCGGCACCAGAAGTCCTTCCTCTAACCGATCTTCTTCCCCTCAAGAAAAGTCTTAATCTTCAATCCGGAAGGGGAAAATTCACCTAGGCCACTTGGAAGCCTCCTCTCTCATCTTCACTCTTATATTTTGCTTTCTTCATATATTCCTAGGGAAGTCCCGGATAGGAGATGATTTGGGTTCCTTGTAATACCCGGTTTTAAAGAGATAGTCAACATGGAGAGGTAACACCCCGAACCAATATCTTCCGAACTCGATGTTGCTTAACAACACCACCGGTTGATCATAGGTGAGTGGGGTCTATTGGCCACTTGGCAATCAAAGCCGAGTAAAGCCAATTCAACTCCGTGTTGGTTATCTTTGTCTCTCTTGTTCTCCCAAAAATCCACTTGCACAAAAGTGACACACTTGGATGATGGGGTTCCGGATAGTATTTCTTTTCGTTGATGGTCTCTTCCCGTGATCATACTCCAAAAACCTTCCCATGTGCCTTCATGCACATACTTGTTCCGAAGCTCCCTTTTGAAAATAGGAGACACTCGCCCATGGGTCTACGATACTAGAACATGCAATCGTTTCGAACATGAAAACCAATCTAATCTATCGGGGATTGTGTTGAATGGATCCAAGGAAGCATTGAGGCCTATACTCCCTTTACGGCATGGTTGCTAGCCTTAAGCATTAAAGTATTTCCAACACAAGATGATAGATAGATAATCCAACAAAGTTTGATTACATCTCAAGATCGATTACAACCCATGGACGAATGAGAAGATTACCCCATCAAGGTGCTAGAAATAGCATCATTGATCAAGGTTACCCTTCCGACGGTGTCTTCCTTCTTCTCCACTTGTGGGCTCCCTCCAACGGAATGAGAGACTCAGCACTCCTTCGTCAAGGGTATGCGCCATGGTCACGAAAATTTCCTAGGCGAAGTCCTTGTGGGTGTTTGCCGACACTCCGTTAGAGAATTGCACCGGTGTCCCGTGTGAAACCCAATATGTAGAGAGCTTGGTCGTCGATGTCGACGTTCGCTACAAGCCTCTACTTAAGGCGAGCGAGCTTCTTCTCCTCCTCCATCATGATGACATACCCCTCGGAATACCGCGGAGCATATGGAGGTGGAGCGGATGATTGTGTCAAGTGGTGAGGTTGGACGGGCGGCTCCTCCATATGTTATTGAAGTTTGGTAAACCTAATAAACGAGTTTTGTGTGGCCCTCATGCCACCAAGGAGAAGAGTGGTTCCTCCTCAGTGGTGCCGTGTCCTCCTCCATACTCCAAGGAGACTCGGAAACCGAGCGCCTCCTCGAAGAGGTTGTCGATGATGGCTTAGACGACGATGATCCCTCCTTCTTCGGTGAAAAGGCTTGTAGTTTTCTTCCATGATTGCAGCACTCTCCCTCACAAATAAATATCCAGGGTTTTCACCCGGTAACAAGGTACACAAATATTATTTTGGAGTCTGGACTTTGAGTGGATTAAGGATGTGATTTGTTGCACGAAACAAACGCGGTGGATGGCTAAGTCTAAGGTGGTTCCGGCCTACAAACTAGAGCACACGAACAAAGAGTTGGATGAAAGACTTACCTCTCTCCTCCTCTTGGCTCGGTTCTTCTCTAGTGCATTCATGTTGCTTCGTGATCGCGTACACCTTCCAAACGTTCCCGTCCACTCCTTCGCTTGCAATATTGCTCCTTCCACTTGATGTTTTCGCTTTTACTCACTTCCATACTCCCTTGCCTCACATGCATCCATGATATTCCTACAAAACAAGGCCTTGGCTGCCCCCCCATGCTTGTACTTTGCATGTGGTTTAAATATGTTGGAGGGGCATCCCGTGATGTATCATGGTGCATGCATGGTTAGGTTAACTAGATTGCCTCCCTTTAAGTGTGTTTAAGGCTAAGCACTCCTCTAATTTCGAACTTTAAAAATATTTTTCAGAGCCATGCAAGAGCTCAAGCATAAATTTAGAGAAGTTTTTAAACCATTAAAAACAAATGTAAGTCGAAAATATTTTTCGACTACGTCGGATTTCGGTCTCACCGGTATAGTTTGCCTTCATTAGTTGAGAGCAAGCTTTTCCCGGCTTGATCATGGGGGCATAGGTTTAGGTCCTAATTTTGATTAGATGAGAGAGATTTTGAATGAAATAAAATTAAGTGAGGCTTAGAAAAATTCTAATCTTAGAGAAACCAAGGATATGGATTTTTAAACCAACCAAAAATCAAGTTTCTAGGTTCACGCGAGTCCTACCACATGCTGAAATTTAAATAACATCTAGATACAAGTCGTGGCTCTACTCGAGTGTTTTTAGCATGAAAAACAAGTCAACCACAGCACCATAATGAGGGTGAAGAGTTGAGTTAGGTTCTGATTTTTTTTTGTTTTGGTTGTGGTTTCTCGAAAAAGAAGCAAACAAACACATAGGATGGTTCATGTAAAGGGTTTATGATCAAGCAAAATATCCAACCCAGAATTATGTCTCTAATATTGTTCAACCATTCTAAGTCTAAGGTTTTGCGTAGTAAAATTCAAAACTGAATTATATTTAAAAAGACTTGAAAAACCTGGAATCGGGTTGTCCTCCCGGTAGCTTATTCTTGACTCGACGAAACGGGTTGCCTCCCGCCTAGCGCTTCGTTTATAGTCCATGGCTAGACTTCTTCACTTGATTACTCCGGATCAACGCTCTTTGCGGGCGTTGCAATCTTGGGTACCCACTTTGGCTTAGTCATTTTTTTTGGTCTTCACAGGCTGGCTTTGTCCTTTGGTCTTGACGGGTGCAACAACTTCCTTGTGGCTCGGCATCTCGAACTCCGGCCTTCGGTCGTGATCTTCGTGGTCTCTAGTGTGATCCTTCATCTCTCCCGAGTGAGCTTGAGTAGCCTTTCGCCGTCTTGGGACCTTGGAGTTGTCTCCGAAATTCTTCTTTGTTACCCATCGGGCGCCCGGCAAGTTGTCCCACTTGCGTCTAGCATCTTCATCACGATGAACACTTCACGTATAGAGCTTCCGACCTTCGTCACCTTGCCATCTAAATTCTTCAATATTTTCTCCATAGCCTCGAACTTAGTGACGGCGTCCTTGTTGATCTTAGCTTGCTCGTCCATCAAGTCCTCGAATTGTGCACAAAGAGGAACCAAAACTTGAATCGACGAACTTGCATTAAATCGGGGTTACCTTGGACATGGTCGTACTCCACACACTCCTTGCATGTGGAACTTGCTTCGGCGGCCTTTAGGTGTTGAGCTTCTTTCTCCATCTCCATCTTCTCCATCCTCCTCTTAAGTAAACCGATATGCCACTCAAGGAATCCGGCTCTTATGCATTCAGCTCTCGCAGTCGTCATGCGGATAGTTGAGACTTTGATCTTGAACGGCCTCCCGGCGTCTTGAAGGTTTATGATAGGTAGATCAACGATGTCCGGGTGCGGACATAGCGCTCCGGTGGTTGAGGTTGATCTCCCTTTGGACTTGGAGGTGGTGATTCCCTTGGAGATTTCGACGGTCCTTCGACTTCAACTTTTGAATCTAGGGTTTCCACCCCTTTAGCTTGTGTTGCACGTCACCTTTGCCTGTAAAGTTTTACTGGATCATCCACAAAAAAGTTTGGGTTTCTTGGAGAGGTAGCCAACCATCTCCGGTTAGGGTTAGTAATAAAACAAAAATCTAAACATAAAAAGTAGGGTTAATCAAAACTAGATTAGATTGAATTTTTTTTCTTTTTGAGGATGATCAAACATAAGAGATGCAAAAGAAAATCAAAAGAAAAAGTGAAAGATAAGCGATACTAGATCGGATCTTGATTGCTTGTTCCCCGGCAACGGTGCCAGAAAAAGGGGCTTGTTGACGGTTAATAGTTGTATCAAAGTTCGTTTGTGACTTGCAAGCGGACAAGTCTCCCGTCGTAGTCAACGGACCCTTCTTCCCTCGAGTGGTGAACCCAAGGTATCGAATCCGTGGAACAATGTGCAACGCAAGGATTCAATCTAGTAAAGCAAGGTAAGCTATCTTATGATAAACTAAGTTGCATCTAATCTACTAACTCATAAAGAAAACGAATCTAATCTAATCTACTAAAGAGGTAGCAAGAGAAAGCAAGAGATAACCAATCTAGAGAATCTAGATCATGCTTATGTTGTAGCTCCAAACAAGATAGATGAAGATAGAAAAGCGAATCTCATTAAAAGCATCTTTAAATCGTGGCCTTCCCATCCGACTCCGAAAACATCCGCCTTTCGAGACCCCCGTTCGTCACAACGTATCCCTATTCATGCGGGGAGCTTAGGGCGAGTTCGATAGAACAAGTTGAAATCACTTGGCCGGTCCGGTATGCACCTCTAGCCACCGCGGCTACAAGAGCACCCTATGTAATCTAGCTATAGACTAGATCGTAGAAGAAGCAAAACCAAGAAGAAAACAAAATCATCGAGAAGGCACTTAATCGCTAGAAATCGGATTCACTTACAAACTTCACCATGAATGATTACATGAACAAGATCACCACGGGGCCCTCCCTCGATCTTGATCCTCGCTCCGAGCTCCGACGTGGTCTTCCATGCAAGGTTCCCACGTCGGCTAGGGAAACCCTAGACAACTAGCACGACCCTCATCTCCAAGTTGGTGTCCCTCAAGCTTCTCTGCTCCTCGGCGGCGGATTACGACTTCCGTTCTCCGTGGCTCTCGGTCAGGGGGCTATTTATAGCCTAAGAAGCAATTAGGTCAAAGGGGAGGCCGATTGGGCCCCGAATTGGGCTGGGCCGGCCGGCCTGGGCCGGCCGGCCCGGGCCCACTCGGCCCATCCCGCGGCTGCTTCGCCGGTGTTGCTTCCCACGTCTTCTAGATGTTCTCCCCTTTTGCATGTGGGCCCTTGACGTCGGTTTCTCTCCGAATTGGACTCAATTCCTTGTCTTGCAAGATTCGACACTTTTCTCCGGTTCGGTCCTCGGAGTTTATCATCTTCTCGGGCTTGGTCCTTGGGCTCTTGGAGTCATGTTCACTTCATTGCTTGACTTGTATCGGGCTTCAAGGTCTTGTCATGAGGTGCCTAATGAACTTATCCCGGAAGTCTTGCTTTCATCGTTAAAACCCTGCGTAAACACATAACTCCAAAACCGACATGCACAAGTGAACTTGTTATACCACGGGGGTTAGTACCAATGAATAAGATACAAAAGTTATGCCAACACCGAAGGTAAACTCATGGCTAGGTTGACGGATTTTCACCGTCAACAGTGACGGTGTCCTTGTTGATCTTAGCTTGCTCATCCATGAACTCCTTCAATTGTATACGAAGCGGAACCGCGTTAGGAATAGATGAGCTTGCATTAAATTGAGGCCTACCTTGCCCGTAGCGGAAGTTCGGCAATTCTCCCTTCCTCATGTAGTCGAGCACTTTGGCTTCCTCCGGACAATCTTTGCGGACATGGCCATACTCTCCACATTCTTCGCATGTGGACCTTGCTTCGGCGGCCTTCAAGTCTTGAGCCTCTTTCTTCTCCATCTCCATCTTCTCCAACTTCCTCATGAGCGAGTCGATCTTGCCTTCAAGTATGTCCTCCTTCTCCACTTGCAAGACTCCTTTGACATTCCCCATGGGTTGAACCGGATGTAGGCGCCCGGACGACGCCCACGTGTCATTATCCGCGACCTTCTTGAATAGCGTGAAAGCTTCCGTCGGTGTAAGCTCGATGATAGATCCTCCCGCTGATGCATCGATGATCGTCCTTGACGCCATGGTGAGCCCTTGATAGAACTTTTGCACGAGGTCTTCTTTCGGGAACTTGTGATGTGGAACCGCCCGGGTGTACTCGTTGAAGCGCTCGAATGCCTCCGAGATAGTTTCGTAGGATATTGAACAAAGGTGGCAATCTTATTACGCAAACTTTGAGTTTTACCCGGTGAGTAGTATTCCTTCATGAAAGCCTTCATCAACGTGTTCCAATTTTGCACCGTCTCCGCCGGTTGAGAGTGGAACCATTGCAAAGCCTTCCCGAGTAGTGAGAACAGAAAAAGCCTTGCCCTCATTTGGTCTTGAGTCACCCCATACATGTTGAAAGTCTGACATAGTTGAATGAATGCTTGGAGGTGAAGGTTCGGATCCTCTTTGCCGGTGAAGGGTGAATGTTGCACCATGCGGATTGTTGAGGTCTTGATCTCGAACGGTCTTCCGATCTCCTCAAGGTTCAAGATTGGTAGGTCGATGATGTCTGGGGTGCATAGCTCCCCAATCTTGCGTTCTTCCGGTGGTTGGTCACCCATTGGTGGAAGTCGATTCTCCCGCGGACTTTGAGGTGGTGAATTCTTCGGAGATTCCTGCGATCCTTTGTCTTCCGACTCCGAATCTACAAAATCCAGCTTTTTAGCTTGATGTGCTTCGCGTCTCCTTAGCCTGTAAAGTTTTTCTGGATCATCCACAAAATTATTGGGTTTGTTGGAGAGGTAGCCGTCCATCTCCTGTTAGGGTTAGCGATAAACAAAGTATGCAAAAAAAACTAGAAAGTAAAAACAAATCTATAAAAACTAGAGTTAGACAAACTAGATTAGATGTATTTTGAGGATGATCAAAGTTTAGTAGATGCAAAAAGAAAAACAAAAAGAAAACTGAAAATTACAAAAAGGCAATAAAAAATCAAATCTTGATCACTTGTTCCCCGGCAATGGCGCCAGAAAAAGGGGGCTTGTTGACGGTTAATAATTGTATCAAAGTTCGTTCGTGACTCGCAAGCGTACAAGTCTCCCGTCGTAGTCAAGGGACCCTTCTTCCCTCGAGTGGTGAACCCAAGGTATCGAATCCGTGGAACAAATGTGTGACGCAAAACTTAATCTATTAAAGCCAAGTAACTTCAATCTTCGATAAAATAAACCTAATGCATCTAAGTAAAAGACACAAAACGAATCTAAGTTACTAAAAACCGGAGAAAACAAAGTAAGATTGGGTAGATAAACTGATCTAGAGGGATCGGGATAAGCCTTTTGTTGAAGTTCCAAGCAAGAGAAGAAGTAGCAAATCGAATCTTAATAGAAGCCTCTTTAAATCGTGGTTTCCCGTCCAAATCCGAAAACATCCGCCTTTCGAGACCCCCGTTCTGTCACAACGTATCCCTATTCATGCGGGGAGCTTAGGGCGAGTCAAAAGACAAGTCGAGATTCTTTCGGAAGATCCGGCGTGTACCTCTAGCCACCGCGGCTACAAGAACACCCTATGTAATCTATCTCGAGAATAGAATTGAAATAAGCAAAGCCGATCGAAAAACGAAATCTTCGAGGAAACACTTGATCGCTAGGAAAAGATTCAACTCGATAATTCAACTATAACAATGATACATACACAAGATCACCACCGGGATCCTTCCTTGATCTTGCTTCTAGCTCCGGGAACTCCGACGTGGTCTTCCGTGCAAGGTTCCCACGTCGGCTAGGGGAACCCTAGTCAACTAGCTCAACCCTCTCCTCTCCGAGATGGTGTCCCTCTCTTCTCTGCTTCTCGGCGGCCGAAGACGAAATCTTCTCTCCGTGGCTCTCGGTCAGGGGGCTATAAATAGCCCGATTGGCGGCTAGGGCAAAGGAGAGGGTGTTTGGGCCCAAAATGGGCCGGGCCGGGGCCGACCGGATCGGGGCCGGCCGGCCTGGGCCCATTTAGGCCCAGCCCGTGGGCTCCTTTGCCCCACGTCGGTTCCCTTGCTTCTCGGATGTTTCCCCCTTCGCATGTAGGTCCATGTCGTCGGTTTCTCTCCGAATTGGACTCAACTCCTTGTCTTGCAAGATTCAAGCACTTTTCCGGTCGAGTCCCCGGAGTCTGTCGTCTTCTCGGATCAAGTCCCCGGCTTCTTGGAGTTAAGTTTGCTTCATTGCATGACTTGTACGGGGCTTCAAGGTCTGGTCATGAGGTGCTTGATGAACTTATCCCGAAAGTCTTGCATTCAACACTAAAACCCTGCATAAACATTAAACTCCAAAACCGACATGCACACGTGAACTTGTTATACCACGGGGGTTAGTACCAATGGATAAGGTATAAAATTCATGCCAACACCGAAGGTAAACTCATGGCTAGGTTGACGGATTTCACCGTCAACAATTGCTGATATGCAGCAGCAGGTGCAGGAGGCCGAGGTACAGGTGGCAGCCTTGCAGGCTATAGTGGCCTTACGGCCCACCCCCCGGTGCGAGCACACCGGAGGAGCAGCAGGCTGTGTCCGGTCTGGATTAGACGAGCCAGGCAGGACCACCGCTACCGACTCCCCCAGCTTTGCCTTCGTACAGTGGTGCTTCAGTGGGCAACTAGGTTGCCGACAGCAGGGAGCAGCAGGAGATCGATCTTATCGAGATGTCTTAGAGATGTTGGAGTAGTGGCTTGACAGCACGTCTTCGTGCCAAGCAACTATTGTATCATGTGTTGTCTTGTCGTTTCAATCAAGTTGTAATAACATTGAACCCTGTTCTGTCATGTTGTAATGAGAATGTTTAAGCTTGTATGCTTTAAGTGAATCTCGTTGTCCTCAAAGAATTGAATTTTCTTGTGCTAAATACCATATCTTGGGATAATTCGCTGCGAATGTTCACGCTTATCAAAAGAATGCATTGTTTATCTCCTGAGAACATAGGTAAAGCAAAGCATCTTTACGAACGTCACTCGTTGCCAGCACATAAGTGCTCGTTCGTATACCATCTTCATTGGTATTCGAGATCACGGCGATTGTTTGGTTATGTTTAGGAGCCGTGCAGTTGAGCAATCACCGTCCTAACCCTGTTAAGAGAAACGATTCTATAAATCTTGTGGCTATAGAATGTTGTGCTTGTTGCTGTACTCGTTATTCACATACTAAATGGGATGTGATAATGCATGATCGTGCTTGTCATCATTTGGAAGTAAGCTTTCAGTTATCTCACTAATAACGCTCACTTTTCAGATGGTGGGAACCACGCGCAGCTCTCCCAACGGTTTTGGAGCGAGTGGTAGTGGTGACTTGCCGCCACCCCCGCCCATGAACCCGACGGAGGCTTTCATGGCCACCCGGACCGAGGTGTTGCGCCGGATCTTGCGGACCCGGCGGCGGATCGCCCGGCGAGATGAACCGAGGGCCGCCACATGGGGTCAACCACGAGGGACCTAACCGAGGTCACCACGTATGCCCGCTCATCGCCATGAAGCCGCCAACGTTCGCGAAAGCCGAAGACCCTCCGGAAGCCGAGGCTTGGGTCAAGGCCATAGAGGCGAAATTCTCTCGCCTTTGTGCTGCCTTGCTCGGAGGAGAACAAAGCGAACTTCGCAGCCCTACAACTGCGAGGTGAAGCTTTGATGTGGTGGGACCATTTCAAGTCCATGCAGCGAAATCACGCCGTGACTTGGGAAGAATTCAAGCAAGCCTTCAAGAGTCATCACATTCCCAAGGGTCTTATGGACCGAAAGATGAGGGAACTGCTAGCCCTTCGTCAGGGATCCGACTCCGTGTACCGCTATGCCCAGAAGTTCAATAGCTTATGCCAGTACGGTGGGCATCATGTTGATACGGATGCCAAGAAGATGGAGAGGTTCCGTGACGGGCTTGATGGCAAGCTGTATGAGCGCCTAAATCTGCTAGAGCCCGCCAACTTCCATGAACTTGTAAACAAAGCTATCTCGCAAGAAGACGCTATGAAGAAAGCCCATGGGGACAACAAGAGGATGTCCGGTTTCACCCCAGGCAGCGGAACAAACAAGAAGTTTCGCTTTGTGAAGAAGGAAGCTCCAGGCCCATCCCAGCAATCTTCAACTGGACGCTGGACGATGAAGCCATTCCGGGGCAAACTCGCCGGGAACTTCCCGATTCCGCCGTGCCCGACGAGCCAGGCTCCGAAGCCTAATGCACCCCCTCGTGATGTTGGTGATCGCCGTTGCTACAACTGCGGCCAGCCAGGGCACTACATTAATGAGTGCCCCAAGCCCAGACAGATCAAGTCAAACCCGCAGAATCAGAATACGGGAAACAAGCCAGCCACTCCGGCCAAGAAACCCATGGTGCAAGTGCGCCAGGGCAAGCTGAACTTCACCACCATGAGTGATATTCCCGCAGGAGCTCCAGTACTCACGGGTACATTCTCTATCAATAACACTCCTGTCAAGGTCTTATTTGATTCGGGAGCCACCCATAGTTTCATAAATGAGAGTCTACTAGACAAATTGGGTCTAAGAGGAGTACCAACCAAATCTACTTATAAAATTACCACACCAGGTGGAAACATCACGTCTCAATTAGTGATTTTTGGAGTTCCCCTAAGACTAGGAAGTCGGGTCGTTCAATCTAATCTGATAGTCATCCAGTTAGGAAGCATGGATGTTATTTTGGGTATGGAATGGATGAATCAACATAAGGTGGTTCTAGATATATCGGATAGGGTCGTAGAGATCCACTCTCCTACGGTCGGGCACACTACCTTGTGCCTACCTTTCCGGGACGGTACCGACTTGTGCCTATGCGACCATTATCTCCTCCCTTGATGAGATTCTAGTAGTGTGTGAGTACCCGGATGTTTTCCCTGATGAGTTGCCTGGTATGCCACCAGACAGAGATGTCGAGTTTGTGATCGAACTCCAACCTGGTACCGCACCCATTTCCAAAAGACCTTATCGCATGCCACCCAAAGAGCTCGCCGAGCTAAAAACCCAACTCCAAGAAATGTTAGATAAGGGCTACATTCGCCCGAGCTCTTCTCCTTGGGGTTGCCCTGCTCTCTTTGTCAAAAAGAAAGATGGTAGCTTGAGGATGTGCGTAGATTATCGACCGCTCAATGCAGTCACTATCAAAAACAAATACCTACTTCCTCGAATTGATGTTCTGTTTGATCAATTGGCTGGTGCCAAAGTCTTCTCTAAGATTGACCTTCGTTCTGGCTACCACCAGATCAAGATTCGACCATGCGATATTCCTAAAACCGCTTTCTCCACTCGTTATGGTCTTTACGAGTTCTTGGTCATGTCTTTCGGACTCACAAACGCACCTGCCTACTTCATGTACCTCATGAACTCCGTGTTCATGACGGAGCTCGATAAGTTTGTCGTGGTCTTTATCGATGATATCCTCATCTATTCTAAAGATGAGGCAGAACACGCCAACCATCTCCGAGTTGTCCTTCAGCGTTTACGAGATCATCAGCTTTATGCTAAATTCTCCAAATGTGAATTCTGGCTGAAAAGTGTCAAATTCTTGGGGCACACCATTTCCCACGATGGTATTTCCGTAGATCCTAGTAAAGTTCAGGAGGTGATGGATTGGAAACCACCCAAATTTGTACATCAAATCCGCAGTTTCCTAGGATTGGCGGGATATTACCGTCGATTCATTCCTGACTTTTCTAGAATCGCAAAACCCATGACCGAATTACTCAAGAAGGGAGTGAAATTCGTGTGGAGTGAAGCATGTGAGAAAGCTTTTCACACCCTGAGACAACATCTAACTTCAGCCCCGATGCTAGCTCGGCCCGATAACTCCAAGCCATTTGAAGTTTTCTCGTGACGCATCGAGCACCGGTCTTGGCCGTGTCCTTATGCGGGGAAGGCCGAGTCATTGCCTATGCTTCACGAGCCCTTCGACCCCATGAATTCAACTATCCTACCCATGATCTTGAGTTAGTCGCTCGTTGTTCATGCCCTCAAGATATGGAGGCATTATCTAATGGGCAATCATTGCAATATCTTCAACGATCACAAAAGCCTCAAATATATCTTCACCCGGTCCGAGTTAAATATGAGGCGAGAGAAGATGGCTTGAGTTGATCAAGGATTATGATCTAGAAGTGCACTATCATCCCGGCAAAGCAAATGTTGTTGCGGATGCTCTTAGCCGCAAGGATCATTGCAACCACCTAGAGTTGGTGACGGTCGGTGAACCCCCGTGTGAGGAAATGAGAAAGCTTAGCCTAGAAGTGGTACCGCAGGGAATTCTTTATGCCTTGACGGCAGAATCCAGCCTTTATGACAGAATTGTCACTGCCCAGCGCAATGATGCAAATATCCAAACCATCAGGCAGAAACTAGTGGAAGGAGACCCGAAGTACACCTGTTTCCAGAAGGATCCCCAAGAGGTGGTCTAGTTTGGAAAACATCTAGTGGTCCCCGTTGACCCGGAAATCAAGAAGATCATTCTAGATGAAGCTCACAAATCCAAGTTCTCTATTCACCCCGGTAGTACCAAGATGTACCAAGATCTAAAGCAGAACTTTTGGTGGTCTAATATGAAGGTGGATGTAGCCAAGTATGTAGCCGAGTGCGATACTTGCCACCGGATGAAAGCAAGCCATTTGAAATCGGCAGGAGTACTCCAACCCCTGTCGATACCTATGTGGAAATGGGATGACATTAGTATGGATTTTATTGTAGGCTTACCTCTGACCCCTAGGAAGAAGGATTCTATTTGGGTGATCGTGGATAGACTTACCAAGACTGCTCACTTCATTGCCGTACACACTACATACTCAGTACAACAGTATGCAGAGTTGTACGTGGACCACATAGTTCGTCTACATGGAATCCCAAAGACCATAATCTCTGATAGAGGGACCCAGTTTGTGGCCCGTTTTTGGGAGCAGTTGCATGAGTGTTTGGGAATCCAACTACTCCGTAGTTCCAGTTATCACCCGCAGACAGATGGTCAGACGGAGAGGATAAACCAGATCCTAGAGGACATGTTGAGAGCAAGGATCTTGCACTTTGACAAGAGTTGGGACAAGTGCTTGTCCTTAGCAGAGTTCTCCTACAATAATAGCTATCAGGCCAGCTTGAAAATGGCACCGTTCGATGCTCTATACGGATGCAGATGCCGCACCCCACGGAATTGGTCAGAAGCCGGAGAAAGAACACTCTTTGGACCAGAGTTAGTAAAAGAGGCCGAAGAGAAAGTACAAGTGATAAGAGAAAATTTGAAAATGGCCCAGATGAGGAAAAACAGTTATCATGATAAGGGAACCGCACCTCGACACTTTGAAGTGGGAGACCATGTATATTTGAAGGTATCCCCCACCAAAGGTGTGCAAAGGTTCGGAGTCAAGGGAAGGTTAGCCCCGCGCTACATTGGACCCTACGAAGTAATAGAAGTGTGTGGACCCGTGGCCTACCGTATCCAATTACCAGAACGGTTTTCCGCGGTTCACAATGTGTTTCATGTAACTCAGTTGAAGAAAGGAATGCCTGTTCCAGAGAACGAGATCATCACAGAAGCTAATGCTTGGATCGAGCCGAATTTCTCGCTCGTCGAACATCCCTTAAAGGTGCTAGACCAAAAAGAGCGAAAAACCCGGAGGCAAACCGTGCGAATGTACAAGATCCAATGGAGCCATCACACGGAAGAAGAAGCCACGTGGGAGACGGAGGATTATCTCAACACTAAGTATCCGGGCTTCCTCCGATCCCGAAACAGTGAGTCCTTTTAAGGGGGGTAGGCTGTGACGCCCCAGGTTTTTAATTACCGTCATTAACGCTAACGACACGATTAGCCGGTCAAATGGTCAACCCTAGGTCAACCTGGGCCCTCACCCATGAAAACTCCCTAACATACCCCTAAGTGACCCTAGTGAATAGTAAAACACTGGTGGGGCCAACCCTTGGTCAAAGGGTGGGTCAAAGTCCCCTTGCCACCCATGTCCACAGGTGTCTGCCGGAACTTTTGCCGCGTTCCCCAAAATTCACCTAAACACTTAAAATTCTACCTTTGGGAAAGTTGTAGATCTTGTTGAGGGACACAACTTTCATGTAGAGTGGCATTGCTGATTTGGAAGGGAAAATTTTGAAAAAGCCCTTACAAGCCAGAAAACACTGTTGACAGAACCCTGCTGACATTCAAAGTTGGCACTTGCACAGATTCAAATCTAGGCAACAAAACCCTATACAACCTTTGTAAAAGTTGTAGCTGGTACCTAGATCTACAACTTTGGTATTCATCACTTGGCACGAGTTCTCCGTTGAAAAATTTGGAGAAAAATCGAGTCAAAGATGGCACCGAGCAACACGGCCGAGCCGGAGCGCGCCATGCGCGACGTCGTGCGCGACCGAGCGCCACCGTGCCGCCGCCGCCGGTCTTTCCCCGGCGGTCCGTGCCCACGCCACCCGAGACCTCGACGTCCGCGCCATGCTGCGTCCCGATGCACGCGCGCCCCGATGCGCACCGTCCCGAGGCGTCCGGGCGTCCGCGCGCCGTACGCGCGCGCGCGCCACGGACCCGGCGGTCCGTCGGCGGCGGCGCGCCGCCCGTACGCACGCGACCCGACGCGCGCGTAGCACGGCCGCATCTCCCGCCGTCACCAACGCGTCACCCACGGGCCGCCCGAGCCGGGTATAAAGCCTCCCGGCCTCTCTTCGCGCGCGCGCACCGAGCCGCCCGCGCCATCACCGCCGCCCGGTCCGCCACCGCCGGTGCTAGCCCCTTCGGCCCGCGCTCGCCGCCGTCCAAGCACACCGCTAGGCTCCTTAGCATCCGTGCCGGCTCGCAAACGCGCTTGTTTGCGCCAATTTGGCCTCCCCGCTACACCGCACCGAGCCCTCCCCGAGCGCCGCCGCCGCCGCCGCCGTGCGCGCGTCGCCGGAGCCGGCTCCACCTTCGCCACCACCACCAACCGACCGTGGTGAGCTCAATTTCATCATGGTGCCGCGTGTTGTTGTGGTCGGGCCCCACATCACCGCCGGCGAACCCTCCCGCCGCCGCAAGGGCACAAATGTGAACCTAGGGGCATATGTGCAAGGATTCTTAACTTAGTTTATTTGCGAGTTCGGTCCACGGTCTTAGAAAATCCCTAGAAAATCACAGAAAATTCCAAAAATTCCCAAACAAATTTTGTGGGTCTCAGGATGTCAAACCCCACCCATGTGTGGTACACTTGTGACTAGAATCAAAGTAGTTTTGGCAGGAAAATTTCAAATGTGTTATGCTTGAATATGTCATATCTTGAAATGTACAGCTCCTCTGTAGTTAGGCTTTGGATATGATCTGTGTTAGAGTAAGACTAGATGCTGTGCCAAAAATTGCACAAAGTTATCATGTGGATCTTTTTATATAAATGCTTTTCCATCTCTGGCAGAGCTACATAAATGATTTTCATGTTAATTTTATTAATGTTCTTGAGCCCAACTTGTGCACACTGTCTTGGGATGCCAAAAGGCACCTCTTGTGAATTAATCATGAATTTAGGAGTACCAGAACTAATTATTCTTGTTCAGTGCTTGTTTTGCTTTGTAAATTAATAAACCAAATTCAGTAGAGGTTCCCTGTGAACATGTTGGCTTTCTAAGCTTGTTTAGGACCAGAGAGCACCCACCAGAAAGTTTGGGTAATTTTGATGCTTAATTATTTTTATTTGCATTTAAGTTGAATCACTAGATAACCTTTGTTAATTTCAATAATATTTAATTTTCTAGCATCCAACACTTACATGTGGGCCCAATGGACCAGAATAGGTACTGTTAGGCTTAAGAAACACTCATTTAATTTTTAGTAATTTAATTGTTTAAATAATGGCTTAAATGCCCTTTTAATATTAAAGGGAAATTAAAATAAAGAGAAACCCTTAATTAAATCCTTTTTCTTTTTGGAAATAGTACTTAATATAAATAAAAGAAATTTAATTAATATTCCTGATAAAGAAATTTAATTCATAAATAAAAATATTACGTACACCTTTTATGATAAAGATAAACAGGAAATGAAGCTTCCACATGAAATGATAAGTTTAAATAAAACCTTTATTCAAATAAGGAATAAAAGAGTAATCCATGTACAACCAATAACTTTCCTAAAAGAGAAACCTTAGATAGATGCTTGTTAAGGTGAATATGACCTAACTAGAGTGGAATAAGACAACAAACTATCACATCACCTAAAGTGCATCGCATTCCGTGTAGATCTTCCGGACGGAGACTACTCCCTGGTCCCGGAAACCGAGGAAGGCGGAGCGGAAGGTTCTCTCGCAAGACGTGGACGTGCTCGACACCGAGGGTGCCCAAGCTAACGTAGCCGACGAAGGCAAGCTCCGGTGCATCTAACCCGATTTTAAAGTTCTTTATTCAATCATCTATGAATGATTGTGCATTTACGTTCGGGAGTTGAATGAAACCCTAGATGCATGATCCCTAGGTACCTTTGCCCCTACTAGTATGATAGGTCGATAGTTTGCTAAGCTATAGGACCGTTACAAGTCGAGTGATGACCTCACTCGCGAGAATAGGTTCCTAGATAGGAATCATACTATATCCTTAAATGGATTGCTCACGTGGTAAGAGCATGGGATCTGGGCTCCGGTCCAGTGGTTATGTGGGTTAAGTTTTTTAACGTACCAAGCATATGCCGGGTATGGGACCGGTAAGCCTAGTACCATAATGAGGCGGTGAGGGATCTTACTATTACTACTCTTGGGATTCACTCTCACGGCTAGCTACCGGTGGTGTATGGTGACTCCGGGTATCTCGCGGGGTATGCGGATAGCCCGCACCAAAGACCGTAAGATTCGATCCCAACCCGAGGATTTATGGGGACGGTCTGGGGAGTTGTCCTCGCGGGGGCAGCCGACCGTGTGTTTGGGTCTACCTTGCAAGGTTTTTAATCAATCGATTGTCGGCCTCTCACCGTTATCCGAGACTACTTACTCCACTAGTCATGTGATCCCTAATGATGGAAGTTGATGAAGATGATGTTTGAATAATTGTATTGTACAACTTTGTTTGTACTAGTTGGCTAATGTAGTAAAGATTAAACTACTAGAACTTGTGCTAAAATCTTGAAAGTAAGGACCTACTCTTTGTTACTTTTTAGCAAAAGCAACCCGAGCCAAAAAGCCTTCCATGGTCTATATTTGGTGAAGTAGTTATCACCGACGTGGGAAGTCTTCTTTGAGTATTAGTATACTCGGCCTTGCTATAATGTGTTGATCCAGGTAATGCCTTCGGTGATGTGTGGCCGGTGAGATCCCGCCCCGTGGGAGGCGGAGTGGGTGGAGGACGACTACGAAGCATCATGGATGGCCTCCCGTGGTGACTTGCTTCCGCTAGTTAATTTCCGCCGTGTCTTTTCAAAACTACGAACTATTCGTTCATGACCCAAAACTATGGTTTGTAATAATTAAACCCTTCGGGGTACGAATCCGAAGTTTAATGTTGTTGTATCTCTGGACTCGCCTTCGAGTGAGTTTTAATGCATATATCGATCCTTGTGCTATTCAAGTGATTTACCGGGCGTTAACCCGGCGACTTACGACAGGATGGTACTTTATTATTGCTTAATGGCCAAAGTGGATCGGTCTTAGGTGATAGTACGGTACTTTCCTGGGCGGGTTGCCACAGACAGTGACGGCTTCCCCGCCTACTCCTCACGACTTCGCGACCTACTCCTTCTAAGAAGTTCAAACCTCTCGGGATCACGAAGTACGACGCAAAGCAAGACCCAATTCAGTGGCTCAGGTGCTATGCCTTATCCATTGAAAACGCTGGTGGCAACAACGACACGAAGTGCCTCCACTTCCCCTTTTGTCTAGATCAAGCTCCACTCACATGGCTCGAATCACTCGAAAAGAACTCGATCGACGAGTGGGACCAGCTGAAGGCTTAGTTCACCAGCAACTTCAAGAGCACCATGGGGCGCTCGGGTACCCGCATGGACCTGGCAATGGTCAAACAAGAACAAGGCGAGACGCTATGCCAGTACATGTGGTGCTTCTTCGACAAGCGCGGGACCGTAGTCGACGTCACCGATAAGGAGGTCATCGACCTCTTCCAAGACGAACTCTACCACCGTCGCACCTTTGAAGACTTCGGTCGCCGCCGCCCGAGTTCCAACACCAAGCTCAAAGACATGATCACATCATGGGGCGATGAAGAGGACAAGGCAAACACCAAGTACGACTCCATTCGCGGTAGGAACAAGCACAACACGGGCGGCAACAACAACAACAAGGATCATGGGGTCGCAACAATAACAACTACTCAGGTCCAAACTGCAAGCGTAAGCCAGACAACACAGTCGCGGATATACAATGACCTGCGAAGGACAACTCGAAAAAGACCTTTGGCGGCTTCAAAGACTTGCTCAAAGAGAAGTGCCCGTGGCATCTGGAGGGCAACCACACCACCGAGCAGTGCTACCAACTACGGCGAGCACTAAAAGATACTCCAGTCCGACGACCTCCTCCCGACATGAAGGGAAGAAGAAAGTCGACGAAGGCAACGACGACTTCCAAGAACCCAACAAGACAGTGAATGTCCTCTTCGGCGGACTACCCACCAGACGGTCTCAGAAGGCCACCTGACGGGAAGTCCTGAACATTGAACCAGCAGTGCCGACTGTCGTATTGACCTCCCTGGCCCACTACCTCAGTGGGTACCAGGACCGACTACTCGGTGGGCCCCTGGGACTACCCGGCTTGTGCCACATGGCACCTGATGGTGTGAGGCGCAAGGACTATGGTGGAGAAGTACTCGGATAGAAAGTTATACTTGTCCTGTACTGTGTAGAGAACTCCTAGACGTACCCGACTAGTATTCTCTCCCTGAACCGACTTGTAACCCTGCCTCCCGGGCTATGTAAGGCGAGGTAGGGACCCTTCTCTCTCAGACGCATCATCTTGTAAACTCATCCAATCAATCCAGAGCTACGCAGCATACAGGACGTAGGGTATTACGCACATCGCGGCCCGAACCTGTCTAAATTGTGTGCTATGTGTCTCTTCCTTCGAGTTACCGATCTTGGCGAGGCCACATTCATCTACCTCGGGTACTCCCCTTGGTAGGTTGTCGGTCTAAAACACTGACAGCTGGTGCGCCAGGTAGGGGATCTCGCCGAAGATCACATGGCGAACTCGACGGCTTCAATCTTCATCAAGCCAACTGTCGCCTTCAACTGCGGCGACACCTTCGTCTTTAACTCCTGGGTCTGCACCGCTGACGGTGCCAGATCCTTCCAGCGCCGCCTCACCATGCCGCCCAACCCGAAGACCGGGCTCGTGATACTTCCCGAAGTTGTCATGGGCAATCTCGCTGGAAAATTCGGCGAAATTTTGCTCTACAACCAACACGCCGACTTCGAGCTCGGATCCGCTTCCAACTCGAACTCGACGTCCCCGTGGGCCATCTCATGCGAGTCGGCTATCGAGCCATCGTGTGTAGACTCCCCACTCCATGAGCACTTCCCATACGGCCTCTGCAACGCCAGCAGGGCCCATGCAGAAGCTCTTTCCGCGCGCCGGGCCGGGAAAGAGATCGTCTCCGAGTACAACTCGGACTCCAACCTTGTCTCCGGCTACAACTCGGACTCCTCCTACGAGTTCGACTTCGGGGTGGACCCTGACGAGCCCGAGTCCGAGAACCACACGACTGAGCAACCGCTGTCAGGACTAGCTTCTGGCCTGGTTATAACATCTACACCCACCGGCAGATTCGTCTACTGGCCAGACCGCAAGCCCGCAGACTTGACAGACGGGAACTCATGTTGCGTCGCCTACCTCGACTCACTTCCCAGAGGGAACACCGCTAGCTCCAGCTGAGGAGCACACTCCAACAGAGGTGGCAACTAGCGATTCCAGCCTCGGCTCTCCTGATCGTCAAGTCTTCATGACTACCAACGAGACGCCGGGACCCTCAGGGACACTCCCTGACCGATATCTCAAGGATATCTCAGCAGACGAGTTGTCTACCAACGCACCCGCAGACGAGACCAACGCCAACAGGGACGCCCGACGTGAACGCAATAGGAAGCGGAACAAACGACGCCGATGTCTCTACGAGTCCTTACCCATCCGGAACCTCGCGGAGGCTCTCGACCAAGTCGAAAACCGGGTGCACACTACCCCAGAGCAATGCCTCATGTCTATCACCACGATAGCACGTCAAGCTCAGGGGATGCGCGCGAGAGAAGTCATCGCCAAGCTCGCGGAGGATGCCTACTTCATGAGAGTTGACAACAGAGTCACTCAAGTGCCCCCCCCCCCCCCCCCCGTCGGGGAATCGCCAACAAGACAACGAAGCCACAAGTCGCAGTGCGGCTGACAACGGTCGCAACCGTACTTGAGGAGAGCTACCGGCTAACCCCAACCGTACTCGGGCATTGGCCGGCGGACCTTCTCATGGTGGCAAAAGCGTCGGCGGCAACCGCAATGTTGTTCCTCATCGCGATCCTGGTGGCGGAGGCAGCGATGGCGGGAGCTCCTCACACGGGGCTGGCAGGAGAGCCGGGGGCGGAGGCGACCGCGGAGGCCGAGGCCACGCGAACAACCACGCCTCCGGCGCTTCACGCGGGGCTTCGATGCCCACCAAAAAAATCGAAGAACTACGATGCAAAAAGTCCTCCATGGCAGGCGACAACGACGGCTTCCCCGCCTTCTCCACACGGCTTCGCAATGTACTTCTCCTAGAGAAATTCAAACCACTGGGGATCACCAAGTACGACACGAAGCAAGATCCAGTATAGTGGCTCAGATGCTACACCCTCTCTATCGAGAACGCTGGTGGCAATAATGACACAAAGTGCCTCTACTTTCCCTTCTGCCTGGATCAAGCCCCGCTTACATGGCTCGAGTCACTCGAGAAGTACTCGATCGACAAGTGGGACCAACTCAAGGACCAATTCACCAGCAACTTCGCGGGCGCCATGGGTCGCTCGGGTACTCGCATGGACCTGGCAATGGTGAAGCAGGAATAGGGCGAGACCTTTCACAAGTACATGCGGTGCTTCTTCGACAAGCACGCCACCGTAGTCGACGTCACCGACAAGGAGGTCATCGACCTCTTCCAAGACAGTCTCTACCACCGTCGCACCTTCGAAGACTTCGGTCGTCGCCGCCCGAGCTCCATCACCCACCTCAAGGACATGATCACCTCCTGGGCTGATGAAGAAGACAAAGCTAACGCCAAGTACAACGCCATCCGTGGCAAGAGCAAGCAGAACACGGGCGTCAACAGCAACAACAACGGGAACAAAGGCGGTCACAGCAACAACTACTCGGGTCCCAATCGCAAGCGCAAGCCAGACAACACTGTCGCGGCTATCCAGCGCCCTACGAAAGACAACTCGAAGAAGACCTCCGGCGGCTTCAAGGACTTGCTGAAAGAGAAGTGTCCGTGGCATCTGGACGGCAACCACACCACCGAGCAGTGCTACCAACTCCGGCGAGCACTCAAGGATACTCCAGAACCACGGCACCCTCACGACAAAAAAGGCAAGAAAAAGGCCGACAAGGGCAATGGAAACTTCCAGGAACCCGACAAGACGGTGAACGTCCTCTTCCGCGGACTACCCAACCGACGGGCTCAGAAGGCCACCCGACGAGAAGTCCTGAGCATTGAACCAGCGGTCCCGACCCCTCTCCGGTGGTGGGAGGTACCCATTACCTTCTCCCGCGCGGATCAATGGACAAGCTTCTCTGAACCAGGACGGTTTCCACTCGTCCTGAAGCCGGTAGTCGCGGGCTCCAGACTCAACAAGGTCCTCATCGACGGTGGAAGCGGGCTCAACGTCCTTTTCACCAAGACCTTGAAGAAGATGAAGCTCGACATCACCCACATGCTCACCAAGAGCACTTCGCCTTTCTATGGCATCGTCCCCGAGAACGCGGCTATCCCACTAGGTTCAGTGGTCGTGCCAGTTTTGTTTGGGGAGCCAAGGGAAAACTACCACACCGAGTACATCAAGTTCGAAGTCGCGGACTTCGAGACTTCCTACCACGCCATCCTCGGCAGACCATCTATCTTCAAGGTAATGGCGGTACCTCACTACACATACTTGGTACTCAAGATGCCAAGTCCGGCCGGTGTACTCTCGCTGCAAGGGGACTTGAAGATATCCTTCGACTGCGACACAGAAGCTGTGGAACTCGCAGCCACGAATCAAGTACCCAACGCAATGATGGAGATCTACGCTGCATCCAAAAAGCTTGCCCCAAGTGAACTCGACATCCCAGAGAAGTCGGACAACGCCAACAAGCCTCAGCCAGCTGAGGAGGTTTAAGTCAAGACGATTGACCTTGGGATAGGCGACAACAGCAAGACGACCACCATCGGGGCGGGCCTCGACCCGAAACAGGAAGACGCGCTCGTCAGCTTCCTCCGGGCTAACCGAGACATCTTCGCGTGGAAACCAGCGGACATGCCAGGGGTGCCTAGGAATCTGATCGAGCACTCACTCAACGTCAACCCTAAAGCTACCCCGAAGCGACAACACCTGCGCCGCTTCGCCGACCACAGACGGGATGCCATCATGAAGGAGTTCGCCAAACTACTCGCGGCTAGCTTCATCAGAGAAGTCTTCCATCCGGAGTGGCTCGCTAACCCCATCCTTGTCCGCAAGAAGAACTCGAATGAGTGGAGGATGTGCGTCGACTACACCGACCTCAACAAGCACTGCCCCAAGGACCCCTTCGGGTTGCCGCGGATAGGCCAAGTCATTGACTCCACGGCGGGCTGCGACCTGCTCTGCTTCCCCGACTGCTACTCCGGGTACCACCAGATCGCAATCAAGGAAGAAGACTAGGAGAAGACCGCGTTCATCACCCCGTTTAGCATGTACTGCTACACGATCATGTCCTTCGGGTTGAAGAACGCCGGCGCTACCTACCAGCGAGCTATCCAGGCCTGTTTCAAGAAGCAGCTCAACAAGAACGTCGAAGCCTATGTGGATGACGTGGTTGTCAAATCCAGAAACTCCAACACGCTCATCGCCGATCTTGAAGAGACATTTGCATCCTTGCGAGAGTACCGCTGGAAGCTCAACCCGAACAAGTGCGTCTTCGGCGTACCGCCGGGCAAACTACTCGGCTTCATCATCATCCATCGCGGCATCGAAGCGAATCCCGAAAAGATCTCCGCCATCACCAGCATGAAAGCTCCCACGTGCATCAAAGACGTGTAGAAGCTGACCGGGTGCATGGCGGCCCTGAACAGATTCATCTCGAAGCTTGGAGAATGGAGGCTCCCCTTCTTCAAATTACTCAAGCATCAAGAGAAGTTCGCGTCGACTCCAGAGGTAGACCAAGCCCTTGCTCAGCTCAAGGGCTTCTTATCCAAGCCACCAATCCTCATGGCTCCTCGCAAAAAGGAGCAGCTACTGCTCTACCTTGCTGCGACTACTCACGTGGTCAGTACTGCCATCGTCGTCGAGAGGCAGGAAGACGGCCACGCCTACCCAGTCCAGCGACCAGTCTACTTCGTCAGCGAGGTCCTGTTGGAATCCAAGGCACGCTATCAACCAATACAGAAGCTACTGTATGCAGTGCTCATCACCTCGCGGAAGCTACGACACTACTTCTAGGAGTACTCGATCTCCGTCGTCACCGACTACCCGCTCGGTGACATCTTGCGGAACCAAGATGCTACTGGAAGGATCTCGAAGTGGGCAGTCGAACTCGGCGCCCTCAACATCGACTTCAAGCCACGAACAGCCATCAAGTCGTAGGCACTAGTTGACTTCATGGCGGAGTGGCGGGAAAATCAGCTACCTACTCCAACTGAGCGCCCAGAGCATTGGGTGATGTACTTCGACGGCTCGCTCATGCTTGAAGGAGCAGGTGCAGGGGTACTCCTGATTTCCCCGACGGGCGAACAACTCAAGTACGTCCTGCAGATCTTTTGGAAGGTCTCAAACAACGAAGCCAAGTACGAAGCTCTACTACACGGGCTCCGCCTCGCAGCTTCATTGGGCATCAAGAGACTACTAGTCTATGGCGACTCCGCATTGGTCATCAACCAAGTCAACAAGTCCTAGGACCGCAACAAGGAGAACATGGACGCCTACTGCCTAGAAGTCCGCAATCTCGAGAACAAGTTCTACGGTCTCGAGTTCCACCACGTCGTCCGCGACAACAATGTTGCAGCGGACGTCCTGTCGAAGCTTGGCTCCACTCGCGCTCAAGTACCAGCGGGTGTCTTCGTCCACGAGCTTCACACGCCATCCATCCCGGAGCCGGCGCCACCGACCACTGACCCATCGCACCCCCAGCTAGCCAGGAGGTCATGATGATAGACGTGGACTGGCGGCAACCCTTCATCGACTACATCCGCGAGCAGAAGGTTCCCACGGACAAGAACTTGGCTGAGCAACTCATCCGCTGCGCCAAGTCCTACGTCCTAGTCGGAGACAAGCTCTACAGGCGGGGCGCATCTTCCAGAGTACTCATGAAGTGCGTTCCTGAGAAGAAGGCAAGGGCATCTTGGAGGAGATCCATAAAGGCATCTGCGGCAACCACGCGTCTTCACGCACGCTGGTCAGCAAGGCCTTCCGATGAGCTTTCTACTGGCCCACAGCCCTGGGCGATGCCGAAGAACTCGTCAGAAGGTGCCAAGGGTGTCAATACTTCCCCAAGCAACAACATGTCCCGGCCTACAAGCTAGTCACCATACCACCAACCTGGCCCTTCGCTTGCTGGAGGCTCGACATGATTGGGCCTCTCCCAACTGCGCCAGGTGGATTCAACAGAGTCCTAGTGACCATTGACAAGTTCACCAAGTGGATCGAGGTCAAGCCGGTCACATGCCCTAAGGCCGACAGAGTACTCGACTTCTTGGATGAACTCGTGCATCGCTACGGACTATCCCATCGCATCATCACAGACCTGGGCTCCAACTTCAACAAACACCAGTTCTGGGAGTACTGCGAGAACAGTGGGATCGACGTCTGATGTGTCTCAGTCGCCCATCCTCGGGCCAATGGACAAGTCGAGTGTGCCAACGGGATGGTACTCGACGCTCTCAAGAAGCGACTGCACGATGCTGCTAACTCAAAAGGAGGCAAGTGGATCAAGGAACTACCCAATGTTCTCTGGGGGCTGCGTACTCAACCCTCCAAGCTAACGGGACAATCGCCTTACTTCCTGGTCTACGGCTCCGAAGCAATTCTCCCTGCCGACGTCATATGGGATTTGCCGGCAGTAGAGCAATACGACGAAGGCATATATGAAGATAGCAGGCGAGTTGATATTGATGGACTCGAAGAAGCTTGCTGTGCCGCCCTCGTCCAATCAGCAAGGTACCTTGAGGGTATCCGACGCTACCATGATCGCAACGTCAAGGAATGCTCCTTCAACGTTGGCGATCTCGTCCTCCGCCGCATCCAGAACACGGAAGGACTGCACAAGCTCAGCTCTCCATGGGAAGGTCCCTTCACAATTGCAAAGGTGACCGGACCAGGCTCCTACCGCCTCCAGACTCTTGAAGGCGAAGACATCAGCAACTCGTGGAATATCGACCAGCTCTGTCGATTCTACGCCTAGTCTCTCGACTACCCTGGGGGCTCAAGTCTGCACGACTACTCCAAGACCCCTTCGCTGTAAGCGACCTCCGGGTCCAGGCATTAGTCTCCGGACTACTCTACTCCAAGATCCAGCGTTCACGGCTACTAACGGATCTCGGGCTGCTCAGAGCGTCAAAGGACTCCAGCAGTGGTCTATTAAGAGACCATGTACTCCTAGATCCAGCCTACACGGCTACTAACGGATCTACTACTATAAGCGGCTACGCGCCCTAGCACTACTTAGCCATAGGCGGCCTCCGGGTCCTGGTGACTACACTTGTAAAACGGCCCTGGCCATCCAGGTGTACTTCTTTCAGTAATAAAGTTTGATTATCCATCAACTAACTTACTGTGTCTCCCTCAACGGGCCTACTGGCGAGTACCACTACTCGTGACAACCCCACGATGAGCACTCCGCATACATATCTCGCGACAACGAGTACTCATTTATGGAAGCTTTCTCATTCATACTTAAACAAGTTCAGTACAACTTTGTTTATATACAACTATTGCTACAAGCTAACCCTACAGGACTACTGGAGGTTCAGCTTTCCGGCGACTTGTTCAGCTATTGGCGCCATCTGCTCCAGGAGCTCCGTGTACTGCTCATCAGTACAGTTGGTGGCTAGTCCACCGGCGACTACTTCAATAGGAGCCTTTGGGAAGTACGACTTCATATACGCCAGGATCTAGTTGGGGATCGACTTCGCCAAGCGCTTCACGTACGTCGTCAAGCGGCTGGGGGCGCTGCAAGGGGACTTGAAGATACCTTTCGACTGCGACACCGAAGCTGTGGAACTCACAGTGACCAACCAATTACCCAATGTGATGATGGAAATCTTCGTTGCATCCAAGAGGCTCGCTCCAACCGAACTCGAGATCCCAGAGAAGACCGACACAGCCAACAAGCCTCAGCCATCAGAGGAAGTACAAGTGAAGGCTATTGATCTAGGGACAGACGACAGTAGCAAGACTACTATGATCGGGGTGGGTCTCGATCCGAAATAGGAAGGCGCGCTCGTCAGCTTCCTACGAGCTAATCGAGACATCTTCGTGTGGAAACCAGCGGACATGTTAGGGGTGCCCAGGAGGCTGATCGAGCACTCACTCAACGTCGACCCTAAAGCTACTCCCAAGCGACAACACCTCCGCTGCTTCACTGATGACCGACGGGACACCATCAAGAAGGAACTTGCCAAACTTCTCGCGGTCGGCTTCATCCATGAAGTCTTCCAACCTGAGTGGCTCGCCAACCCCATCCTCGTCCTCAAGAAGAACACGAACGAGTGGAGGATGTGTACCAACCTCAACAAGCTCTACCCCAAGGACCCCTTCAGTTTGTTGCGAATTGATCAAGTCATCGACTCCACGGCGGGCTGCGACTTGCTCTGCTTCCTCGACTGCTATTCTGGGTACCATCAGATCGCTATCAAGGAAGAAGACCGCGTTCATCACCCTGTTCGTCGCCTACTGCTACACGACGATGCCGTTCGGGTTGAAGAATGTCGACGCTACCTACCAGTGAGCTATCCAGGCCTGCTTCAAGAAGTAGCTCAACTAGAATGTCGAAGCCTATGTGGACGATGTGGTCGTCAAGACCCAAAACTCCGACACGCTCATCGCCGATCTTGAAGAGACTTTCGCATCCTTGCGAGAGTACCAGTGGAAGCTCAACCCCAACAAGTGCACCTTTAGCATACCTTCAGGCAAACTACTCAGCCTCATCATCAGTTATCGCAACATCGAAGCCAACACCGAGAAGATCTCCGCCATCACCAACATGAAAGCTCCCATCTGCATCAAGGATGCACAGAAGCTAACCCGATGTATGGCGGCCCTGAATAGATTCATCTCAATGCTTGGAAAAAGGGGACTACCCTTCTTCAAACTACTCAAGCACCAAGAGAAGTTCGTGTGGACCACAAAAGCTGACAAAGCCCTGGCGCAGCTCAATGACTTCCTGTCGAAGCCACCGGTCCTCACGACCCCTCACAAAAAGGAGCAGCTACTGCTCTACCTCGCTGTGACTACTCATATGGTCAGTACTGTCATCGTCATCGAGCAGCAGGAAGACGACCATGCCTACCCAGTCTAGCGACCAGTCTACTTCGTTAGTGAGGTCCGGTCAGAGTCCAAGGCTCGCTACCAGCCGGTGTAGAAGCTACTCTACGCAGTACTCATTACCTCGTCGAAGTTACGACACTACTTCCAGGAGTACTCGATCACTGTACCCGACTACCCGTTCGGTGACATTCTGCGCAATCAAGATGCTCCTGGAAGGATCTCCAAATGGGCAGTCAAACTCGGCACCCTCAACATCGACTTCAAGCCACGCACTGCCATCAAGTCCCAAGCACCAGTCTACTTCATGGCAGAGTGGCGGGAGAATCAGCTACCAACTCCAATCGAGTGGCCAGAGCATTGGGTGATGTACTTCGACGGTTCACTCAAGCTCGAGGGTGCAAGTGCCGGGGTACTCTTGATCTCTCCAAAGGGCGAACAACTCAAGTACGTCCTGCAGATCTTCTAAAATGTCTCTAACAACGAAGCAGAGTACGAAGCCCTACTGCATGGGCTCCGCCTCACAATCTCATTAGGCATCAAGCGGCTACTGGTCTGTGGCGATTCCATAGTGGTCATCAATAAGGTCAACAAGTCTTGGTACCGCATCAAGGAGAACATGGATGCCTACTGTCTGGAAGTCCGCAAGCTCGAGAACAAGTTCTACGGTCTTGAGTTCCACCACGTCGTCTGCAACAACAATGTTGCAGCGGACGTCCTGTTGAAGCTTGGTTCTACTCACGCGCAAGTACCTGTCGGAGTCTTCGTCCACGAGCGTCATGCACCATCCATTCTGGAGCCGGTGCCCACGACCACTGACACAACGCCACCACAACCTGGGTAGGAGGTCATGATGATCGACGTCGACTAGCGATAGCCCTTCATCGACTACATCCACGAGCAGAAGGTTCCCTCCAACAAGAACGTGGTTGAACAACTCGACCGCCGAGACAAGACCTACGTGCTAGTTGGAAACAAGCTCTACATGTGGGGTGCTACTTCCGGAGTACTTATGAAGTGCGTACCCCGAGATGAAGGCAAGGACAACTTGGAGGAGATCCACAAAGGCATCTGCGGCAACCACGTGTCTTCTCGCACGCTGGTGAGCAAAGTCTTCCGACGATCCTTCTACTGGCCCACAGCCCTGGTCGACGTTGAAGAACTCGTCAGAAAATGCCAAGGGTGCCAATACTTCGCCAAGCAGCAACACGTCCCCGCCTACAAGCTAGTCACAATACCACCAACCTGGCCTTTTGTCTGCTGGGGGCTCGACATGATTGGGCCTCTGCCAACTGCGCTAGGAGGATTCAACAGAGTCTTGGTTGGCCATCGACAAGTTCACCAAGTGGATCGAAGTCAAGCCTATCACCTGCCCAAAGGCTGACGAGTACTCGACTTCTTGGATGAGCTCATGCATCGCTACGGGCTGCCCCATCGTATCATCACAAACTTGGGTTCCAACTTCAACAACCATCAGTTCTGGGAGTACTGTGAGAACAACGGCATCGATGTCTGGTACGTCTCAGTCGCACACCCCCGCGCCAACGGACAAGTCGAGCGTGCCAATGGGATGGTACTCGACGCCCTCAAGAAGTGATGGCACGACGCAGCTAACACGAAAGGAGGTAAGTGGATCAAGGAACTACCCAACGCACTCTGGGGGATTCGTACTCAACCTACCAAGACAACAGGGCGGTCACCCTACTTCCTAGTCTACGGCTCCGAAGCTATTCTACCTGCCGATGTGATGTGGGAATCCCCAGCAGTAGAGCAGTATGAAGAGGGCATCTCAGAAGACAACATACGAGTTGACATCGATGGTCTCGAAGAAGCCCACTGCGCCGCCCTTGATCAATCAGCAAGGTACCTCGAGGGTATCCGATGCTATCATGATCGCAACGTCAAGGAACACTCCTTTAACGTCGGCGACCTAGTCCACCGTCACATCCAAAACACGGAAGGACTACACAAGCTCAGCTCGCCATGGGAAGGTCCCTTCTCAGTCTCCAAAGTGACCGGACCTGGCTCCTACCGTCTCTAGACACTTGAATGTGACGACATCAGCAACTCGTGGAATGTCGACCAGCTGTGTCGTTTCTACGCGTAGTCGCTCGACTACCCTACGGGTCTAAGTCTACACGACTACTCATGGAATCGTCGTCGCTATAAGCGGCCTTTCGGTCCTGGCACTAGTCTCTGGACTACTCTTCTCCACGATCCAGCGTCAACGGCTACTAACGGATCTCGGGCTGCTTCGAGCGTTGAGAACTCCAGCGGCGGTCTACAAGACCATGTACTCTAGATCCAACCTATACGGCTACTAACAGATCTCTAGATGTATGCAGCCTCGGGTCCTAGCACCACTTAGCCATAGGCGGCCTACGGGTCCTGGCGACTACACCTGTAAACGGCCCTGGTCATCCAGGTGTACTTCTTCATTAGTAATAAAGTTTGATTTTCATTCAACTTATTTACTGTGCCTTCCGATCAGGCATCTCCTACTGAGTACTACTACTCGCGAGTTCCCCACGGTTTGGTACTCCACACACCTCATTGCAAGTGGCGACTACGAGTACTCATTTCACAGATATATCGTGGATAACTTTCATTCATAATTCAAACAAGTTACTAACAACTTTGTTTGTCTTACATCAACTACCCTAAGCTATTCCTACAGGTACTCCTACTGAAGGTTCAGCTTCTCTGCCACTTGATCAGCAATGGGCGCCATCTCCTCCAGGAGGGTCTTGTACTGATCGTCAGTACAGTTTGCGGTGAGTCCACCAGCACCTATATCCACTAGAGCCTTGGGGAAATATGACTTCATGTACGCCAGGACTTGGTTCGGAATAGACTTCACCAAGTGCTTGACATACATCGTCAGACACCCGGGGGCTGCCTTCAACGATCCACCAGTGGAGCAACCTTCGGCCTGCCCGGGTGCAGCACCAGTAGCCTTGCAATTGGCAGCGTGGCTTCCTCAAGCTCCTTCAGTTGACCTCACAGCTTCTCGCAATCTTCATTGAGCTTTTGCAGAGATTTATAGCAATTGACAAGGTCATGGTCTGAGGCTTCACGAAGCTCCATGTGACAGATGCACTCATGACTCAGCTTTTTGTACTCGTACTCAAGTACCTCTCTAGCATCAGTCTCTCAGTACACGATGTTCTTCAAGTCCGTTTCCGACGCCTTCAGCTAGTCGACCCTTGCCTCAAGCTCTACTGACAATTCACCACAATGTCAGATCACAAGAAGGTACCCCCAATAAGTACTCAATGGCTTTGGCGGACGACATAACTTTATTCTTCTGGCGCAGCAACTTATTGTTCCAGATCAAGTCGTCTCTCTTCGCCTCCATCTCTTGCACTTCATTGTGGTATTGGGTGAAGGCGCAGTCGAGCTTGGATTGGAGTAGAGCAGAATGCTTCTTCAACTTGTCCAATTCCTTCTTCAAGGCCTCGGCGCAGGGCATTGTGTTGCCATACCTTTGCAGAAGATCGGACTTCTGGCGGGATCTCTCAACGACATCCTGCGCAAGGCAACACAGTCACTAAGTACTCAATACTTTGCAACACAAGATTACTCAGGGTACTCGTAACGTACCTTGATCCACTGTTCTGTACTGTGCCATGAATCCATGCTCTGAGCAACACCAGCCGGGTCGATGAGGTTGTCGTCAAGTAGCTCCAGACCTCCACGACTTGTTGAAGTCGTCTTTGACATGGGCGCTGAACGGATCGGCACGCCTTCTTCGATCACGGGCTCGCGGATGACTACATTCGTGCTTGCCCCGGGGAGTGGATCGACCCGCGTCTCCACCCTCACCTCGGGGGTTGTTGCAGTTCCCAGCTCGGGGGCTGCTCCTTCTATCGCCGCGGCAACTGGTGTTGTGGGCTCGGCTACCACAGTGGTCGTCTCCATGGCCACGGCTTCAGGAATCTCGGCTCCCTCAGCTTGTGTTGCTGTCATAACAAGTACAGGAGGTCAATCTCAACGACTACGACTATGCACGATTACTACCAGTTGTGAAGGACACATACCTTCAACCAAGGTGTCTTCCTCTAATGTCGACTCCACCGCGACTTTGGTTTCTGGCGGCGGTGTGGGCTCACACTCCTCTGCCGCGCGATCCTCTCCACCGGTCGGAGTGCTGGTCTGCTCGCCGTCCCACGACAGGTCTGTGGATTTTCAGCATTACAAAGCAGCTCAGTCAGCGATACAAGAATGGTTGTCTACATGATTACTTGAGAGTTTAGACAAGACTTACAAGGTTGACCGAACAGCAGTCACAGTTGTCACACCTGATTTCCGGAGCGAAACCAAATGCATCTCATATGTGCGCCAGGATCAAGTTACACACATATGATAGACAAAATGAGTGTAATATAATCAACAGTAATAAAAATGTAGCATGGGGTTTAACATCTTATTACACTGATACGGGAGACACGAAGGTCTTTAACATCGGAAAACGATAACTACACGAAGAGTCGTCGTCTTCCGCTTCCACATGTACTTAACTGGGGGAGACGCAATGCAAGACTCAGAACTCCTCAAAGTCGTCGTAGAACTCTTCGCCATTGTTCTCTTCTGAACAACGGTAAGAAAAGATGAGTACACTTATGGTTAGTACTCAACAAGTGGGGGAAGATGCAAGGCTAGCAAGGATAGGCTATGGTTTTGCAGCAGTTAGCATTTTAATGTTGGTCAAACTTTTATTTAAAAAACGCCTAGTTACTAGATGTAAGTATATACCAACCCACTTAAGAAACTTATAAACAACTCATCTCAAAACTCATCGAACCACGATTTATTCTCATCTTTAAGTTTATTAATCATGTGAGGGTCCAAGCCGCTCATAACCATGAGCACGACTGATCGATCAGTTTTACACTCTACAGAGGTTTGCACACTTTACCCACAGCTCGTGTAAAAGTTCCGAAGATCTTTGAACCCAACCATACCATGCTAGCTAGGCATCATACCACACTTCTGAGGTGTGATTGCATAGGAACGCTACGAAGCCTTTACAAAGGCGTGCAAAATACTAAAGACCCGCATAGTTACAGATTAGGGTGGACCATAACCCTCCCTAGTGGTCAGCACCTTAGCAAAGGCTGCTACCCCAAAAGGACCGGGCTATACCCCTGCAACCCGGATCCCCCTCTGCTCCTTTCGGAAAAGGGCCATCACATCAATTGCACACCTAATTAATTAGCTAAGGTCAGAGCCATATGACACTATGGTTGCACATGTTTTCTTGGGTGGTTCTCCATGTTGCGATTAAATCATATGATCTTGTATTACCAAAAGCATCATCAGCATTAAACATACAAGCCTTTGTCATAGAAAACCATTTTTATCCAACCCAAGTTGAGCAACTAGCATATTATACCCAAAAACATTTATTAAACAGGGTTGTTCCAAGGATTGTGGATAAAAATCTAGGTAAGTCCTTAAAAAAGGGTGTTCACGTAATTTAATGCAATAACAGAATAAATATAAACTTAATTGTCATGCAATTACATAGGATAAAATAGAATCATGCAGGGGAGAAGACCACTTGCCTTCCTTGCTTAAACACTGAGGTTCTTCTTCTTCAAACACTTGCTCTTGATCTGCTTCAACTGGCCGCTCGCTTGAAACTGGCACGATGTCTACAAGCACACAAGAATACATTCAATAAGCAAAACAATACACCAAGCATGAAAAGCTTAAACGTTTGGCTCTAGGAACGCGAACACAAAAACACTCGGAACTAGCAGGAGATTTGGATGATCACATACAGGAGCTAGCACTGCGCTTGGTATCTTTTAATTAAGTAAAATCGCGTGTATAGGTCATTTCAGAGAAATACCCTATTTATATTTAAGCAAGTTATATTTCTATTTAAAAGACGATGTAAGCCTAGTCCAATTTTATTTATAAATATTCAAGTTTGATTTATGCAAATTAAACATTTAATTAAAAAGAAGCATGTAAAAGCATCTAGACGTTTATCTTTATATTTCGAGTCATTCTAATCAAATTATAATTTAAAAACACATTTTTATTCATTTTAATCAAATTAACATTTAATTAAGAAAACTCGGGATATAGCCTATGTTACTTTTTAGTAGAAAGCAAATTGCATAATCATTTATCAAATTAAGTTTGATTATAAAAACCGAGGTATACATCTAATTAGCTTTTAATTGGAAGAATTATTTAATAATTATTAATCATATTATCTTTCTTATGAAAACATGTGTTAAACTTCTGATTAGATTTTAATTAGAAAAGCATGTGTATAAGGATTTAATTATATTTAATATTACAATAAATTATAAAACAACGAACATGTTCAACATTGGCCTATCACGTAGTTTGAGTTGATATGAACCTAACCGGTGGAAACGAAGCTAAAACGCAAAAGATACAGCCAAAACAAGGTTCTAAAACTGACGGGCTTGAAAAGGCAGTCGCGTGGACACCAAGAATGCTTAAAGCGGACAAAAGACGGAAAAAATATGGCTAAAACAAGGTTCATGGGCTTTTCTGTGAAGAAACAGGGTTTCCAGGGGCTTAACTGCAAGAAATCTGGGATCTAAACATAAATACGTGTATAAACCAAAGGTCTATAGCGCAAAAGATCAAGGTTGTACTTCGGGTGAGATTTTACAGAAAGACTAGGGGCTTAGATACAAAAGGAAGGACCTAACTATAAGGATTCTAATAGGTGGAAGGACCGGCTTGGGATACCTGAAAAGAACAGGGGCTCTTTAACAAAATGGTCATTGTTGAACGGTAAGGAGTCCTTTGACTCAGGGGCCGGGCGGATCTGGACCGTCGGTTTCGCAATGGACGGCTGGCGCGGCCGTGGACCGGCGGTGGACCTGGTCCATGGGTCCACGGTGGACCGACCGAAGGGGTAACTCCCTGATTGAATCAAGACCATTGATCCCTGATCGGATGGCCACAGTGGCCCACGAGCGGCACCCAGCGGCGCTCGGCCGGAGACGGACGGCGCACGACGTCCATGAGTCCATGGTGGACCGACCGAAGGGGTAATTCCCTGATTGAATCAAGACCATTGATCCCCGATCGGATGGCCACGGTGGTCCGCGAGCGGCACCCAGCGGCGCTTGGCCGAGAGACAGGCGGCGCACGGCGGCGCGCGGCGGCGGCGGTCGCCGAGTCGACCGAAAAAAGGGCTCCCGGCCATGGTTTTGAACGCGGCTTGCTGCTACGCAAAGAGGAGGAAGCGGCGAAGCTATCAAGGGGCTCAGGAAGGTGGCTTGGGCGACGGCGAGGGCACCGCGGTGGCCATGGCGGACAGCCCAAGTCCGGCGAGCTCGCGATGATGGAAGAGAGCCCGGGAGCGGTCGGACTTTGAAGAGTGTGAGTTTCTCACCTCAATGCGATGCTCCAGAGGGGCTTGCTGGTGGTGGAGATGGAGTGGCAGAGGAGATCAACGTCGGCGGCTGAGCTTCGGTGTCGGTGCGGGTGTGGCTCGGTCCGGCGGGGGAAGGAGAAGTTCCGGTGCGGGAATCCTCGTGCGGCCGGGGCGGGAGGCGAGGGAAGACACGAGGAGGCCATGGAGATGTTCACCGGCGATGAGGAGCTTGCACGGTCGGCAATGACGCGGTAGCGGGATCCTCCAGGCGGCGGTGCGGCGTGTGAGGGAAGAGAGGTCTAGGGCATGAACGAGTGTGCAAGAGTGCACGCAGGGGCTCTAGGGTGAGCTTTATAGGCCGCGAAAAGGGATCGGGAGCGGCTCCGGCGGCGAGGCTAGCCATCAATGGCTGGCGGCCTTAACTGCCATCAGGGGGCTTAATTAGAAGGAATGAAAAGGAATTGATGTGGGGAGAGTGAAGCCAGTGCTTCACTGCGACTTAATGGCGAGCTTGAAGGTGGGGAAATGAAGGGAGCAAGGAGAAATGGCCAGAGGAGGCGGGTTGACACGGGGCAGGGGAGATGCCGGAGGTAGGGGAAGGGGCGGATCAGCGGGGTGGGAGAGAGAGAGGAGGGGGGAGGTGGAGCTAGGCCGCGCGGTGAAAATGGGTTGGCGGCCTTTGCGAGCGCAACTGAAAAAGAAAAAGAAAAAGAAAAGGGAGGGGGAAACGGGCCGCTGCGAGCTGCTGGGCCGCAGGCTGTTGGGCTGTGGGGAAGAAGAAAAAGGCCACGACCTGCTTTTCTGGCTGCTGCGACGTTGGGACGAAAAAGAAGAGGGCCAGCTGGGTTGGGTAGGGGAGAGAGAGAAGAGGGTTTGGTTTTCTTTATTTTTTCAAACTTTGCAAACTTCACTCAAACAAACATGAAACCATGCATTCGAATTATGATGCACAAGCACTTGTTGCTTCTAAAATTATTAAAATGATGTTTAAATATTTTAAAGACCAAATTTATTTGATAATTTAATTAATTCCTTAGAAAATAAATTCTAAACACCATGTTGCTACTTTTTTTGGTGATGGAATTTTAGGGTGTTACATCAGTTGGGGCACCCAGAATGCTGGCAATATCAACTTTGCCAGCCTCGCTGGCCGCTTTGACTTCTTTTTGGGCCTCCTGTGGCTGCCCCATCGCTGCAGCTGGCGAGGGGCCTTGCTGTTCTTCTTCAGCCAACGCCTACGAGGGCACAACGCTGGTCGCTTGGTGTGCCGCTCCTAACACGTCTTCTCTAGTGGTTGGAGACGGGCTGACACTCCTTTCAGCCGCCGCCCCCACCGTGTCCCAGGTGTCCTCGTCATCCTAGTCTACGGGGTCCGAGGGAGGAATGTCCTGCGACAACATAAGTTCAAACTGTCAGAACACAATACTCATAGGAAGGACTCAACTACACCACCCATGGTTCTCACCTCTTAGCTCATTATCTTGGTCATCTTCAACTTCTTTGCAGTGTGTTTCCGTGTCGCATTGCGTGGCCTCCTCGGCAGCACTGGAAGGCTAGCCTCAAGGCTAGCTAGCTTCTTGATGATGACTGGAATATTAGGCATTCCAGCCCGGCTGAATCTCGTCCGAAGCTGGAATCGCTCCTGGAGCGTATCCTCGTCTTCATCATCCGAGGTGTCTTCTATGGTGACGGTGTCATCACCTTCACCGACTTTCGCAGCTTTCCTTCTTCTTGGCCTCTTCCTTCCCTTGCACATCTTTCGCAAGTTGTGGCGGGGAAGGCGGGTCGGAGACATACTTCACAATGTCGTCCTACAGTATATAACGAATGTGAGTATGACTACACCAGGCAAACCAGTACTCAGGGGCTTCTGCCATGAGTATTGACCTTGTTTGGCGGCCGAGCCACGGAGTACTCGGGGACTGGGCAAGGAGTATACGGCGACATGTCCTTGAAGATCTTACCCAGCCTCTCAATGATATCATCATCATCGACTTCAAAACCAGGTATCCATGACGTATCTTCATTGCCTGTGTACTGATACCCAAGGGTATCGCGAGCCATCAACGACTGCACCCTCCTCTTCATGAAGCTGAAGGCCACATGTTCGGCCCTCAGTCCGGCCTCTCGCAGGGCCTTGATCTTCTTCAGCAATTCGGGTAGTTGAATACCCTCTTGCATGGTGGGCTCTGTGTTCCACCATGGCTTATGCTTCAGTTGTTACCCGCTCAGCTTCGGCAGCTCAGGATGGTGGTTGCTAATGTAGAACCACTTGGCCTTCCAGTCTTGGTTCGATTCTATCAACTTGTAGGACAGGTACTGGTTGGCGTTGTCTTCACACATCTGGATGTCGGCACCTCCGACTACTCGCGGGTCATTGGTGTTGGGTTGCGGCTTCAACCGAAAGAACTTGCGGACAAGAATCCAGTGGGGCTTGATACCCACAAACACGTCGCAAAAGTGGACAAAAACGGAGACATGGAAGATACCGTTCGGATTGAGATTCAGTTACTCGATGCCATAGTACCTAAGCATTCCCTTGAAGAGCTCACTGGCGGGGAGTGCCAGTCCACGCTCCACGAACCGGGCGAACATCGGGATGTCATCCGGGTTCTTCTCCATCGGGCACGGATCACCGGTGGTGGTGCGCCATAGATCCATTTCCTTCTCACGAAGGAATCCGCTGTTGACCAAGGTGAGCAGATCTTCGGTCTTCAGCTTCGCCTTCTTCCATTCCTTGACCGGATTGGGGCAAGGAGAGGGCGACGACGACGCCTGGCTGGCATCTTCGACTTCACTGCGGCTTCTCTTCTTCGATGCGCCGGTCTTCGAGCTTTTCACCGGGGATGTCTTCATCCTCCAGGTGATGGGTGTCTTCACTCGCATTCGCTCAGGGGCTACAACTGTGGCGGACTACGGCGGCACACGCGTATAGATCCAATCTATTTCGCGGCGGCAGCGGCAGAGGAGCAGAGGAGCACAGGTGCAGATCTGTTTGGCGATTGAAACTGCTAGGAGTGAAAAACCCTAAGGGGCTTGGCACTTATTTATAACATATCAGGTGGCAATACACCGACCAAGCGGATAAGCGCCAGGCAGGTTACTCAGCAGCAACAGCCTGACTCTTCAACTTCTAGTACTTGATGCTCTCCATCTCGGGGGCTTGACTACATCAGATGGACTCAGTGGGCTACAACCAGATTCAAGACCCACTCAGGACACGTTCTACAATGAAGATGACCCTTTAATTCGAGAGGAAGTACTCAACTCAAGACTCGGGGGCTCCATGTCATGTGTCCTTCGGTTTTTTTCTCCGGAATTTTGGGATAAGATTGACAGAACTTCAAATTGACCCTCAGCTTGAATCTACAATTCGACCTAAGGCTCGGGGGCTACATTCCATATGGAATGTGATTCTTCAAATCGCATTTTCCATATGGTTTCTTCATCAAGACAACACGAGTACTATTGAAGACCTTCGAGAGAAGCACTCAGGGACGCTTGAGGACTACTCGAGAAGACTTCAAGACTACTCAAAGATCAGCTGGAGTACCTTCCAGCCTCGGGATGATTCAAGCATTCTTGAGAACTTTCGGCTTGTGGAACTCGGGGACGCTCAAGGACTGCTCGCCAAGGCCCTAGAGGGGTTCGACTGAACCAATGATTCGGCTGAACCAGAACCGCTGGCTCTTGGGCCCCCACCACCTCCAACGACTAGAAGTCTAAGCCCAACGACCATTTCCCATGGTGCTACCTCCAAGAGACTATAAATAGAGGCTAAGAGGGGTGTTGATCATCCATTCAACATTTGTCTCATTCACTCCCTCTCCAATCCTTTGCTGCTTGGTTTTCTGTCGAAGTTTTATTCAAGTCGGAATTTGTGTTCATGTTCGTTCGAGCTTTCTTTCTCCCTCTCTTTCTTATTGCTACAAGGAGCCAACTCTCAAAGAAACGACTCACGGGTGAGTGCCTCAATTAGTTTCAATAACATAACCTATTTTCAAGTCGTTTGTGTTGTGCTCCACCGCAATGAGAGGGTTCGAAAGGAGACTCTCCGGCGTAGCCCGAAAGTTGACGGGATCGAGCTCAAGCCGTTCCCGTGCAAGCTCGAGCATGTCTCACTACGACGACTACACGCATAGTCCGATGGAGGAAAATGAGGAAGTACAATAAGAGGTGTCGTGATCAGGACTCGTACAAGTATCTGACGTGATTAGGCAGGGATAGGATTCGAACCTGCAGTCTTCAGGTCATGAGCCTAATGAGTCGACCAATGCCTCTACCCCGCTTCTTCCACTGATCATTGTTTCCCAGGCAAATCCACTTCTTTTTCTGACAAAGAGGATAATATTATCCTACTTGACTTATTTTGAATAGCGGAACTAACCTAACCACATTGAAATATTTTTAGAAGTGGTATCAACACAACGACACTTTGTCACAAGTGCGGTGTATGCACGGAATCGAAGTGTTGCTCGCAACAGCAGAGCAGCTTGCCGCTATGGCAGACTGCCTGTCAGATGTAGCAAACTCTGTGGTAGAAAAGACGAGGAATCCACTAGGGCCACAAGGGAGGGCCGGCCCAAGTGTCTCTTCTTCACTTTTGTAAGATTCCCATCAAGGAGTCAGAGAAAATCCAGTTTCTCCTCAGGACCCTATTGATGATCACTAACTCTTATTTTTATGCATCAACAATACATGAAAAAGGACCAAAAAGATAAATCCACAGTAGTAGACTAATGAATTCATTATATATTTTGAGGGACTATTCAAGAAAATACGAAAAGAATGAATTCTAGAAGGCTCTAGAAGACTCCCAAACTCAACCAAAGTGGGCTTGAAGAAAATACGCATCTAGAAGGGACAAGAGGCCCACATGAGGAGGCCCATCGGGCCCACTAGCCCCGATTAGGCCCTGCTTTTGGAAGGTTCCTCCATCACCTCTCAGGGTTAATCTAAACCACTTGTTTAGGTCAGTTTCATCCTACGGCGATGGAGTATCCCACCGGGCTATATAAACAACCCTAGAACCCCCTGGGGCATGGGATGCATCTCTCAGAAGATCATCATCATCAGACCAAGACACGAGAAGAAGATGATACATCAGAGATAGGATAGCTACTTCATAGTTCAAGATCTAATTTCTAGATCAAGAGCCTAGTTCTAGATAAAGAGTCAGATTCGAGTAGAGTTGAGCTTTGCTCCAATTCAGATCCGTAAGTTATCAAGATTCAGTTCTTATATTATTTCTCAATGAATTTATGCTATTTCAATGTTATGTGTGCAATTGATAAGTTCTTACTTTATTCTAGTAGTATATTTGATATAGTCATGATCAATGATAAGTCTACGCACTTATTCGTAGAGCTCCTAGTATATTATGCGCATATGCTAGGTAGTAGACATTATGTAACCATGGTGCTTAGATATAATTTACTTGCGGATTCACCTTATATTCCGGGTCGTGTGGTAGATCGTGGGCATGACAGGCCTATTGAGTCATTTGCAGTCCACCCCCCGAGTATAAGACTAGTCGAACAATGGTTCTTGGGAGGATCAAGTTTCGTCCTTGATCTTTTTGGGTAATCTTCGGGGTGTTCACATTTATCCATGACTATGCTATATGTGATGATATGCTACATTAGAATAGACAAATAACTCAGTCTTTGTATGCTATATAGAATTGTGCCTCTTAAGTAAATCCAATTCTAATCTAGACTAGGAATAGTTTGTTCTATGCTCCACATGTGCCTCTGCCTGTCTGATTTATCATTACTTTATCATTTGGCTTACCCCTATTCAAGTATGTGCCATTCCATCAAAGTCCATAAAGTAATCTATTGCCATCCCTATGTCTGTTTTTACATCCATCCATCTTCCCTGTGGATACGATATTTTAAAACCCATCACCCCAGGTGAAATGCTCACCGGTATCTGTGCGCTTGCGGATTATCTACCATAATATTTCTGTAGGCTTTCTTATACCAACCAACATTTCTTGCGCCATTGCTTATAATGGACTCTAGATCTATTCTTTGGAAGTTGCGTTAAGAAATGTCAACAAGCATTTCTGGTGCCGGTGCCGGGGAAGATTGGATGGCTACCTTTTGAAAATCAATGGCTAGATACTTTAATGAGACTTTGTAATTTGGCACCTCTGCTTAACAGAATTACTCTTGTTTGTTTTTGTCTATCTTACTTGCAGGGTATTAACATGTTTGATTGTGATTCACCACACTTCAATTATTTGAGTCAAATCAACCAAGGAAGCTTTACACCAAGTTCTGAAGCCATGGCTGAGAAGACGTTGTTAGAATTCTCTGCTCCAAACATCAATAACATTCGCATTGGAGCAACAATCGATCATGAATTCGAGCTTAAGCCTAGCCTCATCAACATGGTGCAAGCTGATTTATTCAGTGGAAAGGTACATGAAGATGCAAGTGCTCATCTCCTAAACTTTTTGGAGAAAGGCACCACCATCTCCATCAAGGACATTCTCAAGGAAACGATCCTACTTTGCTTATTCCCATTTTCACTAAAGGGAAGGGCGAGACAATGGTTCTACTCCAATGAAATCAACACATGGGAGGAATGTTCTACAACCTTCCTATCAAAGTTTTTCCCCACAGGAAAAACCAATGCTTTACGTGGAAAAATCACCAATTTCCAGCAGCAGAAAGACGAGTCAATTCCAGAGGCATGGGAACGTTTGCAAGAATATATATCAAATTGCCCTCACCATGGAATAAAAGAATGGATGCTCTTACAAAGCTTTTACCATGGATTAAATCAAAAAGCGTCTGAGCATCTAGATGCAGCTGCTAAAGGATCATTCTTGTCACTCACTACAAGACAAGCCAATACACTTATGCAGAAGATATCTGAAAATCAAGGCTGGATCCAGAAGAACACTCAACATTGTCATCAGAGTGAAGAAGTACAAGAAGATGAAGAGTTGAAAGAACTATCAACTAGTATGGACGTATTGTTGAACAGGCTTGGGGAACGAGCCAACTTCAAGAAGGATCGACAACCTTTACAAAATTCGATGAATACTTCAAGAAATTCAAGCTTGGTGGTCCACAAGTCAACACTAACCCAAGAAAAAGACCTACAACCACGACCGACTTACGCAGGTAAGTATACAGGTAATAATTCCAAGCGACCTTCTCTACGAGAGTTAATTGAAGAACAGGATAAAATAACCAATCATCTCTCTAAGAAGCTTGTTGCTAATGATAAGATTCTAGAAGACATAAATGTTAAGATGGATAATTTTTCTGAAATCTTAAAAGATCAAGCTATCTTTAATGCTAAACTAGAATCAAAATTGTCTGTTGTTGCACCTATTGCCACTAACCCTGAGCAGGTATTTAATGTCCGAACAAGAGGTGGCAAGCAAACAACAGATCCACCATATCCCAAGGGCACAACAAGACCACCAGCTAGAACACCGACAACACCTGCAACATCTACTGTACCTGTAGCACCAGCCGAAGCTCTAGAAAAAGAAAAATGACGTAGAAGAAGTCGTGCAAGAAGAACAAGACTCAACAAGACAAGATTTCCACAACACCAACTTCATACCATATCCAAGAAGAGTGAGAAAACCTCAAGTTGATGATCAATTCAGGAAGTTCATCAAAGTCATCCAGAAGCTTTATGTCAACATACCTCTATTGGATGCCATGCAAGTCCTGACATATGCCAAGTACATCTGAGACATCTTGAATAAGAAGAAACCTTTGCCAACTACGGAGATCATCAAGTTGACCAAAGAATGTAGTGCGGCAATCCTGAACACATCGCTCATCAAGAAAAAGGATCCAGGATACCCCACTATAGAGTGCTCCATTGGAAATCAATACTTCAACAATGCACTCTGTGATCTGAGAGCAAGTGTTATTGTGATGCCCAAGGTTGTCTTCGACAAGCTCAAGCACCCTACCTGGGTTCCAACATCAATGTGTCTCCAATTGGCAGATCAATCAGTTCGCTACCCATCAGAAATCACCGAGAATGTGCCAGTGAAAATCCGAGAGTTCTTGGTGCCAGTTGATTTCGTGGTATTGGATATGCACCCAGACTCCAGGGTTTCACTAATTCTCGGGCGACCATTCCTGAGCACCACCAATGCACATATCAATGTAGGCGGAGGGGAGATCACATTTGAGATCAATGGAAAGGAGGAGAAGTTTTCCATCAGACCCAGACCAGAGCTCAACATCAACGCGAACATGATCGATCAAGGAAAGACATCATTAGAAGGACCAATATCCCCGAAGATGAAGGATGCACCTGAATATTAGAAGACTCGGAAGTACCGAACCCTCGCCAAAGGTAACCGGTAAAAACACAAAAAATATATTACTGAATTTCATATTTACTACAGTAAAAATGTTTTCACACCCCATGGTAAATAATTTTACGGTGTGTCAAACCCCGTATAATGATTTTTCTTGGTAGCATAAAAATATTTTTACTACTATATTTTTGTTGTTATATTTGCTTAAAACCCTTACTCTTGGGACCCACATGCCATAGGGATACACATCAAGTCTTTACCTAACTTATCTTATCACTTCATCCACCAGCACCTTCTTTTCCCACTCACAAGGCACTTATTCTAGCGTTGGAAGACAGCACAAAATGGATGGAGGAGAGGGCACCCCAGTGGAGGCCAGGTGGGACCGACCGGCCCCACCACCAGGCCGACCGGCCACCCCCCTTGTGCCTATAAAAGAAGCCACCTCCTACCCAGATTTTCACACACACAATAGCCCAGAAAACCACACCTTCGAGCCTTTGCAGTGTTGCCTTAAGAGAAAGGAAGCTCAGGAAGAGAGTGGAGAAGAAATCCAAGGGTAGCTTAGATCTAAACTTTTCTCTTACACCCTTGAAAGCCTTAGACACCATGCTTGGGAGAATCCTTAGACGCACTAGCTCCAGAGCCAGCTCCCGGCGGTCGATGAGTGTAGACTCTTAGGAGTCTCCCTCACCGGTCTCTAACCCCTCTCCTTCAGCATCACAATCACAAGGAAAGATCCTAACCGCTGATGTGCATTTGCACATCAGGAGAGGAGAAGATAAGGAAAGGTATGAGAAGCTGAAGAAACGTTCTTTTGTCCTTACACCCATGTTTAGCGAAGAATTCATGCAAGAAGCAGGCTTGGACTCTGAGTTCACCCAGATTTTTTCTCTGCTAGGGTGGACCTCTTTTTATAACACTTTTGAAAGGGGTTGCCGCCTCCTCACTTTAGAGTTTCTTTGCACTTTGAAATCCTCTAATGATGGGGTAACCTTTCGGTTGTTCTGTCAAGAGCACACTCTATCTTGAAGAAGGCTGAGTAACGCCTTAGGGTTCGCAGAAGGATGTGCCTTAGATTAAGACTCGTCTCTTGAAGATTTTGATAGGCTGTACCTCTGGACGGACGTTACTGGAAAAGAGAATGCACACAAGGCATGCACCAATGATATTCAACATCCCACTCTTCGTTTCTTTCACAAGTGGATAAGCGTTGTTCTTTTCCACGCAATGATAATACCAGCATGAGAGTAGGGGACATGCAGTTGATTTATGCTGCTCTGAAAAGGCTAGCTGTGTCCCCTGTTAAGATGCTAGTAGAGCACTAGCTTTCGTTCCCCAACCTAGTTGGAGAAGTAAGCCGCACCTCTCTAATCACCCGGATAGCCGATGACCTGGGCATCCTTGGAGATGCCACTATCATCAACATTGATACTCCTCGTGAGATCATCAGCTACGAATACTTCTACCAATGAAGATGGGTTAAGAGAATTCAAGAAAAATTGCACTATATCCACAATAAGAGAGCAATCCCGTTACCTAACCCGGGATTGGGTATATACTCTGTGCAATCTTTTCTGATCAATGAGCAGGCACAACCGGTCCAGCAGCAACCTCCTTGAATGTCAGCTCAAGCCTCATTGTCAAACTACACCGAAGCTGACCCACTGCCCCAAGACGCTGCGTATCAATCATATGAAAACTTCAACATACCCTCATCACGCGTACCAAGGAGGAGATTTACCATCGCAAGGATCCAGCAACCTCGGAAGACAGGAGTTTGGAAGTGGTAGGTTTTATGCATCATCTTTGAATTTTGTACCTGCCTGTAACTCTTTTTTAGGATTCGACCATCAGTATTCTGCGACGTTCCGCCAAGGTGTCCATGACAACATGAGGACGCAAAGGAGCACTTAGGATGCCCACACCAACATGCTACGCCAACAACAACAGTGGATGGACCAGACAGGACAACAATTAGAAAATATACAAGAAACCACGGACGCAAACACTAAACTACTGGCAAGGAGATTTTGCGAGTGGGGGATGTAGAATCAAGCAGCTTGGGGGAGAAGCCCCCAAGGTAAGTATCAACTATCTATTTATATATTTATTTAAAGTTTTGTTTAGTTTGATAAGTTTGAAATAAATAAAAATAAAATAAAATAAAATTTTCTCTTGTTTAAAATAAATAAAGAACTAGAGAAGTATGCTAAATGGACATGATAAACAAATGCTCTTCATTGCTGCAAATGCCTAGCTTACCATCCTTTGAAGTTCTCCCAAGACATGGATACAATTGAATAGATTTTGAAACATGCTTTGAGCTTGAGATTCTTGTGGGAGCAATTTCTCGATCTAAGTCTAGGTGATTGATTGATTGACATGATTAAGGTGAGCTGCTATTTATCTTGTTCAACAGTAACACTAAATTTTAGAGATTCACTTTTTAATCATAAAATTCATATATAACGAGTCTCCTGTATGACACAAGACTTTATGTCCTGTTAAAAAAAGCCTTGTTGAAAATTTGCTCAGAATGTTCCAGTTTTATATCTCTCTATGCCTTCAAAGAGACTTGGGCATGACATAAAAAAAGAAGAAAAAAAGAAAGAGAGGAAAAAGTGAGATGAGAGAGGGAGAGAAATGAACAAGTGTTCTACTAGGCAAGAAGGGCCTACCTCCCTAAAAAAGAATAAATTAGAGATGAATAATGGACACAAGTCCGAGGACGAGAAGAGCCCACATCTCTAAGGAGAGAGAGAAAAATGGACAAAAGTCTGGGGTGAGTAGGGCCCACTTCTCCTAATGTCATGTAATCCAAGGTTCTCTTAAAATTATTGCTAGCAAGAGAGATATATTTCAGGAACAAAAGAAGCAAAGGCAGGGTAAAGTTGAAAGTTTTTATGTTTTATCATATCAAGTTGTCATACAGGAGTACTCTGAGCTTTAACTTGAACATCTTTTGCAAAACTCCAGAATTTTAGTGAAACCAAGAACTTGAGACATGGTGCTTGACTTAATTGTTGTATCTTTCAACTGTTCAAGACCCAAGTACAAATAAAAGCCCCATGTTCTCAAGCAGATATAAGCAGGTTTTAAAAGTCTGACTTTTCCATCCTACCTTGAAAAAGAATTTATTGTGATAACACTGAGTCTTGCTAAGAGACTAGCAAGAGGTAAGCTTGGGGGAGTTTGTTGATGCTCACTAACTCTTATTTTTATGCATCAACAATACATGAAAAGGACCAAAAAGATAAATCCACAGTAGTATAGGACCTTGGACTAATGTATTCCACGAGTTTTGGTGAATTATATATTTTCAGGGACTATTTAGGAAAATACGAAAAGAATGAATTCTAGAAGGCTCCAGAAGACTCCCGAACTCAACTGGGCTTCAAGAAAATACGCATCTAGAAGGAACAAGAGGCCCACACGCGAAGGAGAAGCCCGACTTGGGCCCATCTCAGGCTGAGCGGCCCTGTGAGGAGGCCGATCGGGCCCCCTGGCCCCGATCAGGCCTTGCTTCGGGAAGGTTCCTCCACTGCCTCCTAGGGTTAATCTAAACCACTTGTTTAGGTCGGTTTGATCCTACGGCGACGGATTATCCCTCCGGGCTATATAAGCAACCCTAGAACCCCCTGGGGCATGGGATGCATCTCTCAGAAGATCATCATCATCAGGCCAAGACAGGAGAAGAAGATGATACATCAAAGATAGGATAGCTAATTCATAGTTCAAGATCTAATTTCTAGATCAAGAGCCTAGTTCTAGATAAAGAGTCAGATTCGAGTAGAGTGGAGCTTTGCTCCAGTTCAGATCCGTAAGTTATCAAGATTCAGTTTCTATATTGTTTCTCAATGACTTTATGCTATTTCAATGTTATGTGTGCAATTGCTAAGTTCTTACTTTATTCTAGTAGTATATTTGATATAGTCATGATCAATGATAAGTCTACGCACTTATTCGTAGAGCTCCTAGTATATTATGCGCATATGCTAGGTAGTAGAAAGTATGTAAGCATGGTGCTTAGATATAATTTACTTGCAGATTCACCTTATACTCCGGGTCGTGTGGTAGATCGTGGGCGTGACAGGCCTATTGAGTCCTTTGCAGTCCACCCCCCGAGTATAAGACTAGTTGAACAATGGTTCTTGGGAGGATCAAGTTTCGTCCTTGATCTTTTTGGGTAATCTTCGGGGTGTTCACATTTATCCATGACTATGCTATATGTGATGATATGCTACATTAGAATAGACAAATAACTCAGTCTTTGTATGCTATATAGAATTGTGCCTCTTAAGTAAATCCAATTCTAATCTAAACTAGGAATAGTTTGTTCTATGCTCCACATGTGCCTCTGCTTGTCTGATTTATCATTACTTTATCATTTAGCTTACCCCTGTTGAAGTATGTGCCATTCCATCAAAGTCCATAAAGTAATCTATTGCCAGCCCTATGTCTGTTGTTACATCCATCCATCTTCCCTGTGGATACGATATTTTAAAACCCATCACCCTAGGTGAAATACTCACCGGTATCCGTGTGTTTGCGGATTATCTACCATAATATTTCTGTAGGCTTATTTTATACCAACCAACATTTCTTGTGCTATTGCTTAGAATGGATTCTAGATCTATTCTTTGGAAGTTGCGTTAAGAAATGTCAACCGACCCCTATGCAAAAGGAACTGCGAAATTTATGACACATATGAGAATCTGTACACGATACAGAATAACGACACGACACGCAATCTTATGACTACAGTATGGCCTTCATCTTTGACAGCAATCATGACAGGCCGCGGTATTAGCGTTAGAGAAAGGAAAGGACTTGAGGTCCGTCCACCTACAACTAATAAAGCTCCGCCTTTGGGGACTACTACAACAGATAGGCATTTGAAGGACCAAACCACCTACTGAGGACTTTGACACCCTGCCCTTAAGAAGCAGAATCTACAACATTGGGATACGTATTTACAGACTGCAAAAGATAGATACAATCTTTTGCATAGGACTACTAGTACGAGGAACGTCATCTACTACAGCGAAACACCCGAGGGACGCTTTTCTAACAGGTTTAGCCTTTAGAATGGGGAGGAAGAACAACCTCTAGACCAGCATAACTTACTAAGTCAATTGACAAAGTGTCCTATATGCTTGATTTCTAGTTGTTAGCTCTTAGTGAAGACGAATTGCTATCACCTGCAGGCGACCCTCATTATTGAATTTATCCACCTTTGATGCAACAAAATTCACTATTGACTTACGAGTTTATGCATGCTTCATTCCTATATCGGCATGTATTATCTGTAGGCTGGTTGTGAGACATCTTTCTCTTAGTGCTACAAATGGCTTCTTCCATAGGCTTTCTAGCTCTTTCCTTAGCTGAGCTCTGCACATATTATCTTTTGCCTTTGCTTGATGTGAAGCATCGCTTTCAGTAGATGCTTCCACTATCTCTTCCATAGTTGTTTGTTACCGGGCTTGCCTTATGAAATCTCGTATGGGCCACCACCTTTCTTTGTTAATGAATTATCAGCTTGAGTCTAAAATAAGCTAATCAACACAGAGGTTTGTTGGGTGCCCTTATCCACCACAAGAAGAGCAAGCTCAACCACAAGCCGCGGAGGAGGAAGAAATCCTTCTGTACCTACACGCTAGCCGAGAAACGCAAGCCTGTGTTTTGTTTACATGCAATTTTTCTCATCATGCAATTTTTCTCCTCAAATAAAAATTTAAAGATGTTAACTAGAATAACATTTAATATATAATTAATTAGTGTCATTTGCTCCTCCATTTTGTTTACATGTCACATTTATTTTACCCCAAGTTAAATTTATCTAACTTTAATTAAGGTTATATATATACACACATCTATAATACCATTTTTTCATTGAATCCATCATGAAATATATTTTGATAGCCCATATATGATAGCACAAATGTTAGTTTTATATAAATTTTGTCAAAATTAAACAAGTTTGACTTATGATAAAGTAAATATGACATGTAGAGAAATAATATAGCATTAAGAATTTTGTTAATGCGACCAGAATATAGGGGTGGGGGCAGGAAGAAGAAACTGATTTCTCATATAAGAAACAATATCCAAGAAAGGAGAGGGGAGAGAACATAGAAGAGAACCATATACATCCAAAATATCATGATATCATGATCTTTATTCTTGAATGGTCAACACTTGACGAGTAGGTTTGTTAAAAAATCATGATATAATGCTTTTGGATGTATAAGGTAAAGTTATTTTACTTTTTTGCACTAGTAGAGTGCATGTATGACACACACATATTTTATAATCTATTAAATAAGATTTTTATATTAATACAAAAATATAGTAAGATAATTTTATATTTATGGCAACAATGTATAAGCGATAACACATTTTTCTAAGAAATCTAATAAACAATAATTTTAGATATAGTAATAATAGTTTTTCCTCACACATTAAAACAATGGTTATCCAAATCCAAAGTTTATAAAGAAGTAAAAAATGTGAGCTTCATAATTATGGGAAGTGTGCGTGGTCATAATTATCTAAGTAGTGCATCTATGCTCGAAGTAAATAACTTATGAATAACAATAATGTGTGCTTTTTCATAAGGAAAAATAATGAACAGAGGAAGACAAATATACACATATGTGTGAAAAAAATTATAAACACAATTATTTACATATACCTTGGTATAACCATAGATTAATCGATCTTATGAAGATTGCTTTGCCAGCGAACTACAAAGAACAGATACAAAACAGACAGTAGACAATGTGTCTCAATTCTAGATAGGATGTTTCAATCTTATTAAACTTAAGCAGTAGTCATAGGATACAAAAGGTGGTATTATCAAACTTTAAGAATTTGTAGACATCATTTAAAATAGTAGATAACATGAAAATCATAGTTTGATAAATTACAACTATACTTAGTACCCACTCCATAATCTCAAATGCAAGTTCATTTACTTCCCAAAATTTTCCTAATCTTCTAGCGGTTCTTCTTCGTGACAGCGACTAAACATGTGTTGTCATAATAAAGACTCAGGGAGACATCTAACTTTGCTAAAATAGTGAGTTAATAAACCACACACCTCACCATCTGATTAACTAGTAATTTAGTCTCATTCAGTTTGAGCTCTATTACAAGAGCTACAAACCAAGGATTATATATACTATAGTGGTTTATGATCAATTCTCCGTGACAGATTCAGAAATCGTCATAGATTAGATAATAGCCCATTTATGCTCAAATGGGCCTGATTTCTATAACGAAATTCAGTGATCATATAGATTAAAAAATGTAATACATCACTTTGAAAAAAATAAGATGTGTTGTTTTTTCTTATAAAATGTGAGAAATTTTGCTAGTTAAGAAAAACAAAAGGAAGTATGATGCATTTTGCTTTATAATATTCATGCGATGGAATAAAAGTTTGTCTTGTGAAAAATTGGAAAAACATTTGTGAAGATGCGGCTAGGATTCGAACCCAGGTCTAAAAGACCAAACTTTCACATCTTATCACTGTGACGTGACTTACCATTGAGCCACATGTTCGACTTATCATTAGAAAAGAATGCTAAAATGAAAAAAATTGAGAAAAAAACATGCAAAGATAAAGAATTTGCGATTAACATTAAGCTACATGTTCTTTTGTTTAGTTTTCTGGTATTACTTATTTTTATAATTATGTTTCTCATGTTTTAATATAGAAAAATAATTTAGAAAAAATGAGAGCTACATGTTATTTTATTTAGTTTTATGGTATTACTTATTTTTATAATTATGTTTTTCTTTTTTTAATATAGAAAAATAATTTAGAAAAAAATGAGAGCTACATGTTATTTTATTTAGTTTTATGGTATTACTTATTTTACAATTAATTTCTCATGTTTTAATTTAGAAAAAATGCAAATACCACTACAATCTGACTTACTATTGAGCTACATGTTCGAGTTATCAATAACAAAAAGGAAAAAACTACAAGGATAAGGAATCCACATATAGAATTTTAGTGTGTGTGGTTAGCAATGATGCACACAAGAGGTTAGAAGAATATTTTTGAAGTTGGAGCAACGCCGAAGCCTGAAGAAGCTGGTTGTGATATGATGCCCGAGCAACATAATTATTGCATGTGCTATGTTGATATTTCTTAGTGTCACTTAAGCTAGGTTGTCCATCTAGCATGACGCCAGAAACCGTATCCTACTAGGCCTATATTCAGGGAGTGGACTATAAAGGACTCAATTGGAATGTCACACCCGCGATCTACCACATGGCCCGGAATATAGGGTGCATTTCTAGAATAACAACGTATAAGCACCACACTTACACAATGTTCATCACTCACCCATGATATCAGAGGATGAGTGATATACGGACTAGTGCATAAACGATACTAAGCATGTCATCAAAGTAGACAGTGAAGATAATAACTAAGAACGTAAGTCGGATTAAGAACAATGTCAACTCTGTTATAGCAAACATAATGCCCCCTCCACTCTCCTTTGATAGGGTTATTTGTAAAACTTATTTTTCTCTTTTGATAGTCTCATTTGAGTTGCCACCTCGTATTTGACATAGATGGCCGTTCAATTCCCGTGCAGAGTAACTCTTTTAGAAATAAAATTGGTGCATGCATGTGATGACATCAATACCGAGGTGCATATATATGATAACGAGGTAAAATAATGACATGATTCATGAGATGATAAGTAGAGTTCATTCTCCTTGGTCATTGTGCCAAGATGAAATTGTCCTACCATAAAAGAATGGAGGGGGTGATATGAAGAGATACAAGAGCGAGGAACTTACAATAAACTATCACCCTGACGATCTGGAATCCAAGCAATGCTTGTCTCCCTCTAATTCTACTTTACTTAGCTATGCCCTAGAACTGGTGGAGCTTTAATAATGGAATTAGGGATTTTGGCCCTCTCTAATGAACTGAGGTATTATGGTTATGACCTTTGTATGACTTAGGGTTTATGGGGGGGTCTATCCCCTGCTTATACAGTCCAGAGCGTAGATGCAATCATGCAAACCCTAAGGCGATTAGGAATTGACATAGGAAGGTGGAGGCTGACTGTGGGCCCCACAGGTCGGTTGGCCTGCAGGCGGGGCCAGCCGGCCCCATATGGTAGTGGCCTTGGCCCTCGTTCACCATGGTTTCTTCTCGATCCTTCTGGAGTCTTCCTGCATTGGATTCCAATTGAATTTCTTCTCTTTGCGAGGATTTGATTCATTCTCTTGGTAATTTATCATGATAACCCCCTATAGTTCACCAAAATTGTAGAAGTTTGTTAGTTGCATCCCTATTTCTATGTTGGAGATCATTTTCATGTCCTTTCTCTTGTTGATTGATGATTTCAATTGGTATTTATCTACCATCAACAACTTCCCAGCTTAACCTTTGTTTGTCCCTGAGCACTGCTAGACTCTACAGAAACTTGTATCAGGAGTTGCTATAATGCCTTCATTCCTCAAAAATACACATGTGTTCAAGCAAGAAATCTCCTCCATATAAGAGTAAACTTACCTTATCTTTCAAACTTACCCATATTACCTTCAACCGTGGAGCTTCTTAGCCTTTACCCAGTTCTCGAGCAAATTGAAAGATAGAACGATCAACTCAAGTATTATATTCTGTTATTCTGGAGTTTTTATATGTTGCTAAAATAAAACTCAAAGGTTCTTTGTATGACACTCTCAAGTCTCTTAATTTGTGGTATTTATGGATTCCTCTAAAGCAATGATGATGTTATCACGTTAGTCTCACACACTAAAGGTCCCAGTTGGAACCTAGGCTCAGACATGATATTTTTTCATTCCAACATATCCTTCAATTCTTTTCAACATACTCTTTCAATTTTATTTGTATCCTTTATTTTTGTTATCCTTTCAATTTTTAGTTTGCCTTAACATATCTTTTTTTCCATTTCCAACATATACTTTATTTTTTTTGTTTTTCAACACATGCTTTCAATCTTATTTATATCCTTAATTTTTTTGTTTTATAACATATCCTTTTCAATTTTTAGTTCTCCTTAATTTTCAACATACCCTTTCATTATTTTTTTTATGTTTTTCAACATATCCTTTCTATTTTTAGTTTACCCCCATCACAGTGTTACAATATTTGATTTTTTTTTAACTTTGCCCGTTCATAGTATTGCAATATCTCATCATCACCGTACCTAAGCATGCGTTTAGTTTTTTTATTTGTGTATCATAGTATTGCAGTATTTTTTACATATCCTTTCAGTTTTGAATTTGCCCCAATATTGCAACATTTCAGCTTCACGAAAGCATGTTTTTTTTGTACAACAACAAAATGTCGATTACCTCTTTTGGAGCAAAAGAGTTTCAGTTCATTCAGATTCATGTCAAACTCCCATTCTTTTTTCACTTCTTCAGTCCCCCTTAATGTATCAGATTACTCCGCAAGACAATCAGGAGTTTGGTTGCGTTGAGGACTGAACAGCGTGCATGATTACTCCAGGGAAAACACACTTACCAAATGGCATGGTGATCTGACGCTTAATGATACGCATTAGTACCCATCACAAAATGATTCAGATGGCAGTTCACAGAAAACGCATGTTATTACATTTGCTTCAGGAACACACGACTAATTACATGGACAAGAATAGCATCCAAGCCATAAGATGATTGCATTATAATATAAGCTTCCAATAGTTTCACATGGATCACTCCACTTCCAACCCAAAATAGATATATGCCTAATTAACATCCAACACGTTTCAGAGCAGACTGGTACCTTCGTAGTTAGTTGAAATCACTACACCTCAAACAACAGGCTAACAAATTGACCTTGAAAATATAAACACCAGACTTACTGAGATCACAATATCAGTGATAAGCACTGATCAAAGCATTTAACAGTAGGCAATCTCAGTGACAGACTTGATAGAATCATTGGATCGACTAGGAGTAGATCAAGTGGGATATTACTGTAAATCATACCTCGGACTCCTGTTCATGTCCCTGGTTCTGTTGATGACGTTCTGCACTAGGCAGCTCGTAGTGCAGTGCAGGGACGACGGCGGTGAAGTCCTGTGGCGGCGTCGGTGAGGTATCCCGTCGCTTCAGCACACCACCCTCTCGGTCGGCTAGGGTTTTGGAGTGGCGTCTACAGTGGTGGTGGCGAACCTCGTTATCTGAGCATGTGGCCCCCACTCCCTCTTATAGTGCTGCGCGACAGGGCCCACTAGCCTTCTAACGGGCTGGGTGTCCCCGATCCGGACGCGAGTCAAGGGCCCAATGGGCCGTTGGGCCCATTGGTGGAGACATAAATCTAACATTCTCCCCTTGATCTCACCATATACTTTTAACTTCTTTTTTCATTCCATTACAGATCAGCGTATAGAGCATGTTTCATCATCACGGTCAATCTCGTTTCTGTCAATCTCCGATAGATCCAACAGCTACAATACACATCTCTGTACTGAAACAAATTCTTTAGACTTGGACCCTTTATTATCCGAAATCTCAAACTATTCTATAACCCCATGTTGCACATGTGTTCTCTAAGCGCATCGGGGTGATATACTTTTCATAAGAGGATCCTCAAGCACTCGCTTGTCTCTTATATGCGCAATATCTTTAATACGATTCCGGACTTACTCCTTTACAACATATAACTTTGTGTCAATGTGTTTGGCTGCACACTTGACTTGTTGTCATACGAGTGAATTACTTCAATGGTTATTGCTGTTGACAACCATTATCAACTCCGGGTACAGGTTCCATTAACTATTTTGCGTGTCCCTCAGCCTCGTATCATGCTATACCACCATATCATTCTATACCGCATATTTGCATCACATTGATGACAATTTTGTTAAACCCTTTGGAGCATTTCCACACAAAAACTCAAAGTGTGGAAGTTAGCGACAATTGTGGATTTCGCTACACATCTCACAAAATATCTTTGTACTCACAACCTTTTGAGAGCACTTGATCTTTTCAACTTAGCATGAGGCTGATACACTTAATTCCATTCCAGTGATCTATAGCTGCATTGGACATTGCCAAAACAACCCGGATATATGAACTATGTCAAGGTAAGTCCTATCTTTTCCATTCATTAGGCTTCCAACAGCTGAAGCATATGGTACCACATCATTTTAATCCATTCCATATTGATACTTGGAACATAAAAGTTCCCAAAATCATTACCCTTGACAATGAGAACAGGCGAAGGTTTATTCGCATGCATACTATATTTCTTTGCAACTTTTTTAAGTATGCCTCTTGCGATATTCCTAATACCCCTTTTCTTTTATCTTGGTGAATCTCGATCCTTATAATTGAGAGACATTCATTGAGAATTTCCTTTTGAACTTTGAGGACAAGAACCTCTTCTCCTTTTACAATAGATTGACATTGCTGCTACCACGCAAGATGTCAATCACATATGCACGATTAGGAAATGAATTCCCATTCTATAACATTGTTCAAATGTTTTCCTCTTATTCACCTTTAAACCCAAAAACAAATCCTTTATCTTTGAATGTTATCATTCGTAAATGATTTCTTTAAGCAGCATTTCTTTTCTTCTTTTATTTACATGACAAAACCCTTAGGTTGTGCTATGAAATACTTTCATCTGATGTAACTCAGATCATGATGTGCCACAAAATTCATTGTAGTCCTTTCATTCTCTTTGCACAAAAACTTTTGATTTAAGATGCGCTTTGTGTGTTCACATATTCTCTTTGGAGTCACTTCACGATTTGTAGACACATTACAGCCTACTGTTTTGGCTCCATTGAAAATCACTTACGAGTCCCAAGTTTCCTCGAGATTCATCAGTTCCTCTTTCAATGAACAAGTGCTTCTTATGGTTTCTACACATGAGATGGAAAAAACCTCAATGTGAACTTTTCTTTATTGCAAACTTTGCAATCATTAGACTTTTGACTCTTTGAGAACTACTAGAGGCCTCAACCTTTGGCACATTGTGTGCCTCAACTTTTGGTACATATACCATGTGGGGCTGCAGCGTCTCTCCCATGTACAACAGCAAGTTTCAATGGCTCCTGGAGGACAGGTTCCATATCATCTATCATATTATTGTCATGAGTGTCAAGATAAATAGCTACCGAATCATCAGAGTGGACATATATACCCACTTCTCCTCGAAGTCAATTTCTCAAGACACCATGCTCCCCTTGATTGCTCTCGTATTCCAAGAAGACAATGTGTCTCGTTAGAAATAAAAGAATCTTTTCTTTTATCTGAATTTCCAAACAAAATGGCTCCCTAGATCAGCCTTTTCTTTCATCCGGATGGCCAACTAAATGGCTCCCCCAGATCTTACCATCTATTATAAAAATAGAGTATCTTTAGTCTTTCTCATTTTGGGTTTGTTCTTTCACCATTTTAGTCACATCGCTATCATCCTATCGAACTTATAAAAGTCCAGGATTTTAGCTATTCCTTTTCTTTTAGGGGTATCACATATATGACTGTCGTACTCCCCCAGACAATCACATTTATCATCTATAGATCACACTCTAAATGCATACAATGCATTACTTTCCTGAAGTATAGGGGATTTTCACCTCTTCTCCCCCTCGAAATGTGGCATGAACTTTCTTGCCACAATTTCGAAACCATTCAGAACTATTATCAGTGAAGAAATTTTGAGAACACTTTCAATTACTTCCTTTGTTTGCATGATCATATCATACAAAACAAGGTTGTTACATAACTCATATATGGGAGTACATCATTCCTCATTTCACTAACAGAGTCCTTTATTTCCATGCTTTTGAGAACTCAAGCAACTCAAGCTTGTTTATCATTCTTTATCTTTAGGTTCGCATATTACTTTCGATTCTTTTTAAACTCACAAGTGCTTAATGACTATAGTACGATATGTACGATCAATATTAGGACAGCACAGGAGCTACTCCAGAATTCTCTTTCCCAGTGTGGGATACACAATAAGCACATGAGACATTACACCTTTCTCCCGACATGCTGGATGAGTCCTTTGTCAAAACTTTTCCCGCCATATAGGATTGTCTAACGTAAGCATTATGCCAACTTTAGCCAATCATGCGGTTATTTTCTCAGAGCCTTTCCCACCATGCGGGTGTTATTATGAACTTTTCTCCTCGTGCGAGAGTATCACAAACTTTCCTCTCCATCCAGGAAATAACCTAGAAGGGACATGCATGCCAAGATTGGCTTGCATTGAGTCATCAAATTCAAAATTCAAAAATAATTCTGAATAAACTGTAACACACACATGCTTAATTCAACGTTGGTCAAATTAAACATGCATATGAATCGTTGCAACTTTTATCACGATGACTGAACTGGAAATAAATTTCTCATCATAGAGAGTACATGAAAAAACATTTCTCAAGACTCTCAATCATCTATCTCTTTTCTTGGATTAATATCCGATAATCTTTACTTTTGAAGTCATTCCTTAAAGAACATAGTCCCTTACATTATGGCACTCTTTCTTTGTCATCTCCTGAGTCACAAGTGCTCAGCTCACTTTTCTTAATGTTTTCATGAATGAATGTAGAAAGATCTTTTCTCTGAGAAAATATTCAATAATGATCCAAACTTTAAGATTACGAAACTTTTAAAACTTTATGTTCTATTCTATATCACCGTTGGCTAGAAAATAGAATAAAACATCATTCATCTATATTAATTCCAAGTCATCATCGACTGAATTAGAATTAATCTATCATATCATAATATTGTAATCATCAACGTTGATCACAAAATGACAACACCATGAACTTTTTATTTAGAAATAATACTTATCAAAAGTATTTCTAAAATATCCTCTGTGTCCATAATTGAGTAGAGACATAAACTTTGTACAACATTGGCTATCAAAACCAATGCAACTTTATCTTGAACTTTATACAGCGGAAGCTGACTTTAACTTCAACGTGGATATAACCCACAAGGAACTTTTCAAAACTGTTCTTTCAATTAAATCTTCTCGTTAGTTCCAATTTAATTGAAAATCAGCTAAAGAAAACATTATACAACACAAACAAGAAATTAAAAAAACAACATTTCTTGATCTTTATTCTTTGAGAATTGATCACTTTGATTCAAAATTCGCCAGAAACTTTAACTTTAAACATAAGACAAATATAATTATAATATTGTTATTTTCAACGTTGGTCAAAAGATAACAATACCATAATTAACTTTAAATAAATATGTTTCTACTCCACTAATTAAATTTTCCTGTTGGTTCCAATTTAATTAGAGGGTGAAACTTTACTTTGCAGCGGAAAACTTTTCTTTCTTTTCAGAAGCAATCACACTTCTAAACTTTTCTTTACACCAGTTAACTCTCTAAACAATTTATCCCATTTGTTCAAAATTGAGTAGAGGTTAAAACCTTGACAAACTTGTCACAACTTTATTTGAATCAATATTCAAACAGAATAATCTTTCCTTTTTACATTATTTTTCTCTACTCAACTTTTCCCTTTAATTTAATCTCCAAATTAAACTAAAAGGAGCAACAATTTAAACTTTTGCAGTGGAAAACAAGAATAAAATTCAAGAAAAACGTACTATTCAGAAGCATTCTATCACATTTCAGTGTCTACACAAATATCTCGTTGGTTCAATTTTAAGTAGAAATCAAAATCTAGATGAAATTCATCAAAACTATACAAAATTCACTCGAAAATTGCTTCTAAAACATCTTTAATCAAAATATAAACCTTACTGTTCATTACTTTGTAGCCAGCCCATACGTCAATGCGGCCCATGCCACCTCCCTTGCGCCCGCCTGGGCCTGTGGTCCAACAGCCAATGGCTGGGCCACCAAACCAGCCCGCGCACTGCGTCCGCCTGGGCCAAAAGCCGACCCACAAGAGCTCGCGTGTTGCTGGCCGTCCGTCACCGCGGATCAAAGATCTGACGGCTGTCTGCACCATTCGTTGGAACAAAAACCCCGGCGTCCAGCTCCCCTGTAACCCTAGCCCTTTCCTTTTTGTTCCCCTTCGTCTCCCACGCACAGGCGCGGCGGCGGGTGGATCTTCTCTATGGCCGGCGCTGGCCGGCGACGGTGAAGGGCGGCGCCGCCTGGCACAAGGCCACGACGGGCTCTCCAACTCCTTCCCTTTCTTTTCTTTCACCTCCCATCTGCCCTAGTCCCGCATCCGAGCGAGATCCAGAGAGTCCGACCATGGTGGCCGCGGGAGAGGTGGCGGAGCCGCCACTGGCCCCTTCACCGGCTCGCGTGTTCACCCTAGGGTGAGCGCGCCACCGTCGAGCGGCTCGATGGTGGTGCCTCTGGCCCAAACCCGCACAGCGGCGGTGCCGGGCCGATGAGCGAGTGGCTCACCCTGTGTGTCCACTCGGCGCGCACCTATGCAACACCGCCGACGGTGGTGGTGGTTGCAGAGGTAAGCCCCACAAGTAGGTACTCACCCGTCGCCCTTTGATCTAGATCTAGGGTTAGGGTTTCGGGATGGATTCTTGTTGCCTTTTCTGATTCAATTTGAAATCGAAATTTCCTTTTCCCAAAACAAGATCTACTACCTAAACGGCTCTGGTACCATTGATAGAATCGTCGGATCGACTAGGAGTAGATCAAGTGGGATAATACTGTAAATCATACCTCGGACTTCTGTTCATGTCCCTGGTTCTGTTGATGACGTTCTGCACTAGGCAGCGACGCGTAGTGCAGTGCAGGGATGATGGCGGCGAAGTCCTGTGGCGGCGTCAGTGAGGCGTCCCGTCGCTTCAGCACCACCCTCTCGGTCGGCTAGGGTTTTGGAGTGGAGTCTATAGTGGCGGCGGCGAACCTCGTTATCTGAGCACGTGGCCCCCACTCCCTCTTATAGTGTTGCACAACAGGGGCCCACTAGCCTTCTAACGGGCTGGGCGCCCCCGATCCGGACGTGAGTCAAGAGCCCAAGGCCCATTGGTAGAGAGATCAATCTAACAAGACTCACTTCAGACCTGAGGGAAGAGTCGTGTTGCAGTTGCACAGCGACGCTCCCAATACACACTTGGTACAAAGGGCGAGACAGTGTCGTCTCTCATGTCATAGACCTTGCAAGAATCAGAGGCAGAGGCGCGGAGCCCGTGCTCGTACCAGTCATGATCCTCATCATCTCTATCCAGGAAGATAATGCGGTTCCCAGCATCTCCTCTGGAGAGACGCGATTGAACCTGGAGCACCGCCTCCGGAGGAAAAGCACCTGGTCATCGCCAATGTTTGTCACCTTGGTCCACTTTGACTGCTGGAAGTCCGCCATGAACACCTCAAACTCCCACCCGGATGGGATAAATGTGCATGCCACTAAAGTCCTATCCTCCCCTCGTCGTATGTCTTCCTGTGCACCATCAGCAATGTGCCAGAGGACCAGGCCGGCCAGCTCCAGTGGGATGTCCGACCATGACGACGACGGCGCCATCACGTGCGCGGACGCTGAGAAGACAATAGCACACGAGTCAGGACTGAGGAGTGAGGAGACACCACGAACCAAAGGACCGAAACCAAAACAACAACAACGACGGTGGCGGCGCCAGCACGCAGGCAATTCGTCAAACACCTCTCGTGTGCGATCACCGGTGAGAGAAAGATAAGGAAAGGGATGGAACGGGGAGTGCAGGGTGGCGAAGATGGAGTGGATTACCGGAAATCGGTTATCGTAGTGGAAGAATCGTACTCCGGGTTCCCGCCGGCGTCAGAGGCGGGCGGCGGCCGGGTGACGTTGTCGACTGGTGTTGCCAGAGTGAATGTGGGTTCCTTGTTTAGATGTTAGAGCATCTCCAAGATTTTGCCAAAATTTACTTGACAAATCCTGTGTTTTGCCAACTTCTAAAAAGCTATGCAAAGTAAAAAAAGAACGGTAATGCTTGGTTACGGACGTCCGACGCCTGGGAAAAATATCGGACGCCCGCCCAGCACAACCACACAACCACTCGATGCCTTATCTTTATCTTCTCACCTCTGCTCCAGCAGACCAACAAGCCACCGTATTCTTTTTCCTCTCGCGAGCCTTCCAGCCGATGCGCTTGCCGGCGGCCGTATGGAGCTCCACCGCAAGCTCCGCGCCGGAGGAGGCGGACGCAGGGAGCTCCGTCGTGAGGTCCGCGCGGGAGGCGGTGGGCGCAAGGAGCTCCGCTGCGAGCTCCACGCCGGAGGAGGCGGCCGCGAGGGGAGCTCGCCGCGAGCCACGCGCCGAGGCTGCAGGGGTGGAGCTCCCCCCGACGGAGCGAGCCCCGCCGCCCGGGCCGACGAGGTGGAGCTCCCCGACAGGCGGCCGCATCCCAGGCCGACGGGAGCTCCTCCATGGGGAAAGAGAAGAGGGAGGCGACGACGACGACCTCCACGGCGCACACTCGAGGGAGGGCTCGATTCGGCCTGCGGGGATCTCGACCGGGGAGGAACATGGCGTGAGGGTGAGCTCTCTACGGCGAGCGGCGCTCCTCGCTCCTCCGCCATGTGTGCTGGAGGAGCTCGTGGTAGGTTTTCTGGTGCATGTTGCAAGCGTATGCCCCACGTGTTTCAGATGTCTCACAAAGATGTTGCAAGAGTTTCGTGCGGATGTTGCAAAACTAGATCTAGATTTTTCAACATTGCGGATGTTGATCCCCAACACAAACATTTGATTCCTGATGTTGCAACTATTTGTTTTCGAATGTTGCGGATGTTGCAACTACTTGTAACATATTTTTTATGTTGCAGACATTAATTTTTAGATGTCGCGAATGTTGAGTTTTGATGTTGCAGACATGTTGTGTGTTGTGTCCAGGGGGTAGGCCCTCTGATGTTGGATGTTGCAACCATTAATTTCGATGTTGCAGACGCTGAGTCTCGATGTTGCAGACATGTTGTGTGTTGTGTCCAGGGGGTAGGCCCTCTGATGTTGGATGTTGCAACCATTAATTTCGATGTTGCAGACGCTGAGTCTCGATGTTGCAGACATTTGTTGTTGGTTGTTACAAACATTGTTTTTTCAATGTTGCAGATGTTGCATTTCGATGTTGCGGACATTTGATGTTGGGTGTTGTGTCGAGGAGAAGGGAGAAGATGCTCCTGATGTTGGATGTTGCACGCAACACGGGTCGCAACATGCCCGCAATATAGTCGCAACATGGTCGCAACATGGGGAGGAGAGAAGAAAAACTCCTGATGTTGGATGTTGCAAGCAACCACGTTCGCAACACGCTCGCAACATTTGCTCGGTGGATTTTAGATCTAACGGTTGAGGATTGAGCATCCTAAGATCTAATGGCCACGAACCCGTCCGATCCTAGCGCCCGGATCGGACGTCCGGGCGCTAGCAGCTCTGAAAAAAGAATTCATCTCCAACAGTTTGGCATAATTCACTTGCCAAATCCAGATCTAACTTACATCAGGAATCCTGAGAGAAACAAAATTATGTATGTGCCCTTCCACCTCTTGAAAAACTTACATCAGGAATCCTTCTCTATTCTTTATTTCTTTTTCGCCCTCCCACCTAGAGGGAAACAACGATGGCAACCACGATCCGCGCGTGCATATATGCGCGTGGGGATGTGAGTTTTGCCAAGTTTCTATTTTTGCCAAGTTGGTTTGCCAAACTGTTGGAGGCCAATTTTTCCTGTTTTGCCAAAATTATATGGATGCCAAGTTGGTTCGCCAAATTGTTGGAGTTGCTCTTAGAAAGTTTTGCCTTTTCAACGTTTCGCACACTGTAGCACGTTTCGTTTGTTTGTGTCAAACATTATCCTACCATGGCCTAACTAGACTCAAAAGATTCGTGTCGCGAAGTACATCAAAACGGTGTAATTAATTACTTTTTTTACCTATATTTAATACTCCGAACTTATGTCTTTTGACGTATTTAATGTGATGTGATGGAGAGAGAGTGGAGAAAACGTTAGAATTCCTAGCAATCTAAACAAGGCTGAACTGAACCGTGCAATTTGTCCCCTAGTGGGAGTGAACGTGGGGTTCCTGAATGTGAACGGGCCTGCGGAGGTGTTGTGCCGTGCTGCCAAAAAGAAAGTTTTTTTGTTTTTTTAAGAAAAGTAATTTGTGCTTTTGTTTTATACTAGTATAGATGCACATGCGACACGCACGTGTTTTGAATATCACAAATTATAAGAATTGTTTACATTACAATTTAATGTTGTGGCAAAGATGTAATAATAAAGATGTATTTTTGAGAATATATTATTTATTCAAATACATCAAAATTATTCAATAATTAAAATCTAACTTATTCCATAGTGATCTTCCTTCGCTCGTACTATCATACTTTAATATTTTATTATTTTATAATGATTTTTCTTAATATTTTCTTTCGACACAAGCGTGCATAAAAATTTATTAAACAAGACTTTATATACATAGCCTATATAAATACAGTTCTTTGAGCACTTTTACTCCATGACAATGTCAACAAGAATGGTACACATAATCTTTAGAAAGAAATATTGGCAGCATTACTTTATATACACTGCATGGAGCATCACATGAGTGATTGGGGTTTGGGGTCCATGACTTGTACAACAACTTTTGTGGTTAAAAAAATGGAGCCAAAACCTGGAAAGATAGAAGCAATTTTTAAGCATGCTTCCATGCGGTACTCTAGATATATGTTGGCAAACAATAACAAACAATAAAACTTTATATTTCAAATGTCACATAGATTATAATTCTCTTGGGGCATGTCTATACATAGAGTGCATTTAAGATAACTCCACAAGTGTTCCCATATTGAAATAAAGTAAATTTCTTACAATATGAGTCGCAACACTACCACCATCACAAGAATAACACATGCATCCCTTACTGAAAAAATCTCCTTAATTTTTTTTAGCAATTCTCTAGCTAGTCCATTTGTTGATTTACTTCTTTACCTCGATGTCATATGCAAATTTTGACATGCAATGCTTCCTTATACAATAGATGTTTGCAATAAATAACTTCCATCAAAGTGAACATAAAATATAGGATTTCAAAATAATGATTACAGGCTCAATTTTTTCTTCACCAGTTATACTCTATCCACTTAAGACTCAATCAAACTATTCAAAACTATTAAAATCAGATAAAAAAGTAAATAGATCATGAAATAAAATTCAATACTTATACTGCTTTGACTACTTGATCATATATTAAACAAAGTGTACATGCCATGAGATAAGAATTAGTTTACACAGTCACAAGAATAAGTGCATTCCTTTTTACTTTTAATCAACATAAGCATTCTTTTTAAAATTCCATGGATGTAGGAAAAACATGTGTCCTAGTGGTAGTAGGAAGAAAAAAATGGGAACAGTATAAAATACTTTTATACCAAAACAAGAGTATGATGTTATATATTTTGGATGTGGTTCCGAGTTAATGTTTGACAAAGCAGAAATTCAAAGCAAAAACATAGACTACTTGCTCACGTACACAACATGACCTTGCTTGCGGACAGCCAAGCCATGCAGCACTGCACTGTAGCCTGTGGGGGAATACCAGTAGCTACCTGAACCCCGGCTTACTCATACTTGATGCTCTTCTCTACTCATGCAATGATTGCATATCACCAAGTGGGCTTTCACTTCATTATTAGTTTGAACAAAAGGGTACTCTAATTGGACGCAACCCAGTAAAGCTCAAGAGAAAAACAAATACCGTATGACTAACTTTTTGCAGGATATAGGTAATCACTCTTCTTTATCGTAGAGGGAAAATACAGGTGGCACAGTTTAATTTTCATAAAAAACAGACGGTTCCATACATGAAACACTTTCATTGATTGGTCAGTGGCATAGACATGGAATTGAACAATAATGGGAGAGGAGATTGCAGTAGGAAAATTATGGCGAGCAACCAAGATGATGAAGATAGAGTTGGCATGAGACAGCCACACTCCTTCGCGGTTAGCCATGAGCGCAATTGATATTGGGCTGATCCTGCTACCTGGAGAGGTTGGCAACCAGCCAACCACAGCCAGTGAGCCAGGTCGCACGATCCGCACGGAGATGGAGACACTGACGGGATTCGTTCTTCTGTTGCCCCAGCATCTCAAGTTCTCAATGATCACTTGTAGAGGGATGTGCGAGATCTGGCCGCCGACCGGTCTGGGTAGATACTCAGATCTAAAAAGCCACACCAACAATAGGAATAGTAAAATACGGAGGAGCTGCATCGATGTTAGTGGGGAGTCACGGCGCGACAACCTCATCCGAGGAGGGAGGAAGGGGCCATGGGCGAGGAGGTCGCAGAGACCTGGCCAACGGGGAACAGTGGCGCTGCCACGAGGCGACTGGAGTTGGCGGCGGTGTTGCGTGCGCCGCCACGCCCAAGCCAGGATGGGGCCGATGGGGCCGAACGGGCGTGGGAACAAAGATCGTTGAGACTGCGCCGGCGGACGGCGGGGTCGGTGGCGCTGCCCACAAGGCGGCCAGAGCCGGCGGAGGAAGGGTCTGGCCGGGGCTCGCCAGTTGGTGTGCAGCTATGGGTAAGGGAGACGCACCGACCGGGAAGAGAGTACGGGGGCGGCAGATCGGGGAGCCACAGAGGATGGCACGAGAGACCTCGGGGCGGCGCACTAGAGGCCGTTGGGGCCTATAGCGCGCAATCACCGCCGCTCCGTCCGAGATGGAAAGCGACGGGGAAGGGAAACAATAGCGAGCGGGGCTGTGCGCCTATGCGTCGACCGGACTTTTTTCGGGAAGGGAAAGGTGGGCCCAACGGGTGCACGTGCACGTGTGTGTGGACACACACGTGTTACTTCTTAAAATTTTAAAAGTCACAATTTTGTTATTAATATCGGCACCAACCCTTTCAACAAGTAAAAGTGAATTTGCCTAACAAGTTCTTATCTCCTCCGTTCATTAGTCTATCACACTGCAGTTACCAAAATCTTTTGTAGCAAGACAATCTCAAACAAAAAAGTAAGAACATCTTCTTGGAAACGAACTCAAGTCAAGGCTCAACTCGTATTCGTGTGCAGCTTACCTCCGGAGGAGACAAAATGAATCGTTTTTTTCTTTATACCGCGGCCGGCGACGAATCATTTTTTCTTTCACGGCGGCACAGTGTCTGGTCAGGTGGGCCCGACGCGGGTACAGGTGGGGGTACACCGAGTGCGAGTGAAAAAAGTTAGGCATTTTTGGCAGAAATATTCTCCAAATTATGATTTTTGGTCCTTCCATAGTCCTTCCACCCTATCCATTTTCAAAAACATGTGACGGGTGGTATGGTGCACTACGGGAAACTCAGGCTTTGCCGAGCGTATACGGCTTTGCTGAGGGCATTTTGTTGGGCCCTCGGCAGAGTTAATCTGTGCCGAGAGCCGCCGTCGGCAAAGGTTAACTCACGGCACAACCATCTTTGCCGACAGCCGGACCGTCGGCACAGCACGACCCTCGGCAAACCGAATTCTTTGCCGAGCGTTAGCTCTCGGGACGAACGGCCGTCGGAGAAGAACGGACGGCCGTCACATTTGACTGTCGCACACTGTGCCGACGGCCAGATCAAGGGGGCCGTCGGCAAACAGTGATCCCTCATCAAAGGTACGCCCCCCACGTTGACCGCGTTGAAAACCAGGTTGACCGGCCTTTGCCGAGCGCCGAGCACCGGCCGTCGGCACACGGGGAGCTGTGCGGACGGCCCGCGCTCGGCACACCGTCTTTGCCGAGGGCCCCACCGGCCCTCGGCAAAGAAATAATTTTCTTTTTGTTTTTGGGTTTGAGTTTTTTTCTTTGGTAAAGGTACATGACCTAGAGATTGATTTGGAATTTTGGTATGATTTTTGACAAATTTTTACTATATTTTATGTATTTTGGTCTTTGTTTTGAATTTCTCTGCATATTTAATTTGAACTGCAAGTCATCAAAACAGTGCATGTATGTGACGGGAAAAATGATATTCTTGCTTTTTAGTGTGAGTTTAGTCTTAATCTAGGTCCACGTGCCAAAATTCAAACATCTTTGGACGGATCGCATGTCCACTCACTTTCCGCGAATCGTTTTCAAATTATATAAAATGGAAATATAGTCGAAAAATCACGAAATGTGACGAGTGGTCGTTATATCACATGTGTAGTCAGTGGTAAAAACCTGGAATGATTTCGTGCATGTTTCCGTTCACCTGAGCACAACCCAGGAGATCTCCGAGACATTGTCTATGATCACATGCTAGGAGATCTCCAGGTTTGTGCTAAGGTGAACGGAAACATGCACGAAATCATTCCAGGTTTTTACCACTGACTACACATGTGATATAACGACCACTCGTCACATTTCGTGATTTTTCGACTATATTTCCATTTTATATAATTTGAAAACGATTCGCGGGAAAGTGAGTGGACATGCGATCCGCCCAAAGATGTTTGAATTATGGCACGTGGACCTAGATTAGGACTAAACTCACACTAAAAAGCAAGAATATCATTTTTCCCGTCACATACATGCACTGTTTTGATGACTTGCAGTTCAAATTCGAAATATGCAGAGAAATTCAAAACAAAGACAAAAATACAAAAAATATAGTAAACATTTGTCAAAAATCATACCAAAATTGCAAATCAATCTCTAGGTCATGTACCTTTACCAAAGAAAAAAACTCAAACCCAAAAACAAAAAGGAAATTATTTCTTTGCCGAGGGCCGGTGGGGCCCTCGCAAAGAACGGTGTGCCGAGCGCGGGCCGCCGGCACAGTGCCCCGTGTGCCGACGGCCGTGCCTCGCGCTCCCGGCAAAGGCCGGTCAACCGGGTTTTCAACGCCGCCAACAAAGGGCGGCGCCTTTGACGAGGGATCACCGTTTGTCGACGGCCCTCTTGATCCGGCCGCCGGCAAAGGCGTGCGCTACCCCCCCCCCCCCCGCCCCGCCGAAACACTTAGCCATTTCTTCAATCCATCTCGCCCCCGCGCCCTCCCGCCGCCGCCACCGCCACCTCCACCTCCCCGCCGCCGCCGCCCACCGCCGGCCCGACCCGTCACCGCCTCCGGTCCTCCTCGCCTCCGCCACCGCCACCTCCCCCGCCGCCGCCTCCTCCTCGCCTCCGCCACCGCCACCTCCCGCCGCCGGCCGCACGCGAGGCACCGCCCGCGGCCCCTCCCCCGCCGCCCCCCGCACGCCGCGGCCCTCCCTCCCCCCCCGCCCCCCCCCCGCCCGCCGCCCTCCCTCCCCCGCCCGCCGCGCGCCCCCCCTTCCCCGCCCTCCCTCCCCCTCCGCCGACCACCAAACCATCCTCCCTCCCCCGCCCGAGAAGAAAACGAAGGGAGAGGAGCAATGGAGTAGGAGTTGGAAGAAAAGGAGAGGGAGGAGAAGGGGATAGGAGAAGGAGAGGGAGGAGAAGCCCGGGGACGACCCCGCCGTCGTCGTCCGCCCGAGCAAGGTGAGCCGAAGCGGGAATGTGAGTAGTGGTAGAATGACTAGTGGTTGAATTAGCACTGCCTTGTTGAGTTCGATTAGAATGCATATATCACTAGTGATAGAATAACTACTGGTAGAATTGGCACTGCCTTGTTGAGTTCGGTTAGAATGCATATCTCTGTTGTCGGCCTTCGTATCGAATGTTTAATTGCAGGTTTTGACACCTCACCGTGCAGGGGAGGTGCTGCCGAAATTTTGACCTAAGTTGTATTTTCTTTTTTCAGAGATGGGCTAGTGGAAGGCAAGCCGGAGTACCTCGACGACCTTGATCTTCTTCGTTGGCGTTGCGGATCTGCCTGCACTGCGGCGCCTTGTCACCGTCAGGCCCTAGGTATGAATAACCCGTCTACTGGTCGTATGGTCGTAGATCACGTAACCTAGTTAGGTGTCTCCCATCCGAAAGAGATACGGCTGGAGGTATGCATTTCCGTGCATACCTCTGACCGTATCTTTTTCGGATTGTCCACGTTCTCTGGACAGCCCGCGGATCCGTAGATGAGTTAGTTTCCATGTCCTGGTCCGATCTAAGGCAGAGTTTTGGCATCACCTCCTGTTGTTCTCCCGGATACACAATCTCCATACTCGGACGTGTATCCGGGAGAACGGCGGGGAGGTGCTGCCGAAATTCAGCCTCGATCGGATCGGGGCATGGAAACTAACTCATCTACGGATCCGCGGGTGGGATTAGGACCTATCCTCACCTATTAGACAAGGTAGGGATCACAATGTACATGGATTTTATGGTTGCATTCTCGTATGACAAAGGATGGAGGACCGTCGGTGGATGTACACCGGCCGGAGAAGTAAGCGTGATTTTGACGATGAATGGAAGGATAAGACCAATGGTTTCTTGGAATTTGCATGGGCCAATTCTCGTGGTCATTTGCTAGTTTGGTGTCCCTGCACAAAATGTGACAACAAGAGGAGAGTTAGCAAGGAGGATATGGGCCGACATCTTCTGTACAATGGGTTTACCAAAGACTATACCGTGTGGATCTACCATGGTGAAGCACATCGTATGAGAGAGGAGGTGGTGAGACCACGCCTGGAGGGGTGTGATGATGATGCGGGGGTTGTAGACATGTTAGAAGATGCTCACCAAGCACTTTTCAATGACAACCGTGATAAGGAGGCGATGGAGGAGGAGGCAAAGTTGTTCTCAAGATGATGGACTCGGGAAAGGTACCTCTTCACGACCACACCACCGTTTCGCAACTGGACGCCATTGGGTGGTTATTAGGGGTGAAATCCGAGTTAAACATCAGTCGAGCAGGCTTCAATAGGTTGTTGGTCGTTGTTGGCTCCTTGCTTCCAAAGGGCCATTCACTACCAACGTCCATGTACGAGTCAACAACACTCTTCAAAGCACTTAAGATGCCGTATGAGCAGATAGATGCCTGTGTGAATGGGTGTGTCCTTTTTAGGAAGGAACACGCGGATGCCACGCACTGTCCAAAGTGCAAATCCTCGAGGTTCGAAGAGGTACCAGCTGGGGATGGTCAGATGAAGCGGACTGATATCGCCCAAAAGATCGTACGGTATCTTCCGTTCGTGCCGAGAATCCAGCGATTTTACATGACTGAGGAAACTGCCAAACAGATGACATGGCATAAGCATGGCATACGGTATAGTCCTGACAAGACGGTACATCCATCAGATGGTGAAGCATGGCAGTACTTTGATGGACAACATCCTGAGAAAGCAACAGAGGCTCGTAATGTACGTGTTGCGGCGGCAACCGATGGGTTCAATCCTTATGGAATGAGTACCGCCCCTTACACATGTTGGCCCGTGTTCGTTATACCCTTGAATCTCCCCCCCCCCCGTGTCGCCTTCCAACGGGACACGATATTCATGTCCTTAATAATTCCTGGACACCCGGGGAGTAATATGGGTGTGTATATGGATCCTTTGTGGGATGAATTGATTAGTGCTTGGGAGGAAGGTGTATGGACATACGACCGAGCTAAAAGGTCATCCTTCAAGATGTATGTTTCGTACCAATACTCTATTCATGACGTCCTGGCGTATGGGTTGTTCTCAGCCTGGTGTGTTCATGGAAAGTTCCCGTGCCCAATATGCAAGGAACGTTTGAGGTTCATCTGGTTGCAGAAGGGTGCTAAGTATTCATCGTTCGTCCAACATCGTCAGTTCCTACCTCTTGACCATCCATTCAGACAAGATAAGAAGAACTTCAGAAAAGGTGTTGTAGTGACACAACCTCGACCGCGGACGCCGACCGGTGCCGAGGTTCGTGCTCGGAGTAGAGGCTCTTGTGGCCAATGAAGGAGATGGTCGTTATGTGGGGTATGGTGAGCAGCATATGTGGAGCCATAAATCGGGCTTACAACGGCTCCCCTATCATGATGACCTTCTTGTGCCACATCACATTGACGTTATGCACACTGAGAAGAATATCGCAGAGGCACTTTTTTGCACACTGATGGACACCGAAAAGTCTAAGGATAATCCTAAGGCCAGAGTGGACATTGCAACACTATGTGATAGACCTAATCTAGAGATGAGGCCTCCAGAAGGCCGCAAGAAATGGAGAAGACCCAAGGCCGATTATGTATTGTCCATTGAACAAAGGAGGGAAGTTCTTAAATGGATGAAGACGCTTAGGTTTCCAGATGGGTATGCACATAATGTGAAGAGGGGAGTAAATTTAACTACTATGCGAGTAAATGGCATGAAGAGTCATGACTACCATGTATGGATCGAGCGGCTTCTTCCCACGATGGTTCGAGGCTTTGTCCCAGAGAATATATGGCAAGTGCTGGCAGAGTTGAGCTATTTCTTCCGGCAGCTATGTGCGAAGGAGATATCTCGGACCGTATGTAGAGAGCTGGAGAAAGTGGCCCCTGTGTTACTATGTAAGTTGGAGAAAATCTTTCCACCTGGATTCTTCTTGCCAATGCAGCATATGATTGTGCACCTTCCAAACGAGGTACGCATGGGTGGGCCTGTGCAGTACCATTGGTGCTACCCAATTGAGAGAACTCTGAAGCCCGTATGCAAAAAATGTACAAATAAAGCCAAAATTGAGGCTTCAGTTGCAGAGGCATACATTGTGGAGGAGGTGTCAAACTTCACAGAAAAGTACTATAAAGAGAACCTTCCTAGCGTGCATGATCACTCCCTCGTTACAATGTCGCGGATAATCAATCCAAACTCAGTCTTTTCCAAGGCCAATTCGGAAGCGAGAGTGCATCTACCACCAAGCAACTCACCAATGAAGAGTGGCGTAGCATCATGCTATATGTGCTGCTCAACTCGCCGGAGGTTGAACCGTACAAACAAGAATTCCTCCGTGAGTTCTGGACTGCATCGAGGTTGCCATAGCCACACGAAGTTGATACCCTTATTTCGCAAGGTGCGGGCCAACAACGGCTCGATTTCATTTCATGGTTCAGGAGAAAGGCCCAAACCGATGTGTCCATCTCTAGTGAGTTGTGTGCTGTTGCATGTGGCTGTGACCTAAGGGTTAGGTCATTTACCGGTTATGATGTCAACAGATTTCGTTTCCACACGACGAGCTACGAAGAGAGTCGACCCAATAGAAGTGCCACAAACAGCGGCGTGGTTACGATCGACACTGATGGGAAAGAATATCATGGAAGAGTCCTGAAAATATACGAACTTTCATTTTATGGCGCCCCACATCTTAAACCTGTGATATTCAAATGTCATTGGTTCGATCCTGAACGTACTCGAAGGACCCCGACAATCGGGCTTGTCGAAGTTCGACCGGATTCCGTGTATCCAAGATCTGATGTATACATTGTGGCCCAACAAGCCGTGCAAGTTTATTACCTTCCATACGCCCGCCGAGCAAAGATTACCTTATGGGTTGGGAGGTTGTGCGAAAAGTCGCGCCACATGGTAAACTACCCGTCCCCAACGATGAAGACTACAACTTGATAAACCCAAACACATATGAAGGAGAATTCTATCAAGAAGAGGGGCTCGATTGGGAGCTTTGTGATAGACCTAACTACACCTATAGTAACGGAAGTAGACAATGAATTGGTCGAACGCAATGAGGATGAAGATGAGGTGTATGACCCAAAGGACTTACAAATGCTTGAGCGATTGGACATGGAACATGAAGGAAACTTAGAGCCGTCAGATTATCTTCATTATCTGGATAATTTTGACAGTGATGATGAGCGTACAGACATACCAGCTAATCCCCACGATGATCCAGACTACTTTTAATACATGTAATACTATGTTCTTTCGTATTCGTGTTTTCATTATTGTTATGCATGTCTCATTATTATTATGCATGTCATACTAATTATGTTTTGTTTATATGTGGATCACAGGTGACTGAAAAAGATGGCAGGCGGCCGTCGCGGAGGACGACGACCGGTACCGAGAGGTGGAGGTAGACGAGGGCCGACGTCGGTGCCCTTGTCCACCTTTTACGGGCGCCTCACGGGGGCGGGGACGAGGCGGAGGGGTCGAAGAGGAGGACCGGGAGGGCCGGGGGGCCGCCGTCGAGCCGACGGAGGCCGACGACGAGGTGGAGGTGGAGGAGCCGACTGACGGTGCACCGGAGACCGAGGACGGCGCCTCGGGTGCGGGTTCCTTGGGGGAGGCCGCTACGGCGGCCAAGGTCTACTTGCGAGGCCCCGCACGACTCCCTCAGCCCCCGCTCCCTCAGAACCGCCCAGTCATTCGCCCCCAAGGCCGAATGTAAGTAAATTTAGATGCCTAACTTCATTTTGATGCCTAACTTCATTTTGATTATCGAGTCACTAATATTTTGTTCGACATGTGCAGGAACTGGCTCGTTGTGTCGGGTGGCGACGCCCGCAAGCCCAACGGCATTGTCGGGCTTCTGTGTAGGCAGCACTACCCCGGCATTATCACGTACCACGGGCGGACTGAGCTAGCCTACACGTGGGGCCACTACTACCAGGGTGAAGACCGAGAGTTCACCCACACGGCAGAGCGCGTGCTGAGGACGTTCTGGGTAACTCTAGCAAATCACAAAGTTTCTCATTACATCACATTCGTTCCACTCAATCTTAACAAAATGATTTTGACATCGTATTTGTATGCAGACCTTCTTCGGATGTGAGGATGGAGAAGAGGAGAGAGCGGACATGTGCACCGAGGAACTCTTGCAAGAAGCGTGTCACGGACATGCATCACGAGGTAAAGCACCGGCCGTCGTAACCTACTACGCGTTGGTGCTTGGTCAAAAGATAAGCAAGGAAGAAGCCGGAAGGACAATGTTGACCCGTCGGCAGTTTATTGAGGTACTTCAAGTGAAGCTATGTTTTGATATTACTTATGTTATGTTTGATCTTCTCATGTATCAATTACCTCGTGATGTGCAGGTTTGTCCCTGGTAGAGCGGCGCCAAGGCCGACGCGTGGGCAATGGAGGTGGACAAGTGGTTCACGGAGGAGTACCAGCAGGCGCACGACGCTACACGAGAGCGACGTTTGATGATGGAGGGCCCATCACACCACCAAGGCCAGCGGAGCCTTCCAAAGTACAAGGAGCTATGGGTACGCCTTTCTTTCTAAGTCGGCAAAGGCTCAAACTTGTTTCATCACACTAATCTTCGTCCTGCTTTTCTTGCAGCAAAAGGCACATCCTGGAAGGGAATGCTCGGACTTCGATGCCTTGTGCATGGCACACAAGGCCAAGGCGACGTCCGATGTGTCCTACAGCGTGAGCGACGGGCCGGAGGCAACCCGTCTTTCGGCCGCTGCATTGCTGAGTACACAGAGGCATGTAAGCACAAGTACGGGGAAGACTACAACCCGAGCGAGCATGACATTGATACGGACATAGTCATGGCCTTGGGTGGAGGAAAGAAGCACGGGAGGTTGTGGATTGGCGATGGCATCATCGACGGTTCCAGCTTGAGACTTTCCGACGTCCGGGCACGGAGGACGGAGTCTGACCCCCAGATACGGGCACGGCCGAGCGTGGGGATGGGCCGGTTGAACGTCCTTGAGGTATGCACTATCCACTAAACATGGTATATTAATGTTGAAACACATTCTTAGATTTGCATTACGAAACATTTAAGTTAAATGTTCTAGGTCGAGCTAGCGAGAGGAGCGGAGTCTACGTCGGCGGCTAGCGAGCGGCTAGCACAGGGAGCGGGCTCGGCGGCACGCAATGGCGAGTAAGTTCGAGGAACTTACTAGGTTCTGGCGACGTCGGTGGTATGGCTCTACCACCGGGGCTCCTAGCTCCTATCACTCCGATCGCTCCACGGTGTCTCCTACGCCGCAAGTTCTCGGTACTCCTCGTGAGTATGATACCAAAGACTTTCTGGTTTTGTGACTAATCATATCTAACACTTGCAATCTTGTCTCCTTTGTGCAGCCTTTCTCGGCGGGTTCAAATCAGCAGGCTCCAAGTGGCGATCAAGTCCACCACTCGCCCGTCACTCAGATGCCAGCTTTCACACCCTTCCCGCTGCCCGAGCAGTCACCGTAGGCCTGTGGATCTACCATGGACTTGTTTCGATGGACTTGTGGATGTTATGTGGATTTGTGGACTTGTGGACTCGTTTCGATCGACTTGTGTGATGTGTGAACTTGTGGATGTGTGAACTTGTGGACTATTGTGATGTGTGAACTTGTGGATGTGATATATATGTGATATGTGCTGCTGCATGTGGGTTTGCAGGTGATATATGTGTGTTTGCAGGTGATATGCATTTGGTTGCAATTTGGAAGCAAAAAAAATAAACAAAGGATGACCGCTTTGCCGAGCGCGGCCGTCGGCAAAGCCACCTTTGCCGAGGGTTTTGCGCAAGTACTCTCGGCACACCTGGGGAAACTGACCCCTTCTCGGGTGTTCCCAGCTGTGCCGAGTGTACTTGCACTGGGCACTCGGCACAGCTGGGAGCACCCGATCCGGGTTTGAACTTCTCCCAGAGTTGCCGAGAGTTGGGCCGTCGGCAAAGATGTAATCTTTGCCGACGGTCTTGGGAAAGCCGTCGGCGCAGCTTGTTTTTTTAAAAAACAAACCTAAAACTCTATGCGGACGGCCTAGAGTCCGACCGTCGGCAAAGGGGATTTGAAAATCCGTCAGCTCGTAACGGCTACTTTTTTCCTCCGACGGCCCGCCGTGGGCTCTCGGCAGAGACTTTGCCGAGGGTGTGGACCTCAGGCTCTCGGCAAAGATCCTTGGCCGAGGAAAAATTTTCCGAGAGTACGGTGCCGAGTGGGGCCGTCGGCAAAGCCTTTGCCGACGGGTTCTACGTCTTTGCCGACGGTTTCGGGCACTCGGCAAAGGACCTGTTTCCAGTAGTGGTGGACCCGATTCAGGTGAGGAAAAATTTTTGTTTTCGCTCCGTAATCAAACATACTCACTATGATAACATCATCAGATCAGTTTTATTAATAGAATAATGATCTAAATAAAAAATATAAGTATGATTCTATACTTAATTTTTTAATCACAACGAGATTCATAATATGGAGTTCAAAAACAAGTTAGAAATATCACAATGGGCACAAAGAATTACGTACATTTTTTTATGATATCCCCCGAGCTAGCTATCACTTGGATAATCAATTTATGCTCTCCAAATCATAGAGCTATCTTATATGCAAAAGCACTATGGCCGTACCTTTTCGATTTCAATCGAGCAAGAAATCACCAGGGATTAGCTTCTTTCTTTTTTTTTCTTTCTCAATCGATCGCCAATTCATCAGCAACTCAATCACCACACTGCAGCTTCGTCTTTCGAAACGTCGCCGCCGAGCGTGCCTTGGGAAGATCCACCACCGTCATACATTGCGAGGCCGCTCCTACATGAGCTGCTTCATTCATAGGAACATCAAGATCCTCTGCAGCTCAACTTTCTCTCCCAGCCGCCGGAGTTGCTCTTGGGCGCCATGGCATACGAGCCCGGATACTGAATGTCGGAGAAGCCAACAAGAGGAAGTAGCAGCGACTTTTGGCCACCTCCTATTCCCCTTCTCCTTCCAGGAGCTCGATTTTTCTAAAGAAAGAAATCGGCAGCGGAGGTAGCGGCCCCTGCAGAAGTTGTCCCAGTGCGACCCCTCGATCCCCTTCCCCTTCCAGGAGCTCGATTTTTCTGAAGAAATCGGCAGCTGAGCTAGCGGCCCCTGCAGATGGTGTCCCGGTGCGGCCCTATATCGATCAGTACATTCACCGCATGAGCAACTTCTGTACTGACAATAATCTAAGTAGACTACAACACCCAAGATTTCGAGTTCCAAGCTAGAGAAGAGAAGCAGCGAGCTCCAACTCCAAGCCTAGAGAAGCAGCGAGCTCCAAGGTGCTCAGGATGAAGCTCCTCACGGACACCAACTCCCGGCGCACGTGTTGGTCGCGGAGGCCGCAATGACGCCATCGGCAGCGTCCGTCGACATACGGAGGGCGAGCGAAGACCGGCCTTCTGCAGATGCGTCGGGAACGTCTACGGCGGCACCGCGGGCGGCGCGACCTGCCACGGCAGCCGCCTCCGGATGATGTGCGCTCCAGTACGTCTCTACATGGTTGCGCTGGAGGCCACTGCGGGTCGTCCGGGGACCCGAGGCCCGTCGTGCAGAGGGAGGAGATGCGTGACGTCTGTGTACATGAGATATAGGAGGTTAAGAAACAAAAACAAAGGATGCCGCCATGCCGGTATGGGATAGGACTGTTGCGTGGGTACAGCAGCGGGTAAGGCAACTTCATGGTGAAAAAATATTAAGATTTTGGCAGAAACGCTCTCCAAATTGTGAATTCTCGGTACTTCATAGTCCTTCCACCCTATCCACTCCCAGAAACATACGACGGGTGGGTCCGACGTGAGGGGAACGGCGGGCCCAATTTGGGTGAGAAAAGTTTTCAATCGTCTTCGCTCCTTATAATATAGAATAGATTACATATAACTTGTTAAAAAGCTGGTTGTAATATGCACACGTCCTATCCCAAATAATGCCTTCGAGATACTAGTTTCAAAAAGTATTGAGACTCACAAAATCATCAAAGATTTTCAAAGAACACCAGCCCGCACTACGGGAAACTCAGGCTTTGCCGAGCGTATACGGCTTTGCCGAGGGCCTGTTGTCGGGCACTCGGCAGAGTTGATCTGTGCCGAGAGCCGCCGTCGGCACAGGTTGACTCACGGCACAACCACCTTTGCCGACGGCCGGACCGTCGGCACCTCACGACCCTCGGCAAGACGGTTTCTTTGCCGAGGGCTAGCTCTCGGGACATAAGCGCCCGTCGGAGAAGAACTGATGGCCGTTACATTTGACTGTTGCACACTGTGCCGACGGCCAGATCAAGGGGGCCGTCGGCAACGAGTGCCCTCGTCAAAGGCCCGCCCCCTGTTGACTGCGTTAAGAACCCAGATGACCGGCCTTTGCCGAGGGCCTAGCCTGGCCGTCGGCACACAGGAGCCTGTGCCGACGGCCTGCGCTCGGCATAACGTTCTTTGCCGAGGGTCCCACCAGGCCCTCGGCAAATAAATATTTTTCTTTTTGTTTTTGCTTTGAGTTTTTTTATTTGGTAAAGGTACATGACCTAGAGATTGATTTGCAATTTTGGTATGATTTTTGACAAATTTTTACTATATTTTATGTATTTTGGTCTTTGTTTTGAATTTCTATGCATATTTCGAATTTGAGCGCAAGTCATCAAAACGGTGCATGTATGTGACGGAAAAAATGATATTCTTGCTTTTTAGTGTGAGTTTAGTCCTAATCTAGGCCCACGTGCCAAAATTCGAACATCTTAGGGCGGATCGCATGTCCACTCACTTTCCCGCGAATCGTTTTCAAATTATATAAAATGGAAATATAGTCGAAAAATCACGAAATGTGACGAGTGGTCGTTATATCACATGTGTAGTCAGTGGTAAAAACCTGGAATGATTTCGTGCATGTTTCCGTTCACCTTAGCACAAACCTGGAGATGTCCTTAGCACAAACCTGGACAATGTCTAGGAGATGTACCAGGTTTGTGCTAAGGTGAACGGAAACATGCACGAAATCATTCCAGGTTTTTACCACTGACTACACATGTGATATAACGACCACTCGTCACATTTCATGATTTTTCGACTATATTTCCAATTTATATAATTTGAAAACGATTCGCGGGAAAGTGAGTGGACATGCGATCCGCCCTAAGATGTTCGAATTTTGGCACGTGGGCCTAGATTAGGACTAAACTCACACTAAAAAGCAAGAATATCATTTTTCCCGTCACATACATGCAATCCGTTTTGATGACTTGCGCTTCAAATTCGAAATATGCATAGAAATTCAAAACAAAGACCAAAATACATAAAATATAGTAAAAATTTGTCAAAAATCATACCAAAATTGCAAATCAATCTCTAGGTCATGTACCTTTACCAAATAAAAAAACTCAAAGCAAAAACAAAAAGAAAAATATTTATTTGCCGAGGGCCTGGTGGGACCCTCGGCAAAGAACGTTATGCCGAGGGCAGCCGGCCGGGCACAGATCTCCCCGTGTGCCGACGGCCAGGCTAGGCCCTCGGCAAAGGCCGGTCAACTGGGTTCTTAACGCAGCCAACCGGGGCGGGCGCCCTTGACGAGGGCACTCCGTTGCCGACGGCCCCCTTGATCCGGCCGTCGCAAAGGCGTGCCGTTACCCCCCGGTTCCCCGCAACACTTAGCCATTTGCAAATCCATCTCGCCCCCGGCCCCGCGCCCTCCCGCCGCCGCCACCGCCACCTCCACCTCCCGCCGCCGCCACCGCCACCTCCACCTCCCGCCGCCGGCTCGCCCGCCGCCGGTGCGCCCGCCGCCGGCTCGCCCGTGGCCGGCCGCCCCGTCACCGCCACCGCCACCGCGGGGTGCTCCTCGCCTCGCCACCGCCACCTCCCGCCGCCGGCTCATCCTCGGCTCCGCCACCGCCACCGCCCGCCGCCCCTCCCCCCGCCCGCCCTCCCTCCGCGCGCCGCCGCCACCCGCCGCCCCTCCCCCCCGCCCCCCTCTCTCCCCCCCCCGCCACCGCCCGCCACCGCCCGCCGCCCCCCGCCCGCCCTCCCTCCCCCCCCGCCGCCGCCCGCCGCCCCCCCCCCCGCCCGCCACCGCCCGCCCCCCCCACCCCCACCCGCACTCCCTCCCCGCCCGCGCCGCCGCCCGCCGCCCCTCCCCGCCCGCCCTCCCTCCCCGCCCGCCCCCGCCCGCCGCCCCCCTGCCCGCCCTCCGTCGTCGTCGTCCGCCCGAGCAAGGTGAGCCGAAACAGGAATGTGAGTAGTGGTAGAATGACTAGTGGTTGAATTAGCACTGCCTTGTTGAGTTCGATTAGAATGCATATATCACTAGTGATAGAATAACTACGGTAGAATTGGCCTTTGCCTTGTTTAGTTCGATTAGAATGCATATCTCCGTTGTCGGCCTTCGTGTCGAATGTTTAATTGCAGGTTTTGACACCTCACCGTGCGGGGGGAGGTCCGCCGAAATTTTGACCTAAGTTGTATATACATGCTTTTTTTCGAGAGATGGGCTAGTGGAAGGCAAGCCGAGTACCTCGACGACCTTGATCTTCTTCGTTGGCGTTGCGGATCTGCCTGCACTGCGGCGCCTTGTCACCGTCAGGCCCTAGGTATGAATAACCCGTCTTCTGGTCGTATGGTCGTAGATCGCGCAACCTAGTTAGGTGTCTCCCGTCCGAAAGTGATACGGCTGGAGGTATGCATTTCTGTGCATACCTCTGACCGTATCTATTTCGGATTGTCCACGGTTTTCGGACCGGCCCACGGATCCGTAGATGAGTTAGTTTCCATGTCCTGGTCCGATCTGAGGCAGAGTTTTGGCATCACCTTCTGTTGTTCTCTGGATACACAATCTCCATACTCGGACGTGTATCTGGAGAACAGCGGGGAGGTGCTGCCGAAATTCAGCCTCGATCGGATCGGGGCATGGAAACTAACTCATCTACGGATCCGCGGGTGGGATTAGGACCTATCCTCACCTATTAGACAGTAGGATCACGATGTACATGGATTTTATGGTTCGCATTCCTGTATGACAAAGGATGGAGGACCGTCAGTGGATGTACACCGGCCGGAGAAGTAAGCGTGATTTTGACGATGAATGGAAGGATAAGACCAATGGTTTCTTGGAATTTGCATGGGCCAATTCTCGTGGTCATTTGCTAGTTTGGTGTCCCCGCACAAAATGTGACAACAAGAGGAGAGTTAGCAAGGAGGATATGGGCCGACATCTTCCGTACAATGGATTTACCAAAGACTATACCGTGTGGATCTACCATGGTGAAGCACATCGTATGAGAGAGGAGGTGGTGAGACCACGCCTGGAGGGGTGTGATGATGATGCGGGGGTTGTAGACATGTTAGAAGATGCTCACCAAGCACTTTTCAATGACAACCGTGATAAGGAGGCGATGGAGGAGGAGGCAAAGTTGTTCTACAAGATGATGGACTCGGCAAAGATACCTCTTCATGACCACACCACCGTTTCGCAATTGGACGCCATTGGGCGGTTATTAGGGGTGAAATCCGAGTTAAACATCAGTCGAGCGAGGCTTCAATAGGTTGTTGGTCGTTGTTGGCTCCTTGCTTCCAAAGGGCCATTCACTACCAACGTCCATGTACGAGTCAACAACACTCTTCAAAGCACTTAAGATGCCGTATGAGCGAGATAGATGCTCGTGTGAATGGGTGTGTCCTTTTTAGGAAGAAACACGCGGATGCCACGCACTTGTCCAAAGTGCAAATCCTCGAGGTTCGAAGAGGTACCACTCGGGGATGGTCGGATGAAGCGGACCGATATCGCCCAAAAGATCGTACGGTATCTTCCGTTTGTGCCGAGGATCCAGCGACTTTACCAAGCGAGGAAACCCCCGCCAAACGGATGACATGGCATAAGCATGGCATACGGTATAGTCCGGACAAGATGGTACATCCATCGGATGGTGAAGCATGGCGGTACTTTGATGGACACCATCCCGAGAAAGCAGCGAGAGGCTCGTAATGTACGTGTTGCGCTGGCAACCAATGGGTTCAATCCTTATGGAATGAGTACCGCCCCTTACACATGTTGGCCCGTGTTCGTTGTACCCTTGAATCTCCCCCCCCCCCCCGGTGTCGCCTTCCAACGGGACACGATATTCATGTCCTTAATAATTCCTGGACACCCAGGGAGTAATATGGGTGTGTATATGGATCCTTTGTGGGATGAATTGATTAGTGCTTGGGAGGAAGGTGTATGGACATATGACCGAGCTGAAAGGTCATCCTTCAAGATGTATGTTTGGTACCAATACTCTATTCATGACTTCCCGGCGTATGGGTTGTTCTCAGCTGGTGTGTTCATGGAAAGTTCCCGTGCCCAATATGCAAGGAACGTTTGAGGTTCATCTCGGTTGCGTAAGGGTGCTAAGTATTCATCGTTCGACCAACATCGTCGGTTCCTACCTCTTGACCATCCATTCGGACAAGATAAGAAGAACTTCGAAAAAGGTGTTGTAGTGACACAACCTCGACCGCGAGATGCTTGTGCCGAGGTTCGTGCTCGGTAGAGGCTCTTGTGGCCAATGAAGGAGATGGTCGTTATGTGGGGTATGGTGAGCGGCATATGTGGAGCCATAAATCGGGCTTACAACGGCTCCCCTATCATGATGACCTTCTTGTGCCACATCACATTGACGTTATGCACACCGAGAAGAATATCGCAGGCACTTTTTTGCACACCGATGGACACCGAAAAGTCTAAGGATAATCCTAAGGCCAGAGTGGACATTGCAACACTATGTGATAGACCTAAGCTAGAGATGAGGCCTCCAGAAGGCCGCAAGAAATGGAGAAGACCCAAGGCCGATTATCTATTGTCCATTGAACAAAGGAGGGAAGTTCTTAAATGGATGAATGGGCTTAGGTTTCCAGATGGGTATGCACATAATGTGAAGAGGGGAGTAAATTTAACTACTATGCGAGTAAATGGCATGAAGAGTCATGACTACCATATATGGATCGAGCGGCTTCTTCCCACGATGGTTCGAGGCTTTGCCCCAGAGAATATATGGCAAGTGCCGGGCGAGTTGAGCTATTTCTTCCGCAGCTATGTGCGAAGGAGATATCTCGGACCGTATGTAGAGAGTTGGAGAAAGCGGCCCCCGTGTTACTATGTAAGTTGGAGAAAATCTTTCCACCCGGATTCTTCTTGCCAATGCGGCATATGATTGTGCACCTTCCATACGAGGTACGCATGGGTGGGCTCGTGCGGTACCATTGGTGCTACCCAATTGAGAGAACTCGAAGCTCGTACGCAAAAAATGTACAAATAAAGCCGGAATCGAGGCTTCGCTTGCGAGAGGCATACATTGTGGAGGAGGTGTCAAACTTCACGTAAAAGTACTATAAAGAGAACCTTCCTAGCGTGCATGATCACCCCCCTCGTTACAATGTCGCGGATAATCAATCCAAACTCGCTCTTTTCCAAGGCCAATTCGGAAGCGCGAGTGCATGTACCACCAAGCAACTCACCAATGAAGAGTGGCGTAGCATCATGCTATATGTGCCGCTCAACTCGCCGGAGGTTGAACCGTACAAACAAGAATTCCTCCGTGAGTTCCGGATCGCATCGAGGTTGCCGAGCCACACGAAGTTGATAATCTTATTTCGCAAGGTGCGGGCCAACAACGGCCCGATTTCATTTCATGGTTCGGGAGAAAGGCCCAAACCGATGTGTCCATCTCTAGTGAGTTGTGTCTTGTTGCATGTGGCCGTGACCTAAGGGTTAGGTCATTTACCGGTTATGATGTCAACGGATTTCGTTTCCACACGACGAGCTACGAAGAGAGTCGACCCAATAGAAGTACCACAAACAGCGGCGTGGTTACGATCGACACTGATGGGAAAGAATATCATGGAAGAGTACTGGAAATATACGAACTGTCATTTTATGGCGCCCCACATCTTAAACCTGTGATATTCAAATGTAATTGGTTCGATCCTGAACGTACTCGAAGGACCCCGGCCATCGGGCTTGTCGAAGTTCGACCGGATTCCGTGTATCCAAGATCTGATGTATACATTGTGGCCCAACAAGCCGTGCAAGTTTATTACCTTCCATACGCCCGCGCAGCAAAGATTACCTTATGGGTTGGCGAGGTTGTACGTAAAGTCGCGCCACATGGTAAACTACCCGTCCCCAACGATGAAGACTATAACTTGATAAACCCAAACACATATGAAGGAGAATTCTATCAAGAAGAGGGGCTGATTGGGAGCTTTGTGATAGACCTAACTACACCTATAGTAACGGAAGTAGACAATGAATTGGTCGAACACAATGAGGATGAAGATGAGGTGTATGACCCAAAGGACTTACAAATGCTTGAGCGATTGGACATGGAACATGAAGGAAACTTAGAGCCGTCGATTATCTTCATTATCCGGATAATTTTGACAGGTGATGACGAGCGTACGGACATACCGGCTAATCCCAACGATGATCCGATTACTTTTAATACATGTAATACTATGTTCTTTCGTATTCGTGTTTTCATTATTGTTATGCATGTCTAATTATTATTATGCATGTCATACTAATTATGTTTTGTTTATATGTTGATCACGGTGACCGAAAAAGATGGCAGGGCGGCCGGCGCGGAGGACGACGACCGGTACCACGGTGGAGGTAGACGAGGGCCGACGTCGGTGCCCTTGTCCACCTTTTACGGCCGCCTCACGGGGGCGGGGAAGAGGCGGAGGGGTCGCGAGAGGAGGACCGGGAGGGCCGGGGGGCCACCGTCGAGCCGACGGAGGCCGACGACGAGGTGGAGGGAGCCGACTGACGGTGCACCGGAGACCGAGGACGGCGCCTCGGGTGCGGGTTCCTCGGGGGAGGACGCTACGGCGGCCAAGGTCTACTTGCGAGGCCCCGCACGACTCCCTCAGCCCCCGCTCCCTCAGAACCGCCCAGTCATTCGCCCCCAAGGCCGAATGTAAGTAAATTTAGATGCCTAACTTCATTTTGATGCCTAACTTCATTTTGATTATCGAGTCACTAATATTTTGTTCGACATGTGCAGGAACTGGCTCGTTGTGTCGGGTGGCGACGCCCGCAAGCCTAACGGCATTGTCGGGCTTCTCTGTAGGCAGCACTACCCCGCATTGTCACGTACCACGGGCGGACCGAGCCGGCCTACACGTGGGGCCACTACTACCGGGGTGAAGACCGAGAGTTCACCCACACGGCGAGCGCGTGCCGAGGACGTTCGGGTAACTCTAGCAAATCACAAAGTTTCTCATTACATCACATTCGTTCCACTCAATCTTAACAAAATGATTTTGACATCGTATTTGTATGCGGACCTTCTTCGGATGTGAGGATGGAGAAGAGGAGAGAGCGGACATGTGCACCGAGGAACTCTTGCAAGAAGCGTGTCACGGACATGCATCACGAGGTAAAGCACCGGGCCGTCGTAACCTACTACGCGTTGGTGCTTGGTCAAAAGATAAGCAAGGAAGAAGCCAGAAGGACAATGTTGACCCGTGAGCAGTTTATTGAGGTACTTCAAGTGAAGCTATGTTTTGATATTAATTATGTTATGTTTCATCTTCTCATGTATCAATTACCTCGTGATGTGCAGGTTTGTCCCTGGTGGAGCCGCGCCAAGGCCGACGCGTGGGCAATGGAGGTGGACAAGTGGTTCACGGAGGAGTACCAGCAGGCGCACGACGCTGCACGAGAGCGACGTTTGATGATGGAGGGCCCATCACACCACCAAGGCCAGCGGAGCCTTCCAGCTGTGCCGAGCGTACTTGCACAGGGCACTCGGCACACCTGGGAAAACTGACCCCTCCTCTGGTGTTCCCAGCTGTGCCGAGCGTACTTGCACAGGGCACTCGGCACAGCTGGGAGCACCCCGATCCGGGTCTCTCAGCCTTGCCGAGCGTTGGCCGTCGGCAAAGATGTACTCTTTGCCGACGGCCTGGGGTGAGCCGTCGGCGCAGTTTGTTTTTTTAAAAAACAAACCTAAACCTCTGTGCCGACGGCCTAGCGTCCGGCCGTCGGCAAAGAGGATTCGAAAATCCGTCAGTTCGTAACGGTTACTTTTTTCCTCCGACGGCCCGCCGTGGGCTCTCGGCAGAGCCTTTGCCGATGGTCTTGACCTAAGGCCCTCGGCAAAGATCCTTGGCCGAGAAAAATTTTTCCGGGAGTACGGTGCCGAGTGCGGCCGTCGGCAAAGCCTTTGCCGACGGTTTCTAGGTCTTTGCCGACGGTTTCGGGCCCTCGGCAAAGGACCTGTTTCCAGTAGTGCCGTCTACAAGACCAGTCTATAGAGCGGTAATTTTGCAACAAAATCCCCCAGCGTGTCCCTACCAACGCCCCCCGCGTCGCTAGATCAAGCGACGAGGTCGTCCCGTTCCCCCGACGCCCAGGCGACACGCGACCGACGGGCTGTAGGCCGTCGTCTTCCACAGGCTATGAGGTGATGGATCCAGCATGCCCGCACTCGTGCCCGTGTCTTGGATCCCGCACGCCCCCACCAAATTCTCTACTGGCCCGCGCGCAGGAGCTTCCTCCGCCAAAAGCTCTGCCTGACTGCCTCCATGCGCAGAAGGGCAAAGGGTACGGCGATGGTGGCTGCATCGACCTTCACCGAGGAGATGTGGCCAAATTTAGAAGAATAGAGTATATCACCAAAGGAGATGCCTGCAAAAATTGGAGGTACCTGCAAGCCGCGCTGTACGTCAGCCCCGAACGGTCGTGCCGCCACTCCCCCTCGTACCCGCCCTCGCGCCCTCCCGTCCTCTAGCCCCGCTGCGCCCTCCCGTCCTCTAGCCCCGCTACGACGACTCCACTAGCTAGACACCGGAGGAGCAGCAGAAGAGGGGGCCTGCCGCCGGAGGAGCAGAGGAGCAAGATCGAGCAGCCCGGGCCCCATGGCGCACGGCGGAGAGCATCGCCACCGAAAAGGCAGAGAGAGAGGGGCGAGACAGAGATGGATCGAGACATAGATGGTTGTGTGTTGTTGCAGAGGTCGGAGATAATTCTATTTTCTAAAGAAGGAAACTACTTATCACTAAAGGAATAATTAGCCAGATATACCTACTTGTGTTAAGTCCAAGACTCGTACCCAGGTGGCTGGACAACTTCCTTTGAATGGATTAAAGCAAATGAGCTGCTCTCGATTTTGAATCATACACTACTGGAAACAGGTCCTTTGCCGAGTGCCCGAAACCGTCGGCAAAGACGTATAAATCGTCGGCAAACGCTTTGCCGACGGCCGCACTCGGCACCGTACTCCCGGAAAAAATTTTCTCGGCCAAGGATCTTTGCCGAGAGCCTTAGGTCAAGACCCTCGGCAAAGGCTCTGCCGAGAGCCCACGGCGGGCTGTCGGAGGAAAAAAGTAACCGTTACGAACTGACGGATTTTCAAATCCTCTTTGCCGACGGCCGGACGCTAGGCCGTCGGCACAGAGGTTTAGGTTTGTTTTTAAAAAAAAAACAAACTGCGCCGACGGCTCACCCCAGGCCGTCGGCAAAGATTACATCTTTGCCGACGGCCAACGCTCGGCAAGGCTGGGAGACCCAGATCGGGTGCTCCCGCTGTGCCGAGTGCCTCGTGCAAGTACGCTCGCACACCCGGGAACACCGAGAGGAGGTGTCAGTTTTCCCCGTGTGTGCCGAGCGTCGGCACGGAACCCTCGGCAAAGACTGCTTTGCCGACGGCTGCGCTCGGCAAAGCGGTCATCCTTTGTTTATTTTTTTTTGCTTCCAAATTGCAACCAAATGCATATCCCCTGCAAACACACATATATCACCTGCAAACACACATGCAGCAGCACATATCACATATATATCACATCCATAAGTCCACACATCACAATAGTTCACACATCCACAAGTTCACACATCCACACAAGTCCACAAATCCACATAACATCCACAAGTCCATCGAAACAAGTCCATGGTAGATCCACGGAGCCTACGGTGACTGCTCGGGCGGCGGGAAGGGTGTGAAAGCTGGCATCTGAGTGACGGGCGAGTGGTGGACTTGATCGCCACTTGGAGCCTGCTGATTTGAACCCGCCGAGAAAGGCTGCACAAAGGAGACAAGATTGCAAGTGTTAGATATGATTAGCCACAAAACAAGAAAATCTTTGGTATCATACTCACAGGACTACCGAGAACTTGCGGCGTAGGATACACCTGTGGAGCGATCGGAGTGATAGGAGCTAGGAGCCCTGGTGGTAGAGCCATAACACCTGACGTCGCCAGGAACCTAGTAAGTTCCTCGAACTTACTCGCCATTGCCTGCTGCTGAGCCCGCTCTCCGTGCTAGGCCGCTCCGCTAGCCGCCGACGTAGACTCTGCTCCTCTGCTAGCTCGACCTAGAACATTTAACTTAAATGTTTCAGTAATGCAAATCTAAGAATGTGTTTCAACATTAATATACCATGTTTAGTGGATAGTGCATACCTCAAGGACGTTCAACCGGCCCATCCCCACGCTCGGTCGTGCCCGTATCTGGGGGTCAGACTCCGTCCTCCGTGCCTGGACGTCGGAAAGTCTCAAGCTGGAACTGGGCGTCGATGATGCCATCGCCAATCCACAACCTCCCGTGCTTCTTTCCTCCACCCAAGGCCATGACTATGTCCGTATCAATGTCATGCTCGCTCGGGTTGTAGTCTTCCCCGTACTTGTGCTTACATGCCTCCGTGTACTCGGCAATGCGGCGGCCGAAAGACGGGTTGCTTCGTATGCCTCCGCCCGTCGCTCACGCTGTAGGACACATCGGACGTCGCCTTGGCCTTGTGTGCCATGCACAAGGCATCGAAGTCCGAGCATTCCCTTCCAGGATGTGCCTTTTGCTGCAAGAAAAGTAGGACGAAGATTAGTGTGATGAAACAAGTTTGAGCCTTTGCCGACTTTGAAAGAAAGGCGTACCCATAGCTCCTTGTACTCTGGAAGGCTCCGCTGGCCTTGGTGGTGTGATGGGCCCTCCATCATCAAACGTCGCTCTCGTGCAGCGTCGTGCGCCTGCTGGTACTCCTCCGTGAACCACTTGTCCACCTCCATTGCCCACGCGTCGGCCTTGGCGCGACTCCACCAGGGACAAACCTGCACATCACGAGGTAATTGATACATGAGAAGATCAAACATAACATAAGTAATATCAAAACATAGCTTCACTTGAAGTACCTCAATGAACTGCTCACGGGTCAACATTGTCCTTCTGGCTTCTTCCTTGCTTATCTTTTGACCAAGCACCAACGCGTAGTAGGTTACGACGGCCTGGTGCTTTACCTCGTGATGCATGTCTGTGACACGCTTCTTGCAAGAGTTCCTCAGGCACATGTCCGCTCTCTCCTCTTCTCCATCCTCACATCTGAAGAAGGTCTGCATACAAATACGATGTCAAAATCATTTTGTTAAGATTGAGTGGAACGAATGTGATGTAATGAGAAACTTTGTGATTTGCTAGAGTTACCCAGAACGTCCTCAGCACGCGCTCTGCCGTGTGGGTGAACTCTCGGTCTTCACCCTGGTAGTAGTGGCCCCACGTGTAGGCTGGCTCAGTCCGCCCGTGGTACGTGACAATGCCGGGGTAGTGCTGCCTATAGAGAAGCCCGACAATGCCGTTGGGCTTGCGGGCGTCGCCACCCGACACAACGAGCCAGTTCCTGCACATGTCGAACAAAATTAGTGACTCGATAATCAAAATGAAGTTAGGCATCAAAATGAAGTTAGGCATCTAAATTTACTTACATTCGGCCTTGGGGGCGAATGACTGGGCGGTTCTGAGGGAGCGGGGGCTGAGGGAGTCGTGCGGGGCCTCGCAAGTAGACCTTGGCCGCCGTAGCGGCCTCCCCGAGGAACCCACACCCGAGGCGCCGTCCTCGGTCTCCGGTGCACCGTCAGTCGGCTCCTCCACCTCGTCGTCGGCCTCCGTCGGCTCGACAGCGGCCCCCCGGCCCTCCCCGGTCCTCCTCTCCGACCCCTCCGCCTCGTCCTGCCCCTGTGAGGCGCTGTAAAAGGTGGACAAGGGCACCTGACGTCGGCCCTCGTCTACCTCCACCTCTGGTACTGGTCGTCGTCCTCCGCGACGGCCGCCTGCCATCTTTTTCAGTCACCTGTGATCAACATTAAAACAAAACATAATTAGTATGATATGCATAATAATAATGAGACATGCATAACAATAATGAAAACACGAATACGAAAGAACATAGTATTACATGTATTAAAAGATGTCTGGATCATCGTGGGGATTAGCTGGTATGTCTGTACGCTCGTCATCACTGTCAAAATTATCCAGATAATGAAGATAATCTGACAGCTCTAAGTTTCCTTCATGTTCCATGTCCAATCGCTCAAGCATTTGTAAGTCCTTTGGGTCATACACCTCATCTTCATCCTCATTGTGTTCGACCAATTCATTGTCTACTTCCGTTACTATAGGTGTAGTTAGGTCTATCACAAAGCTCCCAATCACCCCTCTTCTTGATAGAATTCTCCTTCATATGTGTTTGGGTTTATCAAGTTATAGTCTTCATCGTTGGGGACGGGTAGTTTACCATGTGGCGCGACTTTCTCGTACAACCTCCTAACCCATAAGGTAATCTTTGCTCGGCGAGGGCGTATGGAAGGTAATAAACTTGCACGGCTTGTTGGGCCACAATGTATACATCGGATCTTGGATACACGGAATCCGGTCGAACTTCGACAAGCCCGATGGCCGGGGTCCTTCGAGTACGTTCGGGATCGAACCAATGACATTTGAATATCACGGGTTTAAGATGTGGGGCGCCATAAAATGACGGTTCGTATATTTCCAAGACTCTTCCATGATATTCTTTCCCATCGGTGTCGATCGTAACCACGCCGCCGTTTGTGGTACTTCTATTGGGTCGACTCTCTTCGTAGCTCGTCGTGTGGAAACGAAATCCGTTGACATCATAACCGGTAAATGACCTAACCCTTAGGTCACGACCACATGCAACAAAGACACAACTCACTAGAGATGGACACATCGGTTTGGGCCTTTCTCCCGAACCATGAAATGAAATCGGGCCGTTGTTGGCCCGCACCTTGCGAAATAAGGTTATCAACTTCGTGTGGCTCTGGCAACCTCGATGCGATCCCAGAACTCACGGAGGAATTCTTGTTTGTACGGTTCAACCTCCGGCGAGTTGAGCAGCACATATAGCATGATGCTACGCCACTCTTCATTGGTGAGTTGCTTGGTGGTACATGCACTTGCGCTTCCGAATTGGCCTTGGAAAAGACTGAGTTTGGATTGATTATCCGCGACATTGTAACGAGGGGGGTGATCATGCACGCTAGGAAGGTTCTCTTTATAGTACTTTTCTCGTGAAGTTTGACACCTCCTCCACAATGTATGCCTCTCGCAACCGAAGCCTCGATTCTGGCTTTATTTGTACATTTTTTGCATACGAGCTTCAGAGTTCTCTCAATTGGGTAGCACCAATGGTACTGCACAGGCCCACCCATGCGTACCTCGTATGGAAGGTGCACAATCATATGCTGTATTGGCAAGAAGAATCCAGGTGGAAAGATTTTCTCCAACTTACATAGTAACACAGGGGCCGCTTTCTCCAACTCTCTACATACGGTCCGAGATATCTCCTTCGCACATAGGCTGTGGAAGAAATAGCTCAACTCGCCAAAGACTTGCCATATATTCTGCGGGACAAAGCCTCGAACCATCGTGGGAAGAAGCCGCTCGATCCATACATGGTAGTCATGACTCTTCATGCCATTTACTCGCATAGTAGTTAAATTTACTCCCCTCTTCACATTATGTGCATACCCATCTGGAAACCTAAGCGTCTTCATCCATTTAAGAACTTCCCTCCTTTGTTCAATGGACAATACATAATCGGCCTTGGGTCTTCTCCATTTCTTGCGGCCTTCGGAGGCCTCATCTCTAGCTTAGGTCTATCACATAGTGTTGCAATGTCCACTCGGCCTTAGGATTATCCTTAGACTTTTCGGTGTCCATCGGTGTGCAAAAAAGTGCCTCTCGCGATATTCTTCTCGGTGTGCATAACGTCAATGTGATGTGGCACAAGAAGGTCATCATGATAGGGGAGCCGTTGTAAGCCCGATTTATGGCTCCACATATGCTGCTCACCATACCCCACATAACGACCATCTCCTTCATTGGCCACAAGAGCCTCTACTCGAGCACGAACCTCGGCACCGGTCGGCATACGCGGTCGAGGTTGTGTCACTACAACACCTTTTCGAAGTTCTTCTTATCTTGTCCGAATGGATGGTCAAGAGGTAGGAACCGACGATGTTGGTCGAACGATGAATACTTAGCACCCTTCGCAACCAGATGAACCTCAAACGTTCCTTGCATATTGGGCACGGGAACTTTCCATGAACACACCAGTCGAGAACAACCCATACGCCGGAAGTCATGAATAGAGTATTGGTACCAAACATACATCTTGAAGGATGACCTTTCGGCTCGGTCGTATGTCCATACACCTTCCTCCCAAGCACTAATCAATTCATCCCACAAAGGATCCATATACACACCCATATTACTCCCCGGTGTCCGGGAATTATTAAGGACATGAATATCGTGTCCCGTTGGAAGGCGACACCGGGGGGGGAGATTCAAGGGTACAACGAACACGGGCCAACATGTGTAAGGGGCGGTAATCATTCCATAAGGATTGAACCCATCGGTTGCCAGCGCAACACGTACATTACGAGCCTCTGCTGCTTTCTCAGGATGTTGTCCATCAAAGTACTGCCATGCTTCACCATCTGATGGATGTACCATCTTGTCTGGACTATACCGTATACCATGCTTATGTCATGTCATCTGTTTGGCAGTTTCCTCAGTTTGGTAAAGTCGCTGGATCCTCGGCACGAACGGAAGATACCGTACGATCTTTTGGGCGATATCAGTCCGCTTCATCTGACCATCCCCCCCGCGTACCTCTTCGAACCTCGAGGATTTGCACTTTGGACAGTGCGTGGCATCCGCGTGTTCCTTCCTAAAAAGGACACACCCATTCACACAGGCATCTATCTGCTCATATGGCATCTTAAGTGCTTTGAAGAGTGTTGTTGACTCGTACATGGACGTTGGTAGTGAATGGCCCTTTGGAAGCAAGGAGCCAACAACGACCAACAACCTATTGAAGCTGCTCGACCGATGTTTAACTCGGATTTCACCCCTAATAACCGCCCAATGGCGTCCAATTGCGAAACGGTGGTGTGGTCGTGAAGAGGTATCTTTGCCGAGTCCATCATCTTGTAGAACAACTTTGTCTCCTCCTCCATCGCCTCCTTATCACGGTTGTCATTGAAAAGTGCTTGGTGAGCATCTTCTAACATGTCTACAACCCCCGCATCATCATCACACCCCTCCAGGCGTGGTCTCACCACCTCCTCTCTCATACGATGTGCTTCACCATGGTAGATCCACACGATATAGTCTTTGGTAAATCCATTGTACAGAAGATGTCGGCCCATATCCTCCTTGCTAACTCTCCTCTTGTTGTCACATTTTGTGCAGGGACACCAAACTAGCAAATGACCACGAGAATTGGCCCATGCAAATTCCAAGAAACCATTGGTCTTATCCTTCCATTCATCGTCAAAATCACGCTTACTTCTCCGGCCGGTGTACATCCACTGACGGTCCTCCATCCTTTGTCATACAGGAATGCGAACCATAAAATCCATGTACATCGTGATCCTACTGTCTAATAGGTGAGGATAGGTCCTAATCCCACCCACGGATCCGTAGATGAGTTAGTTTCCATGCCCCGATCCGATCGAGGCTGAATTTCGGCAGCACCTCCCCCGTCGTTCTCCGGATACACGTCCGAGTATGGAGATTGTGTATCCGGAGAGAACAACAGGAGGTGATGCCAAAACTCGCCTCGGATCGGACCAGGACATGGAAACTAACTCATCTACGGATCCGCGGCCGTCCGAGAGAACGTGGACAATCCGAAACGGATACGGTCGGAGGTATGCACGTAAATGCATACCTCCGGCCGTATCTCTTTCGGACGGGGAGACACCTAACTAGGTTGCGCGATCTACGACCATACGACCGAGAAGACGGGTTATTCATACCTAGGGCACGACGGTGACAAGGCGCCGCGGTGCGGGCGGTCCGCAACGCCAACGAAGAAGATCAAGGTCGTCGAGGTACTCCGGCTTGCCTTCCACTAGCCCATCTCTCGAAAAAAAGCATGTATATACAACTTAGGTCAAAATTTCGGCGACACCTCCCCCCGCACGGTGAGGTGTCAAAACCTGCAATTAAACATTCGACACGAAGGCCGACAACAGAGATATGCATTCTAATCGAACTCAGCCCGACAGTGCCAATTCTACTAGTAGTTATTCTATCACTAGTGATATATGCATTCTAATCGAACTCAACAAGGCAGTGCTAATTCAACCACTAGTCATTCTACCACTACTCACATTCCTGTTTGGGCTCACCTTGCTCGGGCGGACGACGACGACGGAGGGCGGGCAGGGGGGGCGGCGGGCGGTGGCGGGCGGGGGGAGGGAGGGCGGGCGGGGGAGGGGCGGCGGGCGGCGGCGGGCGGGGGGAGGGAGGGCGGGCGGGGGGGGCGGGCGGTGGCGGGCGGGGGGAGGGAGGGCGGGCGGGGGGGGGGGCGGCGGGCGGCGGCGGGCGGGGGGGAGGGAGGGCGGGCGGGGGAGGGGCGGCGGGCGGGGGAGGGGCGGCGGGCGGTGGCGGTGGCGGAGCCGAGGAGGAGCCGGCGGCGGGAGGTGGCGGTGGCGCAGGGCGAGGAGCACCGGCGGTGGCGGTGGCGGTGACGGGCGGCGGCCCGGCGGCGGGCGAGCCGGCGGCGGGGAGGTGGAGGTGGCGGAGGCGGCGGCGGGGAGGTGGAGGTGGCGGTGGCGGGAGGGCGCGGGGCCGGGGCGAGATGGGTTGTGCAAATGGCTAAGTGTTGCTGGGGCCGGGGGGTAACTGCACGCCTTTGCCGACGGCCAGATCAAGGGGGCCGTCGGCAAATAGTGCCCTCGTCAAAGGCCCGCCCCCCGTTGACTGCGATGAAAACCCAGTTGACCTGCCTTTGTCGAGAGCCTAGCCTGGCCGTCGGCACACAGAAGCCTGTGCCGACGGCCTGCGCTCGGCAGACGGTTCTTTGCCGAGGGCGCCACCAGGCCCTCGGCAAAGAAATATTTTTCTTTTTGTTTTTGCTTTAAGTTTTTTTCTTTGGTAAAGGTACATGACCTAGAGATTGATTTGCAATTTTGGCATGATTTTTGACAAATTTTTACTATATTTTATGTATTTTGGTCTTTGTTTTGAATTTCTATGCATATTTCGAATTTGAACTGCAAGTCATCAAAACAGTGCATGTATGTGACGGGAAAAATGATATTCTTGCTTTTTAGTGTGAGTTTAGTCCTAATCTAGGCCCACGTGCCAAAATTCGAACATCTTAGGGCGGATCGCATGTCCACTCACTTTCCCGCGAATCGTTTTCAAATTATATAAAATGGAAATATAGTCGAAAAATCACGAAATGTGACGAGTGGTCGTTATATCACATGTGTAGTCAGTGGTAAAAACCTGGAATGATTTCGTGCATGTTTCCGTTCACCTGAGCACAACCCAGGAGATCTCCTAGACATTGTCCAGGTTTGTGCTAAGGACATCTCCAGGTTTGAATAACTGAAAGCAGCAAAATAAAATTTACAGTTGTTTAAATACTCCTATGTGCTACCCCTAATACTCCATCCTCTGATATACGTATGTTGTTCCCTACCGTGGACATGGAGCCATGTAAGAAAAAGGTTGCCGTCTTCAACTTTTGATGCTGACAATTTACATAGGTGCATCTAGTACAACACATAAAACATTAAAACTATTGGAAAAAGGTAAAAGATTATTAAAAGCATCTCTAGTCTTTTAAAAATTGAAATCAGCATATACATGTACTTCAGGTGCTGACATGTATTGCAAAGTTAAACTCCTTCCAATTCAGTTCATACAAAATTCATAAAATCCGAGTGTGCATGCACTAATGCAGCAAAAACATTTATTTGTGCTGCCATCATAACTCATGATCGAGTACTAGCCATGAGTCCATGACCCATAACATGCATGCATGCATGCACCAAGGCGCTGCCAATGCAAGCGCTCTCCCACTCCCTGCATGCTGCTGATACGGTGATACCCCACGTTGCTACAGTAGTAGCACAGGGATTGCTGCAGTGGTAGCACAGGGATGTAGTACTCCAGTGCATGTGCATGTGCATGTGCATGTGCATGTGTATGTGTATCGCTGCAGAGTGTGGAAGCACATGTGTTGCGAGCGTATCAGTGCCGCACCGCAGTGTGTTTGGATTGGTCAGCGTGGTCGCGTGGGGTGTGGTGTGGATCAAGCTGCTGGCTTCGGAGAGATACTACGCCAAAAAGTAGCCAAGCCAAACCGTGTAGGCTCATAGGCGTATAGCTACTGGCCAGTGTTGGCCTATTGATTGGGCATGCAATCGGCAGTCCAGCTAGGGTGAAATCAATTCCCCCAAAACATTACATCCCACCCATCAAAACATCACATCACCTCTCACTATTCATCTGACGCAACGGTGTATTTGCCTACCGCTTTTGGCTCAAATGGGCAAACCGAACGCAGCCTAACTCTATGCTCTCCTCAAGAAAAGATCATTAGTTGAGTTCAGTTCATCAAATTAGTGCAAAAAAGATACGCAAATGTACTGTTGCGTCACATGAATAATGAGAGATAATATGATGAATGATGAGATGTTTTAAAAGAATTGAGGGGACTTTTAGAAGGACTGAACGCAGACTCTAGTGTGATGAGGACTAATTTTTAGTCGCCGATCGAATCAATAGGGACCGTCATATTCTGCGTTCGATTTGCCCAATTGGCCCAAATTAAAAGCGGTACGCAAATGCACTGTTGCGTCAGATAAATAGTGAGAAGTGATGTGATGTTTTGGAAGATGTGATGGGATGTTTTGGGGAGAATTGAGAGTCAAATTGGCTATCCGAACGCAAATGCATAGTAGCTTCTTGGATACCACGACAGCATGCATGTACCGATGTACATCAACAAGATGTACGTGTATATATATAGTAGGCATTTTGTTGTACCTAGCTAGTCGTGTTAATTGTGAGTTGTGTGACGGTCAGGCAACAGTTTGATCAAGTTATAGGAGGCCAAAGTTTGATGAAGCCCCAGGCAGTGAATAATACACACGTACGATGCGTGCACGCGTAACCGCGTACGCACTTGAAGCTCAGAACATATGGAATGGAATCGATCGATTTCTTTAGATCGCAGCATCATCGATCTCTCTGCACGATCGACCGCATCGTGTTTTGATCTCGGAGCCCGGCCCTGCCGCCGACCAGCTTGAGATAAATCGGGCACAATAATGTCGGTCGGCAACAGTTGGTGACTTGGTGCAGCGAGGAGCGAAGCAGGTGCCTTTATTAATTAAAGCGTGTCCGCGTTCAGGGAGAGGCATGCATACGCATGCTGTCTGCTTTGCATGGAACCGGACGACATGCAAACGAAATCGACCCACATCCATTCGCAATCTTCCGCTCGCTCATTTAATGTGGAATAAGTAGAACTAAATTAGTCAATGCAAGTCGACATGGCATTATCAATTTGTTCAGAACTTCCCTCTTTTCCTTGATCGATGAAACAAGAAGCCAGTGCTGCCCGTCCACACTACATGGAATGGGTCGGTCCATTGATGACATTGCATCGGATCACTCTAGCTAGCTGCAGCTACTAACGTCTGCAGACACTATACGGCACGCCTGCTGGGGATTTCAACTCAACTTAAGGCGCGCGCGCGGGCGGCGTGCACAAAAGCAGCAGGGCACCCTAAAAGGAAAGTGCATGAATGCGCAATATTCACAGCAGCTAGCGTCCGTTATACGAGTAGTTAGTAAAAATGGTGGACGAATTTTTCATCTCCAGGGGAAAAGACTATCACCTCTTAGCAGATTCACTCTAGAGATTCACCTCTTAGCCTATAGTATATTTTTCTGTTGTAACATGTTTCTTCTTAAGGTGCTAGTGAAGCGAGCCGGCCAGCCGATGAGTACTGCTTGTCCACACGGCATGGGGAATGGATCGATCCATCAATGACGACATCGCATCGATCAGTGTCATCACCAGCTCTAGCTGCTGTAGTCTGTGCACACACTATACGACGACACAGCTCCAACCGGGGATTTCAACTCAACGCGGCGCAGCTAGGAGATCGAGCAGCATGCATATGCATGCAAGACGATCGATCGCGTGAGCTGCGTGCACAAAAACAGCAGGGCCGCAGGGCACCGTAAGAGGAAAGTGCATCATCAATGCACAACATTTATCAGCAGCTAGCTACCGATCGTGAATTCTTTTGTTTTTTTTTTTTTGAAAAGTTAATTATTACTAGCATGCAGGGACCAGCTATATATGGATATGATCGAGGCGGCCGTGCATCTCGTACGCATTACATGATGATGTGTAGGCATCAAATGCAAATGCAAGTGATCATCGATCATCTCGGAATAACTTACCGTACGTGCGTCGTCGCTGATGAACTCGTGGGGCAATAATGGCCTGCCTGCGCTATATATATAAGGCCAACCTCTCCCTCTCGTCTCTAGCTAGCTCTCTCAGCTCCTCCATCCTGAGGAACCTCGTCTGAAGCGCTAGTATTATAGCATCCGTGTGGAGGTGGAGCAAGAGGACGGAGGGGTCGGCCGCCACAAGATCGACCACGCACGAAGCCGCAGTAGCCATCAGCATCTTCCGGACGAACGAAGAAGATGGCTGATGAGGTGCCTGCACCAGCCGCCGGGTAGGCATTTTCTCGCTGCGGTCACTCGCAAATCGTAGTGCTCTCAGTTGGATCGTCGCTTGCTCATCTAGCTAGGAGTCGATCGTCTCTTCACATATATAATACCCAGCTCTGTTAGTTTTAGCTTGCTCTAGCAGCTAGGAGGTCAGCTAGGATTGGGTGTTGCTCAATAATCAAGGCGCACCTGGCGTAGGCCAGCTAGGATTGGGTTTACTTCGTGATCGTGCATGTCCTGTAATTATATATGATTGGTATTATAAGTTCACCCAGCTGTTAATTATTTTTTCAGTTTGATCAGAGTGTGTCTAGCTATGCGTCAGTGTTGCCCACTGCACTTTACTACTAGCTAGCTAGCTAGTACCATGTGTTACCTTAGTTCATTAAAAAAGAAAGGCGATGTTTTGTTTAATTACACTATGAGGCATTGTGGTTAAGACATGACAGCTACTACATACGTACACAGTTTAATGTTGAATGCCCATGTACGTTTTGGCAGGGGCGACGCCGCCGCCCTCCCCCTCCCGTACGAGAGCGTCGTCGCAAGGGCAGTGTTCCAGAGAAACCACGCGTCGGTGGTGAGGCTGCGGGTCTCTTTTGTAACCGGCAAGGATGGCATTGATCGCTTCGGATGTTGCACCGGCTTCGTCGTGCTCAGCAACGCCCGCCAACAAATGGTGATAATGTCGTGCAGCCACTCGTTCGCGAACTGGGACAGCGAAACATATGTGGAAGTCATGTTCCACGACGGCGGGAAGGCACTAGCTAGCAGATGTGGCGTTCGTCAGGAAGCACAAGGAGCTGGCCCTCCTTGTCGTGAATTTTTCTGCCAGCACTGAGTTGAGTGGGTTCTCGAACCCTGATGGTCGCTATCCTCAAGTGGCCTTCGCGCACGCCGATGCATGCGCGCAAGGGGGACTTCTTGGTGATGCTTGGGTACCCGACCACCAGCAGCTCAGAAGATGATCTTGAGTTGGGAACTTTCCATGGCTCGGTCACGTACGTAAGCGCGCGCTGATCTCTCTAGCTCGTGCTTGTTTATTTATCTGTATCTCCAATTCTCCATCATATCCATCCATCTTAGATAATCAAGTAAGTACAGTACCTGTCGCTATATCTGTATTTGCAGGAACGAGACCACCATTATCAAAACTGGAAAGAAGGATGAGCCCGGTCTTGAACTCTTGTCTGCTGACTACCCTGCTGCTCCCGGCGCATCGGGCTCACCCGTCTTTGGAGTTGACGGGGACGATCATAGGGTGGCAGGCCTCTGTAAAGGTGGACGCAAAGGTGTAGCTTATACTGTCCCCGCGAGCTGCATCCGCGACGCGCTCAAGACAGCCCGAGGAGCAACCGGCTGGGTAATAGCACCACTTGTACCTCCTCTCAACAACTAAAAGTAGAAATTTTAATTGAAAGCAGATTCACACGCACACCCGATCGATCAGTACTGAATTTATTTTTAATTTTCTCTACCAGCCTGAGAACGCGACCATTCTCGAGATGCTACAACTCTGGTTGGCAAGCAGCATGGTGCCGCCGCCGCAGCCGGCGGGCGATCCAGCTGCCGCCACAGACGCAGGGCGCGCGCGTCCCCGCCGGGGCACCCCCGGTTCAGGCGTAGCAGGACCATCGTCATCCAAAGGGTAACCCTCTCGCAGCCTCACTCCACCGCGATCTCCTTCTTACAGGGTTGCAGCTATCTAGTATACTACTTCTTCCGTTCCAAATTGTAGGTCGTTTTGGCAAATCTAGGTTCATAGTTAGTAGTATGTATTTAGACATAAGTATATATCTATATACATACTACTAATTATGAATCTTAAAATGCCAAAACGACTTATAAATTGGAACGGAGTAGTACATATATAATGAAGATCATGCATGCATGGAAAGTTAATTTGGACACAGTCACACAGATACAGTAAGATTAAATAGACACTAGTACACTACTGCAGGATAGGGCCGTAAAGGATGGTCGGATCGGTTCGGAGGAGGAGCGAGGAAGAATTCCTGCTGAAATGACCATTCTTGGAGTGGACAACGAAGCTCATTATCTATCTACATCGATCTCTATATGACCGTGATGCTAACTTTTGGTAATCGATCAACTTTTAATGCCCGGACTGCTAGTTTGTATTAGTACTAGTTAGCAATTACTACTACTTGTAACTGTACTACTAATTAAGAAGATGCCAGCTCATAGGCTGATGGCTGATTTAGCTCGTGCCGTGGGCATGGCATGAAAAACTATATGCTGCATGCATTTAATATATATGACGTTTAGTTCCGAAGCACTCCTTCCAATTATGCTAAAAAAAAGTGCTCCTTCCAATTCAACGAAGAGCATAATTAGTAGTATAAATAATTGTTGGATTGGGCATAATGAAGAGCACAAGGAATGCATATAGAATGTATATCTAGGCAAGACACATGCTGTGAGCAAGGATTTTCCACACACACACACGTACACACACATTACATGATGACAACGAGAACTCATCTCCCATTCAACCAGTGCGCGCTGCAAGATTTGGTACGGCAACCCCTGGAGCATTGCACTCAAGGCTCCCTGTCTGGCCGGCCAGTCATGAAGAGCCAACTTGATTGGCGTTCAAATCAAGGGCCCGGAGACTAGCAATTTGTCTATGGCATGGGCATGACAGATACAGCGACGCAAAGTGGCACGTCCATGGGGCAAAATCCATCATGTACGTACTCCAGAAAAAGATACGGCACCGGCCAACAACTTTTCAGATTGTAGTGCACTGTTTGCAACCATTTGCATCACCAATTCCAGTAACGCCCACCGTAGACATTCATCTCCGCGCCTACTTCGGTGAGGAACCAGGGTCAGGTCTTCCTCGCCTTCTTTGAAGAGGGACCAACTCACTCCTCTTTGTCTTCTTTGGCAAGGGACCAGCATCACTCTTCTTCGTCCACTTTTGAAGCAGAGTTCTCCTGAATTTGCCCAGAAGGCTTGACATTGACTCCTGCAGATCACAACCATGCATGGCATGGGGTTAAAGACCAGAAATTCACACACTTTCTTTTACTGATGAAGGGCACATATTATCACCTCACTGTTTGCTCCCTCAGCTAGCTTAGCCAGCTCTTTCTTCAGCTCTTCAAGTCTCATCCCAAAGTTCACAGTTGCTGTGTCCTTCGAGCGGGCAATAGTTATCCCAAGTATTTTACCAAACCGGTTAACAACTGGGGCTCCAATCAAACCATCTCCGATTGGACATGAATGGATGAAAGTCCGTAGTGGGTGTATTTTCCACATTATCTTTGGACTATTGCAAACACTGGCATGAATTGGATAAAAGAGTTATTAAAGTAGAAGCAACAGAAACACATATGTGCACAATTCTAAAGAATAAATGTGTACCAAATGTTCCCGCCAGGCATAATTTCTTCCAAGTTGTCAGTGAAACACCCGACTGTCCACACTGGTTCTGATTTGTTAGGATTTTCCTCAAATGAAGCATCTGAGGTAACTGGCGCAACTTCAACAGCACCATCATATCCAGATATAACCAATCCAGATAGGAAAGTGCCTTTCAGAACAAACTCTGTCTCAAGATTCTTCTGACCAGCAAATCCAGCTAGAATTCGATACTCTTCTGGGTTGCAGCTCATTGTTGTAATAATACCAATACAACCCGGAGCATCATCATAGCATACTATAACTCCAGTTCCAAGATAAGCTATTTCATTGCTATTCCTTCGGATTGCTACCAGCTCAACAACAGACCCTGATAGTTCCTCATGAAGTGACCTTACAAAGTCAGCAGTGTAAGCTCGTGACTGCAAAATTTCAAACTCCAAATTACCACCAAATTTAACTTCATAGGACCATTTACAAAAAAAAGTTTCCAGTAGCAACAGATAAATAATAGCATACCTACCAAAACTTTAAAAGACTTAATAGTCACTTATCTGACCCACTATATTATCTTAATTCATATATAAATAAGCCGTTTACACAATAGAAAGAAGGCAACTTGACGAGTCAATAGACTCAAATCAAAGTAAGATATGATTAAATTATAAGCAAAATATATCATGTGCGCAGTTCAGCATTCCAACTATAACCTACATAGTATACAAAATAATGTTTTAATCAGGCAATGAGGTTATCTAGCAACTTAGACAACGAAAATACTAGATAAGAACACTTGCCATGTTTGAAGAAGTACCAACAGCAATTTTGATATTAGCATGACAGGCAAAAGCACCTGCTGCAAGGTGCAACTCTGGATTCTGGAATGCCTATAGAGCTTATTTTGAAGACTTGATAAGAGTTGCCTGCAAGAATTATTAGTGCTTTAGCTTACCATAAACACAAGATAACCTAGCATAAAAAAGAGAATTAGTCTTCAAGCCTACATCTAACATTAGCCTTATTAAGCCATTGTCGATAGAATTAATGGCCAAGCATCATATAAGCAACATCAAGAGAAAAGAAATATGTAAACACTATACATAGCAGGACACCAGGCCCTTATATTTGTTGCACCTGAGAATACCGTTAATATCTTAAAATTGATCTGATAAACAATAGGCACAACCTGTAGCACAGTATATGACAGTTGTCTCGCTGTTCCTTACACCCAAGTAATAAGACATTTAACATAACTAGTTAGGTGCCCGTGCGTTGCTACGGAACACATAGTACTATAATGACATATGTATAAGCACAAGAAACATTTAAATATAAAACATCAACTTCATTTATATCATAATTTAAGAACATATACTGCAGCCGTGATGATTGAAACATAAAATTACATAAATCTCAAATAAAGATAAATAGTTACAACGCCATAATGTAAGAACATATATAATCATTTAATGTTTCCGATGCACGAGAAACAAGATTACAAAGGACACAAACGTAAGGATGTAATAGTTGTGCAAAACATAAGATAATACCTTGTCATCAAATGAGGACCTCTCTGTAGACAATATTTTTAGTATAAGTTGGATTAACTGTTTTCTTTTTTCTCTTATCTTTCTTATCACTGGGTGGGATAGCAAGGATCTTAATGTTGGATCTAGCAGTGGCCCTAGATAGCGCAGCATATAGCTGGCCATGCGAGAACACCGGTTCAAGCAAATACACACCAACATTGGGGATAGTCTGCCCTTGAGCCTTGTTTATTGTCATGGCAAAACTACGTATATAAGCCTAAATATTTTGATGGTGTGATATATTTACTTCAACAAAGTAAAATTAAGTGATTCAATCTTAGAATGGGTGACAACACAGTATGGTACCCAAATGTGCAAGACAAATGACGTTGCAGTTAATAATAATAATAATAATAATAATAATAATAATAATAATAATAATAATAATAATAATAACAACAACAACAACAACATAAGCACGACACGTTCTTTTATGTTAATCAGCTTGCAAAAGCATAATGACATGACCAATTGGCAAACAAACATTAAATCGCACAATATCCTTCCATTCTTTTTTTACTCAACCAATTGACACCAAGTGCTGAAAACAAACTGTCTATAGGTACATTTTGGAATAAGTGACATACTGGAAGTTCAAAGATGAAAGAGAGTTGAATCATACAATCCATGAACCTAGCAGGGTTGTTCCACTTAAAAAAGTTTTGAATTAGTTGGACTTGGTAGCTCATAAAAATCCATGAATTGGAATTGAAGGTACATTATAACTCCATAAATATTTGATATTCAAGTGATTTGTAGCAATGCAGGCATATACATATTATGCCATAAAAAGGGCATTATCCTTGATAATTTTTCGATGTCTTCTTCTTGCCCTCAGCGCTACCCCTTCCTGTCCATACAACTGATTGGTGTGCTGCTCAAGCATTTGCACTATTTTGCAAAAAAAATGGTCACTAAATTTGAAGAAATGAAGAGATAAATGGTACTATAGCAATAAAAGCTCTAGAATGGGACACGATGGTTTTTATCAGCGCTACTCTCGCAATTTGAAACCATCACATCAGGCAATTGTTTTCATTAATTCTTTAAGTTAGGTGTCGTTCGAAGTTGTGTTGAATTTTGGATGGCCTACCTAGAAAAAAAGATGGTTGGATCCAAATGTTGAATAACAGTCTTGGCCTTGGCAACTACAACATTAGAACTGTAAGTACTTAACTCAACGCTAACAAACTAACACACTTGACCAAACCAGCCTAAGCTAACTGACAGACTCAATGGGCAACCATTGAACTGAATGCAGAAATTACACTGTCCAACTGAACACATGGACATGGATTAAAGTATTAAACCATCACATATTCAGTCTTTGCTTTAAATAAATCAATTTGCACTTGTTGAAAAGATAAACAAATATACTCCGCTATTTGGTACTCAGGGTACTCAATAGTTATTTGGTACCCAGACCCAACATATACGAGTGCTCCTAGGCGCAGAAGAGCGCGGTTCAGACGCTCTGGTTTTTCATGTGACGTGCTCCCGCAGGTTATGTTTTTTTTCTATCCGCCCTCGACGTGGGACGGTGGGATGGGGGACCCATGTGGCCACGTCTGTTTTTATCTGTTTTTTATTTTTTGCAAATTTTTTTATCTATTCGCTAGGATCGGGCAAATAGCAAACTGAAACCACTCTGCCGTCGTTGAGCATCCTGGCCGCATCGGTTACGACTACGCAAGGTGACGGGCTGGAAGATCCTTCAGTAAAACTGCCAGGTGCCAAGGCTTCACGAGGAAGCACGATGACGACTAACGGCATCTCCGTTTCCTTTCCGAATTAGCGGAGACACGAGGAAGCACGATGATGACTAACGGCATCTCTGTTTCCTTTCCGAATTAGCGGAGACAACAAGAGAGACACCTCTTCTCCCTTTGTGTTTTTGGGGAACCAGACTCCGATCGACACAGAGGACAACACGCCAAGATGGAAGAAGTACAGGCCTGTAGGGCTATATTTGTTTTGGCTAATTCTCTTTAGTTATCACCAAGTGAAATAAGTACATAATACTTTGTGTTTTTTCCACATATAATTTGAATACATCTTAGCTAACACAATTTGGCACTTGTCTTAAAAAAACAAGCACCTTATAATTTGAATACAAATAACTCCTGACAGACATGGTATTGAATAAAATCCTATTGTTGTTTGAATACAATGATTTTGTGATTGCCAGTGCATATTCAACTTATTGTGGCGCGACATGCACAACGTACAAGAACCTCATTTAGAAATTTTGGGCATTCAGCACTCGAAGATCACAAAATCAAAGTGCCCACAAGCATGACAGCAACAAGATTGTGTTGTACTGAGAAAGTACTCCAGGAGGGTGCTCCGCAATCCACACGCCCCACAGGAGGGATGACATCGGACCTGGTTGCTAAGCCTTGACTGCTCGACAATCCAAGATGGATATATTTGAAGATAAGGACGAGCTGTTTTTAGCTTGCTGGATTTCATATCGCTCAACAGGAATGTGTTCTTCCATCTAAGATGCAGCAGCACATGCACACTCAAAAAACCTGAAAGAAAAATATATAAATAATCAAAAACTCACAGAGACGCGGGTAGATCATAACAAAAATAGTATTTCATTATCAATGTTCATCAGTTCCTAATTGGGATCCTTATACAACTTCCACTGCAGCAAAAAAACATAGAACTAAAGCCTAACATATTCTAGCTACATCAGATTCTCAAAGAGATCAGAACAATTCTCAATATACCATGTCGTTGCCAAGGAATCTTCTTGGACACAAATTTCGAGCAAGAATTTCGGGAATACATACGAGTTAAAGGAACTAAGGGTTCAATTGGATGTCATACGAGATAATATCGTAATCGTAATGCATATCTTGTCCTTCCGGACAAAGCAATGATCGATGCTTCTAGTTGAAAATAAAGCTTTGTTGCTTCTATTAGAATGTTTTCTGATTAGCACCTCAAATAATAAATTAAAGAAAAATGATCAATCGTTAATAAACATTACTGGAGCGTGGATGTGCATTACACCAAGTGGCAAAATTTCACCGGATGATCCTAGCATCGATCTGAATGGAGAAACCTACACTTCAGGGATACATATGATTGAAGACCATTCCGAATCTAATACTCAACCCCCCCCCCCCCCCCTCATGAGTTGTTGCAAATATAATGGTCTGTTATGATAAGTTAAATCTTGTGTGGTGACTCATAGTTTCCAACCATGTCAAAAAGGGTTCAGTTCAATGTGGTGGCTTACATTATGCCTTGCCTGTGCAGTTGGATCACCCATCATATGGTCTGGTTGCTGCCATGACCTTCAGGTCATATGTCAGCAGCTTGACCGAGCTTCTGCCGTCCAGCTGTAACTGAAAATGAGTATAAAACATGATCATTTTAAATTTGCCAATATGATCATAGAAAATAAAACACATGCATCTGAACATTCTAGGTAAGGTCGAACACCACTGCAACATAGAACCCCTCCACCGGTTATGGCCCGGCGCCAAACTTGGCGCCCGACAGGTCCCAGAAGAACTATTCGAGACTTCATGCAAAATACAATTCAAGCGATACAAAACATAAGCAAACAATTTATTTAATAGCGAGTGGTTTGGTATACAAATACATTTGATGGCCTCATCCATTTCACATGGCCAAACATTAGATGCAGACTAAAATTTTAGAGAGTAATCACATTGGTGGAATTTTCCCTAGTGTTGCTCTCAGACTGCATCGATTAAAATGGACTTTTGTGTACCTGAATTATTAAATTGACACAAACCATGTCGAGTTGAAACATCATGGTATAAAAGTATCATGGATCATTTAATTTTACCTAAAGAGAAAGAGAGAAACAATAGCCAACCACGGCACATACCACCATAAAGCTTATACATTTGATTCGTCAGCATATCCGTAACTTTTTGGGTCACTAATACGATAAGACCTATTTCTGTAATATGGAAATGGACACCTATTAAAATGCCCAGTAGTTATTTACTCACTATTTTTAAGACACCTCAAATTTCACATGATTTTGGTACACTATTCGTATCCCTTGATGATTCATTTTGGTTCAGTGAATGGTAATGATGAACAAAGCAAATCCATGAGTTATCGTTGAGGAACAAACAAGATGCATCAAATCAAGCTGACAACAGAAATTCTGGGGATACATGCGTTATACTGAATTTAACCGCAACATTTTAAAATCTGTATGACATACCGCAGTGCCCAGGATCGACGATGGCGGCGGCGGCACGCCCTGGATCGACGGCGGCGGCGGCGGCGCACCCTGCGTCGACGACGACGATGGTGCCCTGGATCGACAATGATGACGGTTTAGAGTTGAAGGCGGCGGCAAGATCGATCTTGGATGCGGCGACGGCGACCCGTGTAGGGTTCGGGTGTGTTCCCTCGCCCCTTGATCCAGACGGCCTCGGGCGACAGTGACGATGACGTGGTAGTGACGACGACAGCGCCGGGCGTGGGTGACGGCGACGGCTCCGACGTACAGCGGAACCTCCTGGCGCGGGCGACTTCGGCGGCGAGGACGGAGCAGCGGCGAGGACGGAGCAGCCGCCATGTAGGGTGGTCAAGCGGGCGCCGTATCGGGTCCGTGTAGGGTAGGAGGGTAGAGGACGGTGGTAGATCTAGGTGAGGGATCGGCGTAGGAACCGTTCGCGAGGGTGAGGGCGTGCGGGAGGAGCGGAGGGGCGCCGGGGCTGAGGCGTGGAATGTGAAGGGAGGGCGGACGCGAGGGTCCGAACGACGATAACATTTGGGTCTTTTTAGTTGTAGGATGTGCAGTTCAAGAAGAACTATACTCCACAGTCACCGCAGGTGTTTCAAATTCCATTGAATCACAACACAAATGAAAACCTATCGCTACAACAAAGAGAACCAGTACATAAAAATTATGTCAGAAAGCATAAGAATTCAACTAAAATAACTAAAGAATGGATAACCATAAAATAGAGAGCATGATGATCATTTTCGTATCAAGACAAAAGTTATTAGCTCACTTCCTTTTGCAAAAAACGTCATATTTTTGCTAGTAATAATTTCAAGTGCAAATCTATATCATCCTACAAATACAATCAGCAGATAACAGTCTATAAGGAAAAAAACTGTTCAAAAGACTCTCATTGTGTCCTCCACAACTTCGAAAACGAAAATGAAAGTGAGTGTGTCATCTTAGAATTGATAGACATGGAACAGTTTCTGATCCCTGATTCTCACACGGAAACACCTAATGTTAATTAATAACACATAAAAACAAAATTTAGATCAGGCAAATCATACTCACAGCAACATATTTGAAAAATAATAAGCAAACTGGCCCTATAGCAAGAAGCTCCAAAAGTGTAAACGTTTAGCCTAAGTAACTAAAAGTAGAAAAAAATCAAATCAAAAGAATGTTGCACTCATAACTCGCATCTGTAGCAAGAAGATCAATTTTGGTATTGATATTAGCAATATTTTTGGCTTTTTTTTGGCAAACTTAATCAATAGCACCACATAATAATATTTTTAAAACTGCAAACTCAATTGTTATAGGTGGCTGTTATGGCTACTGGAAAAGGAATAGAAAAGAAGACTAATCAAGTTTTTTTTAGACCAAGAGTCTAATCAAGTCGTGTGCTCATTTAGAATAAACTAATTGTGTTTGTAGTATTACATGGAAAAATAGAGACATATCACTATATCAAAAAATGTGTATCTAAATTTATGGCTCTAAGTTTTTAGCATTATATACAGCTTTAGAGAAACCGGCAAGTCCCAATGTATCCATGCATAAAAGAAGTATCTATCTTTTTTTTTGAAATTAAAGCAGGAGCACTGCTATATCATTTAAGAAAAAGAAGCAATGTTACATAACGCGCCGAAGCGGACACCACCACACGAACAAACCCCCTAACATGAACAAACGCACTCAACACAACACACCACCACCCCTCACCATATGGGAGAGGAGTACGAAACAAACCGCCGCCACCTGCGCCGTTGTCACTAACGTTGTGCCACGCCGAAGCCGTAGCCCGCTGCAAGCCCGAGCGGCTCCCTGAACTCCTCCACCATGAGTTTGTCACCCTCAAGCTGCACGCACACGATCGTCGATCCCCCCTGCTTCCGTTGCTTCAACCGAAACACTCCTGGCCTCGCCTCACCCACCGTCTCACACTCCTCTGTCAAGGACACAGATATCTGAAAGCCGCTAAGGGAGCATCGTCTCCGTCCAACCATCACCGAGGTCACCACAACATCCTGCACGCCAACAAAAGACTTCCAGCACCCATGGATCCTCAGCACATTGCCACCAACACAGAACGAGCGCGCCTCCACCACCACCAACACTGCCACCGCCCAATGCGGGTATCTAGAGATGACGCCTTCAAGGAGGACGCGACGCCCATGACGCCGCCGTCGGACGCCCAAACTGGGCAGGGTTTTCACCCCGAGAACCCAGTACTGCGAGGAAGTGCTCCACAATGGTGCCCCCAACGGGGAAGACGATGCCCCAAAGGCGCTGTCGCCATTGCCACCGACAGAAGTGTCGAAGACTTTCGCCCGGCAAAACCTCGAACCTGCAGCACACACACGACCAAATGACCGAAGCACGCTCCCTGCCTCCTCCGCAACACCCCTGCAAAGGAGACGACCCAGCACCGCCGGAAGCGCCACCATGACGCTACCGGCGAACCCCAGTGTTGGGAAACCCAGCACAGGCCTCCCGGCTCCACCACCATGATGATTCCGACCCTGCAAAATTGTCGAGGAAGAGGAAAGGGAGGCACCACCCAACCGCAGATGAGGGCGACGGAGCAGAGGAAGCCGGATCTGACACCCCCTGCCCGTCATACCACCGCCGCCAGGCCTTGATAAGGGGAGCTGGCCACCACGACCTAGCCCAAATAGGGCCCGCCCGCCGCCGCAGCCCCGGCCCCGGGTAGGGGCCCGCTAGCCGCCGTCGCAGCCCAACCCGAGAACGGCCGGCGGCCGGCCGCCGCCGCCACCACCAATCCCGGAGACCCGGCCGGCCACCGCCGCCCCCCGAGCCGAAGGAGGCCGGAGGGGCCGCGAGCGCCGCCCGGCATCTTCGGTCCGTGCGTCGGCCGCCGTCCGCAAGCAACCGCCACCGGCGCCGCCTCCGGCCGCCCCCGCCGCCGCATGCGTCCACGCCACCATGCCGCACACGGCCACGGCTCCGTGCCCCTCCCCCGCGCGAGGGACCGGATCCGCCGAGGCGCCACCGGATCCGGCCCCTAGCCACCGCCGCCACCGTGGATCGACGTCGGCGATAGAGCTCCAAGGGGGGCCGAGCGGTCGCACCCGCCCCTAGCCACCGGAGGAGGGGGAGGCCCCGCCGCCGCCTTCACCGTGGGCCGCGCGGGTTGCGGCGACCCGCTCGGGCGGCGGCGCGACGAGCGGCCTCGCAAGCGGCGACCGCTAGGGTTTTGCTCCCCCCGTCGCCCACGCGGAGACGACGCGGGGGGAGCGGGCTGCTGGTTCTGGACTTTTTTTTGTGACGAGTGGACATGGTTTTCACCGGGCTAACCTGAAGCCACGGGCCGCCAGCAAGCGGTGGCAGGAACGTGGGGCCCACCGAACCCCGGCACGGCCGCCAAAAGCGGTAGTCCAGCGAGGAAGCAGGGGAAACCCACGGTCGGCGGCCACGGCCACCAGCACGAACCTCGGCTAGGCCGCCAGAAGCAAACCAGCGGGGAGCCAGGGAGATACGGCCGACGGCCATGGCCACCAGCACCGACGAGCCCCGGTCAGGGGGAACACAGATCCGCGCCTAGGGAGAGTAGATCCCAAAAGAAGTATCTATCAAGCAACTGTAAGCAGTCCATAAGCCAATCTCAAGGTAACCATCTAATGACAAATAGAAAGAATGAGATTAGGAGTGATGTAACATCCAACCCATGGGCCAGTTGGGCCAGGCCAGCGGGCCAACAATTTGGAGTACCATGGATGTGTATGGTAGCTCTAGGACATTAGTCCCAAATTGGAAGTGGAGTGAGTGTGACCAACTTAAATAGCCAACTCTATGAGGCATTGTAACCCTTTTACATGAAGCGAGAACAAAAGCCTAAACAAATTGCAGTTTAGGGGTGGTTCACTCTGCGTGCAGAGTGGGCATGAGCCATTTTTCTAAGTTGAGTCGTAACAAGTGAGTTATACAAACCTCAAACATCTGGTTTGCCTCCTTGGTCCTGAGTGGTCATGGCCAAAGAACAATGAATTGGGAGAGAACAACAGTTAGGGGTCAAATGGGAACATAGGCAAGGGGTATCATCAAATGCCGATATAAAGGAAGGAAAAATGACATATAGTCAAATACACACAAAATACTGAAAGTAGACTTTGATAACATATTCAGATGGTATTACAACATGAGCACACAGCAGCATTTATAATAACACAGAAAAACACAGCATGTATAAACAATAGGAATATTAACCAATTAACCACATGTTTTGTAACAGATGAAAGACAAAAACTGCCTTAAATTGTAAGAGCTAAAATACTCATGAGATGGGTTAGTTGTACACATAGACAAGAAAGGATTGCCATAAACATGGATTTGGCATTAAGAGAATAACACTTCTCAATAGTTTCTAGAACCAAAGCAAAGTATCCAACATAAATTGAAATGCTCAGAAAATTTACCAGAAAACCTATAAGTATTTAAACTAGAAAAAGTAATGACATATAAATAAAAAATCAAGAGACTAATGTGCTATTCCAACAACATGAACATGAAAACAAGCAAATACTAGCAATAGGATCCTTTTAATGCCAAATCAATAACAACTATAAACATTGCTCTTCGTGGAGGAGGGAATGCAAGGAATCCAACTGTGCGCAAGATCATGTACACACCTGAGACCTGACCCTAAATTCCATCATAGCATTTACAAAAATACTAGTGAAAAATGTTATCTTGACTCACAAGAACACAGACAACTGTTGTAGGATAATCTCTCTATCCAATACAAAACTGTGTCACTGGGCAAATCAGCAACTAAATATAGATAAACCACTCAAACTGGGCAGACCAAACCCTAGTGGCGTGGACGCACCTGCCGCCAAGAACAGCACCAGCACCGAGAAAGCAAAAGCTGGATAGGTGAAGACAAGGGGGTGTGGTCTTGTAATCAGCGGGTAGCCACTAGAAATGAAGGTTGCGGACAGTTCCTCTTCCCTTCTTGTGTTGCTCTTGCTCATCCCACAAGAAGGGCGCTCAAATCTCGTTGATTACCGAGTGTTAACTTGAGGCAATCGTAAAAATGGAACTTTGCGCACAACATTTTATAAATTTTGAAATAAACCTTGAAATTTGAATCTACGCTTCGCTTTTTTCTAAAGATAAAAACTTGAATCTCGTAATTAAAATTTCCCTTTTTAACACGAAAATTGACAGTCTCAATCAACTTCCTCTTGGACTCCAATAAAAAAAAGTATACAAATGAAAACTGAGTTTCTTTAGACGGCTCACCCAATCGCTTGACCACCAGGACGAGCGGCAGCGCTCGCCCGCCGGTGAATCACGCCGCCGCTCAAGCGTAGCTACCGGGGCACTCCCCTCGCGAGGCGGATGACGTCTGCGGTTCCGTTGCGCTCGTTTCGCCGTTTCGGGAATGTGGGGGTGCGAACAGGAGAGAGGGCGGCGGGTGTGAAAGAAGGGGAAGAAACTGAAAAAAAGAAGAAGAGAGAACCGGTGTGGCCATGTGCCCGTGTGGGAGCGAATCCCTTGCCAAAATGATTGCTTGCTGGAATCGCTTGCCGCAGTCCATGGCAAAATTTCTACGATTAATTTGTTTGGAGAGGAAAGCAATGTGCGAAAACAAAATGTAATGGCTGATTCGGCTGGTTGATAAAGAGAAGCATAACAAACTTTTTTTTGAAATTAAGCATAACAAACTTTACAAGTACATTTTGATTGTAAAAAAATAAAGTTCATCTTATACATCCTATTTAGTCATGTTCGCTTGACTTCAGCCAACTAGTAGTATTTTTTGCTCATAATAAATCAGCATCCGCCACTCATCAGACAGCTAGTAATATTTTTTCTCTCACAACAAATCAGCCATCAACAACCCAAACAAGTTAAAAATTGAGATGCAAACTCATTTTGTAAAATTCGTATGAAAATGTTCAATATTCCACCAAAAGGTGGATTCCCACTAAATCTTCTTCCAAGATGGAGAAATAGCGATCGTAAGCTGGCATCATTGACTGCTTTTAACTCCTTTTCGTGGTTCTATCAAGGAGAATTGGTTTGTCACGTTCTGATTAGTCAAGCAAAACGCACATTATTATCTGCTTTTGTAAGCCGTTCCATTCGATTCAGTTAAGGTTTCGCTTTCCGCATGTTTTCACTACCATCCACCGTGCTGCTCAAACAACTCAAAACAGGTTATGCCATCTTTAGTTAGTTTCCTAATGTTACAGCTACCTAGATTAGTATTAGAGTACTCCTTCCGTCCTAAATTATTAGTCTTTCTAGCTTATCTAGATTCATAGACTTTGCTATGCACCTAGACATAATATACATCTAGGTGCATAACAAAAACTATGAATTAAAAAAAAAACTAGAAAGACTAATAATTTGGGATGGAGGGAGTATGTTCTTACTCCCTCCGTCTCCACATTACAATTCGTCTTTCTATGACGTGTGTATATATGCATATAAAAAACCAAGTACCTAAAAATGTAAAACAAATTATAATTTGAGATGAAAGGGGTAATAATTACTCCTATGTAATATTCACTCAGTTTCAAATTGTAAGTCATTTTAGTTCTTATAAGTGCATAATTTTTCTATGCACTTAGATAAAGTGTATATCTAGACACATAATAATATCTACCGATCTACGAACCTAAAAAAACTAAAATGACATACAATAAGATGGCATACAATTTAAAATGATGGAGTAAGACAATGTATCAGACTGATTTCTTCTCCTTAAATGATAGGCGGTGCTGCTTCTAGTTCTTAAAAAAAATGTTATGCCACCGTAGCCTCTCAAGTCTCGACTCTAGTTAAATACTCCCTTCATCTTAAATTATTAGTTTTTTTAACTTTTCTAGATTCATAAACTTTATTATGCACCTAGACATAATATATATTTAAGTGCATAGTAAAGCCTATGAATCTATGAAAGTTAAAAAGATTAATAATTTGGGACGGGAGAGTACCACCGATGTATGTCCCGAGCATAAATCCTAACGATTAACAAGTAACTGTTAGCGAGATACATACCCCGCCAGAGCTCACTGCAGCTTCAACATGGCTACGGTTCATTCAGACTTCAGAGAGGTAACAGCGAATAGGTTGGAAAATTACAGAACACTCCAACGGTTCCTTAGATTTAACCAGGTTTAGCTAGAGTCAAAAGTAGGCCTTAGGACTTATCCATCAGTTTGGCTGACAAGGAAGATTAGATACACATCATAAGTCTCAGCTTTCGTTATGATCCGCTCTCAGCCTTCTGGGCCCTTTCCTCCTGCCAGCATCAACACTATGAGAATTTAAAAACAAAATGGGGGAAAATATATTACACAGGGAACAAAATCAAATGGTAATCAAGACACCCAACAGAAGGAACTTAGAAACCACACATGGTAACATTATTCATGCACCAGCAAACAAAACATTATCATCATCTCCACAAGATCTGGCCTATACTACTGTGAGTCTGGCACATCAACTAGGAACATCTTAATTCTTAAAAGAACATTACCCAAAAATACTGACTCAACCCTGGCACACTGTATGTTAATCAGTTTAGGTGCAGGAATAAGAAGGAATTTTTTTTATTTTAACCCTTTTTAATCTAAAATTTTATAAATAACCCATCCCGATCTAATATTCCAAAAACTAGCCCTTTTAGTCGCGCCAAGATTCGTGGCGCGACTAATACTTGAGTCGCGCCACATGCGATGGCGCGACTAATGTACACGTTGGCATTGTCAAAAAATCAACTGCGACGTGGCGATGATGTGGCGGCGAGTCACGCCACAGCCCCTGGCGCGACTCACGAGTCGCGCCAGGGGCTGTGGCGTGACTCCCCTGGAGCGCTACAGCCTGGGAGCCCAAGTGCAAAAGAAAATCTCATTTAGTCATTTTTCATTTATTATTTTAATTAGTAAATAAATTTCTAAATTGGCGAAATTCGACGTGTATGATGTATAGAGTGTACACATTCCATTTTAAGTGTTTCCACTCAAAATCATGATGTAAAAAATGAAAAATATAATTTCTAAATAGGCTAAGTGTTATTGGGTCAACACTTCAAATTTGAAAGAAATATTGAAGTCTGAAAATAAAGCTAAGTAGTCAAATTTAGACCTACTTTGTGAAGAATTTTATATTGAGACCTCAGATTTTTTGGACTACAAATAAACTAGGATGTTTGTAGAGAATTCCAAACAAGTTGTTGATCAAATATAGCAAAGAATTCATAATGTAAATGGGGCACAAATTTGGAAAGTTGTACTGTTTTCCGAGTTCATTCTATTAGTGAACTATCCAAATATGTGCCTCATTTAGACTAGGTATTCTTTGCTATATTTGATCAACAACATGTCGGGAATTCTCTACAAACTTCATAGTTCATTTGTAGTCTAAAAATATCCGAGGTTTCAATGTAAAATTCTTCACAAAGTAGGTCTGAAGTTGACTACTTGGCTCCATTTTCAGACTTAACAAAATTTTTCAAATTTGAAGTGTTGACCAAATAACACTTGGCCTATTTAGAAATTATATTTTTCGTTTTTCACATCATGATTTTGAGTGGAAATAGTTAAAATGGAATGTGTACACTTTATACATCATACACGTCGAATTTCACCAATTTATAAATTTATTTACTAATTAAAATAATGAATGAAAAATGGCTCCCAGGCTGTAGCGCTCCAGGAGAGTCACGCCACGGCCCCTGGCGCGACTCGTGAAGGAGTCGCGCCAGGTGGCTTGGCGCGACTCGCCGCCACATCATCGTCACGTCGCAGTTGATTTTTTGACAATGCCAACGTGTACATTAGTCGCGCCATCGCATGTGGCGCGACTCAAGTATTAGTCGCGCCACGAAACTTGGCGCGACTAAAAGGGCTAGTTTTTGGAATATTAGATCGGTATGGGTTATTTATAAAATTTTAGAATAAAAAGGGTTCAAATTAAAAAAAAAATTCAATAAGAAGGCCCAGACGCCTGATAGTGTTTAGATACGATTGAGTTGTCTACATAAGATAGTACTCCCTCCGTATTGAAATATTTGTCGACATTGACCTTTTTTACAACTTTGACCGTTCGTCTTATTCAAACAATTATGTTAATATCATTTAATTTTTTATGGTATGCTTTATTAAGGAAAAAGTCCATTTTACTCCCCTCACCTATTCACTTTGTCCATTTTACCTTTTGAACAAAATTTTGGCTCACTTCACTCCCTCAAACTATTTCATTTGATCCAATTTACCCCTAATTAGATTTCTCTTTTTTGTTTCTCCTTGCACGAGTTAAATTTTGAGTTCAAATTTTGTGAGAAAGTACAAAACATGATTCATTAGGCGAATGGCTTTCATTTGGTACTGCCGAATGGCTTTCTGAAGAGGTTAAGCAGAAAGATCCAACTAATTCTCAGAGGGGAGGGCAAGTTGACTGGATTGATCTGCTAGCGCCCCCCCCCCCCCCCCCCCCAAATATCAGTAAACAGTTCATATCACTGTAAGCATATGTTTGTTTGTTTGATCTTTGCTAGCTTGTTCATCAGGTGGTTTTTAAGACCCTTGCTCAAATTAAAGTGCTCTGTGGATAGTGCTTGGTCTACCCCCCACCCCCACACCCACACCCACACCCACACACTTAACAGGAAATTTCTATATGCAATTTGCATCCAAAAACATTCTGCCTCAATTCCAAGAATAGAAATCAAAATAGCAGGCAGCAATACTTGTAAAGAAATATCAAATGCAGAGGAATATTATATTAAGAAAGGTGTCATGGTTCTCCTAGAGCCAACCCGTTAGAGCATGCAATAAAATATGAACAGAAATGTTGCTCGGACACATTTAACCCGTGTAACAGATTCAAACAGACATGTTGTGAACAAGAATATAAATCATGTAAAGTTTTAATCCTAAAAAGTAAAAGAACATAACAATCCTGTTCCTTCTGGGAATTTAAACCACAAAGCTATTAGGCAATGGGATATCAAGATGTGGTATAGTACACTCATTCCTCCACTTTATTTGGACAGAAAACAATGCTGGTACTGCTTCCATTTGTTCAGGGAATAAGGGCCGTCAAAGGTTAAAGAAACAGCAAAATAATAGTTAATATCAGGTGTCATTCTCTTGAAAACAGATTTTGATGATGTTTGAAATGCCTAAATATCCTCAGATCAGAAATCCTGGAAACTCTTTAAATTAAGCTTATAAAAAACAATAAGGCCTTTGATAAAACAAACTAAACAACTTGTTAACAGAGAACTTCTAATTTAACGAACTTTACTGGCCAAGTAAACTCTATGCATACAGTGTGGAAATTACAACCTCTTATTGAATAAATGTTTCCAGAAAAAAAGTGCTCATGAGTTGTCCTTATGTCCTATACACACCAGCATTTAGTGCTCTAGCCTCCTAGGAAAATTTTCAGGATAGATGTGAATCAGGCAAAGATATCCTATACAACACCAATGGTGATTTGTATTCAGTCAATGTTTTAACTTTCAACTACATAGTAATCCAGTGTTACCTAAAAATGATTAAAAACAAATAAAAGATAGATAATAAAACATCACGATATCCCAAATTCAAGAGCCCATAACAGAAAATGCTAAAATTTAGTTCAATGAAAACCATGGTCAGTCTAGCTGAGAACTTTACTTCACACTAATATCAAAGTTCCACTCATGTTGCATTCAACACCGTTGTTATGTTAACATAAGTACTGCTTCCACTAGCTTATAATTTACTTACATCGTTTAAGGAGTGCAGTATTTTAGCTGTTGAACACCAGAACTGAGCTTCTTTCACGGCAACATCCATCTACAATCGTATTCATAAGAAACCTACAACAATGATCAATAAGACACAAAAAATTCTTGTTTATTTTTATAACAAAACCTGTTGCGGAAGAAATTGTCATGTTCAACAGAAGGATTTTCCCGCATATTGAGCATTGCAACTAATTTAGTGTCATCTCTAGGTCTTCGTACGCTTGCCTGATTTCCCATGCAGAGGAAAAACAGTATTAACAATAAGAAAATATGGTAATTAATGTAGATATCCAAACTAACCTGGAGTATCCCTTTATCCTTGGAACTCTTAGCAACCATCACCCCGTCAAGAAGTATTGCAGTAAACTGAGAATAGGAAATAAAGCATCGCATAAATTCCAAAAGGTGCATGCAATCAGGCTTTTCAAATACTAAAAGGGGGGGGGGGGGGGGGGGGGGGGGGGGATTCCCAATCTGCAGCTCATGGGAGTATGGAACTGGCCCTCCGGAACACTGGTTGTCGCATACGGATAGTGATAAGACTTGGTCAGGCTTCACGGTCAAGGAGAAAACGACTGCCAAGGCATTTTTTGAGGCCTCGGTGACGGTTCAAGTGGGTGATGGGGCCACTGCCATATTCCATATTCTGGATGGATAGATGGATCAATGGCTGCTCCATCAAAATGTTGGCCCCAGACCTCTTGGTGGCGGTCCCGGTGAGAGTAAGAAACACCCATACCGTCAAGGATGCTTTTCGCGATCGACACTAGGTCAGGTCATTGTCCAATACCTACAAATTTTGGACCTCCTAAGGAATCAAAACCTCAGTCAAGTCCTAGACAAGTTCGTTTGGTAGTGGTCGTCATCAGGTCTCTTCTCCTCTGCTTCCACTTATCATGCTATCTTTCTGGGCCAGTCGTCTCTGATGGGAGCTCACCAGTTAAGGCAAGTGCAGGCGCTAGGAAAATGTCGTTTCTTTGGTTGGCTTGTGCTTCATGGTTGCTGCTGGACTTCTAGCCAACTACGTCGTCATTGTCGTGTCCTCAGGTTCTTTTGGTATGCAGTGGCTCATGCCACAAGTCAAGGCGCCGAATGGAGGGTCCAAGTAAGGAAGAGGGTTGCTAAAACTCAAACAGAAAGGCTTTGATTTACTAGTTTGGCTGGTCGCTTTGGAAGGAGCGGAACAGATGGGTGCACGAGCGGATGGCGCTGCAGCCGGTGGCCCTGGCGCCGGTAGTTCTGGAGGAAGCGAGGAATTGGGGTCAAGTGGGCTTCCAAGGAATCCGCTCGTTGATGAGGCTTAAGAGTACCTTAGGTGGTGGTGTTTCTTTTTTTTTCAGTTTGTGGTTTAATACCCTAACCAAATCAAGTCTTTTTCCCTTTCTTGTGTGGTCGTGTATCTTGGTTATGTTCAAACTTCTCTTCTCAATGAAAAACGTACTAGAGTGAAACGTAAGGGCGGTCTGAACTTGTGCTTTAGTGTCATCCAGGACCACTATCCTTAAAAATGCACATCATGGTTCTTAAAGCGTTAAGGCGAGCAGTGGCGACCCACCACCCTCTCTTATCGCCTAGGCGCTTCAGGCAGGGCAATAAGGCGGGCAAGGCGGATGACATACTCACAGAAAAATCAGAGAAGAAAAGAAAAAATAAGCCTATCAATGGGGCCATAACCACAACCGTAGATGAGCCCCAACTCAAGACAGCAGCCCATAAACAACCCTTCCCCTCCCACCTCATGTACCCTACCCTCTCGAGTCTTCCTTCTGCGCCGCCTCTCCCGTCCCTGAACAGCACCACCCTGTAGAAGCAGTGACAAGAGGACGAGCACACTGTCCCCAGGCGGAGAGTCCCCAAGCACCTCCGCCGACCATGAATCAGCCTCCGCCCCCCCCCCCCCCCCTTCCTCCTACTAAAACAGAAAGCCCCATTGCCACCCCCTTTCAGATCGCCACCACCGCAGCTGAGCAGGAGCAGATCTGCACCAGCAATTGCTCTGGAATCAGTTAGCGGAGCTGTGCCAGCCGCGGCATCCGAACTGGCTAGGATGGGGAAGGAGCAAAGACAGCCGCGCCGCCTGATAGTTCACCTCCTTGCTTTTCCTTCTCTGTGTCCCCTCTTTCCTATCCCCTTCCCTTTTCTGGCTAGGTGTCAGGGACACGCCTTGCCCCAGCGAGCGTCTCATCGCCCAGGCGACAGCTACGAACCATGATGCACATTCGAGCTCTTCGACTTGTCAGATGTGTCATCTAGATCCAAAGTTCCAAATATACCCCTACAGTTGCTATCATGGCATGCCAGTATGGAGATCCCATATCGACAAGTCAAAATCATAGGGATATTTATGGTATTTTAGACCTAGATGACACAGTTAAACAAGTTTATGAATCCTTACCTACAGTTTCCAAGTCCATGGACACTCCACAACAAGTTTAAGGGCTGCCTATGCATTTCACTCTAAATACTAGAAGAACGTCCAAATTCTCTGTGCAGAGTTGAATGTGGGAAACGAATGGATGTGAAGGGAGTAGTTACAAGTCAGTAATCAGCGAATCACAACAGATAATGACATGAATGATGACAAACTTTCAATATGGAAAGAAATTTTTTACCTATGTTATGAAGTACTCCTCTGATGACAAATATTAGTTTTAGGTTTGTTCTATTTTTTTTAGCTTTGACCATTAATAGCTAAAAATACAAATAGTTATGCAACATAAGATTGATGCTACTATATTCATACAAAAGTAATTTCATAATACATTTTTAATAATATTAATGTGTGCTTAATTAAACAATTTATCATAAAAAAATCTCATTTGTATGGTGCTTGGGACTTGCACCTACTATAAAATACCTGGGCCATGGAGTGGAGAGCAATGCCATCAATGCTACAGATGATATCACCAACCTCAATGCCTCCACAATTCACTGATAATACTTCAGGGATCTACAAGTCATTGTGAATTTGTGATTAAGAGAATGAAAATGAAGGAGTCAGAAGAAAATTTATACACAAAACATGCTTCTATTAGCTAATTTTCTAAAGAACAGATCATAGTAAAACATTCCACAAGCCACAAAATCCTACCTTTACTTTTAATTTGGAATTTGTATGTGCTTCTCAATTAGTGTACCCGTTTGGTTTACTTGCTCATTGTGAGCATGATTTAAGTCAGTTGATCTATTAGTATAAAAACCTCGACCATGGGGAGATGACATCACAATACAGTTGAAACCGTGCGCGGGGGGGGGGGGGGGGGGGGCGACATCACACTTGAGTTCTCACAGTTTGCAAGCACCTAGATTTGAGCCCAGATGGATTACAACCTTGACGGGACACTAAACCAACCGAGCAATCGCTCATTTTGTCAATTATTAGTCCACATTTGGCCATAAAGCTCATCTTACAGGTAACCACTTGATAATCAATATCAAAGTCCCTTTTTTTGTTCTTAAACTATCATGAGAGTTCAGTTTGGCAATGTAGTTTTCAATTTCACCTTCATGAAAAAGTAAACTTAAAGCAGTAGGGTAAGCACATTAGATAAATTACCAGCAGACTGTAAAGCTGAAGGAATCAAGGAAATGGAAAAGGGAAGATAAATGTTATTAAACTTCATATTTTTTTTTTATTCTAGCATCACTGGAAACTTGAATATTAAATGGTGCTACAGTATTCCACAGCCTATCTCCTCAGTGCCCTGCTGTTGAGTTTAGTTGATGAAACAAAATGGCTGCACAATAATACCTACATTCAAGATTGCAGCCCACTTGATTTGATTGACTAACGACAATCAAGTATTCAAGTCCATTATGATTCAGTTTATACCAGATTCTGAACTGCACAAGGATGAGTACATCACTCTAAATCTTTTATACTCCCTCCGTTCATGTTTACAAGGCATTGTATGGCATGGCACGGTCTTCCAAATTAAACTTTGACCATTCATTTATCTTATATTATATTGTTTATGGTTATAAACTTATAATCATTGGATTGTTCATTTGATTACAAATCCAACCATGTCAAATTTACATTACAGAGACTAAAAAATATTGGCTAAATTATTGGTCAAAGATTATAAAATTTGAATCTTGATATACGTGTGCGCCTTATAAACAGTAATGGAGGGAATAGTTATAGGTACTAGCTAAAAAAATAATTCAATGATGCAGTTTCTATAGAGCTAGAATGTATTTGTGTCCGAGAAAGCGGGGTGCCTGCTGAGCTACCTGATCTACCACAATTCCAGTTCCACGTGGTAGGTCAGGACATATCTTGCGCATTTGGTCCAGATCCCCTAGATCCATGCTGTGAAATGCATGCCCCCTTATGCAAAGACAAGGCTGTTTGAGTGTCCTGCGTTCATTATAAATTTTGTGACCATATCAATGAGAAAATGTTTAGTCAGCTACTGTAGTAAATATGTGCAACGTATCCTAACCATTACTACAGTTTTGCCTGCTCACACTACTAGCCACCAGTTCAGCAGTTTATTAACACACTATCAATAATTTTTTAATAAGTAATGTCCTAAGAGCAACTCCAGTGGAGTGACTAAATTTGAGCATCTATATTAGTTTTAGGGGCCTACCTATAAAAGTTTAGGGGCTTCAAACTCCAGTGGAGTGACTAAATTTTAGAGGCCCTCCAATTCTAGAGGCCCTAGACCAAAATTTGAGGGTCACTCCAAAATAGGGGCTCATTTAGGGGCTCCACTAGAGACGTTTTTTTCACTGGAAGACTAAAACACTATATAGAGGCCCATTTGAGGGCTTGGCTGGAGATGCTCTAACATGATGAATATAATGGACAGCATGGCAATTTTTTAGGAACAATAAGAAATGTAGCACAAAAAAGTCAAACCATGTGCATATTCTAGTCATGCAAAAGAAACAATGATTCTAGGAGGCAACTGAAACTCAACTGAAAAGCAGCCCCTCCATTGCAAAATGTAGGTAGTACTAGGAACAAAAAGGGTCTATGTCTAACTTCATAATTTTGATCAACAAATTAGTCAAACCATGTGCATATTTAGTGTACGAATTATGTCTACCTGTATTTCACATATCTTTCAACAAGTGAGCACGACATTTGTTTTTGTTAGCAATTGATAATGTATTATAAGAGAAATTATTGTTAAAGGCATACTTCAAAAGACTTTCTCAAATACTAATACTCCCTAGGCCCAGTTAAGAACAGAGGGAGAACTTCACAAACATCCAGCTTACTTAGGCATGCACAAGTTCACAAGAGTACATGGGTGCACGTTTTTACTTGCGAGCACAAATTTGAAGAGAAGAAACCTAAAAATTATACTTAAATGTACCCGAAGCACTTGAAGTGTTGCAGACATCTTGCTGCAATCTCAATTGGCAAGACAGGAGTAGTGTCCTTGCCAAAAAAACTGATGCCAATAATTCTTCTTTCAAAATCCATGACAAGACCCCCAATAAAAATCTGGTACAAGATGACAACAAACTGATATAATTTCCACTTTCTAATGTTATTGTCTTTATTAAATAGCAACAAATCATGGAGCAGTCTAGTAAAACAAAGGTACAGTTGCATGTGATTCATCATTAAATGTTCATAAACTTCAATGGATAGATGATTCATAAATATGAGTTTGTAACTTGTAAAAAAGCATTTCACATGCTAGAATTGGATACTGTGGTTTACGGAGTGTGGACAGGTAAAATCTATGACTTGTGTTTCATCTAGACAAAATAAAAACATTCATGAACAGTTAAACATAAGATTTCTGGAAATACTTCGTTGTAATGATTGGTACATACAATTAGGTTACACTTTATATTTCATAGTTTATATCGCATATCAACGATACATGCCCCTTGCATCATAACACAAAGATAATGACTTACAACTATCTTTTACAGAGATTACCAGTGAGAAAAAAAGCAGCAAAACCTTGAAACTGAACTTTTCAGAAGTTATCATGTTGCCATTCATGCTAAAAGTAAATAATTGTCTAATTGGGCATCCAGCCTTTCCTTAAATGTATGGCATCTCGTTCGTACTCACATCTTTTTCTTTCAGTATGGGTATTTGAAATACTTTATTTCTTTTTACCTTACTAACAGGACAGGTGCAGACCAATAGCTCACTACAGTCCAGCTTACTCCTTTCACGGATCATGTCCCCATGCTTCACCCGTAATGATTTGGAGTCTCGACATACGGCTATCACAGGGAAAGTCAGCATGGAGTAACAGCCAGGAGGGTCATTAAGTGCCACCATAGGAAGATCCAAAGACTCAACAGCGATGATAGCAATATTATACTGCAAATTGCACATTGCTATGCAGCCAATGATAGATCTTTTGTTGTGTAGAAGCACTTCAATCTGCTGCCAGTAAACAAATCATAGTTTACAGTATCAATGAGAAGAAAGTTAAAACAATAAACAGTTTAAAGAAACTGTTGATCTGTTGACCTTAACTTCACCCGCTTGGTACACATCGTAGTCAGTGCCAGGTTTCCTAACAAGTGAAGCAGAGGTGAGTATCCATGTTGCAGACCCCACATGATCGACAACTGTGCCAGTACAAGCAAGTAGAATTTTCCCATCTGCGATGTCCAAGGCACAGTAGAATCAACAGTCTTTAATGTGCAAATTAATAGCTGAAAACATAAAGCTTATATAGGTGGAAATTAGTAAAATTACCAACAAAAGAGACAACGGACACAATGGATTTGGATATGCCTAATAACAGTTCCTTTGCATTCAGGCCTTGTTCAGTGTAATACTCTGGATCGCTAGGATAACCCTGCTCAGCTTCCTCCTCCAGATAGCCTGAATCTCCAAAAAGTGTCGCCTTCCAATTGGTAGTATTTAATAACGAATCTGGAAGCAGAAGTGACTTGGCAAATTTTGTTGTATTCGCAGTATCTTGGGACATCTCTGTACCTACTAGAGAAGAGATAAAGCCCGACAAATTGCGAGTGTCAATGGAAACAGAAGCAGTAATTTGACCCAGAATGAAAAGATCAGGCTACCTGAAATCCGCAACAGGGGCCGACTTTGCTAGGGTTGTGTGTTCTAAGTTAGTCTAAAAATTTTGGGGAAACTGCATCCCCAAATTAATGGGGACCAAGAAGCGTGGTGCCAGCAAATGTCGATCTTGCAACCTGAAGATGAAAATAACTGATCGAATTTTAGAGAGAGATGGATCTGAATTAGGAGGCACCAGGCATCATAACAATCCAAGACTATCTGACACAAGAAAAAAATCCAAGACTATTTGTTACAAAAAGAAATTCCAAGGGTGCAGAGCGAATCCATGTAATGGATATCAAAACAACTCTTATAAAAGAAGAATCAATCCGAGATTGCAAGAACATAGAGCAACTCCAGCAATAGCCCCTACTTCAGGGCCCTTACTTTCTGAGTAGGGGCTGTCCCTACTTTTCTGGGGCCTGTTTTTTGCACACAACTCCAGCAAGGGTCCCTACTTTTCAGCCCATAATTATTTTTCTCTTCTATTTCCGTACATACTCTACACATGATCTTTATTTCATACAACAACAATTCAAACAAAAATATTTGTAGCGCATACAAATCAACCATATTTAAAATCTTTTCTCAGTTGATGAGACAAAGTTATGCATCAAGTAAGCGGAACTAAATGGGTGCGTGTACCACTCTTAAGCTTAACACAAATGATGCCTTGCCCATGGTGAAGTGCAGTTGTGGCTAAGCCCATGGTCAAATTGACAAAGAAAAAAAAATCTTCAAGTTGCAGTAATAATCAAAGGGAAGGTTCAGCTTCTGTATTATACAAAATTTCATTGTTCGATGATATAGGTTGTAGGTAACAGGGGGAACCAGAGGTTAAATTGACAAAGAAGAAAGATTTCTAAACATGTTGATCCCTGTATAAACAAATGGTGGGGGTATTCTCAGCCTATATTGAGCAACTAGCCATTCACTGAAATTCAGAGTCCTAGCCGGCATCTTTTGGTCTACATACGATATTTCTATGCAAACTTCCTATTGCTTATCTAAATGTATGCAAAATTGGCTACTTCTCTTGCATTTTATCATTTGCACAAGACCTATACAGATGAGCAGCGATGAAAATGGACTCATCTCCCAAAAACAGCTCTTCCTCATCTTTCATATAGATCCATCCCCTGTAAAGAATAGAATCTACGAACAATGGACCTAGTAGCAGCAGCTACAAGCGTGAGCACCAGTAGTACAACCTAGAAGCAGCTCCCAACACGAGTGAAACAGCACCCAGAACGAGTACATCTAGGGCTCCAAGCTCCAGCAATTGTGAAAAGGGGAAAATATTACCTCGCTGGATCAGATGAAGAGGGCCATATAGGTACTCGTGCTGCAGCTCCTGCTCGTCGTTGCAGAGGTCCTGGTGGCGGAGGTCATGGAGCCACACGTATGCGCGAGGAGGTTCAGGCAGCTCAGCGCAGCAATGGAGGATGAACACGAGCTGTTCAATCTGCGGCGAGGGACAGCGGAGGAGGTGCAGGGAGGCAGAAATCGTTGGGGAAGCGGCTCTAGCTCGTGAGGGGAGGGTCGCCGGCGAGGAAGGTATGCCGGGTAGGCCGTTGTACGGTGGCGGCGGCCCTTGGCTAGGGTTTTTCCGAGGGGGAGCTCGGGCGTAGCTGCGAATGATAGGCGGGCACACGTCGAGAACGGAGGAGATGGCGGAGGTGTGCGTGGAGGGCAGCCGTCGGCTCGTCTGCGCACGATGGCGGGCAATGGAGCGGCGGCGCTCGGGCGGAAGGGAGGCGGAACGGCTGCGCGCGCGGGGAAGAAAACAACCGACGTGCCTCAGTCGTAATGGTTACCTCTAAATTCTTCCCCCTAAAATAGTATTGGAAGGATTCCTAATTAAAATTTATCTCCCTAAATAAAAAATGCCGTAGTGGTGTCCCCCATACCATCCCCTCCTACTCCCATGGGATAGGGGGTCCTCAATAAATAGGGTGTGGAGGAGGTTCCTCAATTTTTAGAGAGCTTTATAGAAAGTACTATTACATGATGTTTTATGATGAATTTTCTTTATAAATAGGGTGGGGGATGCTTTAGGGGGAACCATTACAATCAGTCTTAGCAACTCCAACAGTTTGCCAAAATAATTTGGCATCCATTTAAATTTGGCTAAACAATGAAATATAGTCTCCAACAGTTTGGCAAACAAACTTGACAAAAATAGAAAGTTGGCAAATCTCCCCTTCCCAGTCGCATATATGCGTCGCGAGAGTCCGCTTGCCATCGACGCGAGCGCCGCCCGCTCAGAGAGGTGGAAGGGCATAAAAATAATTTTATTTCTTTTTTAAGGTTCCTGATGTAAGTTTTCAAGAGGTGGAAAGGCTAAATATAATTTTGTTTTTCTCTCAGGGTTCCTGATGTAAGTTAGATTTAAATTTGGCAAGTGAATTATGCCAAACTATTGGAGATGAACTCTTTTTTACTTGGTATATCTTTTTAAAAGTTGGCAAAACACAAGATTTGCCAAGTAAATTTTGGCAAACTCTTGGAGATGCTCTTAGCTTCACGAAGGCGCAACGTACCTTCATGGTGCATATCCACCATCAAACAGACATCCAACGGCACTGGACCAACCTTATCCATCCGGCCACTAAAGAGAAGGCATGTGGAGAAGGAGGACCATTGCGACACTTGTGGAATGGAGGGTGAATCACTGTTTCACGTGGCTTTTGAATGCTCCATGGCAAGAAGATTCTGGCAGGCTGCAAAAGGAGTTAGTTGGCATCAAATTACCGGCAATGCACCCTGTGACATGGACGATGGACCTCCTCGATGATAGTTTTATGCCAAAGAAGAAGGCAGCCCTGGTCATTTGTGGGGTGTGGTCTCTTTGGTCAGGGAGAAATGCACGAAAACATGGGAAAGAGAGATGGAACCCAGGGGTGGTAGTTAGGCACATAGCAAAAATGTTAGAGGACCTGGTGTGCTCTACGCCGTCTCGGGAGGTGTTGAGGCCTATGCAGCAAACTAAATGGAGCAAGCCGCCGGAGGATTGGCTCAAAGTAAATACTGATGCGCCTCTCAAAATGCAGTCTGCTATAGGAGCAAGTGGTGCAGTCCTGCGGAATTCTCGGGGGGTGAGGTGATTGCAGCGATGGCGAAAGCCTACACAAATGTCGCAGACGTCCTCACAGCTAGGGATGCAAGTTTTGTTTATTTTGGGTCATTGGGTCGACCCAAAAAATTGATGATTTGAATTAAAATGGCATTTTTGTTATTTGAGAGAAGTAGAAAAATAAACTACAATGGCATTTGACCGTAATTAGTTAACCGACCCAAAAAACACCATTGGGTACCCACTTGCATCCTTACTCACGGCTGAAGCGCTGGCGGCAAGAGACGGAATGTTACTAGCGCTCGAACAAGGTGCAGTGAAAGTGATCTTGGAGATGGATAGTACCCAACTGGTGTACCTTCTTCGGTCAAATGAAGGGATATATAGTGCTATCTCGGGCATCTGGCATGAGATCACAGAGATTTGTAGATTGTTTTCTGTTGTTGATTTTTCTTATGTACCTAGAGGGGGCAATGAGGTTGCTCACACCTGTGCGAATATGCCATCATCGTCCTCTCCTTCCTTTAGTTGGGCTGGCTCTCTCCCTAATTGGCTATTGGAGGTTGCTGCCAAAGACTGTACTGATCCTTTAAATGAATGAAGCTCAGCTCTTGTGAGCTGCCCTCAAAAAAAAAAAAAAAAAAAAAAAAAAAAAAAAACTCACCAGGAGTCCGCCGGCGGAGCGCACGCTTCCTATGCGTGCCCGCGCGCCGCTCCCAACACGCCCGCGTGCTGCGCCACCGAGGAGAGGGCAGTGTGCTGCCTCAGCACCTCGCTGCCTTGAAGATTCGCTGCTTCTGCTCCTCGACATGACATCCTATTCGGCAGATGGCGCGGCGGCGGTGGCAAGGTGGTGTGCGGAGACCTTGGTGCGGCAGAATGGACAGTGGCACTAGAGCGGAACTAGATGTCGATGTGGGCGCAGGTCGAGAGCAGGCGAAGGCGGTCGTGGTTGGCGAACTAGCAGAGGCGGGGCGGACGGCGCAGTCGAACTGGCAGGTCGTCTTCCCTTCTCCTTCCTGTTGGTCCCGACGGCGGCGGATTCGGCGCGACAGCTCGGCTTACGTGAACTCTGGACCGCCTCGGCTCTGTGATGCAGCATGTGACAGAGATGGCCGAGGTGGCGATCGCGGGATGTTCAACGGCGAGGAGACAGCGGCGCCCCCGCGGTTGAACCCGACGCGGGGCTCCGTCCGCTCCAACCAGCGAGTCGAGGAAGAAAATGTGAGGTCACTCACTGGCCGTTGGGCCCTTCTGCTTGGGAAAGGACTGAGGCGTTGGATTGGCTTTGGACGCTGGATGTGCATGGCAAATTTAAGGTACATTGTGCCTTGCTGAAGCAAAGGCACTGAATCCCTGTCCTGTGAGGAGGGAGCCTGTGACGGATTGGGATCACCGGACCTCTGTTTGCCCCCCTCTCCGCCGTCACAGGCGGGCGCAGCTCCTCTGCAGTCGGCGATAGCCCGGATTTGTTTTAAAAGAAAAATACTGTTAACTGCTGCTGAAAAAGACGAACGGAACTAGATTCTCTGCTTCTATTGTCCCTCCATAAAAGAACCTGTAAGAGCAAGTATAATAATGGGCTGAGAGCCGACTGTAATCTACGTGGAAGAGGGAGATGAGAAGAGAGAGAACGGAGCGGGCGTTTCGCTACACGCCCGCCTGAAGCCGGCGAAGATGAGCTTGCCCGTCTCCTATTCGCTGCATGTGCTTGTGAACCAATACTGCAACACAGGAAACAATAAATGCTAGTGGGGTATGCGCATGCTCCACGGTGACCTGGCATCCACACTGTTCGTTTGGGCACGTGGTTTAGTCTTTGGTTTGTTAAGAGAAAATCTTCTTTGGTTAGTTGTTGGTGGGCGATTTATTCTCGAGATAAAAGATCTTGTTGTCTGGTGGGCGATAAGCCAAGCGAACAAGGCGATCGTTGCAGCCCGCTCGCGGGCTATATTATTAGCCCTGCTCTAATAAGATGGCTGATTGTTTAGCGTGCTGAGTTCTTGGAACTCGTTGATGAGCAAGTCCCTAAAAGAAAACTGGTTTCGGCGATTTGCCTGGAACGAAGTTTAACGCGATCATGCTTTCAGGTTAATAAAGAAATAAACTTCGAAGTACACCTCAAAAACCTGCTTGCCAATTTAGGTTAATAATTGGACACAGTAGTACAGGGGACAGGCATGCATGTAAAGGTGGGTTATATAGTCCAAATCCCACATGTCTTCGCAAAATCTGACGAGAGCACACTTTTTTTTTTGTCCCAACACCAATTCAAACATAAATATGAACCGTCACTCGGAAAGCTCCAGTTTCTCGGTGTGTACATCACACATGACTGCACCTCAATCATCCCAAATCTGGTACGATCCCAGTAAGCGTACCCTTCTTGCCTGCAACAAAAGCAAATAGCATATCGGAGCGGAGTCAGCAACTCAGCATACAGGGTTTCATACCAACTACCAAAGGTTGAATGCAATATGTGTTTTAAACTTACCCAAAAACATGTGTTTCAATGGAGGTTACCTTTTCTAGAGACCGGCGTTAGAACAATAATGCAAATGCTGAGAAATGTAACTGTTTTAATCCTATTCCACCCATACTACTCCTAAATTGAAATGCGTCACAATTTTAAATTATGTGCAGCTCTTATTTGTATAACAAAGAATAGAGGCAGAAAGGACAAGATTCTCACGAAATGCAGAGACAAATGTGATATGTGCAGGAACGTCTGTAGGAAGATTAATATCATCATCATCATCATCATCATCATCATCCATGCTTGGATTTGGGCATACCCACTCTGCCTTGGGTACTTGCCACCTGTCATTGGACAAACATGATGAGAACATTCACACAAAAGTTTCAATAGAGTTACAGGTGTTACAAGAACCTGTTCTGATTGCTCACGTCAACTTCTTCAGCACTGATAGTTGCAGAAAACTCAAATCCATTACTTGGCCTTAGGACATAAACCTATTTCCGAATGCAATAATGCGATGTCAGGGGCAATTAATGCATTCACACAAAATTCAAAGGATTATTAAAGAATCAGGACTCCCTAATGCAGGCATTGCAACTAACCTCAAAGACCATTCCTTCACCATGTCTCAAAGCTAGTTCTGTCTTCTCCAAAATCAATTCATGAAACTGACAGGGACATATATAACTCATCAAGCACTATTCAGTCGATATGTACCGTAGTATCCAAGAGCTATGTTGAAACGATTCTACATCCACATTACACACAGCATGCTCTTTTGCTGATTACAAAACAGTGACAATTTTGACAACCAAACACATTCAGCCAAGGATGTCATCTCTGTTCAAAATAAAGGGCATTACTCCTGTTTTTAAAAAAGATAATCACGCTTTGAGTTATCAGCATTCTGAACTGTACGTTTTTGAGTTACTGTTGCTTCATCCATTTTTATTTCTACAAAAACACAGAGCATGCAGTGGTGGAAACAAGTACCAAGTACTACCTTTTGAGACAACCCGGAAAGCACTGCACTGACTGTAGGGAAAAATAGCGTTACCGCGGGGGGGGGGGGGGGGGGGGGTACAGAGAAACGGAAAGGCGTCCCAGTTTCTCTGTGCACCGCCCATACTACTCCTGAATTGAAAGGCGTCCCAGTTTCTCTGAAGTTCATCTAACCCTATGTTGTGCTCTGTGCACTTGTACGATCCAATAAGTTCTAAAAGAAAATGTACATGTCCAAGTGCTGTTCATATGTGCAGTGGGCGGATGCAGGGAAACCTAGGTGAGTGGTGCTTGAGACCACCGAGCCCACCCTTTGCGATACACCGCTGCATATGTGCATTATATAGAAAGGAACAAAAAGATAAGCCTCCATGCACAATAAGATAAAAAGGAACAAAAAAATTGCATGATGCTAGCATTAATTGCAACCTTTTGAACCATTGAAAAGCATCGTCAATTTGTCATAGCATGGAGATAATCACAGCTTTTTAACACCCCCAGGAATAAAAAAGCACACGCTAAACTGGACTGAAAAAAAAAAATTGATAGCATCTCAAACCTGTAGGCATGCATTTTACAATTCTCTTATTAACATTACTAAGCAATTCAGATAAAATGCTGTTGTTAGTTGTTAATTTTTATATGACAAACTAAATTAAGATGATGGCAATAAGTTCAATGCATGCACAAACAACTCAGGTTGTGATATAATAGCAACATATTATTCGTGCTATGCAGCAATCTGAGACCTTTTGGTGCATACAAATCTCAACTTTCACAGTAGGAAGCAAACGATTGACAAGTAAACATTTCACCCACCATGACAAAGAAAAGGAATCTCTCATTACCGGTTGTGTTTTGCCGACCGGTTGCTTACTAGCTTTCTAGTTGACAGGGACGGAATTTCAGATTCTTTTTGTATGCATAACACATGTTCATAAGTGGGTGCATGTTCTTTAAGGTTTTACTTCGAAAATGTATATCCTTTTCTCAATGAATAAGACGCTTATTTAAAAATAGCAAGTACAGATGCCATTGTATTCACGCGCTACACCAGAAAAATAAGTCAAAGCCTGATTTCAGGGCAAAAGTTTAGGATTTCATAAGAAATAAGAACTTTGTGATATAGAGTATAAACAGTACCGCTTGTGCAGTGAACAGTGCAACTCCATCCAGTTTCACAATAAGATCACCAGCTTTCATTCCAGAGTCTTGTGCTGGGGATCCATCAGCAACCTATCCAGCAAATTGTCAAGATAAGTATAAAATAAAGAATATAAAAATCATAATATGCTAGTATGTATCATCAAAATAGTCTCTCATTTTTAAAATACTGCTGCTACCTGCTAGTGCTATAACTTTTGTTTGCACTCAAGCAAATTGATATAGCATCACAGCTGGCACTGAAGCTAACATTTATGCAAGATTCGTCGTTCAAACAAAATTAGAGTGTTAACAATAAACTCCGTTCGTGGAGCTACCTGCACCATGGGGAATGGATAGAGTATTCTATTCTGAGAAGATACATGGAACAGCATATTGCTAAAAGAATCATTTCCAAGGCTATACAGCATCGCGAAGAACAAAAACATTTCAGAGACCCAAGTTTCTCCAAAAGAATGATATGCAAGAACAATTTCACATCCCTTTCCCACACCTTCTCAAGAGGGGGTTGGGGGTACATATATAATAGTAGCCACTCAGGGGCAAAATAGGAAATAAAAACTACTAACACTAAGCTACTAGACTTACTACTAACAATCTCCCCCTAAGACAGGATTTTCTCTCATGGGTCACCAATGCACAGTTTTAGTTTAGTTCTAGCTCCAGCTTCTAACCCCCTTTGAGGTTCCTTTTGTCGTTTTTGGACATTAAGATGCCCTTTGGACTTTTGTCCCTGTACAGTTTTATTTTGCCTTATTAATATACCCTACCACAGCAGGGGTCTTCCCCTCTGTATAGTTTTCAAAAAAAAGTTCAAATAATTCACTTAAATACAGTTGTGCAATTGAAATAAATAAGGGTTGAAAAAGTGATCCTGCTTTTATTACATTGAAACCAAAGCATTGGAAATGGCTGTATATTGCCAGGGATTTTATCTACTCTATATTATTTCTAACAATGAGAAAGGGTGCAGTTTCTGAGAGCAAAAGAGCAACTATAAGAAAACCTCATCAAACAGGAAAACAAAAGGCGAACCTAACAGAAATAAGGAAATACACAAGACAACCAGATGAACAGTAACCACCAGATCTTAAAATAGTAGAATCAGGCTCCTGGATGCTGGGTACTGATTTTGATTATTTAGCATAAGAAACTGATGAAATGACAAGCAACTCAGTTGTTCAAAAATAAAACGGGCATTGAATATCAAATACAAGTTAGTTCCCACATGATTTCTTTCCTGGTACATGGTAACAGCCCAGTTTTCTACCATAGGGCCACCTATTAAACTTGTTTAAACCTTGTAGCTTGTTGTCATGTAAATTGAAACATCTATAATGAAAAATGCTAATGATAAGTGACTAAGGCCTCCTCATTTGCACGCGGTAGATTTATGGATGGCAATTATCACGGGTAAGAAATAAAAAATAAACAGCCCTGGGAATAGTGTAAGTTGAGAGATATTTGTGTATCAACGCAGCAACCAGCACTACTGTTATGGGTGGGCCGGCCGCAGGCCTAGGCTCACAAGTACTGTAGCTCGTGAACAAGACTGCAAAGGGAATAAGGTTGGTTTGCTAGCAGGTCATTAGAGATAAGGTTGTTAGAGAGAGAAGGTTATTTAGATTAGATTGGTTTGTTAGGTAGCTGGCTATATAAGCACAGCCACACCATCCATTATAATCAAGCAAGAAGAACCCTAAAAGTAGTCAGTGATGGATAAGTCTCTGTCCTGTCGGTCTCTGTGGGGCAGCAGCAGCACATGGTACTTTTGTGGGGCTGCTGCAGGGTGGTTTGTGGTTCTGTTGCATTGCAGCATGATGGTCTTGCTGCCCTAGGACAGCAGCATCCTTGACTGCTTTTAGGACAGCATATTAGCATCTAAGGACAGCAGCCATCTCAGCTTCGACTGCTTTTAGGACAGCATTTAGTTAGCATCTTAGACTAGCATCTAGCATATGCTTGGCTGGCTAGCAGCCCCAGCAGCCTATATATTTGTATCCCCAACTCCCTGGGTTGGAATGGCATTGTGAATGAAGAAAACCAGAAAATTGTCCCAACTTCTAGTGTCATCCTCTCTCAATGAGAGTTAGAATTCAGTTTGCAACAGTCAGAGCCTCCAAGGGAGGGCGACAAATAGGTTCTTCGGGCTATCCCTAGTTCTACCATATCAACTACTTGCCCTTTTATCTGTAGCTCAAGCACATAAATCGATTGCAACTGAAGGTCAAACTAAATAATCCTAAACAAATGGGTCTCAATAACGGATGGTTCCCTTTCTTAAGGCCTCAAAGCAAGTGTCAATAATTGTTGCGGCGTGCCTTCACCAGTGTGTGCCCAAAAGTAAGAAGCAGCAGGCGTCCAAATTCACAGCTTGATAAGCTTCAGTAATTATTTCACTGAGTCTTTTTCACACAGATCTCAATTTGCACTTAAGTGCATTCCAAGACCAGTTTTCAAGTTCCTAGATATTAGGCATGCTGTAGGAACAAAGATACAGAATTCTGGAGTACTGAATCCTAGCCAATTGTACGGATCGTCGGCCACAAAGATTTGGAGGATGGACTAAGAACCAGCATTGCAAGTTTTGGGAAATAAAGTAATCGGGTCTTTTATATTTATCAGACCCCAATTCATCGATGATGACACCTGGCAGTTTTAGTAATATATGGGTTTAGATTTAAAAATATCGATATTAAAACTCCAAATCTGGCCTATTGTTGTAGCCCAGTCCTGGCCAGGATTGCCTGTAAATATTTATGTATCAAAAATTGACCCTTGGTTCCAATAAATACCTTGAGCAGAGAGAAGTGCACAAAAAATGACAATGACAGAAATATGAAGATTAGATAAAATCAAATGCACGCAATGAATATTCACCATCTCCACATAAACACCATTTGTATGAGGGAAGCTGTCATGTATTTCTTCACAGATACTCAATTTTTCAGCTTGAAGTGATCCAATCCTCAAGCCAAACCATGGTTGTACAACTCTCCTGCATATACCACAATTTGATGCACGATTAAAATTTACACATTTGTGCTGTTAAAAATACATTTACAAATTGAGCCTAGCCAATTAAAACAATAAAAATCCCATAGGTCCAACATCTAAACAGTATTTTGTGCCAGCTAGCAGCTTTATGCAAATAAACAAAGAACCATGGCTGGCGGCTAAAAAACAAGTTTTGGAAACTCTCGCCACAAGAGCAGTGACGAGCTAAGTACCATTAAGGGGACTGAAGCTATTATTGCTCATGGCTAGAGGCTTGGACAGCTGGAATAAGGTTTCATAAAGGAGACCTTACAGAAACAAAACTCAAAGGGCCTGACGGAGCAAACTAACCAAACCCCTAGACCACAATCCTACCTTCCAGGGCTGCTAGGTGCCAGCCCCTTGGCTCCAGCTAGAAGCTAAAGATGAGATTCATAAAGTGCTCCCTGAACACTAGGGGCAGATCCATCAAACACACAGGCATTTCGGTGTTTCCAAATGCTCTATGCTCCAAGAATTACAAGGGAATTAAATCCTTTTCTGTGCTGTTTCTGAACTTTCCTCAAGGCTTTTCTCCACCAAACTTCAAAGGAGCTGACCCTGCGGGTAGGCATCAGGTTGGACAAGTTCAGCGGTTCAAGAATGCTAAACCAGAATTGCCGCACTAACAAACATGATGTAAGTCTGTGCTGAACCATCTCATCCTCCTGGTCACAGAGGCTGCACTGCTCGGGATGAGGAAGCCTACTTTTCTCCAAGCAATCAGCAGTCCAGCAACGATTGCGGAAAGCCAACTGCTGTTGTGCCGGGAAAGTGATTTTTTACAGTATCAAGGACAGGGAGAAGGTCTTTGTATCAAATAATGGGTGGCTATGCACACTGAGATCTGGAGAATGAGCATCTACAATACCAAGGAACAAGAACAGAACAAAAGCTTATGTTGTCAAAGAAATAGGTGTCTTTGGAAGTAAAGTTTTGGAAACTGAACTGCTGCTAGATCATTGAGCTGGACCAATTAATGTGTCAGATAATATGTAGATAGACACAACAGTAATGACCATGCTATTTCTAAGGTCTGGGATTGCCTGAGATAACTGCCATATCTGAGTTTGAAAAGTGCACAAGCTACATTCAAAGAAAAAACAGAAAAGCAAGGATGGAGTCAATATCAAGAAGCTTAGAAGTGTTATGCTGTCTGTTAGATCAGATCCTTACCTCCAATTTTTCCAAGGATGCAACGATTCAACATGTCTTTCTGGGATATAAATCAAAAGACTCCACGATTGGTGCTTAAAGAAGCTAACAAGCTTGGACTTAACTGACTACATGCTAAGGTGTGCACTGTGCAGTCGTTGACATCTAATTTGAATATTTTGTTTCAAGCTTCAAATTTATGATTTCAAGATTGCTTTTTGTAGCAACATAAATGTAGGATAGCATCCTGACAAAGTTTAAGCTGATTTGTTCTGAGAGAAAAAGTACTGCCGGCTGGCTGGTGCTGATTTGTTCCGAGAGAAAAGTACTGCTGGCTGGTGCTGATTAAGCCAAACGAACGGGGCGGTTTTTGAGAAGTTTACTTTGGTTTTCAACTCAATAGCTGCAGTTTAAGCTAACTGGTTAGATGTGTCCTATAGCTTTGAAATTATGGTTCAGTACTTCAGTCTATGCTCTTTAATGCACTGTTAACAAACTTCTTGTCATCCATCTCTTTGAGAATCACCGACTACGAAGATTAAAAAAATAGACCCTCATGGGCTTTATTTTGTGCTATCATTCTTAGTTGCAAACTCGAGAGCATTGGCTCAATTGTTTTTGTTAGTGCATTCAAAGGTGACACATTTGTTTGCAGATCATTCAACCAACAGACCTAGCAATCTAAGAGGTAACAACCAACTAAACATGTCACCGACACACACTTCCATTCAACAAGACAAACGTAAACAGCATGCAATCGCAAGTGAAGCATACCACAAGTAAATCCATAAGCACTTGAAAACCTACCCAAATATCTCAAAGTGATTGAAACATTTCTGAAGTATGCTGACTGGTAAGAACGGAGTTTCATCCTTTGCATAGAAGTTCATGCCAGCAATGTTTCCACCACAACTGACAAGGGGACCACCAATCCCAGCCTAGCGCAATAATAAGTGATATTGAAGAAGTTTTTCATTAAATAATCCATGTATACCATAGTATGAAATATGATCAGAGTTCCTGCACAGACCTAATTCAAGCAAAATAAAAAATGAGACAAGGGAAGTACCTTTGTGGTCTTACAAGAAGAGAACATGAGTAAGTCAATTTCACTAGTTTTGTACAGCAGAGTCCCACTTGTAGCCATTAGCTCTCCAGAGTCATAGCAGCGTCCAATCGCTACCAGATTAGAATGAGAGGATCCATGATTGAATTGCACTTCATTACAAACTTGGGCTGAAGGAAATTCCTTGAAAGACTCGGTCATGACAACAGCAACATTATAGTGAATGTCATATTTCCATAACTTCCCTTTAACAAGTTTGCCATTGGGCAAGCGTACCATAATCTGCAACCATGTGACAATTATATCACCTTATGAAGCAAGAAAAAAACATAAATAAGCAGGAGATGAATCCTACAAGCGGCACTGACCTTCAAATTATCAGCCATCATAGTTTCACCTCCGTGGCATGTAACCAAGTTAGCAGAAGTTAGAATGCTCATTTTGGATGTCATGTGTCGCATAATTGTGCCTGTGCACGCAAAAAGCCTCACTTTCCCTACATAGGACGAGAATTGAGATACTGATTATTAGTCAACTTACAGAAATGTGGAATTCTCGTAACAAGATAATTGTGTCATTACCCTTAAATGAAGCAAGAGAGACAACTGACTGGGACATCCTTGACGCAACTAATTTAGTTTTAACGTGTTCTTCACTGTAGCCATCCAACTTCTCGAAACATTCTTCAAAAGTATTCACCAAGCGCATGCCCACTATCCCAAAAATATGGAAGTATGACATTTCCAAAGTGCTAGAAGACATAACTCGGAACATATCCAGAAAAAGGACTTGCCAGTAAACCGAGATGGCATAGGATAGCCACGGGGAAGGAACAAGTCATGCAAACTGCTGCTCGAGACATCTGGGGCAATAGGGAAGACCGGAAGAACATGTACAATGATTAGCCATATATGTCATATGCAAGTATAAGGATGACACATGTCAAGACAAAACTAACCATCCTGTAAAGGTGGAGAATCTGCTGTCAAGATCTTCTTCTTTTTATGTGTCCATACCTTTTTCCCTCGTCTTAAGCTTCCACAGGCTTGCTTCTTTCTCGGCATCTTCCAAACCTGGAGTAGAAGAGAGCCCACATATTCCATAAGACAATGGTTGCAAGCAAGGTTACCGGACACCAATTTCACCTTGGCCAGCACTGAACCAGCAATTTATAAGTTCGAACCAACTGAACCACCCTACCCCACCCACCCAAAAAAAGGAAAACTCTGAATAATGTGACCAAACACATAGACACATCAGCAGAAGATAAAAATATGTTTTGAGTTTTGATAAACACGAGAATTTTGTAAATATGGATGATTTATGGTGTAAACCAATGTAGAGTACAAACACCTACCTCCCCATGGACGAATTCCAATAGTTGGTATGCCAGAATGCTGTAAAACATACCATTTGGCTTTGGGCCCCCTGCTCTGTGTGGGTGTGGGTGGGTGTGGGGGGTGGGATAATCCCGACAATGGTTTGCTCTTGGACTAGCAACAAATTGGGAACAAGGGCGGCCAGTACGAGTAGATCAAAACGACCCCAATTTCCAAACATACCTGCTCAGTCAAGATGCTGGCCTGCTGCGCTGCAGTGCTGTTGGCGCCCAGTATCCGCCAGGCCGAAGCCTCCGCCTCCGCACCGCTCGCGCTCCCTCAGCTCCGTGGCTACTCCGGCTGCCGCGCCAGTCCAGGAGCTTCGAGGAATTAAGGAGATCGAAGAGGATGCCGAAGCTCCTCGAGGGCGGCGGCTGCAAGGGCAGGGCGTGTGTAAGCACCAAAACGCACAGCCCACCCATCGGTACTAGACTCCCTCCGTTCTTAAAACGTCGGTTCCAAATTGTAGGTTATTTTAACTTTTTTGGAGAGTCAAATCATTTCAAATTTGATCAAAACTTATTGAGAGGATTATAAAAATTTATGACATCAAATAGATATATTATAAAAATTTATCTAACAAATAATTTAATAATAATTATTTAGTATAATAAATATTAGTAGTTTGTATAAATTTGGTCAAACTTAAAAAACTTTGACTCTCCAAGAACGTTGGAATGACCTACAATTTGGAACGGATGGAGCAAGAGACTCTTCCAATCCAGTCTAAACTTATTTATTAGTAATTTATTAAATATTTTTTGGTGATGTATCACTCACTTGTTTGGACTTAAAACATTTACAGCCGGACCTCTAAATTTGGACCCCTATTTTATAGTTTTGGGCAGACCCATAATTTAGGGGCTTGAAATTCTCTTTACACTCCGGCCCACCCTCAAAATGAAGGCCCCCAAACCATAAATCAATAGAGAGGGTGAGAATAGATGGCCTCCAGATTTAGAGGCTCTGGACCAAAATTTGGAGGCCTCATAAAATGATAGCCTATTTTAGGGACTCCATTGAAGTTGTTTTTTCTAGTTAGGAGACCAAATCAATAGATATGGGCCCATATAAGGGCCCGACTAGAGATGCTCTTAGAGCATTTCCAGTCGGGCCTCTAAATTTGAGCCTCTATTTTGCATTTTTGGGTCAGCCCATATAATTTAGAGGCTTGAAATTGTCAGCCCACTCCAGCTCGGCTCTCCAAATGATGACCCCCTAAATCTAACTAATAGGACCCACCTGTAAGAAATGAATCTCTCCCCCCTCCACTCCTCCCTCGGTCAGACGTCGGCCAGCCACAATTCACGCCATCGGCCGGGACGAGGAGCGATGGCGGTGTTGAGGCTGACGAAGATCATCCCCTCCCACCCGTTGATGTTCATGCAGATGCCCAGCAAGTCCACGGCGATTTGCGTGTCCTCGAGGTCGCGCGGTGAGGACGGTGAGGAGGCCGACCGTCCTTTTTCATCAACCCCTCCTCCCTTTCACAGAGAGAAGAAGGCAGGGAGCAACCCGGCCGGCCAGCTCTCGATCGAAGAAAAGAAAATCCAGACACCCAATGCGCGCGGCTCGCCTCGTGCTGCTGGCACTGGTAGTGGCGTCGGCGGCGGCGTTCCCCGGCCGCGCGGGCCGACGTCGGCGGGCGTGCCGGACATGGGCGAGCCGGACGCCCGGCGGCGGGGAAGACGAAGAAGCGGTGCTCGAGCGTCGTGGGCGAGTCCGGGCGTGGACGAGGCGGAGGAGCTTGGGGCGAGCGGCGTTGCGCGGGCAACGACATCGTCCGGCGAGCGCTGGCGGCGCGGCAGCCGCGGAACAGGTTCATCAGCTACGCGGCTGAAAGGACCTTGTGATGCCTAGAGGGGGGTGAATAGGCTCACATCGAAACTTGAAACTCAATTCGCAGCGGTTATAACTTGGTCGGTACTACCGGCGCAACACCGGTACTACCGAAGGCTCGGTACTACCGATGTTGGGGCGGTACTACCGACCACAATAGAAAAGCTACACGAAATTTAGGAAATAAAGTTGAAGCTAGCAATTCTACTTGAATCAAGAGTTGAGTTTAGAAGCTAAGAACCACCTGCAACCAAAGATATCACTCGGAACAACACAAGTAAAGAGGTCGGGCTCTAAATAATTCTAGGGTTAGAAAACTTGAGGAAATTCAACAAGCAAGAGACACAACCAAGATTTTCACCGAAGTTCACTCCCACAAAGGGAGCTACGTCTCCGTTGAGGTACCCACAAAGGGTGGGCTGTCACAATCTAGCCACTTGCCTCTTTCAATCCCCACAAAGGAAGATTGTGCTCACTAAGAGATCCCCACGAAGGAGAGGGTAATACAAACGTTCCCGGATGCTCCACACAAAGAGGGCATTCAATGGGCGATGCCTAAACGTCTAGAACCAAAGATTCAAGAGTAACAAATGCAAACCAAAGCCCGGAGATGCTTCAAGTGCTCTTGAGATGAGGATGAACAACAAGCACTTGAAAACGGAGTTCTTCTTCAACAAGGAGCAATCTCCCACTCAATCCCTAGCTCAGATCTTAGGGGATGTGCTCAAGGAGGGAGAGTGAGAGAGAGGAGTGAATGAGTTGGGCGTTTTTGTCTCAAGGTTGCTGAAGAGATGAATGAGGAGAGAGAGTAGGGGTATATATACTCAGCCTCAAAATCTAGCCGTTACTGTGCAGGTTACACGTTTCTCGGTACTACCGGTGTGACGCCGGTACTACCGATAGCATGCAGGAATTCAAACAGTAGGGCGTCCATCGGTACTACCGGCGTGAGGCCGGTACTACCGATAAAGCAAGGTCAAACACCCAGAAAGGGGTCGGTCGGTACTACCGACGTGAGGCCGGTACTACCGACGACTTGGAATTCTCGAGTTTTGGTTAAGTGTTGGCGGTAGTACCGCTATAGCGCCGGTACTACCGATAAAGAGGTTATAGCTAACAGAAAGGGTCCGGTCGGTACTACCGGCGTGAGGCCGGTACTACCGACGTGGACAGGATTCTTTTGTAAAGTTTTAGGCAAGTGTTTGATTGAATGTGGAGTTTGTCTCAAGGGCTAAAGGTGTTCTCAAGAGCTCAGGTTGCATATCCAAAACCAAAGTTTGCATCCCCCTTTATAGTACGGTGATTTCTATACTCAAATTCAAAAGATAAAAAGAATTTTAAATCTAATTGAGACTTTTCACCGTTTTCTTGAAATGAGGGGCTTCCATCAATAGAAAATATGTCAATTAAGCTCTTGATTCTGCACACATCTCAAATACACTATTAAACACAACAAGTTGTGTTTGTCATTATCACCAAAATTAAATTAGGGGCCTAGATGCACTTTCAATCTCCCCCTTTTTGGTGATTGATGACAACACGACTTGTTTTTAAATAAAGAGATGTGTGTATCCAAATAAATTGAGAGAGCTCCCCCTAAACATGTGCACTGTCAAGATAGAGGCCTCAAATGCCCATCCACATGTTTATTGGGAACTCCCCCTCAATCTTTGCATCCACAAGTGCATAAGTGTGAGATAGAAATAACCATGATGCACATGGCAAGATAGACACACAATAAAGTGAGAATCACAAAGCAAGCATCACACAAACGATAAAAGGTTCGAATTCACCATACAAGCACAAGTACTTAAACCCTAGCTACCATATGAATTTAAGGTTTTCACGAGCATCACACATTACACAAGTTCAACAAGTCCACAAGCCAAGCCCTAAGATAGAGTATGAACAGAAACAAGGATCCCCTAAACCCAAGTCTTCGCTTCACTCCCCCTTTGGCATCAAGCGCCAAAAAGGAGAGGAGATCGATGTAGAGATCACTCGTCGTCGTCGTCGCCGTTGCCACCACCACCATGAGCTGCCGGAGGAGACTCCTCAACCTCGGTATCTTCATCATCTCCACCAAAGATGTTTGGGGGAGGGACGCCATACATCATAGAAGTCTCACCGTATTCCTCCCAAGGATTGTAGAAGTTTGGAGGTGGAGGGTAGTCCTCAAACTCACGGACCGGAGAATGCTCAATGTTTGCTTGGTCCAAGAGTGCCTTTTGGCGTGCATCCATCTTATAGAGCATCTTCTCTTGCTCATATAGCTTGTTGGCATTGTGCCGCCCAACGTTGAAACAAGCAAAGAGGCCTTGAGATAGGAAGTTTAGAATGCTCTTCTTCTTGCTACCGGAAGGAGGGAGGCCTTGAGTAGCGGGAGGTGGTGCTTGAGAAGAAGAAGGGATATCCAGAGCGGAAGTACCTCCAAAAGAAGAAGTACCCGGCGCCGGAGCCTTAGGAGCATACTTCCCAAGCTTGAGAAGGCGATCAAGATGACCCTTTGCGGGCTTGTAGACGGTGTGTTCCTTGTCATACTTGATCCTCACCCCGGTGACCTTGCAAATCATGTAGAATATCCAAGGGGCATACTTGCACCCCATGTTGCTAGACACCGAGTTGACAATGATTTCCTCCCATATGAAGTCAAAGACACTAAAATCCGGCTGCCCCGGAGAGAGCCTCAAAAGTAGGTTCTTTGCAATGTTGGAGATGTTGGTTTGATCACCCACTTTTGGACTCAATGTCTTCCTGATGAACCGATTGAGAAGTCTATAGAGGGGCATCATGCCATGGGTGGTGCCAAACTCAATATGACCATATTTAGGATCATACATGAATGCCATGCGACTATCATCAATAAGATTCTCATCATGTATCTTGTCCTTGGCTAGGTCATCCGTCCCAAAACCAAGAAGTGCAGCAAAATGCTCATAGGAGACCGAGAGGGGCTTGCCTTGGATCATGAAGTGCATAACTTTGTTGGCACGATCAGTGTAGAGTGTAGCGTAGAACTGAGCTATGACCTCCTCATTCCAATGCTTCTGGAGGTTCATGAGATTTGCCACACACTTATCATGACAAGCATCGATAGCCTCTAAGACTCCGGGAACGGTATGGAACTTCCTAAGATACTCCCAATCCATTACTTGCATCTCCACAGTGATGTTCTCCTTCTTGAGGATCACCGAGTCATACCAATCCACATTAAAGCGGAGCCAAAACCTGATATCCCAAAGAAATTCCTTGGTATACTTGGATGGATCATCATACCTCAAGGCATAGACATCATGCCCTCCCTTCATGTAATTCACCATAGCCACGGTGTTCTCTGTCCTTGGAGGAGGTGAGGGCCTCAACACCATGTGAGCGAGGTTGGATATGTTGAGGTCGCTGTAGTCATCATAGTGCGAGTCCGGGGTGTAGGCGTGCTTGGTGCGGGCACGATAGGGACCTTGACCTTGACTTGAGCCTTGTCCAGGAGCTGGAGTTCTAGCACGAGAGCCGGCCATGGGATTGGGTCTTCCACGACCACAAGAGCGCTCCGGAGCAAGAGAGGGGCCAGTCCTCTTCCGGCTGGCAATGGGAACATCATCTTCTTTGTCGGAACGATAAGGGGACTCCGGAGGGGTAGCCTTTTCCTTGCCCTTGCGACCCATCTTGAAGAGATTTCCCGCGCGAATCGAAGAACAAAACCGTGGATCGGTAGTACCGAGGGGTGGAGAATCCACCTAGGGGCACCAAAACACGAATCCACATGCCAAATGAGAGATCTCCTCGAGAGTTTGAGTTGGAGAGGAGGAGGGACGGAGAGGGAGGCGGCGCACCGGTTGGGTAAACTGACAGAAGAGAGTGAACACTAGGGTTTCATCCTATATATATAACGGTTGGGTCCATCGGTAGTACCGGCGTTAGGCCGGTAGTACCGATAAGGATTGAAAACTACCAAGAGAGGGTCCGATTGGTAGTACCGGCCTAAGCCCGGTAGTACCGATAGAACCAAACAAGTACTCGAACTCGTTAACACCAAAATTTGGTAAGGAGTCGGCGACCGGTGGGTCCGGTTCGATAAAGAGTCCGTCCGGTGGAAGGAAGGGTATTTTCGCAGATATTCGGCAAAAGATCCGCGGTCGGCTATCCGCTCCGGTTCGGCAAAGGAACAAGAGAGCCGATTTTGCGGGATTGGACGGTGACGTGGCTCAATCGGGGAAACGAATGGATGGATAGGCGATCAAGCTTAGAGATAAGTTAGGCAATGAATCCATTCGAAGTTGTACTCAACGGGGTATAAATATGACCCCCGAATGTATGTAACGGACACAATCATTCCTCAATACACACCGGCCTCACGCCAAACCCTAGAGTCCTTGTCGTGTCGTCGAGTTCTTCGAGAGGACCAATCGATCCGTCGACCTCCGTGAGTACCGGCAACCTTGTATCATATCTAGTATCATGCGGTGGATTTAGATCTGATGCAAGTAGTCTTGTTACCATGCTTCGTGTCACGCGGTAGATTCAAGCTTGGTTCAAGAGGGTTTCTTGTTAGGTCATGAGCCATGCGGTAGGCTAAGATCTAGCTTGAAGCTAGTTATCGGCTCTATTGGATTTTGGCAAGATCCAATAGATTCATTAAGTTACCCGTGTTATCTTGAGTTTTTACTTTATGTTTTAATTCATGTAACACACCTTTGCCCAATCTAGATGGGTTTGGATCGGCTCTATCTTTTTATGATCCTTGTTCGAGTGGATTTTGTATTTCAACATGTGGATCTTGTGCTTTCCGATAGCCGAAACCGAATCGATCTAGGTTGTTACGTGTTGCGGGTTCAAGCTTGCTCATGTTCGTATAAATCTTGAAAGAGTCGGGTATCATGCGGTAGATGCGAGTTTTTGGGTTGCTTTGGAGCTAGTCATCCGTGGATTAGATTCCCAAATCAATCTGATAGATTTATTCACTTGGTAATGTTTGTTCCTTCTTCATGGACCCCGAATCGGCTGTTTAGCCGCATTCGGTTATGTTTTTCCACGAGTAAAACACGTGCGTTATTCATGCTTTAAATGATGTATGCTTTTAGCTTTCTATATTTAGATTGTATCATGCGGTGGATAGATCTATTTGTAGAAAGTGGTATGGTGTTTCATGCAAGTTGTATCATGCGGTGGATAGATTTGCTTGACATCGTGCTCGACGGGTTTTGAAGTAGCTAGACATGCGGTAGACTAGTGCTTTGGATCTATGCATGCTTGTTTAATACATGATCATGTCCGTGCTTTACTTTATTCGTTTATTTAATGTTAATCTTCATCGGGATCGGTCATGACCTCGTGCATGTGCATTCTTGTTCAAACAAAGACCGATCGCCGTCATGCTCACGTCATCCATTCGGCAATGTTATTGTTTTCCTTTATGGTTTCCCGAATGGTTGTAGATCGTTGCGCATAGCTTTCTATAGCTATGTGTCATGTCATTTGGCTTCTTAGCCGTAAATATGGAACCGTGCCCGGTACCACCGGCAAGTTCCAAGCTTTGGTATTTAACCGCATTATCTTTTGTTAATTTTCGGGAAAAATTGATCGGCACGTCTTTCGCTCTCCGCGCGTGTGAAGCCGGCTTTGTTCGGCTTGCTGTGTGATTGGCGTTGAGTGCACTTTTCGCGTCAACACACTTTTTGGCACGCCCGGTGGGACCACAGCCGAATAGATTCAAGATGCCTGAAATCGCAGACCTCATGGATGTCAACCTTGAAGATCTTTCTCCAGAGCAGCGGCAGCAACTCCAAGACGTCGTAGATCAATTTCAGCAGAAGTGTCTGCTGTCGTTTAAGAAGAATAGAAGCGGCGTCCCGTATCTGAAGAACGAGATGCCCGTGGTGCTGTCGGGGGAAAGCGATGCTACATCTCAGCAGGAAAAGGAGGAATGCGCACGAGTATTCCAAGAATCAGCAGATTACATGCTTAGCAAGCACAACAAGGCTTTCCTCGGGTCGCTTCGACAGATGATGGTGGCCATCTTTGGACCGGGCATGGAGCAAGCGTTCGGCAAAGCACCCGTCCGGGGGAAGACCGTGAGCCGGGTGAATCAAGCTCGCGGCCGCCGTTGCGGAGCCGCCCGCCGGCCTCCCCCCCTCGCAGCTCGGAAGCCAAGCGTTCCCGGCCTCCTCCGCAGGCACCGGGGGGCGGGCCGGCTCGGCCCCCGTTACAAGCTTCGTGGAGTCGGCCGGTTCGCCGCCACCACGGAGCAAAGCACAGGTCGGCCCCGTGCAACGGCCCAAATCCGTACTAGCCTACGTACGGAGACGTAGCGTTCGGCTCGTCCGGGGCCCCACTTGATCCCGGCCGGAGGATTGCTCCATCGACCAACCGGGCCGCGAGAAGAACTTGTACGGTGGTGGTTATCATGAAGTGGGAAACTACGGAGCGTTCAACGCCTTCCCGCACCCAGGATACGCGCCGGCTGCAGGCGCGCAAGAGGACGACGCCCTGGCGCGCAAGATGGCCGAATTGATGCAGAATCAGTTCGGCCTCAAGCCAAAGATGCAAGGACCCGCCTATAGGCCGCCGTTCCCTGAATGGTACTACAACGTGCTCTTGCCGCCAAGGGTGAAGCCACCAACGGAGTTCACGAAGTTCTCTGGGCAAGACGACACGAGCACGGTCGAGCACATCGCTCGTTACCTCATGCAGCTCGGGGAGTGCTCGGCTGAGGAGACGTTCAGGGTCCGCTACTTCGCCGCATCGGCCGACAGTCCGGCGTTTCGGTGGTTCTCGTCCCCGCCTCCCGAATCGGTTGCCAGATGGAAGGATTTGGAGCAGAAGTTCCACGCTCATTACTTCAGCGGCAGCTCGGAGAAGAAGCTGATTGACCTTGCGACCATGAAGCAGAGGCATAGCGAGACGCCTCTGGAGTTTCTCCAGAGGTTCAGGGAGGTCAAGGGCATGTGCTTCTCACTTAACTTGCCAGATGACCAGTTGGCTGACATGGCTGTCGCCGGATGCTGCCGGCCGTGCGTGAGAAGTTGTTTGGGATGGAGTTTGAGAACCTGGGCCAGCTATCGCAGAAGCTATCGCTGATGAGCAATCAGGCGTATGGCTTCAAGAAGGACGCCAAATTTGGCAAGCAGCACGACGTCGCTGACGTCTACAACCAGTTCTTGGACAAAGCCGATCTGCTCGAAGATTCTGATGATGAGTTGGATGTAGCTGCAGCAGAGATCTTGTGGGGGAAAGAGCCTCTGACAATGAATCAGCGCTGGGTCAAGCAGACCAAAGGAACTTATGATTTTGACATCACGAAAACCGATAAATTGTTTGAGTGAAAGAAGGCCGAATCAAGTCGCCCGAGGGGCATTCCATGCTTCGGCTCGATGGAGTTAAATCAAAACGTTACTGTGGCTTCCATGACAGGGATTCACACTCCATCAATGATTGCAGGGTCTTCAGGATGAGGATCCAGAAGGCCATCCAGGAGGGTCACCTCAAGTTCGACAACAAAATGAAGCTGGATGGCCATCCCTTTCCTCAGAGCATGGTGGGCTTCTCTGTTAATGTGATAACAGCCGAGGAAAAGGGAAAAGTCAAGGTCTTGACCTCGACCCGTGTCTAGACAAGGTGGAGCAAGGGGACCGGAGCGCCAAGTGACTCGGGAACGGATGCAAGATGACGCCCCCGCATTCTTAAGAGTCACATTGAAATAGGGGAGCCATCCGAGCCAAGCCTAAGGTGACGACCCGCATCCTCCTCAACAAATGGCAGCGTCAGATCGAGAAAGAACGCTACCAAAAGAGGCGCTACGAGGAGGAGCAACGCAGAGCCGAAGAAGAGGCGCGCAGAAGAGACCAGGAGCAGTACGCGCGCGAGCAGGAGCGCGCACACTGGGGATGCGCCTTCTTCAGGCATTGCTGGAACGAGGGTTTAAAGCTGCCCACATTGAACAACTGTCCTGAATGCAGTGACAGGTACCATGAGTATAGGCAGGAAACTGCCAATCGCCGATCCGTCCACGAAAGACTTGGAAGGATCCACCCTAATGGGGATCGGCGCCAAAAAATTGAAGTCATCGATCATCCCAGGAAGCGCCAAGCTGATCTCAGGTGGGCTGATCAAGAGGAGGATGAAGATGACTACGTCTGGCAGAAGGGGCAATGGTGCCCGCCCGGCCTGAGGAGAAGCCAGAAGAGACGGGTCCAGCGCTTGAGGAACCGCGAGATGAGGCAGGCCGGGATCCAGGCGAGGCAGGTGTGGCGCCCCAAAGACCAACCGGAGGGATCGAAGCGTTCGGCTCCAGCATGCATGGTATACTTTCTGCCGAACGAGTTCATGGCTCCTGCTAACCAGGTTATGCAGGAAGAAGCTTCCTTCGATGATGAGCAGACCGAGGGGATGATGGCACAACTGGTGCTGGCCAAGCAGGCCATCTTCGACAAGCCGGCCAAGAATCGTCATATGAGGCCGCTGTACTTGAGGGGATACATCAATGGCAAGCCATTGACCAAGATGTTCGTCGACGGTGGAGCGGCGAGTCAACGTAATGCCGTACACCACCTTCGGAAGCTTGGTATGGGTCCGAGCGATTTGACACCTACGAGCATCATCTTGAATGATTTCGCGGGAACCCCTCCGACACCAAGGGATGCGCTCACGTGGACTTGATGATCGTGTCCAAGACGCCGCTCACCACCTTCTTTGTCATCGAGGGCAAAGGAGCCTACGGCCCTACGCTTGGGCGGGACCGGATTCATGCTAACTCGCCGCGTCCCATCCACCATGCATCAACGGCTTATCCAATGGGTGGACGATGAGATCGAGGTCGTCCCAGCGGATGATTCCGTGAGCGTGGCCAACATGGAGCCGGCTTTCGGGAGTACCGGGGAGTTGATTGCTTCTCGTGCAAAGATCGGGGGGAAGGTCCCGTTGAACTCGTCGGCGGTGACCAACGGCCGATTCAAGCGATCGGCTCTTATAGTAATTTTTAATGGAGAACCTCGTGGATGGCACTGATGGCAAATTAGGGCGAGGATTCATGTCGGCTGATAAACTGGAAGAAGTTGACATTGGAAGCGGTGATAAGCCAAGGCCGACGTTCATCAGTGCAAATTTACAGCCGGACTTCAGGGGGAATTTGATTGAGCTTCTCAAAGAATATAAGGATTGCTTCGCCTGGGATTATTCGGAGATGCCTGGATTGGATCGTTCCATCGTCGAGCATCGGTTGCCAATCAAGCCTGGTTTCAAACCATATAAGCAACCACCCCGGAAAATCTACAAGGATGAGGTATTGGCCGATGTGAAGAAGGAAATTGAAAGATTACTCGATGCAAACTTCGTTCGGCCATGCAGATATGCGGAGTGGATATCTAACATCGTCCCTGTGTACAAGAAGAATGGAAAAATGAGGGTTTGCATAGACTTCAGGGACCCGAACGCAGCTACTCCGATGGATGGATACCCGATGCCTATTGCCGATTTGTTGATTGACGCCGCTGCCGGCACAAGGTGATTAGCTTCATGGATGGTAATGCAGGATACAATCGGATCTTCATGGCGATAGAAGACATATCAAAGACGGCCTTCGGATGTCCCGGTCATATAGGCCTGTTCGAATGGATAGTCATGACATTTGGGTTAAAAAATGCCGGTGCAACCTATCAACGGGCCATGAATTACATTTTTCATGAGTTAATCGGCAAGATTGTGGAAATCTACATTGATGACGTGGTGATCAAATCCCTAAGTCATGACACCCATCCGAAAGACGTCAAGAAGACCTTAGAGTGCACCCGGAAACACGGCTTGAAGATGAATCCAAACAAGTGCGCTTTTGGGGTATCACCGGAGAATTCTTGGGGTTTTTGGTCCACGAGGGGGGAATTGAAGTTGGCAAGAAGAGCATGAAGGCCATCGATGAAGTGGTTCCTCCAACTAACCTCAAGGAATTACAATCACCGCTCGGCAAGATCAACTTCGTGAGAAGATTCATTTCAAATTTATCGAGAAGGTGTTGCCATTCTCTCCATTGCCGAAGTCGAAGAAAGATCGAAGTTCACGTGGGGCGACGAACAACAAAAGGTTTTTGATGAAATCAAGCAAGACATGAAGGAGCCGCCGGTCTTGGTTCCTCCTCGCTAAACAAGCCTTTCAAGTTGTACGTGGCGCCGATACCCAAACCATTGGATCGGCCCTCATTCAAGAATTTGAAGGAAAGGAGCGGGTAGTAGCTTATCTTAGCCGAAAAGTACTTGATTCGGAAACCGTATTCGACCGTAGAGAACCGTGCCTTTGCGTGTACTACTTGTGTACAAAGTTTCGGCACTACCTGTTGAATGCCGAATGCACTGTGTATTCCAAGTTTGATGTGATAAAACATATGTTATCTATGCCAATTTTGAACGGCAGGATTGGCAAGTGGATTTTGGCTCTATCAGAGTTTGAGTTGAAGTTCGAATCGGCAAAAGCCATAAAAGGTGGGGGAGTAGGAATCCTACCGATTTCGCCCGCAGGTGAGATGTTTGAATTCGCCATTCCTATACAACCCACCGTCACAAATAACCAGCCGAGTACGAGGCATTACTTCGCGGGCTTCAATATTTGAGAGAAGTCAGGGGCCGTTTCGAGTTGAAGTTTATGGAGATTCGTAGCCGGTAATCAAGCAATTGAACGGCCAATACGAGTGCAGAAGTGAAGCGCTGAGGAGTTACTACGAGGAATGCAGGGAAATCTTGAAGAGCTTCCCATTGGTAACTCTACAGCATATTCCTAGAGAACATAACGAGGAAGCAAACAGGCTGGCTCAGAGCGCCTCTGGTTATAAAGAGAGTCAAGAAGCGTTTGCTGCAGAAGTGTTTGCACTAGGGGCGGATCTCGCAGAAGATGATTGGAGGAAAGAGATCGTTGATTACTTGAAGGATCCATCCCGAAAGGTCTCTAGGAAGCTAAGGTACAAGGCCATTAAGTTCGTTCTTCTGGATGATAATTTATTCTATAAATCATTAGATGGGGTATTACTACGATGCCTGGGTCCAGAAGAGGCCAAGAACATGATGAGCGAAGTGCACGATGGGATATGTGGAGCACACCAATCGGCCTACCGTATGAAGTGGGTTATTAGACAAGCCGGATGCTTTTTGCCGATGATATTAGAGGACTGCTTTGAGTATTACAAGGGATGTCGGGATTGCCAAAGGTTCGGGAATATTCAAAGGGTCCCCGCATCGCATTGAATCCCATCATCAAGCCATGGCCATTCGTGGGCCGGGGTATAGACTCGATTGGCCAAATCAACCCACCGTCTAGCAAGGGGCATAAGTTCGTGCTTTTGGCCACAGATTATTTCACTAAATGGGTTGAGGCGATCCCACCGAAGAAGGTGACGTCGAAAAACATGATTGAATTCGTCAAGGAGCACATCATCTATCGATTCGGATCCCTCAAACGATTACCACCGATCAAGGGGCACAGCTTCGTGTCACCGGAGTTCGCAGAATTTGCCGAAAGCATGGGGATCAAATTGTTTAACTCCTCTCCCTATTATGCCTAAGCTAATGGTCAAGCGAGAGGCTTCTAATAAGATCATGATCAAGTTGATACGTAAGAAGATCGATCGAAGCCAAGAAGGTGGCATTCGGTTCTCGCCGAAGCACCGTGGGCTTACCGAATGGCCCCCCATGGAGCCACAAAGACTTCTCCCTACGAGCCGGTCTACGGGCATCACGCAATCCCGCCTTGGGAGATGCAATCGGATTCAAGGAGAGTGGTGCCGCAAAATGAGTTGAGCTCCAAGAATTACGGTGGCTTAATGATGGATGAGCTAGAGGATTTACATATGATCCGTCTTAGGGCCCCGGAAAACATTGAGAAAAACAAGCCGCGGGTTGCCAAGTACTACAACAAGAGGGTAAAAGTAAGGCAATTTGCGAAGGCGATCTAGTATGGAAAGCGTTATTGCCGATTGGAACTAAATACGGTGAATTCGGCAAATGGTCCCCTAACTGGGAAGGACCTTTTCGTGTGGTCGATGCGTCTCTCGGTAATGCATACATATTGAAAACTTTGCTAGGAGAAGAATTTTCCGCAGCAATAAATGGAAGATATCTGAAGAAATATTATCCTAGCATTGAGATTGATCGATGATTACACACATCTGGCACAGAGATAGCCGGTGCTCAAGAATGAGGTCGCCTTCAGAACAAAAATCCTCGAACAAGAGAAATGGCCAGTGCCTAGATGCATTGCCCTTAGCACAAAACTACATTACAACTGCTTCTTGCAGGATTACATCGAACAACCCTGGCGGTCAGATCCCCGAGGAGGTAGGAAGCAGAAGGCGTGGAGGAAGAAGCGAAAGTATGATTCAATCTTTTCTTTACTTCTTCGGCTGCTCCCTCTTCAGTTGTTCCAGGACCACCGTGACGGCAACTTGGAACGCATGGGGGTGACCACGATTGGCGGCCTCCACCAAACTATCCCAGGCCGCCTTCAGGTTGTTGTACCCGTCGCAGACATCCGAAGTGGAGGTATCAAGGTTAGGGGCGAGAAATCCGTGTACAAGCACGAGGTCAAGAAGGAGTCGAAGCGTTTACCCCCTACTAGTGCTTCCCGCAGCCATGCGACGCTCGCGCTCGGCTTGGCAACGGCGGTGATGTCCCCGAGGCCGTGCTCCGGATGCCGCACACGGCGGCGCGGTCGATGGTGGTCCTCTCGTTCGGGCGTGGCATCCTCTCGCTTCAAGGGAGGAATCGGAGGAGATGTACTCGGGCACATCTTCGGTCCCGATGATTTCCTCGAGGAGCAAATCAAGGCCGGAAGAGGACAAGAAGAAAACATGAAGCACGAGATCAAAGCTGAATCAAAGAGGAGGAATCGACGATCATTACCTCCGCGCGCGTTGGCGCCGCTCCCCTCTCGCCTCGTCGGAGGCGCGGCGGCGGTTGAGGCGGCGCACCATGATGGCTTGGGATATGCACCGTTCGCGGAAGGGCCGAGATTGGCAAAGATTCGAGAGCTAGAAGGCCCGGTGGAGAGCTAGGGGTACCTATGGTTGCATTTATAGGCCCTGGCAGATGAATCGTGGCTTCGAGTCGTGGCTTTGGATCGTGGCGCATATCCCAAGAAAATCGGAAGGTGGAAAGGTTTCCTTGGCCGCCCGCCGGCGGGTCGCTTGGAGTTCTAAGCCGGGCCGTGCTCGCTGATTGGTTCGGCTAAAGGAAATCAAAGTGCCGTTCGGGAGTTGGCGTTTCTTTGCCGAATGGGTCGTTCAAAGATTATATCTAAAGGTGCGCGGGAAAAGTAAACAAATTGCAAGAAAATATTACAAGAACGACCAATTCGGCTATACATCAATACGAGCATTCAAATGTTCGGATATTTCGCAATTACACCACGAGCATTGGATGTTATCGGACGGGAGTTGTCCACAGCGGCTCCGGCAATATTTTTGAGTGCCGGACATGTGTCGGTGAGTTCTCGCATTGCATTGCTCTACCTTGGTGATAGCCGATTTTGCTTCCGCTTGGATCTTTTCTATCAATCCGGGGAGTTCGGCTATTTTAGCTTTGTCAGCCTCTATCTCCGCTGTCAGGCTTCTCAGTTCTGCTTCTAGAGCAGCTTTCCTGGCAATTTTCAGATCATAAGAAGCCTGCAGGTTGGCCAGTGTATCCTTGTGGCTCTCTACTTGGGATTGCGCCCCGGTCATGGCATGTTCAGCATCGGCTTTCTTCTTTTCAATAGCCGGGCGGGAGCGCAGTTTCCTCAAGGCATGCTTGATGGGCGCATAAAGGGTGTCCAAGCCATAAACAGATGATGATAGAGAAGTTCTGATGTCTTCCGGAAGTTCTTGGCCGATAGATTCAAACATCTCCTCGAAGTGATCAAGATCTTTGAACCGATCTTGTGCATCCCTTTCTAGCCGGGCAACAATTTCTTTAAGCCTTGATAGCACTTCATCCGACGAGAGGCCGATATGCTCTTTCCATCACCTCGGCACCGGATTGATCTCCGACGGCGGGCTTGACAATGATGGAGCTTGACCCCGAGAAGCAAGATTGCCGAGTTAAGAATGCTAAACGTGGAAGTAGCAGAGTTAAGTGCGGATGGATATCTCATGGCCGGTTTCTTGAGCGGGGGCAATCACGGGTGAAGGAGGTGTTCCGGTAGAGTTGAAGCTTCCGAGCCGGGAGGTGTTGATGCGGTCCGCCGGTAGCTCGTGGGCTTCGGGCGATGAGAAGGAGGGTCCGCCTCGTTGGGACCGTTGTCTCGCATGACCAACGGAGTGATTGCGCCCTTGGAGGACTTGGTGGCTCCGTACCGGAATGGGAGATTCATCTCTGGAGAATTTATTGCTTCGCAGAAGGTGATGAAGATGAGATCTCCGCCGGAATAGGTAATTCAGCCCCGGATGGACTTGCTTGCCGGACCACCGGGACATCTACAAGCCGCTCTTCCATTGTTTCTTCGCAAATGTCAAATTGGAAGGGTAAATGCCGTTGCTCATCCTTAAAGAAAAGACAAGAAAGGTCATACCAAAGGATGGAGCATTGGCGAGTGCACCGGTTCTCGAAGACCGCCGGGCTCGGTCCGAAAATGCACAATGATATGATTCATCAAGAACGAGTAATCTTGTGATCAAGGGGGTAAAGGATTCTACCTCAATGAGCACTTTCTTGACGCTTCTCCTCCTCTTGGCAGTCGGAGGGGCAACCGAGAGATAGACCTTGCCTCTCGTCGGCAGCCGAGGCTAGAGAAACCGGGATCCGATGTGGCATACCCGGCCATTAGTTGAGCCGTAGTTGTAGATTTGAATCCCGCGTCGAGATTGGGCCTTCAACATTATAAGTAATATCCCAGGCTCGAGGGGCAGGCACCGTGTTCTGTGGACAAGAAGATGAAGGTCAGAATCATCAATAAAGAGGACATGTCTGATCCAAGGATTCATTGTATTACCTCTGAAGTTGGCAGGAAATCGGGCATCAACTCTGCACAGAACACATGGACAGGCTCACTGAAGATGTGATCATGAAATTCTTGCCACCAGGAGTTGAAGGTGGGGTGAGCTATGGTTGTGGGCACGAAAGGACATGTGTAGACAGTTGGACTGCACACATAATTAAAAACCCCCGCTACCCCGCATCGCTCTTTGATTTCCTCTCCGGGCATGAGGAATTCGTGCGGGAACAATCTTGGAGGCATCCGTCCACATCCAATTTGCCCGGCCATTACATTGGGCCGATAATACTCATAAGTGCTAACATTCGGTCCGCCCTCCATTGAACTCGGCTAGGCGGATGCATGGGCGGATGATGATGTTGAAGATCTCTAAGGATCTCCCATCTTGACGGCCGGGTTCAAAGGAAAATTCAACAGAAAGGTCAAGGTGTCATTGTCCGGATAAGGAAGCCGAGGGGATTGGGAAAACCTTTGAAGAATAGATCGAAAAGTCAAGCTAATGTCCCGCCGAACAAGAATAGTTGAAGCCGCTTCTCCGTAACTCGGCATCCTCTCGGTAGCTTGAGGTTCTCCTTCGGGGTAATTGGACAAGGGGAAGAACCCGGAATTTAAATCGACACCAACGATCCGATGCATGTGGAGCCGCAGCCACATTTGAACGAACCACCAAGGGCCGTTGACACATGTTATCCGTTGGCCGGTATACATTTGGGTAACGATCGATGAAGCATATGGTATACGCCGCCCAAGAAGAATTTTCCCGGAGGGAGGCGGGGCCGCCACCAGCCGATGAGTTGCCATGGTGATGTGGTTCAAGGTGGGCTCGTTGGCTTTGCCACGAAAAACAAATCGCACGGCCCACATATTCGAAAGGCTCTATATTCAACCTCACCAAGGGGATTATCTTTCATGTGCTTCAAGATGTAATTCTTGTAGCCGTTCCCCGGTTTTACCCCCGTCCGGCGTGAAGAGCCTTTGAAGTTCCGTGGCCGGCGTACCCCGTGATATCAAGGCCGGTGATCATATATACATCGGCCAAAGTTGGAGACATTGGGCCATGCCCAAAAAGGAAGGCGTTGACGCCATTTGACCGAAGTGGCAGGCGGGCTATCGGGAGGTCTTCGTTCTTAGGGGTCTCAGCCACTGACAACTCCAGGCACTGGGCGATACGAAGGCTGTCTAGATTGGTCAATCCACTCTTGTCTGCAAGAATCCTCCAATACCAAGTTCTCCAGCCTGCAATTGGAGGTAAAGGCCAGTTCTTGAAAGCGTCTCGCCATTGAGCCGGTGGAGACGAGCTACTTTAAAGGGGACTCTCCGAGATTCGGCCGCTATGAAATCTCGAGGGTCGAGTTCCCCACGGGACCAAGATAATAAGACCTCGAATTGGCCTCGGTACTAATCAAAAGCGCGAAGAGAAGGCTCCCGAAAGAAAAAGCGGAAAAGGAAATCTCGGGTAAAATTGAAAACCTAAATGCCGAACGAGGCTTGCGGGAGATGAGTTTACCCGAGCATCTTGGTGCCGAGCTGCCATTGGAGGTTTGAGATCGGAACAAGGAGATCTAGGGTTGGATCCGGATGAAGATTCCGGTGGTTTGCGAAGAACAAAAGTGTTGACGGATTCGATTTGACGTACTCGTGGGCGGAGTCAATTGTGGAACAAAATTACTTTTATCCCACAATTGAAGGGGCATGTGTTAACACCAAAATTTGGCAAGGAGTCCGACCGGTGGGTCCGGTTCGATAAAGAGTCCGTCCGGTGGAAGGAAGGGTATTTTCGCAGATATTCGGCAAAAGATCCGCGGTCGGCTATCCGCTCCGGTTCGGCAAAGGAACAAGAGAGCCGATTTTGCGGGATTGGACGGTGACGTGGCTCAATCGGGGGAAGCGAATGGATGGATAGGCGATCAAGCTTAGAGATAAGTTAGGCAATGAATCCATTCGAAGTTGTACTCAACAGGGTATAAATATGACCCCCGAATGTATGTAACGACACAATCATTCCTCAATACACACCGGCCTTACGCCAAACCCTAGAGTCCTTGTCGTGTCGTCGAGTTCTTCGAGAGGGCCAATCGATCCGTCGACCTCCGTGAGTACCGGCAACCTTGTATCATGTCTAGTATCATGCGGTGGACTTAGATCTGATGCAAGTAGTCTTGTTACCATGCTTCGTGTCACGCGGTAGATTCAAGCTTGGTTCAAGAGGGTTTCTTGTTAGGTCATGAGCCATGCGGTAGGCTAAGATCTAGCTTGAAGCTAGTTATCGGCTCTATTGGATTTTGGCAAGATCCAATAGATTCATTAAGTTACCCGTGTTATCTTGAGTTTTTACTTTATGTTTTAATTCATGTAACACACCTTTGCCCAATTTAGATGGGTTTGGATCGGCTCTATCTTTTTATAATCCTTGTTCGAGTGGATTTCGTATGTCAACATGTGGATCTTGTGCTTTCCGATAGCCGAAACCGAATCGATCTAGGTTGTTACATGTTGCGGGTTCAAGCTTGCTCATGTTCGTATAAATCTTGAAAGAGCCGGGTATCATGCGGTAGATGCATGTTTTTGGGTTGCTTTGGAGCTAGTCATCCGGTGGATTAGATTCCCAAATCAATCTCATAGATTTATTCACTTGGTAATGTTTGTTCCTTCTTCATGGACCCCGAATCGGCTGTTTAGCCGCATTCGGTTCTGTTTCTCCACGAGTAGAACACGTGCGTTATTCATGCCTTGAATGATGTATGCTTTTAGCTTTCCATATTTAGATTGTATCATGCGGTGGATAGATCTATTTGTGGAAGGTGGTACGGTTTTTTCATGCAAGTTGTATCATGCGGTGGATAGATTTTCTTGATATCGTGCTCGACGGGTTTTGAAGTAGCTAGACATGCGGTAGACTAGTGCTTTGGATCTATGCATGCTTGTTTAATACATGATCATGTCCGTGCTTTACTTTATTCGTTTATTTAATGTTAATCTTCATCGGGATCGGTCATGACCTCGTGCATGTGCATTCTTGTTCAAACAAAGACCGATCGCTTGTCATGCTCACGTCATCCATTCGGCAATGTTATTGTTTTCCTTTATGGTTTCCCGAATGGTTGTAGATCGTTGGCAGATAGCTTTCTATAGCTATGTGTCATCTCATTTGGCTTCTTAGCCGTAAATATGGAACTGTCTGGTACCACCCGGCAAGTTCCAAGCTTTGGTATTTAACTGCATTATCTTTTGTTAATTTTCAGGAAAAATTGACTGGCACGTCTTTCGCTCTCTGCGCGTGTGAAGCCAGCTTTGTTCGGCTTGCTGTGTGATTGGCGTTGAGTGCACTTTTCGCGTCAACACACTTTTTGGCACGCCCAAAGGGGGACCACGGCCGAATAGATTCAAGATGCCCGAAATCTCAAACCTCATGGATGTCAACCTTGAAGATCTTTCTCCAGAGCAGCGGCAGCAACTCCAAGACGTCGTAGATCAATTTCGGCGAAGTGTCGCTCGTCGTTTAAGAAGAATAGAAGCGGCGTCCCGTATCTAAAGAACGAGATGCCCGGGTGCCGCCGCCGGGGAAAGCGATGCTACATCTCAGCAGGAAAAGGAGGAATGCGCACGAGTATTCCAAGAATCAGCAGATTACATGCTTAGCAAGCACAACAAGGCTTTCCTCGGGTCGCTTCGGCGGATGATGGTGGCCATCTTTGGACCGGGCATGGAGCAAGCGTTCGGCAAAGCACCCGTCCAGGGGAAGACCGTGGAGCTGGGTGAATCAAGCTCGCAGCCGCCGTTGCGGAGCCGCCCGCCGCAGCCTCCCCCCTCGCAGCTCGGAAGCCAAGCGTTCCAGCCTCCTCCGCAGGGCGCTGGGGGGCAGCCAGCTCAGCCCCCGTTACAAGCTTCAGGGAGTCAGCCAGTTCTGCCGCCACCACAGAGCAGCACAGGTCAGCCTGTGCAACAGCCGAATCCGTACCAGCCTACGTACGGAGATGTAGCGTTCGGCTCGTCCGGGGCCCCACTTGATCCTGGCCGGAGGATTGCTCCATCGACCAACTGGCTGCAGAAGAATTTGTACGGTGGTGGTTATCATGAAGTGGGAAACTACGGAGCGTTCGACGCCTTCCCGCACCCAGGATACGCGCCGGCTGCAGGCGCGCAAGAGGACGACGTTCGGCGTGCAAGATGGCCGATTTGATGCGAATCGGTTCGGCCTCAAGCCAAAGATGCAAGGACCCGCCTATAGGCCGCCGTTCCCTGAATGGTACTACAACGTGCTCTTGCCGCCAAGGGTGAAGCCACCAACGGCAATACATAGCAATGATCACAAGATTCATGGTGAAGAACCAAATTTTGTAAAACTCACACAAGATATAGAAAATAAAATATTTTCATAGCTATCTAGGCAACAATCAAGTGTATGCAACAAGTCAAGTCAAGTTACAAGAATCTAAAATGTTTAGTTCATTCCTCAAAGCACAAAACCTTTGCTCATCTAGAGGCTTAGTGAAGATATCGGCAAGTTGCCTCTCGGTGCTCACATGACGTAGAGCAATATCTCCCTTAGCCTCATGATCCCTTAAGAAGTGATGTCGAATATCTATGTGCTTTGTTCTAGAGTGTTGCACGGGATTGTTTGCAAGCTTGATAGCACTCTCATTGTCACACAAGAGTGGAATCTTGCTATACTCACAACCGAAATCACTCAACGTTTGCTTCATCCACAAGAGTTGGGCACAACAAGCACCGGCCGCTACGTATTCCGCTTCGGCCGTGGACAAAGCAACCAAATTTTGCTTCTTAGAGCTCCATGACCGTTGGTGGAAATCGGGCCCGAAGGGTGGACGCCGACACAACAGCCCCCTGAGATCTCTCCCTCTCTTCGGTCGCTTCCTTTAGGCCTCTACTTCTACTCGTGCGAGGAAAGAGAACGCTACACTTAACAAGACAACAAAGGAAACAAAGAAATACTCAACGGACCGAAGACCACTCAACTCGCGGAAGCCTTCGGCGCTCTCTTCTCATTACGGTGTGTCCGTTTCATTACAAGGGGTTCACTATTTATAGGAGGCCCCTGGGTATAGTCATTTGCCTCAATTACACCTTTTCTCGTTCCCGACAAACCACTTTAAACACTTTACAAGGGTATAACGAAGAAGTCCCCCGCGTCGTACGGGCCTCCGGCGTGTCTTCGTACGGCCGAAACGCCTTTACACGCGGCCGCCCTTGTCTCCCCTTGTCCGAGCCCACTTTACACGTTGGCGGTGGCCACGTGTCCGGGGCCGTCGCACCTTCGGTGACGGCGCGGCCGACCCCGGACCGCGGGCGTCGAGCCTCCGCATACGCTTTGTCCGCGCCGCCGCCGCCCCGGACGCGGTATCCTCGGCCGGTGCTCCCCGCTCCCCGGCCCTCCCGGCCTTCGTCACGGAGCACGGCCGCGCGCACCTTCGGCGCCGAAGGTAGGCGCCGCCACAAGGGGTCATTCCCGCACAACGAGACTCATGGGGCATAAGCGGCGTTAGTGTTTCATTAGTGCCCCGTGCGGCGAAGGGTCGTCCCGCCGCACCGAAGCCGTAAGCGGACCGAGGGTGCCGGCGCGGGCGGACGGGGGCGATGCTTCCGAAGACCAACTTCCCCAACAGTAGCCCCTCGTCAGTGAGGGCCGGTCCCGAAACCGCGAAGGGCCGAACTTACGATCAACTTTAGCCGAGTGAAGGACGGTCTTCGGAACTCCCCCGGACGGCCCACGCTGACATGGTGGTCCGGAAAAAGACGTGCGCTGCCCTCTGCCAAAATTACCGTTGAGAGGGGCCGTTAGTGGGTAAAAAGGTAATTTTGGTCGTCGCCGGCGCGATTATCGGAACTCATTACTATAAAAAGGGGGGGGCGTCCTTTGGGTTACCCCACCCAGCGGCTGCAGCCCAGAGCTTACGACGCGCGAGAGCTCCGAAGGCCTACTGTAAGACTTGCTCCAGCCCCCTTGCTTCTCGCTTTGCTTCGTGCGTAGTTAGTATTGATGGCGCCGAAGCGTAGACGCGATGCTGTCGCGAGGGAGATCGCGAAGACCTACACGTTCGGTCGAAGCCAAATCGACAAGACCGACGTGGAGGCGTTGGTGAAGAACCGCATGGTCGGGGCCGGCCGAGCCCCCGGCCGTGAGACCGTGCCGCGGCCACGGGACAACGAGGTCGTCATCTTCCGAGATCTTCTGTACGCGGGGCTTCGGTTCCCGCCGCACCCCGCCGTCGTCGACATACTTCGGTACTTCGACATCTACCTTCATCGGCCACCCCTAACGCCATCCTCCGGGCATCGTCGGTATACATGTGGATATGCCGGACGACGAAGATCAAGCCCTCCGCCGAAGGCTTCGCTTCGGCGCATCGTGTGCACCACCGGCGGCGGACGGTCTTCGAGGAAGAAGGGGGACCGGTCCGTGGAGAAGGACCGCCGCCCGGCTGTCTCAATTTCTCATACAAGACGGGTGTGGTGAGCCCTGGTCACCGCATACGAGAACAAGTGGCCTTCGGACCGCGGCGGCCGCACGGTTCTACTACGCCTGAGCCCGCCTTCTTCCGGAGGCACCCACCCGCTAGCGACGAAGGAACTCCCGCCCCCGCACGAGTCCTACGCGAAGAATCCTTCGTGTCCCGGAGGGGGACGAATTCGTGATGATGCTTCGCGTCGGTTCGCGCGGAAGTATGGTACTCGCGACATTGTGGAAGAGTACCGGAGCATTCCCGTGTGCCCACCGGTTGACGGGCCGGTCCGTGGCCGACGACGAGTGGGCGGAGGACATCGGTGGCATCCCCCCGCCCCGACCGGACAAGGGTCTTCGGCTTTACGGCCGATTGTAGGTTGCTCCGCACCCTTCGGATAGTTGTCTTTTGCCACGTCCTTAGTAAGCACGGTCGACGAACTTGGCCGTCTTCCTGCAGTGTTGAGGAGAAGGAAAGTGGAGGCGCACGGGGACTTCATCCTCGGCCCCGTCTCACCGAAAGAGTACAAGGACACCGTCGCGGAGCTGAACGGGTCCCGGACAAACCGTGTATTCGAGTTTTTCAAGATCGCGCCGCCTGAGCGCGTCGGTTTTGCCAAGCACCGCGAGGCAGCCCGAGAAGAAGGCCGCGGCGGTCGCAGCCGCCGAAGCGGACGTGGAGGAGACGGCGACTTCGCCGCGCGCTGCTCCACAAAAGACCAGCAGGAGGAGCGCGCCTGCTGCGGCCACTGCTGCCGCCGAAGGGAAGGCCCGGAAGAAACGGGGCGGGCGACCGACAGGACTCGCCCTCGTCTCCCAAGAGAACTCGTGTCGTCGACGTGGAGACAGGCGTCGTCGAAGATGTTATAGCCGCCGTGCCACTGCGCGCGGCCGCGCCTTCGGACGTGCCTTCGGCGACGGCGGGGGCGGGGCCGCCGGCCGCCGCCGGTTCCCCTCGGCCCCGCAAGAAAAAGATAGTGATGATGACGGCGATGTCCGCATAGTGTCTTCCGTTGGGGACGCGCCGCGCAAGCCGAGCCCCCCGCCGCCCTCGGCGCCGAAGCCCCCCAAGAGAAAGATGACTCCGGCTCCACCTCGAGCGCCTCGTCCGACACCTCCTCCGAAGGCACTGAGCAGTCGGCCTCTCCTTCAGCCCCCGCCTCCGAGAAAAACGACGTCATCCCCGAAGCGGAGGAAGAGGGGGACGAAGGGCCCGAAAGCACAGCCTATCGGGTGACGCCCGAGGAGCCCCGGCCGCCGCCGTTCGTCTTCAAGTTCCCGCCGAAGCCAAACTGATTGGCGGGAAGACAATCCGCTTTTTGGGGCTGACGAGTGGTGGGCATGAGTGCCGCTTCTGGAAGAAGCCGAGCAAGTTTCTCCATCCCTCATGAAGAGGAATACTACGGGAAGCCGACCGCGCCGAGCCGACGACGGCGTGCGGGGACCCGTCCCCGAAGGCTTTTATTGCGTCGCGATGCCTCGCCCGAAGGTTGGAGCAGAAGAGCAAGGAGACCAAGGAGAGATCGGTGGGCTCGCCGTCTCCTCGCTCGAAAACCGAGTGACGTAGCCGGAGGGTCGGCCGGGCCGCGGAGCAAGAGCGCTCCCGAAGGCCGCAGGAGGAGAAAGAAGAGTCGGCGAAAAACTCCGAAGCCGCCCTCAACAAGCCGCGCCACGACGTTGAGACCCTGGGCAGCGCTAAGGAAGACTTGCGAGCTCGGCTCGGCGACGGGGAGGCAAAGTTGGCCGAAGCGCGGGGAGAAGGCGAGCGAACTGAGTGGGACGCTGGAGCGATATCGCACAGATCACCTTCGGAGCGCGGAGGCCCTTCGCAATGACATACTGCAGTTGCTGGAGCAATGTAACCTGGAAGCGCCACCTGTCCGATTCCCCCGGTGCACCGTTGAGTCATACTACGAGTGGGTGAACGCGTGTTTCGTTCGATCACGATGAATACAAAGATCTTCGGAGAGCTCGCGGCCGCAAGGTGGGGGTTCGCACGCTGGCCTATTCGGTGTGCTCGCTGGTGCCTCCGGATCGCCCATCTACGGAGAAGACGATTAGCAAGGGTGATCTTCGTCGTCTTACGAAGGACAACTTTGCATGGCCCAGCGACGCGGACTTGGACGTTGGTCAGCTCCCAGTGCTCCCCAAGAATCTCGCAAAAAATTTCATGAACACCTTCTTCGCCCAGCGCGGGTACCAACTCACTTTGGACGAGTCCGCTCGCCTTAGTGCCCAGGTGCGCCGAAGCTACTTCCTCCCTATGCTTATGATTGCATTAAAAGTGCACTTTCGTAACTAACTTGGCATACTGCCCACATTGTTTTGCAGATAAAGCCTCGACTGCAGGATCGTGTGTACGACCGTCTCCGGGTTCGGTTTGGCGGCACTCCGCCCTTGCCCCAGTTCATGACGGAGGGGGAATGGATCGCCATGCCCGGCGTCCCTCTTATCACCGCCGAGGGCTCCGTAGCTGCAGCACCGCGGGGAGGCGAAGCCGCCGGCGTTCCCGAGGACGAAGCTCGCGGCGCCGAGGACACCACGGCTCGCACCACCGAAGAGGGGCATGGGGGCGACGCGCCGGGGGCCGCAGCTGAAGAGGAGCAGGCCGAAGCGGCCGCGGGGACCGCCCCTCCGCACCCGCCGGCCCTCGGCGACCTCCGCCACCGAGGAAGGGGTCACACTTGCTCCTGTTGAAGCTGCGGCGGCCGCGGCCCCTACAGAAGAGAACGCTGCGGCAGATGCTTCGGAAACGGCGCACGCGGCAGAACTTGAAGCCGCGCCGCCGGGCGCCGTCTCCCGCGGCGAGGAACCCGCGGAGGCAGCAGTCACAACGACTGTCGCATCGGTCGAGGCCACCGAAGCTAGCCCCGTGTTGAGCGAGGCCCCCGTCGTCGCCGAAGGTGCCGAGGTGTGAAACGCTTCGATGTGGCACTTGCGATGGACTTGTAATCTCCCCTTAAAGGGATGAAAATTTTTGTAACGTAAACTGATGCACGGTGTCTCTGCGCAGGTTCCTTCGGTGGTTCCTGCGCAGAGATCCGAAGGTGCGAGCAACGCAACTCTGCCCCTTGACTCCCTTTTTGTCACGCCAAATGTTTGGACGAAGTTTAGCATTCTCCATCCTGATGTTTCGTACGCCGAGTTTTTGTCGTATCGTGCGGAGCGTTACCGCCTTCACAATGAAGCGGCTAAGCGTTTTTTTGCGGATTTTTCGAAGGACCCCGCGCGCCGGGATGCGATTCTTATAGAGCGGGCCGCCCGTAGGGCGGCTAAGCGTAACTTAGCTGACCCCTTCGTGGCCGAAGGGGTCGTTCCAAAGGTAGAGCCGATCGAAGAGGGGGTTCTTGGGCCGCCCGAGTATGTGTATTTGATTCCTGACACCTCGTCGGAGAGCTTTGCGGCAGTGAAGGTGGAGACGGAGTAGTCGCCTCCACATGGACTCTAACCCCGTCTTCGGCGCGGGGCGGATGCCTACCGACGGCGAACTTCGGGAGATGGCACCGGAGATTATGGACGTGGCATATCTTCGGTTGATCGACGAGATCCGTGAAGACGTGCCTGAACGAAGATTAATTGTTGAGTACGGCTGCGGGGCGGCGCGAAGACTTGAAGCATAGGACTTCGGAACTCCCCCGAAGTGTTCGCGGCATGCCGGAGCCTACTTTGTACTTGTGTTGTTTTTCCCTTGTAAAGTTATACTATTTTTATGAAGGGTGTTGTATATTGACGAGTAAAGAGGCACAATAAACGAGGAGTGCTAGAGCCCGACTTTTTGCGTCTTTGCGGTGTTTCGTTTGCTTTGACAAGATTATCCTAAGCGCACGGGACGAAGCGGCACCGCGCCGCCCCTTCGAAGTCGATTTACGAACGGGTCGCCCACGCGGGCTAAAAAAACGTCGCCATGTTTAAGACGTGCGTTTTCCGCAAGCCGTTTTAGCGTTCTGCTCTCGAAACGGGACGAGGATTTATACCACCCGCAGTGGGCTTCCCCATCGGTCGGATCGGGACCGAGATACTTGCTTCAAGTGCTCGCTTACGTTTGCCGAGTCGTGGCCTTGTATCGCGTTAGCGGTTTTCCCCTTCGATCAAATCGTGACCGACGCATCGCTCCGGGCGTGCGCTTACTCCGCCCAATCGTGGCCCCGCACCGCGTCAAGCGGTTTGCCTCTTCGGTCGAATCGTGACCGTCGCATCGCTCCGGGCGTGCGCTTACTCCGCCCAATTGTGGCCCCACACCGCGTCAAGCGGTTTGCCTCTTCGGTCAAATCGTGACCGACGCATCGCTCCAGGCGTGCGCTTACTCCGGCCCAATCGTGGCCCCGCACCGCGTCAAGCGGTTTGCCTCTTCGGTCGACCATTGTGACCGACGCATCGCTCCAGGCGTGCGCTTACTCCGGCCCAATCGTGGCCCCGCACCGCGTCAAGCGGTTTGCCTCTTCGGTCACGACAATAAGTGACAGGCTTGGTGCGCGCGCTCCCAAGGCGAACCGTGCCTAGGCTGTCACTTACTGCGCCGAAGGCCACCTCGGAGACTAGGCCCCCCTTGAAGGCGGTGGCCTAGCTTCGATAGAGTGGTGAAAGCATTCTTTGTAAAGAAAGTAAACCGCATTCGAAGGGGTGGGGGAACACCGACTTATATTACATGTCGGGAATCAAAAGGGGTACAAAGGGTTCGCCTCGTTAAAAACCTCACACTTCGCGGATCCGGAGGGGAACCGCGAAGCCTCCCCCCGTGAGGAAAAGAGTACGCCCCCACTACTTAATGTACATAGAATACAAAGTCGGTAACTTGACTAAAAGAAAAGGAAGAGAAAACTCGTTGAAACTTCAAAGACTAAGCTAAAGAGTTGCAAGCGCTTCGGACGAAGTATTTCGAAGCATGTCCACATTCCGGGTGTATGGCTCTTCGTCGCCCGTCAGCCGACGCGGTTTGAAGGCGCTTCGTTTGCGGTTGCCGTCGCTATGAACGGGCCTTCCCATTTCCCATGCATCTTGCCCTTCGGTTGCCCTTCGGCACCTTGCGTAGCACCGTGTCCCCGGACCGTATGAGCTTCGGTCGATCTTTTTGTTTTTCCACCTTCGGGTCTCGTCTTGGTAGTCTGAAAGGTTTCGGCCGCCTGTAAGCGGACCTCCTCGATGTTCTGAACCGAAGCCTTAAGGTCTTCGTCTCCGGGAGGGTGTGCTCCTCCGGTGCCCGGACACGCCTCTTCGGGCGGCATGGCTTCCTCCCCGTATAGCAATTTGAAGGGGGAGAACTGGGTAGTTCTGGAAGTGGTGGTGTTGTGGGACCAGACTACCCTCTGTAGCTCCTCGGCCCATTTGCTCTTGGGTAAGTCAGTGATGTTCCTCTTGATGCCAGCGAAGATGATCCCATTGGCCCGCTCCACCGCCCCATTGGACTGAGGGTGGTAGACTGAAGCGAATCACAACTTTGTTCCCAAGTACGCACAGAATTCCTTGAACTCCGCGCCGTCAAACCGCTTGCCGTTGTCCACCGTGACCTCGTGGGGGACACCGAAGCGGCATACTATATTCGCCAAAAGAACTTCGAATTGTTGCCGAAGTGATGCTCGGCAATGGCTTCGCTTCGACCCACTTAGAGAAATATTCAACCACCACCACCGCGTGAGTGTAGTTTCCGGCGCCATGGGTAGCGGGCCGACGATGTCGATACCCCACCGTGCGAAGGGCCGGACCGGCGGCAACAACCGTATCTCATTGGAGGCGAACTTGCCGTAGGGCGCGTGGCGTTGGCACTCCGGACAATGGCGCACAATGTCATGGGCGACCGCGACCGCCGAAGGCCGCAGAAACCCCGGCGGAAAGCTTTCTGCACCAATGCCCTAGTGCCGAGGTGGTGTGAGCACATGCCGCTATGGATTTCGTGGAGCAGTTGTTTTCCCTCGGTGACCGAAATGCACCTTAACATTGGGGCACACACCCCTCTTCGGTACAGGTTGCCGTCGACGAGGTGATAGTTCCTCGCCCTGATGGCCACTCGCTTGGCGATGACCCCATCTTCGGCCTCATAGTAACCTTTGAGCGCTGCAACTATTGGGGCGCGCCAGTCCTCGCTACGTATGGCGTTCACGAATTTGGGGGGTGTCGCTTCGTCGGCCGCGGACCTTGATGTGATTGTTTCATAAAAGACATCCGGTGGCGAGAGGCTCAAGTAGTGCGGTTGCCTTCGCGATGGCATCGGCCTCCTTGTTGTGGTTCCTTGGAAAGCTTCTCACCGTGATGCCGATGAAGAACTTTTCCATGCTCCGACGGCCCGCAGTACTTCATCATGTCCGGTTCTTTGCCTTGTAGGTTTTTGCAATGTGGCAGGCGACGAGTTCGGAGTCCGTCGGGATGACGAGCCTCCTTGCGCCTACAGCCCTGGCCTTCCGAAGCGCGAGTAGCAGGCCTTCGTACTCTGCCACGTTGTTTGTGCAGTTATCGTAATTCAGCCGGGCATATCGGAGTTTGAGGCCCGAAGGGGACTTTAAAACCGCCGCGGCCGCCGAACCAAGGTGGCGGTATGCGCCATCACACCGAACTTCCCATATTGGCTCTATGGCTACCGCTTCCCCCTTCGGTGCCGAAGGCGTCCAATCGGCCTACAAAGTCGGCGAGGACTTGAGATTTTATTGCGCCGCGGCGACGAAGCTTATGACATGCTCCGCCAACTCCGAGGCCCGGTTGCCCATTCCGCCCGTTGACTCCTTGTTCTCGAACATGTCCCGAAGGGGGAAAGTCAGTGGGCACCGAAACGTTGTGGCTCTGGAAGTAATGCCGAAGCTTCCTTTTTGCCATCACCACCGCATATGCCATCTTCTCCATTTCGGAGTAGAGCAGTTTTGAGCCGCTCAGAGCTTCGGAGACATAATATATAGGAAATTGCCTCAGAACATCTGCCTCTTTGCGCTCTTCCACGAGCACTGCACTAACCGCTGTGTCGGTTGCCGCAATGTACAATAGCAGGTCTGCCTTCGGTGACGGCTTGGTCATGATTGCTGCATCTTCAAGGTACTTCTTGAGTTCATCGAAGGCTTGCTGCTGCTCTGGGCCCCATTGGAAGGCTGAGTTTGCTCGGAGGACCTTGAAAAAAGGAAGGCTTCGCTCGGCGGCTCTTGAGATGAAACGGTTCGGCCGAGGCGATTCTGCCCGTAAGCCTTTGGACTTCCTTTCGGGTGGTCGGGGGCCGCATCCTTCATAGGGCCTCGATTTTTTGGGGTTCGCCTGGATGCCCCGCTTAGAAACCATGCAGCCCAGCAGTTGCCCTTTCCGGATGCCGAAGATGCATTTCTCTGGGTTGAGTTTGAGGCCGTTTTGCCTCATGTTGTCGAAGGTCTCGGTTAGATCTGCAATGTGATCTTGCTCTTTCTCACTCATGATGACGATGTCGTCGACGTACGCCGAAGCGTTGCGCCCCAGCTGGCTGCCCAGGATCAGCTTCATCATGCGGTTGAAGGTGGACCCGGCGTTGCGCAGGCCTTCGGGCATTCTGACGAAGCAGAAGACGCCGAAGGGGGTTGTAAATCCGGTTTAGCTTCGTCCTCCCTTCGCATCCATACTTGGTGATAGCCGGATGTTGACGGTGAATTTCCGTCAACCTAGAGTACTTGTTATACATTGGTTTCGATTATGATTTGCAACTAACCCGCCACTAGGCATACTAATGATGTAACAAGTTCACACTTGCATGTCGATTTTGGAGTTTGTTGTTTACGCGGAAATCTATGCTAAAGAGGAGACTTTCGGGATAAGTTCATCAAGCACTTCAAGAGAAGATCATGAAGCCCGTCACAAGTCAAGACACGAAATGAACAAGACTCCAAACAACCCAAGGACCGAAGCATCAACACGCAAAACTCCGGGGACTTGGATGTTTACCAACGGGATCAACTCGGCCCGAGAGATATTCTCGTAGCTCGGACAGCATGATCTTTCGGTACAGATTCGGATACTTAAACGGTCTTAAATGGCAAAAGTTTGACTACCAAAGTTGTGGGCCTCGACGATACCTTCGATTTGGACATGTGGAAGGCCCAATTTGGATAAGGGAGCTAGGAGATATGGCCCCCGAAATCTCTGCTGCGCAGTCAGTCCGAAATCAGAACAGGTTATCTTCCAAGGCCGATTTGGAGATCTTATCTTCGTTTTTATGGAAAGAAATGAATACCAAAGTTGAAGATAATTTCGTGCCACACAACCTGGACACCGAATTTGCATTATTTGGAGTCCGGACGTGGGAGATATGACGCTGGCAAGGAAGGACTGTGAATCAGGAAATCTGGCTGATTTTATGGAAACCAAGTTTGCTTCTCTCCCAAGGAGGATCTCGTGCAAAGCAATGTGGAGCACGCCCAAAGGCATCCCAAGGATATAAATACAACCCCCTAGGCACCCCAAGATGGTGACCACATCGAACAAATCATCCTACCGACGCCAATCACCAGAAAACCGCCGCCGCAAGATGAGGGAGAGAGTTAGATGAGCTCGTCGCAAGGATCAATGCCGGCGGAGAGAAGGAAGCAAGAGGAGGACTCCAAGCCGTTGGCCTAGAGGTGTTCCCAAGCTTCATCGCCGCCATCTTCATCGACGACGTTCTCCGGAGTCTCCATCACCCCTATGTGCTTCAATCCGTGTAAGATGATGGGGTAATGTCTCCGTTCATCCCTAGGATTAGATGGATACATGCTATGTGATCGCTACTCGATTTGTGGTTTTAATCTATTGTTTTCATGTTGATGATGCTTTGATGATTAAGGTTAGCTACCATGTTTTTCGGGCGTATGATATCCGCTACTCCCATAGATTCCATCAACATACCGTGTCCATCATAGGTCTAGTCACGAATACCTTCGCGTAGTGACGATACGAGAGGAGGGAAAGGGCGAAACCGTGGTCACAACCCCCGGTAGATTGGTTTACCGCTTTCGTGTAGTAGATGCATACCATGTTATCCTAGATCCTAGGGAGGGAACGCTTATCTTTCTTGCTCACTCTCTTGTGTTCACCCCTTTATCATCTAATTTAACCCTATATTTGTTTGATCAACTTAACTTAGATTAACTTAGGTTAGATTGTTTTACTTTTAGATTAATACTCTCTTTCAAAGGTTTTCCATTCAACTAGATTAGTACTTGGTTAAGCGCTAGTAATCCCCTTGCTCCGCGGATTGACAAGAACCTTGGGAATCCCGTGGTGAAAAAGGTGTGGGGTCCGTACGCTTGCGGATCGTAGAGGGATACGTCTTTTATCCGTCAACAAGCCCCTTTTTCCCCGGCGCCGTTGCCGGGGAGCAAGCCGATTTGCTACGTTTAATCTAGTATTAATTTTGTTGATTACTAACACCTAACCCTTATTTTCTAAAAAAAAAAGAAAAAATATTTTTTGTTTTTCTTTCTACTTTTCTTGTGCCTAGATGGATTTGTTCACCTCACCATTGGAAGACGAAGAGATGTCGCTAAGGGAGCTAGCAATGCCGTCAATGGAAGACATTGAGATGCAAAAATTAGATTTGGCGCTTGCTACAACCCACTATGAATTGAAGCCTGGAATCATCAAGTTAGTGGCGACAAAACCATTTAGAGGATTGGAGGATGACAACCCATATAGACACATTAAGGAATTCACGATGTTATGCAACACCGTGCAACAAAAAGGAGTTCCGCCGCTTGGTTCAAGTGGAATCTTTTTCCATTCTCTCTCGAAGATGAAGCGCGAAGATGGTACACACTTGCGTCCGTTGAAGCAAAAGGAAATTGGGATGAGCTAGTGAAGAAATTTCTTTTGAAGTTCTTTCCCATAAGCAAGGTCCAAGACTTAAGGAGGCAAGTGCTCACTTTCAAGCAAGGAGAGGATGAAGGAATTGATGAAGCATGGGACTGTTTTAATGAACTACTTGAGCGAGGCCCGAACTTGGGATTTTCCGGTGACTTGATGTTGCATACCTTTTATTTTTCACTAACCCCTAACTCGTCTCGTTTTGTAAGCATGTGTGCAGGCGGTGATATAATGGATAAAACAATTAGTGAAGCCGCACAAATCTTACAAAGGATAAGCAATGGACAAAGAACAATACGAGATTGGCAAAGATGTTGTCGAGAGGAGCAAAATGACAAAAGCAAGCCCAAGGTGCTTGCTGAAATTTCGAAAAAGATGAACCGGAGGTCAAGGAAGATGAACTGACCATACAAGAAATTGAAGATCCACTTCCCAAGGTAAGAGAAGTCATTTCGGATGTTAAAAATGTTGAAACTAACATGAATGTAGGCCGAAGTATGTGGAATGCTAGACCATTGGCGGAGTTCAAGCAATCCGGTTGGGTTCAAGTTGATTTCGCCCCACTAATTAACTACCGAAGGAAGGAGGAACGCCGACACGTTGCCAAACTCATTGAAGATATATTTGATCAAGAGATGAGTGGAGAGTCGATCCAAAAGATGTTTGAAGAAGAAAGAGAAGAAGGAGATGAAGGATGGATCGACCGGTTTGACAACTCAAAGATTTATGATGAAGGAAGAGAAGAGTACAACCGTGATGAGCCTAGTGACTCAAAGGATAAATGGGAGGAGATAGGACTCAAGCTAGATGATAGCTTGTGTGCTATTAAAGCCTACACACTAGCAAATCAAGACATGGAAGTACTCAAGGATGAAGGAAAGAGTGAATCAACAATGAGCGATCTTGACGACATGTGGTACATGGAAGATAAAGAAAGCAACATACAAGTCTTTGAAGATGAAGATCCGGTTGATAAGGACACTTCAAAGAAGAGATGAATGCGTACATAGTTGAAGGATTACATGTTCCACATGATGAGTTGAAGAAATTGCAACATGGTGATGAAGAGGCAAGCGCACTTGTTGAGATCGATTCGCCTTCAACACCGCTTGATGAACCAAATATCGCTCTTGTTGAAAAATCTCTAAGGCCAAGGTACGCGCTGAAATCTCAAGATATTATTGGTATTGATGTTGATAAATTCAAATACTCATGCTCAACCAATAGTATGAATGATAGTTTAATGTCTATGCCTTGTTCCAATAGTGATCATGTTGATAGGCTAGATTTTCTTGAGAATGAAAAAGAGGAAACATTTATTTTTTATCCAATTAATCTCACACCTAAACAACCTTTGCCTAATGATAAGCTAAGTGCTATGCATGAAACATATGCTTCTTTTATTTACACCTTGACTTGTTGCTGCAATTCACATGTGGTGTTAATTATGGACGCGTATGTTTACAATAAGTTTTGTAAATCTCCATCATGCTTTGCGCTTGGTCAAGCTAATGACCTTAAAGAAGAACATGTCGGGGGAAAGGCCCGATTTTCACTAACCATGTAGACAAGGCTTGAATAATGAAAAAAGAAGTCATGCCTAAAAGAGTTGCAAGATAAATCATCAACCTCTCCGAATCCCGCGATGGATGCTGCTGTCTTCATCAATTTGAGAGCTTGTTCAGAGGTGTACAAATGAAGAAAATGAGATATCCAGAAGCTCCATCAAGTTACCATTCCAACGCATCAAGAACCAACAAGTTTGAAGACCCGTGCAAGGAGTTATGGAGGAAACATTGAGCGCCACGCGTTCTGAAATTTCAGGACAGATTTCATCGCCGAAGTAAAATGGACGTAACTCTCTTGTCCGGAGTCCGATTTGAGCAAATAAAGACTCGTTGGAAAGGAAATTTTGTGCACTATGCAATGGAGTAGAGCTTGAGTATACTCTCTGTTCTGGACATCAAAAAAAAATCATGGAGTGGAGGCAGCACCGAAGGATGATAAAGAAGGAGATAACGATGAAACAAAAGGATGCTTTGGGCAAGTCTTCTATAAGTGATCAAGCACAACATGGAAAGTAAATTAAAGCTGCATTGGTACCTTTTCTTCTTGCATGAAGGGCCATGGCTATGCAACGAAAAGAAGGTATGTGAGAAAGTCGAGCTCTATGACTTTAAATGAAGCGCTTTTCGGGAGGAACCCGTTTCTTTATGTTTTTATTCCTTTCTTAGAGAAAATAAAAGAATGGCACTATCTTATGATGATCAACTTGTGGTTATTAATCTAAGTTCAGTTTTCCTTTTTAGAACCACCATCATGTTCATGATCTTATTTATTTGCATGCATTGCATTTTGTTGTCCTCGTGATGTTTCTTTGTGTATACATGTTTTGCACATAGTTGGCTTGGTTGTTTTATATACTTAATGATGTATGCTTCATTTTCCATGTTAATACTTCATAAGGCCTTATGAGTATTTTTCTTTTGTGATCTTGTGTAAACGTGGTGTTTAAACATGATTGCGGACCATCATCATTAAGTTCGATAAACCTTGCTAGCTTTTCATATGTTTTCATGTTGCATTGGTTAGTTTATAAGCTCTGCAATGCGCTTAATTTTCCTTGTGCTATAAGGGTTATTGATTTAGGGATAGACATGGTGTTTTAACCCTTGATAAATAAATCTTTATGGCTATGGAAAAATTCAGCAACCTAGTTGTAAACATGGTGTTTAGAACTAGGTGAAAACATTGTCTTTGTTTATATGCTTTCCTATCATGTGCATACACACCTTGCACTACGTACACTCATTAGGTTTTTATTCCTCATTAGACTAATTATGACACAAGTTAAGAATCTTAGGAGACATTGTTGGATTATTGGCAATTCTATCTACTCTCAACCGTCACCTTGGGGGTAGAATGTGTGTTTAAAACGTCTTACAGGCAAGATAAAGACTCTCACTACAAGGAAATTGAAGAATGGCTAAGAAGTGCTTTGTCTTCTTCTTCCATGACTAGCAAAATGCTAATCATGGGGGAGACCCTGAATCTTCAACACGGAAGTTAACATCACCGGATCAATGCGCGAAAAGCTATCGATCTCATCAAAATTCTGCATGGTCTCGAAGGGAAAACACTGGGTATTTTTGGATATTTAGAAGCCCCATGAAGTTACGATTCCAACAAATCAAGAATCAAGACAATCGGAGGTTCCTACAAGCGGTTATGCCCGAATCACCGAGTGCAACACGTCCTGAAATCAGTTTTGGACAGCACGCAGTGCTGAAGTAAAACGGACATAGCTCCCTTGTTTGAACTCCGTTTTTGATGAATGACCACACGTTGGAAAGGTAATTTCATAAACTTTTCAATAGAGCTATATTTCGATATATTTTCTGTTCTGGACAGAGGGGGAAATCCATGAAAAAGAGACAGCAAGGAGATGATGAGAACAAGAAACGAGGAGATGGTGATGACAACATTGAAGAGAAGGGTGACCAATGACTCCATTAAGCATACAAGATCAAATTCATAAGTTTAGGAGCATTAATAAATCAAGACAAAAGCAAAAGCCACATCGATACATGGAGATGTCGGAAGAAGGCAACGAAGAATTACAAAGGATGGTAACATCTCCATGGACCTTCTCTTTTCCAAACACAAATGCTTGTAAGTATGCCTTCAACATCAACTAGGTGCAACCTTTTGTTTTTCTCTTCAAACAATAACATGGCTACTAGGAGGACAACCTAGGTTTCTTTTTACTTTCAATAGATAGGCATGACCATGTGTTCACCTCGATGTTTTATATTGCCTATGCTTACGGAAAGATGATGAAAGTTGCCGCTTTGTTTTGCCTACATGAAGTTATACATGTCTTGGTTAATTGCTCTATATAATATGATCTGAAATTAATTTAAATACCAGCTCTTTCATTTGTGGAGGTGAAATGACTATGCTCTAGACCCACATACATATCTTTGCTCTTTGATTTAAGTTTATGAATAGCCGGATAACTTGTTGTTTTTATGAAAACTTAACTTTTATGCTATCTACATATTTGTGATGCTCTTGCAAAGTTCTACCTACCAAAGCCATATACATATATGTTTTATGATAACAAAACCCGTAGATTGCAAACATATGTTTTGATGAGTTGGATTAGGATTGATTTCTATGGTTCGAGACTAAGAAGCTGGTCATTCCTTTGTGTAACTTTTTCATGCTAGCCTTTTTGTCCATGCATTGTGGGTTTTCACATCGAAAATTTCACAAACTTCGCTGGGCATCCACCCTAAACCAAAAACATCTTTTTGTGATCACCTCCTTGTCCACAACCCAATTTGAGTATGGAGTAAAATTCTCGATGGAGATTCAAATATTCCGCAATATTATGGAATTTATACTTACTTTAGCAATCATTTCCCCTCTCTTTTATGCTCGAGGACGAGCATCGTTCAAGCATGGGGGAGGAGTCATTCTCTAACACAAATGCTATGTAAGTATTATGTTGCAAAAAGTTTTGAGGAGCAAAAGAAAAAAAAAGAATAAAAATGAAAAATGAAAAAAAATATATGATAAGAAGAAAAGAAAAGTAAGAAAAATAGGAAGAATAAAAAAAAAGAAAGAGAGAAAAATGAGAAGGAAATAGAATAAAGAAAAAAAATAAAGATGCTCCTTGGTTCTTTTTGCTTCATAAGTTCTCAAGTGCCTTAATGACAAATCCATACTCAAATCTTCCAACCATGTGCAATCCGATAACGAGGACTTCACTCGTGCCTCGGGATCATCCATTTGCCACTTGCACATGTCCACTTATCTAAATGTGTGTGTTTCATCCTTCTCTCTTTCCAACATTTATTTTCCATGGCCTTTTTGACGAGTCTCGGTAATTCCAATAGACCTCTCTCTTAATTTGACAATATTTCGGATGTATGTTTTGTTAGAATTGTTTTTAACCTTCCAAGCTCCACATAAGCCTTCCACTATCACATATGAGTAGAGTAAGTTGAAAATAATCTAGTATAGGCTTGAGTGACTTGATGAGATGAGTGTTCCATGAGCTTTTGCAAGAGATTTTCACTTATGTTGGATATGCATCTTTTTGAAAATCTTCCATGTGACAAGGTAATGGTTTGAAGTTCACTTAAGTTTGAGAGCATCGTGTTAAATGTGGCTTGTTCTTTATTGTTAGTCTATCTTCCATAATGAAAAAGAAGTCGGTCACAACTTGAACTTTAAAAATAAATTCTTAAGAGAGAGCAATTTGCCTCGTCATGAATAACTAAGTGCAGGGACAACATTGGAAGGCAACACTGATTTCCCTTTTAAGCGAGGACCACTTACTCGAGGACGAGCAAGGTTTAAGCATGGGGGAGATGTTGACGGTGAATTTCCGTCAACCTAGAGTACTTGTTATACATTGGTTTCGATTATGATTTGCAACTAACCCGCCACTAGGCATACTAATGATGTAACAAGTTCACACTTGCATGTCGATTTTGGAGTTTGTTGTTTACGCAGGAAATCTATGCTAAAGAGGAGACTTTCGGGATAAGTTCATCAAGCACTTCAAGAGAAGATCATGAAGCCCGTCACAAGTCAAGACACGAAGTGAACAAGACTCCAAACAACCCAAGGACCGAAGCATCAACACGCAAAACTCTGGGGACTTGGATGTTTACCAACGGGATCAACTCGGCCCGAGAGATATTCTCGTAGCTCGGACAGCATGATCTTTCGGTACAGATTCGGATACTTAAACGGTCTTAAATGGCAAAAGTTTGACTACCAAAGTTGTGGGCCTCGACGATACCTTCGATTTGGACATGTGGAAGGCCCAATTTGGATAAGGGAGCTAGGAGATATGGCCCCCGAAATCTCTGCTGCGCAGTCAGTCCGAAATCAGAACAGGTTATCTTCCAAGGCCGATTTGGAGATCTTATCTTCGTTTTTATGGAAAGAAATGAATACCAAAGTTGAAGATAATTTCGTGCCACACAACCTGGACACCGAATTTGCATTATTTGGAGTCCGGACGTGGGAGATATGACGCTGGCAAGGAAGGACTGTGAATCAGGAAATCTGGCTGATTTTATGGAAACCAAGTTTGCTTCTCTCCCAAGGAGGATCTCGTGCAAAGCAATGTGGAGCACGCCCAAAGGCATCCCAAGGATATAAATACAACCCCCTAGGCACCCCAAGATGGTGACCACATCGAACAAATCATCCTACCGACGCCAATCACCGGAAAACCGCCGCCGCAAGATGAGGGAGAGAGTTAGATGAGCTCGTCGCAAGGATCAACGCCGGCGGAGAGAAGGAAGCAAGAGGAGGACTCCAAGCCGTTGGCCTAGGGGTGTTCCCAAGCTCCATCGCCGCCATCTTCATCGACGACGTTCTCCGGAGTCTCCATCACCCCTATGTGCTTCAATCCGTGTAAGAGGATGGGGTAATGTCTCCGTTCATCCCTAGGATTAGATGGATACATGCTATGTGATCGCTACTCGATTTGTGGTTTTAATCTATTGTTTTCATGTTGATGATGCTTTGATGATTAAGGTTAGCTACCATGTTTTTCGGGCGTATGATATCCGCTACTCCCATAGATTCCATCAACATACCGTGTCCATCATAGGTCTAGTCACGAATACCTTCGCGTAGTGACGATACGAGAGGAGGGAAAGGGCGAAACCGTGGTCACAACCCCCGGTAGATTGGTTTACCGCTTTCGTGTAGTAGATGCATACCATGTTATCCTAGATCCTAGGGAGGGAACGCTTATCTTTCTTGCTCACTCTCTTGTGTTCACCCCTTTATCATCTAATTTAACCCTATATTTGTTTGATCAACTTAACTTAGATTAACTTAGGTTAGATTGTTTTACTTTTAGATTAATACTCTCTTTCAAAGGTTTTCCATTCAACTAGATTAGTACTTGGTTAAGCGCTAGTAATCCCCTTGCTCCGCGGATTGACAAGAACCTTGGGAATCCCGTGGTGAAAAAGGTGTGGGGTCCGTACGCTTGCGGATCGTAGAGGGATACGTCTTTTATCCGTCAACACGGAGAAGCGATCTAGGAGGCTCAACATGTCACGGCCGGCGGCTCGATCAATAATGACGTCGATCCTTGGCGGTGGGAAGGGGTCCTTCGGGCATGCCTTGTTGAGTTCAGTGAAGTCAATACACATTCTCATGTTGCCGTTCTTCTTCGGTACCATGACCACGTTTGCCACCCAGATGGGGTATTGGACTTCTCTGATGATTCTTGCGTCGAGCAACTTTTGCACTTCGGCCTCCGCGGACTTGACTCTATCCGCCGACATGGGCCGCTGCCTCTGCAGCTTCGGCTTAACTTTTGGGTCGGTATTGAGCGCATGCTCTATGACCGAGCGATGAACGCCCGTCAAGTCGGACTTGGACCATGCGAAAACATCTTGGTTGTTACGAAGGAAGCTGGAAGAGTCGGCCTTCGTCTTCTGTGCTGATCTCAGCGCCTATCATCACGGTTCTGCTTGGCACATCCGCGCATAAGGGGACTGTCTTTGTGACATCGACAACTTTCATGCGTTCGGCTTCGGCCCCCTTCATGGACTGCCTCATTTGGGCTTCGGCCTTGTGCTCTTCGGCCTCTGCGGCTTCGTTGCTCTCGTCTTAATTGATGACATGGACTTGTCCGTTGTGGACCGAAGTGTTGCGCTCGGCTCTTCGGGCCTCCTCCGGCCGCCGTAAACCGATATTACCCCTGCCGCCGTCGGTATCTTCAATAGCGGTACCCTTGGTGGATAACCACCGCGAACTTGTTTATGGTGTTGCGGCGAAGATGGCGTTGTACGGGTACGCGAAGTCCACAACATCGAATGTTATGACCTCGGTTCTCATGGTGGCGTCTTGGCCGAAGGATACATTGACATCAATTTTGCCCGGGGCTTCGATTTTTTTGTTGTCGAAGCCGTATAATGGGTGCTCCGCCTTCTTCAAGTCTTCCTTCTTGAACCCCATGCCGGTGAAACACTTGCCGAGGTCGGGATGTCTGCCGAGGCGCCGTTATCCACCAAGATCCTCCCCACGTCATTGCCGAAGTAGTACTTGGTGTTTTTGCCGATGTTGGCCCTTATGACGAGCGGGTCGTTGTGAGGGTAGTCTTTGCGGCCGAATATCGGTGTCGTGAAGGTTATGGGGACATGAGACCATGGCGGTGAAAATACTTGCCGGAGCAAATGTGTGATACGCTTCGGTAGTAATCTTGGCGTTGCCTCTTCGTCTCGTGCGTCGGCTCATTGGATCCGCCGGAGATCGCATTGATGATGTTGAGCATGCCCGTCATCCCCGCGCCGGCCGGGGTCGGGGATCTCTTGCTTTGGTGGGGGTGGGGGTGGGGGTTGGTTCGGGTGTAGTGTGCTTGGTGGTGGGTAGGCCGGGTTCGGCCACGAAGGCACGAAGACCGAAGGCGTTGCGTGAGCGGTGGAGGAGGTGGGAGCAAGCGCGGCGCGGGGGGTGCGTAAGGGCGTGGTGGGTGGAAAGCATGTGCGGGTGCCGAAGGTTGGTAGGGCTGGTGATGGTATGGTGGTGGCGGGGCCACGAACCGGCTCGCATTTTGGTACTTCATGACATGGTTCACGGCCATGCTGCGCCTTCGCCTTCTCCTCCGCCTCCCACTCCAATTTCATCTTGACCGCCGAAGGGCACTGGTGCGTGTGGTGCTGGGCGTCAATTCCATGGAGCCAGCAGAAAAACCGCTCACCGCCGGCCCGCTGCGGCTGGCTATGTTGCTGTGGCTTCGGCCCCCTGTTATGCTTGTATCCGCCCTTGTGCCCGCCGCCCTTGTTACGGGGTTCGATCGGGGGGTGCGGACACGTTGTTGATCCGACGGCTTGCTTGCTTCGGCGGCCGGTTATGCCACCCCTTCGGGCCGGTCCCACCGCCCTCGTTGCTTCGCTTCTTTCTTTGCGTTTGCTCGGTCGAGCCTTCGGCGGCGGCCTTTGTCGGACTTGCAGTATTCTTGCATGACTTCAAATAGCTCTTGCAAAGACTTCGACTTGATCTGTCGAGCACATCTTGGCGGTTTCCAACCCTCAGGCCCCCAACGATGGCGTCGATGATGCTGCTTTCGGACACGTGGGCGCACGTCTCGTCAATTTGACAACCCTGTGCATGTACTCTTGTAGCGACTCGCGGTCCCCCTGGACACACATGTTGACGAGGTCGTTGGAGTCTAGCTCTTCGACCTGCATGCCTTTGAAGCTGGAGAGCAGCTTGTTCCGCAGCTGGAACCAAGATGTTATGTGCCCCTTCGGTATGTTGGCATACCAATACTGGACTTCTCCCTTGAGCGCGAGTACGAGGGCCTTCGCCTTTGTGGTGGCGTCACCTCCGTTAGACTCAACCGCCGCTTCGAACTTCATCAGGAACTCCTTGGGATCGTAGTCTCCGTCATACTGGGGCAGGGTGTTGGCGTTGAATCGACGAGGCCACGGCGCGCTCTCAAGCTCGACCGAGAGCGGGGACACCGGGACCACGTTACGGAGTGGAGCGTCGTCGGGAGCGAAGTGCTCGTGCACCTGCCCCCTGTCTTGGCGGTGCCCTATGCTTTGTCCTTCGGAGGCATCCTTCTGCTGCCTCCATTGATCCAAGTTGTGCACGCATGGCTGCGGGGGTGAGCCGGGCATCTTCTTGGGCCGCCGGCGCAGCATGCGCGGCGGGCGTCGGTGTCGGTGCGGGCGGCGTCGGAGCGACTTGCTTGTGGCGGCGTCGCGCGCCGGCGATCCGGCTTTGCGGCATGGCGAGGTAGCGCTCGGCCCGCCCGATGTTGAAGTCGATGGCGTCGGAGGCGGTATAGGGGCGGAGCCGCATCCTCGGTGCCGGGATGGCCGCACCCGTGACGAGGATGGACGCGTCTCCTGCTCGGGGCGGCCGGCACGGACTTGCCGGCGATGAGGGCCGGATCCTTCGGAGGGCCTCGATGTCTTGCGGCGAAGCCCCCCGGCCCCTCAAGGCCGACCTCGAACGACCCGGCCGCGTGCTCTACCTCCGGGACGCTCGGCCGGCGCCGGTCCCCGCCGAAGGCTGGACGGCCGAAGCAGATGGGTTGGCGGGCTCCGATGCGATTGGAGGGATGGACGCCTGAGCCGTTGTGGCTTCGGCGCCTGCCGAACGTGTCCTAGCCATGTGGTCTTGAATTCTTCCACTAGGTGGGCGCCAAACTGTTGGTGGAAATCGGGCCCGAAGGGTGGACGCCGACACAACAGCCCCCTGAGATCTCTCCCTCTCTTCGGTCGCTTCCTTTAGGCCTCTACTTCTACTCGTGCGAGGAAAGAGAACGCTACACTTAACGGTACAACAAAGGAAACAAAGAAATACTCAATAGACCGAGGACCGCTTGACCTGCGGAAGCCTTCGGTGCTCTCTTCTCATTACAGTGTGTCCGTTTCGTTACAAGGGGTTCACTATTTGTAGGAGGCCCCTGGGTATAGTCATTTGCCTCAATTACACCTTTTCCGTTCCTGACAAACCGCTTTAAACACTTTACAAGGGTATAACAGTAAGTCCCCGCGTCGTACAGGCCTCCAGCGTGTCTTCGTACGGCCGAAACGCCTTTACACGCGGCCGCCCTTGTCTCTGCCTTGTCCGGAGCCCACTTTACACGTTGGCGGTGGCCACGTGTCCAGGGCCGTCGCACCTTCGGTGACGAAGCAGCGACCCTGGATCAGGGGCGTCGAGCCTCCGCATACGCTTTGTCTGCGCCGCCGCCGGCCCCGGACGCGGTATCCTCGGCCGGCGCTCCCCGCTCCTGGCCCTCCCGGGCCTTCGTCACGGAGCACGGCCGCCGGCACCTTCGGCGCCGAAGGTAGGCGCCGCCACAAGGGGTCATTCTGCCGCACAACGAGACTCATGAGGCATAAGCGGCGTTAGTGTTTCATTAGTGCCCCGTGCGGTGAAGGGTCGTCCCGCCGGACCGAAGCCGTAAGCGGACCGAGGGTGCCGGCGCGGGCGGACGGGGGCGATGCTTCCGAAGACCAACTTCCCCAACAATGACACCAAAGACCTACCAAGGAATTGGCAAGTCCCGGTAGTACTCTTTCGGTCTACCTTGCAACCGGCATAGTCCGAATCGAAATAGCCAAGTAGATCAAAAGTGGAGCCCTTGGGATACCATAAGCCAAGGTTAGGAGTGTGAACCAAGTATCTAAAGATTCTCTTAACAGCCATTAAATGACATTCCTTAGGATTGGCTTGAAATCTTGCACACATGCACACACTAAGCATGATATCGGGCCTAGATGCACAAAGGTAAAGAAGAGAACCAATCATGGAGCGATATACCTTTTGGTCGATGGACTTCCCTTCTTCATTTAGATCAAGATGTCCATTTAGTGCCATGGGAGTCTTGATGGGCTTTGCCTCCATCATGTCAAACCTCTTGAGCATGTCTTTCACGTACTTGGTTTGACATAAGAAGGTTCCTTCCTTCAATTGCTTGACTTGAAACCCGAGGAAGAACTTGAGCTCACCCATCATGGACATCTCGAACCTCTTGGTCATGATCCTACTAAACTCTTCACAAAACTTTTCATTAGTAGAACCAAATATAATGTCATCGACATATATTTGGCAAACAAAGATATCTTTTCCTTTTCCTTGAATGAAGAGAGTAGAATCAACTTTGCCCATTACAAAGCCGTTCTTGAGAAGAAAATCCTTAAGGCATTCATACCATGCTCTAGGAGCTTGCTTAAGCCCATAGAGCGCCTTTCGGAGCTTGTACACATGGGTTGGACGCTTTGGATCTTCAAACCCCGGTGGTTGCTCAACATAGACTTCTTCGGAGAGTGGTCCATTCAAGAAAGCACTCTTGACGTCCATTTGAAAAAGCTTAAAATCATGGTGAGCGGCATAGGCTAATAGAATACGAATTGCTTCAAGCCTAGCTACCGGTGCATAGGTTTCACCAAAATCCAAACCTTCAATTTGGGTGAAACCTTTTGCAACTAACCGTGCCTTGTTTCTTGTGACGACACCGTGTTCATCTTGTTTGTTCCGGAAGACCCACTTGGTGTCGATCGCATTTTGCTTTGACCTTTCCACCAACTCCCAAACTTCATTTCTTGTGAAGTTGTTCAGCTCTTCTTGCATTGCCATCACCCAATCCGGATCCTCAAGTGCATCTTCAACCTTGAGAGGTTCCAAGAAAGAAACAAACGAGTAATGCCCACAAAAATTTGCTAAACGTGAGCGAGTTGTTACCCCTCTTCGGATGCTTCCAAGAATGTTGTCAACGGGATGATCCCGTTGTACGCTTTGATGAACTCTTGGATGTGGCACTTGAGATTGACGTTGAATGAGTCCACCATCATCTTCATCAACTTGTGGAGCTTCACTAGCTTCACCTTGAGCTTCACCATCTAGCTCTCCCCCTTGATCAATGCCTTGGTTGTGATCGTCACTACCACCAAGTTCTTCAACTTGTTGATCTTGAGAGCTAGGTGGTTCAACTTGTGTTGATGATGGAGGATCTTGAGTGCTTGCGTCAACCGGATCTTGTACTTGAACCTCACGAGGCATCACTTCACCAATCCCCATCCTAAGAATGGATTGACTTGGAGGCTCTTCATCATCTACAAATTCTTGATTAACTTGCTCTACTTGAGAGCCGTTGGTTTCATCAAATTTCACGTCTACCGTGGTTTCAACGCAACCGGTGGTCTTGTTGAAAACACGATATGCGTGTTCGTTAGTACCATAACCAACAAGAAAGCCTTCATCAACCTTGGATGCAAACTTTGAAGTTTTGGGTTTCTTGCTAAGTATGAAACACTTGCACCCAAAGACTCTAAAGTAGTGCACACTAGGTTTCTTACCGGTGATGATCTCGTAGGGTGTCTTGTTCAAGTACTTGTGGAGGTAGAGTCGGTTTGAGGCATGGCACGCGGTGTTGATGGCTTCGGCCCAAAATGAGTCGGGAGTCTTGTACTCATCAAGCATGGTTCTCGCCGCTTCAATCAACGTGCGGTTCTTCCTCTCAACAATGCCATTTTGTTGAGGTGTGTACGGAGCGGAGAGCTCATGCTTGATGCCTTCTTCATCTAGGAACTCCTCAACTTGAGTGTTCCTAAACTCCGAGCCGTTGTCACTCCTTATGTTCTTGACTTTTAGCTCGAACTCATTTTGAACCCTTCTAATGAACTTCTTGATGACTCCCTTGGCTTCACTCTTATCATGCACAAAGAACACCCAAGTGAAACGGGAGAAGTCATCAACAATTACTAAGTCATATTTGTTACCGCCGATGCTTATATAAGCAATTGGTCCAAACAAGTCCATGTGTAGAAGCTTCAAGGGCCTCAAGGATGATAGGATGTTCTTGGCGGGATGAGGTGCTCCAACTTGCTTCCCGGCTTGGCATGCACTACATAACCTATCTTTCTCAAAAACAACATTTGTTAGTCCTAGGACGTGTTCATCTTTTTGAAGTTTGGCCAAGTTCCTCATCCCAACATGGGCTAGGCGGCGATGCCACAACCAACCCACATTGCTTTTTGCCATTAAACAAGTCTTAGGTTCCACTTCAACCTTAGTGAAATCCACAAGGTAAAGCTTCCCCTTTAGTTGACCCGTAAAGACAATAGAGGAATCCTCCCTTCTAGAGACAACCACGCCCTCGTTGGTAAAGAGACAATTGAAGCCTTTCTCACAAAGTTGTGAAACCAACAACAAATTGTACCCTAAATCTTTAACCCAATAGACATCAGAAATTGAATTTTCACTTGACATAGCCACCTTACCTAGACCAATCACACCACCTTGACTATTGTCACCGTAGACGATCGTCTCGATGGGTTCATCAAATTTGTCAAGTGATGCAAACAAGTTCTCCCCTCCGGTCATGTGGTTTGTGCAACCACTATCAATCAACCATGCACTTCCACCGGAGGAGTAGTCCTACAAAACAAGTTTAAGCTTTTGGTTTAGGTACCCAAAAAGATTTGGGTCCATGGAGATTAGAGGCATAAACTTTGGGCACCCACACACTTTTCCTAAGCATAGTCTTTCTAGTGTAGGCACCAACATACTTGACCACCATTTTACCATTGTGGTCTATAGTGACAATGTAGTCACACGTGTAGTTCCTTGAGGGCTCATGTGCTACCACCTTGCTCACTTCTTTGGATGGAGACTTAACCCCATCACTTCCTTTGGTGGTGATAGCACCCTTACCTTTGTCTTGGGTGGTAGTGGAGGTGGAAGCTCCATGAGCAATGTCCATGATGGCATTGAGGTATCCTCCCTTGTTCCATAGGGGCACATCATGGCCATTGACCACCTTCCTACCATTTGCCTTTGAGTCCTTGTAGTAGCCAAGTCCATCCCCATACTTGGGACTACGCCCTTGCTTGTATGTTACCTTGGGAGTAGGCTTGGTACTCATGTACCCTTGCTTGACCAACATATTCAACCGGTCAAGCTCCTTGTCCTTACCTTTGACAACTTCTTCAAGCCTAGCAAGGTTAATCTCATATGCACTTATATCAAACTTGTAGCATCTAGAGCAACCTTTGCTTGTGGAGGAGTTAGAGTCAAGAGTTGCCTTAGGCTTTGCCTTGGTGCTCTCCCAAAGAGCATTGTAGTTCACTTCAAGGTCTTTGAATTTGACCGTCAAGCATGAAAGGCTTTCTTGAAGTTCACTATTTTTGCTCTTTAGGGTAGCCAAAGATTCATTTGCCAAGGTGTTCTCCTTTGACATCCTCTTGTTTGAATCATTAGCCAAAGACAAGTCAATGGATAATTTTTCAACCTTAGCATTTGCCTCGGCAAGGGACTTCTCTAGAGCAAGGTTTCTTTCCTTCTCAAGGACAAGCAAGTCTTCTTGCTCATGGAGAATCCCTTTCTTTTTCTCTATCTTCTCCATTAGTCTTTTTATTTCTTTGAAGCCTTTCTTGCCAAATTGTTTTATCATGTTGGCTTCAATTTCTTCCTCATCATCTAGATTATCTATATCGTTACTAGGTGTGGATGATGAAAAAGTAGTGAGGTTGGAAGAGGTGGATGAGTTTGATACCTTGCTCCCTCTTGCCATGAGGCAAAAGTGAGAATCATCCTCATCGTCGGAGTTGTTGTTGAAGAGGCGTGGTGAAGATGATCCTTGTTCCATGGCTAGAGTAGCCATGCCTTTCTTCTTGGGCTCATCATCTTCATCACTTGAGTCCCACTCTTGACCGACATGGGCATGTCCTTGGAACCTCTTCTTGTACTCCTTGCTCTTGTCCTTGTACTTCTTCTCTTCCTCTTCCTTGTTCTTCTTCTTGGGACACTCGGCAATGAAGTGTCCATACTCACCACATTGATAGCACCTTCGTTGTGACTTCCTTTTGTCATCTCCACCTTTCTTGAATGATCTTCTCTTCAAGAATTTCTTGAAGTTCCTTATGTGAAAGGCGGTTTCTTCGTCGGTGCTTTCTTCCTCATCACTTGAGTCTTCAAGTTTGCTTGAGGGAGCCTTTTTGCTTTGGCTCAACGGCTTCACTTGTGCTAGCGTTGAGGGCTAGGCTCTTGTTGACCTTCAAGGTGAGTGACTTCTCCACATCCTTCTCCACGAGCTCTTGATGCAAGATCTCACCAAGAAGTTGATTTGGTGTCATGGTGTTGTAGTTGGGAGCTCTTCTTATCATGGTGGCAAGGGTTGGGTTCCTTGGAGTGAAAGCTCGTAGAAGCTTCTTGGTGACTTTGCTATCCTCCCAATCCTTGCTTCCAAGTGACCGGATGTCCGAGACAAGAAGCATCAAACGATCATACATTTGTCTCATGGTCTCGTCTTCCTTCATGATGAAGAGCTCTAGCTCTCCATGAATCAAGTCAATCTTCCCTTCACGTACATGATCGGTACGCTCATGTGCCTCCTTGAGTGTGTCCCAAATCACCTTGGCAATTTGGATGTTGCGGACTTTGTTGAACTCTTGGGCACACAAGGATCCCGTGATGACTCTTGCGGCTTGTACGTTGCGGTAGAGATCATGTTCATGCTCGGATGTGGGGACTTCACCTTCCTTGAGTAATGTCACACCTACACACATAATCTTCCAAAGAGAAGGGTGAAGCCCGTAAAGGTGCATTTGCATGTCATAAGCCTACTTGGGGTAATCCGTTCCATCAAAGTGAGGAGGTTTGCCCAAGTGGACGGAAGAGAACTTATCGTGTGAGTTGTTGCCCGGTATTTGTGAGTAGTGGTAGGGCACTTCGTAGAAGCCGGACGGAGAGTGTCGTTGTTGCTCCTTTTTGATCATTTTCTTGAAGAGCTTCTTGGCCATCTTCTTAGCCAACTTCTCCGCCTTCTTCTTCTTCTTGGCCTTCTTCCTCTTCTTGGCCGCCTTCTTGGCCGCATCATCAAGCACCCCAATGACCTTGTCGTCATCCGAGTCGGAGTCGGAATCCGAGTCGGAATCATCGGAGTCATCGGAGTCGATCGAGCGACTCGGGGCCTTGGCGAAGAGGTCACCGGCACTTGAGCTTGCATTTGCGGCGTCTTGATCAGCTTTGGCTTGACGCTCTTGAGCTTCCTTTGCCAACCACTCTTGAGCGGCTAGCTCTTGTGCGGTAGGAGTGGTTCCATCCCCTGACATCTTGATCCCTTAGCGGTTAAGCCTAAATCAAGGGATTAGGCTCTGATACCAATTGAAAGGACCTTGTGATGCCTAGAGGGGGGGTGAATAGGCTCACGTCGAAACCTGAAACTCAATTCGCAGCGGTTATAACTTGGTCGGTACTACCGGCGCAACACCGGTACTACCGAAGGCTCGGTACTACCGGTGTTGGGGCGGTACTACCGACCACAATAGAAAAGCTACACAAAATTCAGGAAATAAAGCTGAAGCAGCAATTCTACTTGAATCAAGAGTTGAGTTTAGAAGCTAAGAACCACCTGCAACCAAAGATATCACTCGGAACAACACAAGTAAGGAGATCGGGCTCTAAATAATTCTAGGGTTAGAAAACTTGAGGGAATTCAACAAGCAAGAGACACAACCAAGATTTTCACCGAAGTTCACTCCCACAAAGGGAGCTACGTCTCCGTTGAGGTACCCACAAAGGGTGGGCTGTCACAATCTAGCGACTTGCCTCTTTCAATCCCCACAAAGGAAGATTGTGCTCACTAAGAGATTCCCACGAAGGAGAGGGTAATACAAACGTTCCCGGATGCTCCACACAAAGAGGGCATTCAATGGGCGACGCCTAACCGTCTAGAATCAAAGATTCAAGAGTAACAAATGCAAACCAAAGCCCGGAGATGCTTCAAGTGCTCTTGAGATGAGGATGAACAACAAGCACTTGAAAACGGAGTTCTTCTTCAACAAGGAGCAATCTCCCACTCAATCCCTAGCTCAAATCTTAGGGGATGTGCTCAAGGAGGGAGAGTGAGAGAGAGGAGTGAATGAGTTGGGCGTTTTTGTCTCAAGGTTGCTGAAGAGATGAATGAGGAGAGAGAGTAGGGGTATATATACTCAGCCTCAAAATCTAGCCGTTAGTGTGCAGGTTACACGTTTCTCGGTACTACCGGTGTGACGCCGGTACTACCGATAGCATGCGAGAATTCTGTCACACCCGATTTTCCGTAGAAAACCGAATGCATCTCATATGTGTGCCAGGATCACAATTTCACACATATGATAGACTCATGAGTGTAATATCACAAGACATTGCTCAAAACGTACAGAAAAGGTTTATTAACTTTTATTACACTCACGAAGGTAGACACGAAGGTCTTTACACGAACAACGATAACTATGAAGACGTGACTCCATCTTCATCTTCCACAGGCATCTGACTGGTTGATCGCATCCTCAGAACTCCTCGTAGTCGGTGAAGTACTCCACTCCGGGATTCTTCTCTCGAACGAGCGTAAGCAAGGATGAGTACACTTATGGTTGGTACTCGGCAAGTCCACGAGAATAACCGGAAAGCAATATTAATCCATCTTTAAGTTCAATTAACCATGTGAGGGTCCGGGCCGCTCTTGACCGTGAGCACGGCCGATCGATCGGTTTTACACTCTGCGAGAGGTTGCACACTTTTCCCACGGTTTGCGTAAAAGTCCCGAAGAACTTTGAACCCAACCACGCATGTGCTTCGATCGAGCACAATACCACACTTCCGAGGTGTGATTGCATAGGGACGCTACGAAGCCTTTACAAAGATATGCAAAAGCATCAACAACCCACGACGATTCTGACTCGGGCGGACCATAACCCTCCCTAGTGGTCAGCACCTTAGCAAAGGCTGCTACCCCAAAAGAACCGGGCTATACCCCTGCAACCCGGAGCCCCCTGTGTTCCTTTCGGATAAGGTCGTCAATACAATCACACACCTAATTAATTGGCTAAGCCAGAGCCATATGGACTATGGTTGCACTTTGTTTTCCGGGTGGTTCTCCATGTTCCGATTAATTTATATTGTTCTTGATTAAAGCATAGGTAGAAGGGTGGTTAGGGTCACTTGCCTTTCTCCAACGATAAGCTACTCTCCTTATACGCAAAGCTCGCACTTGAACTTCCTCGAACGGCGCGTTGGCTACGATCATGCAAGAAAACATACAATAAATAAAACAATACATCAAACATTACCAAAAGACTAAAACAAGCTTTTAGAAATGACGGGCTCGGAGAGACGATCGCGTGGACACCAAGAACGCGTAAAACGGAGCTAGGATGGAAAAGATATGGTCGAAACAAGGTTCGGGGGCTAAATTGTGAATATCCGAAAGTTTTAGGGGTTTTCTGCAAGATTTCGGGGACCTAAACATAAATATGTGTGAAACTAGGAGGTCTAATATGTAAAAGATTAAGGATGGACTAAAGAACATAGAAACTAAGGACTTGCAGGGGGCCTAAGCATAAAAGAAAGGACCGATTGAAAGGCTTTTATATAGGTGGAAGGGTATATTTGTAATTATGGAAAATGCGGGGTTTTTTTTGCAAAAAGGCACGGGCGGCCGGTGGGTGAGCTATGGGAGCGCCACGTGGCGGGCTGTGGTTGGACGACGCTGACGCAAGCGGTGACGCAGCGCGACGCAGGCGGTGAACCGGCCCTGTGGACTTGGTCCACCGGTCTACCGTGGACCGATCCAAAGGGGTGCGCCCCCTTTTAATCTGGGCCGTCCGCGCCGATCGGACGGCCCTGGTCGCGTCTGAGCAGCGGGCGGCGGCGGACGGCCGGCGCGGCGCGCGCCGGCGACGGGGCGGCGGCGGCGGCTCGCCGGCGGCGGCCGGAAAGGAGCTCCGGTGCACCAAATTCAAAGGCGAGCGCATGGGGAGGAAGAGGAGGAGGCGGGGGAAGCTTACCCGGGGGTCGGAGGGGAGGGAACCGCGGCGGAGGAGAAGATCGGGCGGCGCGGTGGAGCTCCGGCGGTGAGCTCCGGCGGCGGCGGCCGTAGAGGGTGGAGAAGGGAGGAGTAGTGGCGCGGGGTGTAGAGGAGGTGCTGCGCCCCTTTACGGGGCGGAGGGGGAAGTGGAGAGGGCGCGGTGAGGCGGTGGCGGCGAGGTCGGTGGGCGGCCGCCATTAATGGCGTGCGGGTGCGGCGGCGGTTTCGGTGTGGTGGCGGCGGGAAGGGGAAGTGGAAGGGGCGGGGGAGGCGGTGAGGCGGCGGAGAAGTGCGCGCCCGGTGGAGCGGCGCGGGAAAACCGGGGAGGCGGCGCCGGGGTGCGGGAGGGCGGCGGCGCGCGGGGGAAGAAGGGGCGCGCGTGCCGGAGGTTGAAGACGGCCCGACGGGTGGACCCCACCCGTCGGCGAGAGGGAGAGAGAGGAGAGGGGAGGCGGCGGAGCGGGCCGCGTGGGCCTAAAGCGGAGGCCGGGCCGCGGGGTTGGGTTAGATTTTTCTTTTCTTTTTTTTTCTTTTCTTTTTAAATCCTTTTCAAACTAATTTCAAACCTTTTAAATCAAATCTTTTTCATGTTTTCAAACTCAAATTTTAACCCAAATTTCTCCAACTATTTTAAGACTTTTCGAAAACCTTTTAAACAACTTTTCAACATATTTTAAATTCAAACTTTCATTTTTTTTAATTCAAACTTTTACACCAATTTTCACAATTATTTTTAAGGACTTTTCACAAATATTTTTTTAAGACTTTTAAAACCACACCACAACCAAAACTCATGCATTTCAACATGATGCTCAAACACTTGGTTGATTCTAATTATTAAATGACGTTTAATTTAATTAAAGGCAAATTTATTTATTCAAATTTATTAAATCCTTAGAAAATAAAACTAAACCATGTTGCTAACAATATTTTATCGTGATGGAATTTTCGGGTGTTACAAATCCTACCCCCTTAAAAAGAATCTCGTCCCGAGATTCGGAGGGATCGGGAAACAAGAGGAGATACAAGATGTTCTTGATAGATGATGGTTTACTATCAGAGAGCTTGTCCACTTCTACTTCTTCTTCGGGCTTGTAGTGGCAAACTCAATCCTATCTCCTTGCGGGGTAGTTAAGAGCACCGACTTCTTGTCACACAAAATGATTCCATCATGCTTGCTTAACCAATCCATACCAAGGATCACATCTATTCCACTTTGGATGTTAGAATCACTAAGTCTGCTTCAAAATCTATCTCTCCGATCTTAAGATTGACCTGTGGGCATACATAGGTGGATTTCATTTCACCGTTTGGGGAACTAATTAGCAAATGTGTCTTCATGGAACTTCTGGGTACATCATGTTTTGTCACGAATCGTTCAGTAATAAATGAATGCGATGCCCCGGAATCAAATAATACTTTATTTGCGGTACGAGTTGATAAGAAACGTACCAAGCACAACATCTTTGTCTCCTTGAGCTTCTTCACCGTCACATGGTTCACCCTACCATGCATATTGTTCCGTTGACCTCTGTTATCTCTCCGGGGTGTCCGCATATTGCGCCGAGGGCAAATACGGCATAGTGTCCCAATTCTCCGCGGTTGAAGCATCCACCGGGGTGAACTGGAGTAGTGTTCCTTACTGGTGCACCTGAGCGGTTCTGATGAGGATTTGGAGCCTGTGGTGTCATTGGGTTGGATTCTTCGGGTTCATCAAACGAACGATACTGCTGACTCTGTCCATGATTTCTGCCTTGTGTGCTAGAACAAAACTGAGAGTCTTGCGATGAGTTGTAACGAGGGCGGGTGTTACTGCTAGACTGACCCTGATATTGAAACTTGCGCTTCTGTTCACGGAGTTCCTTGCGTTTATTCTCCAAGCCTATAGCCTTATTGAGTAACATCTGAAAGTTAAGAAATGTGTGGCTCTGCAACTGATAGTTAAGTGGCCCTATCAAACCATCGAGAAAGCGTTCTTGTCTCTTGGCATCCGTGTTGACTTCATCTGGTGCATAGCGGGACAAATGAGTAAACTGATCCAGATACTCACTAACTGTCATGTTGCCTTGCTTTAGAGCTAGAAATTCCTTCTTCTTCAGCTTCTTCACACCAGCTGGGATGTGATGTGTACGAAAACTCTCCTGGAACTCCCGCCGGGTAATGGTGTCGAGCGGCGGCATGTGCGATGGCGTAAGCATCCCACCAATCGGAGGGCCGCACCTTCCGGACGTCCTGAGGCATACAAAACCTTCTCACGATCATTACATTGGGTGATATTCAACATCTTGTTGATGGTCTTGAGCCAATCATCGGCATCGAGGGGATCTACGAATGAGAGTAAGTGGGCGGGTTGTGACTCATGAATTCTCTATGCTTGTTTACCTGGTGGTGGAGGTGGTGGGGGTCCTTGAGGTGGTGGTCGGTTCTGCTTGTGCTTGTAGATTCTGGACGGTGGCGGTGAGGTTCTGAATTAATTGCATCTGTTCCGTAAAGAACTGCTGCATCGTGGGATCCATTGCTAATTTTTGTGGTGAAGGAGGGAACTTGGTTCAACTGATTGATGACGAATGGAATATCTGTCCGCTCCCCGACCCGGTGTTTACCATTTGTTAGGAAAAGGTATTTTCGATAAGATATTGAATTGATAAAGATGAAGAGAAAAGGGGCTAAGATTCAAATTTTAACTTTAATTATTTTATTGATGTATTTGTGGCCATCACTCCACAAAAACATTTCAATCATGTCAAAGATCCAAATCATGCATGTTTACAATCAACAAGCATTAACATCGCACGTCCTCACAAGAACGGCTCTATCGAAACGAAACTGATAGAAGGGTAGGCAACCTAAGAAACTATCCTATAAAACACGTGTGGTAGTTCAAGGTGGAAGATCAAGAATCAGACTCGGTGTAGAAGAAAACAAAAGATATGATTTTGATAAAGAATAAAGAATAAAAAATTTTTTTAAGCGTAAATAAGATATTTTGAATGCTTTGGAGAGGCTTTCTAGAAAGAGAGTCCTTAATATCGACCATTTCTATCCGAGGCTGCGTCCTACGATCGGCATTGCTCGATACCACTTTGTCACACCCGATTTTCCGTAGAAAACCGAATGCATCTCATATGTGTGCCGGGATCACAATTTCACACATATGATAGACTCATGAGTGTAATATCGCAAGACATTGCTCAAAACGTACGAAAAAGGTTTATTAACTTTTATTACACTCACGAAGGTAGACACGAAGGTCTTTACACGAACAACGATAACTATGAAGACGTGACTCCATCTTCATCTTCCACGGGCATCCGATCGGTTGATCGCATCCTCAGAACTCCTCGTAGTTGGTGAAGTACTCCACTCCGGGATTCTTCTCTGAACAGCGTAAGCAAGGATGAGTACACTTATGGTTGGTACTCGGCAAGGCCACGGAATAACCGGAAAGCAATATTAATCCATCTTTAAGTTCAATTAATCATGTGAGGGTCCAGGCCGCTCTTGACCGTGAGCACGGCTGATCGATCAGTTTTACACTCTGCAGAGGTTGCACACTTTTCCCACAGTTTGCGTAAAAGTCCCGAAGAACTTTGAACCCAACCACGCATGTGCTGATCAGGCACAATACCACACTTCCGAGGTGTGATTGCATAGGGACGCTACGAAGCCTTTACAAAGATATGCAAAAGCATCAACAACCCACGACGATTCTGACTCGGGGCGGACCATAACCCTCCCTAGTGGTCAGCACCTTAGCAAAGGCTGCTACCCCAAAAGAACCGGGCTATACCCCTGCAACCCGGAGCCCCCTGTGTTCCTTTCGGATAAGGTCGTCAATACAATCACACACCTAATTAATTGGCTAAGCCAGAGCCATATGGACTGTGGTTGCACTGTTTTCCTGGTGGTTCTCCATGTTCCGATTAATTTATATTGTTCTTGATTAAAGCATAGGTAGAAGGGTGGTTAGGGTCACTTGCCTTTCTCCAACGATAAGCTACTCTCCTTATCCGCAAAGCTCTGCACTTGAACTTCCTCGAACGGCGTGTTGGCTACGATCATGCAAGAAAACATACAATAAATAAAAAAATACATCAAACATTACCAAAAGACTAAAACAAGCTTTTAGAAATGACGGGCTCGGAGAGACGATCGCGTGGACACCAAGAACGCGTAAAACGGAGCTAGGATGGAAAAGATATGGGCAAAACAAGGTTCATGGGCTAAATTGTGAATATCCGAAAGTTTTAGGGGTTTTCTGCAAGATTTCGGGGACCTAAACATAAATATGTGTGAAACTAGGAGGTCTAATATGTAAAAGATTAAGGATGGACTAAAGAACATAGAAACTAAGGACTTTGCGGGGGCCTAAGCATAAAAGAAAGGACCCGATTGAAAGGCTTTTATATAGGTGGAAGGGTATATTTGTAATTATGGAAAATGCGGGGTTTTTTTTTGCAAAAAGGCCCGGGCGGCCGGCGGGTGAGCTATGGGAGCGCCACGTGGCGGGCGTGTGGTTGGACGACGCCGACGCAAGCGGTGACGCGGCGCGCCGACGCAAGCGGTGCACGGCCTTGTGGACTTGGTCCACGGTCCCTCCACCGTGGACCGATCCAAGGGGTGCGCCCCCTTTTAATCGGGCCGTCCGCGCCGATCGGACGGCCCCGGTCGCGTCCGAGCGGCGGGCGGCGGCGGACGGCCGCGCGCGGCGCGCCGGCGGACGGGGCGGCGGCGGCGGCTCGCCGGCGGCGGCGGAAAGGAGCTCCGGTGCACCAAATTCAAAGGCGAGCGCATGGGGAGGAAGAGGAGGAGGCGGGGAAGCTTACCCGGGGGTCGGAGGGGAGGGAACCGCGGCGGAGGAGAAGATCGGGCGGCGCGGTGGAGCTCCGGCGGTGAGCTCCGGCGGCGGCGGCGCGTGAGGAGTGGAGAAGGGAGGAGTAGTGGCGCGGGGTGTAGAGGAGGTCTGCCCGCCGCCCTTTATAGGGCGGAGGGGGAAGTGGAGAGGGCGCGGTGAGGCGGTGGCGGCGAGGTCGGTGGGCGGCCGCCATTAATGGCGTGCGGGTGCGGCGGCGGTTTCGGTGTGGTGGCGGCGGGGAAGGGGAAGTGGAAGGGGCCGGGGAGGCGGTGAGGCGGCGGAGAAGTGCGCGCCGGTGGAGCGGCGCGGGAAAACCGAGGAGGCGGCGCCGGGGTGCGGGAGGGCGGCGGCGCGCGGGGGGAAGAAGGGGGGGCGCGGTGCCGGAGATTGAAGACGGCCCGACGGGTGGACCCCACCCCGTCGGCGAGAGGGAGAGAGAGAGGAGAGGGGAGGCGGCGGAGCGGGCCGCATGGGCCTAAAGCGGAGGCCGGGCCGCGGGGTTGGGTTAGATTTTTCTTTTCTTTTTTTTCTTTTCTTTTTAAATCCTTTTCAAACTAATTTCAAACCTTTTAAATTCAAATCTTTTTCATGTTTTCAAACTCAAATTTTAACACAAATTTCTCCAACTATTTTAAGACTTTTCGAAAACCTTTTAAACAACTTTTCAACATATTTTAAATTCAAACTTTCATTTTTTTTAATTCAAACTTTTACACCAATTTTCACAATTATTTTTAAGGACTTTTCACAAATATTTTTTAAGACTTTTAAAACCACACCACAACCAAAACTCATGTATTTCAACATGATGCTCAAACACTTGGTTGATTCTAATTATTAAATGACGTTTAATTTAATTAAAGGCAAATTTATTTATTCAAATTTATTAAATCCTTAGAAAATAAAACTAAACCATGTTGCTAACAATATTTTATCGTGATGGAATTTTCGGGTGTTACAAATCCTACCCCCTTAAAAAGAATCTCGTCCCGAGATTCGGAGGGATCGGGAAACAAGAGGAGATACAAGATGTTCTTGATAGATGATGGTTTACTATCAAAGAGCTTGTCCACTTCTACTTCTTCTTCGGGCTTGTAGTGGCAAACTCAATCCTATCTCCTTGCGGGGTAGTTAAGAGCACCGACTTCTTGGCACACAAAATGATTCCATCATGCTTGCTTAACCAATCCATACCAAGGATCACATCTATTCCACTGGATGTTAGAATCACTAAGTCTGCTTCAAAATCTATCTCTCCGATCTTAAGATTGAACTGTGGGCATACATAAGTGGATTTCATTTCACCGTTTGGGGAACTAATTAGCAAATGTGTCTTCATGGAACTTCTGGGTACATCATGTTTTGTCACGAATCGTTCAGTAATAAATGAATGCGATGCCCCGGAATCAAATAATATTGTTGCAGGTACAGAGTTGATAAGAAACGTACCAAGCACAACATCTTTGTCTCCTTGAGCTTCTTCAGCTGTCACATGGTTCACCCTACCATGCATATTATTCTGTTGACCTCTCGTTATCTCTCTCGGGGTGTCCGCATATTGCGGCGAGGGCAAATACGGCATAGTGTCCCAATTCTCCGCAGTTGAAGCATCCACTGGGGTGAACTGGAGTAGTGTTCCTTACTGGTGCACCTGAGCGGTTCTGATGAGGATTTGGAGCCTGTGGTGTCATCGGGTTGGATTCTTCGGGTTCATCAAACGAACGATACCGCTGACTCTGTCCATGATTTCTGCCTTGTGTGCTAGAACGAAACTGAGAGTCTTGCGATGAGTTGAAACGAGGGCGGGTGTTACTTGCTAGATCGACCCCGATATTGAAACTTGCGCTTCTGTTCACGGAGTTCCTTGCGTTTATTCTCCAAGCCTATAGCCTTATTGAGTAACATCTGAAAGTTAAGAAATGTGTGGCTCTGCAACTGATAGTTAAGTGGCCCTATCAAACCATCGAGAAAGCGTTCTTGTCTCTTGGCATCCGTGTTGACTTCATCTGGTGCATAGCGGGACAAATGAGTAAACTGATCCAGATACTCACTAACTGTCATGTTGCCTTGCTTTAGAGCTAGAAATTCCTTCTTCTTCGACTTCTTCACACCAGTGGGATGTGATGTGTACGAAAACTCTCCCGGAACTCCCGCCGGGTAATGGTGTCGGCAACGGCATGTGCGATGGCGTAAGCATCCCACCAATCACGGCCGCACCTTCCGTACGTCCCGAGGCATACAAAACCTTCTCACGATCATTACATTGGGTGATATTCGGCATCTTGTTGATGGTCTTGAGCCAATCATAGGCATCGAGGGGATCTACGGAATGAGAGTAAGTGGGCGGGTTGTGACTCATGAATTCTCTATGCTTGTTTACCGGTGGTGGAGGTGGTGGGGGTCCTTGAGGTGGTGGGCGGGATTCTGCTTGTGCTTGTAGATTACGGGCATGGTGGCGGTGAGGTTACCGAATTAATTGCATACCGTTCCGTAAAGAACTGCCGCATCGTGGGATCCATTGCTAATTTTTGTGGTGAAGGAGGGAACTTGGTTCAAGCGATTGATGACGATTGGAATATCTCGTCCGGCTCCCGACCTCGGTGTTTACCATTTGTTAGGAAAAGGTATTTTCGATAAGATATTGAATTGATAAAGATGAAGAGAAAAGGGGCTAAGATTCAAATTTTAACTTTAATTATTTTATTGATGTATTTGTGGCCATCACTCCACAAAAACATTTCAATCATGTCAAAGATCCAAATCATGCATGTTTACAATCAACAAGCATTAACATCGCACGTCCTCACAAGAACGGTTCTATCGAAACGAAACTGATAGAAGGGTAGGCAACTTATGAAACTATCCTATAAAACACGTGTGGTAGTTCAAGGTGGAAGATCAAGAATCAGACTCGGTGTAGAAGAAAACAAAAGATATGATTTTAATAAAGAATAAAGAACAAAATATTTTTTTAAGCGTAAATAAGATATTTTGAATGCTGGAAAGGCTTTCTAGAAAGAGAGTACTTAATATCGACCATTTCTATCTGAGGCTGCGTCCTACAGTCAGCATTGCTCTGATACCACTCTGTCACACCCGATTTTCCGTAGAAAACCGAATGCATCTCATATGTGTGCCAGGATCACAATTTCACACATATGATAGACTCATGAGTGTAATATCGCAAGACATTGCTCAAAACGTACGAAAAAAGGTTTATTAACTTTTATTACACTCACGAAGGTAGACACGAAGGTCTTTACACGAACAACGATAACTATGAAGACGTGACTCCATCTTCATCTTCCACGAGCATCCGACGGTTGATCGCATCCTCAAAACTCCTCGTAGTTGGTGAAGTACTCCACTCCGGATTCTTCTCTCGAACGAGCGTAAGCAAGGATGAGTACACTTATGGTTGGTACTCGGCAAGGCCACGGGAATAACCGGAAAGCAATATTAATCCATCTTTAAGTTCAATTAATCATGTGAGGGTCCGGGCCGCTCTTGACCGTGAGCACGGCCGATCGATCGGTTTACACTCGCAGAGGTTGCACACTTTTCCCACGGTTTGCGTAAAAGTCCCGAAGAACTTTGAACCCAACCACGCATGTGCCTGATCGTGCACAATACCACACTTCCGAGGTGTGATTGCATAGGGACGCTACGAAGCCTTTACAAAGATATGCAAAAGCATCAACAACCCACGACGATTCTGACTCGGGCGGACCATAACCCTCCCTAGTGGTCAGCACCATAGCAAAGGCTGCTACCCCAAAAGAACCAGGCTATACCCCTGCAACCCGGAGCCCCCCGTGTTCCTTTCGGATAAGGTCGTCAATACAATCACACACCTAATTAATTGGCTAAGCCGAGCCATATGGACCGTGGTTGCACCGTTTTCCGGGTGGTTCTCCATGTTCCGATTAATTTATATTGTTCTTGATTAAAGCATAGGTAGAAGGGTGGTTAGGGTCACTTGCCTTTCTCCAACGATAAGCTACTCTCCTTATCTGCAAAGCTCTGCACTTGAACTTCCTCGAACGGCGCGTTGGCTACGATCATGCAAGAAAACATACAATAAATAAAACAATACATCAAACATTACCAAAAGACTAAAACAAGCTTTTAGAAATGACGGGCTCGGAGAGACGATCGCGTGGACACCAAGAACGCGTAAAACGGAGCCAGGATGGAAAAGATATGGCTGAAACAAGGTTCAGGGGCTAAATTGTGAATATCTGAAAGTTTTAGGGGTTTTCTCGCAACATTTCGGGGACCTAAACATAAATATGTGTGAAACTAGGAGGTCTAATATGTAAAAGATTAAGGATGGACTAAAGAACATAGAAACTAAGGACTTTGCGGGGGCCTAAGCATAAAAGAAAGGACCCGATTGAAAGGCTTTTATATAGGTGGAAGGGTATATTTGTAATTATGGAAAATGCGGGGTTTTTTTTGCAAAAAAGGCACGGGCGGCCGGCGGGTGAGCTATGGGAGCGCCACGTGGCGGGCCCGTGGTTGGACGACGCCGACGCAAGCGGTGACGCGGCGCCGACGCAAGCGGTGGACCGGCCGTGGCGTGGACTTGGTCCACCGGTCTCACCGTGGACCGATCCAAAGGGGTGCGCCCCCCCCCTTTTAATGCGGGGCCGTCCGCGCCGATCGGACGGCCCCGGTCGCGTCCCGAGCGGCGGGCGGCGGCGGACGGCCGGCCGCGGCGGCGCCGGCGGACGGGCGGCGGCGGCGGCTCGCCGGCGGCGGCGGAAAGGAGCTCCAGTGCACCAAATTCAAAGGCGAGCGCATGGGGAGGAAGAGGAGGAGGCGGGGAAGCTTACCCAGGGGTCGGAGGGGAGGGAACCGCGGCGGAGGAGAAGATCGGGCGGCGCGGTGGAGCTCCGGCGGTGAGCTCCGGCGGCGGCGCTGTAGAGGAGTGGAGAAGGGAGGAGGAGTGGCGCGGGGTGTAGAGGGAGGTCTGCGCCCCTTTATAGGGCGGAGGGGGGAAGTGGAGAGGGCGCGGTGAGGCGGTGGCGGCGAGGTCGGTGGGCGGCCGCCATTAATGGCGTGCGGGTGCGGCGGCGGTTTCGGTGTGGTGGCGGCGGGAAGGGGAAGTGGAAGGGGCGGGGAGGCGGTGAGGGGCGGCGGAGAAGTGCGCGCCCGGCGCGCCGGGGTGCGGGGCGGCGGCGGCGGCGCGGGGGAAGAAGGGGGCGCGGGTCCGGAGGTTGAAGACGGCCCGACGGGTGGACCCCACCCGTCGGCGAGAGGGAGAGAGAGAGAGAGGGGAGGCGGCGGAGCGGGCCGCGTGGGCCTAAAGCGGAGGCGGGCGCGGGGTTGGGTTAGATTTTTCTTTTCTTTTTTTTCTTTTCTTTTTTAATCCTTTTCAAACTAATTTCAAACCTTTTAAATCAAATCTTTTTCATGTTTTCAAACTCAAATTTTAACACAAATTTCTCCAACTATTTTAAGACTTTTCGAAAACCTTTTAAACAACTTTTCAACATATTTTAAATTCAAACTTTCATTTTTTTTAATTCAAACTTTTACACCAATTTTCACAATTATTTTTAAGGACTTTTCACAAATATTTTTTTAAGACTTTTAAAACCACACCACAACCAAAACTCATGCATTTCAACATGATGCTCAAACACTTGGTTGATTCTAATTATTAAATGACGTTTAATTTAATTAAAGGCAAATTTATTTATTCAAATTTATTAAATCCTTAGAAAATAAAACTAAACCATGTTGCTAACAATATTTTATCGTGATGGAATTTTCGGGTGTTAGAAATCCTACCCCCTTAAAAAGAATCTGGTCCCGAGATTCGGAGGGATCGGGAAACAAGAGGAGATACAAGATGTTCTTGATAGATGATGGTTTACTATCACAGAGCTTGTTCACTTCTACTTCTTCTTCGGGCTTGTAGTGGCAAACTCAATCCTATCTCCTTGCGGGGTAGTTAAGAGCACCGACTTCTTGGCACACAAAATGATTCCATCATGCTTGCTTAACCAATCCATACCAAGGATCACATCTATTCCACTGGATGTTAGAATCACTAAGTCTGCTTCAAAATCTATCTCTCCGATCTTAAGATTGACCTGTGGGCATACATAGGTGGATTTCATTTCACCGTTTGGGGAACTAATTAGCAAATGTGTCTTCATGGAACTTCTGGGTACATCATGTTTTGTCACGAATCGTTCAGTAATAAATGAATGCGATGCCCCGGAATCAAATAATACCGTTGCGGTACGAGTTGATAAGAAACGTACCAAGCACAACATCTTTGTCTCCTTGAGCTTCTTCGACTTGTCACATGGTTCACCCTACCATGCATATTGTTCTCGTTGACCTCTCGTTATCTCTCTCGGGGTGTCCGCATATTGCGCCGAGGGCAAATCGGCATAGTGTCCCAATTCTCCGCCGGTTGAAGCATCCACCGGGGTGAACTCGGAGTAGTGTTCCTTCTTGGTGCACCCGAGCGGTTCGATGAGGATTTGGAGCTCGTGGTGTCATCGGGTTGGATTCTTCGGGTTCATCAAACGAACGATACCGTTGACTCTGTCCATGATTTACGCCTTGTGTGCTAGAACGAAACTAAGAGTCTTGCGATGAGTTGAAACGAGGGCGGGTGTTACTTGCTAGATCGACCCCGATATTGAAACTTGCGCTTCTCGTTCACGGAGTTCCTTGCGTTTATTCTCCAAGCCTATAGCCTTATTGAGTAACATCCGAAAGTTAAGAAATGTGTGGCTCGCAACCGATAGTTAAGTGGCCCTATCAAACCATCGAGAAAGCGTTCTTGTCTCTTGGCATCCGTGTTGACTTCATCCGGTGCATAGCGGGACAAATGAGTAAACCGATCCGGATACTCACTAACCGTCATGTTGCCTTGCTTTAGAGCTAGAAATTCCTTCTTCTTCGACTTCTTCACACCAGCGGGATGTGATGTGTACGAAAACTCTCCTCGGAACTCCCGCCGGGTAATGGTGTCGACGGCGGCATGTGCGATGGCGTAAGCATCCCACCAATCGAGGTCGCACCTTCCGGACGTCCCGAGGCATACAAAACCTTCTCACGATCATTACATTGGGTGATATTCAGCATCTTGTTGATGGTCTTGAGCCAATCATCGGCATCGAGGGGATCTACAGAATGAGAGTAAGTGGGCGGGTTGTGGCTCATGAATTCTCTATGCTTGTTCACTGGTGGTGGAGGTGGTGGGGGTCCTTGAGGTGGTGGCTGGTTCTGCTGTGCTTGTAGATTCTGGACAGTGGCGGTGAGGTTTTGAATTAATTGCATCTGTTCCGTAAAGAACTGCTGCATCGTGGGATCCATTGCTAATTTTTGTGGTGAAGGAGGGAACTTGGTTCAACTGATTGATGACGAATGGAATATCCTGTCCAGCTCCTGACCTGGTGTTTACCATTTGTTAGGAAAAGGTATTTTCGATAAGATATTGAATTGATAAAGATGAAGAGAAAAGGGGCTAAGATTCAAATTTTAACTTTAATTATTTTATTGATGTATTTGTGGCCATCACTCCACAAAAACATTTCAATCATGTCAAAGATCCAAATCATGCATGTTTACAATCAACAAGCATTAACATCGCACGTCCTCACAAGAACGGCTCTATCGAAACGAAACCGATAGAAGGGTAGGCAACCTAAGAATCTATCCTATAAAACACGTGTGGTAGTTCAAGGTGGAAGATCAAGAATCGGACTCGGTGTAGAAGAAAACAAAAGATATGATTTTAATAAAGAATAAAGAATAAAATATTTTTTTAAGCGTAAATAAGATATTTTGAATGCCGGGAAAGGCTTTCTAGAAAGAGAGTCCTTAATATCGACCATTTCTATCCGAGGCCGCGTCCTACGATCGACGCATTGCTCGATACCACTTTGTCACACCCGATTTTCCGTAGAAAACCGAATGCATCTCATATGTGTGCCGGGATCACAATTTCACACATATGATAGACTCATGAGTGTAATATCACAAGACATTGCTCAAAACGTACGAAAAGGTTTATTAACTTTTATTACACTCACGAAGGTAGACACGAAGGTCTTTACACGAACAACGATAACTATGAAGACGTGACTCCATCTTCATCTTCCACGAGCATCCGATCGGTTGATCGCATCCTCGAACTCCTCGTAGTTGGTGAAGTACTCCACTCCGGATTCTTCTCTCGAACAACGTAAGCAAGGATGAGTACACTTATGGTTGGTACTCGGCAAGGCCACGGAATAACCTAAAAGCAATATTAATCCATCTTTAAGTTCAATTAATCATGTGAGGGTCCAGGCCGCTCTTGACCGTGAGCACGGCTGATCGATCAGTTTTACACTCTGCAGAGGTTGCACACTTTTCCCACAGTTTGCGTAAAAGTCCCGAAGAACTTTGAACCCAACCACGCATGTGCTGATCAGGCACAATACCACACTTCCGAGGTGTGATTGCATAGGGACGCTACGAAGCCTTTACAAAGATATGCAAAAGCATCAACAACCCACGACGATTCTGACTCGGGCGGACCATAACCCTCCCTAGTGGTCGGCACCTTAGCAAAGGCCGCTACCCCAAAAGAACCGGGCTATACCCCCCGCAACCCGAGCCCCCCGTGTTCCTTTCGGATAAGGTCGTCAATACAATCACACACCTAATTAATTGGCTAAGCCGAGCCATATGGACCGTGGTTGCACTTGTTTTCCCGGTGGTTCTCCATGTTCCGATTAATTTATATTGTTCTTGATTAAAGCATAGGTAGAAGGGTGGTTAGGGTCACTTGCCTTTCTCCAACGATAAGCTACTCTCCTTATACGCAAAGCTCGCACTTGAACTTCCTCGAACGGCGTGTTGGCTACGATCATGCAAGAAAACATACAATAAATAAAACAATACATCAAACATTACCAAAAGACTAAAACAAGCTTTTAGAAATGACGGGCTCGGAGAGACGATCGCGTGGACACCAAGAACGCGTAAAACGGAGCTAGGATGGAAAAGATATGGTCAAAACAAGGTTCATGGGCTAAATTGTGAATATCCGAAAGTTTTAGGGGTTTTCGCAAGATTTCGGGGACCTAAACATAAATATGTGTGAAACTAGGAGGTCTAATATGTAAAAGATTAAGGATGGACTAAAGAACATAGAAACTAAGGATTGGGGGGCCTAAGCATAAAAGAAAGGACCCGATTGAAAGGCTTTTATATAGGTGGAAGGGTATATTTGTAATTATGGAAAATGCGGGGTTTTTTTTGCAAAAAGGCCCCGGGCGGCCGGCGGGTGAGCTATGGGAGCGCCACGTGGCGGGCCGTGGTTGGACGACGCCGACGCAAGCGGTGACGCGGCGCCGACGCAAGCGGTGGGCCCGGCCCGTGGACTTGGTCCACCGGTCTCACCGTGGACCGATCCAAAGGGGTGCGCCCCCTTTTAATCCGGGCCGTCCGCGCCGATCGGACGGCCCCGGTCGCGTCCGAGCGGCGGGCGGCGGCGGACGGCCGGCGCGCGGCGCGCGCGGCGGGCGGGGGCGGCGGCGGCGGCTCGCCGGCGGCGGCCGGAAAGGAGCTCCAGTGCACCAAATTCAAAGGCGAGCGCATGGGGAGGAAGAGGAGGAGGCGGGGAAGCTTACCCAGGGGTCGGAGGGGGGGGAACCGCGACGGAGGAGAAGATCGGGCGGCGCGGTGGAGCTCCGGCGGTGAGCTCCGGCGGCGGCGCTGTAGAGGAGTGGAGAAGGGAGGAGGAGTGGCGCGGGGTGTAGAGGAGGTGCTGCTGCCCCTTTATAGGGCGGAGGGGGAAGTGGAGAGGGCGCGGTGAGGCGGTGGCGGCGAGGTCGGTGGGCGGCCGCCATTAATGGCGTGCGGGTGCGGCGGCGGTTTCGGTGTGGTGGCGGCGGGGAAGGGGAAGTGGAAGGGGCCGGGGAGGCGGTGAGGCGGCGGAGAAGTGCGCGCCGGTGGAGCGGCGCGGGAAAACCGAGGGAGGCGGCGCCGGGGTGCGGGAGGGCGGCGGCGGCGCGGGGGAAGAAGGGGGGCGCGGTGCCGGAGATTGAAGACGGCCCCGACGGGTGGACCCCACCGTCGGCGAGAGGGAGAGAGAGAGAGAGGGGAGGCGGCGGAGCGGGCCGCGTGGGCCTAAAGCGGAGGGCGGGCCGCGGGGTTGGGTTAGATTTTTCTTTTCTTTTTTTTTCTTTTCTTTTTAAATCCTTTTCAAACTAATTTCAAACCTTTTAAATTCAAATCTTTTTCATGTTTTCAAACTCAAATTTTAACACAAATTTCTCCAACTATTTTAAGACTTTTCGAAAACCTTTTAAACAACTTTTCAACATATTTTAAATTCAAACTTTCATTTTTTTTAATTCAAACTTTTACACCAATTTTCACAATTATTTTTAAGGACTTTTCACAAATATTTTTTTAAGACTTTTAAAACCACACCACAACCAAAACTCATGCATTTCAACATGATGCTCAAACACTTGGTTGATTCTAATTATTAAATGACGTTTAATTTAATTAAAGGCAAATTTATTTATTCAAATTTATTAAATCCTTAGAAAATAAAACTAAACCATGTTGCTAACAATATTTTATCGTGATGGAATTTTCGGGTGTTACAAATCCTACCCCCTTAAAAAGAATCTCGTCCCGAGATTCGGAGGGATCGGGAAACAAGAGAAGATACAAGATGTTCTTGATAGATGATGGTTTACTATCAAAGAGCTTGTTCACTTCTACTTCTTCTTCGGGCTTGTAGTGGCAAACTCAATCCTATCTCCTTGCGGGGTAGTTAAGAGCACCGACTTCTTGGCACACAAAATGATTCCATCATGCTTGCTTAACCAATCCATACCAAGGATCACATCTATTCCACTGGATGTTAGGATCACTAAGTCTCGCTTCAAAATCTACCTCTCCGATCTTAAGATTGACCTCGTGGGCATACATAGGTGGATTTCGTTTCACCGTTTGGGGAACTAATTAGCAAATGTGTCTTCATGGAACTTCCGGGTACATCATGTTTTGTCACGAATCGTTCGGTAATAAATGAATGCGATGCCCGGAATCAAATAATACCGTTGCGGGTCACAGAGTTGATAAGAAATGTACCAAGCACAACATCTTTGTCTCCTTGAGCTTCTTCACCGTCACATGGTTCACCCTACCATGCATATTGTTCCGTTGACCTCTCGTTATCTCTCCGGGGTGTACGCATATTGCGGCGAGGGCAAATGCGGCATAGTGTCCCAATTCTCCGCGGCTTGAAGCATCCACCGGGGTGAACCGGAGTAGTGTTCCTTCTTGGTGCACCCGAGCGGTTCGATGAGGATTTGGAGCTCGTGGTGTCATCGGGTTGGATTCTTCGGGTTCATCAAACGAACGATACTGCTGACTCTGTCCATGATTTCTGCCTTGTGTGCTAGAACGAAACTGAGAGTCTTGCGATGAGTTGTAACGAGGGCGGGTGTTACTGCTAGACTGACCCTGATATTGAAACTTGCGCTTCTGTTCACGGAGTTCCTTGCGTTTATTCTCCAAGCCTATAGCCTTATTGAGTAACATCTGAAAGTTAAGAAATGTGTGGCTCGCAACCGATAGTTAAGTGGCCCTATCAAACCATCGAGAAAGCGTTCTTGTCTCTTGGCATCCGTGTTGACTTCATCCGGTGCATAGCGGGACAAATGAGTAAACCGATCCGGATACTCACTAACCGTCATGTTGCCTTGCTTTAGAGCTAGAAATTCCTTCTTCTTCGACTTCTTCACACCAATTTGGGATGTGATGTGTACGAAAACTCTCCTGGAACTCCCGCCGGGTAATGGTGTCGGCAACGGCATGTGCGATGGCGTAAGCATCCCACCAATCACGGTCGCACCTTCCGGACGTCCCGAGGCATACAAAACCTTCTCACGATCATTACATTGGGTGATATTCAGCATCTTGTTGATGGTCTTGAGCCAATCATCGGCATCGAGGGGATCTACGAATGAGAGTAAGTGGGCGGGTTGTGACTCATGAACTCTCTATGCTTGTTTACTGGTGGTGGAGGTGGTGGGGGTCCTTGAGGTGGTGGCTGGTTCTGCTGTGCTTGTAGATTCTGGACAGTGGCGGTGAGGTTCTGAATTAATTGCATCTGTTCCGTAAAGAACTGCTGCATCGTGGGATCCATTGCTAATTTTTGTGGTGAAGGAGGGAACTTGGTTCAACCGATTGATGACGATTGGAATATCTCGTCCGGCTCCCGACCTGGTGTTTACCATTTGTTAGGAAAAGGTATTTTCGATAAGATATTGAATTGATAAAGATGAAGAGAAAAGGGGCTAAGATTCAAATTTTAACTTTAATTATTTTATTGATGTATTTGTGGCCATCACTCCACAAAAACATTTCAATCATGTCAAAGATCCAAATCATGCATGTTTACAATCAACAAGCATTAACATCGCACGTCCTCACAAGAACGGCTCTATCGAAACGAAACTGATAGAAGGGTAGGCAACCTAAGAAACTATCCTATAAAACACGTGTGGTAGTTCAAGGTGGAAGATCAAGAATCAGACTCGGTGTAGAAGAAAACAAAAGATATGATTTTAATAAAGAATAAAGAATAAAATATATTTTTAAGCGTAAATAAGATATTTTGAATGCTGGAAAGGCTTTCTAGAAAGAGAGTCCTTAATATCGACCATTTCTATCTGAGGCTGCGCCCTACAATCCGCATTGCTCGATACCACTTTGTCACACCCGATTTTCCGTAGAAAACCGAATGCATCTCATATGTGTGCCGGGATCACAATTTCACACATATGATAGACTCATGAGTGTAATATCGCAAGACATTGCTCAAAACGTACGTAAAAGGTTTATTAACTTTTATTACACTCACGAAGGTAGACACGAAGGTCTTTACACGAACAACGATAACTATGAAGACGTGACTCCATCTTCATCTTCCACGAGCATCCGACCGGTTGATCGCATCCTCGAACTCCTCGTAGTTGGTGAAGTACTCCACTCCTGGGTTCTTCTCTGAACAGCGTAAGCAAGGATGAGTACACTTATGGTTGGTACTCGGCAAGGCCACAGGAATAACCGGAAAGCAATATTAATCCATCTTTAAGTTCAATTAATCATGTGAGGGTCCGGCCGCTCTTGACCGTGAGCACGGCCGATCGATCGCCTTTACACTCGCGAGGTTGCACACTTTTCCCACGGTTGCGTAAAAGTCCCGAAGAACTTTGAACCCAACCACGCATGTGCCGATCGTGCACAATACCACACTTCCGAGGTGTGATTGCATAGGGACGCTACGAAGCCTTTACAAAGATATGCAAAAGCATCAACAACCCACGACGATTCTGACTCGGGCGGACCATAACCCTCCCTAGTGGTCGGCACCTTAGCAAAGGCCGCTACCCCAAAAGAACCGGGCTATACCCCCGCAACCCGGAGCCCCCCGTGTTCCTTTCGGATAAGGTCGTCAATACAATCACACACCTAATTAATTGGCTAAGCCGAGCCATATGGACCGTGGTTGCACCTGTTTTCCGGGTGGTTCTCCATGTTCCGATTAATTTATATTGTTCTTGATTAAAGCATAGGTAGAAGGGTGGTTAGGGTCACTTGCCTTTCTCCAACGATAAGCTACTCTCCTTATCTGCAAAGCTCTGCACTTGAACTTCCTCGAACGGCGTGTTGGCTACGATCATGCAAGAAAACATACAATAAATAAAACAATACATCAAACATTACCAAAAGACTAAAACAAGCTTTTAGAAATGACGGGCTCGGAGAGACGATCGCGTGGACACCAAGAACGCGTAAAACGGAGCTAGGATGGAAAAGATATGGGTCGAAACAAGGTTCATGGGCTAAATTGTGAATATCCGAAAGTTTTAGGGGTTTTCCGCAAGATTTCGGGGACCTAAACATAAATATGTGTGAAACTAGGAGGTCTAATATGTAAAAGATTAAGGATGGACTAAAGAACATAGAAACTAAGGATCAGGGGCCTAAGCATAAAAGAAAGGACACCGATTGAAAGGCTTTTATATAGGTGGAAGGGTATATTTGTAATTATGGAAAATGCGGGGTTTTTTTTGCAAAAAGGCACGGGCGGCCGGCGGGTGAGCTATGGGAGCGCCACGTGGCGGGCCGTGGTTGGACGACGCCGACGCAAGCGGTGACGCGGCGCCGACGCAAGCGGTGGACCGGCCCGTGGACTTGGTCCACCGGCCTACCGTGGACCGATCCAAAGGGGTGCGCCCCCTTTATATACCGGGGCCGTCCGCGCCGTCGGACGGCCCCCGGGGTCGCGTCCACGAGCGGCGGGCGGCGGCGGACGGCGGCGGCGCGGCGGCGCGCGGCGACGGGGGCGGCGGCGGCGGCTCGCCGGCGGCGGCGGAAAGGAGCTCCGGTGCACCAAATTCAAAGGCGAGCGCATGGGGAGGAAGAGGAGGAGGCGGGGAAGCTTACCCAGGGGTCGGAGGGGGGGGAACCGCGACGGAGGAGAAGATCGGGCGGCGCGGTGGAGCTCCGGCGGTGAGCTCCGGGCGGCGGCGCGTAGAGGAGTGGAGAAGGGAGGAGGAGTGGCGCGGGGTGTGAGAGGAGGTGCTGTCGCCCCTTTATAGGGGCGGAGGGGGAAGTGGAGAGGGCGCGGTGAGGCGGTGGCGGCGAGGTCGGTGGGCGGCCGCCATTAATGGCGTGCGGGTGCGGCGGCGGTTTCGGTGTGGTGGCGGCGGGAAGGGGAAGTGGAAGGGGCCGGGGAGGCGGTGAGGCGGCGGAGAAGTGCGCGCCGGGGGAGCGGCGCGGGGAAACCGGGGAGGCGGCGCCGGGGGTGCGGGAGCGGCCGGCGGCGCGGGGGGGAAGAAGGGGGGCGCGCGTCGCCGGAGGTTGAAGACGGCCCGACGGTGGACCCCACCCGTCGGCGAGAGGGAGAGAGAGAGGAGAGGGGAGGCGGCGGAGCGGGCCGCGTGGGCCTAAACCGGAGCCCGGGCCGCGGGGTTGGGTTAGATTTTTCTTTTCTTTTTTTTTTTTTTTCTTTTTAAATCCTTTTCAAACTAATTTCAAACCTTTTAAATTCAAATCTTTTTCATGTTTTCAAACTCAAATTTTAACACAAATTTCTCCAACTATTTTAAGACTTTTCGAAAACCTTTTAAACAACTTTTCAACATATTTTAAATTCAAACTTTCATTTTTTTTTAATTCAAACTTTTACACCAATTTTCACAATTATTTTTAAGGACTTTTCACAAATATTTTTTTAAGACTTTTTAAAAACCACACCACAACCAAAACTCATGCATTTCAACATGATGCTCAAACACTTGGTTGATTCTAATTATTAAATGACGTTTAATTTAATTAAAGGCAAATTTATTTATTCAAATTTATTAAATCCTTAGAAAAATAAAACTAAACCATGTTGCTAACAATATTTTATCGTGATGGAATTTTCGGTGTTACAAATCCTTCCCTCCAACAGTCCTTTTTCACTCTCCTTCTCCCTTTCCCCCCCTTCCCCCAAATATTCCGTCATCTTGCTTCCCTCCTCCCCCCTCCCCGTCCCTCCCCCCCCCCCTGGGCTCTGTTCCCCTTTGCCTTCCTTCTTCCCCTCTCTTTTCCCTTCCCTCCCCCCCGTCAGTTTCCCCCCCCCTCCCCCCCCCCCCTCTTCTCCCTCCCCCCCTCCCCCCCTCCCCCCCCCCCCCGTCCTCCCCCCCCCCCCCCTCCCCTTCTTCCCCCCCCCCCCCCCCCCCCCCCCCGCCGTCCCCCCCCCCCCCCCCCCCCCCCCCCCCCCGCCCCCCCCCCCCCCCCCCCCCCCCCCCCCCCCCCTCCCCCCCTTGGCCTCCGCCCGGTTTTCCGGGGGGGGGGGGGGGTGGGGTTATTATTTCCGAGGTGGTGGGCCGTCCGTTCCCGGGGTGTCCCTCCCCCCCCTCCCTGCGCCGCCCCCCCCCCCCCTCCCCCCCTTCCCCCTCCCCTCGCTTCCCCCCCCCCCCGCCCCCCCTCTTTTCTTTTTTTTCCCTCCCCCCCCCTCCCCCCCCTCCTCCCCCCCCCCTCCCCGTTCTAGGCCCCCCCCCCCCCCTTTTCCCCCCCCCCCTTCCCCCCCCTGTTTTTTTTCCCCCCCCCCCCCCCCCTCCCTCCCTTTCCCCCCCGCCTCCCTCCCCACCCCGGCCTCCCACTTCCTTTTCCCCCCCCCTCCTTCTTTCTCTCTCCCCCTTTTCCCCCTTTTCCGCCGTGTTCCTCCCCCCCTCTCTCTCTCCCCCCTCTTCCCCCCTTTTCCCTCTCCCCCCTCCCCCCCCCCCCCTCCCCCCCCCCCCCCCCCCCCGGCTCCCCCCTCCCCCAGGGTTCCCCCCCGCGCCCCCCCCCCCCCCCCCCCCCCCCCCCCCCCCCCCCCCCCCCCCCCCCCCCCCTTTAACACTTTTCCATATTTTTTCACTTCTTTTTTTTTTCCTTTCCCATTTTCCTTTTTTTGCTTTTCCAAATATTTTTTTAACTTTAAACACACAACAAAACTCATGCATTTAACTGTCTCAAACATTGGTTGATTCTAATTATTAAATGCGTTTAATTTAATTAAAGGCAAATTTATTTATTCAAATTTATTAAATCCTTAGAAAATAAAACTAAACCACGTTGCTAACAATATTTTATCGTGATGGAATTTTCGGGTGTTACAAATTCAAACAAGAGGGCGTCCATCGGTACTACCGTTTGGTAGCTGCGTTAGCCCGGTACTACCGATAAAGCAAGGTCAAACACCCGAAGGGCTGGTCGGTACTACCGACGTGAAGCCCCCCTTGAATCCTCGAGTTTTAAGTGTTGGCGGTACCGCTATAGCGCCGTACTACCGATAAAGAGGTTATAGCTACCGGAAGGGGTCCGTCGGTAACCCTACCCCCCGTGGGTTCGGCCACACCCAGGGGAAAAAATTCTTTTGTAAAGTTTTAGGCAAGTGTTTGATTGAATGTGGAGTTTGTCTCAAGGGCTAAAGGTGTTCTCAAGAGCTCAGGTTGCATCTCCAAAACCAAAGTTTGCATCCCCCTTTATAGTACGGTGATTCCTATACTCAAATTCAAAAGATAAAAAGAATTTTAAATCTAATTGAGACTTTTCACTGTTTTCTTGAAATGAGGGGCTTCCATCAATAGAAAATATGTCAATTAAGCTCTTGATCCTGCACACATCTCAAATACACTATTAAACACAACAAGTTGTGTTTGTCATTATCACCAAAATTAAATTAGGGGCCTAGCCCCCCCCCCGCCGGCCCCGCCCCGGCCCCGGCGCCCCGCACCCGGGCCCCCACCGCCGACCCCCCCCGCCGCGCGCCGGCCCCGGGGCCCCCGCCCCCGCGACCGCTCTTATTACAACAACTACCGCCGCGGGGGGGCGCCGGCCCCCGGAGGGGCGGATCCGGCCATGGCGACGGCAAGACGAGGATCTCCGACGATGGTGACGCGGGATGGGGGGGGGGGGGGGGGGGGGGGGTGGCGGCGTGGGCGGGAAGGAAGAAGCCGTCGGGAGCGCGATCCAGAGGAAAGGAAGAGAGGAGGAAGGGGAAAAGAATAGAAGTGGGCCCATATGTCGAATAGAAGTAGGGGCTCTGGATCAAAATTTGGAGGCCTTCACAAAATAGTAGCCCATTTAGGGGCTCCATTGGAGCTGTTTTTTCCAGTCGGGCCTCTAAATCAAAGGATAGAGGCCCATATAAAGGCCCGGCTGGAGATGCTCTTAGTTTTTTATTTGGACTTCAAATCTACAATTCCCGAGGTATTGACTTTATAATAGAGTTTAGGTTGAGACTTGAGAGTGCCCTTATAGATATAAGTAAATTGGTTCATTTTAAATTAACTAGTTCATCTTAAATATTTTATATTTAAGGATGGAGGTAGTACCAATTTTAATGAAAATTTAGAATAATTATAGATTTTAAATTTTATGTCACATTAACAATTTTACTTATTTGAAATTAGAAGTTTCATGAAAAAAAATTACGGATGTTCTTTTTATTTCAAATTATAATTCATTTGACATTTTTAATCTCAAATTTGACTGCCCATTTTATTAAAAATTATGTAAAATATTATATTCTATATTTGTTTTATTATAAAAAATCAAATAAATTATAGTTTGGACCGGAGCGAGTATTAAATTTCATATCACGTTAACAATTTTACTAATTTGACATATCATTATGAGAAATAAAAGAGTTTCAGCATATGTGATAGGAACTTTATCCCCATGACACTTAATAGGAACTGTTACTTAGTTCATAGTCTTAATAACAGTGCTATGAAATTGTGAATTGTGCATTGAGATTTACCTAACATTGTGTTTGGATGTAGGTATTGGAGCTCGAAATCAGAATTAACATTGGTAGTTTCAAATACCGACTGTTTGGATGTGTTAGAATTTGAAATTGGAAAATCAACTCAATACCAAACGGTATTGGCAGCACGCCCACCCCCTTTGTTGTCAATACCGAGCTACCCCTTCAAACTCGTTAGAATCGTTACTCCACCATCTCTCTTGCGAGAGCGCCGCCTTCCTCGCTCCTCGTCCTTGGTGCGAGTCGTGCCGCCCTTCTGGTAGCCGTCCACAGTGGCGAAGCTAGAGAAGATTGGAGGGGGTGCATTTGCCTTGTGGGTGCATAGTATTAAGGTTGGAAGGGTGCATATATGGTGAAATTTTAAGTATTTTCACTGTTTTTGCAAATTTTGGGGGGTTCATTTGCACCCCCTTATGTAGATCCGCCCCTGGCCCTCCACCACGTCCCACCGCGGCGGCCCCCCTCCTCATCTGCCTCTCAGCCAATTCTTCTTCCTCGCGGCCAACGACGCCCCTTCTTCCTCGCCGCTGACGCCGCCCCTTTCTTCTTCTCGTGACCGGTGTCGCCCGTTTCTTCTTCCTCGCGACCGGCGTCGCCCATTTCTTCTTTTTTTCGTGCCCCGCGCCGCCCTTCCCTAGGCCCCCTCCACTGGAGAATCGCGTTGCCATCCCATGCCTCCTCCATCACCGAGTGCCATTCAGTTGAGGAAGCAAAGCAAGTGGGTAGTGTTTAGTTAAAGAGCAGAGTAGTGAAGCTGGTGCTGCAGTGAGTGACTCAGTGACTATGTCAAGCCGGTCGGATCGTCATCTAACGGCCATCGTACATCTACCTTTCTCTTTCACCATCACTCTATTTACAGATGGTGAATAGTTCCCTTTCAATGTACTGCCAGTAAAACTTGAGTTGTATTATTTAGCCCAACGAGTCGGTCTATGTTGGTCATATTGAAGAAGATGAACCCTAATAGTATCCAGTAGAGTAGTTGTAGCAGCGCAATTCTCCTAGATGGCTAGACTCATGTAATCAAACTCTGATCTGGTGAGTATTCCTGGCTGCAACTACTCCTTTGCTTGGTGATCATCATTCTTCAGTTCAATTTCTTCCTTCTTGTGTTTTTCTCGTCAAGATCTCTTTGATCTTAACACCTCCACCCATGGACGGATCCAGCAGTGGGGCGGGCGGGGCTCAAGCCCCCCTACCGCTAGGACCTCCATTGAAAGAAAAATGGAGAAGGAAGGAGAAGAGGAGGAAAAAAAGAGAGAAAGAAAGAAGAAGGAGGGGCTGGAGGAGGAAGAAGGAGTGGCTGAAGGAAGGAGATAGGAAATGAGCCCCTCCAACCCTACCATCCTGGCTCCATCCCTACCTCCACCAACGAGCGGTGATGCCATGTCTCCTCTGCCAGCAAGCAGTGTGCCCCCTCCTCCTTGCTAGGCGGCCCTTTGCTGCCACCGTGTCGCTCTCCCGCACCCCGCCCCTTGGTATCCGTGGGGATGGCAGTGTAAGGAAGGAGTGATGAAGAGAAGGAGATGAGGGTAAGTCAATTTCGAATCTGAAGATATGATATCCCAAACATGAATTGGTATTTTTTCTTAAGCTGAATTATATCCAACAATTTCATGTATATTCAAACGTTAGTTTTTGTATTGAACTCATTCAATACATAATTTGATTTGGTATTGGCCAATTCAATGTCAGGCACTCCAATATCTACATCCAAATGAAACCTAAACCTTATATTTGTAGCAGAACAAAGGGTATAAGAAGGTGATACTGGAGATGGACAGTCCCTCTCTGGTTAATTTGTTGAAATCCGACGTGGGCGAGTGCAAAAATGTGGCTGCCCTAGGGCGAGAGATCCGACTAGGGGTGGCAAGGGGTACATACCTATCGCGTATGATGTCTCCATACCCACAATTGGTAAAATCTTCCACCATTCATACCCATCATCCACCTCGGGTCTCAAATTCTCCCATACCCACCACCCATCGGCTAACGGGTTTTTAGCATGTAACCCGTACCCGCTTTAACATAAGTTTAGGCAATATAACATAACATCTAACTAGTTTAAAAGCAATATTAGCTCATAATTTAATTGATAATTTTAGTTATATAATAATAGCATATACTACCTTCTTATACACATAAAACAAGTCATTTTGGACAAGATTTTAGTCAAACATTGAGAATATAAAACATGAATAACTTTTAAGTTTCTAAGTTTGAAAATGTGAAAACTACATGAATGGATTTCTTCTAAAATACTTTCATAAATTATACATATGTTAGTTTTTAATAAGTATTTTTATAAAAAAAATAAGAAATCAAAGTTATGCTTTGGAGGCCATGTTAGTGTCTTAAATGACTTGTTTTATGATTATGGAGAGAGTAAGGTAATAATACTGATTTTAACCATGTCATAAGTGAATAAAGTCTTTATTATCTTCAACTATGTGATATATGTTTAAAACAACTCTAATATTATATATAAATAGGGTCCTAATGAATAGCGGGTATCCATTTTAACATGCATAGATCCGAGAATTGGATTCCATCATTGACTCATTCCACGGTATCAACTACATATAAATATAAGAATTATTAATGGCAATTCGCAAATTGGTTGGGTCCTAGCAATGCCTGACTGTGTCAACTACATATACGTATAAAGTATTATTAATGGCAAATTATTATGGTTGGGTTCTAGGAACGCGGATTGTGTCAACTACATATACATACTAGGTAATACCCGGCGTGTTGTTGCAGGAATCTTTTAAATAAACTTTAAGGTGAAATTTGAAATTAGAAATACTAAGGTATTGTATGGCAATATTCTTTTACAAATAACATTATATATGAAACATGTTCATTTTATTTTGAGAGAATAATTCTTAAATAATTAATTCATCTTGTATTTTTACTATGGAAATTTTGTAGTGTGATACTCGCAAAAGATGGATAAATTGTATACTTGGATTGTGTTACTCATAGAAAATCGGTGGAAGAGTTAAATAGATCTCTTAGTGGATGATGACATGTCATATGACGTGGATACTTTGCATGTTAAGAAAAATGAAGCTAATGATCCTTAGTGGGGAGCATCTACATAGGTTATAGGAATTCATGGTAAACTGTAGTTATTTTGTATTCCATTTTGTGTAATCTGCACTTTCTTTTGTCATTGTAGCAACTTGGTATTCCATTTTGTGTAATCTAGACATTTTTTTGTCATTGTAGCAACCTCTTTCCTGGCTGCATGTAACATGAGTACATTAGCGAGGCATCTATGGGATCAATTTATGTGAATGTCATGATCAATCTAAAGGTTATAAATGTGTTGAATTGCCATTTTATTGACAATGATCTGTATTTCACATTATTGTTATTGTATTATCCATAATCCATATTGTGTGCAATTATTTATAAAAGTTTTATTGTCTGTAGCAACGCACAGACACAATCCAATTGATTATTAAGCTCTCGAGGTTGACTTAAAAAAGGGTTCACTAGAGCGCGGAGTCCACAAATACAATGGGGTGTTTGGATCCATGGGTTAGAGTTAGTTTGAGCTATTTGGAGCTCAAATAGCCCTAAAAGATCCATGAGGGTTAGATTGGGCTATTTGCATCTAACCTACCCAAAAAACTATCCCAATAAAGAGGTGCTTATTAGAGCTATTTCAGGTGCGACCCACAAAAAAATTTCTCTCCCTCACCCATCCGCACGGGATCCCCCCTCCCCCCATCCCGACCGGCACGCGTCGCGCTTCCTCCCTAAGCGACGTGCGGACGCGCCTTCCTCCTCGGCGTCGCGTGGTGCCGCCTCCGCCTAGCTGCCAGCCTCCTCTCCAGCCAGCCACCTCTCCCCCGGCCGTGCCGCCGCCGCCCCCGCCCGGCCGCGCCACCGCCTCCCCCACGTTGCTTTAGATCTAGCCGCACCGCCTTCTCAGTTGTGCCGCCTCCTCAGCTGCGCCGCCTCCCCACGCCTCCAACCACCCACGCCCAGCCGTGAGCGCCGTCTCCTCAGCTGCGCCGCCTCCCACATGCCTCTGATCACCCGCGCCCAGCCATGATGGACGGAGAAGACTTCAACGCCAACTTCGATCACAACTCGCAAGCAACTTTGACAGAGGTGTTTTCGGGAAGTACACAACCTTCCTCCAAGGAGACAACGTCGACCTCCTCTAGGGCCGTGGCAGGCGCTCCGTGTTCCCACCTTATCGCCCACTGCGTGCAGGAGCAGGAGCAGGGCTGAACATTGGTGGCTCCTCCTTAGCAGCAGCCGGTCACGTTGGAGGATTCGATGCTGACATCTCCGACGGGTCGTCATCGGGGGTGAACATTGGAGGCTCCTCCTCAGCGGCAGCCAGCCGTGCTGGAGGTATCGATGGCGTGTACTTCGACGGGTCGTCGTCGGGGGTGGGCGGTGGTGTTCGACAACGTGGGAACTCGGCCACTGTTCCACCCAGCCGCCGTATCCATCGCAGCAACACGACACTACCTGGTGGCCCCCGTTGACGTCCTCCCCGTGCACCGAGGAGTGCTGGCAGTGGGCAAGCATCCAGTTCCTCCGCTCACTGCAACGAAGAAGAATTGGAGGATGTTGTGGAGGAGTTAGCGAGCTTCAGCGGTCCCTCAGTGAGCTAAGGCCCTTGAGCCCAATGGAATGATGTAAATAATGCTTGCTTGTTTGAATTATGCATAGTGCAACGTAGAGCAGGAACATATAATGGTGCACAAATGAGTAGTGAAGGGTATCAAGCTGTTGTCGATGGCTTACTTGCTACAAGGCGGTTGGTGTCTACCCGTTTGAAGGTGAAGAACCAAATTGGCATACTAAAAAACACCTACTCTTTCTGGTGTTACTTGCAAGTGCACACAGGGTTGTGAAGGAAACCAGATGGAACTATTAATGCAAAGTTTGAGTTCTGGAAAACCAACACTGAGAAGAAACCATACCTAAAGAAGTCGCAATATGGTCCTCCAGGAAATTTGGAGTTGTTTGAACAACTATTCAGAGGGAACACTGTGGATGGAAGCACAACCTTTGTGCCTAAAGATGATTATGGTCGGAATCAGGGGCAACATACAGGGGCAGAAGAGGAAGTGTTCCAAGCAACACCTACAGGTACCTACATCCAGAGGAGCAAGAGGTCAGTAGGCAGCACTTCAACCACTCCAAACAGTCCAGTGAAGAAGAGGAAGAGCCCAATGGTGAAGATTGTGAAGGACATAGCCACTACATTCAAAGAGTCTGTCATAGCCAACACCAAACAAATGCAGAAACGTGCAAGTGAGAAGGATGCATGTTCTGTCAAGTGTCAGGAGCTGGCTTTCGCGTGTGGTGTTGAACAAACCATTGAGTCTGTATATGCTATGTTCAAGATGTTCGAAAAAGAGTACCAAAGAGAGTTCTTCTGTGGCCCATTAACTCCCGAGCTTAGGTTGAGTTACTTCAAGAAATGGTGCAGCGGCAACAATTTAGATTGTTAAGTTATTATCTGTGTGGTGTTGAACTGTTATTTATGTATTAAATTAGTATATGTGTGATGTTGAACTATTATCTATGTGTTAAGTTATTATATGTGTGATGTTGAACTATTATCTATGTGTTAAGTTATTATATGTGAGCTGAATTAATTTCATGAGCGTATACTACTTAAATTTTGAAATCTTATTTTCACAATAACCAAATGTTGACTATCGGGAAGAAGAAGATGATGGAGGCAGCACAAGTGAGGATGAGATTATATCCATGTGCCACAATAATTTGGTCCAAGCTCATAATTTAATCTTACAATTAGTTCCTATCTTCGGTATGTACTCCGAAACTACTTTGTGAAACTGCTTAGGAGGGATACCAGATATTCTGATTTTATTTTGTACAGGATACACTAGCTCGAGATACCCAATGCTACAACATGTTCAGAGTTGAGAGACCTTTATTTAACAGGCTACATAATACTTTGGTCCAGTCATATGGGTTGAAGGGGAATACAAAAATGACATCTCTCGAGGCTCTTGCTATGTTTTTATGGATTATTGGTTCACCACAGTTAGTTAGACAGGCTGATAACCGTCTTGGGAGGTCTTTGGAGACAATAAGCAGGACATTTAACAGAGTTTTGACATGCCTTCTTAGGCCAGTAGAAGATATAATTGTACCCAAAGACCCAACATTTTCAGAGGTCCACCCAAGCTTAGAAAATCCAGCATTCTGGCCACAATTCAACAATTGCATAGGAGCTATAGATGGGACACGTGAAGGCTGTGGTGGATAAGAATAAGAGGGTTCCATACTTGAATAGGCATAATGAAACTAACCAGAATGTGCTTGCTGTTTGTGATTTTGATATGAGATTTACCTTTGTGTTGTCAGGATGGCCTAGTTCAGCACATGATATGAGAGTTTTCAAAGATGCCATGAGTACGTATCTGTCAGGGGTTTGGAATCCCTGGCACAGATCCGCTAGGGGTTACCTAGCAGTTTGCAGGTAGAGAGGGGGGCAGGAACTAAGAGCGTAGGTGGTAGCTTGAGAATCAAGCTCGGAACTCGACAAGCACGGCAGGACGCGAAGAACACGGCGAGAGACACGGCGGTTTATACTGGTTCAGGCCTCCGGAGAGTAAAACCCTACGTCCAGTTTTGGTGGTATTGCGTATGCAAGACGTGAGATGCCCTTGAGGGCGCCCAAGGCCGCCTTATATTGGTCGGCGTGCCTTGGGTTACAAGTCCGGGACTCGGAGTTCAGGCCGGTTACAATTAGGAAACCCTAATACAAGTCTATCCCGTGATATCCGAACTATCTGGAGTTGCCAAACCGCGTCGGTGACCTTGTCTTGTCCGTCAAGGCGTCGCGCGGATCCCGCAGTCCGACTCGGAGTCGGGTTAGGTCGTCCGGAATCTTCGGGGTTGCGGATAAGGTCGCAGGGCCCACTTACAGGTCGTCGGGTCTTCTGGAAGGTCGGGTCCACCCGTCAGGGACTCATAGGTCACTGCCATGTGTGACCCACAGGTGTCCACGTCTCTCAAGCCCCCGATCGACGTGTAGGCGTAGAGGCCGAGTCGATGCTGTGTCGAAGCGAAGTGTAGATGCAGCACCGGCAAGGTCGCGTAGGGTGCACGGTGATCCAAAAAAAGAAGAAAAAATCCCAAGTCTTGGACAAAGGCGAGCATCAAGCCTCTGGAGCAGGGGTCCAGAGGGTCGTAGTGAAGACGAAGTTGGTCTTGAGAAGAGTCGACGACCTGCCCTGGCTCAAATAGTTCATACGACCTTCAGCAAGGCCGCAAAGCTGACAGTAGGGAGGTCGAGCAGAGACGTATCAGAAGTAGGCTTCCGATAGGTCGAGGCGACATAGAAGAAGAGGGCGTCGCAAGACGCACTCGTAGAGTAGCCCCCGAGCAGTAAAGTGATCCAAGGGATCGGTTTGATGCTCAAAAAAAAGAGAAAGAAAACTCCTTTGTGGCCGCAGCGTTGTCCTTGGAGCCTTTATTGTAGGGAATCTTCCACAGTACCCGCAAACTCAAAAGTTTGTCGTTTGCTGCAGGCAGCGTCGCAGTACTGAGTCATGGGCCGCACTGTGCAGTCACGGGTGTCTTGCGCGTCATTATGAAGGGGGAAAATGACAAGGTCACGCGGAACACGTGGTGCACCGGTGCAATCCTTATCTCCTTGCCACCGGGGCTATAAATAGGGGCCTCAATCGGGTGAAGGAGCACACCGAACAGAATGAGTACCTCTTGTATTAGATTAGGCACGGTGAGCCAACTTGTTCGTCCTCCTGAGTGGACAGGAAGAGCTGTAGATGCTTGGAGCTAGAAGAATGCTTGCGAAGCGTGGAGTACTGTCTCGCTTGTTTCCTCAACGCCAATCCACAACACCGGTAGGCCCGCAGTGATGCTGATCCCAGAATGTGCAGGGAGTCTGCCGGAGGGAAGCGGAGGACGCTGCCCAGACTTGCAGCTAGGCACGGCGAGAAGTGCATCCATATCCCGGAGCTAGGAGAAAGCTTGCGATGCACCTTAGCAAGGTAGAGTGCATCTCACACCATTCAAAGATGGCAAAGGCTCCATATATGTGTTTGTATCATGTAATCAGCCACGGGCTGAATGTCTTGCAACTTGTAAAGCTTTTTGTAAGCCAAACATGCCCACTGGAGGCAATGAAATATGCCAGATCTTAGTCTTTGTAGTATAGGACCGACCTCAGGGAGGTGTCTCGGTATAACCCTTAGGGAGGAAACAGCAATAGGAGCTGTGCGGAGAGTAGTCGCCCTAGATGGCAGCTTGGCCTGACAAACCGGAGAAGGTAGCGCCGTAGGCGACCTTGACGCGTAGTCATCACGCCCAGAAGTCTTTAGGACTTAGGCCTTCCGACCGGCCAGAGCCTTTAAGCCGGAGCAGTCGGGCACGAAGGTCGTAAAGACCGTGTAAACAGCATGGCTTTGTCGACCTAGGGAGGCAATCGGGGCCTTGGCGTTGTAGCACGTGAAGATCATACCCAGAGGTCCGTGGGACCCAGGTCTTCCGACGGGCCGGAGCCATTAAGCCGGAGCGGTCGGGGTTTTATAGGTCGTGACGACCTAAAATGTGTTGTGGTCTTGATGACCTTGATGTGCGAAGGTCGTACCCAGGGGTCCGTGGGACCCAGGTCTTCTGACGGGCCGGAGCCTTTAAGCCGGAGCGGTCAGGAACACGGGTCGTGACGACCTAAGAGGCAGCATGAACTTGACGACCTAGGGAGGCATCGGGGCCTTGACGACCTAGGTGTCGCTGTTCATACCCGGAGGTCTTCAACGGGCAGGAGCCATTAAGCCGGAGCCGTTGGATATCAGGGGACGGAGCCCATAACGCGCAGGGCGCAATGCTGGCAACTAGCCGTTGAGGAAGACCGTTGACGGCTTAGCCGTTGGAAGCCGCGGGGGCTGAAACGGGAAAACGGCCGTTGGAGGCCGGAGCCGTTGGGGGCCTGAGCCTGTTAGGTCGTAGCCGTTGTGGGACGGCCTATAAAAGGGGGAGTCGAGGGAAGCGGAGTCACTTTCCCATTCTCGCATCTCTCACACCTTCCAGGGTTTTCACATCCACGCGTTGCGCCGCCGTAGATCTGTCTAGGGTTCCAAGAGTGCTGCGCAGACGCAAAGTCGCCGCTTGCCACCGCATGCGAGAGAAGGTCCTAGCGACCATTCGCACGAGGTCCCAGGGCATCCTTGAGGAGGAGATGGCAGCGATCCAGCACCCGGAGCCGGCCGACGTCTGGGAGACGTCGGTCGTGACGGAGGGAATGCTGGAGGTCCTGGTCGAGTGCGGCCTGTTGAAGCCAAAGGAGCAGGTCGGGTGGAGGGCGGCGGCAGGCGAGCAGTTCCCGTCGGAGCACACCGACGAGACGGTGATCTTCCTCGCGCACGTCGAGCGCGGCTTTGGAGTACCGACCGGCGACTTCTTCCGCGGCCTGCTGCACCACTACCGCATCGAAGCGGTAAATCTCACGCCCAACTCCATCACGCTCGTCGGCGACTTCATCCACCTCTGCGAGGCCTATCTCGGGGTGCCCGCCCACATCAAGCTATGGCGGCATTACTTCGAGTTGAAGAGGACAGGGAAGAACAAGGTCGTCGGCGCCCTGTCGTTCTCCCTCCGGAAGGGCTTCAAGGACGTCTACATCGACATGGAGCTGCCGGACAGCAACCACGGGTGGAGGTCGGGGTGGCTCTACATCGGAAACCACCCACCCGGCCTAGAGAGGACAGGAGCTGCATCGGTGGCCGAAGCGGAGTGGACGAGCCTCATCTCCTCCAGGGAGGTCGAGGCGATCCAGCCGTTGATCGATGCCATCGCCTCGCTGAAGGAGCGAGGCTTGAACGGGGGCACCGTCGCCTGCAACTTCGCGCGGCGGCTTATCCAGCCGATCCAAGATCGGGTGCACCCGGCGTACGAGTATTGGGGCCAAGCGGATCCGACGAGGATGAAGATCCGCAAGGTCTCCAAGGCGGAGATGACGGTGCGGGTCAAGTGCCTGTACAGCGGAGCAATCCGCAACAAGGGTGGGCCCAAGGCCTTTTGCTTGGTGCGACCTCCTCCGCCGGTAAGAGATTCTGACTTTTAATACTTTGCTTGGTCGTTGCACCTTTGATCAATTTAGGTGGCTGACACTTGATTTCTGTCTTTCACAGGAGCTTGAAGCGATCTTCTGGTGCTCGGCTCTCGAAGAGAACGGAGAGAGGCCACGGTTCAAGGTCCGGGCCCGCGAGGATCATCTTACTCCTCCGGCTGTAGACCCGGAGAAGTACTTGTCAGATTCTAGCATCGGAGACAGTGACGACGAAGCTCCGGCGACCCAGCCCGCCGCGGTGAGGCGTACCAGGGCCACCGCTGCCAAGATCTCAGCGTCCGCAGCCGCGCAGATGGTCGCGGCGACCCAGACTGCTGAGCGGACGGCGAGGAAGAAGTGGAAGGGCAAGGGTGCCAACACCACGTCGGGGAGCCGCACCCGGAGCATCGAAGAGGTTGTCGACGTGGAGGACGACGACGCCAGGTCGCCGGATCTGGAGCAGAGGCGGGCGAAGGTCGCCAAGACTTCCGCAGGTGAAGAGAAGGGCGCCACCGGCGGTGTTAGCGAACCGGTGTCCGCGGCGAGGTCCGCGAAGAAGATGCCTCCGAAGGTTTTCCGGCCTTCCCTGAAGACACCAAGCAGGTGCGTTGGCGACCAAATCGTAATCCACTGCTTTTTCTTTGAGTTTAGTGTATATTTTGACGGGGGCTTGACATTTGTTATGTCGTTGTTTGTGCAGGCCGTCGAAGGGTGCTCCCGGGCAGGATGCCTTTGGGCAAAAGCTTCAAGGCGCGCTGACCCCTCCTACAGGGTCGCCAGCTCCTTCAGCCGGGGCGGGGTCGTCCTCCAAGGGAGGCGACGCTGAGAAGGCGGCGGAAGGTCGGGTGCCAGAGTCCGAGCCCGCGGGGGGCAGTGCTGCACAGGCGCCTAAGAAGACGGTGGACGTGGAGTGCCTCTTGGCGGGCACCCCATGGGAAGATGAGGTCGAGGCCGACAAGCGTGATCTGGACGACTTCAGGGTCGCCAGGGAGCTGATGGTCAACTCCCTTGACGTAAGTAGCAGTCTAGGTCTTGTTTTATTTCTTCTCACTCTTGTTGGTGCCATTCTGACCTTAGCTCGATGTTAAGTCATTGCAGACCCTGTACGACCGCGTCAAAGCCCGGGCCGGCATGATCGAAGAGGCCGCGAAGATCAAGGCGGAGTACATCAAGGTCGTTAACGACCTTCGCCAAGCCAAGGTTGACGCGGCACAGGCGGTCCTGGAGGCGAAGGACAAGGCCCGCGCGGACATTGAAGCCCTTAGGGCGGCAGCGGAGGCCGCTAAGAAGGAAGCTGAAGCCGCCAAGAAGGAGGCAGAGGTCGCCAAGGAGGCCCTGAAGCGCTCCAAGGCTGAGGCCAAGTCCCTCGCTGAGAAGGCGAAGAAGGCCGAAGAAGGTGAGTACTATGCCGTGCGGAAGGCCGCTTACGAGCATGGCGCCCGCCTCGACCTGGAGATTTCATTAGCGCGCGCGATGGAAAGTCTTGTTGACCCGGGCGCGATTGTTGCAGAGAAGCAAAGGCGGGTCGACGCGCTCACAGAGCACGCGGAATACCTGCTGGACACATTTGTCCCGCAGGAAAACCCGGAGGCGGCTGAGGACGTCCTCACGAGGCTGGAGGCTGCGCCGGATCGCATAGCGACCCTGATGCAAGACACAAGCAGGATCGCCGCTGCTGTTGCATTGGCGTCGGTGAAGCACCACGCGCCTGAGTTCGACCTGCAGAAGGTCGCGGAGGAGGCGGATCTCGAGGAGCTGGTGGAAGCTCCAGACGTGAAGGCCGCCGCCGAGGAGGTCCTCAAGAAGTTAGACCTGTAGCTTAGGAGTAGAAGGTTAGATCCTTTGGGGTCGTGGACCCTTTTTGTAAATATGTATTATGAAATTAATGGAAAATGCATGATTCCGCCATCCCTTGTATTGTCTTCTCATAACTTGTGCGCCGCGTATACACTAGATAGGCTCGAGCCTAGGTCTTCCCCCTCTGCTAACCACAACTCAGCTGGGAGGACGGCTTACCGACTGTGCGGCTCAGCATGGAGGCTTACACACAGCCGGCGCGCAGAGGGTGGTCTTAGACCCACCGACCTGAGACTTTTGTCTAACAGTAGTATACGCGTTGTTTGTTATGAGAGTATTGCAAGGGAGGTAGCGGAAAAAGAAGTAAAATGTCCCCGGGTCGAGGCGACCCTTAGGTTGGCACGGCCAAGCCCCCGAGCGTCTACAGGGGTAGGTCGTGACCAAGCCCCCGAGCGCTGCCGAGGGTAGGTCGTAACCAAGCCCCCGAGCGTTTCGAGGGGGAGGACAAACACAATGCAATATGAGGCAAACTAAACTTTATTAATGACTTGGGTACGGGATACATAGCTGATTGTAAGGTACATGACTCCTAGGGATAAAAGCGCCTGAGGTGCTCGATGTTCCAGACATTGGGGACGGGCTGGCCGTCGGCCCATTGTAGGCTGTACGTAGAGGGGCTGATGACCTCCTTGACAATGAAGGGGCCTTCCCAAGGAGCTGAGAGCTTGCCAAGCTTTTTTGGATCCTGGATCCGTCGGAGGACCAGGTCGCCGACGTTGAAGGAATGCTCCTTGACGTTGCGATCGTGATACCTGCGTATCTGCTGATCATGCCGGGCATGTCGCATGAGTGCCATGACTCGTTGCTCCTCGAGGCTGTCTAGGTCAACCCTGCGAGTCTTCTCAGCTTCTCCTTCCTCGTAGTGCTGGATACGAGGGGCGCCGTAGGCGACGTCGGTGGGCAGGATTGCCTCCGAACCATAGGTCAGGAAGAACGGGGAACATCCTGTGGCGGAGCTAACCTGGGTCCGGAGTCCCCAGATCACATGTGGCAACTCTTCGAGCCATCTGGTGGCGTATGCTGAGGCGTCGTCGTAGATGCGGTCTTTTAGGGCTTGAAGCACCATGCCGTTGGCGCGTTCGACCTGTCCGTTGCACCGGGGGTGCGCTACGGAGGAGTAGTAGACGTCGATGAGGCTGTCCTGGCAGAAGTCCCAGAACTCATGCCCTGTGAACGCCGATCCAAGGTCGGTGACGATCCTGTGGGGAACACCGAAGCGATGCGTGATCTCTTTGAAGAACTTGGCGGCTTCCTTTGAGGTGACGCTAGCCACGGGCTTGACCTCGATCCATTTAGAGAACTTATCCACCGCGACGAAGATGTGCTTGTAGCCGCCAGGGGCGGTTTTGAAAGGTCCAACAGTATCCAGACCCCATATGGCGAAGGGCCAAGATGGCGGGATGTTTCGCAGGGCCTGGGCGGGAAGGTGCTGCTGTTTGGCGAAGAACTGGCATCCCTTGCACCGCCGGACTAGCTCCTGGGCGTCGGTCATGGCCGTTGGCCAGTAGAAGCCCGATCGGTAGGCTTTGCCAACCAGGTTGACAGATGCTGCGTGGTTGCCACACTCACCGCCGTGAATATCATCCAAGAGCTGTAGGCCCTCAAAGCGCAGGATGCACTTCATGAGCACACCCGTGTTGACTGACCTTCTGTAGAGCTTATCGCCGATGACGACGTAGCTGGCGCTGCGGCGTGTGAGCTTTTCTCGCTCCACTTTTTCCTCCGGGACACGACCTTCCAGGAGGTAAGCTATGAAGTCGTCGCGCCAATCACGCTCAGAGTCGACCATGAGTACGTCGCGGCTGGCTGGGGGGACAGGGTCGTCCTCAGGTGGGTCATCCTCGATCCTTATGGAGGGCTTACGAAGGTCTTGTACAAAGACTCCGGCCGGGACCAGAGCGCGCCTAGAGCCAAGCTTGGATAGGACGTCTGCCGCGACATTGTTGTTGCGGGATACATGGTGGAACTCGATGCCGTCGAAGTGGGCTTCGATCTTGCGAACCTCCGCGCAATAGGCACTCATGGTGTCCTTCTTGGCGTCGTAGACCTTGTTGACTTGGTTGATTACAACCTCGGAGTCGCCAAAGGTCATGAGGCGCTTGATTCCCAGGGAGACGGTGATGCGCAGGCCGTGTATGAGAGCCTCGTACTCGGCGCCATTATTGGACGCCTTGTAGTGTAGCTGCAGGACGTACTTTAGCTGCTCGCCCAGGGGTGATATGAACAGAACACCCGCGCCGGCACCTTCTAGGTTCAGGGAACCGTCGAAGTACATCGTCCAATGCTCCGGCTTTTCTGTGGGCGGCGGCTGTTGGATCTCTGTCCACTCGGAGACAAAGTCTGCGAGGACCTGGGACTTGACGGACTGCCTGGGGCAGAACTCAAGGTCGAACTCGCCCAGCTCGATGGCCCACTTGATGATGCGACTTGCGGTGTCACGGCTCCGCAGGATTTCTCCCAGAGGGAAGGAGGAGACGACCTTGATTTTATGCGCCTGGAAATAGTGTCGAAGCTTGCGCGATGCTACGAGCAGGGCGTAGAGCATCTTCTGCGGCTGGGAGTACCGCGTCTTGCTGTCAGACAGCACCTCGCTGACGTAGTAAACAGGTCGTTGTACAGGGTACTGCGTGCCTTCTTCAGGTCGTTCCGCCACTAGCACGGAGCTTACCACCTGGGTGGTAGCGGAGAGGTATAGGAGCAAGGTCTCCTCCTTGGCTGGGGCCACCATGACTGGGGCCGTCGTCAGGAATTGCTTGAGCTGCTCCAGGGCGTTGTCCGCTTCGTCCGTCCATACGAACTTGTCGGTCTTTTTCAGCAGCTTGAAGAAGGGCAGGCCTTTCTCTCCCAACTTGCTGATGAAGCGTCCGAGCGCCGCCATCATGCCTGTGAGCTTCATGACGTCCTTCTTCTTGGTAGGTCGTTTCATCCTCTGGATGGCTTCTACCTTGGTTGGGTTTGCTTGAATGCCGCGGCTACTGACCATGAAGCCCAGCAGCTTGCCAGATGGCACGCCGAAGACGCACTTCTCCGGGTTGAGCTTCCATCGATAACGCCTGAGGTTATCAAAGGTCTCCTGAAGGTCGGCGATCAGCTGGTCGGCGATAGTGGTCTTGACCACTATGTCATCCACGTACGCCTGGGCGTTACGCGGGATCTGGGACTTCAGGCACTCTTGTATGGCCTTCTGGTAGGTCGCGCCAGCGTTTTTTAGGCCGAAGGTCATGGCCGTGTAGCAGTAGATGCCGTGCGGCGTTATGAACGCCGTCTTGTCCTGGTCAGAGACCTTCAGGGCTATCTGGTGATACCCTGAGTAGCAGTCCAGGAAGCATAACAGGACGCTCCCGGCTGTGGAATCGACGACTTGGTCGATGCGAGGAAGAGGGAAGGGATCCTTAGGGCAGTGCTTGTTGAGATTCGTGTAGTCGATACACATTCTCCATTGACCGGTCTTTTTAGGTACAAGTACCGGATTGGAAAGCCAAACCGGGTTTTTACACTCGCGGATAAATCCGGCAGCTAGGAGCTTTACTAATTCTACCCTAATGATCTCCTTGCGATCTTCAGCGAAGCGGCGTAGTTTCTGCTTAACGGGTCGGGCCGTTTTGCTTACATCCAAGGAGTGCTTAGCCAGCTCCCTGGGGACACCGGGCATATCGGCTGGAGTCCAGGCGAATATGTCAGCGTTGTCCCGCAAGAAACTGGTGAGCGCGAGTTCCTATTTGGCACCGAGGTTGTCCCCGATGATCACCGTCTTGGACGGGTCTTCAAGGCCGAGGCACACCTTCTTCGTCGATGGAGCCGGGTCCACCGCGAGCTCGGTCGGAGTTTGCTCCGGGACGGTCAGGCTGCCCTTGTCGACCTTGGCAGCTTCGGTGACGAGGACCGTGGAGGCCGCCTTAGCCGCGGAGGTCGCAGCCATCTCCACGGCTTGGTTGTCGCATCTGAAAGACACGAGTAGGTCGCCGCGGACGGTGAGGACGCCGTTTGGAGCCGGCATCTTGAGCACTAGGTAGGTATAGTGCGGGATGGCCATGAATCTGGCCAGCATGGGGCGACCTAGGATCGCGTGGTAGGCTGACTCGAAGTCAGCGACCTCGAAGTTGAGGTACTCCGTGCGGAAGTTCTCCTCGGTGCCAAAGGTGACAGCGAGGTTCACGCGACCTAGCGGGTAGGACGCCTTGCCTGGGACGATGCCGTAGAACGGCTGGTCGGTCGGCGTCATCTTGGAGAAGTCGAAATCCATCTTGCGTAGGGTCTCGACGAAGATGATGTTGAGGCCGCTGCCTCCGTCGATGAGCGTCTGGGGGAGCGCGGCTCCATGCACCGTAGGCTCGACGACCAACGGGTAGGACCCGGGGTCGGGGATGTGGACCCAATGGTCTGCCCTAGAGAAGGTGATGGCTGAGTCAGACCATCTCAAGGGCAGGGTCGGCTTCGTGTGGATCTGAAGGATCTCATGCTCGTCCTTCTTCTGGCGGCGCTTGCTGGTACCACCCTTGATGCCACCAACAATGATGTTGATGGTTCTGTCGGGCCTTTGGAAAGGTTCGTTGGGATTGCCGGTGGCGGGCGGTGGCGGCAGCGGTCCGGTAGGGTCGTCCCTCGCCCGTTCGCCGTCTTGGTTGCGGTGGTCGTCGCGACGTTCGCGGCCGTCGCGTCGGTCGCGGTCATCCCGGCGGTCGCGATCGTCCCGACGATCACGGTCGTCCCGGCGGTCACGGTCATCGCGGCGATCACGGTCGTCGCGGCGATTGTCATAGCGTCGGCCGCGTTGCCAGGGGCGGTCGCCGCCCTTGGACCGCTTGGGGTCCGCGGTGGAGAAGGCCCTCCTGACCTGGATACACTCACGGAGAGTGTGCGTGGCGTCGGTGTGGAAGACGCAGGGGCTGTCCATGACGTCGTCGAAGTCTGCCTGCTTGAACGTCGAAGGTCGACGGCTATCGGCGGCGAGTACCTCCGCAGCGCCGCGCTTGCGGAGCTTGGCGATGGTCTCCGTGGCAGTGGACGTGGAGGGGTCGGCGACCGTTCCGTCAGGGTGGAACTGGTTCTTGAGGGCCTCCTCAGCGTCGATGCAGTTGTTGACGACCTCCATCAACGCTGAGATCGTCGTGGCCCGCGCCTTGTAGATGTCCTCATAGTGCTTTGGGTTCCTGATGCCCTTCAGGAAGTAGTCGATCACCTGGTCGTCCCTGACGTCGACGCAGGTGTAGCGGTTGGTGAAGTAGCGGTCGGTGTAGGCCCGCAGCTTCTCGCCCGGCTGCATGACGATCTTGGCGAGCTGGATGACGTTTTCAGGGCGATTGTAGGTCGCCTGGAAGTTGGTCGTGAACTCCCTTGATAGGTCAGCCCACGAGTTGATGGAGCCCGGGTCGAGGTTGTTGAGCCACAGGAGTGGCGCTTCGTCCATCACCAGCGAGAAGTAGGCCGCCATGTGGTCGTAGGTACCGCCGACGGCGTTGACCGCGACGGTGTACTTCTGCAGCCAGATGTTGGGGTCGGAGCGACCGTCGTACTTGTTGATCTTCGGCTTGAAGCCGGTAGGGTACTTGACCGACCGGAATCGATCTGCCAGCGCAGGGAAGGGGACGATGCCGCCTGCATCGCCGGCTGACCCCGTTGCCGGAGTGATCACAACCTGGGGCCGCGGCGGCAGGTTGTTCTCCGGTGTGACGTGGTTGACAGGGTCGCCGTACTGCTGCTCGTAGGCGGCACGGCGGTCGAGCTCCTCCTGGTGTCGCGCTCGATCTTCTCGTTCAACCGAGCGGTGGGCGCTAGGTCGGCCGTAGGCTTGGTCGTACTCGAGGCGTCGACGTAGCTCCGCCTCGTCGCGCTCGCGGTGTCGCTGGTTGAGGTCTTGGAGAACGTCGCGCTGGCGACGGTTGGTCTCGATGTTCTCGCGAAGGTCGCGAGGGGCGTTCTGGTTGACCTCCTCCAGAATGGGCTCCAGAGCAGGATTGCGAGGGGCTCGCGGTTGATTGCTCCTGCTCCGGGAGTGCTTTGAGCCCGACGATGAGGCGGACTTGGAAGCGGCGCTCTTCTCCTCCACGAGGGCGTTGGCGACGCGGAGGTTGGCGATGACCGCCTCGATCTCGGGGTTGGGCCCCGCTCGTTGCAGTTGGGCTATGGCAGCCCCCAGGTTGGCCTGGGGACTGTTGAACGTCTGGATCCCGGCGGCGTCGAACTCTGCCATGAGGTCGCGGGCGGTGATGTTCCGGCGCTGCTCCTCCTCACGGCGCCGGGCTTTGTCGGCATTAGCGCGGACGCGTGCGGCCTCCTGAGAGTCTGTTGCTCCGTCGCGTGGTGGCTCGTTCTCAGATACGAAGAGCACTTGGCGGTCAGTGCCGCCGAGGGTGTTGGGCGTCAGGCGCACCCTGGCCTTCTGAAACCCGGGAAGGTCCTGAGGTTCAGGATCGTAGTGGAAGCGCTCCTGCACAAGCTTCTTGTAGAGCCTGCAGGTGCGTAGCGTGTGCTTTGCACCCTTGTGGTAGGTGCAGGGCACGTTAAGAGCGTCGCTCCTTCCAGATCGGATCTGGGTCTTCTTGGCGATCGTCGACGTAGGTTTCAGGTCGACGAGAGAACGTCGTCCGGAACGGATCCGGACGGCCTTGAGGGGAAGGTTCCCGGCGCGGCGCTCAGATTGGATCTGAACGTCGTTGGGCGATGCTGGCGGTAGGTCGCCGGCATGTTGTCCAGATTGGATCTGGACAGCCCTAGGCACCATGGACTTTTTAGAACGGCCTGCCGCTCTGGTCCAGGCTTCCTCCATCTCCTGGGTCCAGACTTCGGGCGTGGGCTTTGCTGGGGGCGGATGAGCGTCGCCCTCTTTAGGTCGTCCTGCCGCTCTGGTCCAGGCTTCCTCCATCTCCTGGGTCCAGACTTCGGGCGAAGATCGCAGGCCGAAGGGAAGGGCGGCAGGGCACTGAGCCGACCGCGTCGAGCGTTCCGCGCGCTCGCAGATCTGGAGAGTCTCCTCCAGCATGTTGGCGACCCGTTCGATCCCCTGAACGAGGTCGAAGGGCTTGGGCGGGTGGGTCTCCGATTCCGGATCGGAAACAGATGCGACGACAGGAGTCGCCGGAAGCGTCGCGACAGCCGGAGCTGAGATCGTCGCGGTGAAGGAGCCGAAGGTGATCTCGGCGGTGTTGGAGAGCGCGTCGGCCATGCTCGCCGGGAAGACGACGCCGGACTTGGCCACCATGCTGCACGAACGAGCTCCTGACCACCCCTACCTGGCGCGCCAACTGTCAGGGGTTTGGAATCCCTGGCACAGATCCGCTAGGGGTTACCTAGCAGTTTGCAGGTAGAGAGGGGGGCAGGAACTAAGAGCGTAGGTGGTAGCTTGAGAATCAAGCTCAGAACTCGACAAGCACGGCAGGACGCGAAGAACACGGCGAGAGACACGGCGGTTTATACTGGTTCAGGCCTCCGGAGAGTAAAACCCTACGTCCAGTTTTGGTGGTATTGCGTATGCAAGAGGTGAGATGCCCTCGAGGGCGCCCAAGGCCGCCTTATATTGGTCGGCGTGCCTTGGGTTACAAGTCCGGACTCGGAGTTCGGGCCCTAAGTTACAATTAGGAAACCCTAATACAAGTCTATCCCGTGATATCCGAACTATCCGGAGTTGCCAAACCGCGTCGGTGACCTTGTCTTGTCCGTCAAGGCGTCGCGCGGATCCCGCAGTCCGACTCGGAGTCGGGTTAGGTCGTCCGGAATCTTCGGGGTTGCGGATAAGGTCGCAGGGCCCACTTACAGGTCGTCGGGTCTTCTGGAAGGTCGGGTCCACCCGTCAGGGACTCATAGGTCACTGCCATGTGGGACCCACAGGTGTCCACGTCTCTCAGTATCATGACAAATTTCCACATCCACCACTAGGTTTGCTACTTGAACCGTCTTAGAACATTTTTTATCATATTAGGTTTCTGAGATTTACTTGATGCTTGCTAGAAATGTAGTTGTAGTGCTAACTAGTGTTTATCGCAATTAGATGATTGTGTTTAATTCTGGCCTCTAGTTATTGAAATAAATATAATTTTAAATTGTAAGGTGGTACCTGTGCATTTGTATGATGGCCCATGACCATGTGCTCAAAAATTTGTGACTTGAAATTGTCCAAGTAAAATTGTACCTGGAAATGCACTCATGCTTCTCTTATTATTTCCAGCTTGTTCTTGAAATTATTCCTGAAAATTCATTTGTCCACGTATGCATCTATCTCTAAACATATTTAAAATTTAATTTGGGTAACATTTTTTAATCCAATTTTTAGGGAAGTATTACGTGGTTGATGCGGGGTACCCAAACTAGCTAGGATACCTTTCACCATATAGATGTACAAGGTACCATGTGGAGCAATGACGAAACGGTCCGCCACCAAGAGGTATGAAAGAAACCTTCAACCATGCACATGCCAAAGTTAGGAATGTCGTAGAGTGATCTTTCGGAGTGTCGAAGATGAAATTTAGGATTTTGTTAAACATGTCAAGATTTTCAAAGGACAAACAAGCTAGAATTATTATTGCTTGTATGGCTCTTCATAATTACATTCAAGAGAGCAGAATTGCATATAGAGAATTTGATGCATGTGATGCGGATGAAAATTATAACCCAATGCCTAGTTCTTCTGCATCCAGATGGCCAGAAGATGAACCTCTTGTTGAAGATATGAACATGAATGCCTTCTGTGATGAGCTAGCTCATGCTTTATTTTATGGAGTGATTTTTTTATTTACCTACATGTACTCCATGACGAATCCTCACATGGACTTGTATATTTGAGTGGGATATGTTCCAGATGTTGCAATGACTTGTACTATGAGAACAATTGTATTAGGAGCATCCACTTTTTTTATCCAATCCAAAATTTATCACTAGGGCAGTATATACTTGTGTTTTTTTGTTAGTCAACTAGACTGCAAAGGATGTTTTTTTGTCAGTACATCCAATGGAAAATTTATCACCATGGACTTACTTTCGCCGGCCATGCTTTGCTTCTGCTTCTGAGATGAGCTTTGCTCCTAATTCGATCAAGTAGTCGGGTCTGTCTTGGATCAAGTAGTAGACTAGTGTTGTGGTGAAGTAAAGGTTGTGGTTGTGGTTGTGGCTGTGTAGAAGGATTAAAGGGACCAAATGATTGAGAAAGTATATTTATTGTCAATCTAACTCTTGCATTTAAACACCTCTTTAACTAGAGTTAGTTCAAAGTTATTTGTGGGTTAGAAAATAACTCTAATCTCTAACTCAGCTAGAGTATCAAACATGGCCAATATTCTCCCTTCTTTTCTTTTTCTATCTGTGAAGGTATGGGGAGAAGCACGACTCAGATAAACCGTACATCAATGAAAAAACCGCGTGCTCTAATTTTTACGTTTTAGTACAAATAAATAAGAGAAGGAACTGTTGAAACAGTGTCTACTTTTATGTTCTGTTGGTAAACTGGGCTGGTATGGCCTTTGAGAACACACAAATTATATATATATATATATATGTATATATATATATATATATATATATATATATATATATATATATATATATATATATATATATATATATATATATATAACACACACGCGGTACGCTTATTCTACACCCTAAAGTAGAATGCCATTCTACACCCAACCCTATCTACCATACCATCCAGCCTACCAAACCGGATCCCACCGCTTCCTCACCCGACCCATTTAATAAGCGCCTCCCGCACCCGTCCCCAACCCAACCGGGCTTCTTCCCCCGCGAGCACGAGGCGCGAGCGGCGCCGAGCGGGGCCTTCGGCGGCGGCCTGCGGCGAGCTGGGGCGCTGGGACGCGGGCGGATCAGCGGCAGCCGTGGCGAGCTAGGACCGCTCCGACGAGAGCGGATCGGCAGCGGCCCGCGACGAGCTGGGGGTGCTGTGGCGCGGGTAGATCGATGGCGTCCCGCGGAGAGCTGCGCGTGAGGGCGCGGCGACGTGCGCAGCGCGTCTGCAGCAGCGCATGGTTGCAGGGTGCCCATGGGAGCAAGCCAGCGGAGAGCGCGCTCCCGAAATGTCTGTGGCGTGGGGCTGCGGCGGCGCTCGGAGCAAGTGTTGCAGTGGCTGGCCGACGGGCAGCAGCGGCGCGGGGAGGTGCCCTGGGAGACCCATGACCGGCGAGCGGCGGCGTGCATGAGCTCCAGCTCAAATCTCGATCTGAATCATTATTTCACTAAGCTGTTGGGGTGCACGTGAGACTACAGCCCACATGCGGGTGGCCGGCGAGCGCGTGATGAAACGCAGGCGACCTGCGAGCACCGAATCCCGATTGAGAAGACGATGCTGCGAACACTCTTCAGCGTGCAGGGCGGCGAGCTGGTGCTCAAATCCCACAAAAAAAATCGATCTGCAGTTGAGCGTCCTGCAGCCTGATAGGAATTGACCAAGCTAATGCGGCATGCATCCCCTGTTGTTTTCCTGTGATCAAAGCTTAATTTCTCTCTCACTAATTGTGTTGTAAATTAAGTATTGTGAAATAATTTTTCTGTCACTAGATCTCTCTTAGTAATTGTCCAATCCTGAAGCTTATTGGAGGAAATTAGTATAATTGAATGACCTCGTGATAGGGTGGCGAGCAGGAAGAGGATGAATAGAAGATAGTACTGAGATACTTGTTCCTGAATGGCAGTATGAAGGGATTACTGAATGGCAGTATGAAGGGATTACTGAATAGCAGTGTGAAGGGATTACTGAGATACTAGGTCACTGGATTGCAGTTATGGTTGTTGAAATGTAAAGGGATTAGGGATTACTCAGATAGATTACTGGATACATACTGAAAAGAATAACATATTAAGAGCCCCTATGTTTTTGCAAAATACCGAACTACTCTCTCTTATTGTTGTAGGATACCTTGTTCATGAAGATTTCGTGAGGTTATTGCTCCAGGAATATCGGATTACCGATATTGATCAAATCATTACTAAATTACCGACTATGATGCATTAATGTCGCCGTTGGAATACAAAATATCTTGAGGAGAAGATACACTTGCAAAAGATTACCGAAAAGTACCGAATTGCTAAATTGCTAAATAATGAATAGTTACAAGATTAATGAATCGCCAACTTGCTAAATTACCGATATCGATATGGATTACTAAGTTATTGATATTTATACATGATTACCGATTACTAAAATTACCGAATCTCTCAAGGAGAGGATATGCTCCACGCTTCATGAATCGAGATTAGTGTGCTCTTCAAGAATCAATAATCTCGGTGGTCGTAATCAATACTTAGTAGTTAGTAATCGGTAATTAGATACTAATGGAAATCTGAATTACTAATCGATAAAATTTACATGAAAACATAAATGAGTGGAAGTTCATCGATAATCAATAATTTTCTCTCGTAAGAACACATGTGCTCTACATGGAATTACTAAAGACACACTCTCTATCTCGGTAAGTATGAGATTAGTGTGATGCTCCCGGAAAGAATAATCAAAATATAGTGATGTTGTGTGGCCGTGCCTTGTTTGGTTATGTGCCCTTGTTTAGTAGTGATTTCCAGAGTGTATAGGTTGTTGTTGCTCTTTTCGCCTTGTACCGATTGCCAATTCCTTAGCGTGAGTCCGATCCTTGTGATTACCGAGGATATTGATGTTGTGCTTGACCCCACATTGTATAGTGATCTTTGTAACTACTGTTGGCATGGATATACTTGCCCATAAAATAGTTCATGAACTATGGATTGGTGGTGATGGTGCACGTAACTATAGTACTATGCAAAAAAAATTGTGTTACCGGATTATATCATATTCTACGAAATTATTGGGTTACGGGGTTCAATTACGAGATCAAATGTCATTACTAAAAAATGCTCTGTTACTACCCAAAGGATAAAAAAGATCGCTTACTAAACACTCGGCTACTCGAAATTAAATCGATAATCGGAATACCGAACAAGCTCTTGCAATGTCACAGGAGAGAGGCTTTGGATTGATTTAGCCCATACTTTGAAAGTTGTGCCGCTAGGGTGGAGCCTGGAGAAGGGATCTCGTCGATAATCCGTCGCAATCCAATCTATCGGTAATCACTACCGGGAATCTCTCGTTAGTAATCAAGTGTAATATCAATAGGCTGTCGGTGATCTATTAGTAAGCTCTATCGCAATCTCTCGTTGCCCGAAGATCAATTCTTGGAAAGGTCGATTACTTAGATCCGTCGATGGTATGCCATCGCTAAGGTTGCTTACTTAAGTTGTTGGATTACGAAAAAGATTCTTGAAAAAGATTACCGAACAAAAAACTACTAACGGATGATTTTTAATCGGGCGAGCGACTGTCCGTTCGTTTGGCCGGTGGCCGATGGCTAGTGCCGATTTGTTCCGAGAGAAAAGTACCGTTGGCCGATCGCCGGTTTGTTGTGAGAGAAAAGTACTATCGGGGCCGGTGGCCGATAAGCCAAACAAACGAGGAGGCTTTGCGGCGGTAATCCATGTAGAAAGATTGAAGTATTTGCAAAGAACAGATGCTATTTGAATAACTCATCAAGATATTGGCTCCTAATGCACTTATGCACAATGCTACTAGTAGAGGTTACTTTAATTCAACACTCGCTTTTGGAATCTCCATACTTCACAATGTTCGGAAAATGTCTTGGGCTTTACGAAACGGAACTCCGGGGTGTATTCTTTTTACAGCGAATCTATTCTAGCATTGCATTACCGAATCTTGATGACGAGAGAGAAACGAAAGATATTCGATAAATTGGATCTCCCATATCCGACATTTACATTACCGACATAAGTTAAATTGGGAGCAATATTAACATTTGCATTACCGACGAAGTTAAATTGATATATCTCCATATCGGTTACAACAACTCAATAAAAATAACACTAAGGAGACAAACCGAGGAGATAGTTACCGAAAAACAAGCATCTTCATACAAATGTTATCTTTAATTTTCTTGTCAATTTTCTTGTTCCAAGAACTTTCCATCACACATCCGTCCGCGAAATGCTACTCTACTCGGTGCTATTCGAACACGCACAATGCTCCTTTAGGATGTGCCACTCCCGATTCTTTCTCGGCTCAAGGAAGACAACCAAATTAATTTCCCGCAAGTTGTCGCCGGCGATTTCGAAAATCTTACTTTGCCACAAGAGCATGGTCTACCCCGCATCTTGTGTGTCCGCAACATTGCACATATTCGAAAGTTCCGAAAAGAAGGGACGATGCTAATCAAATACTAAGTTACTCAAAACAGAATGCTAATCAAAGCCACGAACAATGGTAAATGGTTGAAGAAACCTGAAGCAATGTTTGACAAGTAGTGAAGGTTGTCCAGTTATAAATCCGGTACAAAGATGCAAATATATTAGAATACCGACAGAGATATTACCGATCAACATTCATATTACTAAGGGACTTTGGTATTACTAATCAAAATTCAGATTACTAAGATGGTGAAAACATTAACTAAGTAATGCTACCGAAAACAAAGATGTTAAATTACTAAACTAAGTAACATCTCATAACCGAATAGAAAATTACTGCAGATAAAAACTTTCTATTCGGTTAATATATTTGGTGAAAAAGAAAAAGAAATAGTGATGAGACACTCGTGTACCGATAAAAACATATTTGGTTTACCGAATTATCATATAAGTTATTAATAAAAAAATTACTGCAGTAAGTAAGAAGAGCATAAAAAATAGATTATTGAGGTACCGTAGAATACAAAAATTACTTTGGAAATAGTGAGATAATTTGGTCATGAACAGGAACTCAAGACAACAAGAACAATAACCGTTGCATTGAACAAGAAATGGTCATACCCCACTAACAAATTGTTAAAGCATACAAAAATGCTCACACGAACTACCGAAAAATAGAAATCGACAAAATCGCCGACCATTGGAACATGATTTTAGCCACACTACCACCACATGCTGCATGAAAGCACGTTATAGGATTTCATGGGGGGAAATGAACAGTCCATGAACTACATGCCCACAAACAAAAAATCGGTAGGATTGGAACATTTCGGGATGGTGCACATGTGTGAGATTCTCACCTCAATTTCTCTATGCTTCGCTCCTTCAAAATGTTATTGGACAAACACAAAGTAATGTTATATTACCGAACAAAAGAAAATTAATGAAACCTCGGTAGTTGCACACATATTTTAAACTACCCTATTACCCAAACTAAATATGTTCAAGCAAACTACGAAATAAGTTGTCGATGAACTGCAGTAATTCATCAAGATTGTTTTGTCGATAAACTACCGATATTGGGTTACTTGTAAAGGATTTACCGAGAGAGTGTGTTACTGGGATAAAGAGATAAAGGAATCACAAGTATGAGGTTTAGTGACAAGCCAAGATTACTAAACGGGATTACTCGGCAAAAAGAATTACTAAGCGATGGATTACGAGCAAGGATTACTCAACAAAAAGAATTGCTAAGCAATTGATTATTGACCAAGTATTACCGAAAATTGAAGACTACTAAATATTATATCACTAGTTGAAGAGATACACCACAGAGCCCAAAAATTGCATGCTTAGGAATTGTTAAACAAATGAGTACTACTTAATTTCGTTGAACATGCTTAGCTTAGTATCAAACCCCAAAATAACTAAACTAATTTTACCGAACATTGCAAGAGGGGGTAGTATTGCGCCCATGTCTGCTCGAAAATAAAGCACAATATCTATTCTTTCTTGGACCAACTAAATTGCGTTGATTCAATAAATATTCGGGAGGTCCTCATATAGCTGTCTTACTAATGAACTAACTGGAAAGAAGGCATTGCAAAGAATAGTGTGTTGCATTAGAATATGCGATTATTTAAATTAGTAAACAAATGAGGATTGCTAAAGCATTTTGTAAGTTAATAAAAAATAAGAATTACTACCGATGTATTATTACCGGTGCTATTACGGTATTACTAAAGGAAAATTCTAATGAACAAAGATGACATTTGGAGCTACAAGTGAATAGGGAAAATTTTATATTGGACACTAATAGACTCTATGGTACGGGAAAAAAGGCATTGGCCATCTAATGCTTTGCCTATCCAAACCTAGATAGCCTACGACTCGATACAAGCACTTGTGCATTCAGGAATCATCTGTTTGGCGGTGGTACACGTAAAATTTTAATTCAACATTAGAAACACATAATCGTGAAACAAGAATTTAGCAAAGTGGTGCCATGTCGACGGGGTTGCGGATGTGTGGACTAGAGCCGATTCTTCAATCTCGGTAGAAAAGGGCCTTTTTCCTATGCGCTTGTGGTAAAGAAAATTGTGTCATGTATTGGGATTCAAGAAATAGATGTGTTAGGGGATAGTACTCGGAAAGAATCATACGTAACAAATAATCTGCATTCATGTGGCGTGCACCCGCTTGGGTGTTATGTTGGCAAAACCTCACTAGTTAAAATCGTTAACTTGCATTTAGTAAATTGCAAATAAATTGCCGCCGAGACTTATATGTCTTGGTTATGCTTTTCCATATCAAAAACAATTGCTGTCCGTTACTAAAGAAAAGTGAATGACAAATTATTGGACAAAAAGAACTATTGAACTCGTAAAAGCCGTCAAAAGCTCAACACCGAATGTATCACCGAATTACTAAATCATTAACCGATTACTAATCAATAAATTACTATAAAAACAAATTGCAAAATACTTGCTTAGTTATACCAACCATTCATTCGTAAGTAAAAATAGAAACTAGTGATTACGGGGGGTGTAATTTAATGAACTACCGAGTCGCTATCACTACTACCGAACAAAAAAAGCAATGGAAATTACCGAAAGAATAAGGTGATTGACTTGACTACAAATCACTACTATCACCACTACCGAACTACGACATTAAGAATATTAAACTACAATGGTTAAACTGCTCATGGACACAGGGGTGTTAGTTGCAAAACATATTATACATAAAAAGCGCACGCCACTATGGAACCCTTAACTTGAAATTACTAAATGAAGGGATAATGATGAGGCCAAATTATTTTTGCTGCTTAAATTACCGATCAATACCTTACTACCGGCACTACTAAAACTCATGGAGTTGCGCAAAAATGATCTAACAAAAGAAAAAAAGCATGGTCGCCGGTCGATTATCAAGCAAAAAGATTCCTACAATACATTCTAGCTAAACCTCTTAGTAAAATGTGTAGTGCTACATGAACTACCCGTAAATATCCATGGAAATAAAGTACGACACATCCATAAACCGTGTGTCACAAAGAAAGAATCCCGTATATAACAACAATGGAAGAGCAGGATGTGCATTGTGCACGGGGATCACCTAAATTTCACGGTCTTTGCTACCGTTTATAAAACAAAACGTGAATCGAGTGCCATCATCACCCCGATATTAGAAGAAAAATGCAGGGGAAAAATGGAACCCTAGGCAAGCGCAACCAAGGAGGGCCAAAAACAAGGGAAAAAAGTGCGGTAATGGGGGATGCTTGCGGCGTGCGCGCGCGAGCACCGGCAAAGACCCCGGGCCGACCCTTCCCCGTGGCGCGCCGCCGCGCCCTCACCTCGCGCCGCCATCGCCTTCGATCCGCCTCCCCGACAAACAAAAAGGTTAGAAGCCTCCGGGGGCTCACGGAGGAAAGGAGATGCGAGAACGCGTACCACTTGAGCCCTCCCTCGCGACCGCCGTCGGAGACCCACGCCGCCGCCGTCCCCCGCGGCCGCCGCCGAATTGCCGCCACCCCGTAAGGCTCGGGAAAAAGAAATCGGGTGGGAGGCAATGAATCGCCCGAACGGGTTTATCTCGTGGGGGTGGGCGGTAGGGAGGATAGCGGGTCGGGCACGTGACGCGGCTAACGGCGCCGAGAAGAAAAGAGGGGTGGGAGGGTGGGTTGGCTCGCCGGGCCGCCGTTGGGTGGGTTGGCTCGTTCTTCGGTTGGGCTGCCGGTAGTTGGGTGTAGAATCTCATTCTACACCTAGGGTGTAGTATAGCACATGTATCTATCTATCTATATATATATATATATAAAATATATATATATATATATATATATATATATATATATATATATATATATATATATATATATATATATATATATATATATATATATATCTCCAAAGGTGATGATTTGGGCTGGACTCGGGCTGTAGCCCTCCCAACCCGAGTCCTTTGCTGTCGTCCCAGTACTTCGACCTGTTCGTTGGGCCGGGTCCATCTGGACTCTACAGCTGCACCGTGCGTGACACATGCTGCACTGTGAAGTGCCTGATGCCCCTGGTCGGACATCGGACGCTCGGCGCTAGCCCCGCCTCTGTTTCTGCTTTCTCATGATCGAAATGTGTCCTCTGATCATGATTAGAGGTCTGTCCGTCCGGACTGACGGCCTTTGAGCAAAAGCAGAAACAGAAAATCTTCATACCACCGTCGTCTCCTCCGCTAGCGGTCGCGCTCAACCACCAGAGTGCGCCCGAGGCCGCCGCTTCTTCTCTATCCAAGGCCGCCGCCGTCCTCCCCTTCACCTGTAGTAAATTTGCGAGAGATGGAGATCAATCTATTCGGTAAGGAACCCTAACTTGCTTGATTGCTACCTATAAAGTTCAGATTTTGCTTTGCTTCATCGATTAGTAACTGATTTTCTCCTAGCTGCTTGCACGCTAAACCCTACCCTAACTCCTGTATTGCTTGCAACAGATAAGTAGCGCAAGATGGCTGACCCTGAGGCCGTGAATCAGCGGCCTCCTTCCCAGTGGCGAACATAGGATTATACAAATGGGTGTACATACATTCTTAATTTTATTTTTAAATATATATTATCTTATTACATTATTTTTAACTTATTGAAACTAACAATCCTAAATCTATAATAACATAATGTTTTAAAGTTTTGCAAATTGTGTTTACTCAAATACATTTTATTTTTTAAACTAAAATATACATTTCATGGGTTACCATATATTTTCAGAGATGTCACAACAACTCTCAAACTTTAGTAAGAAAGTGTTGGTTGATTATTTTCGCCAAAAATTTAGTATATCACAATGCAATTGAACTTGCCAAATAACAAAAATAACTAGTACCTTTATACTATCTTATTTAATAATGTTAAATTTTTTTAATGTAGCAATGATATTTTTGTTAAAAAATCTTATATCCAGAACTTTCATTAAAAAATTATATTACACTATCTTTAAATATTTACTATATATAGATTTCAATAATATTATAAAAAATATTTTTCACAACGTAATAAGTTTTAAGGTAAAACAACATATTATGTTAAAGTAGTACTTTTAAAAAATAAGACTAAATATTTATATCAGATTCAAACCACCCGCGCTCCTTGCATGCCCTGCCCTTATTTCTATCCATTAGTGTCGTCTCCACCATGCATCGCCCGTGCTTGTTGTGGTGTCTCATGCACATCGTCGTGTCGCGGCTGCCCATTCTCATTGCTAGCGCTCATTCCTACCTCGTCCACGACCGTAGCTTATCGATGTCGTCTATCTCCGCAATGTGCTACTAGTGCTTACCACAATGTCGTTTAGCTACTAACTTTGGGGAAGAAGAAGAAATAAAAAAAAGTAATATTTTAAAAATATTTCTCTTTGTTTTAAAAAATGTTGATTTTGTTATATTTATATGTAGTTTAAAAATATCTGAGTATACTACTTTCTACAAAATAGTGATATTAATATTGTTATTTTGGAATGTTAGTTAATTTTTTAAAGTTATTAAATTTGTTACGTGAAAATATGAATTTATTATATATTTGTAGGTTAAGATAATTGATCAATTTTAAAATTATGGAATCATTTGTGTCCGTTTACGAAATCGATCAAGCGATTCAACTTGTGACTCGTAAGGCCCATCTTCTTTCTATCCACGACCCACTTTCTATAGTCTCCTTTCTGTGACCCATCTCCTATGGTCTATGCGCAAACCACCTTCTTCCTCCCCACGAACCCTAGCGCGCGTCACTCTCCACACGGTCGGCCCGTGCGCCGCCCTCTACACTCCCTTGCCCCACCTACAACACGAATTTGTCAGGTGCGGTAGCACCGTCCTTCCCGGTCTTCCTATAATTTTTGTCAGTTTGGGTTCTCTCTCGGCGTCGGTCTTCCTTTTCTAGCGGTGACGACAGGGCGATTTGTGCGGCGCGTTGTTCGTCGAGCGACGGGCGCTTTTCCGGCGCCGAACATCTGACAGTGGTATGTATGTCTATTCCCCTCCCTTTACATCCTGTTGCGCGAAATCAAACACCCGAACTGCCTAATGTATAGTATTGGTTTGAGTTCGTCTCCTTCCCCTTCGATTGCCTGAAATTTTACTTTTCTATCGGTCAACATTTCCATCATTAGATGTAAATCTAACCATACAGAATCACTTCCTTCTCTCCTCATCTCTTTCCTTCTTCCTATCACACCTTCTTCGGATCCGATTTCTCTGAAGTTGGTGGAGCTACCTCAGAGAAAGGTAGAATGACGCTGGACGTTCAGTCAGCATCCGACGGTTCGCGTGAGAAATAAAAGATTTGGTCTGGTCAATAAAGCTCACAAACAATTACTGTTGTTGACGTGATCCAAACTGACAGGAGCTTCTCCGGATTTTGTATGTAACTCTGAGTTCTTTATTCGGCTCGTGATGATTGATAAACGGGTTTGTAAATAAGCAACCAAGTGTTCAGTTATGGAAGCATATTCATTTTGCAGGCAACTATTCATTGAGTTAAGATATTTATTTTCATGTATTATATTTTTTCTTGCAACCAAATTTATTGAGCCTAATTAGGTCATAATTACACATGGGGTGCTACAATAAATATCTTCTAAATATGACTCCATTAGGTTTGATAGATTCGTCTCACTATCGTGTACTTAATTTTATAATTAGATCATATTTATTCCTTCTAATTAGCATCAAACACTCGATGTGACATCTTACTATAATAAATTTAATGAACCTAAACAAGTAAACTTTAGCAAACTAACAGTTTAGCAACCCTTGGTTGGTGGCAAAACACAAGCACTTTTTTTGGCTCCAATTAAAATTTAGCAAAATTTTAGTTGGAATCGTTTAGATCCAAAGTTGCTAAACTTTAGCAAGAGATTCAAATAGTATACGTTTAGTTCTGCAAATTTTGTGATTGAATATTTATTTATGCCAATTAGAAAATAAAATAATATATATATACATAATGCTCCGACATTTATTATTTCTGGACTCTACTCCCTCCGTCCGGAAAAGGATGCAATTTTAGATTTCTTCACGCAAATCAATAAACAGATAAAATGATAATTATACCCCTATTTCAATAATATTTTAAGTGGAAGATAGTTCTAAGACTCAACTTCAAAATATATTAAAAATTTTTGTACTTAGTTAACAACAACTCGCAACTTAAATATTTTAAATAAAATATAGTCCTAAGCACTACTCACTCCAAGAAGGTACTAAAAATTTCTATATATACTTAGTTAGTACCAACTTACAATTTAAATTACTAAGTAGACTCTATATGCTAGAATTACATTTTTTATTAGATAATTTTTAAATGTTAGAATTGCATTGTTTCATGAACCGTCGGATGCTAACTGAACGTCCAGCGCCAATCTACCTCTAACCTCTCTGAGGTACTTCCACCAGAGGAACCGGATCCCCTTCTTCCTCGGTTCCTCCCGAGCGGAAGCGCACGACGCCCCCGCTGCCCCCACCTCCGTCCTGCTCCGGCGGCCTCCGCAGCCGCCCTCCACCGCCGCCGACGCTAACACGTTGCGGTCTGACGCCCCCGCCGCCGCCTCCACCTCCACCCACCGGGGTTCCCCCGCCGCCGGCTCCGGCGGCGCCCTCGCCGCCTCCGCTCCGCCGCCGTCTCTCCCACCTCCCGCCGGCCGGCGAGCAACCCCGAGCTCCTTTTAGGCCTGCAGGCCACAGGTAGTCCCCAAACCCTAACCCCCAATTTCTCATGTCTAGTTCAATTTCTAGTATAATTTTTGGGTGACCGATGGATAAGCAAGAAACCAATCGATTGATGAGGAGTAAATCTCTATTTGTATTCGGATTTGACCATGATTTTACCTACTAAATTCGATCTTTTTGCAACAGATTATGTACACCCATGTGTACACCCATGTTCTATACTGGGTCCTCCCCTGCTCCTTCCGTTCCCCAATCAGCCCCTCCCCGCCGAGAGACGGATGAGGTAATGTTCACGCACAAAATTCTGGTTTCAGCTGAATTATAATCGCAAATGATAAAGTTGCATGCTTTCTCTGCAATTGTGGCCATTGCCTTCCAGGTATCGGCCAACGAGGGCTCTAGCCCCGGTGGCACTTATGTGCAATCTCCAAAGACCAGTAGGTACAATCTTCGCAGGCGTAATGCTGATGAAACAACACACTTGAGGAGGCAACAACAGAAGAGGATTAGAGAGGAACGCAATCAAAAGAATCTCTTAAGAAGGCAACGGATAAAAGCACGAGCTCAAGATGCGGAGAGGAAACTGAAGATAAGAGCAATGTTAGATGAACAATCCAACGCATACAAGGAAGAAAAGAGAAAGCAGAAGCTCTCCAAGCAAAAAGATGACTATGACAGCACCGATGAAGAGGAAAGGAGGAAAAACTATACGTGTTAGTGTTTTATACCCTCATTGCCCTCCTCCTCTCTGCTCTCGCCTTTTTACTTAGTCCGTGCCAACTTATGCAGATGAGATCATTAATGAGCCTCCAGAAAGTTCCGAAGGTTTGCTTCTCTTCCCGTTTCTTTATGGATTAAAAAAGTAGCACATTAGATTTGTGCTACACTACTAACATCGTAAAAGGGTGTTGCTTTTCAATTTGTAACTAGAGTTGCTGCCATATGAATCGGATAATGAGTTCGGTACACAAACTGAGCTGAAGCGCACACGTTGGGAAGTCGAGAACCTCACTTTAGATCTTGCTCAATGTGTGGTTGGGATTTCGTCTTTAACAGCAGGCGAGTAACTACGTTTGGGTGCATTGTTGGTTGAATTAGTATTGACTCTCTATACCACAGGTGATTCATTTTTGGTTCTCTGCAGATGGCAAGCAACTGTTCGCCTGCTCTGGCACAATAGTTGAATTTTCAAATGGTTTTGGTTATGTGGTAACATCTGCAAGTTTAGTGAGATGTCCAGACAAAGACGAGTTAGCTGATGAACTTAAGGTTGCCATTTTTTCCTTCCTCTATGGAACCACTGTGTTTCTGATAAACTGTAAACACTAAACTCTGTTCTTACACTTTTCTCTTCAGATCAACATATATTTATCAGATGGTGAAAATCTTGAGGGCTTTTTGTCAGATGTGGATTTTTATTACAACATTTGTGTGATAAAAGTACACTCTCCTTCTCATCTGCTAAGTAAAAGCTTCAGTCCGAACACTGAATTCTTCGATTTCTATGGGCACCATTCAAAAGATATTGTGTCTTTAGGCCGTTCTTGTAAGCCTTGGAGTTTAATGGTTGCTTTGGGAAAGCTTATTCCAAGGAGAAGCAAGTTTGATTGTGAAGAGCTATTTGTTTCATCTTGCAAGGTTGCAAAGGTAAGTCATGCCACCGTGGTGTATACAGCAAGTGATGTGTGAACTTCTGATTTGATAACCATGTAGTACTTTTTTGCCTATCTTTCCCTTTTCTGAACATCATTTTTGTGTTTCTTCTTTGAAAACCATTTCATACAGCTGCAACATATATGATCTCAGGCTCAGGATCTTGTTTTTATACACCAGAATCTGCATTTCAGACATATTCTAGTATCATAGAAATTGCCAAAATGATGTATTATGAGCTTGCGCCCTGTGGAAGCACATTGTTATCCTTTCTCATGAATAGCATTCTCACATCCTATTAATTATTTTGATGTGCTCTTTAAACACTGGGGATCTGAACTTGGTATCCTTTTTGCTCAATCATTCCATTTGTTCATTCTTGGGTTGTAGTATTCCTTCATATCAACCATCAAATGATGCCTTGAGGTCTGACTTGAAGAATATCGCTTGACATATAAACTTTTCCTATAAAGGATTGAGCTGTGAAGTTTTTGTGAGCTGCTACACCGGTGCGCTCTGTTTGTGTGCCTTACCCCTGCTGTAGCCAGTGATAGTCAACTTCCTAGCACCTTGGTTTGTTTGCATGGAATATGTTTTTATTGACCAAAAACATGTGGATATTTGACCTAATAAATTTGGAAATTTTCTGTACTTCGCTCATCGTCATTAGCATTAAAATCTCACATGCCAGAGATGATATGATCCTTCTGTTTGCAAAAGAGGAAGTTATGGGACTATCATGCGTGACAGTGAGGAATACCATGAATGAATGGGACACAGTTACTGAAGTCCTTTTTAACGTTTTTAGATCTAATACAATTTTGTAGGAATAAAGCCCATTTTTTGTGATTCTGACACGTATGAATTCCGTAAGCACATTTTGCCTGTGCATCAGTGTTGCAGCAAGTGTCAGTAACCAATAGCATGAAGCATATCTCATTTAGACTGGTTGGTTAATTATTGTTTAAATCCTGCTGTGTTGCAGGGGAATGATTTGATTATATGTGATATAATCATATATAATTCTGTTGTGATAAATAACTTAGGTACTAATTTACACTTATCGATTTACTTATTGGGAAGGTAGCTAGGTTGTGGAGTAGAGACATAAACTAGATTGGTTGGGAGAAGCAAGAAGACCGGGAAAAAGCAGCTTGCGTCAGGGATAGGGACAGGGCGGTGAGGGTGGAGAAGCTATGAGATTGACTTTTGTTTAAATCTTGCTTTTCTATCTCAACATTATGCCTTCACTTTGATAGTGATAGGCCCTTACAATCTCAACTGAAACTAGATGCTAATCAAATCTTGACTAATTGGCTTCAGCCTAAAGAATTTCAACTGAAGGACAATAATAGCTAATTAGACCTAACTTTGTAGTCGTGTTGGTCTATGGCTCTGATGGCCATATCAAGCTCTTTTACTCAAGTGCCTGTTTTGAAGTTTGTGGGTTGTATATGTTATATGGATATAAATTTGGAAATATGAAACTTCTGTATGTGAAAATCAACAAAATTCTGTATCTCATCATATGTCACACATCATTGCAGAGAGGTGTTGGCGGCCCTGTGATGGATTTTGATGGAAATGTAATTGGAATGAACTTCTATGACAAGAAAGGAACCCCTTTTCTTCCAAGTTTCATTGTGTTGAAGTGTTTGCAGCATTTTAAAGACTTCAAGTATGCACTCTGATACTTATTTGCACCTTTTCACTACTGACTGCTAATAGAGCTGCAGCATTTATTCATTTTTATATTATTAGGAAATTTAATCACCTTTTGGTTTGTTGAAGTGCCACATGTTTTTTCTGATTGGTTCATATAATGAACTGTTTGTTATGCAGGAAGGTCATACGACCATTGCATGGACTGCGAGTGAAAAATCTTCATGATGCAGAGCTTACTTCACTTGAACAGAAGATACAGTGTGGACTCCCTGAGGTATATGGCGTGATCGTGGAGAAGGTATGCTTTTTTTGTCTGGTGCTTCTCTGTGATGATCATTTTTAATTTTATGTGTTTGTTTGATCTTCTATGACCATAATATTCAACATGTTTTTGTCTTTGTGTGTATGACCTGTCTGTCATGTGTCTTTTGATCTCACAAGTTATGGCTGAACCGCTGAAGTGCATTTTACATTTGGGCTCATGTTTATTATGGTTAAACAGCTTTAACTCTCTGGGAGTGTGCGTGTTGGCAGGTAGAAGATTCATATGTTGAACATTCTGAGATAAAGGTTGGGGATGTCATCACTCATGTTAATGGTGTGCCTTTCTCCAATGCGGCAGAGGTATATATCTCTTTAACCTTGTGTGTATAATTGAGTTTGAAGAAAACAAAGTGTGCTCAAGGAAAAAAAACGGAAAATGAAGAAGTGAATGTCATGTTTGACTATGCAAAATTATTTCCTTACAAAAACCAGAAAGCAATACAGCAGTTTGAACTGAAATTTCAATACAAATTTAAATCAAAATTGCTACTGTGGTCACTAATGGTTCCTGGCAGTCCTTGCATCCGGTTCCTGCTAAATTCCTTCAGTGTGCAAGTAACATGTAGCCCTAGGACTCTAGGAGACACTTGTTAGCCTCATATGCCATACTATTATCCAGTTTATCTTTGCGATGGACCAACCTAATTCTCTCTTTAAGCTGGACCAAATGCCTTTTGTCCCTAACGTTTCCAGTAAGTGCTGGTAACCGTCTCAAATTAAATCTTGGTCTGAAAACAATGCTGTTGAATAACATATGTTTATTTTACTAGCTGGGTGGCATACTTTTGGATAAATGTCGTAAGCATATGCTAGACAGACAGAAATCGAACCTTTCAGAGGACTGCAACCAGACTGCCAAAGTGATGAGCCTCAAGGTCAGTTCCTAATAATTGTGTTTTCATTTATGATTCCACTAACATTCTAACTGCAGCTGCTTGTCTGTGTATCTAACCCAGTTTCGCACGAGAACATTTAAAGGCCATAAATCTGAAGTCACAACCCAAACAATTGATGTTGACAAGTTTACTCCTAGCTCCAGCGGACTTAACAGGTAACTAGTAAAATCTTCCTCCATCCATCAATTCAATAGGTTGTATGTTGGTATAAGAAAATCTTTGAAGTTATATTTGACCACTAATTTATCCTACAAGATATTGTCCATTGCTACAAAATCAGCATAGTCTTATAAGCCCTTTGTTGATACAAATTTTGCACACTGCACGCTGCACACTGCACACTGCATATAGTTTAACTTATTGTTACTCAAAACGTGCAAAAGTTGACCCTTTTCAAACTAAAATAGTAGATATTGTTTTTTGAGCTGTTTAATATACTGTTACATTGTTAACCTACAGGTGGCCGCTTCCCAGCCCAATTATCATTAGGCGATATGCTTATGGTGAACTTATCCAGGTAGAGAGGTACATCACAGCTGATCGAGAAAAGTGATGTGCTTGTCAGTCACATGGAAGCTTTTGTGCATTACTCGTATTAGCTAAAGGATTCCATTCAAATTTCTGCCAAGCAGCAATGGGGCTTGAAAATTTGAATTGATTAGCCGTTTTAGTAGCAAGTATGACCAACCTGAGGGTCCGGTGTTCTTCTGACCACTGATGCTCTAATTATTGTACGCCTGAAGTTGCTGTGGAATATGATAAATACGGCAGCCTTTTGAGAGAGAGCGGGAGGGAATGAGGGAGCGGGAGCGGGATAGAGTGTGTATTTCAGGTGAAACGTAACAAAATCTCACGTTTTAACCCATCACCATGTCACCATAATTTCAGGTGAAAAACACGTAACAAAAACTCGTCAAAAAATGGCATATGAAATTTGTCAGATCCGCTTTGACGTGAAACTATCATGATAGGCTGGATCTTTTACATGAGATCTAATTAAAACTTTATTATAAAATATATATAAATTTTTGCTATTAAAAATTGTATTTTTTATCCTCAAATGTTGGGAAAGTGTAACATTTGTTGCTCATATTTCACTTGGTGCAAGTCAATAATCCCTTGACTATGCCGTGGTGGTTCCGGCCAGTCAGGTGCCGTTGCCGGCGTTGCGTTGTCCCCAGTCCCTACTGTCCATGGCACCATGGCTGGCAGGCTTTGTAGAAACAGTGGTCACTGATGTTTGATGAACACACGTGCAGGCGAAATGCATGCATGCAACTCAAAAAAAGGTTAACGCGGACCTCCATGGAAATAAACCTCTACATTGCGTTTTCTTTTTTTGCGGGTACATTGCGTATTTGTGTAGGAGAAAAATGTTTCATACTGCTTAGAATAGAATAATTGAACCAAACAATTAATCATTCTACATCCGAAAGGGAGGACTGCTTTAATCTCCGATGACGACGTAGACGCGGGATGGTATCTGGAAACGGTATGTGAGGAATGAATGTATGATGCATTTGGGTGTGGGATGTTCTTCATCCTCCGTTTGGAGTGTGCTCGGTTCATCGGGTTTGCAGCTTTCTTCCGGGTACCATTTTTTTATTGTCTTGATAAGCACATTGATGCGGTCTAATAGGCGGTCTCATGTATTGACATATAATTTTGAATTGATTCAACAGGTAACCCGTACAATGAGGTATCTTATAAGTTGTCTGGTAGAGCTATATAATTTCTAAATTTATGTATAAGAAAAAAAATATTATAAGTTGCATGGCAACAACTCGTACAATAGTTGTTGAGTTGTCTAATTGAGGTGGTTGTTTCGTGCAACAACCTTTTTTCTCTTTTTGCTCTCTCTTTCTCACATCATAAAAAAATCATACATAATACTACATGAGATAATTTATGTATAAGAAAAAAAATATTATAAGTTGCATGGCAACAACTCGTACAATAGTTGTTGAGTTGTCTAATGAGGTGGTTGTTTCGCCCATAAAGTGGTTGTTTCGTGCAACAACCTTTTTTTCTCCTTTTGCTCTCTCTTTCTCACATCATAAAAAAAATCATACATAGGGGGTGTTTCAATCCATTAGCTATTTTTTAGCCCACCTTTTTTTTTAGCCTAAATAGCTCAAATAGCAACCAAACAAAGGGGCTATTTTAGAGCTATTTGCAACTAGCTCACCCAAAATAATTATCCCCAAAATACATGCTAATTGGGCTATTTTTTCTAAGGGCAAGGGGGAGAGAGGGGTAAGAGAGAGGGGTAAGGTCACAAATAGCTCAAATAGCCCTAAGATCAAAACAACTCAAGGGCTATTTCATTATAAAGTTATTTTCTTAAGCTAAACTTTAGCTCTCAAAATAGCTCTAGGCTATTTCTCCAAACACGCCCATAATACTACATGAGATAATTTATGAAACCGCTGATGTATGACAATATACTTGCTCTGTACAGGTGCTGGGTTCAGGGCGTTGGCTCTTGCGGGAGGACTAAAGGTTGGTCTCGACGTCTCGTGGTTACCGGACTTGAAGAAGGTAAGTATAGGACTTATAAATCGAAGCTGTGTAATTTGTCTTTCTATCAGGGTCCTACATGAAAAAAGGATGTACTGTGCCACAATACTAATATAATCCAGTCCTTTCCGAAAAATAAAACAATAATACGTTACAAATCAGCTACAGCAATCAGCTAACAATCCACCCACTATACTACAGCAATCAGCAAACAGCCCCGGGGGCCGGGGCGAGGGAATTTTTTTTAACCAACCTCTAAATTTGCTCCAATGAAAAATCAAACCTAGATCTACTAGTGCGACCATAACTCAACCCCTCTAACCAACTGGGGCAGACTAGATGGAAGCATCATATGACCAATAAAATCGGTCGGGAAGAGCTAAGAGAAAAAAGTTAGGGCGATCTAGTTTATTTTTCTTTTTGGGTATGAAACCAAGAAAGGGAAGGATCGCGATAGATACCTCGTCTTTCTTTTTGACCAAGGCGATTTAGGATTTGATTGAAACTCTTCCCTATTAAAAGATGGAGGTCGGGGAGTCTGCTTCCGCCCAAAGGGAAGAGAAAAAGCGGGTACTCATTCTTTTCCTCCTTGCCAGGGGAAGTTCTGTTAAGGGTGTGGAGCAGCCGAAAGGGCCCCATACGTCAAAGCCAGATAAAGAATCTCCAACAAGATTCGAAATTGGATCGTTCAAGTCCAAAGGATAGAGAAGAAATCCTATCCATCATGGTCACCAGAATATTTTTCATCGAGACAAAACGTCGCTAACGCCGTAATATTGGAATATTGGGACTACTACCGCGAGCGGGAAAAAAAGAAAAACCTTCTGTCGACTAGAGTTTGATGTCGATTTATCCACACTTCCATGACTTCTAGAGGAAAGCTAACCGCTTGCCGGGCCGGGAGCCGTATGAGCGGTAACGTCCACGTACGGCTCCGTGAGAAGGTGGACGGAAATGGCCTTGTTGTACCTCACTCCCGTCTTCAATGGGGTCTCGCTCTTTTTTTTTGGGAGAGTATGCCAATATGATCTTAATGAGGTGCGGGGCTTTGCATCCGACATTCGTTGGGCTTTCCTCTCGCGGGAGCCTGCGTCCCGGCCTTTTTGTGCAATAAACCCCTCCGGCCGAAGACTAGTGATAGGTGGTCCCGCGGAGCTTTCGGAGAAGGGTAGCCTAGTGTGTAAGCACAAAGCAATGAACCGCGGCGAACCCTCGGACGATCTTTTGCTCAAAACACAAAGTCTTGATTCGATCCACCAACGAGCTCCCGGTTTAATGGAATGATCGGCTTAGGCTAGGATGCTTTTTCTTGGTGGTAACTAGTACGTATGGGGGCCACTTCCCGAGTTTAAGGGGCATTTGCGGGTCCAGCGGCGGGGAAGAAGACGACTTTTAAGGTCTCTCGCCTTTGCGTGAGGACAGCCCTTTCCTTTTTACTTGCTCCTACGGTGGTGATGGCTCACCCGACCTCGGATTTTCTCCTTCTCATAAGTTGTTTTGTTGGGTTGGTGTAGGAGGTCAATCTCATTGGTGCTATATTATGGTTTTATTTACTAGTAGTCCAAGGTCGGCAATTTTCATTTCTATGTGAGAAAGCTAAACTAACGGAGTAACATGACCGAGTAACACAACCGGCACCGCATTTGAATCTAAGACCATGCCATGGATTGGAGATTTTTATAGAATTCTTTAACGAATACGCGCCGCAGCTAACGAACTCCTAGCCTATGAAGTGGAAAACTAGTCACTAGATGTGGAGGAACATGTTTCGACGGGGGAGAGCTCTTATTTATTAGTATAGCTAAGGGCTAAAGACTATAGGCCTACTCGTTTCATACTTTCTCGAAGCGAAGCGCCCTGGTCAACGGATTATTATGGTAAACCGGCGGATTTTCGGTCTACAAGATCTTTTCGATAACCTTTTTGGAGCGAGAGGGGCGTGTGCCTATTATTAAGTTGACCCATGATCCGACCCGGAATCGAAGAATTCCCTTCATAGATTGGCGCTCTCCGGGCCCTATTCTCAAGAATATCATTTCTCACAAGAATAGCAAGAATGAAGTAGCTTAGGCAAACCCGCATCGTCCGGCCCGAGGCGTCTCGCTCCGACTCAACTTCGTAAAGAGGAACGACGTTCTTAGGCCCGTTGAGTCAACATAATAGTGGTCTCCTACTTCCCCGACCTTGTTTTCTTCTTTCTTTACTATTTCTTTATGAATTAGAGTGCGTCTCCGGGGACGAGCCCGCTGATCTAACCGATTCATTGGTTGATTGGGAATCTAATTCTACGAGAGAAAGTGTGGTTCGGTCACCGCCGACATAGAAGTTTTGAAAAAGAGAGGGTAGCGACGAACATCCGTAATAAAACTAGTGAATTACTAGCGAATTTCCAAATAGAATAGTGCATCCACGTCGGCATCTCTGTTTGTCATTTCTAGATTGACTCGGTCCACTCTCGTTCGGGGAGACCGAGAGACGACCTTGTTATCTGCCGTTCTCGTCAAATGAGCTTGAGAGCCACGCTTTCTTGAGCGGATGGCATAAAGCGTCCCCGGCGGGCCTCATCCGATGGACTATCGCCTTCACGCTTCTTGGTACCGGCACATCTTTTATGTACGACTTCGTCCCGTAACATGTTCCTTGTCATTTTGAATGAATTTCACCGGAGCCCGTTGGATCTTCACCAAGACGTGTTTAATTCCATATCTCAAATTCTATACTATAATAGTTACTAGAGCTCCTGGAGCAATGTTTTGATGATTTTCAAAAGAATGAAGTGAGAATAAAATCAAAGGAAACACGCGCCATATACTTACTTTTAGGTGTCCAAAGCTATAGCCGACCCCGTTCTCTCCGAAAGAAAGCGCTAAGAAGCTCGGATTCGCCGGTGAAAAAGACGAGGATTGTTCCTTCTTTACTAAACAAGAATCGCATCCCGCTCTTCTTCTTCCTAACGGATCCGTTTACCCCGAGCTTGTTTGGCAAACCCTATCTTTCATTGATCATCTTCGGTCCTAGCAAGAACTTCTTACTTCCCGATGCCAACTTCCTAGCTTTTCTCTTAGCCCACCGCTCGTACTTCGTAGTTGGTTTGGCCGGAGGGATCTCCTTTTCTTATGTAAATATAGAGGACGACACTCTTGTGACACAAGCAAGATCCGCCGATTCCGTACATCAATACGGTTCAACCAAGTCCGCTCTTCGAGGCAGCTTTCTCGTATCATTGATAGTGACGGGTGTGGCCAAACACTAGGAATACCAGTTCCTTGTTTGACAACCCAATCCTAGCTTTCCCATATTTAGGAATTACGCCCATGTTCGGAAACTAGAATATGTCTTTTTTCTTTGGCAGGTGACACGGACGATGACAAATGAATTTATTTCATTTTAGCTACAATTCCAGTATTTCATCAACCATATATGTTAATTCTCATGTGGGTAGCGCCTCCTTCCCATGGAACCCGAATTGGCTGAAAATGGGTTTAGAAACTAAAAACACACACATGTGGATGGAGATATTGAGCGATACAAGGTTGCTAAGGGCGGCGCATCAACTCAACTTATAGATCGGAATTTATTTTAATGAGAAATTCAGTCCGTTATCAAACCGCTTACCATTCGGGCGGATATTCTAAGCAGGCTTATCTCTGGCTATCTCTCTTGGTTGATTAATTAAGCAACTTTATATACAAAATGCTTTTCTACATGCCTTGATGAGCAGCTTTATATGCAGCAAGCCCTCCGGTTCATTGACCCTACTCGTCCGTCTTATGTGTGCAAGCTCCTCAAGTCTCTCTATGGGTTGAAGCAAGCGTCTAAGGCCGGGTTAAAAAAGCGGAGTGACTTACTTAAGCGGTACGGATTCTCAGCCTCAAAAGAAGATTAATCCCCGCCCTATTATAGAAGTTCGGCGGGGAAAGTCACTCTATATATGCTTGTATATGTTTATGATATCATCCTCGCCGGCAACTCTCCCGATGTCATTTCTTCATGGATGGCTGCTTGACAACATTTTCAATCAAGGACCGCTTGACGGATGAATAAGTATCCGAACATGGCTAAAATTCCACCCACATCCCCGGGCCGGGATCTCTAAGTCGAGTCCGTTTCCAATAGAGCTTTCCCAAATTGGTATATCCTTTATTTGTATATATCTCGTTCAAGGTAGGAGATTGCCCGTTCTATGGTCTTCGAGAAGTAGCGGCAATTTCATAAGCTTAGAATGCTACCTTAACTTGTGTTCATGCAAGCGCTACTCCGAAGGTTCACTCGGTTGTCATCATAGGATTGAAGGGTTAAGCCAATTATCCGGTTTGCTTCATTTTGATTCCCGGTCTATTTCATACCACCATCCTTCCTTCATATCTACTTATGGTAAGGGCATGCATCTTGCAATTTATGCTTATAGTGATTGTTCGTACGAGCGAAGGAGCGAGCATGCTTTACCCTTAAGTGAAGTTGACATTCACGGGTCTTGTGGGAACTCCTTCCGTTCGGTAGCCATAGTCACTCATTGCCAGAACTACTACTAAATGCCAATGCTAGTGCTAAGCTTCAAGTACTACTCAGTAATCTTATGCATAGGAAATCCTATCTATATAGATAGTGGTTTCGTTATCCTCAAGTCACTCCTCTTTCCTACTTTCGTTAGACTTCTATCGGGTAGCTGCTTACACCTACTTTCCTATTATCTATTGCTGCTACTCCCTATGTTTCCTATTTTTGCGGCTACCTCCCTAGTGAGTGAGTCCTCCCACCCAAGCTAGAAACCTATACCCAAGTTAACTCCTTTCTACTATTTGTTTTCGTTCTTATACTGATTGCTGTTTTTCACTGTCTCCTATTCATGCTTAGCGCCACGGGTATCCTTTGAAACTAGGCCCGGCTATCAATAGTTGGATATGAAGTAAGTGAAGAGCGAAGTCATTAAGAAAGAAAAAAGGGTTTCTAATATTTCAGTGAATAAGCCTGAAAGAAATTGCACTTGTTGAGATGGGACAGGTCAATTTTCACTTTCTTTGAACCCGCAAATTTGCAATTTTGGATTCTTCATACTGGCATGCCGGACTTGAATTATGCTTAATTAGCACTCATCGAGTTTGAGCTTTCTTGAAGTTTCAATATGTGCAGTTCAGGCTTGAGACTCGACAAGAGTCAACGTGAACGAAAGAAAAACAAAGCCCATTACTCGATTAGGGAGAGGTTATAAGCCACTGCTCTATTCCCGATTCAAAAGCCATAGAGGACTACGTTTTATAGACGTACGAATCCAACGAGCGAAAGCTATGATACCATTAGGAACAGCAGCCCCATTTGATTCAGGTCCATCTTTGCCAGCCCTACCTAGTCAGAGGGATAGCTTTCTCAATCTATTGATTGACAACCAGGATGCTTGGACAACTTCTATTCCATTCCTAACCGTGGCTTTATAATAGTAAAGAAGAACCCTATGCCGCCTATTTGGAGCGATGGGGATATATTCTCAAACTCGAACTTCAGCGGATGCAGATGGAGGAATACAAGAACGTAGATGAAGACAGGAATGTAGAGACGGTTGATTTTCAGATGCAGGTATCGGGTAGTTCGACATGCTTTCCTCTCCTTGCTTGGTCTCTACTTGTTAGTTGTTCTTTGGCTCCATATTCTTCCCCTCGCTTCTTTGGATTTCTTCCAGGTGAATATGCATATTATCTACGATAGTGTGATTGCTTCTTGGCTGGTCCACCTCATTGTTCTGGGATGGAATTTCTTTAGTCAGTGGTTGGCTGTTATCAATGCCCAGAAGAACTCCCCTGAATAGGCCTCGTTTGGGTAAGAAGGACTCTCGTTCCTCTTGCTAGTTCGACATTCCTTCTACTAGAGTTCCACTTGGTAGTTCGCTGAATTAGCTATCGGTTGGCTAGCTTCAAACAACTGGACAAGCTCAATAAGTGGGTTTAGAATCTGGTGAACAAGAAACGGGTTGCGAGCTGGGGGGGCAAAAAGGGAATCCTCCAAAGGAACAGGGTGAAGTAGCAGACTTCTTTCTCTCCTAGCTGATTGGGAACTAAATCAACCTTCAGGGATACTTACAAGCTCAATAAGTTTATGTAGTCAATCAATCAGTTATTCGTTCCTCAACGCTTCATTGTCATTACGCTCTGCTTTTGGAATATCCATTCCTTGGGCTCGCCCTCTGGAGAGTTCTTCTATTTTTCCAGCTTTGGGTAGTTCAACATGTGCTGGGCTGCTTTACCTGGAACAAGCGAGGAGGGTCTGAGGGGGAGCAATTCCATACTTGATTACCTAATTGGGTGGGAACGAACTGACTTCTTTGAAAAGTCTTTGTTAGGCAGGCGAACTAATTAATTAAGTGGAACAATGTGTATAAGGAGTCATCGTCTATCAAGACGCCAATTCATGTGAAGAAGATAATACAGAACGCTAGGGGCCGACCATACCTCCTCGGTCTATGTTGATTGAGATCCTTTTCCTGCTTAGGTCGTAGGTGAAATACTATACTTTCAGACTCCTGACTGTGAGCAGTGGATTTATCTATTTTGTGTGGCTCTCTGATGTTATCCAACCACCAGGACCTTTTCTCGGGCTAAGGCTGGTCATGTAGCAATGTTGTAAACTTTCAAGATCTCCCCTGCCAGACAGTTAGAACTCTTCCATTGTCAGTGGGGACCTTCTTAGCTAACAGGCCGGTATAAATAACTAAACCGAGCCTCTTCAGGTCTGGATGGCATTGTGTGCAGAGGGCAGGTCTACGGGGAGTCTTAAAGAAAAGTCTACTTTGCTAGATATGCAGATGACCTTCTCATAGGTATACTGATAAGAGGAGTTGGAGTGCGCTGCTGCCCGCCATGGAGTTGTTTACCCACTTACTGCGTATGAATGAATACCGCTAGAATTCATATTCTCTCTATCTAAGTAGGTTATGTAATGTTGTGCTACGAAGCCCCGCTCCCATCATGATACGTGATCCATCATCTACCCGGTCTTTCTCCCTTTCGCTGTGCGGCGCAGTGGTACGTTTGAATCGGACGCGCCTGCCTGCCTGATTTGACTGCTAATTTCGTAGGTAATATTTGCTGTCGTGTCAGGAACAATTAATGTATCCATGTGGCTGTTTGCCGGATCGAGATAATGACAATCATGTCTGATTGCTACGTATACCTTTAATCCCGCTTTCAGGTTCCTAAGGTGAAAAAACACTTAAAGCGGGAAGGTAATCACGCTAAACCGACTGTGACGCTAGCTCCGTGCCGTAGAATTCTTTCTATGAAAAGGCAATTGTCGTTGCGTTGATACCACTTCTGAAAATATTTCGATGTGGTTAGGTTAGTTCCGCTATTCAAAATAAGTCGAGTAGGATAATATTATCCTCTTTGTCGGAAAAAGAAGTGGATTTGCCTGGGAAAGAAAGATCAGGGGAAGAAGCGGGGTAGAGGAATTGGTCGACTCATCAGGCTCATGACCTGAAGACTGCAGGTTCGAATCCTGTCCCCGCCTAATCACGTCAGATACTTGTACGAGTCCTGATCACCTGGGTCAAAGAATCTATGTTCAAGTCGCCTGCCTAACAAATAGACGACTGCGTACTGTAGTTTTTCTGTTCCGTTGGTCCGATCCTACCATGGAAAGTGTTGCTGTGTCAAATCGAGATTGTGTGGGTTCACGCACCTTGCTTTCAAAGGAAAAGGTGTCCTTTCTCGGAGAATAGATCTATATATAGATAGGTTGGTACTTTGACGGGGTGATCAATGCGGATGCAGCTTTTATTCCTATCCAAATTGACAATTGAAAAAGAAAGGGAAATCCCTTGCCTGAGCACCGACTTTCGGTTCCAGAACCTGAGCGGAACTTTGCTTTCTGTCTTGTGAGCTCCTTTCGGCTTTCAAGCAAAGGGATATCGCCAAGCAAGATGTTTTCTTTGTGGAGAAGAAGAAGCTTGTCTTGACCAATAGCCCTCTCTTGTCTTTCAAGCTTACCTTCGTCTGTAATATTCGATACCACTGAATGGGGAAGTGCGCCTGTAGGCCTATTCAGTAAGTTTTCTTTCATTTACTGGTATTGTGAAAAAAAAAGCAAGTAGACCATACTCTTTGATTTTTCTTAAGAAGGCTAGTTTTATCTCTTATCCCTATTTATTTTATTAATGAAAGTCTGTTCCCTAAGGAAGTGAAGGATCGCGGAAGTCTTTAGCCACCTATTTCATCAAAGCCCCTTACCCTTGCTTCTTTCCCTTTAAACTCTTTGGTACACGCTTTATCGAGACTAGGATTTCTGTCTTACTGTCTGCCGGGTGAAACCTATACTCTTTGACCTACCCCAACAAGCATTTTAGGCGAATTCTTGTCCTTTCTACTCAAGGAAATTGACAGCTAGGATCCTAATTTGATCGATCGCTCAGCCAGTATCTTACATTCTCTCTTCACCAGACAGATAGACAAATAGGCAATCCGATAGAAAGATTATGGCTTCCTTACTATCAGCAAGCTCCCACAGGCGATGAACTGCTTCCGACTTCTTCTTCGCTCTTCTCTTTCCTAAAGAAAGTGAATTCAAATCTACGTGAATCACGAAAGAAGCAAAGCCGTAACTCGCTTCCGCCGGCATGAAAAGGTTTCTTTTTTCTAGAAATAGCACAATCCACTCTATAAGGGCAATGCGCATTAAATTACGTCGGCTGTCAAGGCTTTTTCCGCTTTTCACTAAATAGTCCTCCCTTGCTATTATTGCCACTCTATATAGCGTCCGTAGTATCCCTACGTAGGCTTCTATCTATGATAGCTGTCCTTGCTTTAGTTGGCAAGCAGGTGGGAAAACTAACTGGTGAACTTGCTGAACATGCTCAAACTGATCAACATCAAGTTTCAAGTGTAGTTGAGATATTACTCGCGAGAAGGAAGATAAGATCTAACCTCTCTACTTGACACCTCAGAACCAACTTCATTCCTTGCTAAAACAGGAACTAGAGCTGAAAGTACTAAAGCTTCAAACTCCTGGGCGAGCCTTCGGCAAAAGAGCTGGACAAAAAGCTGGTCAAAAAGCCTTTAAAGCTTTTTCTCGACTTTGAGTCTGGGCGATAAAGTGGAAAGAAGCAAGTGATAGAAATGAATCCATTTGTCCTTCCCAACCATCTAATTCCGAGCCTGGTGATAGCTTACTTGCCTATTATAGCTGTCTGTAGCTTTCTCTTGTGCTTATCCGCTAGCTTCCAAGGACCATTTCATCTGGTCCTTATGATCAGTGAGGTTACATTTGTAGTAGCAATCAAATCGTGCAACTGAACCCTCTCAAAATACCAGTAAGTTTTCGTCTAAAAGAAATCCGAAAATCTCTATTCTTAAAAGCTTCCACGACAGAAGGGAGGAAAGCATTCTGGCAAGTATCAGGAGCGAGATTGGACTATGAAGAAAACCGAGTGCAGACCACCGATCTATTATCATGTTTGACACGAGTGGGGAAGTGCTTCCCCGTGATTGGTTAGGAAATGACTGGCAAGAAAGATGTCAAATAGATAATGGACTTTTTAGTAAGAATGCCTTTTTGGCTTAGCTTACCCACCAGTTGACATGACCTAAGCCTTTGGAAGAGCAGGAAGAAATAGCCATTGAAGTTTCTTTTGGTCTTAAAAGGAAAGCAATCAATTCGATTCGTGGGTGGAGGGTACGTAGGAAAGTCTTAGTCGAATAGAGGTGTCCAGCAGCTTGTCCGGTTCGACGGCTAAAGTAAAACAACGGTAAACAGCTAAAACACCGGCCGGAGTCTTTCAATTAAACGGCTAAGCGCACGCCTGAAACTGCAACTTCAATCTAACAATTCCAGATCTCAACTCTGCTTTGTATCATAGCAAAGATTTGACATGTTCAGATAAGTAAGTTTCTCTCGCGAAATGTTGGCTATAGAACTGCCCATCCCAACTACTTAACAAAAACCTTTACCGACTGAAATTCTTTCCTACTCTTTGACTGAACTGAACACACCAGAACTTGATACTTGAGATATCTCTACATACCACACTTGAAAAGCAAATACTGAACAATACAATACTTATGCTCACTACACTCTTGGTCATGAAGTACCAGCTCCTCTGAGACAACAGAAGTAGAAGCTACCGGATTCACGCCCGCTAAGCTCTTCTTCTTTAGATCCTGAAAAAACGAAAATAAGTAAGAAGGAGCAGTAGTAGTAGGAAGACTTAAGTGACTTCGTTCATTTACGTTGAGATAGACGAGTAACTACTTTTTTCTATTTTTCAGGATCCACGGTCACCGCGGAGGACAGCCATCACGATGAGCGATTGCCTGGGTAGACACAGAAAGAAGGGTCCGTAATGGCGAATTGCCTCCGAGGTTCATCATCCGTGATGATGGTGAAGGATCATGACGTTCAGATTATCGATCACAAATACCGAATCCTGAATTGTAATTTCCGAGTTATTTTACACAATGAATTTACAAGCAGATGAGTTTGCAAGCTAGTAATAAGGTTTGAGTTGCCGTGGTTGAGCTGTCGTTTCATTTGTTTTTAATAGCTCCCATAAGACTCAAAACATGATGATGCTGTTCACTCTTATCTTCTCTCTTTCGTATCTATAGCTTTAGCTGCCCAAGGGAGTTCCAAAGTAAGGTAGATGCTTTAATTAAGGTAGAAGTGAAGCTGGCTATTAAGTATTCGTTTCCTACGCACTAATAGGAGTAATAAGTTTGAAGCCCAGCTAGAAGTTTCCTATCTTTAGTAGCCTGGCATAAGATTGTAAGTAAGCTCACCGGTTTCAAACAAAAAGCTAAGGGAACAAAGTATGCAAATCAGCTTGGCGAGTATTACCAAGCAAGTAAGTAAGGAATAAGGGTTCGAGTCGCTTATAAGTCAGCTAGTCGTATCTCTGGTATTGAGCTGTCCTATCAATCGGCCATGTTGTATATTGCCGATTACCACCAAAAGTCAGAATAGCTCCTTTAAGCGCAGTAAGAAGAAGTGAGTAACTCCTTATGAGCCCGCTCGGTAGTTTCTACTGTTTGAAAAGGTAGCGAGCCTGAAATAAGAATAAATAAAAGCTGTGATTTAGGTTGTCGTTGGCGTATCGCCTTGTTAATTATCCCTCTAGGCTAGAGTCTTTTACCAAGCAGTAAGTGAATTAGCAGATTGAAGTGAAGTAGGAAGATTCAAAGTCGGTGATAAGCTTTCAAGAGCTGCTGTCGTACCCAAGTGCTTTTAGTTCTCGGTATCAGCTCTCCGGTTCCGGTTTCGAGTAGGTTTCGTCTCGAGAGTATGGAGCTGTCATATCTACTGTTTTACCAGCTCACAAATAAGATTTTAAGTACAAAATAAGAATAGCGATCGGGTATTCGGTTCCGTAGTAGCTGTTAATTATCTCTGTCACCTAGAAAAATTCCACTCTGAAATAAGAATAGCTGGCTTGCCTAGTAGTTGACGTATCGGCTATTGCTGTTTCGGAGCTATAGGCTTTTCCTTCTACTTAGAAGTTTGTATGCCGTTTAGAAGCTTTCAAGCCCGACATCAGATTCTCAGTCAGCTAGACCAGCTAGAGGAGTCAAAGTACGAGATAAGAATTCCACTCCTGTAAGCCGACTAGTAGGCATGTTACGAACCACAAAGATAGTATCGAAACTCTTATTCAGTTGTTTGCATCCCAGCTATGAGAAGGAGTTAAGTTAGAAAGTAAGCTACAATTCTTGCTAGCCAGTTAGCTGCTTAAGAGGAAGTGTAGTTGTATCAGTAGCTGTCGGTTAGAAAGTAGTAGGCTCGCTTAGCTCGTAATCAAAGCTACCGGAATACCAATAAGCAGACGAGTCGTATCTGTAGTTTGAGTACGCATATGTTGTGTATTGCCTATTATAAATCCCAGCTAGAAGAATCCCTGCTAGCCTAGCAGACTTACAGTAACAACTAAGGTTTGAGAGCATAAGAAAAAGAAAAGAAGGATTCTTGCGTTGAGCGGAGAGCGCTTGGGGAAGTATCGTGCTACCTGGCGAATGGGGAGCACAAGACCTAGGTCGAAGAAGTGTAACGCCCGCGTTTTTTAGCTCTAAATAAATCACCTATTAAATCATGCGTATTTTCAAAACTGACCCGCCGAGCTCAAAACCTAGCCACTGTTTTACCTCTCCCTTTCTCTCTCTCTCTCTCTCTCTCTCTCTTTCCCCGACGCGCGTGCCGTGATTTCCGCCGGCACCGCACCTCGGTCACGCCCCGCGCACCTTCCCAACGCCGCGGTCGGCCACCGGCCGGGAATCCCGCCGCGGTCCCGCCGGCCGGTCCGCCTCACCGTCACCGCCGGCCCGAAAATCACGCCGACGCCCGAGAATTTGGAAAAAAAACCTCACAAAACCCTTCCCCTATTTTCCTAACAAATTTCTCTAATCTTTTAAAACTTTTCTCAATTTCTTTTCCCCTCTTTTCCCATTTTTTCTTTCCTTTTCTTTTCTTTTTCCCCTTTTTTCTTTTTTTTCTTTTCTTTTTTCTCCCCCTTCTTTCTTCTCTCTCCTTCCTTTCCTCCCTCCTTCCTCCCGCGGCCGGCCCCCGCGCCGGACGCCCGCGCGCGCGCGGTGCGCCGGTTGACCCCGGGCCCGCGCGCGCCGCGCCGACCACGCCACCCCCCTTCGGCCACGCCACCGTGCCGCCCACCCTCCGCGCCGCGCGCGGGGCGGCCCCGCGACGCGACCCGTCGCCCGCCACCACCGCGCCCCCCCGCCGCCGGCAGCCGTCGACCCCCCCCCCCCGCACACGCCGAACCGCCCCCTCGCCGGCAAGAGTTGACCCGCCGCCGCCGCCCGAGCAATCTTGTCACCGGTCGCCGCCTCGCGAAGGTGCTCGAGCTCGCCGGAGTCGACCTCGCCGAGCACCGGTGTGCACGAAAAATCCTTCCCGAACCGACCTCACTCCGGCTATAAATAGCCCCGCCCCCGTCCTCGCCGCACCACCAAGCCACCGCAACCCTCCATTGCTTCGCCGCACAACCACACCGAGCCACCACCGTAGGCCAACACCACCGGTCCGCCGCCGCCGCCGATCCGCCTCCACACCGCGTCCTAGCCCAAGGTGAGTAGGGGAGGAGGATTTCCCCCGTCGCCCTCTCGCCTCTCCCCCCCCTCTCGCCGGCCGCGGCCGTGGCCGGGAGGCCGGCGAGCCGCCGCCGCCGAGCCGCCCCCGCCTCCGGCCGGCCGCGAGCCGTGGAAGAAGGAGATGGCAAATTGCCAAGAACCCCCCCCCGTTTTTCCTCTATTGCCTCAAGACCGAGCCTCCCTTCTTATTTCCCTTCCTTTTTCCAAGTAGGTCCCCGAGTTAAGGGTTAATCAAGAGTTAAACACTATTATACCCTAGGATAAACTACAAAATGACCCTAACTTAGTTTAGGTTAGCATAAACACCCTTTTTACTATTAATAAAAATTACCGGTAAGGTCCTTAATATCTATACCCCCTAACCTAGCCCTTCTCATAACCGCCTTTCCTTCTCGGTTAATACCAAACCCTACCGCATCTATATATACCCCTCCTCCGCTCACTTCCCACTCCCCGAGAGCTCGGCGGAGACATGTGTGCTAATACTACTTGTTTGCTTGTGTGTGTGTGTACGCCTTAGCCGACGGAGTAGACGGAGTAAGGTACCCCGAGCCGGAGGTCGGAGCCGACTACCGCGAGCGGGAGCCCGAGGTCCCGACGCCGAGCCGCACTCCCCGAAGATTTCGAAGACGGCAAGTTCAACCTTCCCCTTTGATGCATGCTTCGTCCTAGTTTTAAAAATATATCCTATACCCGTTTTATAAATTGCACATTGTTTTACTGCAAAACATGGTAGGATAGCCACCCTTGATTGCTATGTTTGAACCTTGTTTTGGCCTAAATGAGTGCTTTAAAAATGTGTGAGTGCTTTCAAAATGTGTGAGTGCTTTAAAAACAAAGAGGGGGATATGTTTGGAAAATGAGTAAAGTACTGGGTAGACGGGATGGACGTGTGTGTCAGGAGTATGGGTGAGCTCGTACCTGTGTGGTTGAGCGTGTTGGGAGTTGTCCATCTTGTCGGTTAAGGACCGGGTTGCGTGACATCTCACCTGACCCAAATCATCGTACAACCACTCGACCGTTGTATGTGGCAACGGCTTAGCATAAACCCCACTAGTTAATCTACTTGCCATCGGTGTGCGGGGCGAGCGGCGGGAGACCAAGGAGTAGGGGTACGCTCCGTGTGAGGTACGCCCTGGTTATGTGGGATAACCCCTTGGTTGCTTCCGTGGTGGCTCGTAGTGTTAGCTAAGGTGGGTAATGGCTTTGATAGGATCCGTACTGGCACTGAGGTGTCCATGTGACGGTACCCTACTTGTGGGTAAAGATGTACAACCTCTGCGAGTGTCAAACCTATTCGAATAGCCGTGTCCACGGTATTGGACGAGTCACGGTGTGGTCACAAAAACTAGTGTTTGGGATGGGATGTTTTCTCGGCGTGAGTTGTTTTCTCGGGTGAAGAGTGTGGGCGTGTGCACGGGCTACGACGGACGGGAAGTCCGGTAGTTCCACAGTGGTTTTCCTAAAGCAGTTGAGTTACTTGGGTTATGAAAATGATTTGCGAAAACCTTTTTGAAAAGAACCCCTGCATGTGTAAGTTTGCTAAATAAACCTTAACCTGATCCTTGTTATACTTATGCATGGTTCTGCTTATAAGCCCCTCCGTGGGTGGGGTTGAGTTTGCTGAGTACGTATGTGCTCACCCTTGTTTTACTAACTATTTTACAGAGGAGGATCCCGATTACATTCCCGAAGACGTTGAGTAGGTCACTGCCCTACACCCAACCGTGCCTGTGTACCGTGGCCCTACCTAAAGCTTCCATGGTGTGGTACTGCGAGGAGGCTATGGAAGCCTTTGCTATCGTAGTGTGGTCGCTAGCGTTTGTGTTGTTCATTGTAGCGTTGGCATTACCGTGCCCTTTCGTAACCTAATGTAAAAGACGATTCCACCGTTGTAATAAATGTGTTACCAGCCTCCTGGGACTGGTATTTGTGTCACATTTAGTCACCTCTGATGAGGGGACGCTTCAGGTGGTATCAGAGCCGTAGGTTGGCCGTAGGACATGACCCCTAGGATACGAGACCTCCTCTGGCCCTCTCTAACCTTTCCTTTGCTAAACTCACCTTTTTCCAAATCCTTACCTTGATTCTTGCCTGTTTCCAGATGCCTAACCCCGAGTGGAACGGAGGAATTTGCCCCGTCCAGCCCCGGCCTCTCTAACCCGTTGCTACTCAGCCTAGAGCGCGTCGGAGTAAGGGATCCGCCAGAGTTCGTCTACCGGGAGTACGAACGCTTCGGCACCCTTCGATGTAAGCTGCTGATCTTCGTAGGAAGGAGCACGCTTTACCCCGACATAGAGCCATGGTTCGTCTCAGCCACCGGTTTTCGCTTTGCCGACACCTACCCCAAGGTCGCTCGGAAGGCCTCGCGACGCCTACGAGTGGTTTATAGACAGCACCTCCGAAGGACTCCAATGGGATTCTTTCCACCCTCCGGAGGAAGAGGACGCTCGTGGATTGATCGCATGAGAGGTCTAGAACGAGAAGAAGAAGACTTAGAAGAGGCAGTTTCCCACCTATCCACATACCTCAGAGGCCTAGACCACCTTTATCAGGAGCAAGCCCAGCAACTGAAGCAGCAGATCGACAGAGCGGAAAGAGCAAACGAGAGGATAGAACTAGAAAGGGTAAAGACAACCATAGCGAGAAGTTGAACGACACAACATGGCGCAAGACTACCTCGGGGAAAAAGAACGTTCGGAGAAGTTTTGGGATGAGCTCCAAAAGGAACGTAGAAGGCGAAGAAGAGAAGCCGACTTGGATGAAGAAGAACCCGAAGAAACCCACCGGGACAAAGGGACCCGGACGAAGATGAGATACCTGGAGCAAGATCTCCCACTAAAGAAGCGCCGTATCCGGCTAGAGGAAGAGTCACCATGAGGAAAAGACTAGGGTTTAGGCTAGAGGCCGAGTCCTAGTAATAATAAGTGTACCCCCGAAGGATGTACCCCAACCTTCCTACTAAATAAAGTTATCCATCTTTTGTACCCCACCACAACTTGTTCAACCCTATCTTTGTTTCGGATGGCGGAAGATGGATGGACCCAAGGCGTGTGCCGGGAGGAGCCCGGTTTTGCTCGCCTCGCTCATCCACTCCCCGGAGCGCCTCGGTATCACCGAGCGCCCTAGGTACTACAGCGAGAGTACGAGCAACTCGGCACTCTTCGCCGTAGAGTGGTCCTCTCCGTCGCTAGAAGCAACCGCCACACCAACATCGAGCCGTGGCGCGTGACCGCCACGGGGTTCCGACACCGGGATACCTATCCCTTGGCCCTCGAAAAAGCCCTCCGCTACCCGTGCCGAATCTACGAAGAGCACCTCGTCCCCACACCGATGAGGTACTTCCCTCCCGCCATCGGGACCCCGGTTTGGCGGGCCCGCATGAGGAACTTGGAGCGACGCCGCCACCAAGAAGACCTCGCTATACCACATAGTCGCCTACCTTGTCTCCCCGGACAAGCTCTTTGATGACCGGAGCCGGACACTTGAGGGAACGGATCGGCGGCCGAGCAAGTCGAAGTCACGGTGCGGATGCACCAAGTCCGAGTGGCTCAAGCTGAAGCGAGGACCGCCGCAGCCATAAGCAGTGAAGCCGTTGCCCAGGAAAGCCTCAGAAGGATCCAGGACCAACGCATGCAAGAATGGACCCATGGCGGAACGCCCGTTCCAGCCATTGGAGAACCTCAAGTTCTGCTGGGAACACCCCTGGTAGGATGGGGAGGAGCCATAGAAGTCCCACCAGCACCACCAACAGTCACTGAAACCCCAACAGCCACCACCGAAGCCGCAGCACAGCCTCAGGAAAACGGAGACCCCGAAGGAGGAAACGATGACGAGCCGCTCATCCCGCCGGAAGAACACTCGACCCCGAGAAGACGGCTCTCCTCGCGAGTAGTGTGCCCCAAGACCCGGGGAATGAAGCCGTACGGTCCAAGTCGCGCCTTAGCCTTTAGTCGTGTAGTGTGTCCGCGTAGTCGGGATGTATCCTCCTCGTTGGTTTGTAATAAAAACTTGTTTGTGCTTGTTTGTTTGCCGTATGCTTGTTGTGTGCTTACCGGCGGGAATAAACCCCGCCTTTTCAAAAGAAATCCGTTATAATCCACTTAAACATCACATAAAACTAGATCTCTTAGAAACCCGCTTCTTTACGGATGGTTTCCGGGCGCCCGTCGGGACCCACCGATCGGATGCCGAGGGGTCGCAAGCCGATCGAAGGGAGCGTCTCCCCGAACAAGAAGTTAACCAAAATGAAGATGGAGGAGAGAACGTGGTCCCCGCCACCACCACCCCCTCCTATTGACTTGGCTCAAGTCTTGGCCAACCGTACGGTCTTGATGGAGGCTATCTTCAATGCCATCAATCGTCCAAGACCCCGTGCCATGAGCATGAATGAGAAGCCGATCGAGTTCCTCGGGACTAAGCCGCCCACCTTCGGCGGGTCGGTGAATCCTCTCGGATGCCGACGATTGGCCGAGAGCCATCCCGAGGGAACCGGAGCCCCTCCACCTGCGAGGACCATGACAAGGTTCTCTGGCGGCTCACCAACTCACCGGACGGCCCTAGCGTGGTGGGAAAATTACCGCGCCGGCAGCCCAAGGATCCCTCCGCCATCACATGGGATGAATTCGTAGAGGAGTTCCGCCGCTACCACATCCCGCAGGCTACCCCCGAAGCGGAAGGCGGATGAGTTCCGCGAACTCCGCCAAGGCAACATGTCCGTGGAGGAATACACGTACCGCTTCATAGAGCCGGCACGCTATGCCCCCGAGGAGGTGGATAAAGACTCCAAAAAGCAAGAGATGTTCAAGAAGGGGTCGACTCCGGAACCGAGGACACCGTCGACTCCTCGCATTTACCCGGACTTTAATACCCTTATGAACATGGCAATCCTCACGGAAAGAGCAAAGGCCGAGGAGAAGAAGGAAAACAAGCGCAAGTTCATGGAACACAAGGCCAAGCGACAAGAGCGGTCCCGGAGACCGAGAAACTTTGGACACCCCATGTCCGGGTTCCAAGCCCCTATGCGATGCGAACTCAAACCCAAGCCACAAGCTCACAAGCCCCCGCAGCCCGCTTCAAGCCCTCCTACAACCAGAATGCCATGAAGCCCCCACAGAACAACACCAACCCGGATCACTACCAACAACAACAACAACGACTCCCGAGTGTGTTTCAACCGCCGAGAAACCGGCACTTCATCGCCAATCGCCCCTATGCTAAAAAGCCGCCCACCACCACCTACTCCAACTCGGTGAACGGGCCAAGGCCACTTGCGTCGAGAGCCAACCGCATGCCGGTGCGCGGCAACAACAACTTCGGCAACAACACCGGCAACCAAGCAAATGAGGCGGCCCCGGCGGTCGTATGGACGCGCTCGGGTGAATCACATCAATGCGCGGGAGGCACAGGAAGCACAAGGAGTGGTACTCGGTGAGTTCTCGGTCGGCTCGCTTTTGGCTACCATACCGTTCGATTCGGGAGCATCACACTCATTTATATCCTCAAGCTTTGTGGAAAAGCATAGCATACCCACGATACTACTCAAAGCACCCCTAATAACTCGAACACCCGGAGGTGACATAAATTGTCAATCGGGATGCCCCCGGTAAGAATTATTTTAAGTGGGGTAGAGTTTCTAGCAGACTGGTAGTACCGAAATCCAAGGGGATAGATGTGATCCTTGGTATGGACCGGTTAAGCCAACACCATGGCCTCATAAGTCGCGCCGATAAAGTAGTGCACCCGACCAACCCGGACGGGATACAAGTGACCGCCACACCGGGGACACGGGCGGACATAATGGTTTTCAACATAGAAGCCAAGTCCATAGAAGATGTCCCGATGAGTACGAGAATACCCGGATGTGTTCCCCGAAGAGCTTCCCGGAATGCCACCGGACGGGGACATAGAGTTCGTGATCGACCTTATCCCCGGAACCTCGCCCATAGCCAAGAGGCCCTATAGGATGGCGGCCCCCGAGTTGGCGAGAATTGAAGAAGCGGCTAGCGCAGCTCCCGGCGAAGTGGGTTCATCGGACCAAGCTCATCACCATGGGGAGCCCCGGTGCTTTTCGTGGAGAAGAAGGATAAGAGCATGAGGATGTGTGTGGACTATCGCTCGCTGAACGAGGTCACTATTAAGAACAAGTACCCTCTTCCCCGGAATAGATGACCTGTTTGACCAACTAAAGGGAGCCAAGTATTTCTCGAAGGTGGATCTAAGATCAGGGTATCACCAACTCAAGATCAGGGAAAGTGACATCCCCAAGACTCGCCTTTGTCACTCGCTACGGGCAATATGAGTTCACGGTGATGTCCTTTGGACTAACCAATGCCCCGGCGTACTTCATGAACCTCATGAATAAGGTGTTCATGGAGGAATTGGACAAGTTTGTCGTGGTCTTCATTGACGACATACTTGTTTACTCCAAGAGTGTGGAGGAGCATGAACAACATCTTCGAGTGGTACCGGGAAAATTGAGGGCACACAAGCTATACGCCAAGTTCGGCAAGTGTGAATTTTGGCTAGAGAAGATATCCTTCCTTGGGCACATATTGACCGCAAGGAGTAGTCGAGACCCCCGGAAAGTTGAGACAGTCTCCAACCGGCAAGCAACCCACCAACGTAAGTGAGATCGGGAGTTTCCTAGGTTTAGCCGGGTACTACGGAGGTTTATCGAGGGATTCTCCAAGATCGCCCGGCCCATGACGAGCTGCTCAAGAAAGAGAAGAAGTTTATCCGGGCCGAGGCCTCGTGAAAGAAGTTTCCAAGAGTTGAAGAAGAGGTTGACCACGGCCCCCGCATCGACCCCCGCCGACATTCGGCGGGACTTTGTCGTATATTGCGACGCCTCCCGACAAGGGTTGGGATGTGTTCTCATGCAAGATGGGAAGGTAGTGGCATATGCCTCCCGTCAGCTCAAACCCCATGAGCAAAACTATCCCACCCATGATCTGGAGTTTGCAGCCGTAGTGCATGCCCTGAAGATCTGGAGACACTATCTGATCGGGAACAAGTGTGAAATCTACACAGACCACAAGAGTCTAAAGTATATCTTCACCCAGCCCGATTTGAACCTAAGGCAGAGAAGATGGCTGGAGCTAGTCAAGGACTACAACCCCGGAAATCCACTACCACCCCGGAAAGCCAACGTGGTAGCCGATGCCCTAAGCCGAAAACCTACGAGAAGGCGGCACCCAAGAGTGCTCGCTTGCAAGAGGAGATGGCCCGACTCAACGTACACATCGTCCCCCGGGGCTACGTCCGCCGGTGAGTGTCCAGCCTACCCCGGAAGAGAAGATCCGGAAGGCCCAAGAAGCCGACGAGGGTCTAATGAGGATCCGCAAGCACACGGAGAGAACAAGGCCCCCGACTTCGGGGTAGATGACCAAGGCACCCCGTGGTACAAGAACGAGGATATGCGTGCCCGAAGGTGGAGATTTTCGACGGAGACCATCATGGATGAGGCACACAACTCGGCGTACTCCATACACCCGGGATCCACCAAGATGTACATGGACTTAAAGCGAAGTATTGGTGGAACGGGATGAAGGCGGACATTGCACGGTTCGTCGCCCACCGTGACACGTGTCGAGGATCAAAGCCGAACATCGAAGCCCGCGGATCGTTGCAACCCTTGCCAATCCCGGTATGGAAGTGGGACGAGATAGGTATGGACTTCATAGTAGGATTGCCAAGGACTCGAAGGGACATGACTCCATATGGGTGATCGTGGATCGACTCACTAAAGTCGCTCACTTTCTACCGTACGAACCACCTATGGTGGAGAAAAATTGGCGAAACTCTACATAGATAATATAGTGAAGGCGCATGGAGTGCCTAGCGAGAATAGTCTCGGACGAGAGGGACCCGAGTTCACCTCTAGGTTCCGGGAGAAGCTCGCACAAGGCCATGGGCACCAAACCGGACTTGACTCGGCATACCACCCCCGGACGGACGGGCGGTACCGAAAGGGTGAATCAAATTTTGGAAGATATGTTGAGAGCTCGCGTCCTCACCTATGGCAAAGACGGGAGCGAGCCCGCCATATGCGAAATTTTCCTACAACAATGGCTACCAAGCAAGTCCGGGAATGTCGCCATTCGAAGCACTATACGGGAGAAAATGCGGGACACCCCCGATGTGGTCGGGGAAGTAGGAGAGCGTGCCCTGGTTGGGCCCGCGCTTATAAAGGAAGCCGAGGAGCGAGTAGGCGATATCCGAGAAAAGTTGAAGGCCGCTCGGTCCCGACGGAAGAGCTACGCAGACAAGAAAAGGCGTGAAGCGAGCTTCAACCCAGGAGACTTCGTCTACCTCAAGGTTTCACCTATCCGAGGGACTCGAAGATTCCAAGTGCACGGGAAGTTGGCCCCTCGGTACATCGGCCCGTATAAAGTGCTCAAGAGAGTAGGAGCAGTAGCGTATCGACTGGAGCTACCCGAGGAAATGGCGGATATACACCCAGTGTTCCACATCTCTCAGCTACGCCGATGTTTGAAGGTTCTGGAAGAAAAGCGAGTACCAGTGGAGACCATCGATCTACAGCCAGACCTTAGGTACCAGGAGGTGCCCGTCAAGATCTTAGACACTGTGGTCAAGCGGACAAGGACGACCGAAGTACGGGTGTGCGAGTCCAATGGAGTAGACACGGGGGTGGAAGAAGCTACGTGGGAACGAGAGGATGCACCGAGGAAGGAATTTCCCCACCTATTCGAGACTTAGCGAATCTCGAGGACGAGATTCATTTTAAGTGGGGTAGGTTTGTAACGCCCGCGTTTTTTAGCTCTAAATAAATCACCTATTAAATCATGCGTATTTTCAAAACCGACCCGCCGAGCTCAAAACCTAGCCACCGTTTTACCTCTCTCTCTCTCTCTCTCTCTCTCTCTCTCTCTCTCTTCTTTCCCCGACGCGCGTGCCATGATTTCCGCCGGCACCGCACCTCGGTCACGCCCCGCGCACCTTCCCAACGCCGCGGTCGGCCACCGGCCGGGGGACCCCGCCGCGGTCCCGCCACCCGGTCCGCCTCACCGTCACCGCCGGCCCGAAAATCACGCCGACGCCCGAGAATTTGGAAAAAACCTCACAAAACCCTTCCCCTATTTTCCTAACAAATTTCTCTAATCTTTTAAAACTTTTCTCAATTTCTTTTCCCCTCTTTTCCCATTTTTTCTTTCCTTTTCTTTTCTTTTTCCCCTTTTTCCTTTTTTTTTTCTTTTCTTTTTTCTCCCCCTTCTTTCTTCTCTCTCCTTCCTTTCCTCCTCCTTCCTCCCGCGGCCGGCCCCGCGCACGCCCGCGCGCGCCGTGCGCGGGTTGACCCCGGCCCGCGCGCCCCGCGCCGACCACGCCACCCCCCCTTCGGCACGCCACCGTGCCGCCCACCCTCCGCGCCGCGCGCGGGGACGGCCCCGCGACGCGACCCGTCCCCGCCACCACCGCGCCCCCGCCGCCGCCGCAGCCGGCCGACCCCCCCCCCTCGCCGCACACGCCGAACCGCCCCCTCGCCGCAAGAGTTGACCTGCCGCCGCTGCCCGAGCAATCTTGTCACCGGTCGCCGCCTCGCGAAGGTGCTCGAGCTCGCCGAGTCGACCTCGCCGGAGCACCGGTGTGCACGAAAAATCCTTCCCCGAACCGACCTCACTCCGCTATAAATAGCCCCGCCCCGTCCTCGCCGCACCACCAAGCCACCGCAACCCTCCATTGCTTCGCTGCACAACCACACCGAGCCACCACCGTAGGCCAACACCACCGGTCCGCCGCCGCCGCCGATCCGCCTCCACACCGCGTCCTAGCCCAAGGTGAGTAGGGGAGGAGGATTTCCCCGTCGCCCTCTCGCCTCTCCCCCCCCTCTCGCCGGCCGCGGCCGTGGCGGGAGGCCGGCGAGCCGCCGCCGCCGAGCCGCCCCTCGCCTCGGCCGGGCGCGAGCCGTGGAAGAAGGAGATGGCAAATTGCCAAGAACCCCCCCCCGTTTTTCCTCTATTGCCTCAAGACCGAGCCTCCCTTCTTATTTCCCTTCCTTTTTCCAAGTAGGTCCCCGAGTTAAGGGTTAATCAAGAGTTAAACACTATTATACCCTAGGATAAACTACAAAATGACCCTAACTTAGTTTAGGTTAGCATAAACACCCTTTTTACTATTAATAAAAATTACCGGTAAGGTCCTTAATATCTATACCCCCTAACCTAGCCCTTCTCATAACCGCCTTTCCTTCTCGGTTAATACCAAACCCTACCGCATCTATATATACCCCTCCTCCGCTCACTTCCCACTCCCCGAGCTCGGCCGGAGACATGTGTGCTAATACTACTTGTTTGCTTGTGTGTGTGTGTGTGTACGCCTTAGCCGACGGAGTAGACGGAGTAAGGTACCCCGAGCGGAGGTCGGAGCCGACTACTGCGAGCAGGAGCCCGAGGTCCCGACGCCGAGCCGCACTCCCCGAAGATTTCGAAGACGGCAAGTTCAACCTTCCCCTTTGATGCATGTTTCTGTCCTAGTTTTAAAGATATATCCTATACCCGTTTTATAAATTGCATATCGTTTTACTGCAAAACATGGTAGGGTAGCCACCCTTGATTGCTATGATTGAACCTTGTTTTGGCCTAAATGAGTGCTTTAAAAATGTGTGAGTGCTTTCAAAATGTGTGAGTGCTTTAAAAACAAAGAGGGGGATATGTTTGGAAAAAGAGTAAAGCAATCGGGTAGACGGGATGGACGTGTGTGTCGGGAGTATGGGTGAGCTCGTACTGTGTGGTTGAGCGTGTTGGGAGTTGTCCATCTTGTCGGTTAAGGACCGGGTTGCGTGACATCTCACCTGACCCAAATCATCGTACAACCACTCGACCGTTGTATGTGGCAACGGCTTAGCATAAACCCCACTAGTTAATCTACTTGCCATCTGGTGTGCGGGCGAGCGGCGGGAGACCAAGGAGTAGGGGTACGCTCCGTGTGAGGTACGCCCCGGTTATGTGGGATAACCCCTTGGTTGCTTCCGTGGTGGCTCGTAGTGTTAGCTAAGGTGGGTAATGGCTTTGATAGGATCCGTACCGGCACCGAGGTGTCCATGTGACGGTACCCTACTTGTGGGTAAAGATGTACAACCTCTCGCAGTGTCAAACCTATTCGAATAGCCGTGTCCACGGTATTGGACGAGTCACGGTGTGGTCACAAAAACTAGTGTTTGGGATGGGATGTTTTCCGGCGTGAGTTGTTTTCCGGGTGAAGAGTGTGGTCGTGTGCACGGGCTACGACGGACGGGAAGTCCGGTAGTTCCACGGTGGTTTTCTTAAAGCGGTTGAGTTACTTGGGTTGTGAAAATGATTTGCGAAAACCTTTTGAAATGAACCCCCGCATGTGTAAGTTTGCTAAATAAACCTTAACTCGATCCTTGTTATATCTTATGCATGATTCTCGCTTATAAGCCCCTCCGTGGGTGGGGTTGGATTTGCCGAGTACGTATGTGCTCACCCTTGTTTCACTAACTATTTTACGGAGGAGGATCCCGATTACATCCCGAGAGGACGTTGAGTAGGTCATTGCCCTACACCCAACCGTGCCCGTGTACCGAGGCCCTACCTAAAGCTTCCATGGTGTGGTACTGCGAGGAGGCTATGGAAGCCTTTGCTATCGTAGTGTGGTCGCTAGCGTTTGTGTTGTTCATTGTAGCGTTGGCATTACCGTGCCCTTTACGTAACCGTAATGTAAAAGACGATTCCACCTTGTTGTAATAAATGTGCTACCGGCCCTCCCGGGACCGGTATTTGTGTCACATTTAGTCACCTCTCGATGAGGGGACGCTTCAAGAAGAGAGCCAAGAAGTTTGACGCGTTGTCGAGATTCAGAGACATGGAGAATCAGGGATTTGGGATTGAGTCGGAGGGTGTAGAAACCATTTCTTTTTCCTTTGCTACTAGATACGATGCTTTTCGTGTAGGCTACGCTTTTCGCAAGTATTGTTTATTTGTTCCGAATAGATGAGGCCTAGGGTTGAGAGGAAAGGCTGGATCTGCTGATGAAAGTGGGCCGGACTTGAGATCGGTACTTCTTAGAAAGTGGTCAATCCTGGCACTTCTTACTCCTATTTCCTCTCACGTGTCAACAAGCAAGTAGGGCGCTTGACCTTAACGTGGTATGGTAGGACTCAGTTGCATTTAGAGAGAGGGTGGGAAGAAAGCTTGCTATTGACGCTATTGCTTGTGTTGAAAATGCCATTATCGAATGGGGCAGACACTGCGTGGCACTCCTTCCTATCGATTTAGAATAAGCAAGATAGACCTACACCTAAAAAAATGGCGATCCCGATCGCCACACAAGTTTTTGTGGAATAGAAACTGCCTGAGTCAGGCTCATCTTCCCGCCTAGGGATTACTTATGCTATTTTCATGAAACAATATTCATGTTGGCAGATTTGACAACACGAACACGGAGACTAATCGCCGAGATGTCGAAGGAAGAGCACTCAGTATTCCCTGCCTGCCTGCTCATCTGCCCGTCTCATCGCCTTATGAGCAGTCAAAATATACGTTTTGCTTACTGTCACGTGGTCCGCCTCCTCACTCAACTTCAGAATCAAACCACCTTCCGGCTTCGTACTACTACTACCTCCTAGGTCGTCGTTCTTTCCATTGCTTCATTGTCCTCAGCTCATCGAATTCTGAACATAGAGAAAAGAATTGAAGTGAAGATCTTCCAAATCTTTCTTCAACCAAGTCGCGTGCATCATGGCTTTCTTGTTATTCCTTTATTTTCCTGCCTATTACTGACATGCCTAGCCTTATCCGCTTGCTGGTGCTTTGCTATCCGAACTACCATTGCTAACTCTGAAGAAAGGTCTGCCTCGTGCTTCTTCGCTTATTCAATGCCTTCTCTGGCATCCTACAACTCCCTTACATCCCTATGTCGGCTATCCACCCTTCTTTACCAAGTGACCGGAATCCCCTATCCCTAGCTATCCAGATGCCTCCTCTCTTAAACCAAGGCATACTCTACTGGCTTTCCTTCTCTAAACTATTCTTTTGCAAACTCTGTATCCTGTCTCCACAAGCCTATAGCCCTCGTGCCATGAGACATGGATTTTAGTCGACGTAGATTGGATCGAAAGATCGCACTTCCGCTCTTCTCCTATCGGACTAGTCACTTCCCACTCTCCTCAAGTGAACAGTTTAGCCACTATCCTCCCATATACTCTGCTTTTTCATTGCTTATGAACAGGAACTTGTTGGTGCATGGATTTCACGTTTCAGCAGCACTTTGGTTTGTGCATGGTTGTGAAAAGAAGGCTTTATATACACTTATATGAACTTCATTGGCGAAAGAAAGTTTCCCATTTCGAATAAGGAAAGTCAAATAGGGAAGGAAAGAAAGAATAGGGGAAAAAGAAGCTATAACAAGAGCGTCATCGAATTCGTATCCAGCTTCAGTTCACTAAAGTGGAAAGGAAACCGAGCTCACCATTATTGGTAAGTGGCCTACGCACAGATGAAAGATAAAGAAAGGCATAGTAAATATGAAATGATGAAATCAATTCTCAACTATTTTGACGATAATATGGTAGTTTGTTCACTGCTGCCTTTGCTCTAATTGCTCCTGCTGGTGGTTAATTAAGTCCTTCTTTTATCCTGAGGCTTGGACACCTTGCTTCTTACGGCTATACCCATCAAAAACTATATATAGGAGGTTCTAGGTTGGGTTTGGCCCTTAGTTACGCCCTTCTCCATGACATCAAGCCGCTCTCCATCCAAACCAACAAGAATAGATCGTTGACCCACAACAACCACTTTACTACTGGAGAAAAGGCTAGCTTTGGCCACCTATGCGCGAGGGAGAGCAGGAGGCAAAGAAGGGTTAAGGATCCGGCACAATGAGGTACTATATTATATCCAATGTAGCTAGATCTTACCCCCATAGATATGAATACAGGTACAAGGGAGAAGAAGTATCGTTGCTTGGTCGGTAGCGAGGCACGGCAGAGAAAGAGCGCCGAAATGAATGAAATAGATATCAGTTCACTAGCCGGTAGTATTCCCCTGATTCTTATAGCACAGTCCATGCATTCCAACTAGAAGTTGCTGATTATGTAGCAGCGCTTTGCTTGCTTTTCTGACATTAAGGAAAGTACGAGGCCCCTCCTGCGCCCGCCCAGTCTACTTGACTTTGGAACTTATCTCTCCTTCTTCTCTGCCAAGCCTAGCTTGCCCAATAAGAAAACCTTGCCTTATCACTCTCTCGTGCCAAAAGATAAAGCTGTCCTTCCCTGGAAAATCGAGTTCTTTTTCGTCGTCTGTATGAAATAGAAAAAGTAGTCTGAAGACGAAGGTCGAGGGACATAAAATACTCCTCTAGGGAGCTCACCTATTGATTTTAGGAATAAGTCTTGGCGAATCATCAGGGGTTGATTCGCCAAGACGAATCCTGCTAAACATTGAATCGGGGCGTCGCCCGGTTCAAGAACAAGGAGATCGAGCGAAAGATTTAGATAATCTAGCCAACTCCCATGGCCTTACAGTGCTTACCTTAGCACTTGCTTAAAAATAAGGAATGAATGGAGTAAGGAATGGAAGCTAGCCTGCAGAACCGAGATGATGGTTAAGAGGCCTTCAGACTGCAATTGGATCGGGTTAAGAATCTAAATTAGAACCTGAAGAAGCTATCTCCTCTAACCCTAATCTCTTTTGTTTGCTACTATGATCAATTTGGCATTTCGATCATCTTTTGTTTTGAAGGTACTTATAACAACCAATTGAGCATATATCTGTACATGCTGGTACGCGTGATTTAGTACTAGAGACACATTATTACCTAATGCAGCTGATAATGTACTGTCTTTTATAGTTACAAACAACCTATGTTTCCTTCTTTTTGAAGCTGTTTACTAGTTCTCTGTCCGAGAAACAAACTATCACACAATTAAAGCCCGCAATGCACTGAACATAAGGCACCACATACAGACCACTTTAGCACACTTTACAGAACACGAGTGCAACACACCAATTCTAGAAAAAACAATAAACAGAATCCAAACAAAGTCACTTAAGAATAGGCAAGGGACACACCGTCCACGCCACCTACTTGAAGAGCAGAAAAGAGTATAGTTAGTGTAAGGAAAGTATTATAGGAAAGACCCTATAAGTTCAGACAATATGCTACATTCTATGATATCCTATTCAATCCCCTGGTTAGCATGCGATGCTCGTCGTGCTAATAAATCCTCTCTTCTTAAAGCCTAAGTAGGACAAAGAAATGCAAGTAAATACCCTCGATTCATTCCTTTTATGCGGAAAGCTAGCTAGAAATCAATGACAAGGAGTAGAGCATAGAGCAAAAGGGCATCTTCTTTTCCCTATGACTATGCTTCGCCGTTTGAGAATACTCTATCAACGAAAGAACTCTTGTCCAAAATAGGATGGCCATTCTGCGGGTTAACCTTATAGGGAAACAACCATTATTCACTCGGTCTTACCTTATAGAGTCCTTCGGCCTACCCTCCCCCAGGAGCTAATTCAAATAGGCAAGATGCAACTTCTGGACAACCTGGGTAAATACCAGCTGGCTCGTTCCACTCGGTCTCTGGGTCTAATCATCCTTCCGTTCACTGGGTCGTTGAACTTTCTCGTTCCACTCGTGATGCTAGAGATGTTGAGTTTTTCCAGGAAATTCCTCCAAAAAAGCAACTGACTGTTCGAATCACTGATCACTTCTTCCTTCGGGCGGAACGCATCGGGAGGGACATCGGCACAAGGAAATGAAAATAGGCAATTCAAGTCGGGAGAGAGATCTGGAAAGAGTGAGTCGTCTCGTGGGCTGGGACCATAATTGAGTACGACAGGGCGCAGCAGAAAGTAAAAAAGCCTGTGGATTCAAAGAAAGAGCAGATCCTAGAGCAGGGGCACCTAAGAGTTTAAGGCAGGGAAGTACAAAAGCTACGCCCTCTCATAACCAAAAACTCAACTAAATAAGTGTCTATGGTGAAAGCCACTTTTGTGTAAACAGGAGTTCGATCCGGTCACCAACCTCCAAATTCCATTTACCTTCGTCCAGAGTCACAGCCATCTCAACCTCTGTCAGGAAACTTTCACAGGGGAGTTTCTCATCAAAATAGAACCCAGCCTTGATGACTAGAAGTATGAAGGAAACTAACTAATTTAGTAGTAATTTGTTTTCTATTTTTTAAAATCATGGTAACATTTATTGCTTATTAGAGGAGAAAGGATACAAAAGACTAGCCAAACAAGGCCCTAGCTAGACACAAAGGCTTCCATCCCGTAAAGAAACTCTCTATCAACTAGACTCACTGCCCTAACTGACTAAAGGAAGAGGTCATCGCAAGGCGGCTAAACATCCACGGGGAAAACTTCCAGGGGTGGCCCACTTCCAGGTAAACTCCCTTAAGAAAGATACTTACAGCCCCGTGCCAAAAGAAGGGTACTCCCAGACTGAATGATGCACTTTGGGCCTTTAGGAAAGAGGGTCCTCGATGGCAGAACGGCGCTAAGGATAGTTACTGAAAGGCAAGGCTTATATGAATGTGCTTTCTAACAGTCTTAGTCGATTGAAACCCAGCACGATAAAAAAGAATATAGAGAGAGCCTCCATAACTCGAGCCAATGCCAAGAGTGAGACTCTAGGACTTTATGCGTGAATCCTATTTATGATAAAGCGTGTACTGATGTAGTCGGCGAGCATCCCATGCATAACGAAATGCCAAGCTTTAATCTCATCTTTGACACTCCAGAGAAATCACAGTCGGACGGTGCAAGCAAAGATGCGGGCGCAGATGGTGATGATCAAGTCCAATTCATTGGGTCTCGACGTGCATCACCCACCACTGTAACAAGCCTAGAGGAGGGGGTTTCACTTTGCTGACGGGAGGGCTAGTTATGTTCTCACCGAGCCACCTTACCCGGTAGTATTCAAACGGAGAACAGGAGAATAGAGCCACAAGATGAGCATTTTCGTTGATCTGGATGCCAGAGGTCTAAAAACACAATCAAGGGTAATTAAACAATGTGCTTATGAAGCGAGGAATGAGGTTAGCTGTGAGGTCTCTCAGTACCTAGATTCGTGGGTGGAGCCTTCGAAGGCTCCACTCCAATAGTACTTTAAGTACAAATCGTGGGAAACGGGACCTCTTGTCGAGTAGCGATTGCACGGCTTACTAGAAGCCAACCCAGGTTTGGTACCTTTTGTGGGGAATCTATCGACGACCATGCCTCCTGTGCCTTGAACGCACGAAATGATGAAAAGAAAGTGCATCCTATCCAGCTGCTGTAGCTAACGCGTTTAAGTATCCACTTAAGGAAAAAAGTGATATGTAAAGCATCCGGTGACGGAACGGATGATTTCTTCCAAATTTCCCCTGAGTATGCCATTGAGCGCTCGGGGCAGCTAAATTGATATAGTGGGGACCTGGACCTCTGAATGTACTACGCTTATCTTCCCAAAGAAATCAATTTCCTATCTACGGGATTCGACTCACAATTGCCCTAACCTCAGATAAACAGTACTTGATATTTCGGGGGACGGGCAGCTAGCTACCACCACCCCTAAGGTAAGTTCTGTTCCAAGAAAGATCAACTTCTACTTGCCCTGGCGAGAACCACGCACTTTTCTCTAGGATTCATTTAGTAGATTAGCGCGTCGAGCTGTTCCAAATTGGATCTGTTGTTTGTGGAATGATAGGAAAATAACATAAAAGAAGAGGTTGACATGGGCACGTGATAAATTCTACTACAGAGGAGAGGCAAGGATCCGCGGTTCGTAGCTCAATTCGATTCCCTCGTGTCTCTAAGCACTCGAATATTCGTATTCGAGTAACATAAATGTGAGGATGCTGAACCCACCCCACGGTTGTTGAACTGAAAGCCGAAACCGCATCTCAATCTTTCGAACCTGTTTTACCATGGGGCCTTGAAATGTAGTGGAATCTCTTGTGGATCCTTCCTTTGTTTCTTCTGAGATAGCTATATAGCATTCCAATTCTTAATATGATACTGTATACAACCATGCACTCACATCCAGTAAACCTCTCCCAAATAGACATCTGTATAGAAAAAAGGAGAGTGGTCCTAGCCCAAATATCTTCAGTATCACGGCTGGGCCAAGGCATACCTATGATTGGCGCGAGCCTGGCATAATGTGAAAATGAATCAAATGATTCCGCTCGATGGATTGGATCCTGTTCAAGTTCCTGCTCAATAGAAAAGGGAATTTGCTTGTTATCAAATGGAGGGTTATCTCCGTCTTGACCGAAGGTATCTTTCCCGTATGCCTAACTTGTCTTCTGTTTCTGTGAAGTCAAGCTAAGTGCAACGCGTTATAGTGATTGATGTGCCTACTTACTCTATCTATAGCCCTTTCTTTTGCTTTGAAATGATCAAACTTGATCTCCGCCACAAGAAAAGAAAAGAAGAATAAACAAAACCGTTATGATTAAGTGGAAAAGTTGTATCTGAGAGATCAAATGATTTATTTCGACGGTTGCATGACCGTTCATTTCTGTCAGTTCAGCTCTCTACCGGTTGACCAAAAGTCTGATCTAGCTTTGTGCCAGGGCGAGGTAAGGATAGGATCCATGCGTAGGAGAACTTGTTTCAGGATTTCGGTATCCTTCTAGCCCAGCTCCGTTCTTAAATTCCATTATCCTGGCTCTACGACTTTTTTCACTCTTTCTTTGAATTGAAGTCACTGTAATCAAAAGGCACACCACGAAGGCGTATTGAAGAACCAGACCTATAGGGTCACGAGAAGATCTCTCACTAAGCTACCAATCGGGGGTCTATTTTTCACTCTCTGCTATTATTCGAAGTTTTATCGCTAACAGATACTATGTTTATGAACATAATAAGGAAGAGGTTCTTATTAAGTAGGGGGAAGAATACGGGAAGCTGGTCCTATCGAAAGCCGAAGGTGCGGGTCCTGTAGGTCAGCTGTTTCAGCATAGGTCGGCGGATCAAGTAGTTCCAGTTCTGGACCACCAAAGCAGCGTATTGAAGATCCAGACAGAGAAGCAGCGCCCAAAGAAGAGTGTGGTGATAAGTATGGTGATAAATGGGGTGCTGGTCACAAATGCCCCAAGACCATTCCTCCGTACGTCTTCCCTTAGGCTCCTATGGGGGGCAGCCAGTTAATATAGCAGCAGTTCATCGGATTCTTAGATATATTCGAGGTACCTTTTCTCGAGCCGTCCTTTTTTCCGTCATCGTCTTCTTTAGAGTTGCGTGCAACTACTGATGCCGATTGGGCCTTCAGATAGGTGCTCAACTACAGGCTTCTCTATTTTTTGGGGAGACTCTCCACTATCTTGGAGAGATAAAAGCAATAGACAGTCGCTCCTTCCACTGCCGAAGCGGAGTACCGTGCCATGGCACACTACTAGATAGATTGTATGGCTCCGTTGGTGACTTTCTGATCGCGGGTTTCATTTGACCCAACGCCATTCATCTTGCGTCAAATCCGGTCTTTCATGCAAGAGTTTCATTTTTGGCCGCTACTACGTTCGTCGAAAACTTCTTGATGGCACCAACATCTCATTACCTTATTTTTTTCCTTCTACTTCGGCTATGACCAATGCCCCACCTAGCTGAATAGGCGTAACAAAGCTACCTGAAAAAGGCAAGGTGTACCTTAAATTGAAATCGACAAATTTCGTTTTGCCAGATGGATTCTTTAGAAAGATTCCCGGATAAAGTTCAGTATAATATTTAGTTAGAATCTAAATAAAGGCGCATACGTGGGCGGGCAGGGGGCCCCACTACTTCTTCATTCAGGGGGGGCTAGCCTCATGACTTCCCACTGGGCGAGGGGTGCACCTAACCCACCTACTCACTCATCAATTACGGTGTTCAGCTGACTTGCACAGAAAGACCCCTATTGTTTAGTAATTTGGCGCCCCATCTTTTGATTGACTGTTGTCAACTAATCTTTTCAATGTTCGATTCTACTCTATGTTAGAACATTTCAGTGAATGCTATTTCGATCTAAGTGGTCCTATTCTCTGTCCCGTGCTAGGAAGCATTACTCCTCTTTTCATTCCAAATTCTTCAATAAGACTGATACGATTGATTGGTCTGTGCGTTTCTCTTATTACTTTTTTGTATCCCCCTGTTCCTCGGATACAATTCGATCCTTCTACGGCCAATTCTCAATTTGTGGAAAGCCTTCGATGGCTTCCTTATGAAAACATCCATTTGTATATGGGTATAGACGGTCTTTCATTATTCTTCGTGATATTGACCACATTTCTGATCCCTATTTGCATTTCAGTGGGTTGGTCTGGTATGAGAAGTTTTGGGAAAGAGTATATTACAGCATTTCTAATTCGTGAATTTCTAATGATCGCCGTGTCCTGCATGCTGGATCCTCTACTATTCTATGTTCTTTCCGAAAGCGTGCCAATCCCTATGTTGTGCGGAGCTGAGCATCTTCTATTCGCTGGGATCAAGCTTTTCCTCTGCAGGGGCCTTGTGCAGTAAACCCCCTACGGGCGGTCCCCCGTCGTCGTAAAGTAGTAAAGGTCCCCGCGAAGCTTTCGGGAAGAGGGGTAGTCTTGTGCGTAAGCATAGCATTTCTGGTCGAACCACCGAACCACACATCCTTTTTTGGTGGGAGGGTACTCCGAGTAGTGGGTACCTCGTAGGACCTCGACCCGCCTACTCTGGTCTTGTATGGATATGCAGGAAGGGGTGCTCCTAGGTGTGTGTAGGGGTGCTCCTAGGTGCTCCTATATATATGCTAGAGAAACTGAATTTCCCTAAAGTCGGGTTGTTTCTTGAAGCTAGATTCTTACCTCACATGCGCACTAAATTCTCATTCTTCTTGCTTTGACTCACACCAACCGGCATAGTACCAAAATTAACACAAAACAATAGAGGGGATGAACGAAATTTTGGAAATATCAACCCAAAAAATCAGCTTCGTTCAAGATGTCTTTGACTCAGATGGATTTGATGGTTACACAAAATCCGTCTCATCCCAGAGTATATATGATGTTAGAGAGCTTACCCAATCAAGGTGTTCTTGGTCACTTGCTCAAGTGGTACATCGGCTGCTCAACAGTCTCATAATCACAACTGCAGCCTACCAGATCAAAAGGTGTTCTTTGCACTTGGTGAAGCGGCACAACATTTGATCAACAAGTCTCATAATCATAACTAACAAATGAATGGCATGCACACTGGACACTGCAAAGCTCAACAAGAGGCAATGCCCACACGGTTAACAAGATGAGGAAGAAACTTCATCGGGTACTTCAGACATGGCAGCTTCATATCACACGATTTGCCTTCCTTTATAACAACGCTGATAAACCATACATTAGTACAACCAATCTATAATCTGTATAAGATATGAGCAGTGCATCAGTAGATCTAACAGAAAAATAAACAGCCAGCCTGGTCCTTTTAGGTAAGAAATCAAAGTGCAATGTATAGATAAGTGAAATGAAACAGACAATGTGCTGCCCTCAATCATGCTCGTTGTAGAGATTCAGAGGCCATGCTAAAAATTTTTTAGGTATGTAACATGATATATCAACAAGTCCAGAACAGCAAGTGTATCATATTACAAATTCCCAATTCGAAATGATCTTCAATTAGAGGCATATTTTGTAGTCACATATTAGAGCAACTCCAGTGGAGTGACTAAATTTGAGCCTCTATATTAGTTTTAGGGGCCTACATATAAAAATTTAGGGGCTTCAAACTCTAGTGGAGTGACTAAATTTTAGAGGCCCTCCAATTCTAGAGGCCCTAGACCAATATTTGAGGGCCACTCTAAAATAGAGGCTCATTTAGGGGCTCCACTGGAGACGTTTTTTCCACTGGGAGACTAAAACACTATATAGAGGCCCATTTGAGGGATTGGGTGGAGATGCTCTTAGACCACAAGAAAACTGTAAGAGTACATGCAGTGCAGCTGTAGCATATGAATGCTACCAAGGGCATGCGGGGAAGCAACTAAACTAATGCCAACACTAGACTCAACTCAACTGAGGCAAGATGATCATATCTGTTATATTTTATTGAAACAGACGCATCACAAAATAAAATAGGTCTACCTGTGTTACAAAATTGGCAAACACAGAAAGATGTACAGGTACAACGCAGGTAATGAAGTGTCAGGCCTCAAGCGCAATGCTACAAGCTTACGAAATGAGTTTCACATTAATGGCAGCTCCGCCATGCCAGGAAGATGAAAGGATGCTTGCATTACATGGAAAACAAACTATAGATGATATATATAGAGACAAAAGCAGTAAGCTATTTAAATTTTCAGACCAGGTATCACAATCTCAAAAATATAATACCATGGACAAAATTTAGGAAACTGTCATCCATGACTGCTCAATAACTGACATGATATATGCTCTTCTACTCTTTGTAGACTATCCAGTTTACCATTTGTATAAAGTCCCATTTTCCAAAATTAAGCTGTACGGGCAAATAAGAAGGCAAATGCCGCCCCCCCCCCCCCCCCCAGTTACTATGAGTTGTGTACAAAGTATAACGCCAGATGAAGTGGGCAAATTGCAGACCAAACAAGACAGAATATTTAAATTTTACCTTCTGAACTGGATTGAAAGATCATTTCTGGAATTACCCTTCATGCATGTCCTCTACTCTTCCACCACTCTAAGAAGATTGCTTAAATATTGTATGGTTTCTGGAAGACTCTGGTAACATGGGGGAAAAAGAAAAATAAGACATAATAATTTCTAATGAACAAAGTGATACACGTGGTAGTTTAAAATAAAATGATCTACCTTATTTTTCAAATCTGGATTAGGAAACATCTCTTCAAATCCATGTTGTATTGTCTGCAAGTCTAAGGCACAGACCAAGCCACCATCTGGTCTTCCAGATTCATAATCCACACCTTTGGTTGTCTTATAGAAAAAATTAACACCAATCAGCCTTTCTGTGTCAGTAAAGACGGCTGATCCTATATGGCCGTCGGTGCCAGTTGCGCACGCATGAACAAATGCAACAGCATCATAAAAATTGCCATGTCTAATGCCTGCACGACTGCATTAAGTTGTTTCAATATTAGGCAACACAACGACACAGAGAATATCAATAGGATGAGTTTATATGCTAATTAACCTTACTGCACTTCCAGAAATAAAATTTCCTGTTACTGTTGTCCCATCTTCTTTTGTTTGGTTCAAATTTTCTGCATTGTCATTGTTATAACCAAGAGTGAAAATCTTCTGACCCTGTACAGCTTCATCCTGGCTGAAGTTCGCAACTACCCAATGAATCATATCCTGACCAGTGACAGTAATGAGTGCCATCCTTGATCGTTTTCTTATTCTAATAAAATTTTCCTCGACCACTGCTTTTGTCCCATCGAAAAATTCAACTTCAGTAGAGTCCTTAGCAATACTATCAGACGTGATAATACAGCATGATCTCTCCGTTGATGCAATAACTACACCAGTCCTAATATGTAACTTGCCATTGATATGGGTCCGTATGCGAACAATAGATCTCTGGCACCTATTGTCGAAGTTTCTGATGAAATTGCCATAATAATATTCACCATCCTGGTGTTACAAAAAGACACTAGTTACTAAAAATTGCCAATTTATTGGGCTAGAAAGTTGTGACCCAGAGCTTGAGTGATGCTAGTTACCATGGCCGAGGCCCAAGGGAACCTGGAGTGAGCAGTCGACGGAGTCTAGCGGAGAGGCCCTGTAGGAATCTGCCGGGAGGAACCGATGAGTAGTGCCGACCCGGACGGCGGAGCCTGACGGGCAATGCCGAGGAGGAATCGACGTAGCCTTGTGGGGTCGGGAGCTGAAGCGAGATTCCGAGAAGGGAGCAGCGCGGGCCGGTGGGCGGGAGGCGGCGGGAGCAGTAGATGTTGGCCGCGGGGTCGGTTATAGGTGGGACTGTGGGAGTGGGATGAGTGTGTAGTTTACTGTGTAGTGGCGTCAAGAGAGCGTCCGGGCAGGCTGCGGCGGCGCGACGGAGGAGGGAAGCTGCGGCGGCGCGACGGCGAGGGAAGAGGCGTGCTGTGGAGGGGAGCTACGGCGGCGGCATGAGACTAGAGGCGCGGCGGCTGATGGTGATGGGGGGAGGCGAGAATCGATGTGCGGCGGTGGACGGGGAGGAGGCGCGGTGGCGGATGGGGAGGAGGCGAGAAGCGATGCGCAGCGCTGGATGAGGAGACGAGAAGCGACGCGCCGATGAGCGGCGCGGACGGGACTCGGGAGTTGCCGAGTCCGAGCCCCAAACCCTAAACCCCAAGGCGGCGGCGTACGGCGGCGGCGGTAGAGGAAGAGGAAGGAAGGCTGTCAGGAAGAACAAGCAGAGCAATATGGGGGAGATTGGAGAAAAAATAACAGGAAAGAAACGTGTGGTGCGGTAGGACCAAATCACCAAATAATAAAATGGTACTGTATAAGTATAGGTTTTAGTGAGTTTATGTTAAAAATAGATTAGGTTTAAAGTTATGTAAAAGTTGATTAAGTAAACAATAAAATGGAAAAGAGAAATAAAAATGGACTAATGTAGTAATGAGAAAGTGGTGACCAATTCATACACTCACCCACACATAAAAGAGGTAATCATACACAATACAGGCATATAACCAAGCACGATCTACAATGAACAGGCTGAGTTAAGCTAGCCAACCAAACGTGAGCTGATTTCTTACTCTATACCGGCTAACTCTAGTCATGGCTAACTCCTATCCAGGTTGGATGTAAGCCAGACAACCAAACAGACCCATATGTAAAGTTACATCGCTCCACGATTCGGAGGCCTCCGGGAGCCTCTCCCCCCTCTGAGCGACTCGCCTCCCGCCGCGTGGCCCGCCTCCGGTTAATCCTCCCGCTCGCGCCACGTAACTCGCTTTCAGCACCCCTTCCGCTCCTACGTGTCGAATCGCGGCAGCGTGGCAATTGGAATGGAGGCCAACGCGTCGTCATTGTCTAGGGACGAAATCGGTCGCGCCGCGCCTACTAAACCACTACCTTGCCTCGAGGACGCCGCGCCGCCGGGTGGAGTCGGACAACCACCCGTGCAGCTGGCGCGAAGCTCGCTCCGCCGCTGGCCAATGGAGCCGTGCGCGGTTGCGCCGCTATGACACCAACGGGGCCGGTGCCATCCCCGCCGCCGAGTCCGTTGCGAGGGTCGAGTCCGGTCATCCTTGCCGTCGGGGCGGAGCCGGCCGTCCACCCGGGCTGTTGGGGCCGCTGCACTGAACAGCGATGTCGTACCGGCCGTGACCTCTAGGCAGAGCCACATGCCCGTTCTTGCCCCGGCAAAAAAATCGGATGCTGCGCCCTTCGCTTTGTGGCCAGAGTCGCCGCCGACCGCGCCGCCGAGGTTGACGCCTCCGGGTCCGCTATCGTGGTGGTCATCCTCGACGTTGGAACCGCCAGGATCACGCCGGTCAAGTCGCCTTGATCCGCGAGGAGTAGCGCGGAGCAGGGATGCGGCGTCGGGACGGCGGGCGCGGATCCGGCGGACGGCAACATTGTGCTCCTACTCTTCCCCGCACAGGGCCTTCAACGACTACCTATCGGGCCTCCACGGCGACGGCAGTGCGTCGTCGCGTCAACAGTGGACGCCGCGCGGCGGCGCTTGTGCGCGCACGCGGTCGACTTTGTCTGATGAAGGGTGCTTTCGGGAAGGCCTTCTTCGACACCCTGTGGACGCACATGCCAGCGCTAGCTGCCTTTCGTCTCCGACGACGGCGGCGGCAGCGGCAGCGGCACGCTCCGCCTGCCGGAGCATCCCGACGTGGAGCTCCATCGGTCGCCTGCTTTCGCAGATGTTCCTGTTCCGCGCCTACCTGATCGATTGGTTGGGCTGACTGGCTGAGTATAACGTTCCAGTTCTCCCTTGCCCTTGGTCTCTTATTTTCAGCAAACTTAATTGCCTTCTTTTTTCGCTGTTCCAGTCACTACTAAAAAACGATTTGTAGGAGCGCCTCCATTTTTTTATAGGGGCGGGTGAAATTGCCACACGCACCAAAAATTGAAATGCTACTGTAGCACGCGACCCGCCCCTTGAAGAAGCATTTTCAGGGGCGGGTGATGACATCACCCGCTTCTAAAAATGATTTTCAGGGGCGGGTGGTGATGTCCCCGCCACCCGCTCCTGAAAATCATTTTCAGGGGCGGGTGATGGCGTCACCCGCCCCTGGAGATCATTTCTAGGGGCAGGTGATGTCATCACCAACCACACGCTCCTAAAAATCATTTCCAGGGGCGGGTGATGTCAGCCCGCCCCTAAAAATCATTTCTAGTACATTATACACTCGTCAGTTTCGTCAGTAAGCAAGCCGGCCAAGAGCCCAAGAGGAAGCTGATCCACTGACTTCACGGATGCCGCACATCTCGACACCAATGGCTAACGTTCATTCACGGACTTACTAAACGGATGTCGTAATCGGTAGGGATTGAGGCCATTTGGTTTGGGTAAATTTAAGGGAAAGCTCACTCTTACCTGAGTGAAATTGAGTTTTTTCTCACTCAGTTTTTTCTTTATCACCATTTTTATCCATCTCTTTTTCTTCTCCAACTATGGCGAGCTACTCCAACGAGGTTAAGGTTCGGGGTTAGGGTTCAGTTGCTGGGGGACCGGCGGTGGCGGGCCAGCCCGGCGGTGGAGGAAGGCGGTCGGGCCAGCGTCGGGGCGAGGGCGTCGACGGCGTGGCCGGTGCGGGCGGCGCGGGGGTGGGGAGGGGCGCATGGCGACGGGCGCGCGCGCGTGGAGCTCCGGCGGGACCCTAGCTCGCCGGCACCGGAGGGGAGGCGGCGGGGCGGGGCGGCGGGAGGAGCCGGGGCGGCGGGCCTGTCGTGAGGAAGAAGGAGGAGGGGGACAGAGAAGGGATAAGATTGGTGGTGTGGAGGAGTAAAAATAGTAGATCTGAACTATAAAATAATTAAAAAAATTCGTGTGAGGAGAACTCATATTTCACCCAGGTAAGGGTTAGACAGTCTCACTAAATTTATAATAAATTTGGAATTTATTTGGACTTATGAAGTAAATAGGAGGAACTTTTGTACTATTTTTTTCATAAATTTATAAATTTCTAAAAAGGTGTTTATAGAACTTATTTGAGGTTCTCACACCTCTTTTCTCCCTCTGTCCTTCCCCATCCCACCCCACCCACTCCCTAAGGCCGTGTTCGGTTGTTGCTGATCGGTTCCTGGCACTGAACCGATCCAGGCCAGGATCGAGTGAATCCAGCGGATCCACTTATTCCCGGTCCCATTGCAATCCACCTTCCCAAATCCATTCTAGTAGCTAAAAAATCATGTTTGGTTAGACCTGGAACATATAAGTCGATCCAATCAGGAACATCTGTTGCTATATGTTATAACTGTATCATATTCTAGTTGTTGCTCTGAAAATCACACATCATTCAGTCCATGAAAACATTCAGTTCAGCATTCTGTACAGAGTTTAACATCCAATATATATCATAGCGTCGTTACATGTAACAAGTTTATAAGCTTGTGTACACGTAAACATATAGTATATAGCATGCATGCATGCACATCCAAGTTTTACTCGAAGCATCGGCCTGCCACCACCTGATGGAAAACCTGCAAGTACTAAGAGTTTGTGAGGTCACAACAGCTCATTGTCAACTAGTACATCATTGTACTACTCTAACAGTATTTTAATAAATTTCTTTACATTGTCTAAAACCTTGTTTGCTACCTATCTGAAACCTTTCAGCCATGAAAAATTGTAAGTATTAAGACAAAGCTACCATTATGAAAGTAAAATTCTAGACATATGCCATTTTATATGAGAAGGATGACTTTAAATGTGCAAACAGAAGCAACACCAGCTACAGGATAAAGATTTGCAACTTGCTGAATCGATCAGAAATTAGATGACATACAAGTATTGAGACATATAAGGCACAAAGATCATATTGCCTACTACTAAGACAAATATTGAGAAGTACTACTCTGAACATATAAGCTATGTTCATGCTGTGCAAGTTAAATTTAATAACAGTTCGTACTGCTATTATTGAGGACTGTTTGTTACTTGTGTACAAACTATCCAAGAACAAGTCAATCCAAATTGAACTGAAGCTAAATAAACAAAAGAAAGTAACAGATGCTAAACTAGGGTAAAAAAATTGAACTGAAGCTAACTGAACAATTGAAGCTGCAGCTGCTAGGTGACTAGGTCAAGTAGCTACTAATATACTTTGCAAGTAGCCAGCAGTGAGTTATCTAGCTGCAGCACATGAGCATTTTAAGAAAACTTATAATCCAGCAGCACATGAGCAGTCTCTGTTATCTCCGGTTTTGGTGAAGACAACAATTGATTATCTAGGTTCTGTTATCAGCTGCATATGTCAAATTATCTAAGCACTCAAGAATCAGATGAACCTATGCACTGGTCAAAGCAGTTAACATCCAAATAACAGGAATTAGGCTTGCATGACACACACTAGTAGTATTGATCAACAGTGGTGGGGTGAAACTTCACAACCATGAATAATACTAGTACATCAGTAAGTAGCTGTGGCAAAAAGTATTGGCAGACACTCATTTCAATAACTCATCACCGACCCAAGTATGTCATTGTTGTACTGATGATACTAGTATATCGGTAAGTATGTCATTACTGCTACTGATATGTCATGTGTACTACCTGCAATAATACTGGGCCAATGCAATCTACAATAGTGATACCAGTGAAGCCTCAAGTAAACCAGACAAGTATAACTGGTGGCAATTTTGACACACTGAAACCAAAAGGAATCCAACTTTCCTGTTGCAACCACAAAAAGATGAAACACACAGGTTCATTTGAACCTAAAATTCACAGTAGAACTGACCAAAGAACTGGTATTGACAACAAGAAGGTGACCAAATCAGCATACTACCAACCAATGCTTAGTATGCAGTTTCCCCCTTTTGCTTCTAACCCTCTCAGCAACACCAACCAGGAGGTTCCCAATCTTAGAAAAATTAATCAGGACTTGTTGACTGACTACAACAGTTATCTGTATGAACAAGAACTTCCCTGAAAGCCTGAACTGAAATAAATCATAAATCCTCATCAGCCGAGCTGGCACTTGAATTTATGGAAACATGCCCTAACTTCAGCATTTGGAGACTGCGATGCTAGTAAATTAGTCCCAGATAAACCTGCACATCAGGAGTTCAAAGGAAGATTCACCAGGAAACCAAATCATCACACTGGAAAAATGGCTTCCTCTTATTACTACCTGAACAAGTCATCTAATTAACTCGGAAAATAACAGTTAGCCATCTAATTACACACAGAGAGAGACCAAAAAATAACTATCTAGCAAGCAGCACAGATTAACTCGGAAGGCAAGATATCCTCTTCCTCTGCCTGCTCTCTTGCATTTTCATGACCCATGCTACTGACAAGTCAAATGAGATTTAGATGTTAATTTATTATATCAGAGATCCTGATCCTCTTCACCTCAACTAATACAATAAGCACTCAATTTCACAAGTTGTAGTTTTGCAGGCAAATCATAGTTTGAGAGATACCTATATCACACATCATATTGGAATAAAACTCAAACTAACAACTGAGTAAGAAAAAAAGTACCACAAAGTTTGCATAAATGGGTGCGCAAATCATGGTAGGGTGAAGTTAAAAAAAGAATGGACCGTAAGTGGATGCATTAATCACGTACATTGTGCATCTGCCTCTGAACGTGATCCCAAATCTTTCTCAACTTTTGGACAGAAACTATTTGCCTCCTACATGGCTACATGTACATGTTCTTGTTTCATACTGTTAAAAAATCAGAGAAACCTCTAGCTGAGTCCTCAAAAAATTTAACAAATCAAGCATGTCTGCCAGCTAGCCATTCTTGTCGGGCTTGGCGAGCTTGACCTTCTAGAATATGAAGGCCGACGTCAATTGTTGCGCGATCTCAAGAACCAAGCTGATTTGGAAGGGGAGCAAATCAAGATCCAAGAAGGGTGTCAGATCGATTGGGAGGCCAGACCATGGGGCGCAGGAAGGTGATGCTGCAGCGGATCGAGAGGGCAACACCGAGGACACGCTCGTGCTCTTCTCCCACACCGGCCACTGGAGATGGGAAACAAGAGAGGGCGAGGGAGGGAAAGGCGCCTTACGGGTGAGAATCCGACGGAGATGGTGGACGCTCTCGCCGTCGGGATGTGCGCCGCCAGCCGTGACCTCGCGCCACCGTGCCGCCACCTCGCACCGACGCCTCGCCGCCTCCCGCGCGGCCAGGTCGCCTCATGCGCGGGCGCGGCCTCGGCTTCTTTCGGCTGGGCTTTTTTCGACTTGGGCTTTTTTAAGGCTTGGGCTGGCTGCTAAGTCCAGCCGTTCGGCAGGCCACATCTTCGGCAGCCGTTTGGCACCAGCTCCGTTCCTCATTTCCCCCACGCGCAGCCGCCGCTCCCGCCTGCAGCTCCGCCGCTCCCGCCTACAGATCCGCCTCTCCCGCCTGCAGATCCGTCGCCTCCGGCCCAGCGTCTACGCGGCGGGGAGCGTCGCCGCCAGTACTCGCGCCTTTTTGCCAGCGGACGGCTTCGCCGGCGGCGGATCTGCCGGTTAACCCCACGGTGACCAGCGGTCACATTCCGTCCCGACGGCCTCGCCTCGCAGTACCTCTTCACCACCGGTAGATCCCACCCGTTTCACCGCTCCGCCTCGCCTGCAACGTCCTCACTGTTGCGCCTCGTCTCCGACGTGCTCACCTCTTCGACACCGCCCTCGACCCATCCACAGCTGGTCCAGGTTCGTCCACCTTCATGCACCATCCTCTGTTCATTTGGTACAACTTGTCCCTCTTCCAATTGTCTCTCCAAATGCTTACTACCGCCTACATGTTATAGGGTGCGACATCCGCCCAATCTTTACACTGGCCGCATCATCCAGTGCTTCGTGCTCTCCCCCGAACATCCATCGTTCCAAACGGCTTCGACTAAGTTTCAAGGCAAGTTCCCCTACTTCTCAGTGCATTTTATCCACCATTTCAAGTACTTGCTATTACATGGATTCGCCATCAAACCTGCCTGTTTGTTGAAAACTACTTTCGTGCTGTTCATACACTCCTTTCATCCACACCCACACAGATGTCCAAACCAAGAGCAAACTAGACTGGCAATATCACAAGAATGTTGCTGGAATTGTGTGTTCGAGAGAAGAACAATTACAATTGGGAGGAGAGGTCCCTGACCAGGATTGGTTGACAGAACCTGTACAGAGACTTCTATGCGCAAAGCCAAGTGAAATGGGACAAAAAGTCACTACACAACAAGTTAAACAACTTGCGACTTCATTTCCTCAAGTGGTGTGGTTTGTGTGGAAAGTCAGGTTTAGGCCGTGATAAGGCCACAGGATCAGTTACAGCTGACAGTTCGTACTGGAACGACAACCCTGAGGTTCATTTCTTCTTTTCATTTCCCTCTATCAACTACTATTGCATTGATGTGTGCAATGAATTAGTTTCCTGCTTTCCTTTCCCTCTATCAAGTACTATTGCATTGATGTGTGCAATGAATCAGTTTCCTGCTTTTCATTTCCCTCTATCAATTACTGTAATGAATCAGTTTCCTGCTTTCCTTTCCCTCTATCAAGTACTATTGCATTGATGTGTGTAATGAATCAGTTTCCCCTCCTATGCAGCTCACTCGTACTGGTACGAATCAAGATGGCAGTTCTGAGGACATCATTGATCCACGTAAACCACCACCATGCCTTGACCTCCTGTTCACACTGTTTGGCCACCTAGCGTATGACAGAGGCACCCTCACGGCAACTGGTGGACATGCAGCGAGTGATGAAACCCCTCCAAACTTGGGTACTGACAACAGTATTGGGGGATCAAACAAGAGACAAAGGGGGGAGGAGGTGGAAAGCCCGATGAAGAAGAAGACACCTAGTATTGAAGAATGTGTTCGGGACATTTCAGAATCTGTCAAATCATTACAGCAAATATGTGTTTCAGCAACTGACGAGATGTTTCGTGTCATCCAACTCCTAGAAGAAGATGGAATCCAGGATACATCACCTGAGTACGCGAGGGCAACTATTTTGTGCAAGAATCCGCTTGATCGGTTGGTGTTCCTCAACACCAAAACAAAGGAGGGACGCCTGAACTGGATCAATGTCAGTTGGGAGGACAGGACGTCAGGGAACAAGTAGTTTCAGTTTGAGTGGTTGTATCATGCGTGACCATGGTTTTCATGTTTTTTGTTTTCATGTTTTTTATAAGTTGTAATAATTGGACCAGGGTTTCACCTGTACTTTGTTGTTTGCTCCTCATGTATGTTTGACAACTGGTTTGGTTAATTCATTTGATGTCGTATAATAATGGTGCCCAGTTTTTCGTATACTATCTGATTTCAAATATCATTTGCCTGAATTTTTACAACTTCTGACGACTTGTTTCATGTATTTCAGGTATACTCAACAACTTGTTTGACTCAGTTGGGACGACTTGTTTGACGAAGGATTCAGATTGGTATAATTACTGCAACTTCCAATCTAATCTGCAAGTATTATTACTGCAATTTGGATTCAGATTGGTATAATTACTGCAAGTAGTGCTTAAATCAGTATTCTTGCAAGATTAACCATTACATTGCACTGCAGAATGAGCAGAAACTTTGGATGGTATACGGGCGATTCCACTTGTGATTATGCTGCTGACACGCTCCTGAGGCTGCCACAGCAGGTGCAGCCCTAGGATTGGCTGCTGTGCAGAAACAGCGGGAACAGCCACACTCTGAACCAAGCCACATTCCTTTGAATCCCCTCCCGAGGCTAACAGGTAGGCAATGGGTTGAAACAAACATGCATGACACGTCAAGGTGCTTCAAAAACTTCCGTATGAAACCTGATGATTTCATTAGGCTCCATGGAATTTTAGTAGTTCAGTATGGGTTGTGTAGTACTAGGGAGATGAGCAGTTTAGAGAGTTTAGCTCTGTTTGTGTGGACATGTGCTACAAATGCATCTATTAGAGTGGCAGAAGATAGGTTTGAGAGGTCAGGAGACACACTTTCTAGGAAGATGACAGAAGTGGCTGAGGTTGTTGCTAGTTTTGCGAACAGTGTTATCCATCCATGGGATCAAACCTACTCGAGTGTGCACATAAAGTTCCAACAGTGGGAACCTTACTTTGATGGGTGCATTGGGGCATTAGATGGGGCTCATGTGCCTGTCGTTACAAAGAGTGGTTCAAAGTTGGACTTCCTGAATAGGAAAGGAGTTATTACGGTCAATGTGTTAGCAATATGTGACATGGATAGAAGATTCACCTTTGTTGGAGCGGGCATGGCAGGCTCTTGTCATGATGCATTTGTCCTTGAAAACTGTGAGAAACAAGCGAGATTTCCACACCCACCTAAAGGTTAGCATGTATCGTAGTGTAACTTGCTCAGTAATGATTAATGTTCACTTGTACTGAAGCACTTTGTTTGCTGTATTGACAGAGCGATACTACCTGGTGGATTCTGGATACTCGAGGAAGAATGGATACATGGGGCCCTACACACGTACAAAGTACCATATAGATCATTTTAAAGGGGTGCCTGAAGATCGGCTGGACGACGAGGAATACTTCAACAAAGTTCATGTTAAGCTAAGGAATGTAGTTGAAAGGACATTTGGGATATTGAAAAAGAGGTGGCAGATATTAGACCTGGTCCCATTATATGACAGGGGGAAGCAAATACAAATTATAATTGCTTGCTTTGGACTAGGGAGAAGCAAATACAAATTATAATTGCTTGCTTTGGACTGAATAATTATCTGTGGGAGTGTGACTGTGGAAGGGGACCTACTGGCACATACCCTATCTCTAGGTGGGTTGAAGAGAACAAGGACAACACTACGGAAACTCTCCAAGACTATATCAAATTTGGATTAGCGGCCACCAATTGCTCTAGGTAAGTGCACTGTGCTTGAACAGATTTGTTTGGCAGTAGTATATATGTGTGATGTATACTTTTGACTTTATAAAAGGAACAAATACTACTTGGCAATACAGATGTATATTGCAATGTAAAGTAGGATGTAGGTAAATGGGAAATAAGCATGATGTGATTACTGTTATTTGAGCTAGCTAAACATTCAATGTTGTTCCTTTTATTTCAGGTAGCTAAATATGCAAAAGAAGCTGTGAAGTTCATTTGCATTATATAATTTTGTGAATTTCATAAACTTTGTTAAATTTCTCTTTGGGACAAACAGGTATCTGGGGAGGCGGGTGCAGCAACCATCCACTGGGTTTCAAGGATATGAAGAAACGGTCGATGCGGGCCCAGGGTCGTCTTGGCAACAAGAATCAGCTGATCAGGAAGTAACTGCTGATTTAGATGGATTTGGAGTAGCGCCTAACAGCATGTATGTGCCATGGTCGACGTTTGAGTATGTACTGATCTGCATGTGAGTGTATGATTGTGGTAACGACACAACTTTTTTTGGTTCAGGTTTCCAGGGTTGGCGGGGCACCAAGGGTGGACTGCAAATGATGGGGAAGGATTCACGGCTGATGATACTGATTGGTAGGCGACTGGGTTTCCTACTAACTTCGTGCTGACATATATGAATGAAATTGTGGCTTTGTGGCTAATGACGGTAACTGTGATGTGATCTGCAGGTTTGAGGGGTCGGCAGGGCATGTTTGGTCTGTGTTTGACGGTTTACAAGAAGGTGGATTTTTGATTGCTGGGTAGAGGTTGTGGATGGGCTGAACTTGCTTGCCAGATTTTGTGCATTTGCTATTGGTATGTTACCAGCTGATTGGTGTGCACCTTGAAAGTGGTGCATATATTGTAAGTACTTTTGGAAGTAGACATGTGTAGGTGATGCCAAATTAAGGTGAATTAGGTCAATTTGCATGGGACCTGTAAAGTATGTGTGTTATGAAGTTGTGTTCCATGGGACCGTGCAAGAATGAAGTGATGTTTGGTTGGGTTAATTTGTGTTCGTAATTGGAGCTGATGTATAATTGACTCAGTATTATAACAGTTTTGTGTATTGACTAAGTTGTGGTTAATTGCGTAACGGCTCGTCGGTCTTCGTGAGCTTGGAGAAGTCGAAGTCCATCTTGCGAAGGGTCTCGACGAAGATGATGTTGAGGCCACTGCCTCCATCGATGAGCGTCTGGGAGAGCGCGGCTCCGTTCACCGTAGGCTCGATGACCAGCGGGTAGGACCCGGGGTCGGGGATGTGGACCCAGTGGTCTTCCCTGGAAAAGGTGATGGCTGAGTCGGACCAGCGTAGAGGGAGCATTGGCTTCGTGTGGATGTGCAGGATCTCGTGCTCATCCTTCTTCTGGCGGCGCTTGCTGGCCTGTCCCTTGATGCCACCAACGATGATGTTGATGGTCCTATCGGGCCTTTGGAAAGGTCCGTTAGGGTTGCCGGTGTTGGGTGGCGGAGGCAGCGGTCCGTTAGGGTCGTCCCGTGCCTGTTCGCCATCCTGGCTGCGCCGGTCATCGCGTCGGTTGCGGTTGTCGCGCCGGTCGCGGTCGTCGCGGTTGTTGCGGTTGTCGTAGCGTCGGTCGCGTCGCCAGGGGCGATCGCCACCTTTGGGTCTCTTGGGCTCCGTGGGAGCAAAGGCCCTCTTTATCTGAATGCACTCACGGAGAGTGTGCGTAGCGTCTGCATGGAAGACGCAAGGGTTGTCCATGACCTCGTCAAACTCCGCCTGACTGAATGTCGAGGGTCGGCGTCCTTCAGTGGCGAGCACCTCCGCGGCGGTGCGCTTGCGGAGCTTGGAGACGGTCTCTGCGGCCGGGGCCACAGTTGGGTCGGCAATGGTGCCATCAGCGTTGAACTGATTCTTGAGGGCATCTTCCGTCTCGATGGCGTTGTTGACGGCCTCCATCAGCGCTGAGATCGTCGTTACGCGGGCTTTGCAGATCTCCTCGTAGATCTTCGGGTTCTTGATGCCCTTCAGGAAGTAGTCGATGACCTGGTCGTCCCTGATGTCGACGCAGGTGTTGCGGTTCGTAAAGTACCGGTCGGTGTAGCTCCGCAGCTTCTCGCCCGGCTGCATGATGATCTTGGCGAGGTGTAGGATGTTTCCAGGGCGATTGTAGGTCGCCTAGAAGTTGGTCATGAATTCTCTGGAGAGGTCAGCCCACGAGTTGATGGAGCCTGGGTCGAGGTTGTTGAGCTACAGGAACGGCGCTTCACCAATCACTAGAGGGAAGTAGGCCGCCATGTGGTCGTAGTTGCCACCGACGGCGTTGACTGCGACAGTGTAGGTCTGCAGCCAGATGTTGGGGTCGGAGTGACCGTCGTATTTGTTGATCTTCGGCTTGAAGCCGGTAGGGTACTTGACCGATCTGAATCGATCTGCCAGCGCGGGGAAGGAGACGATGCCTCCCGCGTCGCCGGCTGGTTCCGACGCTGGAGTGATCACGACCTGGGGTCGTGGTTGTGGGGCAGCCTCCAGAATGATGTGGGCGACTGGGTCGCCGTACTGCTGCTCGTAGGCGGTGCGTCGCTGGAGCTCCTCCTGGTGCCGCTCCCGTTCTTCTCATTCAACCAAGTGGTGGGCGCTGGGTCGGCCGTAGGCCTGGTCGTACTCGAGACGTCGACGTAGCTCAGCTTCATCGCGCTCACGATGACGCCTGTTGAGGTCGTCACTGGCGTTGCGTTGGCGGCGATTGGTCTCGATGTTCTCGCGAAGGTCACGAGGAACGTTTTGGTTGACCTCCTCTAGGATGGGCTCTAGAGGAGGGTTGCGAGGAGCTCGCGGGTGATGGCTCCTGCTGCGCGACTGCTTCGAGCCCGACGATGAGGCGGACTTGGAGGCGGCGCTTTTCTCTTCCACGAGGGCGTTAGTGATGCGGAGATTGGCGATGACCGTCTCGATCTCAGGGTTGGGCGTCGCTTGCTGGAGCCGAGCTATGGCAGCCCCTAGGTTGGCCTGAGGGCTGTTGAACGTCTGGATCCCGGCGGCGTCGAACTCTTGCATGAGGTACCGGGCGTTGAGGTGGCAACGCTGCTCCTCGTCACGACGCCGGGCTCTGTCGGTGTTGGCGCGGACACGTTCGGCCTCCTGAGAGTCCGTGGCACCGACGCGTGGTTCCTCGTTCTAGGAGACGAGGAGAACCTGACGACCTAGGCCGCCGAGGGTGTTGGGCGTTAGACGCACCCTGGCCTTCTGGAACCCGACGCAGTCCTGAGACTGGTGGTGATCAGGGTCGTAGTGGAAACGACCCTGTACGAACCTCCTGTAGAGTCTACAGGTACGTAGCGTGTGCTTCGCACCCTTATGATAGGTGCAAGGCATGTCGAGGGGGTCGCGTCTTCCAGATCGGATCTGGGTCTTCTTGGTGAGTGTCGATGTTGGCTTTAGGTCGACGAGTGAACGTCGTTCAGAACGGATCCGGATGGTCTTGAGGGGGAGGTCTCAGGTGCGGCGCTCAGATTGGATCTGGGCGTCGTTGGTGGGTGCTGGCGGTAGGTCGCCAATGTGTTGTTTAGATTGGATCTGGACGGACCTCGGCACCACGGCTTCGGCTGGAGGCGGACGAGCGGCGTCAGATGTAGATCGACCTCCCGCCCCGCTCCATGCTTCCTCCATCTCCTCGGTGAAGACGGCAGCCGAAGGTCGTAGGCCGAAGGGGAAGGCGGTAGGGCGCTGAGCCGACCGCGTCGAGCGTTCTGCACGCTCGCAGATCTGGAGGGTCTCCTCCAGCATGCTGGCGACCCGTTCGATCCCTTGAACGAGGTCGTAGGGCTTGGGCGGGTGGGTCTCCGATACTAGATCGGAAACAGGCGCGGCAACGGAGGTCGCCGGAGGCGGCGTTGCAGCCGGAGCTGGGAACGTCGCGATGAAGGAGCCGAAGGTGATCTTGGCGGCGTTGGCGAGGACGTCGGCCATGCTTGCCGGGAAGACAACACCGGAGTTGGCCACCATGCTGCACGAACGAGCTCCTGACCACCCCTACCTGGCGCGCCAACTGTCATGGGTTGTGAATCCCTGGCACAAATCCGCTAGGGGTTGCCTAGAAGTTTGCAGGTTAAGAGGGGGCAAGAACTAAGAGCGTAGGTGGTAGCTTGGGGATCAAGCTCAAAACTCGACAAGCACGGCAGGACGCAAGGAGACACGAGGGTTTATACTGGTTCAGGCCTCCGGAGAGTAAAACCCTACGTCCAGTTTGGTTGGTGGTATTGCGTAAGCAAGGATGATCTGAGTTGCCCTCGAGGGCGCCCCAAGGCCGCCTTATATTGGTCGGCGTGCCTTGGGTTACAAGTCTAGGACTCGGAGTCCGGGTCGGTTACAATAGGAAAACCCTAATACAAGTCTATCCCGTGATATCCGGACTATCTGGAGTTGCAAAACCGCGTCGCAGACCTAGTCTTGTCCGTCAAGGCATCGCACGGATGCCGCAATCCGACCCGGAGTCGGGTTAGGTTGTCCGGAATCCTCGGGGTTGCGGATAAGGTCGCAGGGCCCACTTACAGGTCGTCGGGTCTTCTGGAAGGTCAGGTCCACCCGTCAGGGACTTGCAGGTCACTGTCATGTGGGATCCACAGGTGTCCACGTCTCTCACTGTTGAATCAAATATGGTGATCATAGATACACATTTTGTATGTGGCGGGAAAATTTGAATTTTGAATGTATGGTGGCTGGTATGAGCTAATTTGTGATGACCACAAGACAAGACAGCTGGTAAGACAAGCTAGCTGAAACAAGCCACCTGATAAGCTTAAGCACAAGACAAGCCAAAATGTTACCAGCCGAACAGAGCCCTCGTCGCCCGCCGCTGCCGTTCGTTCCAGAGGATTCGTTCAAGAGGGTAAGGGTCGTGGAATGGAAATGGGCCGTCGACTGAAACAAAATTCCAAACCGGCCCGATTTACATTTCAAAACGGGTCAAAATGAACGACGCTTTCGTGGTGGGCCGGTTTTGAAATCAGGCCGATCTGTTCCCCTCGGAATGGGCCCCGGAACGGCCCATTCCGAAGTAACCGAATGAGGCCTAATAAGTTTTTCTATACTATAAAAAGTGAAAACAATTTCAACTTTCCTCACCCGGATCGCGACCAGCGTACCCCTCACGCCGGACCCGCCTATAAAGTATATTTGGGGGATTGGATAGGGTGGAAGACTCATAGAAGGCCCAAAGAATCACAATTTAGAGAACGTTTCTATCAAAAAGTTAATTATTTTTGCACCAATGTGTTTCATACCCACCCTTCGTACCCGCCCCAAGCCATAAGTCTCTGAATCCCGATCTCATACAAATTCTCAAATCAATTTACTGATATTGTACGTGTCCTCGAGTATGAGATCGAATCCTCCTTCCCTTGGTCTCTCCCGTTTCTTCAGCTATATTAGAAAGAGCGAGAGAATTGATGTCAATTCTCACCCACAAATGCACCCACATACCCCTCACAGGTTGGCCTACGTGTCATGCCCGTCCCCACCCGCCACCCCACGATTTCTATAGGCGCTTGGACGACGAAGGGGGGGGGGGAGAGGAACATTTGGTCGTCCGCGGCAGTGTAGAGAGGCGCCCGGGATAATTCTTTTGTTGCCCCGTGGTTTCCTACCCGCCCCGTGTTCTTATGGCAACACATAATCCAATCAATCAATCAATTAACTAATTAATATGTCAATCAGTCACAATTTCCATATTGTTAACATCCGCACAATTCTTTCCATATTATTAGCAATAAATATGGTAATAAATAAGTCAATCAATCAATCAATCAGACAATTAGTGAGGCATGTTAAAGAAATGATTGTATTGATTGTTGATTAGGGGGGTGGACCCCACTATTTATACATAATGAAGGGGTGCAGAGGCATCCCTTGGGAGGAGTCACGTCCATACGGAAGGAGACACCCCCACACAGTGAAGGGTTGTCCCTTCCCTAATTACACTATCTAATGACTATGTTAATTACATGATTAAGCTAATGATCATCACTAATATTTCTCAACACTCCCCCTTGATCAATAGCTTCATTAGATCTTGATGTAATTTGACTTCAATCTTCCTTGGATATTATCTTGTAAAAACTCCTCCAAAACCCTATGGGAAAATCTTGAGGAGAAACCAATCTGTGTGTATATGCCACTAAAACTCCTTTAAAACCCAGTGGGAAAATATTAGGAGAAAATGATATAGCATTATTGTCTTTGTTAGATATTTGTATGAGAAAACCTTTGGTAAGGAAAAACTCATATATTAGAATAATGATCTGAGGATCATGTTTGAACATCCTTCTCCAAAACCTAATAGGAAAATATGAGAAAGGATTTATATCTTCTTAAAAACTCTTAGAGAAAACAGAAGATATGACATAGAATATGTCTTGTATATCACCCTTAAAACCTTAATCGAAAAATTAGGTGATATGGTCTTGTATTGTTATTGCCTCATTAAAACCTTTTATGAGAAACCTTGTGAGGAAAAACTCATACAGGAAAAAGAGTACACTAATCAGATGATTATAGGTTATATCAAAGAGAGTCTCCCCCTGATTCTTACAAATCTTTGAGTTGTCTCATACCAATTCCAAAAACATATTTCTGGAATAATGATGTTGGTAATGATTTTGTGAATAAATCTGCAAGATTATCACAAGATTTAGTTTGCAAGATTTCTATCTCTCCTACCTTTTGTAGTTGATGAGGAAAGAATAATTTAGGAGCCATATGTTTTGTAAGATTACTCTTTATATAACCTCGCTCTCATTTGTCCAATACAAGCAAGATTATCTTCATACATTATGGTAGGGTTCATGATTGAACTTATACCACATGATCGTTGTATGTGCTTTATCATTCTACGAAGCCACACACATTCACGTGATGCTTCAAATAATGCAATTATTTCGAATGGTTTGTGGATGTGGCTATTAGAGTCTGTTTTGATGACTTCCATGAAATAGCCGTTCCACCATGTAAGAACACAAAGCCTCGTCCGAGATCCGGCTTCATGGGGATCGATAAATAGCCAGCATCTGTGTATCCAATTAATGATTTATCTTGGTTAATTTTGTAAAATAATCCAAGATCTATTGTGCCAATGAGATATCTGAAGATATTCTTAACTCCCGCCCAATGGCGTTGTGTTGGAGCAAATGTGTGTATCTAGCTAGCAAGTTTACCGCAAATGCAATATCAGGCCTGGTACAATTTGCGATATACATCAACGCCCCAATGGCACCGAGATATGGAACCTCCGGTCCCAATACCTCTTCATTTTCACCTTTAGGTCCGAATTGATCTTTATCAATTTCAAGAGAGCGGACGACCATAGGTGTTTTAGATGGATATGATTTATCCATGTTGAATTTCCGTAGAATCTTTTGGATATAAGCAGCATCGGTGTACTAAAATCCCCGTTGGGAGATGCTCAAGCTGTAAACCCAAGCAAATTTTGGTTTTACCCAAATCTTTCATTTCAAATTCCGTCTTTAGATGGTTGCGTGTTTCATCTATATCTCGTTGAGTTCCAATGATATTAAGGTCATCAACATATACGATATAATACGTAATCCAGCTTGAGGATTTCTTGATGAATACACATGGGCAATCATCATTATTGGAAAAACCATTCCCAAGAAGGAATTCCTTTAGTCGGTTGTACCACATTCTTCCCGACCGTTTTAAGCCGTATAATGACTTTTGAAGTTTTACACAATACATGTTGCGTGAATGATTCTTGTTCGGGATATCAATTCCTTCCGAACTTTCATGTATATATCCGAATCTAGTGACCCATATAGATATGTCAGTCACTACGTCCATGAGATGCATGGATAGACCCTTTTGTGCTGCCAATGATATTAGATATCGGAATGTTATACCACTCATAACTGGAGAATATGTTTCATCAAAATCGATGCCGGGTTTCTGCGTGAACCCTTGTGATACAAGCCTCGCTTTGTATCTCACCACCTCGTTGTTTTCATTCCTTTTACGGACGAAAATCCATTTTGATCCCACAGGAAAAATATGATGAGGAGTAGGTATTACTGCGGAGAATACCTCTCGTTTCTTGAGCGAGTCTAATTCTGCCTTGATTGCTTCCTTCCATTTGACCCAGTCGGAGCGCTTGATGCACTCTGCCATGGACTTAGGTTCTGGATCAATGCGAAGTTCATTTGCAATTTTAGTGGCAAAGTAAATGTCGACATTTGTAGTCTTTCTATTGTATGATTCTCCAGAATCAATATAATTAATGGAAATTTCTTGTACCCCTTGTGACTCATCATGATTTCCCACAACGTTAGAGTCTGGGTCTTCCGATGCCCTAGCATTTATATTATTTTGTGCACTTGTGCTAGGCATGTGATGTATCTGTTGAACATCCATATCATTTGGATTTATAATATCCAATTGGTGTCTGTCAACTTGATGTTGATCTGCATTTACTGTTGTGGAAGTGGCCTTCCTAGTTTTCCGCGGAGGCTTTTGTATAGCCTTATCCTTCGTTGCAGTACCTCTCCACCTCTTATTTTGATTTGGGAGTTCTTGAGTAGGAATCTCTACTCTTTCTGGTACATTTGCAGCAGGATTATGTGATTTTGTGACACCCTTATAATCGAAAATGCTTCGCGCGGATTATTTGCAATGTTTTGCAAATTGATAATTTTCTCGAACTTCACGTTCGCATTCTATAGTACGTGGATCATAGGACCGGATACCCGTGGTATTCCAATTTATTTCTTGGCATTCCGTTTGGTACTTGTCTCCCCCTAATGCCGGGAAATTGTCCTCATCGAAGATGCAATCAAGATACCGGCAAGAAATAAATCCCCCGTAAGGGGTTCGAGGTACTTAATGATTGACGGTGATTTGTACCCTACATATATTCCCAATTTTCGATGGGGGCCCATTGATGTACGCTGCGGTGGTGATATCGGTACGTATACGCAACCGAATTTTCGCATGGGAAATACTTGGTTGATTTCCACGTACTAACCGCAACGGGAAACCGTGTTGTATGCAGTAGGTCTAATTTGAATCAAATCAGCGGCGTGTAATACCGCATGACCCCAACATGATGTTGGTAGTTTGCAATTCTGTAGTAATGGTCTAGCAATTAACTTTATTCTCTTGATAAGAGATTCGGCTAATCCACTTTGTGTATGTTCATATGGAACAGAATGTTCCACATTTATGCCTAGAGCCATACAATAGTCATTGAAGGCATGTGAAGTAAATTCAGCGGCATTGTCCATCCTGATGGTTTTAATAGCATATTCAGGATGATGTGCTCTTAACTTGATAATTTGAGCAATAAACCTTGCAAAAGCATGGTTTCTTGTAGATAATAAACATACATGGGACCATCTAGTAGATGCATCAATAAGTACCATGAAGTACCTAAATGGTCCCGTTGATGGATGTATAGGACCACAAATATCTCCTTGAATGCGTTCAAGAAATTGTAGTGGTTCACCTTTATTTTAAGATAAGAGGGTCTTAATATTAATTTTCCCGTGGCACATGCGGTGCACACCAAGTCTGAGGGCTTGGGAAATTTTGAAGTGGTTAATTTGTGACCAATTGAATTGCCGATAATTTTTCTCATCATCCCTATGCCGGGATGACCAAGGCGATCATGCCAAATCTTGAAGACATCAAGATTTTGAAAAAATTACCTTGTATGCAACATGTTGTACGGGTTTGATGTATGTGTAATACAATCCTGATGATAGTGAAGGAATTTTCTCAAGCAGTCGCTTGTTATATCCGTCATGTTTAGTGATGAATAGATATTCATCTTTGTTGTCACTATTTGTTTCTACATGGAAACCATTGCGACGGATGTCTTTGTAACTCAATAAGGTACGAGTTGAATCGGGATACAGGAGTGCATCCTCAATTACTATTTGAGTACCCAATTACCCATAGGGAGAACTATTGTGGCTCGCCCTGAACCAACAATTATAGCATCACGTCCTGCGATAGTTGTGACATTTCCTTTACTCTTTTTGAGAGTTTGGAAATATTTAAGTTCTCTGAGTATGGTGTTAGTTGTGCAACTATCCACCAAACAAAGTTCTTCCTCCATTTGGATTGTTCCCGTAGGATAATCTAGAATGAGTAAAATAAATTATAAGTTTTGAACTCATAGATTATACAATACATACTTTATTCAATAATATTATAAGTAGCATATGTCTTACAATATTATGTGACAACAATTATTACAACACAATTATTTACATAAATATGGCTATAGAACGAAGTTCTTTGAAACTATAGAACGAAGTTCTTGTCGGGGAGCATAAATTTAAGACATGTCTCCGAACATGTCATTGGATGGTCCATCCACAAGCATGTTGTCGGTATCGTCGATGCTATCGATCATCATGTCGTCTGTGCCGAAGAATTCGTCCAACTGCATTGGATCTTTCTCCTTGTTGTGTTCCGCGGGAACATCCTTGGAGTAACCGGCATCCGGAGTGTGAGTAGTGAAGTGTGCTTCAAACTTGTCCCCATGAACTTGCTTTCCGCCGTGCTTTTGGTAGAGATCAACCAAATGCTTAGCAAAGTGTGGCACTTTCTAGTTGTGTGATTGTGACAACCACACCTCCGACAAGCTTGAGAGTTGTCATGAGCATTGTTTTTCTTGAAAGTGTTTTTGTTGTTGCTAGAACCCTTGCCTTTCTTGAAATTCTCGCTTCTTCCATTTTCCCTTGAAATTCCTTTTGAATTTCTTGCCACCGAACTTTTTATTATTATTATTCCGAGCATTGAAATGTACTTCCCAGAGAGGTGCCGCACCCACGAGCGCATTTGATGATTCTTTGTTAAGAGCTCATCATGCTTTTCTGCTTGGAGTAAATCATATATTAAATCAGAATATTTAGTATACTTGTGGCGACGGTATTGCTGTTCCAATATCTTGTTAGCAGGAAGAAATGTAGATAGAGTCTTTTCTATCATATCTGCATCATCCAAAGGTTGATTGCAAAATCGGAGCTTGGAACTAATCTTGTGGACAACAGAATTGTATTCTGCAACCGATTTGAAATCCATGAGACGGAGTAGGGACCACTCCCATCTTGCTTCGGGCAGAATTACGCCTTGTTGTTGATTGTAGCGTTCTTTGAGAGAATCCAAAAGTTTCTTAGGATCATCTTCCATCATGTATTCTGCTTTGAGGTCATGGTGGAGATGGTGTCGTAGAAAATGCAAGGCTGCAAACTTTTTTTTTGTCTCTGGGATAGGATTTTGTGGATCAGGTTCATTAATTGTATTAATGCACTCTTTGGCTGTTAGCACAATCTTGACATCCATAGCCCAGGTTAGATAATTACTACCATCGGCAGCAAGTTCAGTGAAGTCTTTATTGATTAATTTAGCCATTTTCCTACATGAAAGAACCATGTATAGGATTAATTTACTGATGTAAATTTGTGTTGTAAAAATAGGCAAAATATATATGTAAGATGATTCTTACAAATTAAGGTGTATTTATATATATTTTAATTCCTGTAGGAATAAATTTTGACTTAATAGTCATTTATATGAAATTTTGGATATACACTTTGAAGGTAATCATCATAAAGATGTAGACCTCACAATGATGAGCAAAAGCCGCCTAAAAACGCGGATCTCGTGGGCAAATAAGCTCTTAGTAAGAACTTATCGCAGCCAGCGTCTAGGTCACATCACCTTGTGTTATTCCAAATTATATGTATAAACCTTAATTTTAATTTTGCTTGATATTCTACATGATGTAGAGAATTGAATTTTAAACCATGCAAAAATAATTATTGCATAAGAATTGTTCTAATACTTAGAAATGATCTCACGATCATAAACATGAATAATTACTCGCGGTAATTATAATATTTAAATTACACAAGTACATATACCGTATGGTACAAATACTATTGTTTGTCACAACATAAAATTACAGAACAATTCGAGGTCTAAAACATATATTTACAGCACTAATTAAAGTTGAATATATAAAGGATAAAAGCCTGAGGGCTAAACGTAAATTTAGGGGGTTTTCCTGAACTTTTTGAAAGTTGAGGGGGGTTTTCTGAACTTTCGGGAAATGTAAAGGCCTTGCGGCCTGAGGGCCGCCGGCCTCCGCTTTGTGGGCCGGCCGGCCCGCTTATGGCCCGCCGAAGCCTTGATGGCCCGGGCCCGGCCCGTGCGGCGCCCCGCATATAAAAGAGGCAGAGGGGGGGCGGTTAGGGTTTACCCCTAACCCGCGGCCGCCCCCATCCAAAGACTCCGCTGCGGGCACTTGGTGCCCGGGAGGACGCGCCGGTGCTGCGGCGCCGGCGGCGGCCGGGCCGGCCGGGCCGGCGCGACCCCCCCACCGGCGGATCCGGTGGGGCTTGATGCGCCGCCTCCCCGCTCTCCCCCCCGTCCCTTCTTGTCTTGTGCCCGCCGCCCTCGCTGGCCGGCTTGCGCGCCGCCCGGCGGCCGATGGCCGGCCATTAGGGGTCGAAGGAGGGGAGCCCCGCGCGCGGCCGGGCTCCGTGTGCCGCGCCGAGGCCCGGCGGGCGGCCTCGGTGGCCCCCATCCCGGCGGCCGTAGATGCCGGATGCGGCCGCGGCCGTGTCCTTGGTCGCCGGCAACGAAGAGGTCGATGGCGGACCGCCATCGTCGGTGAAGAACGGTGGAGCACCACGGCGAGCCGCCATGGTCCCAACCATGGTGCTCGGTGTGCCGCCGTCGAAGGCCCGACGAGACCGGGTGACGTGGTGGCGGCCGTGAAGGAGGAGATGGCCGCCGGTCCCGCCCGAGGGCCAAATCCGGCGTTGTCGGTCGCCCGCGCGTATATTTAGATCGGGGGAGACCCCAACACCTTCCTCTTGTGTTGCGGGGCGACGGATGCGACGACGAGGCGGCGGTGAGGAGGCTCCTCTCGGAGGTGTCGGCGTCGGAAGACGCCGTGCCGCCGGTGATGTGCCGCGGGAGGCAAGTCCGGCGGTGTACCGGCGGCGTGGAGGAGCGGTTGGTGTTGGCGGCGGCGAAGCACGGCGTGGTGGAGGGAACCGTGGTCCACGGCGGCCACGGAAGCGGCGGCCTCGACCTCCACGTCTACCACGCGCGACGGCCATGGCGTGCACCGCGGGTACGGAAGAAGCGGCGGCCTCGATTTGTTTTGATAGGGATGACTAGATAGGTAGCAAATGCGCTTCTACTAGTCTAAATGGTGATTCGGGATCCATTTTGCTAACCTTGATGAACTCCCGCGTGTTTTGCCGGTGGTGAGGGCCTTCCCGCCTCTCTCCGTGTGCGTGCGTGAGGTTGCTCGGAGAGCGTGCCGATAACGTGTTAAAGAAATGATTGTATTGATTGTTGATTAGGGGGGGTGGACCCCACTATTTATACATAATGAAGGGGTGCGCAGGCATCCTCGAGGAGTCACGTCCATACGGAAGGAGACACCCCCACACAGTGAAGGGTTGTCCCTTCCCTAATTACACTATCTAATGACTATGTTAATTACATGATTAAGCTAATGATCATCACTAATATTTCTCAACAAGGCAATCAATCACAATTTCTATATTGTTACCGGACGCATGATTCTTTCCATGTTATTAGCAGTCAATCAGGCAATCAATAATCAATCAGGTAATTAATGAGGCAATCAGTCAGGCAATCAAATCAATGTTGCTCCCCTATCCTTTAGGAGCGGCACTTTCCTTTCTTTACTATCCGGCATGGCACTATATAAATCATGCACGACGCGGCATCTCTGACCCAAACCAGAGTGTTCCCACTCATAGGAGGCTAGCGTGCAGTGCTAGAGGCCGAGTCTAGCGGACTCCGTGCAAATTCACGTGCGGTGGCCGTCACCGCTGGCGATAAAGCGAGCGCCACTGTGGTGGTCAACGATGCTCGAGCTTCTGTGGTTGTCGATGACACTCGCTCCCTCAGCCCGGCCATGTTGCAAAGGTGCGGTCTTAACCTTGATCCTATCCATTTTCGAAGAGCATCTAGCTGAAATCCTACCTCGAGCATATAATTTTTATATATCACGTGCATGCCGCACGTGCGGTTCAACTAGTATACTATAAAGAGCGAAAACAATTTGAACTTTTCTCACTCGGATCGCGACTAGCGTACCCCTCACGCCGGACCCGCTTGTCAGGTATATTTGGGGGATTGGATAGGGTGGAAGACCCATAGAAGGCCCAAAGAATCACAATTTAGAGAACGTTTCTATCAAAAAGTTAATTATTTTTGCACCAATGTGTTTCATACCCACCCTTCGTACCCGCCCCAAGCCATAAGTCTCTGAATCCCGTTCTCATACAAATTCTCAAATCAATTTACCGATATTGTACGTATCCGCGAGTATGAGATCGAATCCTCCTTCCCTTGGTCTCTCCCGTTTCTTCAGCTATTTTTTTTTCCTTCAGATGGTAATCCATCTTAATTGGCCGAGATCAACCGGGACCCGTGGAATACCTCGGCATGCCGCTGCAATGGGGCCATGGTGGAGATGAAATGTGAGAGCTCACGAGCAACTATGACATCACGGAGATCCTCATGCAATTCCGCATGCTCTGCAATAGCTCCGGCCACAGGATCCTGAAGAAGATTCTCGATCGACCAAGTAATTTCTCATACGCTACTCAGGCTCAGTTCAGTTAGAGTAAAACCTCTGGTTTTACCCCTCTACAAATAGGGTCGGCCCTGAGGGGGGCAAGCGGGGCGGCCTGCCTGGGCCCCCAACATTCAGGGGTCCACCCCATATAGGTACTCAAGAGATATAGTATTTTTATTTAATCATTTAACAGTATAAAATGCCTAAAGAAAGTTCGAATGGCTTGGAAACTCTATATTTTGAGAAAAAAATTATCAGATGCAATTGATATTGATACAATCATCAATGATTTTGCAACTAAAAATATGCGGAGAAATTTTTATGATATACACACACACACACTATTTTGATCTAAATGTTATTTTATGCATATTTATAAGTCTTTAATAATAGTTTTTGTTATTATTAAAAGACCCTCAATATAAATTATACCCCTGGCCCTCAAATTGACAGGACCGTGTCTGTCTACAATCTATTATTCACGTCACATCACCTCTCACTGTTTATGGTACTGCTTTTACCTCTTTTCCCTCTTTTCCTTCAACTGAACGCACCCTCACTGGGAATTCACTCGATGCCAAAACTCAGAAATGCAAACCTGACGAGTAACCATAGTTGCAGTCGTACGTGTCATCTACCTAGGCGATGGGACCCTATTGAGATTAGACGATTAACTAGGCAGGTTGTCACAAAACGCATGATTGAATTTTTTATACAACCTTAAGTTTGAATAATTTTTTTTAAAAAAATTGTAGGATCCACCTATGAACAGTGTTATAGGACCCACCTATAAAGAGTATTATGGGACCCACTTGTAAATAGTATGTGAGTCCCACTAAGTAGGTGGGCCCCACTTTGAACGGTATCCCAGGTCCCATGCTACAGCCTCGCAGGTCCCACGTGGGGCACTCACGAAGTCCAGCAACATTAGTACTCCGTATATGTCATTGATTACCAGAGGCAATTGGAAGCATGCCTGAGATGCCGTGTAATCTGGTCAGATTGAAATGTTGGGGCGAAAGACACCGACTCCGAAGTGGAGCCAACACTCTCAAAGAAATGGGCGAAAACACACTTACTTTATTACCCACGAGGGAAGACACCTTCGGGAGTCCAAGGCTCTCCCATCCAGCGTACTTTCCCCCCTGATTTTCCGTCCCATTACAACCGTTCACCTTCCCCTTTTATAGCCCGGTTACAACAAGTATTTGACTACTTCACCCCTACTTTACAAGGGCACGCCGGTAAATTCCCTCCGCCCGGCTGGTGAGACGTCGCTATCTAACTTTACAGCTCAGCTCGTACCCTTCGTCTTCTTCAATCCTTCGGTTCCTGAGTCTCAGCCTTCGGCTTCACTGCCGACTCTTCGTTTCCTCGCTCCCTCGTGAAGCATTCTCCATCGTTGGCGAAGCGTTTGACACCCTTCGTCTCCAAGTCCGTGCTTCGCTGCCTCTTCCCTGCACTTCACATTTTAATATAATATCGTGTCAAACCAGAAATTCCATAACTAGGGTGGGACGCGGAGGTCACTTCCCCAACATTAGCCCCTTGGCAACGAAGGCCTTTCTGCGCGGGCTGAGTTGACAACCTGACCTTCGGTCTTGGGGTGAGCTTCGCGTATCCCCATAAGTGCCTCCACCCGAGCGAATTATTTTTAATTTTTAATTTAGTTAATTAATTTATTATTATTATTTTTTTGAAAACCCCGAACTGCGTGGCAACGGTTACTGCTTACCCCTGGTGATTATATAAGGTGGCGGACCCCCCTCTTTCACTTTTACCGTCGCTCGTCTCTTGCCCCGCGCTTGCGTCTTCTTGCCTTCGTGAGTTTCGCGTCTTCTGCTCGCTTCGTTCCTCTGTTGATTTCCGAAGGCTTGATAACCCTCTGGTACGGTCGTTTCCTCATTCCTTTCGTCTATACTTCCCTTGATATCTGTTATGATTTTTCTTGCTTCTTTTCTTTTAATGTAGGTATGGCTCCCAAAAACAAGCGTCCCCCCACAACCAGGTTCGGCCGCAGTCGCGTGACCGAAGCAATGATAACGAGCTACGAAAACGCCGGGTATTTCCGCAAAGCCTTAGGCCGAGCCCCTGGCTCCGAGAAAATCTCGAAGCCAGAACACAGCGAGGTCGTGGTTTATCGTGATTTGTTTACCGCTGGCCTTTGTTTTCCCCTAGACCGCCCTGTCACGGAGATTTTTTGGAAGTACGACCTGTACCTGCACCACCTCACTCCGAACGGTGTCGTCAGACTCAACATCTACATGTGGGTTTGCAAGACGATGGGGATCGCCCCTTCTGTTGACACCTTCGTACGTGCGCACCAGCTGCACCATCAGCCTTTGAAGATTGATCGAGTTGCGGACGGCGTGACCATCACTGAAGAAGCTCAGTTCGCGTCGATCAACTTCATCTATCAAATGAAATCCGAAGACTGTCCTGTTGTTGCTTACAAGAACAAATGGGATGACGGCTGGAACCAGTATTGGTTCTACTATCGCATTGCTGCTGCTGACACTGTCGAAAAGCACCCACTATACTGCAAATCCTTCGGGAATCTGCCCGCCCAGAAGACCCTTAGTCCGCAGGACGAGGAGGCTTCGCAGCTTTTCATTTTTGCCTTTAAGGCTCTCAGCACCGAGTACAGTACCAGAGACTTACTCGAAGAGTTTTGCGCTTTGCGCACTTGTCCCCTTTGCTCCACCTGCAAGATTATTGCCTGGAGTGATTCTAACAGCCCCATCAAGATTCCTGGCTTTTCGAAGTGCTTTAAAATAACGAAAGAAGGTGACCCCTCTTCGCTTTTTCTTCTTTTCTGATCTTTAAAATTATGAATTTGATCTTACTCCTTTTTTATACAGAAATTAACCCCATGGAGGTGGAGGAGTACGCTAACTACATCCTTGGCCCGGAGGCCAAGAAAGAGACTGCTGATATCCTGAAGGTTCTCGGTGGTCGCCGTCGAAACCGAGTTTTTGCTTACTTCGGCATTGATTGCTCGGAACGCATGGCTGTAACCCTTCGGGTGCAACGCGCCCTGAAGCGGGCTGCTAAAACATCTGCTGGTTTGCCTTCCTCTTGACCGAAGGTGGCTGCGAAGCGTAAACGCTCTGCGCCTGCTCCCTCCGCGGACGAAGCCTCTGAGGACAGCGAATCCTCTGCTGAAGAAGATGCCGATGACAACGACCGCGCCTCAGACACTTCTGGCTTTGCCAAGGAGCTGGAGGAAAATATGCTGGACAAGGACGACATCTCTTCGCAGCCTACAGCCCCTGTTGCTGCTGCACCTGCCAAGGCTTCCTCTGCTGCGGGCCAGCTCCCGAAGCCCCGAGCCGCTCCTATCGTTACCGGCACAGGTACCGCTTCAAAGCCCTTCAGCTTGGCCTACAGCGACGACGAGCCTGAAAGTGATGAGGAGCCTTTGAAGCGTCGTCACCGGGTCGCTCCTCAGCTCAAGACCACGGAGGCTGGAACTCAACCTGATTCCACTGCACCGAAGCCTAGCTCCCCTCCGAAGTCTACGGATCTTGTTACCTTGCCGAGTTCGTCTTGTGAACCTGCTGAGGTCGCTAAGCCCCCAAGTCCTGACGACCAACAAAGCTCTTCTGATCGCGACACCTCTCGCACCAAGGACGACGAAGGGTATTTTGTTGGCAACGTTGACCCTGATGAAGCTGCCCGTCGTCTGGACCTTCCCGAGGGTACACTGCTCTTCGGTGGCAAGTTTCACCGCGTGCTTAACTTTGCTAGTGGCCCTCGGGAGAGAGCTTTACTTCAGAAGGCTAGCGACACCTTCAGTTTTCCTGTCATGGAGGACGAGCTTGGTGAGGAGTCCGGCGAAGACATAATCACCCATGCCCAGGACTTGTCACTGAAGGCATTTGTGGCTTGCCGTAACGCGAAAAGGCGCATGGCCAAGGATATTCATATCCTAAGACTTTCCGCCCGGGCTTTGGAAAGCGCGCTGAAAAAGGAGATGAAAGTCGTCAAGACTCTACATTCTGAAAAGGTTTCCTTGGCCAAGAAAAATGAGGAGCTTGAAATTGAGATCGCCCGCCTTCGTGAGTCTGCTAGCGAAGCCGCAACTTTGCGCAACAAGGTTGAGACACTCGAAGCTTCTCTCAGCAGCTGCACCAATGAGCTCAACACTCTGAAGCCGGCGCACGCCGCTCTTGTGAAGGAGCACGAAGGCTACTGCTGTGAGATGGAAACGCTTGTTCGCGCCACCTGCGACAGGCTGAGCGAATCCTTGAGGGACTTCGGCTCGACTCCCAGCGCTATAAACTTAGATGACATTTGTATGCAGGACATCTTGACTTGGATTACCGAGAGCATCAAGACGCTGTCGCACGACGGGAAGGCCTTCGGGGAGCTAGGCGCTGGGGTTGCAGCCCATGCTATCTTCCACACCATTTGTTCGCTGCTGCACGGTGATGACGATGGCGGAGAGCCCGTGCTTACTAAGTCAGATCTTAAGAAGCTTCGCAGTCCCGACTTCGTCTGGCCCAAAAATGTCGACTATGCCGGTCTGCCTGCTTTTCCGAAGAACCTCGGCAAGAGCTTTATGAGGAACTTTTTTGCCGAGCGTGGTTATGCCTTGACGGTTGAAGAAGGCAGACGTCTCCTTCACCAGGTTTTCCCTTACTACATTCATTTTCTTCTTTTGTCCTTTTCTTTTCGTTGGATATTTTGTCAATCGCACTTTCTTTGTTTTGCAGACCGGAGCCTCTACTTCGACTGCTCCTTCGTCTTCCATTGAGCCCTGTGATTTCCACGCTCCTTCTTCTGCGCCGGCCAATTCCAAAGGCATCGCTGCTACCGAGGCGACGCCTAATGCGGAGCATGCCGAAGGCTCCACCGTTGCTGTTGCTCCTTCGGTCGGAGACGCCCCCCAGGATGAGGTGTAGCTTCGGTTTAGGTTTTAGATTTTAGGTTTTTGTAAGGAACTTTAAATCTGAGTTTCACTTTTGCGATCCTGCGCAGGTGCCCTGTGTAAGCCCTGCGCAGGTCCCCGAAGACGCCGTCCCACTGACCCTTAGGCGTGGTCCCTATGTAATGTCTGGGTCCATGTGGACGAAATTCAGAAACAAGTTTCCTCATGTCTCATTCGATGAATTTTGGAATTACAAAATTCAAAAGTATGAAGAGAGGAATTCTTCCGCGAAGCAATTTTTCGTCAACTTCTCTCGCAATCGTTTTGAACATCAATTCGAACTTCTTGGTCGACGACTCGAGCGTGAAGAACGTCGATTCGAACGCCTTGAACGCGGCATAACCAATCCTTTGATCTCCGGAAATTTAACTCCGAAGGATGAACCTCTAGATGTCGAGGAGTTAGAGTACATGTATAAAATTGCTGGCTAACTCATGTACTCTTGCTTTGGTTACGATGTCCTTTGCGTGCGTATGTAAAATTATAACATGTAAAACTCTTGTTGTTGTATTAATAAAAACGAAGTCATTTGGATAACATAAATTGCGAAGCGCCTCCCCCCTGTTATTCAATGGCTTCGTTTGTCTTTTAATTTTATATGCTTGTATTATCTACATAACACGTCATTTCACACCGCTCCTTCGACACTGTGCTTCAAAACAAAACGACAAGCCCATGTGACCATGTGACCGAAGGAAGACGACAACGCCTCGTGTTTCACGTTACTGTCTTTCTGCGAAACTGTTGCGTTCATGACTACTAGCCGACAACAGACAAAAACGACATCAACTCGTGAGTCACATGTCTGACATACTGTGTAGCCACGGGTGATCCTGGAGCCTGTGTTCCTTTGAGCTATAAATACCCGCGACCGCGGCAAGTTTCTGCGCACTCAACACCATGGAGCATTTCCTTCTCCAACTGTCCTCTTTTATGCCTTACACCCGTTCCCCTGAGCTTTGCGCCAAAGCCTGATCCTCCTGAAGCTAGAAGAATGCTTGCGAAACGAAGACCACTCTCATGACTCTTGTGCCTGCCCTTCGCGAAGCCCTTGGTTGAGCCCCGTGGAGTAGCAGTTGCTGGTCTAGGGTCCGCGTCTCCCTGTCAGATGCTGAACGCTCTCTCTTGAAGAGCGCGCTCGGTACATATCTGCTATCCTGGGGACGCCTGTGGTCTTCTCAGTCCGGAGGCTAGAAGAAAGCTTGCGATGCAATATGACAAGGCGTGTTGCTTTGCAGTCCATTTCGAAGGTGCTTCCGGACTTTTAAATGTTTTTGTAACCTGTAATTTAGCCTAAGGCTAATTTCCCTTGTAATAGCCAAAGGCTAAATCTTTCTGTAACATCCGAAGCTTAATAAAAAAGTCAATTTTTTGCGCGTGATTGTTTGTGTTCTTCCGCCAAGATGGGACGGGCATCTGCCAAGATGGGGCAGGTAGCTGTCTCCTTGAGACATGCGAAATTTTCATTTCTTCCGCCAAGATGGGATGGGCATCTGCCAAGATGGGGCAGGTAGCTGTCTCCTTGAGACATGCGAAATTTTGTGCATTTCACGCCTGTTAGGTGACTTAGCTTCACTGACGGGTTCGTGCTCCGTCAGATTGCGCGTCACCTACTTTCTTTTTTCCCGAAAGTGACACCCTCTTGACGAAGAGGCTTGTCGCTTCGGTATTTCTTTGGTTTTTGGGGAGTCCTTGTTTATATTTCACAAGGGGATATTACACAAGAAGTCTGACTCATTAAAAACCTCACACCTCCGGTTTAGCATTATGCTATCCCTTCGGCTCTCCCCGTGAGGAAAAGAGTACGACTTCGTTTTACACCTAGTTCTGACTTACAAAAAATTTACGAAAGAAAAGAAACTATGAAAATGCTAACTACTAGCTTTACACTTCGTTTTACACCCAATACTTCCGCAGCATATCTTCGTTCCATGAATAGTCTACGTCTTCGCCTTCTAGTGTTTTCAGCCGAAACGCTCCTGGTCTTGTTTCTGCTACGATGTACGGTCCTTCCCATTTGGCTTGCAATTTTCCCAAGTCTCTTGTTTTCTTCTTCAATACCAGACATCCTGTCGTGATTTCCCTTGGGCGCACCTTTTTGTTCTTCCACCTTCGCGTTTTGTCTTGATACTTGTATATGTTTTGCAACGCCTGAAATTTCCCCTCTTCCCTGGTGTCTAAAATCATGCCTATGTCCTCTGTTG